>CM038674.1:529833872-531060539 GCA_021605145.1 Aegilops bicornis | reverse complement strand
CCTCTATAAAGGAGAAAATGAGCGAAGGAAAAGCTAAGGGATTTCGTGAGGATGAACACGACACCCTATGGTTTGAGGACCGTGTGTATGTGCCAAATGACCCGGAGATCAGGAAGTTGATTCTGCAAGAGGCACATGATTCACCATATTCGATTCACCCTGGAAATACCAAGATGTATTTAGATTTGAAGGAAACATTCTGGTGGACCAGAATGAAGAAGGATATCGCGGAGTATGTAGCAGTTTGCGATGTATGTCATGGAGTGAAGGCAGAACAACAGAAGCCAGCAGGATTGTTGCAACCATTGCCGATACCCGAATGGAAGTGGGATAAACTAGGCATGGATTTCATCACAGGTTTGCCAAAGACTCGTTTAGGCTATGACTCGATTTGGGTTATAGTCGACCGCTTGACGAAGGTAGCTCATTTCATTCCGATTAAGACTACCTATAGCAGTGCTAAGTTGGCAAAGATATACATGACCAGAATTGTGTGTTTACACGGAGTTCCGAGGAGTATCGTATCGGATAGAGGAACCCAGTTTACCTCAAAGTTTTGGAATCAGTTGCACGAAACATTGGGAACCATGCTGGAATTCAGTACAGCTTTCCACCCACAGACCGATGGACAGACTGAGAGAGTCAATCAGATTTTGGAGGATATCTCGAGAGCTTGTGCACTAGATTATGGATCTAGTTGGGATGATAACTTGCCGTATGCAGAGTTTTCTTATAACAACAGTTACCAAACCAGCTTGAAGATGGCACCTTTCGAGGCTTTGTAATGCGGAAGGAGGTGCAGGACACCGTTATCATGGGACGAAGCTGGAGACCGTCAGTTGTTTGGACCAGATTTGATTAAGGAGTCTGAACACAAGGTTAAGTTGATTCGCGATAGGCTCAAGGTAGCCCAGTCCAGACAGAAAAGCTACGCGGATTCAAAACGCAAGGCGATAGAATATGAAGTTGGAGACAAAGTATATATTAGAGTATCCCCACTCCGAGGAGTTAAGCGTTTTGGAGTTAAAGGAAAATTAGCACCACATTTCGTTGGACCGTATATGATCTTGCAATGCATGGGAGAAGTTGCTTATAAGCTGGAATTGCCAGAGGGACTGTCAGGAGTTCATGATGTATTCCATGTTTCTCAGCTGAAGAAATGTCACGCCGAGATGGCGGAAGTACCGCTAAGAGATCTGATCGCTTGAAGCGATTCAGTTGAAGGATGATTTGACATATGAGGAGAGACCAGTCAAGATTCTCGATTATGCCAACAGAGTTACTCGCAGCAAGGTTATCAAGTTTTGCAAGGTTCGATTGGAGCCACCACACCGAGGATGAAGCCACAGGAAAGAGAAGAAGATTTGTCAAGGACCACCCTCACCTATTTTCTAGCCAACCCGAATCTCGAGGGCGAGATTCATCTTAAGGGGGGTAGGTTTGTAACATCCCAAATTTTCAATTTGGAATGTTATACATTAAGTCGTCATGCATATCATATTTTCTTGCATTTTGTTGATCCTAGAAATTCACGCAACTCAAGGACCCTCGGAGAGAGTTGTAGATTTCGAAATTTTTGTATTTGAGTTCTCTCAAAACAATGAAAAAGAGGATCATTGGATTTATTTATTTTATCTTCAAATATTTTTCCAATATCAAAAATAAGAGAGGGAATAATATGACTTTCCCAAAATTTAGGAAAAATGAAGATTTAATAGATAAATCAAAATTTGGATTTTTCTCGGAGTTTATTTGCCTTAGGGAAAAATGCGTGTTTTCAAAAAATGCATTTTGGCCCCGAGTAAAAGTTCATTTTGTTCGACTCATTTTTAGGAGTCGGGGAAAGTTTACTTTATTAATTTTGGAGTTCGTTTATATTTTTTCTCTCAGTATTTTCTCTTGTGAAACCGATTTAAAAAATCCATGGCGCCTTGGGCCAAAGGCCCAAGCCGTAAGCCAGCCCGCCGCCCAGAGGCCAAGGCCATCGCGCCGCACCAGGAGACAGGAGCCGCCCGGTTTCCTTTTCTTTTACAAATCCTAGTAGGATTTGTACCCGTTCGTTATTCCGTTTATTATTCCTAGGATTCCTAATCCTACTCTAATTCTTGTCCCCTACTCCAAGCAAAAACCCTCCCCTCCCCAATATAAATACCCAAGCACCCCCCCTCTAACACATAAAACCAACACCTCTCCTCTCCTCCGCAACAGCGGCAGCCGCCGCCGCCGCCCTACACCGCCGCCGCCGCCCTACACAGCCGCCGCCATAGCCGCCGCCGCCACCCAACGCCGCCGCCTTGAGCCCCTCACTTCTTCGAGGTACTAGCCTGCCAAGCAGCGCCACCTTTTCTTTTCCTCGGTTCGGTTTTTCAGAATCGTTCCGATTTCCGTTCCGTTTTCTAGATCGGTTTTTCGTTTCGGTTTTCTTTCCGAAACCCTAGATCGGTTTTTCTCGCCGGTTTTACTTTCCGGTTTTGTTTAGCAAGCGTTCGCCGGACCGTTCGTCCTAACGAACGAGATCACCGGTTTGCTTCGGTTAATGAACGTCCGTTCGCTCAACCGTTCATCATTTTCTTTCTCATCGGATTTATTCCGCTATTTTTCTGATAGTGATTTCAGATCCGATTTTCTTTCTAGTCTATTTTCTCACTCGTTTATCGGAATCAGGTGATTCAAACGCCTGGAGTTTCGTTTCGAAACCGCTGTTCCGATTAATCAACTTAAACAAAGTTTTGCTACTGTAAAATTTGACTTAGTTTCAACTTGCTAGAACAGAGTTGTTTTCTTCGTCGTTTGACTTTCGTTGCTTTATTTGATTCGATTCTTTTTGCAACTGTGGTTCTTAAGTTGAACTTTCTGGTCAGATCTTTTATTCGAGATTTACCCGTGCATTAGATGAGTACTTATTGTATGCTTGTTGTCTGTCTGCGATAGATCACCCGGACTGCGCCGCTTGTTATTTCGAATCTCTAGGTTTCGCGGATCATCAGCAAGGCAAGTAACACTTGATCATACTTTTTCTACTACCCAGTTTTATGCATTAGATCAATCCTCAAACACTTGCATGATTAGGATCTAATTAAATTGTGGGATGGGAAGTAGTTGAGGTAGTACCTATTACCTGTTTTACTTATGAAACCTTGGGAGTTACTTCTACGTTTGCTTATTTGCCATGCTATGCTAGTAGACGTGGATTGGGTGAGTGTATCCATGACAGATGTGAGATTGTTAAATTAATGGTTTATTTAAGGTGGCAACTTAAACACACATCTGGGTGGATTGAGGCACTGGGATATCCGATGATTGCCTGTTTTTTTGGGACCGCCACCCAGGCTCAAAGGGATCATGAGATTATTCAAACTAGTAATTTCCGTGTGCAGCCACAAGCCATTATGGGCTCTGGTATAGTTGAGTAAGTCGTGCGAACTCTTATAGTGGTGGACTAGCAGATGTAGGGGATGTAGGTGTACCGGTCTACCCGTCGTAAGGTGCTAGCGCTTACGAAGATCGTGTCTCGGTCATCCGTTTCTCAAACACCCTGCAGTACGAGAAATCAAACGGAGGCGATCGAGTCTTGTGGGAAAAGTGCGCAAACCTCTGCAGAGTGTATAAACTAATCATGATTAGCCGTGTCCCTGGTTATGGACATCTTGAGTATCTAGTACTTGAATATCATGTGAATCTCAACATGTTACTCTAATTAATATTGTTGGGTTTTTAATGAGTACTCTTAATTGGGATTGAGGATGCTGTCAACCATTCTCAATGTTTAACAACCACCATGATAGTTAACAAATTTATTCCTTTGCAGTAGGGGAAAACTGGCTTTATGCAAAACTGTAACCGTAGAACTTATCCACCAGCCATATATGCATGTAGTATAGGCTTATTCCTTCATTATTCTCTATGTGTTACATTGCCAGCATATTCCATGTGCTGACCCGTTTTCGGGCTGCAACTTTCATGTTGCAGACTTTTCAGACGACGAGTAAGGTGCTTTAGGTCGTGGTTCTATACTCGATGATACCGCTTGGAGTTGATGGACTCACTTATCTTCCAAGTCTTCCGCTGTTATCGTTATTAGATGGCCTTAAGCCATATTTATTGTAATAAGTCCTCTTTTGGACCACGATGTAATAAGTGTGTGATTGCTACTCTGTTATAAATCCTTCGAAGTACTGTGTGGTGTCAGCATTACTGATCCAGGGATGACGCCTGAGCACAGAGACTTGATCCATTCGGGTCGGGTCGCTACATGGTTAGCCGTGTCCCTGGTTATGGACATCTTGAGTATCTAGTATCTGGATATCATGTGAATCTCATCATGTTACTCTAAATAATATTGTTGGGTTGTTAATGAGTACTTTTAATTGGGATTGAGGATGCTGTCAACCATTCTCAATGTTCAACAACCACCATGATAGTTAAATAAATTTATTCCTTTGTAGTAGGGAAAAATTGGCTTTACGCAAAACTGTAACCATAGAGCTTTCCACCAGCCTTAAAGATTCGATGAGTATTCAAGTCTCTTATGATACTCCCACTATCCCGAATGAGAATAAATTTGCTTATGTGGAGAGTAGTAAAATTTATATGCAAGAAGATCATGAAAAGAATGATTTAGGTGATGATTCTGTTGTTGAATTTATTCATGATGCTACTGAAAATTATTATGAGGGAGGAACATATGCTTGTAGGAATTGCAATAATAGCAAGTTTCCTCTCTATGTGCTTAAAGTTTTGAAGTTATGCTTGTTTTGCCTTCCTATGCTAGTTGATTATTGTTCCCATAAGTTGTTTTCTCACAAAATCCCTATGCATAGGAATTGGGTTAGACTTAAATGTGCTAGTCATATTCTTCATGATGCTCTCTTTATGTTTCAATTCTTATCTTTTATGTGAGCATCATTGAAATCATCATGCCTAGCTAGGGGCGTTAAACGTTAGCGCTTGTTGGGAGACAACCCAATTTTATTTTAGTTTCTTGATTTTTGGTTCTGTTTAGTAATAAATAATCCATCTAGCTTCTGTTTAGATGTGGTTTTATGTTTTAATTAGTGTTTGTGCCAAGTAGAACCTTTGGGAAGACTTGGGTGAGGTCTTTATGCTCATGCTGTAAAAAATAAAAACTTTAGCGCTCACGAGATTAGCTAAAACTTTTTACTGGAGAGTGATATTTAGTTGATTCTTTTTGAAGATGATTACTAGACAAATTCCTCAGGTCCAACAATTTATTTTAGAATTTTTGTAGTTACATAAGTATACGTTTGATACAGATTACTACAGACTGTTCTATTTTTGACAGATTCTGTTTTCTATGTGTTGTTTGCTTATTTTGATGAATCTATGAGTAGTATCGGAGGGTATGAACCATAGATAAGTTGGAATACAGTAGATATTACACCAATATGAATTTATAATGAGTTCACAACAGTACCTAAGTGGTGGTTTTATTTTCTTATACTAACGGAGCTTACGAGTTTTCTGTTGAGTTTTGTGTTGTGAAGTTTTCAAGTTTTGGGTAAATATTCGATGGACTATGGAATAAGGAGTGGCAAGATCCTAAGCTTGGGGATGCCCAAGGCACCCCAAGGTAATATTCAAGGATAACCAAGCACCTAAGCTTGGGGATGCCCCGGAAGGCATCCCCTCTTTCGTCTTCGTTCACCGGTAACTTTACTTGGAGCGTCATGTCATTTTATTTTATTTTGCTTGCTGTTTCAATAAAGTATCAAGATCTGAAATTCTTAAAATGGGAGAGAGTCTTTACGTAGCTACATAATTATTTGACTACTCATTGATCTTCACTTATATCTTTTTGGAGTAGTTTGTCATTTACTCGTGTGCCTCACTTATATCCTATGAGTAAATGGTTGAATGATTTGAATGTCATAAATCTGAAATTATATATGTTTCATATTCTTATCCCATGGGGAGTAATGACTTCACATATAAGAAGTAGAGGTGGTAAATCTATTGAAGGTTAGCAAACATTGTATTGGTCACTTGAACAATTCATGAAAGAATATTGAGGGAAGAGAGATTTCACATATGAATATATTATCTTGGACATCTTTTGTAGTTGTGAGCACTCATTAAAATATGACATGATAAAAGGTCGATGTTGGACAAGGAAGACAACGTAATGGGTTATGTTTTCTTATATCCGAAATAAATTATATTGTCATGGATCGCCCAACACGTTGAGCTTGCCTTTCCCCCTCATGCTAGCCAAATTCTTTGCACCAAGTAGAGATACTACTTGTGCTTCCAAACATCCCTTAAACCAGTATTGCCATGAGAGTCCACCATAACTACCTATGGATTGAGTAAGATCCTTCAAGTAAGTTGTCATCGGTGCATGCAATAAAAATTGCTCTCTAAATATGTATGATCTTTTAGTGTGGAGAAAATAAGCTTTATACGATCATTGTGATATGGAAGAAATAAAAGCGACGGACTGCATAATAAAGGTCCTTATCACAAGTGGCAATATAAAGTGACGTTCGCATTAAGATTTTGTGCATCCAACTATAAAAGCGCACGACAACCTCTGCTTCGCTCTGCGAAGGGCCTATCTTTTATTATTGTCTTTTACCTTATGCAAGAGTCATGGTGATCTTCACCTTTCCTTTTTACATTTTATCCTTTGGCAAGCACCTTGTGTTGGAAAGATTCGGATATATATATTCAATTGGATGTAAGGCATCATGAACTATTATTGTTGACATTACCCTTGAGGTAAAAGGTTGGGAGGCGAATCTATAAGCCCCTATCTTTCTGTGTGTCTGATTGAAACTTTGAACCCATAAATATAGTGTGAGTGTTAGCAATTGTGAAAGACTAAATGATAATTGAGTATGTGGAGTTTGCTAAATCAAAGCTCTGACATAGACTCTTCCTGAAAATAAGATGAATTGTAATTGTTTGATGACTGATAACACGATTTGTTAGTTTTCAAGAAAGTTTATGATCTATACTTTAACATGTGAATAGCTTGTTACTTGATCATGAGAAGTTCTATGAGTTGAGCTACTGTTATGATAAATAATGATGCTAGAAAAGGTGATTGAAATTATCATTGATCAGACTTGTGCACCTGCTAGCATTCACACTTCATAAAATCTTTCTTTTATCATTTACCTACTCGAGGACGAGCAGGAATTAAGCTTGGGGATGCTGATACGTCTCCAACGTATCTATAATTTATGAAGTATTCATGCTATTATATTATCCATCTTGATGTTTATGGGCTTTATTATGCACTTTTATATTACTTTTGGGACTAACCTATTAACCCAGAGCCCAGTGCGGTTTACATTTTCCCTTGTTTGGTGTTTCAGTAGAAAAGGAATATCAAACGGAGTCCAAAGGGAATGAAACCTTCGGGAGAGTTATTTTTGGAACGGAAGCAATCCAGAAGACTTGGGGTGTACGTAAGGGAAGCAACGAGGAAGGCACGAGGCAGGGGGGCGCGCCCACCCCCACTGTGCGCGCCCTCCACCCTCGTGAGCCCCTCGTGGCTCCCCTGACGTATTTCTTCCTCCTATATATACCAATATACCCTAAAACCATCGGGGAACATAATAGATCGGGAGTTCCGCCGCCGCAAGCCTCTGTAGCCACCAAAACCCAATCGGGACCCTGTTCCGGAACCCTGCCGAAGGGGGGAATCCTCATCGGTGGCCATCTTCATCATCCCGGCACTCTCCATGACGAGGATGGAGTAGTTCACCCTCGGGGCTGAGGGTATGTACCAGTAGCTATGTGTTTGATCTCTCTCTCTCTCTCTCTCGTGTTCTTGAGGTGATACTATCTTGATGTATCGCGAGCTTTGCTATTATAGTTTGATCTTATGATGTTTCTCCCCCCTCTACTCTCTTGTAATGGATTGAGTTTTCCCTTTGAAGTTATCTTATCGGATTGAGTCTTTAAGGATTTGAGAACACTTGATGTATGTCTCGCGTGGGATACCCATGGTGACAATGGGGTATTCTATTGATTCACTTGATGTATGTTTTGGTGATCAACTTGCGGGTTCCGCCCATGAACCTATGCATAGGGGTTGGCACACGTTTTCGTCTTGGCTCTCCGGTAGAAACTTTGGGGTACTCTTTGAAGTACTTTGTGTTGGTTTGAATAGATGAATCTGAGATTGTGTGATGCATATCGTATAATCATACCCACGGGTACTTGAAGTGACATTGGAGTATCTATGTGACATTAGGGTTTTGGTTGATTTGTGTCTTAAGGTGTTATTCTAGTACGAACTCTTTGATAGATTGATCCGAAAGAATAACTTTGAGGTGGTTTCGTACCCTACCATAATCTCTTCGTTTGTTCTTCGCTATTAGTGACTTTGGAGTGACTCTTTATTGCATGTTGAGGGATATTTATATGATCCAATTATGTTATTATTGTTGAGAGAACTTGCACTAGTGAAAGTATGAACCATAGGCCTTGTTTCCTAGCATTGTAATACCGTTTGTGCTCACTTTTATCATTAGTTACCTTGCTGTTTTTATATTTTCAGATTACAAAACCTATATCTACCATCCATATTGCACTTGTATCACCATCTCTTTGCCGAACTAGTGCACCTATACAATTTACCATTGTATTGGGTGTGTTGGGGACACAAGAGACTCTTTGTTATTTGGTTGTAGGGTTGCTTGAGAGAGACCATCTTCATCCTACGCCTCCCACGGATTGATAAACCTTAGGTCATCCACTTGAGGGAAATTTGCTACTGTCCTACAAACCTCTGCTCTTGGAGGCCCAACAACGTCTACAAGAAGAAGGTTGCATAGTAGAAATCACTTACCCCCCTGGGCGCGCCCTCCTACCTCCTGGCCACCTCATGGCTTCCTTGACCTCCACTCCAAGTCTCCTGGATTGCGTTTGTTCTAAAAAAGATCCTCGCGAAGGTTTCATTCTGTTTGGATTCCGTTTGATATTCCTTTTGTGCGAAACACTGAAACAGGCTAAAAATAGCAATTTGCACCGGGCCTTCGGTTAATAAGTTAGTCCCAAAAATAATATAAAAAGGTATATTAAAGCCCATTAAACATCCAAAACAGATAATATAATAGCATGGAATAATCAAAAATTATAGATACGTTGGAGACGTATCACCCTCCAGTCATCTAAATGATCACGTGATACATATCAACTAAGCCATGTACGATCATCACGTGAGATGGAGTAGTTTTCAATGGTGAACATCTCTATGTTGATCATATCTACTATATGATTCACGTTCGACCTATTGGTCTCAGTGTTCCGAGGCCATATCTGTATATGCTAGGCTCGTCAAGTTTAACCTGAGTGTTCTGCACGTGCAAAACTATCTTACACCCATTGTATGTGAACGTAGAGTTTATCACACCCGATCATCACGTGTTGTCTCGGCACGACGGACTATAGCAACGGTGCATACTCAGGGAGAACACTTATACCTTGAAATTTAGTGAATGGTCATCTTATAATGCTACCGCCGTACTAAGAAAAATATGATGCGTAAAAGATAAACATCACATGCAATCAAAATATGTGACATGATATGGCCATCATCATCTTGTGCCTTTGATCTCCATCTCCAAAGCACCGTCATGATCTCCATCGTCACCGGCTTGACACCTTGATCTCCATCGTAGCGTCGTTGTCGTCTCGCCAACTATTGCTTCTAAAACTACCGCTACCGCATAGTGATAAAGTAAAGCAATTACATGGCAATTGCATTTCATACAATAAAGAGACAACCATAAGGCTCCTGCCAGTTGCCGATAACTTTTACAAAACATGATCATCTCATACAATAACTTATATCACATCATGTCTTGACCATATCACATCACAACATGCCCTGCAAAAACAAATTAGATGTCCTCTACTTTGTTGTTGCAAGTTTCACGTGGCTGCTACGGGCTTCTAGCAAGAACCGTTCTTACCTACGCATCAAAACCACAACGATTTTTTGTCAAGTGTGTTGTTTTAACCTTCAACAAGGACTGGCCGTAGTCAAATTCGATTCAACTAAAGTTGGAGAAGCAGACACCCGCCAACCACCTTTATGCAAAACATGTTGCTTGTCTGTTGGTGGAACCGGTCTCATGAATGTGGACATGTAAGGTTGGTCCGAGCCGCTTGATATGTCTCCGCCGTATCTACTTTTCCAAACACTTTTGCCCTTGTTTTGGACTCTAACTTGCATGATTTGAATGGAACTAACTCGATCGTATTTGTTTTCAAAGAAATTGCTGTGGTGTTATTTTTGTGCAGAAACAAAAGTTCTCAGAATGACCTGAAACTTCACGGAGATTATTTTTGGAAAATATAAAAAATACTGGCGAAAGAATCAAGGCCAGGGGCCCACACCCTTTCCACGAGGGTGGGGGGCGCGCCCCCTGCCTGGTGGGCCCCCTGGAGCTCCACCGACCTCAACTCCAACTCCATATATTCGTGTTTGGGGAGAAAAAAATCAGAGAGAAAGATTCATCGCGTTTTACAATACGGAGCCGCCACCAAGCCCTAATCTCTCTCGGGAGGGCTGATCTGGAGTCTGTTCGGGGCTCCGGAGAGGGGAATCCATCGCCATCGTCATCATCAACCATCCTCCATCACCAATTTCATGATGCTCACCGCCGTGCGTGAGTAATTCCGTCGTAGGCTTGCTGGACGGTGACGGGTTGGATGAGATTTATCATGTAATCGAGTTGTTTTGTTAGGGTTTGATCCCTAGTATCCACTATGTTCTGAGATTGATGTTGCTATGACTTTGCTATGCTTAATGCTTGTCACTAGGGCCCGAGTGCCATGATTTCAGATCTGAACTTATTATGTTTTCATGAGTATATGTGAGTTCTTGATCCTATCTTGCAAGTCTATAGTCACCTACTATGTGTTATGATCTGGCAACCCCGAAGTAACAATAATCGGGACCACTCCCGGTGATGACCGTAGTTTGAGGAGTTCATGTATTCACTATGTGTTAATGCTTTGGTCCGGTACTCTATTAAAAGGAGGCCTTAATATCCCTTAGTTTCCATTAGGACCCCGCTGCCACGGGAGGGTAGGACAAAAGATGTCATTGAAAGTCTTTTCCATAAGCACGTATGACTATATTCGGAATACATGCCTACATTACATTGATGAACTGGAGCTAGTTCTGTGTCACCCTATGTTATGATTGTTACATGATGAACCGCATCCGGCATAATTCTCCATCACCGATCCAATGCCTACGAGCTTTTCACATATTGTTCTCCGCTTATTTACTTTTCCGTTGCTAATGTTACAATCACTACAAAACCCGAAAATATTACTTTTTCTACCGTTACTGTTACTTCCATACTACTTTGCTACTAAATACTTTGCTGCAGATATTAAGTTATCCAGGTGTGGCTGAATTGACAACTCAGTTGTTAATACTTGAGAATATTATTTGGCTCCCTTTGTGTCGAATCAATAAATTTGGTTGAATACTCTAGCCTCAAAAACTGTTGCGATCCCCTATACTTGTGGGTTATCAAGACTATTTTCTTGCGCTGTTGCCGGGAAGCATAGTTCTATTCTTTGAGTCACTTGGGATTTATATCTGCTGGTCACTATGAAGAACTTGAAAGACGCGAAAACAAAAATTTATCCCTCAACTACGAGGGGAGGTAAGGAACTACCATCTAGCTCTGCACTTGATTCACCTTCTGTTTTGAGTAAGCTTGCGACACCTAAACCCGCTTCTGCTATTAATTCTGATATGTCACATGTTATTGATGATGCCACTTCTGCTATGCAAGATACTTATGATGAAACTACTTCTATGCTTGATACTACTGTGCCGCTTGGTGAATTTCTTGATGAACAACTTGCTAGAGCTAGAGAGAATGAAATTGTTGAAACTGATAATATTGATGAAAGTGATGATGAAGACTCTCCCTCTAAATATGAATTGCCTGTTGTGCCTGAGGGCTATGTTATGGATGAAGAAACTGCTAGAGACTTTCTTGCTTGCAACGATAGAAGTGACCTTAAGAAATTATTAGCTAAGCTGAAACAAAAAAATCTGCTAGAATGAAATATGATCCTGCTTATGCTACTTCACCTATCTTTCTTACTCATAAGGATTATGAATTCTCTGTTGATCCTTATATAATTACTTTGGTTGAATCTGATCCTTTTTATGGCTATGAATCTGAAACTGTTGGGGCACATCTTACTAAATTAAATGATATAGCCACCCTGTTCACTAATGATGAGAAAACTCGCTACTATTATATCCTTCAAATATTTCTATTCTCATTAAAGGGTGATGCTAAGATATGGTTTAATTCTCTTGATCGTGGTTGTGTGCGTAGTCCCTGGGATATGATTTATTACTTCTCTGCTAAATATTTCCCGCTCATAAGAAACAAGCTGCTTTAAGGAAATATATAATTTTGTGCAACTTGAAGAAGAGAGTCTCCCACAAGCTTGGGGAGGCTTCTCCAATTACTTAATGCTTTGCTGATTATCCCCTCAAGAAAATGAAATACTTGATATCTTTTATAATGGACTAACCGATGCTTCCAGAGACCACACGGATAGTTGTGCTGGTTACATTTTCAGGAAAGAACACCGGATGAAGCTGACATTTTATTGAATAACATGTTGACCAATGAAAATAATTGGACACTTCTGAACCAATTCCTAAGCCAACTCCGAAGAAAAGGGTATTCTATTTCTCGATCCACGAAGATATGCAAGAGGCAAAGAAATCAATGAAAGAAAAGGGTATTAAAGATGAAGATGTTAAGAATTTACCTCCTATTGAAGAAATACATGGTCTTAGTTTACCGCCTGTTGAAGAAATATATAGTCTTAATTCATCACCTATTGAAGAAACACATGATCTTGATAACCCGATACATGTAGTAAAGGTAAATTATCTCTATAGATTTGATGAAGGTGATATTCCTCACTATAAGTCTGCTAGACAATGCTTAGATGAGTTTGACAATTTTATTGTCAAACAAGAAAACTTCAATGCTTATGTTGGTAGACAATTGAAACACAATTCTTATATGCTTGAACACTTGAGTGATTATATGTCTAGAGTTAAAGGTGAACTTAAACTCATTAGTAAACATGCTTCTATGGTTACCACTCAAGTAGAACAAGTACTTAAAGCTCAAAATGATTTGCTCAATGAATTGAATAGTAATAATAATGACTATGCTGTTAGAGTGGCAACTAGAATCAGTAAGATGGCTCAGGAACTGTTGGGGATATAACTACTGGATGTAAACCGCCCTGAAGGGGCCGGGTTACCCTCGTCCATGAACAGGGCCCACGAAGGCACGAGGCCCAGAGCCCAGAGGCGGATTAGGATCCATAAGTGTAAACCGCCTTAATCATGTAACTTGTGATGCAAGATAAGAGAGAAGAGACCGAGCCGGACACTTGTATGAGCCGGATCGGGACTCTGTAGACCGGCCGGGCGTCAACCCGTGTATATAAGGGGACGACCCGGCGGCGGTTTAGGGAGAGACAATTCGAGGCTTAGGCGAAGCTATTGCTCCCTAGTCGCCGAAATCACATCAATCCCATCACGACTAGACGTAGGCTTTACCTTCATTGAAGGGGCCGAACTAGTATAACTCCCGTGTCTTTGTGTCCGCTTTAACCCCTCCGAGTTAACCCGCACGATGGCCTCGCGACTAAGTCCTTTCACGAGGACATCTGCCGTGACAATTCCACGACGGTTGGCGCCCACCGTGGGGCTATCGACGATGGTTTGATGATCTTAGAGGAAAGTTCAAAGGACTCGAAGGCTATCTTTGTGGGCGGATGACTAAGAGTCATCGCGGCAAACTCTACATCGACAATGCAGTTGGGGCCCCGAGGCCGGCTCGATTGAGTCTGGTGCGGGTCCCCTTTGGTGGCATACACGTGTCCATTGGCAAGATCGGCGAGCCAGGGCTGGGCGGACATCTGCACCGACCTCGTCGAGACGGCCAACGGGCGAAGAAGAGTCCTGCCTGGCTAAACCCGGTACATCAGCGTGCTTTCGTGGGAGTCGTCCACGGAGACTATGAGGGCGGATCAGCATCTGGCGGCGAGACCGTCGTCTACTCTGGCGACGAGTCGTCAGCCGGAGAAACCGAGTCTTTGTACCAGCTGCAAGATGGCCAGATCGGGGGCTGTTCCGACGCTGAGAGTATTCCGGACCCCTTTGATCTACCCAACGGGTTGGAATCTTCATGGCGGTACACAAGCAACGCTTCACTCTTCGACCATGGCGCCCATGGTCGCCGGTTCAGCGGCAGTGATGGCAGCCGGGGAAGGAGGCCTGTCGCCCGCCCGGCTCAAGTTTTATCGAGCTTCGACGCATTGGTCATGCTCATGGCGAGAGGCTAACCCGGCGGATCAGGACCTGCAATGCGGAGATTGCAAAGGTGAAGGAACAAATCACTAAAGCTAAAGCGGATCTGGCAGCCCTTGACGTGAGGACGGCGGCGAACGGGCCACTTTGGATGCACGAGCTTATAGGCTCATCTTTGGATCGAGCGCGTCACATGAAGTCATGAAAAGGAAATACAGATCCCGTTTGCCTTCGGTTTTCGAGGAAGAGAGCTCTTTAATACCCCGAGGGCGAGGACGATAATCCGCCGGTGGTGAACCGGCCGGAAGCACCTAGGACGGGCGCGCCGTTCCAGCCCCGTGTGATAGATCTGCCTCACCATCATACCGGTGCGCCCCAGGTTGTGCAGACACCTCCGGGTCACTACTCCAACCCGATGGATAATCTTGTTGCGGCTGCGGCACGGTTGGAGGCGATTCCAATTGAAGGTGATTCACCGCGGGCGGTAGAGACACGCCGGGTAAAGGAGCTCCTCAGGACGGCCCTGGCTCAACAGGAAGCGTATTCATACAGTCGGGATCGGATCCACTCCACCCCCCGCCCAAGCCGGAGTTATAGCCGGCGCGCCGACGAACCAGCCGTATCAAGCAACGCGCAGCGCGGTCCGCCTCGCGGCAACAACCCGGCGGGTGGCTTCGAAGACGCTCAAGTGGTGGTGGACCGGGCCAGGGCACGTAGGGAGGCCGAGTTAGCAGCACAACATAAGGATCATCAGCTCGTGCCGGTTCGTCCAACCATCTTCGAACCGGGGGTCACGTCTGGCTCTTTGGGGGTGCCTTGCCTCGTCCCTGCTTTACGCAATGTGCGTTTGCCCAAGGACTTCAAGGGGCCATGCAAGGTGCCCAATTATACCGCCGATTTGGCTCCAGAAGCGTGGATAGAAAGCTATGAGATGGCCATGGAGATGCTGGATGTGGATGAAGCTGCGTGTGTGAAGTATTTCACAATGATGTTGGAAGGTACGACCCGTACTTGGTTGAAGAACTTGCCGCCCAACTCGGTCGGTTCATGGACCCGATTGCGGACCGGTTCATTCAAAATTTCAAAGACACTGTAAACAGCCCATGTCTGTGGTGGATTTGGCGGCTTGTGTCCAAGCGGAGGGAGAATCCACAACCCATTGGGTGCGCGGCGTTTGGAGGTTTTACATTAAATCGGACGGATCAACCACGATTCCGCGATCTTAACCCTAGAAGCCAACTGCGGTTCAAACCGTTGAAGTTGAAGCTGGGTCGCATGAAGCGTTTTGTAATGACATGGGCACTCTTATGGGCGTTTTAGTAAAGTATGCTGATTACGATAGTACCAAGGATCCCGAGTCCGAGGAGGATGACGAAGTAGGGAAGGGAAAGCGAACGGCAACTCCAGAGGCCAAGAAAGATCGATCGGCGGGTAATGGAGGAAACAAGCGTAAAGGCAAAGCGGTAACATGGGCTTCAGAGCCAACACCAACGCGCAGGACAAGGGTCGTGGCGGAAGGGTAAGCAATCAAACCGGGCGGTGCGCAAGGTCACAATCTGATCGTTTGAATTACCTATTGAATCAACCTTGTCCGAAGCATGGGACGAAGGAGGCACCCGTGAACCATCTCCGGAAGGATTGTTATATTATGCAGGAGTTCAAAAATTCTAATGCTTTCGGTATGATCAAGGGCCCGACGGCGGTTCGAGTCCGCCCGGGTTACGGTGGAGGAAATTCGGCCCAGGTTCGGTGGTAATCCGGGCGGCGTAACAATCAGAACAATCAGAGCGATCGTAACCAAGGGGTTACAATCAACAACAGCGATCGGGTTACCAAAGTAATCCCAAGCGGTTGAGCAGTGGACAGTACCATGTCTTTACCACCAGCTTGGACAGGCGAGACCGAAAACTCCAGAAGCGGGCGGTCAGTGTTGTTGAACCGGCTACATCGCATTACCTGCGCTGGTCAGAGCAGCCTATCGTATGGAGCAGAGAGGATCATCCTCCCCGGGTTTACAATCCGGGTCAGCTAGCCCTAGTGGTGGCACCTCGGTGGGAGGATACAAGTTTACCAAGGTGCTTATGGATGGAGGAGCAGCATCAACATTACGTACTCTGAAACCTTCCGACGTATGGGGTTAACGGATAGGCATCTCGGGCCGTCCGGCCACGATGTTTCACGGTGTGGTGCACAGCAAGTCGGCGTACCGGTTGGTAAGATAGCTCTGGAGGTGGCCTTTGGGGATGAACATGACTCGGATCGGAAACATTGACGTTTGAAGTGGTGAAAATTCAAAGCCCTTACCATGCCCTGTTTGGGCGGCCGGCGTATGCTAAATTTATGGCACGGCCTTGTTGTGTCTATTTGCAGCTGAAAATTGCGGGTCACAAAGGGACGATAACGGTTCATGGGAGCCACCGGATCGCTTTGGAGTGCGAAGAAGGTGATGCGGCTTACGCAGAGTCGGTTTGTGCCACTGAAGAGCTAAAATATTATAAAGACAATGTTGATCCGGCGGATATGACCCCTTTGAAGAAGCCAACTACAGAGCACGATCCGGATTTGAAGTTTAAATCGGGCTGAGACTAAACTTGTTGATTTTGTGCGGCGATTCGTCCAAGCAGTTCACCATCGGTGCTAACTTGGATCCTAAATAGGAAAGCGGCGCTCATCGAGTTCGTCCGTGAGAATCGGGACATTTTGCATGGAAGCCTTCTGACATGCCAGGTGTACCGAGGGAACTCGCTGAGCACACCCTTAATGTTGATCCCAAGTACAGACCGTGCAAGCAGTTTCTTCGCCGGTTTAACGAGGAAAGGCGCAAGGCCATTGGAGAGGAGGTTGCCAGGCTCTTAGCAACAGGGTTTATCGTTGAAGTTTTCCATCCAGAGTGGCTCGCTAATCCGGTGTTGGTCCTTAAGAAGAATGGCACTTGGCGCATGTGTGTGGATTACACAAATCTTAACAAGGCTTGTCCAGCAGATCCTTTCGCTCTCCCCCGCATTGACCAGATTATTGATGCTACGGCGGGTTGTGAGCGTTTGAGTTTTGGATGCGTATTCGGATATCATCAGTTAAGATGGCGGTTAAGGACCAGGAGAAGGCGGTGTTTATCACCCCTTTTGGAGCCTTACGCTATGTATCTATGCCTTTTGGACTCAAGAGCGCCCAAGCAACTTATCGGCGTTGCGTACAAAATTGCTTGCACGAACAGATCGGCCGTAACGTGCATGCTTATGTGGACGATATCGTGGTTAAGTCAAGGAAGAAGGAAACTTTGATTGAGGATCTAAAAGAAACCTTTGACAACTTGCGGGTGTACAAAATGATGCTCAACCCGGCCAAGTGCGTCTTCGGTGTTCCGGCAGGCAAGTTATTGGGTTTCCTCGTGTCCAATAGGGGGATTGAAGCCAATCCAGAGAAAATTACGGCTATCACCTCCTTGGCTAAGCCAAAGTGCATCAACGATGTCCGGCGGTTGGCGGGTCGGATTGCCGCGTTAAGCGGTTTATCGGCCGCCTCGGAGAAGGCCATTCCTTTATACCGAATCTTTGAAGAAGACGGATCGGTTAAATGCGGAGTTCAATTGCCGATGAAGCATTGGAGGGTTTAACGGCGGTTGGCCAACCCGCGGTTCTCGCCGCTCCCGTTGACAAAGAGCCGCTTCTTTATATATGTTCTTGCTAATGCAAGGTCGATTAGTGTGGCCATCGTGGTGGAGCGGAAGGAGGCGGGAGGAATATCCGATTCAACGGCGGTTTATTACATCAGCGAGGTCCTCATTGAGTCTAAGCAGAGATATCCGCATTGGCGTAAGCTGGTATATGGAGTTTTTATGGCTCGGAAGCTGAAGCAATATTTCGGGGCACCCCATCACGGTGGTCGGTCAACTCCCTTGGGTGATATCATACGTAACCGGAAGCGGCGGCGGATTGCTAAGTGGGCTATAGAGCTTGGGCCACACGGTTTAAGGTATGTGCCTCGGACGGCAGTAAAATCTCAGGCACTTGTGGATTTCATTAATGACTGGACGGAGTTGCAAGCACCTGAAGAAAAGCCGGATCATACCTATTGGACCATCCACTTTGACGGGTCCAGACAATTGGAGGGCTCGGGGGCTGGAGTTGTGTTGACTTCCCCACGAGGTGAAAAGTTTTGTTACGTCCTCCGCTTAATGTTCCCATGTACTAACAATGCAGCTGAGTATGAAGCTTTGCTCCATGGTCTCCGGATGGCTAAGGAGATGAATCTAAGCCGGGTTAAGTGCTTTGGTGACTCGGACTTGGTGGCCCAGCAAGTATCAGGTACTTGGGATTCCAAAGATCCACTCATGGATGCGTATCGTCGGGAGGTGGATCGTCGGAGGAACGAAGCGGCGGACGCTTTAAGCCGGCTGGGCTCTCAACGTAAACCGGTCCCGCCCAATGTCTTCCTTGATGTACTGCACAATCCGTCAGTCAAGCTTCCTGATGAAGTAGATTTGGCTATTCCTGATCCGGAGGCTCGGTTGGTAGCAGCCTTACACGTCATTCCGGATTGGACGCTCCCTTATTTGGCATACATGACCCGGGGCGAGTTACCAGAAGATGAGACGTTGGCCCGACAGGTAGTTCGGCGGTCTAAGTCCATGACTATTGTTAATGGCGAGTTGCATCATTGCAGTGTGTCAGGGGCGTTTCAGCATTGTGTGTCCCCTGAGGAGGGCTGTGAGATATTGCGTGAGATCCATGAAGGGGACTGTGGTCACCACGCCGGTTCAAAATCCTTGGTTGCCAAAGCGTTCCGCCATGGTTTTTATTGGTTGGCGCCCATCTTGATGCGGAGGATCTGGTCAGCGATGTGATGGTTGCGAAGTTTTCTAGGCGTGCCCACATACCGGCCCAGAATTGAGGATGATTCCAATTACTTGGCCTTTTGCGACTTGGGGGCTGGACATGGTGGGGCCTTTTAAAAGGTCCAAGGACAAGAAAACACACTTGCTGGTCGCAGTTGACAAGTTCACAAAGTGGGTCGAGGCAGAGCCTGTTAGCAAGTGTAATGCGGCCACGACGGTTCAGTTCATAAAAAGGGTGATCTTCCGGTTTGGATTTCCGCATAGTATCATCACGGATAATGGCACCAATTTGTCCAAGGGTGCCATGAAAGAGTTTTGTGAACGTGAGCACATCCGGCTTGACGTTTCTTCAGTGGCCCACCCGCAGTCCAATGGTCAAGCAGAACGAGCTAATCAGGAGATCTTGAGAGGTATCAAACCCTGGCTTATGGTACCTTTACAGAGGACGCCGGGTTGTTGGGTAGAAGAGTTACCGTCTGTGATATGGAGTATCAATACTACGCCTAACAGATCCACCGGTTACACACCGTTCTTTATGGTCTATGGAGCAGAGGCGGTCCTTCCCAGCGATATCTGTCATGATTCACCTCGCGTGGCAGCCTATGTTGAGGCAGATAGCGAAGCTGCACGGCAAGACACTTTGGATCGACTGGATGAGGAGCGAGATATGGCGGCTGCTCGTTCGGCGATTTACCAGCAGGATCTTCGTCGGTATCACAGTCGCCGGGTTAAAACCAGAACCTTTCAGGAAGGAGACTTGGTGCTTCGGCTCATTCAAGACCAGACAGATATGCACAAGCTATCCCCACCTTGGGAAGGGCCTTTTGTGGTCAGCAAGAATCTGCACAACGGGTCATACTATCTGATTGATGTTCGAGAGACTCACGCACGTCAAAAGAGGAGACCAACAGGCCATGGAATATAGCTCATCTTCGGCCTTATTATACCTGAGCCATCGGCTCTACTTATGTACATATTATGACAATGTATATATTTTGAATCAAAGCAATAAACCGGAGCCTCGGCTAAAGCGGGGTATCCGTTCTGTAAAAATCCGGTTTGGGTACATGGAGTGGTTGTCGCAAAGCAGCCTCCGGTTTAGCCCTTGATCTTGATTTTCAGAAGTTTTGTCATCTGGGGGCTTGGTCGTGTCCGAACCAATGCAACACCTTTTGATGGGCGAAAGCCACCAGATCACTTGGGGACATGGTCACATCTGAACCAGTCACGCCTCTTGGTCGGCCTAAAGGTCATAGAGTCACTTGGGGGCTTGGTCGAACCCGAACCATTGCCATGCCACTTGATCGGCATAATGCCACGGTTTCAGTTGGGGGCCTGGCTGACTTGAACCATAGCTACACCTTATGGGGAGCTTGGTCCTGTCCGACCATGGTAACACCATCTGATCGGCTCAGTAAAGCCTTTTCTTGCAAACGGTTTTATCATTGCCTGTTCTTCCATCTTGGTTTCATAAGCATTATTTGATTTTATTGACCTTTTTAAACCGATGACATTTTTAAACCGGTTCAAGCTGTCAATTAACGGAATTCGGTCCATTTTAATCCGGAGATATTTGTTTCGGTTTGACTTTTTCTGTTAACATCCCATTATGGAGTAACAGTGGGCTTGTCATGACCCGACACGGTTTACACGGTAAACCGGCATTATAAACACAGGGGTTGTTTTTCTTCTTTGGCGGTAATGGTTTATACAACCTCCGCCTCAAGATTGGCTAAGCCAACTGCATGCCCGACGCTGGCAGGTATTTTTGTATCACAAAATTTTGATTGTATACATCAATATTTTCTTATATAAATATATAGGTGTCACAAGCCGGCTGGCGACATAAGCCGCCATGGCGGTTTAAGAGCTTGTGATTGCAGGCAAAATGCATTGAAGGTTTCAATTCTTCAAACCAAAGTATCAGCACCTCCGCGCAAAGGTTACAGACTAAGGGCATAAAGGCATGTTCAAAAACAAAGTGCTAGCTATTCTATTACAAAGCCTTCCAAGGCCCGGTGTTTCGCATGGCGTTATGACTAGCAGTTTCCTCGGCTTGGCGGATTAAGCTTCCTCGCTGGGTTGACGTGAGGAAGAGGGGGCGTCTGGCGTCGGTTCAACTTCTTCCTCTTCATCACCCAAAGGCCGAAAGTCATTGGTGGACCAATCTGGGTTAAGGCACGAAGACAGCCTCTTCACTTATAAGGTCGGCCGGATCAACGTCGAGGGGCATAAGTGTGCTTACGGATTGGGGAACAAGGCTACGCACTTCGGAATGACAAACTCCACCCGCTTGTTGTTCGCGTCGTAGAAAGAGCGGTGAACCGCCAGGTTAACCTGCTTGCCGATTGACTCGCTTGATGGGCGCATCTCCTTTGTTATTCGTTTGAGCGTCATTATCAAAGGCTTAACCGTTCTCTTGAGCGCTGGGAAACCCTTGGCTATCTCGGCGGATCAAGATCCGCTATCCACGCCTTTGGCGAAGTTAGAAACGATGAGAGTGCCGGCCGGGCATGGATCGTTTCAACTCTTCAAGCTGCCCCGGAACCATGGACAGCCGGTCCAGTGTATCTTTGATCAAGGACGGAGCTGTGTTGTCGTATGATGCGGCGCATATGACTCGCTGGGCGCCGATATACAACTGCTCAATCATCGTGTAAGCGGCCTTGAGCTTCTTCCGCACATCAGAGCCCAGATGAGCAATACGCTGCACCGATTTGGGCCAGACAGCTCAGGTTAAACCGGCGGAAATATCAACACAGGTGTACTCAGTGCAAATTTTCTTACCAAAGATGGCAGAGGTCATGGCATGAACTTGGCGCTTTAGTCTGGTAAGCTCTTCAGTCACCGGTTTAAGAGCTGATTCAGTATCTTCCGCCCGTTTTTTCAAACCGGCCTTCTCGGTGTCCCAGTTGGCCCGCTCGGATTTATACCACTCCTTCAGCTGTTCCATAGTGGCCAAAGCAGTTTTGAATTCATCCTTGGCCTTGGTGGTTTCTGCTTGTTGAGTTTCCAGATTGGCACGAAGGTCCTTGAGTTGCACGGTTTGCTGGTATATCTCATTCTGGTAACAATGGAGGCACGTTAGTTGTTCCATTATCAAGTCCCAAGCTCAATACAAGTATTCAACTTGGCACTTGGGGGCTAATGGCTAGTTGATCTCAGTTTTCTATAGGGATACAGAAATTAAGTCCCGGTTCAACTATGCTAAGTTGAACCGACCCTTGAGAACTCTGATCTTGCAGTTTAAGGCGTATGGTTTCTATATAAAGTTAAGTGCCGGTTTGACTATGAAAAGTTGAACCGACCCTTGGGGGCTATTATGCAGCAAAAGTACAAGGCATAAATCCTTACCTCATAACGGTCCTTCATGCGATTTACCAGACCGGCTTCAAAGTCACGCCTTGTGTAGAGCCGGTTCGGAAAGCCGGAGTGAAGTTCTTGGGCAGAGAGGTTGTCATAAGCTGATAGATCAGTTTTCCCCTTATCTTTGCTCATAGTAGTAGACTCGTCTTTGGTGCTGTGTTTTGCTAAAGCGACCGGTTGGCTAGGAGTGGTGTAGCGATTACTGTCACAATAACATCATCATTTTGATCGGGCTGGCCAGATTGGTGGTCTTCTTGGGGCTTGGTGTCTTCGTACTCCGGCTCGGCGGTTCAGCAATTACGACCGCCTACGTGGGCTGGACTCGGTGGAGCAGGATGCGAGGTTTCCACTTGGGCCTCCGGTTCAGTTTCTGGCGGATCAGCGTTGTCGTCTTTGTATAACTCGCTAGAGCTATTTTTAGCGACTTCAGGATTTTTGTGGGTTTGCTCTGGGGTCTTCTCCGGGTCAACATCCGCAGTAGGGTCAAGGATTTTCGCTTTTTTACTCAAGCGAGCCTTGGTGCTGCAGTGTTCAGAATTAGAATAAGATAAACCGACCAACGCAAATATAAACCGAATTGGCGGGACAGAAGTATGGTGCGTACCCTGCGGCAACTTTAAGCGGAGGCAGTTGCGTGGTTGATGAACCGCCAGAGGAGTTGGAAGAGGCCTGATAATTGGTCGACGGATTGAGAGGACATCGGAAGAAGCCTTTTAAGGGATAACGCTTTTCGGAGAATAAATCACCTCACGGACGACGCTTCCGGGTTGGTGTATCTGGTAAACCGGATGAGGTAATCTGTTGACCAACTTGTGCGGGTCGTCAGACGCGCTCTTCAGCCTGTGTCTTCAAGGAAAGATTTGGATTCAAATGAGCATAGGAATGAGATTTTTCACTTTCCGGACGGTAGCGATTTAATTCTTTTAACCGCACGAGGTCGGATTCGGAAGAAAGAAAGATTACCTCGACATGGTCGGCATGACTGGCTTCAGCATCATCCTGGGAGTTAAAATTGTCAGTAAAAGGAAAAATAAAAAGGAGCAAACTACAAGTAAGAAGAAACACAAAGTGGAGAGCCGGTTTACGGCAACTCCCTCATGAGGATATCAAGTTTTACCTCGACCGATTCTTCGTCTTCCGGCGGATCAGAAGACTCGGCGGTTTTCCTCTTGCCAGCCTTCTTGGTGGCCTTGGACTTTACACGCGGAGCCCGGGCCGGTTTGGTACGCTTCCAGAAGGAGCTGTTAGCCTGAGAAGTAACAAGGATTAACATATATATATATCAACAAGGCATTAATGGCAGAAAAGCGGTGAGTAGAGCCTACCGCTGGCGGTTTGTTGGCAACACAGAACGGAGCCAACCCGGCTTGGCTGCGCAGACGAAGATCGGTTCATCAAGCAGCCTCTTTCTGCCTCTGTGACTTCAAGCTCGATTATTGGTAGCTCGTGACGTCTTTGAGGGTCTTGGAGGCGGCCAGTGTATTCGTGCATCAATCCGGGCCGGCGGCTTAATGGCAAGATGCCCCAAGAAACCCAGCATCGCACAAGGTCCACGCCAGTTAGACCATTGGCCATTAGGGCCCGGAGTTTAATGATTTGAGGCGCAAAATTCTTCCGTTCATGGCGGTCAAACGTAAAGGCAACGGATGATGGTTGCTAAGCCGGTGAGGACGGTAACCCGGCAAGGGATTCTCGTTGTCGAGGCGGTGTTCGGCAAGAGAACCAGGTTTGGTTCCAATCTTTCGGATGGCTATGGTGTTTGGCATGAGGAAAGTCTACTTCCTTCCTTTTCTGGATTGAAACGCTGCCCAACTCCGTGTTAGGACCATCCGAAAATTCTGTACGGCGGTTCAAGTGAAAGAAATCCCGGAACAGCTCCACAGATGGTTCTTCTTGAAGATAGACTTCACAGAAAACTTGGAAATTGCATATATTTGATACGGAGTTCGGACCAATATCCTGTGGATGGAGTTGAAAACTTGCAAGGACATCCCGGAAGAATTTTGATCTGGGCGGGCAGAATCCCCGGTCTAAGTGCTGCACAAACACAATTACTTCTCCTTCTTGCGGATTGGGAGGGCATTCGTCATCCAGAACCCGCCAGTGGAGGACGTTTTTAGAAGCTAAGGCGTCGGTGGTGACGTATCCGTTGAGTTGCGTCTCAGTGATCTTAGACCGGACCCAATTGCAAGCTGAGAATTGTTTGGCCATTCCGGAAGACTAAACTGCGAAAGGAAAGGAAAAACGATTCACCGTTAAACGGTTCAGACACATTATACAATGTTAAACCGGCGATTCGGCAGCCAGTTTCCAATTCCGGTTTAACTGAGGACTAATGGAGTGACGGATTGGCTATCATAAGTCAAACCACCCAAAGAAGCAAAACTGGGAAATCTACTAAGTATGGAGAGAAACAGTTTTCACATTCGAATGGAGGAAATTTGGATCTACCAAAGATTCAGTAAGAAAAACTTCTGCGACCTATGCAAGCCTCATAAAGGGCAGGAAGGTTCGTGCGTTCTAAACTGGAGGGTCTGAACAAAAAGAAATATGCATAAAGAGTTAAACTGATGGCGGAGCAGTCGCCCCACAGGACGTATGGTACGGTTGAATCGTACGGCCATGGCAGGGCAGGTATGAGGAAATTAAGACGAACACCTATGAACTACGAGATGAACAGGACCTTCAGATGCGGATCCAGGGCGTAAAGAGGGACCTTACCTGATGCGCGGAACCGCGGATGAGCGCCGAGAGCCTCTGGAACGATCAGGTTGATGCAGCGGCCTGGCACTAACGCGGCGCTCGAAGGTCGGATGGCGACGGCGGAGCTTCGGAGCTGGGGCGTCGCGAGGAAGAAGAAGCGCGGAAGAAGAAGAGAAAGGGCCTGCCGGTCTATTTATAAGGAGACGGAATAATTAACAAGCGCGAGAATCGAGGAGCCAAAAGCGGCGGACGGCGCAGCGGTCGCCTCGATTTCCGGGATGGTATTAAATGAAGGGAATCTTACTGTTCGGATTTCTTTATTAAAGATGACGTCAAGGCGCCTACATTGCGGTGGTTGGAAGATGACGTCATGGCGGTTCAAGCAGACGGCGGTTTACGAAATATGAAGGGAGATTTAGAGTTTCCTGAAGATGTTGAAGATTAACATGAACCGGTTCAAGTCAATCTGGGGCCTAATGTTGGGGATATAACTCTTTGGATGTAAACCGCCTGAAGGGGCCGGGTTACCTCGCCCATGAACAGGCCCACGAAGGCACGAGGCCCAGAGCCCAGAGGCGGATTAGGATCCATAAGTGTAAACCGCCTTAATCATGTAACTTGTCTTTGCAAGATAAGAGAGAAGAGACCGAGCGGACACTTGTATGAGCCGGATCGGGACTCAGAGACCGGCAAGGCGTCAACCCGTGTATATAAGGGGACGACCCGGCGGCGGTTTAGGGAGAGACAATTCGAGGCTTAGGCGAAGCTATTGCTCCCTAGTCGCCGAAATCACATCAATCCCATCACGACTAGACGTAGGCTTTACCTTCATTGAAGGGGCCGAACTAGTATAACTCCCGTGTCTTTGTGTCCGCTTTAACCCCTCTGAGTTAACCCGTACGATGGCCCTGCGACTAAGTCCTTTCACGAGGACATCTGTCGTGACAATTCCACGACAGGAACCTTCGTATCCTGAAGGCCATCCTAAGAGAATTGAGCAGGACTCTCAGAGAAATAATATTGATGCACCTACTCCTTCTAAAAATAAGAAAAGAAAAATGATAGAATTTGCATGCTTCTAGTGAACCTATTGTTGACACACCTGAGAATCCAAATGATATTTCTATTTCTGATGCTGAAACACAATCTGGTAATGAACATGAACCTAGTGATAATATTAATGATGATGTTCATGTTGATGCTCAACCTAGCAATGATAATGACATAGAAATTGAACCTGCTATTGATCTTGATAACCCACAATCAAAGAATCAACGTTATGATAAGAGAGACTTTGTTGCTAGGAAGCACGGTAAGTGATACGTCCATTTTGCATCATGCTTTTCTATCTATATTTATTGCATTATGGGCTGTTATTACACGTTATATCACAATACTTATGTCCATTATATCTTATTTTACAAGGTTTACATAAGGAGGGAGAATGCCGACAGCTGGAATTTTGCGCTGGAAAAGGAGCAAATATTTGAGACCTATTCTGCACAACTCCAAAAGTCCTGAAACTCCACGGAAGTTATTTTCAGAATATATTAAAAATACTGAGTGAAAGAAATACGTCAGGGGGGCCACCACCTGTCCACGAGGGTGGGGGGTGCGCCCTACCCCCCAGGGCGCTCCCCCCTGCCTCGTGGGCCCCTTGTTGGCTCTCCGGTGGCCATTTTCTGCTATATGAAGTCTTTCGTCCAGAGAAAAATCATAAGCAACCTTTCGGGACGAGACTCCGCAGCCACGAGGCGGAACCTTGGCGGAACCAATCTAGGGCTCCGGCAGAGCTGTTCTGTCGGGGACACTTTCCTATGGGAGGGGGAAATCATCGCCATCGTCATCACTAACGCTCCTCTCATCGGGAGAGGGCAATCTCCATCAACATCTTCACCAACACCATCTCCTCTCAAAACCCTAGTTCATCTCTTGTATCCAATTCTTGTCTCCAAGTCCGGGATTGGTACTATTAGGTTGCTAGTAGTGTTGATTACTCCTTGTAGTTGATGCTAGTTGGTTTATTTGGTGGAAGATCATATGTTCAGATCCTTTATGCATATTAATATCCCTCTGATTATGGACATGAATATGCTTTGTGAGTTGTTACGTTTGTTCCTGAGGACATGGTAGAAGTCTTGCTATTAGTAGTCATGTGAATTTGGTATTCGTTCAATATTTTGATGAGATGTATGTTGTCTATCCTCTAGTGGTGTTATGTGAACGTCGGCTACATAACACTTCCCCATTATTTGGGCCTAGAGGAGGGAATTGGGAAGTAATAAGTAGATGATGGGTTGCTAGAGTGACAGAAGCTTAAACCCTAGTTTATGCGTTGCTTCGTAAGGGGCTGATTTGGATCCATATGTTTCATGCTATGGTTAGGTTTACCTTAATACTTTTGTTGTAGTTGTGGATGCTTGCAATAGAGGTTAATCATAAGTGGGATGCTTGTTCAAGTAAGAACAACACCCAAGCACCGTCCACCCACATATCAAATTATCAAAGTACCGAGCGAATCATATGAACCTGATGAAAACTAGCTTGAAGATAATTCCCATGTGTCCTCGGGAGCGCTTTTCTCTATATAAGAGTTTGTCTAGGCTTGTCCTTTGCTACAAAAAGGATTGGGCCACCTTGCTGAACTTTATTTACTGTTGTTACTTGTTGCTCGTTACAAATTGTCCTATCACAAAACTATCTGTTACCACTTATTTCAGTACTTGCAGAGAATACCTTGCTGAAAACCGCTTATCATTTCCTTCATACGCTCCTCGTTGGGTTCGACACTCTTACTTATCGAAAGGACTACGATAGATCCCCTATACTTGTGGGTCATCAAGAATCTTTTTCTGGCCCGCTGTCGGGAGTGAAGCGCCTTTGGTAGGTGGAATTTGTTAAGGAAAAATTTATATAGTGTGCTGAAATTTACTATCACTTGTTACTATGGAAAGTAATCCTCTGAGGGGCTTGTTCGGGGTATCTTCACCCCGACCTGTAGAGCAAAGAGTTGCTCCTCAACCTACTGAACCTATTGAAAATGAAAATGCCCCCTTTGAAGTTCCTTCGGGTATGTTAGAAAAACTGCTAGCTGATCCTTTTGCAGGAGATGGAACAAAGCATCCTGATGAGCACCTAATTTATGTGGATGAAGTTTGTGGATTATTTAAGCTTGCAGGTATACCCGATGATGTTGTTAAGAAGATGGTCTTCCCTTTATCTTTGAAGGGAGATGCATCGACATGGTACAGGCTATGTGATGATACGGGGTCATGGAACTACAAACGATTGAAACTGGAATTTCATCAGAAGTTTTATCCTATGCATCTTGTTCATCGTGATCGCAGTTATATATATAATTTTTGGCCTCGCAAAGAAGAAAGCATCGCTCAAGCTTGGGGGAGGCTTAAATCAATGTTATATTCATGCCCCAATCATGAGCTCCCAAGAGAAATAATTATTCAAAGTTTTTATGCTCGGCTTTCTGAAAACAATCGGACCATGCTTGATACTTCTTGTGCTGGCTCTTTTATGATGAAAACCATTGAATTCAAATGGAATTTATTGGACAGAATTAAATGCAACTCTGAAGATTGGGATCTCGACGAAGGTAAGGAGTCAGGTACAACACCTAAGTTTGATTGTGTTAAATCTTTTATGGATACCGATGTTTTCCATAAATTTAGGACTAAATATGGACTTGACTCTGAGATAGTAGCTTCTTTCTGTGAATCTTTTTCTACTTATGTTGATCTCCCCAAGGAGAAGTGGTTTAAATATCATCCTCCCATAGAAGTAAAAGTAGCTGCACCTATTAAAGTTGAAGAAAAGACTATCACTTATAATGATCCTATTGTTCCTACTTCTTATGTTGAGAAAGCATCTTTCCCTGTTAGGATAAAGGATCATGCTAAAGCTTCAACTGTGGTTCATAAAAGCAATATTAGAACTTATACACCTCCTGAGCAAATTAAAGTTGAACCTAATATTGCTATTGTTAAAGATCTCTTGGCTGATAATATTGATGGACATGTTATTTATTTCTGTGGTGAAACTGCTAGAATTGCCAAACCTTGTGCTAAAGATAAACATAGGCCTGTGATAGGCATGCCTGTTATTTCTGTTAAAATAGGAGATCATTGTTATCATGGCTTATGTGATATGGGTGCTAGTGCTAGTGCTATACCTCATGACTTATACAAAGAAATTATGCATGAAATTGCACCTGCTGAGATAGAAGGTATTGATGTTACCATCAAACTTGCTAATAGAGATACAATATCACCAATTGGAGTTGTTAGAGATGTTGAAGTCTTGTGTGGAAAAACTAAAAATCCTGCTGATTTTCTTGTTCTTGGTTCCGCACAAGATAGCTTTTGCCCCATTATATTTGGTAGACCCTTCTTGAACACAGTTAATGCTAGGATAGACTGCGAAAATAATGTTGTTACTATTGACTTGGGTGATATGTCTCATGAGTTTAATTTCTCTAAATTTAGTAGACAACACTGTGAAGAGGAATTACCTAGTAAGGATGAAATTATTGGTCTTGCTTCTATTGCCGTACCTCCTAGTGATCCTTTAGAACAATATTTGCTAGATCATGAAAATGATATGTTTATGAATGAAAGAAGGGAAATAGATGAAGTATTCTTTAAACTGGAACCCATTCTGAAACACAATTTGCCTGTTGAAATCCTAGGGGATCCTCCTCCACCCAAGGGTGATCCCGTGTTTGAGCTTAAACCGTTGCCTGACACTCTTAAATATGCTTATCTTGATGAGAAAAAGATATATCCTGTTATTATTAGTGCTAGCCTTTCAGAGCATGAAGAGGAGAGATTATTGAAAACTCTTAAGAAGCACCATGCTGCTATTGGATATACTCTTGATGATCTTAAGGGCATTAGTCCCACTCTATGTCAGCACAAAATAAAATTGGAAGAAGATGCCAAACCAGTTGTTGATCATCAACGACGGCTGAATCCTAAGATGAAGGAAGTAGTAAGAAAGGGAATACTAAAGCTCCTTGAGGCAGGTATAATTTATCCCGTTGCTGATAGTCAGTGGGTAAGTCATGTCCATTGTGTCCCTAAGAAGGGAGGTATTACCGTCGTTCCTAATGATAAAGATGAATTGATTCCATAAAGAATTATTACAGGTTATAGGATGGTAATTGATTTCCGCAAATTAAATAAGGCTACTAAAAAGGATCATTACCCCTTACCTTTTATCGATCAAATGTTAGAAAGATTATCTAAACATACACATTTTTGCTTTCTAGATGGTTATTCTGGTTTCTCTCAAATACCTGTGTCATCCAATGATCAATCAAAGACTACTTTTACTTGCCCTTTTGGTACTTCTGCTTATAGACATATGCCTTTTGGTTTATGTAATGCACCTGCTACCTTTCAAAGATGCATGATGGCTATATTCTCTGACTTTTGTGAAAAGATTTGTGAGGTTTTCATGGACGACTTTTCCGTCTACGGATCCTCTTTTGATGATTGCGTGAGCAACCTTGATTGAGTTTTGCAGAGATGTGAAGAAACTAATCTTGTCTTGAATTGGGAAAGTGCCACTTTATGGTTAATGAAGGTATTGTCTTGGGGCATAAAGTTTCTGAAAGAGGTATTGAAGTCGCTAAAGCCAAGGTTGATGCTATTGGAAAGATGCCATGTCCCAAGGACATCAAAGGTATAAGAAGTTTCCTGGGTCACGCCGGTTTTTATAGGAGGTTCATTGAGGACTTCCCCAAAATTTCTCGGCCTCTGACTAATTTATTACAAAAAGATATACCATTTGTTTTTTATGATGATTGTGTAGAAGCATTTGAAATACCTAAGAAAGCATTGATTTCTGCACCTATTGTTCAGCCACCTGATTGGAATTTACCCTTTGAAATTATGTGTGATGCTAGTCATTATGTTGTTGGTGCTGTTCTAGGGCAAAGAGTTGTTAAATGTTATTCAATATGCTAGTAAAACTCTAGAAAATGCTCAGAGAAATTATGCGACTACTGAAAAAAAAATCTTAGCAGTTGTATTTGCTTGTGATAAGTTCAGACCTTAAATTGTTGATTCTAAAGTAACTATTCACACTGATCATGTTGCTATTAAATATCTTATGGAAAAGAAAGATGCTAAACCTAGACTCATTAGATGGGTTCTCTTGCTATAAGAATTTGATTTGCATATTGTTGATAGAAAGGGAGCTGAGAATCCCGTTGCAGACAACTTGTCAAGGTTAGAAAATGTTCTTGATGACCCACTACCTATTGATGATAGCTTTCCTGATGAGCAATTAAATGTCATAAATGCTTCTCGTACTGTTCCATGGTATGCTGATTATGCTAATTATATCGTTGCTAAATTTATACCACCTAGTTTCACATACCAGCAAAAGAAAAAGTTTTTCTATGATTTGAGGCATTACTTTTGGGATGACCCACATCTTTATAAAGAAGGAGTAGATGGTGTTATTACATGTTGTGTACCTGAGCATGAACAGGAATAGATCCTACACAAATGTCACTCCAAAGCTTATGGAGGCTACCACGCTGGAGATAGAACTGCACATAAGGTATTGCAATCCGGTTTTTATTGGCCTACTCTCTTCAAGGATGCCCGTAAGTTTGTCTTATCTTGTGATGAATGTCAAAGAATTGGTAATATTAGTAGACGTCAAGAAATGCCTATGAACTATTCACTTGTTATTGAACCATTCGATGTTTGGGGCTTTGATTATATGGGACCTTTTCCTGCCTTAATGGATATACACATATTTTAGTTGCTGTTGATTACGTTACAAAGTGAGTAGAAGCTATTCCAACTAGTAGTGCTGATCATAACACTTCTATTAAAATGCTTAAAGAAGTTATTTTTCCGAGGTTTGGAGTCCCTAGATATTTAATGACTGATGGTGGTTCACATTTTATTCATGGTGTTTTCCGTAAAATGCTTGCTAAGTATGATGTTAATCATAGAATTGCATCCCGTTGTCACCCACAGTCTAATGGTCAAGTAGAATTGAGTAATAGAGAGCTCAAATTAATTTTGCAAAAGAGTGTTAATAGGTCTAGAAATAATTGGTCCAAGAAACTTGATGATGCATTGTGGGCCTATAGAACTGCATATAAAAATCCTATGGGTATGCCTCCGTATAAAATGGTTTATGGAAAAGCATGTCACTTACCTCTCGAACTAGAACATAAGGCTTATTGGGCTATTAAGGAGCTCAATTATGATTTCAAACTTGGCGGTGAGAAGAGGTTATTTAATATTAGCTCACTTGATGAATGGAGAACCCAAGCCTATGAAAATGCCAAGTTGTTTAAAGAAAAAGTTAAAAGATGGCATGACAAAAGGATACAAAAGCGTGAGTTTAGTGTAGGTGATTATGTATTACTATACAACTCTCGTTTAAGATTTTTTGCAGGAAAACTTTTCTCTAAATGGGAAGGTCCTTATATTATCGAGGAGGTCTATCGTTCCGGTGCCATAAAAATCAACAACTTCGAAGGCACAAATCCGAAGGTGGTGAACGGTCAAAGAATTAAATATTATATCTCAGGTAATCCCATAAATGTTGAAACTAATATTATTGAAACCGTAACCCCGGAGGAATACATAAGGGACACTTTCCGGAACGTTTCAGACTCCGGAAAGGAATAGGTATGTGGTACAGTAAGTAAACCAACTCCAAAACAATTTTTACGGCAATATTTCTCCGTTTTGGAATATTTAGAAAAATAGAAAAATAAGAAGCAGTCCGGGAAGGACACGAGGCCTCCACGAGGGTGGAGGGCGCGCCCTACCCTACTGGGCGCGCCCCCTACCTCGTGGGCACCTCGTGTGCTCTCCGGACTCCGTTTTCTTGCACGATACGTATTTTGGTCGGTAAAAATTCATTATATAATCTACTGAAGGTTTTGACTCCAGTATCATGTGTTCTTGTTTCGAGTTGTTCTTCCGACAGATCTAGATTATCATGACGTCTCCAAGTGCCCCCAAGGACAAGTTCTTCGAGAAGGTCATCAACCCTTACCTCGCGGAGGTGCTGCGACACCCTCAAACCATTGAGATGCGTGATGGGTTGCTGCACATCCGTGATGTTGAGGGACAGAAGGGGACCAGAAGCATGGAGACAAGGCTCGAAGCAATGGAGCAACAAGTTTTCAAGTGCCAGGGGATGGTGGAACGTGGACTCAACTCCAACCACATGATGATCGCGGAGTTCACCAATAACCACAAGCTGGATGCTGACAACATCGGGAGACCATCTTCAAGCTTCACAAGAAGATCGAGCACCTTCAAGCCCAAATCTATGACCTGCAAAACCAAAACTGTGAGTATGAATATAATTCAAAAGGATGAGTTTGGTTGCAGATTTGAGGATCCTGGAGACTCGATCATCCTTCTATGATGGTGAGCCTATGCCTTGGAAGATGGACGATAAGCCCGCATCATCAACAACACCGCCACCTTCTTCATCAGCAAAGGAGACATAATCACATGGGTATGGGCACTCCCCTTGGCAACTGCCAAGCTTGGGGAGATGCCTTGATCGTATCACCATCACACTCCTATCTTTACCGTTTTTTAGTTCGATCCTATTAGTAGCATCTTGATCTAGTAGAATAAAGTTTATGGCATGATCTAGTTTTGAGTTTTACTTTATGATTCCACTATGTAATCGAGTCCGTGAGCTATATATAATAAAGATTAGTGTTGAGTCAAGGGCTTGATTTTCTGGCCATGATCCTGAGTAAATAAAAGAAAAGGGAAAATAATAAAAAGAAACATAGAGTTCATATTGATCTTATTGAGAGTAATGACTTCACATAGAGAGAGTATGATGATTAAAAGTTGTTGGGAGTTGGCAAACATAGCTTTGGTCATCGTTGCAATTAATAGGAAGTAATAAAGAAAGAGAGGTTTCACATATAAATATACTATCATAGACATCTTCCATGATTGGGAGCACTCATTAAAATATGACATGCTAAAGAGTTGATGTTGGACAAGGAAGACAACGTAATGGGTTATGTTTTCTTATATCTGAGATAAAGTATATTGTCATGGATCATCCAACATGTTGAGCTTGCCTTTCCCCCTCATGATAGCCAAATTCTTAGCACCAAGTAGAGATACTAATTGTGCTTCCAAAACCCTTAAACCAGTTTTGCCATGAGAGTCCACCATATCTAACTATGGATTGAGTAAGATCCTTCAAGTAACTTGTCATCGGTGCAAGCAATAAAAATTGCTCTCTAAATATGTATGATTGATTGGTGTGGAGGAAATAAGCTTTATAAGATCTTGTGATGTGGAAGAAATAAAAGCGACGGACTGCATAATAAAGGTTCATATCACAAGTGGCAATATAAAGTGACGTTCTTTCGCATTAAGATTTTGTGCATGCAACCCTAAAAGCGCATGGCAACCTCTGCTTCCCTCTGCGAAGGGCCTATCTTTTACTATTAGCTTCTACCTTATGCAAGAGTCATGGTGATCTTCACCTTTCCTTTTTGCATTTATCCTTTGGCAAGCACAGTGTGTTGGAAAGATCCTGATATATATATATATATATATATAGATATATATATATATATATATCTAATTGTATATAGGGGAGCATGAGTTATTATTGTTGACATTACCCTTGAGGTAAAAGGTTGGGAGGCGAAACCATAAGCCCCTATCTTTCTCTGTGTCCGATTTAAAACTCCGTAACCACAAGTATTGCGTGAGTGTTAGCAATTATGAAAGACTAAATGATAGTTGAGTATGTGGACTTGCTAGAAAGCTCTGACATAGACTCTTTCTGATGTTATGATAAATTGCAATTGCCTCAATGACTGAGATTATAGTTTGTTGGTTCTCAATAAAGTTTATGATTCGAACTTTTGCATTGTGAATAGATTATTACTTGAGCATAATAAATCATATGACAATATCCATATATGTTGTTGTTATGAGAATAATCACGATGCCCTCATGTCCGTATTTTATTTTATCGACAGCTCTACCTCTAAACATGTGGACATATTTATCATTATCGGCTTCCGCTTGAGGACAAGCGAGGTCTAAGCTTGGGGGAGTTGATACGTCCATTTTGCATCATGCTTTTATATCGATACTTGTTGCATTATGGGATGTTTTTACACGTTATGTCGCAATACTTATGTCTATTCTCTCTTATTTTACAAGGTTTATATAACGAGGGAGAATGCCGGCAGCTGGAATTCCGGTCTGGAAAAGGAGCAAATATTTGAGACCTATTCTGCACAACTCCAAAAGTCCTGAAACTCCACGGAAGTTATTTTCGGAATAGATAAAAAATACTGAGCGGAAGAAACACATCAGGGGGGCCACCACCTATCCACGAGGGTGGGGGGCGCGCTGTTCTGCAGAACCAATACTGAGCGGAACCAATCTAGGGCTCCGGCAGAGCTGTTCTGCCGGGGACACTTCTCTCCGGGAGGGGGAAATCATCGCCATCGTCATCACCAACGCTCCTCTCATTGGGAGAGGGCAATCTCCATCAACATCTTCACCAGCACCATCTCCTCTCAAAACCCTATTTCATCTCTTGTATCCAATTCTTGTCTCCAAGTCCGGATTGGTACTAGTAGGTTGCTAGTAGTGTTGATTACTCCTTGTAGTTGATGCTAGTTGGTTTATTTGGTGGAAGATCATATGTTCAGATCCTTTATGCATATTAATATCCCTCGATTATGAACATGAACATGCTTTGTGAGTAGTTACGTTTGTTCACGAGGACATGGGAGAAGTCTTGCTATTAGTAGTCATGTGAATTTGGTATTCGTTCGATATTTTGATGAGATGTATGTTGTCTATCCTCTAGTTGTGTTATGTGAACGTCGACTACATAACACTTCACCATTATTTGGGCCTAGAGGAGGGAATTGGGAAGTAATAAGTAGATGATGGGTTGCTAGAGTGACAGAATCATAAACCCTAGTTTATGCGTTGCTTCGTAAGGGGCTGATTTGGATCCATATGTTTCATGCTATGGTTAGGTTTACCTTAATACTTTTGTTGTAGTTGTGGATGCTTGCAATAGAGGTTAATCATAAGTGGGATGCTTGTTCAAGTAAAAACAACACCCAAGCACCGGTCCACCCACATATCAAATTATCAAAGTACGGAACGTGAATCATATGAACGTGATGAAAACTAGCTTGACGATAATTCCCATGTGTCCTCGGGAGCGCTTTTTTCTATATAAGAGTTTGTCCAGGCTTGTCCTTTGCTACAAAAAGGATTGGGCCACCTTGCTGCACTTTATTTACTTTTGTTACTTGTTGCTCGTTACAAATTATCCTATCACAAAACTATCTGTTACCACTTAAACTACAAAAAAATACACTTCCGTGATGATACGTGTTTGTCACAGTAGGTCGCGTTTTTTGTCATGCATGTACATCCATGACAAATTTATGACAGAATCAAGATAGTCATACGGTAGTCGTAGAAGTGTTCCATGACATTACCAAAATTATCATCACGGAAGTGTCCACTTCCATGACGATAAATCGCGCGTCATAGAAGTGCTTTCATCAAGGGTGACCAACACGTGGCATCCACCGTAACGGAACGCCGTTAAGCTACCGGGTCGGGTTTTGGATTCGATAACCCGTTAACAGCCCCGACCAATGGGGATTTTCCATGTGTAAAATCATCATTGGCTGGAGGAAACACGTGTCGGCTCACCGTTGGGACAGATGTCATCCACTCATTGGAAAGAAGGCGCCTATGATACGGCAAACCGTGGCACGCCCAACAGAGGCCCATTCTCGTGAAAAGGCCGCCCGTTTGACTTGGTCAAAAGGTGGCGGGCCGGCCCATGTAAAGCCTGTTAACGGCCTGTTTGCATATAGCCCATTTACAGCCCGCTAACGCAAGGCCCATTACGCCCTATCCGAATTAGGCCCAGTAGCGTCATCTGGGCCACCCGATATGATTCCAGCCCGTTTTCACTTCTGGCTCATGTATGGCCCATGACGTCTTTCGGCCCATATGAGGTCCTATATAACTTTTGGCCTATTAACGACCTGTGGTGAAACTGGCCGGTGATGAACAGTGTATTACTTTACACCCATTAACGGCCTGTGGTGAAATTGGCCCGTAATGAACAGTGTATCACTTTATACCCATTAAGGGCCCGTTATTCCATTGGGCCATTTCCAGCCCATGTTATCTTTCGGCCTTCTCAGAGCCCATTTATTCTTGGGCTCATTTTCAAAGATTCGTTTACTTACGGCCCGTTCTTGTCATTTTACGCTTATGGGCCAAATTCAGCCCGTGGTTACTGATCGGCCCGTTTGTGGTCCGTTAACACATTGGGCGCTTTTCATAGCGTCATGAAATACGACCTATTAACGATGGCCCATTATGGTCGGCCCATGAACAGACGATTCCAACTCTAGCCCGTTTACGGCCATAATGCGGCATGTTATTGGCCCATGTTTGGCCAATCGATCATACTGCCCGTATAAGGCCCATTGATGATACGGCCCGTAGAAGGCCCATTGTTTCTACGGCCCGTAGAAGGCCCATTGTTTCTACGGCCCGTAGAAGGCCCACTGTTTATACGGCCCTTAGAAGGCCCACAGTTTCTACGGCCCGTAGGTCCAATGTCACTACAGGAAATATTAGCCCATGGTTATTGTGGCCTAGTTTTAAAAAATAGGTTATTGCAGCCACTAGCAAACCGCAGAAAAAGAACTGCACTGACTACAAGCAAACTAATAAACAAGACAACAAGGAAATAAATAAGCAAGCAACTTACACTAGGCTATCACGACTATTACACATATTACATCCATCGGGCATCAAAGTTCGCCACGATTGCAAATATAGGGAACACATCGACATATAAACGCGCAAAGCAAAACAAGTACGTAATCAAAACCACTTGAGAAGAGCTCAAGAAACAATATCACGGTACCCATAATGTCGGCAAGATGCTTAGCAAGCTTATTAACTTTCTCTTGTTTAGCGCTTAAGTCCTCCAAATACTGTCGTTGCACCTGAAAGTATGCATCTGAATTCTGCAGGGACTTCCTCAGTCCTTCGGCTTCCTGTCGCATAACATCTGATCGATGTCTTTCAACTTGAAGTTGAGACTCAAGAAGCCGAACTGATTCAGGAAACGAGTTCGAAGAGCTGGTGCCAGCAGTGGTAGCCAGTAACTCGAACACTACATCAAGACAGGACTTTGGGGTTGTCTAAGTGTCCTCAATATAGTTTTTATCACCTTTCTTGGAGAACAACATGGATGTCTCACTATCTTGAACCTTATCTGCATTACTTCCTTTACCATTGCATAACAGGGTACTCTTCTCCAATATTTTATCCGCGTTCTAAAAGAGAAACAAACAAACACATCTCAGGTTTACAATGTAGTATATGAAACTCATTTTGGTAAACCAGTTCAAGAGTAAGGTGGACAGGATAACAACATGACACAAACATATATCTATGTAGTATGGTCCTTTGTATGGTCTATATCATTCTAGTTTATGTTGCCAAATCAAGATAGATACAGTTCAAATCATATCTATTTAAGACAAAGCGGCATAGGCAGGAATATAAGTGTGAAACTACACAGCAATAACAACACTTGTAATGTGCATGGCATGAGAACATAATTGTTTATTCAATTGAAACTGAAATCAACATAGAGCAAGTTAAAATAGCAAACAACCAAACACGTTGAAGAAACAAGTTTAAAACATACCTGTTGCACCATTGGAGTTTCAATTGCATCCTTCAAATTTGAAATTGGTTGGTATCAGTAAATACAGTGATGCAAGAGCAAAGTAGTATGAAACATAGCTACGGAACCTGACCTGAGAACAATTCTTCTTCTGCTTTAAGCATTGACTTCGGGTTCGGAGTGGTGGTCCTCGTGATTTGGGCACTGCAGTTGCCTTACTAACTGCTCGTGTTTGAGTGCTCTGTGGTGGAGACGGTCTTTGTGTCAAAGGGAACTGGGTGTCTATCTGCTTTGGGGTTGGGGTTAGAAGGGGTGTAGCTGGTTCTCTGTCCAAGCTGGGTAGGGGTACAATCTGCATGAGTGTGGGTTATGTGTGGTGGGGCTGATTCTTGGGCAAGTACAACCGTGGTTCTATCTGCATCGACAGGTAGCACGATCTTTTCTGAAGAGCGTGTTTTTACTCCCACAGATACTGCCATCACTCCCTCCAATTGAAATGGCTGATAAACAAGAAAAGTAATTGAATGTACAGACATTGTAAGATAGATAGGTGCAATGGATAGTAGGTAAGAAAATAGGGCATGGAACAATTCACATTTATGTTGTCTAAGCAAACAGAATAGCAGGACATAATTTCACATATATGATGGCTAATTAAACAGGATAGCATGACACAATTTCACATGTATGATGGCTAACTAAACAGGATAGAATGACATACTTCAAAATATGATGACTATGTAAACAGGATGACATGATATAACTATACGATGTGTCTATTAAAGTGGTTGGCATGCCATAAATCACAAACATGTCGTCGATGGAAACATGATGGCATGATATAATTCACGGATAGAATGACATAATTTAAAATATGATGACTATGTAAACAGGATGAGATGATATAACTATATTATGTCTTTAGAAAATGGGTTGGCATGCCATAATTCAGATACATCTTTGTCTGTGTAAACATCATGGCATGACATAATTCAAATATATGATTTATATACTAAGGAAGTGAGCAGAGGGCAATTGCATATATGATGTGTCAACTAGGAGATGGCATTCAATATTGTGTATATGATGTAAAAACTAAGCATTGCAATACAACATATGCATTATATGAGTAATATAACCCCGCCAAGTTTGAGCATACACCTCAGGGATAATAGGACTGGTCATACGCCTCTGAATCCTCCTCTCAAGAGCTAATCAGAACCAAACAAGATATACGCTTCAAAGTAGCATTGTCTGCTCTGAAGACCCTGTTTTCACTCCAGATTTCTCCATCACCAATTCAAATGGCTGATGCACATGAAGAGCAGTTGAATATACAAAAATTGTCGACAAAAGCAATGAGAAATACAAAAAAAGGACGGCATGATATAATTCACATATATGACGCTTGCCTAAACAGCATGGCATTGCATAATTCACATACATAATGCCTTGCAACAAGATAACATTGCATAATTCACATATATAATGTCTTGCAACAAGATGGCATTGCATAATTCACATATATGGTAATTAGACACTAAGCAGTGGCATTCACACAAATCATGTCTAAACTAAGCAAATGACATAGCAATGCAAGATACCATACACGATATGAGTAACATAACCCTGCCAAGTTAGGGCATTCACCTCGGGGGAAATATGATCGGTCATCTGTCTCTGAATCCTCCTCTCAGGAGCTATCGGTAACCAACAAGACATGCGCTTTGTCAGATAGCATTGTCTGCTCTGAAGACCTTGTTTCCACTCCAGATTTTTCCATGACCGTGCCGAATGGCTGATGCACAGGAAGAGTAATTGAATATACTAAAATTGTTGACAAATTTAACACATAATAAAAAAATGATGGCATGATATAATTCACATATAAGATGACTGGCTAACCAGGGTGGCATTGCAAAATTCACATATATGATGCATGGATAGACAAGATGGCATTGCATGATTCACATATACGATAAAGAAACTAAATAGATGGCATTGACACAAAGCATGTCTAAACTAAGCAGATGACATCTTTAATGTATACAGTAGGCAATGCAAGGCACCATATGCATGATATTACCAACATCAGCATGCCAAATTAGAGAGAAGACCTCATGGGGTAAATAGGAGTGGTCTTCTCCTTCTGAATCAACCTCAGAACAGTTATCTTCCTCTTGATTACGATCTGAAATGGGTGGAGGGGGGCTGCCTTTGCGCCCACCATGGAACGACGTCTGCATGAAATTTTATTGCCACGCAAGGCTCGTCTCTTTTGCTCTACATGATCAGTTCCATTGTGTACAATAAGCGGCATACATAGGAATAAAACATAGTGAGATTATGTAAGGAGTGCATGCACAAATCCAGAGTGATGGTAGCAAGCGTGGATAGATCCAAAACCAATGATAGCGTGCAGATAATAGCTTTAGTTAAAAATATGATAATGGCTCCTTTAATGTTTGTTTGCACCCAACATGAAACTCATAGTAGACACCGGAGATTAACGGATAGTAGACAAATAGTACCGATTGCTGCCCCAATATGTACCCCACAACCATTTAAAACTCACGTTTGACACTAGTTTGGACCTGCCTCGAGTCTAATAGGTGAACACGACGATAAGGTAGCATGTCATCATATTAGCGATGCATAACGTGGCGGAACACGGAAGAGTGCGACCTCTCTTGCGGACCCGTGTAGTCCTCAAGGTCATTTGCTCGATTGATAATGGTAATGCACGGTTATGTCGTGGCTGCGGCGGGGAAGAAGATCCGAGGCGGCGAAAGACATTACGGAGAGCGGATCCTCGCTGTGGTGAACCCTTCCATCGTTGGAGCAGGTGAGCTGGGGTGGAACACTGGCAGTGAGCAGGGACAAACCACACAAGGTTTTCTTTGACACGATTCTAATGTAAGTAATTGAGTAAGGGCTTGTTTGAATTTGAGGATTCTAACAATGCAAGGATAGGAAATAGACAGGAATAGGATAGGAATGCACGTGCAATACAGAGAATTTAAAAACACAGGATTTCTGCCAATCTGGGTGTTTGATTCACACCAATTGGAAGATCACAGTATGCAAAAAAGCATGGTGAGATTAAGTCAAACCACAAGAAAATGTACGGTTATAATGCCATTATGCTACTATCTCTTAGTCTTGTGCTTGATGAATAGGAATATGAAAAGGAGGAGAAGTGGAAATTAGAATTCCTACGGTTTTTCTTTCAAGGAGACACTAAAGGAACAAATCCTACAGTTTTCCTTTGCTCCATTCCTTTGCACCAAATTCATGAAAAGTAGTACCATAGGAAACTTTCCAATTCCTATGTTTTTCATTCACTTTTCCTTTCAAGCACTTGCGATTCTAGTAGGCAGGCTTGAGCAAGCAAAATCCTACACTAAAAAAATGTTTTTGTGTGCTACTTCTATTACTTTGGAACCAGGCCACTGCCATACTAGCTCAACTCCCAGGCCCATCGACAAATGCACAACTCAAACGTGCAGAGATAAATAATGATGGCGTTCAAGAGAGTCCATCACGGATAGCTAAGGTTCCTGGTACCTCACTGCTTGTCATATAGTAGGATAAAATAATCGTATTTCCCGTTACTACAAGTGCTCAGTGGACAATATATATAACATGTAGAGTAAAAAGATATGCAACAAGTGTACAACCTATTTGGCGAAGCCATGTCGATCTCAGCGTGATTGGGTTGGCCGGTGAGGATGCTCCGGCTGACTTTGCTGCCGGAGGAGGGGAAGAAGATCTTAGGCGTCTGGAGATGGAGCCGAGGTCTTGCTCATTGTGATGGAGGGTTTCATCGTTGGAGCAGCTCCGTGATTTGTATGGCCTTGAGGCTGAAGCGGGACAAGAGAGACAACGAACAACGTTAACTCGAGTGGAATTCTAATAGCATCTCCAATACATGACGTAAAATACATAACCACAAAGTGCTAGATGTAAAATACATCAGCCGCTCATCTCTGAACTTAATCGTCAAACTGAACTTAAGCGTAAATCGAACCTAAATGTCGAAACTGAATTTTCTTTGTCGAAACTGAATTTTGTCGTCAAACTGAACGCACTAGCAAGGTGAGGCTACACGTCGGTCGACTGACTTTTTCATCTCTGGTCAGTCGATTTTGCAGCCGTTCGATACGAAATCAAGGGCCTGTAGTTCACCTTCAACCTCCACCCCCTGAGCCGCCAGCCACCACCGGCCAAACAACAGCCCCCGGCCGCCGCTGGCGGGCGGTCTGCCGCCCGCCGCCTCGAAAACACTCTCCACCGGGTCCGCCGCTGCCACAGCCATCCTCTAGGCCCCCACGTGCCGAGCTTTTTCTCCGCGATCCCCACGCCACCACCCCGCCAACGCCACCGCCCGGCGACCACCGCCCCATCCTCGAACCCTAAGATAGATAGTGGGGTACCACTCCGCGAGCCCCCTCCGCTGCGGCTGGTTCTTCCTTCACCCAGCGAGCCCACCCCTTGAAAATCGGTGACCCAAAAAGTCGATTCGGTCGATCAAGTGTAGCCAAATCGAGCAGCATCGCAAGCAAGAGCAAGAGCGAGCAAAGAACGCGAGAAAGAGCAATAACAAGAGCAGACCGGGCATGGGACCGAGAGCAAGAGCGAAGCAGCGGCGAGCGGCGAAGCTAAAGCAGCAGCTCCCACTGATGTACTCTTGTGGTAGATCTACTCTTGTACTACCCATATCAGCAATATTAATCAAGCAGGAGTAGGGTCTTACCTCCATCGAGAGGGCCCGAACCTGGGTAAAAACATCGTGTCCCTTGTCTCCTGTTACCATCCGCCTAGACGCACTGATTGGGACCCCCTACCGAGATCCGCGGTTTGACACCGACATTGGTGCTTTCATTGAGAGTTCCTGTGGCGTGACGCCGTCGGTAGGATGCCTCATCTCGTCTTTAAAGACGATACCATCGCCAAAGAAGCCTTGGCCACTGGTCAGACTCTTTGGCTAGGCGGTTTTCTCATGACCGCTAGTTCGGCCGCTTGGCAAGCGATGGCCTCTCGAGTCATCGAAACCAATCTCCATGTTAGTTGAACTTGCCGAACAGTTAGATCGATCGAGCTCTCCTCCATAAACAAGCTCTTGGATCACATCGCCATACAGGAGTCGCCACAGTTACGACCGGATCGGGCCTAAAACCGATCTCGAGAGATCAACTCTCCCTGTGCTACCCATCATGTTCTGTGATAGAGGAGCAATGCGGCGACTCTTCTCCTATCTTAAGGACTAGCTACGTCCGGATTCCCGATCCCTCCATGCCGGATTCCTGCAGAGGGACGGATGTCGATCAAGCCCTGAACTTAAAGTCAGGCGGCGGGTCGGACTCATTGGATAGCACTCAAATACCCAAACTTCTAAGTTCAGAAACTTCCCGGCCCTTGAGTCATAAATTGGACGGGGTTCCGGATTTAGTGCCACCCGCCCACCCAAACATTAGCGATCTCTCTCGAATTCGGCAAGAGCCCGCCAAACAAAGACATCATTCTTGGGCGATTCCTCCTGGTTATGAACAGGATAAAGGACTGCCAAGAGGAGGACATAATTCCAATCTTCTGCAATAATTGCACGGACAAGGGAATCCTAAACGCCATAAGTCGTCAGCGAAATTACACGCTTTGCTGACTTGGTGACCATCATACAAATCTTGTGCGATGGAGAGCGCTGGAAAACCGAAAGTAAATTTTGGGATAATCCGCCCGAATACATCCCTAGTCCAGAACAAAAGGGTGCATCATTACCAAGCACACTGGGTTGAATACCAAAAACCAAAACCCCTAAAAGTGCGGAACCGTCTTTGGAGGGTTGGCTAAATGGACCCTGCAAAATTCATAGCACAGAGGGCGCCACTCCAACTCATAGCCTTCGAGCATGTTGGATACTACGGCAGGTGGCCTAAAGTGGCGAAGAGCTTCTAGCTACGGAATCCCAGCCCAGCAACACCAGTACGGTGTTAACAGACTTCGAGACTTTCACATCAAATAAAATGCGAAAACGACAACTCCGCAACCTTGCCGAAGTCTACCAAGTAGCAACAATAAATCCATGGAGTGACACGGCTATTACCTTCAATGCGGTGTGAACCTAAATTCGAACTGCCGGGCACCGGCCGCATTGGTCCTCGGCCCGATAGTAGAGCGGCTTTACGCCTTAAGAAGGTACTCATGGAGGGCGGCAATGGACTAAACCTCATCTATGAGGAAACCCTCGAAAAATGGAAATAGACTGGAACCGCATTGAGCGAAGCAGCACAACCTTTAGAGGAATAATCCTGACCGGAAGCATGCTGCAGGGAAAAATCACGCTGGGCGTAGTGTTCGCTCGTGGACAATTACAGGTCCGAGGAGGTCACATTCCAAGTGGCCCCGTTCAACATCGGATATCATGCTTTATTAGGACGAGAGGCATTCACAATTTTTCAAGCTATACCCCATTATGGGTACATGAAGCTTAAAATGCCCGGTCCCAACGAAATCATCACTCTCGCTAGTGATCCGAACATAGCACTCCGCGCCGAAAATAAGACAGCCGCACTATACCTCGAGGCATTATCTGAAGCCCTAGCGGCCAAGGAACTCACCGCGATGCGCTCCACGGTGAACAGGGACGATGTGATACTTGATAAAAGATCCAAGTCCACCTCTTTTAAACCAGCAGATGAAATAGTCAAATTCCAAGTCCACCCAGCGGACCACGCAAAGACGGCCTCCATTAGGGCACAATTAAACCACGATGTAGACGCGCACTATGAGAATTTCTACAAGAAAAGCGGGACATCTTTGCTCGGCACCCTTCCGGACATGCCAGGAATCCCACGTCGGTGGCCGAGCACAGCCTAAATATCCTAAAAGGATTCAAGCCCGATCAAACAGGCTCTTGGCGCTTTTCGAACCCAAGAGACAGGCCATGGGAGAGGAGCTAGCCAAACTTTTGGAGGCCGGATTCATCAGAGATATAAAACATCCGGACTGGCTAGCGAACCTTGTGATGGTACCAAAGAAGGATAAATCCTAGCGCCTATGTGTTGATTTCAAAGACCTTAATAAGGCTTGCCCAAAGGATCCCTTCCCCCTCCCTCGAATTGATCAAATCATTGACGCTACAGCAGGACACGACTCATTGTGCTTCCTCGACGCTGCATCTCGGCTACCACCAAATCAAGATGGCGGAGCTGCACCAAGCTGCAACAGCATTCATTACTCCATACGGACCGTTCTGCTTCAACACAATGCCCTTTGGGCTCAAAAACGCCGGCGCAACATATCAGCGCATGATTCAGACATGTCTGGCAAACCAGACCGGCAAAACGGTGGAAGCATATGTAGATGACGTGGTCGTCAAAACCAAGCACGTTGAAACTCTAGTAGACGAATTGAGGCTCACATTCGACAATCTTCGAAAATATGACATCAAGCTCAATCCGGAAAAATGCGTCTTCGGCGTTCCAGCCGGAAAGCTCCTGGGCTTCATTGTGTCCGGTAGAGGAATTGAAGCAAACCCAGCCAAGATTCGAGCTCTGTCACAATTGGACATTCCAAAAGACCTCAAACAAATACAAAAATTGGACATTCCAAAAGCCGCTTTATCTCCCGTTTAGGAGAAAAGGCATTACCTCTTTACCGCCTCCTCCGCCGCACCGAACACTTCGAGTGGACGGATGCCGCCATGGCGGGACTCGAAGAAATAAAGGCCATTTTGGCAACAAATCCGGTCTGGCCGCGTAGCGTGGGCGAACTAATGCTATTATACATCGCCGCAACACATCAAGTTGTCGGTAGCGGTGCTCGTTATCGAGCGACAAGCGACGGACACGGTTCCCCATTCAAAACCGGTTTATTATGTGTCCACTATCCTAACTCCATGCAAGTCCGGTACCCACACTATCAAAAGATAGCATACGCAGTGTTCATGGCATCCGGAAGCTGCGACACTACTTTCAAGAGTGTTCGATAACGGTAGCCTCAAGTACCTCTTAATGACATTATAAACAACATGACGCCGACGGGCGGATTGCTAAATGGGCCATAGAGCTCCTCCCATTCGACATAACCTATAAGCCCACGATGAGCTATTAAGTCGCAGGTTACGGCCGACTTCCATTGGCGAATGGATCAAGCCGAACTCCCTAAAGAGTACGGCGCATACTCCAATTGGATCATGCACTTTGACGGCTCCAAAATGTTGGCTGGCCTGGGGGCTGGCGTCGTCTGACGTCCCCAACCGGGACACAGTCCAATACGTCCTTTAGATAATGTATACGGACTCCAACAACGCAGCCGAATCTGAGGCCCATACGCACGGCCTCCGGATGGCAGTCTCCATGGGCATTCAACGCCTAGAGGTGCGCGGGGATTCAAACCTCGCAATATCTCAAATAAGCGGAGACTTTGACGCCAAAGATCCGAAAATGGCAGCATACCGCAATGCGGTCCTAAAAATGTCAGACCGCAGTTGAAGGGCTCGAATTTCATCATATAGCCGGGATAACAACCGGCGGCGGATATATTGGCGCGCATCGGTGCAAAAGCGCGATGCCGCCCCACCCAATATCTTTTTGGAGCGATTGTTCAAGCCATCCGTACTATGGGAAGGGAGTCCGCACAATAACAATCCGACCCAACCACACCGCTGACGCGAACATTACGACACAACGGAGGCTCCGCCCCCAAGATAACACCCTCGCTCACGAAATAATGGCGGTTATCGCCCGTGGGACGGAACCATTCCTAGCCTACCTAACTAGGCAGGAACTCACGAAGACCAAAATGAGGCTACGCTTTTGCATGATACGGCACGCTCTAAAGCCTATAAAGTCCATGAGGGAGAGCTTTATAAGAAAATCACTACCGGAGTCCTTCAAAGGTGTATCTCCGAAGAGGAAGGGCGAAACCTCCTGGCTGAAATTCATGCCGGACTGGGTGGGCACCACGCCGCAGCCCGGGCCCTTGTAGGCAGGCCTTCCATACAGGATTTTATTGGCCGACGGCCCGGGCAGATGCGCAGGACTTAGTCCAACGATGCGTCGGTTGCAAGCTTTTTGCTAACCAAAGCCACATGCCACCCACCACCCTTAAAACTATACCCATCACCTGGCCATTCATGTGCAGGGGCTTGACATGGTTGGACCCCTCAAGGGAGGAACCCACAAGCAAAAATACCTATTGGTCATGGTGGATAAATTCACCAAATGGATAGAGGCCAAGCCTGTTAAAACGGGCGAATCCGGACCCGGTGATAGACTTCATATCGGGGATAGTGCACCGTTACGGTGTCCCCACGATATCATCAGCGATAATGGCACCAACTTCACGGCCGATGAGGTCAAATGATGGTGCAAAAACATGGGCATCAAGCTCGATTACGCCTCAGTCTATCACCCTCAAACCAACGGCCAAGTCGAACGGGCAAATTGTCTAATAATGAGCGGCATTAAATCCAGACTAGTGCGGTCCCTCAAGGAATCTAACACGCACTGGGTTGAGGAGCTCGACTCCGAACTCTGGGGGCTGCGGACCACGCCGAATCGTACTACCGGATTCACACCATTCTTCATGGTATGCGGCGCAGAGGCAGTCTTGCCCTGCGACATAATACATGACTCACCTCGAGTGCGCATGTACGAAGAAAGAGAAGCCGCGCTTGATCGGCAGGACAGTTTGGACGCATTGGAGGAGGAGCGCGACGTGGAAAAAGCTCGTTCCGCATTCTATCAACAGCAGGCTCGAAGATATCAAAGCAGGAAAGTACGGGCCAAAGCTTATAATGTTGGCGAACTAGTTCTACGCTCACGGACAAGAAAAAGGACAAACTCAAGCCCAAATGGGAAGGTCCCTTCATCATCGACCAGGTCGACCGGCGGAGCATACCGTCTGCGAAACGCATCGGATAACCGACTCGAGCCGAACCCATGGAACGCAGCCCGTCTACGAAGACTCTACGCCTAAGTGTCGGACTCCAAGTTCGTCTCCTTCCTCCGTCTGCATTCTTTATTTTTGCTTTTTGCTGTCTTTTATTTCTCTCCTTCCATCTTCTTCTTCTTGTAGCCTCTAGAGGCTCGTTTGCGCTTTTTCCGCACACACTTGACGCGCTGTCCGCGCTCATTATACTTGGGGGCTTCTTTAACAGAAGCTTATTTATACGGGCTTTCATGCCCAACACATGCGTTAAACTTCCGCATGTACCTTTTATTCACAATTATTTGCATCGATATGACTTAAGTTTTGGCCAAGCTGGGTTGCTCGGCTCTGTGCTTACCCCTACATTCCCGATTGTTCGGCTAGGTGGTAAAGGGAGCACCTCTGCGATTGTTACTGCCGGGTTAGCTGGATGTGTACCTCAGACTGGGTGAAGCCGAAAGCTAGCTTTCTTAAGGGAATATTCGGTCGGTAAACTGAAAGATGCTTTTTAACTATTTACCCATCTGCCCCGGATGATTTTACGCTTTATAGCAGCTTTGACATGCACTTTAGGGCATGCATCCCAAATGAAAGGAACCCTTAACGGAACTATTCTCCCCGGAAGATGTTTCTTACTACCCATGTAATATAACATAACTAGTTGGACACTTATACGTCTGACAACAATGACCCCTACGCTTTGGTCTCCATGCATACCACGGTTCTTATATAACCACGAAGGTATTAGGACACACTCGACTATTGGGTCCGGAGGTCGAGCGAAAAAGGTTCGCTATGACAAGCGATCTACAATCCGGCTAGAAGACATTTTTCATGTCATATTTTTAGATAGTCAATTCGACTCATTGTATTCCTCCTCAATGCCATCTAATAGGCTATCTAATTTACAATCTTGCTTTGGGAATACTTGGCGGCCAATTCTACTTGGCGTACACTAAACTTCTGAGGATCTCCATCCCATCCGCCCCTGAGTCCGACCTCGGCCATGTGGTTTGGGTCAACAACCGTGTACAGCGTCTTCACCATGGCCCAGGCCTCCTGGCGCCTTGACGGCAGGCCGATATCTTCCATAGCCGGAGCGCGCGCGTGCTCCTTGAAGCCGCTCCACTTGACTCCCCAATTGCTTGAGCGGGGAGATAGGTGGCCTGAGGCTTGGCCAATGCCTTTCATCACCTCCGGACTCGTTCGTCCGGTGACGCAATTCGGGAAGAAGATCACCCAAAGAACTGGGCATCTCCTCCTCGGGGCGACACAGTGAGCAAACCTACATACATGTTTATGTTAGTGGCCTTCCTCGCCGAACTCTTTTCAAGGTTCGCTCAAGCACTTACTGAAAATGCCGCGACGAAGCCGCCGATTCTCCTTTACGTAGTCAGACAACTGGGCACGAACGTTCTTTAGTTCCTCACCCAGCTTGGTGTTGGCGTCTTGGAGGGTATTCTTCTCATGTCGCACCCTCTTAAGCACGCTCTCGCCGGCCTTTAACTGGCGTAAGAGCTGTTCCTTGTCCGGATCTAGTCCGGCGCCATCTGCAATGTTTTGGTCAGATTCACACACCCGCCGCACTTTGTAAACTATTTTTTTAAAAGCATATATTATCAGAGGGGGCCTCTGTAGCTCCCCCTGTAGCGGCTAGTGCGGTGTCAAGTTGGGCCTTGCACTCTTCAAGCTCCTGGGACAGTCGGGTATTCTTTTCTGTAAGATCCTGCATAACAAATGATCCTTAAATCAGTTATTCTAACCATTTTAAGTCTCGGGGGCTACTGGCATACATAATTGTCAGATTTTCTTACCCGTATGTCCTTTACATCTTTGCTTTCAAGTGGCTCTGGCTAGACCATCTTGAGCGGCACGCAGTGCGCATCTCCCGAATCAAAGGCATTCAAGGCCTCTTGGGAGAAACATGTCGTCATGAAGAACTGTCCGTGGCCTTTGTGATTCAAGGCGCTCTCCACCTCGGAGTTGGTGGCGGACAACCTGTCGGCATCCTCTATCGGAGGAGCATCCGACGCCGTCTCGTGCTTCGCCTCGACCCTCGGACCCGGCTTGGAAGCTTGGCTGTGAAGGTTCGATTGGCAATCTCTCGGACTCGGTCCGGCGGCGCTCTTTCTGAAAAGAGCATCGGCGTTAATCGCCTTCCAGGAATCAATCCGGGGAGTATGGTGACACGCTATACCGTTGCGGCGGAGTTTCGATCCGGACCGCACTTCTTTTTAACCTGCGGGGCCGCGCTGCCCCTTGTTGGCCAGCCGTCGCAGGCTCGGCTTCCCGTCTCAAAGGAACCCCCTGCGAAACACCATTGGTATACGGTGATAAAAAATAAGCGCGGATGGGTCATTATAAGGGTTTTGGGATCTTGGTCTCAGATTACCTGTGGGGCTAGAAGTATTCCGGGGTAATCGGCCGTAATGGCTACCAAAGCATTGTCGATGCTAAGTTGGTAGAACACCCCGTCGATCAACTCCACTTTTATATCCGGATCCTCTTTGGAGGTCGGATCGAGGGACCGTTCCGGATCCTCGGGTTGTGGGGGCGGGCTGTGTATCTTCTCCATAGTCCGGCGCAGTTCCTGCGACGAAATGAGATATTTAACCATGGGAACATGGATCGGACAGGTCACAAAGATGTTTGCTTACCCAGCTTCGAGGATTATTCGAAGAAAACTCCTTCAGTGGATTGACACGGAGGAAATCCTCCTCCTCCCCTTTGTACATGGCAGACAAGATCTTCACCAGTTCGGTGACCGATCCTGGCCCTTTGCGGCCATGGCGGGTGGCATCGTCCTCCCCATTGAAGTCCCACATGGGGTGGCCCCTGTATTGTAGCGGCTGCAATCCCCTCATAATGCAGATTGCCATGACTCATGTCATGGTCAATCCGGCATGAGCCAGTAACCTTATTCAGCTCATCAAATAACGGACATCCCGGTCATCTTCTCTCCGGGGCTCGAGGCGTAACTTAGGCGCTTCTTGAGAGGAGCATTGCTGAACTCCGGAAGGCCGATCCGAACAGGATCCGGCGGTGGGCGTCCTCCATGTAAAACCATTAGAAGGCGGTCTTTGGACGCCTTCTTTGGGGTTCCGGATAGGTATATGGTCCCGGCGATGCGCCATAGCTCGGCTCCGCCCACTTGATATATTGACCCCTCATGAGAACGGGGTACTAGGGAGAATATTCTCTTCCACAGCCCGAAATGAGCCTCGACGCCTGTGAACAGTTCACAAGGGCCACGAAGCCCGTGATGTGCAAGATGGAGGCAGGAGTAAGATGGTGCAATTGAGGCCGTAGAACTCCAAGAGCCCCGGAGAAACGGATGGATTGGAAATCTGAGTCCTCTTACTAGATAAGAGATGAAGCACACCCGCTCTCCTTTAGAGGGATCGGGGACGCTCTCCGCTTGCTTTCCGCCCTTGTAGGTGGCAAGTCCGGCTCGAAGGTGAACCATGAAGGCCGAAGGGAGAAATCCCTTGGCTTGGAGTATAACTAGCTCGCTATGCGGGACTGAGCATCTCTCCCAATTTCCTTGTTGGGGGCTGGGAGCCTTGAGGAGCGAGGAGCCGCGTCATTGTCCATGATGGAATGAGCTTTGGTCGAGGCGCTCCGATGAAAGCTTCGCAAAGGGGGATGGTGTAACTCAGATCTAGATCCTTGCCCCTTTTATAAGCGGCTCATTTGCGCGGCTAGGGGGTAATTGTAAAATACCACGGCTTTTCGCATTCGTTCAAACACGTGGAAGATGGCCATTATTGGTAGCGAAGCCGAGGAGCGCAGCATTTATCAGAAGCCGGACACTATTCGACAAGTATATGGAATTTGGAGAAGAACCCGCCTCGCAATGCCAAAGACAATCAACGCGCCGGACTCATCGTCATTGAAGCCTGGTTCGGGGGCTACTGAGGGAGTCCCGGACTAGGGGGTGTCCGGATAGCCGGACTATCGTCACGGCCGAACTCCAAGACTATGAAGATACAAGATTGAAGACTTCGTCCCGTGTCCGGATGGGACTTTCCTTGGCGTGGAAGGCAAGCTTGGCGATACGGATATGTAGATCTCCTACCATCGTAACCGACTTTGTGTAACCCTAACCTATCTGGTGTCTATATAAACTGGAGGGTTTTAGTCCGTAGAGGGCGAACAACAATCATACCATAGGCTAGCTTCTAGGGTTTAGCCTCCTTGATCTCGTGGTAGATCTACTCTTGTACTACCCATATCAGCAATATTAATCAAGCGGAGTAGGGTATTACCTCCATCGAGAGGGCCCGAACCTGGGTAAAAACATCGTGTCCCTTGTCTCCTGTTACCATCCGCCTAGACGCACAGTTCGGGACCCCCTACCCGAGATCCGCCGGTTTTGACACCGACAACGGGCATTTCACGTGTCTGGATTTCACAGGAGGTGGGAGTTTTCACGCGCATTGTAATTTCGGAATAGCACGGCTCGGGTTAAGATGGAGGGAGTTGTCGGAGCACAACGAGACAAAGATATATCTTAAATATTTCGGGGTAACAAGGCGCGGGTTGAAGAGGCGGGAGTTTCGCAGCATGATGAGCAGAGACGCTTAGCTTCAATTTTCGGCATAACAAAGTAGCGGCTTGAAATTTCGGAAGAACAAGCTTAACGTGTACCCAAAAAGACAATTTGCACCTCAACACGCTGCTTACACACACACAAACACCATTTAGACTAGAGTAAGGTACACGTGCATTGCACGCATGAAATTTGGCAACCAAATTATGAATAAATACCACATTATAGCATGCAAGCTTTGAGTCATATATGCATGATGTAGATGTTCGTTTAATTCTTATAGTTCATTTCATTCAAAATCATCTAATTTTATAAGAAAGCTAATCTATTTTAAGATTCATGGAATTGTGCGTTGTAAGACATAAAGTAAAAACAAATAATGGCAAATCATGTCGAAAAACATTTGTGCAATTCTGATACGGAACATTCTAGAACAAATAAGAAGTGCTTGTGTTTTGATGTTTGTGTATTATGCTTAAGTTCAACCATGGAGACTTCTAGATTATACATGTGGCGAAATCTAGATGATATCCAACGGCCAATAGTGCTCAAATTTGCCATCTTTGGACCATCGGATTCGCCTCATCCAACGACCATCTTTCAAAGTTAAATTTACCCGCACACAATAAAAAAAATATAGTATAATATATATATATATATATATATATATATATATATATATATAGGGGTATAGATATAGATATGTGATGCGAAAGCCGCCCATCATCTCCAATTAGAAAGTGTGTCCATGCACGGATGCGACATGGGCAAATGATGTCTGCCATCGGTATCTCAAATTCAAATCGGTCTGACCTTGTTCAATGTGTATACATTACAACATGCTCGTTTCCAAACCACACCGCGCAGATCTCCGTTATATTCATGCATGCATGGGTTTCAAACATCAGGATCTCTTATTCAAATATTTCAATTCAACTTTACATTGATTATGACCTCACCTATTCTTTTACACCCACACAGTAGTCTTCTCTTTATAATTGTACCACTAACTTTCTCTCGTGCATGCATGCACACACACTTCCAGTTGGCATTATCCATCGCACGCATGCAATCTTTTTCTTCAGGTGGGTCTCCCATGAAGGCACACACCCACACACATCCCCCTCTCCATTATGTCGGGCATTCTTTATCTCTCACGCGTGCATGCGCAATGATCGATGTTCCTCTATGTATGTGTGTATATAGCTAGGTCTTTCATAGTTTCCCACACAAACCGATCAATCGATATATCCAGTGAGGTCTCACCCTCTTTCCCACGTCCACATCGATCAATCTATACCTCTCCATGTAGGATTAACATATATAGCTAATACACCCACATTAATTATATATCCAACGTCCCCCTCTCATCATCCATGCCTTGCTTCATCTCTCGAGCCCAGCGTGCACAATGGCGAAGCGAGGCGATAAGGGCCCTGCCCCTAACATCAATGTATATCGAGGCTAATATGAATGTGATCATTAGACAATTGCTGCTAAAAAAGGTTTAATTTCATGAATTGACCCTCCTCGTAAAGGATTAGCAATGCTTGGCCCCCAAGATCATTTATTTTTCATGGCTCCGCCACTGCGTGCAACAGCGCACGTGTTCGCCCCCTCTCTCTAAATATCGGTCTCGCACTTGTGCATTCCTTCATAGTCTCCCTCCACTCGGCCCCTCACACCATCTTCTAGCCCCCCACCGGATTTTGCCACATGTACAATCTAGCAGACTCCATGGTTGAACTTAAGCATAATGCACAAACCTCAAAACAACAGTGGTTCTCTTTTGTTCTAAGGAGTACTAGTACTAGTAGTAGTCCATACTGCGTCCTTTCCGATTAATATGGCTTAATTTGAAACGAGAAAAATACACTGGCGGTCAACGTATGTAACAATACGCTCTTTACGGTCACTATATATAGTTTTGCGGCGTGGCACTTTGTTGACTGGTTAAATTGTCACCTGGTTTCTGGGTCCCACCTGTCAGTTGGCAGAGCAAAGAAATCAGTTAAACAAAACTTTACGCAGGCACGACACGAGTCCAACCCTTGCGCGAACCGCCCTCATTTGTGTATGTGAGTGCATGCACGTGTCCTCCCTCTGTCTTCCAACAAAGAGTGTACATCGGCTACAAAACAAAGAGTGTGGTACATAATGTACATCTACACTTCCAATGCATGTAGCCTTTAATCTAAATCGATATTGATTGACTAATGCACCAACTTGTGATGTAGGTATAGGCTACATGTCTATCCTTAATTACAGCATGCAACGACCTTCATTTAATCTTCTTATCTCAATGGTCGCATGCACACATAAGTCTGCTACTTTTGGGCGTTAATTATGCCCTTGCCAATGTGTAAATCTCTAAATGTACAGTCTTTCACGGACGTAGGGAGTAGGTTGAGCACTTGAGCGCGAGCTGTGTGTGTTGCATCGTGTGTTGTGTGCCGCATGGGTGCGTGAGTGTTGCGTGCGTCCATGTGTACGTGTGAGTGTTGCATGTTCATATTTCAAGCTTCCTCTGTTCCCTCCATATGGTGATAGTCCCTCTGTTCCCAAATAGTACGGAATAAAAGCCTCCCTCTGTTCCCAAATACGGAGTATTTGTCTTTCTACAGATTTCAACAAGTGACTAGGTACGGAGAAAAATGAGTGAAGTGAGCGTAGAGGCATAGGGATACTGTAGAAAGGAAGTCCTCGCGATCCATTATTCCCCATCTCGATCAGAGAGAACTTTCAACTAGTCTTCGCGGTGAAGTGACAATACACGCTGCAGCAGCTGGGACACGTAATTAATAGGATGAACCAGCGTGTTGGTGTTACTAAATCAGCCTTACCCAGTACTGCCATCATGTTTGCCAGTAGAGCACGCTTCCGCAAATACGCCTACGCACCTCTGTCCTCCATTAACTGACATATGGGCCCTCTTGTGGTAGACCCACATGTCATCGGTGTAACTATTTACACTCTGAAGGACGGTATATCCTAGTAGTAGTACTAGTAGAATTGAGATTTAATGCACTTTCTTCCCCGTCTTCCACTCTTCTTCCTCCTCTCTTCTTCTTCCTCCTCTCTTCCCCATCGTCGGCCGCACACCATTTACCCCCGCTCCTTTGTTGGCCCGCGCCATTTATCTTCCCCGGTAGCTCATGGCGTACCATATCCCCCGCTCCTTTGCCGGCAACACGAGGAGAAGCTTCTTCGCCGCTCGCCCGAATCCACTTCCCGGCTGCTCGCAGCACCGAAAACCCCAATGGCAGAACCAAGCGACACGCAGAGCCACGATTGGAATTCCTCCCCGATGTTCTCTTGGAGCAGATTCGTAGTTGTATGGACCTACTCAAGACCGGCCCGTCGGCCGCATGCTCGGTGTCTTTGTACCGTCTACTGCTCGCAACCGGCCGGCTCTTTTCAAGACACCTCGCTTGTCGCTGCTCGATCCTCGCAGGTGGCCCGGACACCGACTTGACGGTCCTACGGAGGTTGCCGTGGTGCCCCTCGACATGCTACCACTACCCGTCCACCTGTCCTTCATGCGCGGCCACTACTGGGCGGGCATGAAGGCCAACTGGATCGTCCTCATCCACCACATCGGTGGTCCGTGGCGTCTCGTGGATATCTACACCTAGCGAGAGATCACCCTTCCATCGTTGTATACCGCCGACATCGAGCCTCGCGGCCCGCCGGACACTCCTGCCTACTACGCACGAGACGCGCCAAGCTTTTGGCTCGACCTCTGCTTGCAGAAAGTTGTAATCTGCGAAGTGCCCACACCATCAGAAGACTACATGGATTACAAGCTCATTGCCTTGTTCAACATGGGATTAGTCTATCTGGAATCCGGCCGCCATACATGGTTATGGCTCATCATCAATCTGTTGAGGCAACATTTACATGCGATGCTATGGTACACGATGGCATCGTTTACTGATCGGCGCATGATTGGCTGCCTATACTTTGGTGGAATCTATCGTCGTGTAATTGTTCTATCTGATCTCATCTTTACCTTATCAATACGATTGCCTGTTCATTTGTTACAAATTTAGAATGCATAGCATGTCTATAACCACATCATTGCTATGTGTTCCTCTCATTTCCTAGATTTTTATGACCACACATGTTATTGTTAGAGTTTATATGAGAACAATTGGCATCTAATGATTGTTAGAATACATATTATGAGCATAACATTATGATTGCTATATGTTACTCTCGTTTACAAGATTTTTATAACAACGCATTTTATTGCTTAGAGTTGATATGAGAACAGTAGTAGTAAGTGCTATGGTAGAATATGAGTAAGTATTTGTCATAGCTGTTTTCCTCTCATTGTTACATGATATTTGAACCATGACATGTTGCTATAATATGAAAGCCATTGGCTTATTTTTTAACTTGGGGTATGATTATGACCACGACATTGCAATTCTCTGTCTAGGATATGTGTCCCTGTTATAATAATCTTAATTCCACACATACTCTGAACATGATTGTTTATTTTTGTCCTTTTGGTCTCCAATTTGAATTGTTGCAAAGAGACGAAATGCGTTGGCCTTCATGATTCCAGACTGGAATCATACCAGCCGATGGGTGGTGGTTTATCGCTCGTTCAGCTGACGGCAGTCATTTGAAGCTCATTCACACGTACCAAATTGACCAAACCATTACATCAAACCACATGCAGTACAATGCGTGGGGCGTTCGTGACATTGATGGCTATGGCTGCTTCGTGTTCGAGAAAGATCCCAGCTCCATTGGGCCAGGCGTATTCAACTAGAGGCAGGTTTACAGCCTCGACAACCACTCCTTGTTCCTCAGGCTCAATTATCCAATCATCCAACCAATCATCGATCATATCACCGGCGATGATTATCGTATACGCAACTTCCATTCGCGAGGGGGCGGTGTTTACACATCATACCATGGGTTTCATGAATCACCATATCCAGAGATTCGACCTGACAGCTTGTTGCCAGGTAATCTTCAGTGTGTGAAAGGCATCAAGCTTCCATGCGATGAATGGCTTTTGCAAACCCGACATGCGGTGATGTGGTTCATGCCAACAGCAAATATGCACAACTTGATTCGTGCTGATATCTAGAATGAGCCATGTATTCTGCTGCTATAGCACGACCCTCTTTTGTTGGATATTATGTATTGTTGTTAGTTTGAAGCACTCCTGGGTTTGAAGGATAGATACCTTCACGGGATCAAGTGCATCCTAACTCACTGCGTAGGATGTACTAATAATGATGATGGAGATGTGCAGAAGCCATATATATATATATATATATATATATATATATATATATATATATATATATATATATATATCGATTAGGCTTCAAGTGCTGCATTTGTTAGTTAAACATATGTAGAAATTGTGACACTAAATACGACTAGTAAGTAGTACGATGAGCGATTACTAGTATACGTCGGTCAAATTATTCATCATGTCCACACATTGAATTGACGTGACAACACGCTGCTCGTGAGGTGACACAAGAATCCTGGCGGCGTGTTCGGGTATTCTGGACTTCAGATTTGGAGTACCACTTATCTGTCGAAATCTTCCATCATTCACTTAAAACAGTCGATTGATAATACATTGAGTACCATATAACTAGAATTATCGATGCAAGTCGAAGAAGGATTGGCCGGTGCTGCCGGCTGGCGTCAAGTTCGATCCCACGGATCAGGAGCTGATCGAGCACCTTGAGGCCAAAGTGAGTCTTGACGGTAGCATGAGATTTCAGTCTCTCATCGATTTGTTCATACCAACCATCGACAATGAGCATAGCATATGCTACACCCAACCCGAGAAACTTCCGTGTAAGACACCGATCAGCCGTCTACTTGCACAAATATATTCCTTTGTTTATAGCTCTATTTGTCTTTTCGAGGCCTTGAGACCTGGTGAAGCAATTACAAATTTGACAGTTAAAAAAAAGTGAAACAAGTGACACCAACATGCCAAAGATGTTATGAAAATGCCAACTACATACACTAAAACCTGTATTCCACAATACTGCAGGTATCACACTGAGTGGCCTAAGGAAGCAATTCTTCCAGCGCAATTCCAGGGCGTTCAAAAGGGGCACGTGGATGCGTGCAAGAATCTCGATCGTATGCACGGCATGCAGCGATGTGGCACAAGACCGCAATACCTTGCGGTGATGGTCAACGGCCGCGACGGGCAGCAAAAAGGGTCCGTGTTGCACACCAACAAGAACTTCGACCAGCAGAGGACCAATCGGGTGATGCACCAGTACCACCTCGGGGACACGGAGCAAGAGAAGGAGCGGAACTGGTCCTCTGCAAGATTTTCTACCAGACGAACACTAGGGCCAGTAGTAAAAAGATTATAAGTTAGTTAGGTACTGGTAGTTGTACTACCTTGTCGTCCGCAAGTTGGTATTGTTGTTAACGATCTTTTGGTATGAACTTGCATTTGATTCCAACCATCATGCCGAGGGTCGGTGTGGATATAAAGTTGAATCATTTGTTTCGAAACGAATTTTCAGGCACCTGATTTTTATTTGATGGGTAGCATAAGCACCCGCCGCTCAATTCAGTTCTCCATTTTTTTCAAACAAGTGCATGCACTTATTATCAAGATAAAAACAATATCATGCTGCATCACGCTTATCGATCTGTACTTGCAGAATTCTCTCGTTTATTGAGCATGTATATTGTTTTTTCAGGTCGAGCAAGTTTCAAATCGGGCTGCAGATCGCCCAGGTTGGTTTTGTTTTTAATAGGCCCAGCCCATGATGACAACGGGGCACAAAGATCCAGCAGGTATCTCTTGGCCTCGCCCGCCAAGATAGTTATATTTTGTCTTACAACATCCGAAGGCAGTTTTTTTACTGAATCAAACACACAGCCAGTTCTATTTTCCTCTTGAAACGCATGTCCTACATCCGTTTTCTAATCTCTAACTATAGTTTTGTTAGTTCATATACACGTATCATTATATTGAAAACACATGAAATTCCCTTTTCATATTTACATCCTTATTTTTGTTGTTTTTTCCCACCGGTAGCTGATTTTTACCACCGGGTTTTCCCTTAAACCAACTCAATTGTCCCACGTCTTATTTTCTCACAAAAACAAAAGCGATTTTTTGGCAAATCAATAAGTTCTTAAAAAATGTTTATCATTTCGGGATTACAACAGTTCGGACTCCACCGAAATATGCAAAATAAGGTTGAACTTTTTGACCGTGGTCCTGGGCAGAAAATGGGCTGTAATAAATTACTTAAGAATTAGCAAATGGCCTGCAAATTATAAAAAATAGCAAATGGTCTTTATGTTGTTTGCCACAGATTTGGAGGCTGACTTGTGGGCCTACCAAGTTCATGCGTACACAAGGTTTCGCAAAAAAGAAACTTAGTCAACAATCGACTCTACCAGCGTCAGACCGTTAATTGTCAATCTAACGACAATCGTGCTTCTTCAGTCTCTGATCTTCCTGCCCCAGCCGGCCAAACCAGCGCCATCGTAACCGCCTGCTCCTGCCTCCCATGGCCGGCAATGCTGCCGGGCAGGCCTCACGGCCCCATCATACTCGCATCTCTGGCCTGTCTATCCCTCTACTCACCCACACCTCCTGTTATTTTCCGGCGACGGCAACCGAACCAGTCAACCCTCGTACTCTCCACCGCATGGGCAGCCACTGCCGTGTCTTCCCCGGCTCCGTGTCGTTCCCTTGGTAGGCCACGCTGTCGTCCACACCGCCACAGTGCTCTCGGCCGCATGGTCAACGATGTCCATCCAACGGCCGTAGTGCTTCTTCAACCTTTGGTCTTCTTGCCCCACCGCCCAAAGCAGCTGGTCGTGTGCATGCTCCTGCCTCCGTGGGCCGGTTTGTCTGCTGGAGTCCTCACCGTCCCCATACTACTCCCACCGCTGGCCAGGCCATCCCTTCACTCACCCACTCCCCCTGTTATTCTGCGGCAACATCGGCCTCACACTGCAGCCGAACCAGTGAACCCTCGTGCTCCTCTCCGCGTGGGCATCCACTGCCGCGTCTTCCCCGGCTCCGCGTCGTCCCCTTCCTAGGCCTCACCGTCGTCCACCGCCGTGGTGCTCTCGGCACGGCGTGGTCAACGACTGACTTCCATTGGAAGAGTATTGTAAGTGGAGAGGCTGACAGCTGGGTCCACAGCAGCCACAAGGAAGTGCATCCTTATTACGTGCAAAATAATTATTCCTCCACCTGACAGCAGGGACCCATCGGACGGGCCACCAGTATTTCACGGAAAAAACGTTCCCCCCCTGACTGCTGGTACCCACCGGACGGGCCACCGTATTTGCGAAAAAAACTTTTGCCCTTGACTGCTGGGACCCACCGGACGGACCACCGTATTTCGCGAAAAAAATGTTCCCCCCGCTGTCAGCTCGGACCCACCGGAAGTGCCTCCTTATTACGCACAGAAATATGAATACTCCCCCTGCTAGCTGGGACCCACCATGGTGGGAGGCTGACTTGTGGGCATAATAAGTTGACAGGGACGGAGGACTTTGTCAACTTAGTCAATATGAACGATTCTAGCTCTAGTGACCGTACGATGTCCATCCAACGGCCGTCGTGCTTCTTCAATCTCTGCTCTTCCTACTCCAGCCGCTCAAACAAGCGCCCGGATCGCTACTGCTCCTCCTCCCTCGGTGTCTTGCCGCGCAGCCCTCACCGCCCCACCGTAATCCCATCACAGGCCTAGCCATCCCTCTACTCACCCACACCTGCTATTATTCTCCGGCGACGGCAGACGAACCAGTAAACACTCATACAGTCGTACTCCCCTCTGCGTGGAAAAGAACTGCCGAGTCTTCCCTACCTCCACGTCGTCCCCTTCCTAGGCCTCGCCGTCGTCCACCGCCCTGGTGCTCCCGGCGCGGCCTGGTCAACGTGGTCAACAACCGACATGCATCTGAAGTGGACTGTACGTGGAGAGGCTGACAGCTGGGTCCACGGCCGCACGCAAGGAAATGCCTCCATATTACGCGCAAAATAATGATTCCTCCACCTAACATCGGGGACCCACCGAAAGGGCCTCTGTATTTCACAATAAAACGTTATCACTTACCGACAGTTCGGACCCACCAGCTATATCTTCGCAGGCAAGGAAGTGCCTCCTTCTTATGCACAAAAAAAATGAATACTCCCCACATTGCATTTGGGACCCGGTATAGTGGCGAGCTGACTTGTGGGCCTACTAAGTTGACGGGACGGAGGGCTTTGTCAACTTAGTCAATATGCACGATTCTAGCTCCAAGTGACTGACGATGTCCATCCAACGGCCGTAGTGCTTCTTCAACCTCTGGACTTCTTGCTCCAGCCGCCTAAACCAGCGCCGGTCGTGCCTCGTGCTCCTGCCTCCCGTGGCCGTCTGCGATGCGGCGGAGGCGCCACCACCCCTACTACTCCCACCGCTGGCCAGGCCATCCCTCTACTCACCCACACCCCCTGTTATTCTGCGGTGACGGCAGCCTCACACCGCAGCGAACCCGTGAACCCTCGTACTCCTCTACGCGTGGGCATCCACTGCCGCGTCTTCCCGGCTCCGTCGTCCCCTTCCTAGGCCTCGCCGTTGTCCACCGCCTCGGTGCTCTCGGCGTGGCGTGGTCAACGTGGTCAAGGAACGGCTTCAATCGAATGTGGATTTGTACATGGAGAGGCCGATACCGGGTCCATGGCCGCAAAGAAGGAAGTGCCTCCTTATTACGTGCAAAATAATTATTCCTCCACCGACGGTGGGGACCCACCGGACGGGCCACCGTATTTCACGAAAAAAACGTTTCCCCCTGACTGCTGGGACCCACCAGCTACATCTTCGCACGCAAGGAAGTGCGTCCGGGCAAAAAAAAAACGATTCGCCCCCCTGACTGCTAGGACCCAACAGCTACATCTTTGCACGCAAGGAAGTGCGTTCGGGCAAAAAAACAAAATGATTCGCCCCCCTGACTGCTGGGACCCACCAGCTACATCTTCGCAGGCAAGGAAGTCCCTGACAGTCGGGACCCACCTGGTCGAAGCGTACGTAGCGTTGTCATTCTGGTCGACGTGTACATACATACTGGTCGATGTAGAGGCGTGCACGTGTCGTAGTAGAGGTGCACACATGTCGTAGTAGAGGCGCACACGTAGCATGTACACGTACGTACAGCGGTGAGGGTGCAAGAAAGAAAATACGGCCACATACGTACATACGGGCAGGGTCTCGAACGCCTACACGCGCATACGTACATGGCTGGTTCGGAACGGAGAAACAGCGTCGTCGTCGTGTTCATGGGGAGCCAACCGGCTGGGTCGGAACGGAATGCGTGGTCGTGTTCATCGGGAGGGCTTGGACGGAACAGGCGATGGAAACGAGGCCTGGTGTACCGCACAACGGAGGAAACGGACCTCCTACGTTCGGAACAGGGTCCTATTGATCGGGAGGGGTGTGGCGTACCGCAAAACAGAGGAAATGGACCTCCTACGATCGAAACGGTGGTCCTGTTGATCGGGAGGGGTGTGGCGTACCGCAAAACGGAGGAAACGGACCTCCTACGGTTGAAACGGGGGTCCTGTTGATTGGGAGGGGTGTGGCGTACCGCAAAACGGACGAAATTGACCTGCTACGATCGAAACGGGGGTCTTGTTCATCGGGAGGGGTGTAGTGTACCGCAAAACGGGACTCCACGGGATACTGTTCATCTCCACCGTCGACCTCCTCCAGCCTCCACGGGCTACCGTCGACCTCCTCCAGCCTCCACGGGCTCCTGTTCATCCAGCCTCCACTGCGCTACTCCACCGGCTATTGTTCGACCACCCCTCCACCATCTACTGTTCATCCAGCCCGCCACACCACGGGGTCCTGTTAAACCACCCCTCCACTGGCACCCCTCCACCGTCTACTGTTCATCCAGCCCTCCACACCACGGGGTCCTGTTCATCCAGAGGCAACGCCACCGCCACCGCTCATCCACCCCCCGCAACACTCACTGTTCATCCAATCGATCGGCTTGATTAGCAGCAGCAGTGAAGGAATCACTCCATCGGGTTGATTAACGACCATCGATCGATCGCTCGGGTTCGATAACTCAGAGTTCGTAGCAGTGCAATCGCCGGGTTCAGTTAGAGCCCAACGCCTCGCTTCGGGGTTGATTAGAGCCAACGCCTCGCACACACGCACGTACGTGTACGAGAGAGAAGCGCATCGCTCGTCCCCCGACCTCCCACCGTAACCGGCAACTCCCTAAAAAAATTCCCCCCCTCGCTTCTACCACGGTTTTTTCCGTCATGGACGACCCAAAGAATGTCATGCAGCTGCGTCTCCGACACGCCCAGGACGAAAAGCCCATTTTCTGTCATGATTTTTTGTCATAGAAGTAGGATCCCACCACATCTATGATGATACCGGGTTTTGTCACAATTATCATCATAGAAGTGTCATATGTATGAAAGAAATTTTTTTCCTTCGGCCCAAAATGTCACGGATGTTTCTTTTTTTTGTAGTGTGCTAAGTTTGCTTCATTTAATTAGCTATAGACTCAAAATTGTCTTTTCACCTAGGTACATGCGCTTAGCACCGTCTCTTCCTTGGGCCACCAAACTAGTCTCTCTTGTTGATTAACTTGCCACATCAGACTTTATGCCTATGTGGCAAGCTTAAGCACCTGTAGGAGCAAGTAAGTACAATAGTGCGCTTTACATGGCATTTTTGCATATGTGGAGGAAAGAGAGGCAAGGAAAAAGTGGAGAAGTGGGCTCTCATGCAAGAGCCAGCCTCTACTACATGGTGGAGCATTGGGAGAGGCACCTGTATGGAGGTGGTCAGGAATCTGGGAGACTCACGCCGGTCGTAGCGCCGAAGTTAAAATGATAATGGCAAGTCAAATCACGGGGCCCCACCTGTCCAAAGAAGAATCATTTGTCAAATCACACAGCCCTACGTTTGCAGCAGCCTACTCCCTCGTCTTCTCGCGTCTCTGTCGACCCGACTAGGCAGAACTGTCCCGCCGCCTACCGGGCAGGAAAAGCCCCGCCCTCGACTTTTAAATAGTATAAAGTATACTAATTTTGTATCCATGGATTGCGCCCGCGCCATGGAGTAAAGCGTCTAGAAAACGGCGACACACATGTATGGAGTATACAGCATGCTCGTCGCGTTCGCGTCGCACCCCAGACGGTCGGTCGGTCTGGCACGCTGCTCTCTGAATGGAACGCGCGTCATATTGCGTTCGCACACACATGTGTGACAGAAATTGAGAACCGACCATAGGCAAACTCCCCGGCCCCGCAAGTCGGGTGACTTAATAAAAGAGGGAGACGAGCGATAGTACTAGAGAAGTGTTGTACTACGTTGGTGCCTGGACGATCCCTGCAAGACACGGAAGATCAGTTCGTCCAAGCATGTGACCAGACTCCAGCAGACACGCCTGGAATGGCTATCGTCTACGTATCGTGCAGGCTGTGTTGTACATGGTTGTAATTGTGGTGAGAAATCTAAAAAAAGGTTTCTTGTCATCTCGCAAAATTAGGTGTCATGTGCTTTGGATCACTGCGAGGGTTAAACAGCGACAACTGAGTTGGGCTAGTCATTGGGGGCACATCTTGTGACGGTGACTACTCGGCTACCATCTAGGTCAAGCCGGATATGGTAATTAGGACCTCTAACGACGGACCCCTTATCTACGAGTTTATCTTTATTTTGAGCTGTGTTCCTCTTCTAGTTTGTCAGTCTGTATTCATGTTGTCTCAGTTGGGCAGTGAGGTTATGATTTCTAGACATGTGGCATTTTTCGTGTTATATATTATAATCCGCGCTCAGATCAAAATGGCGACAACCGCGCCTCGGCCACGTGCATGAAGACTTCTCGGCAGGTCATTGACGAGGTCAAGCCGGCTCGGTAGACAAAAGAAAACTAAATACTACTCCACTATATAGGAAGGAGCCTCGCGCTTGCTTGCTAGTGTTGCTCTCTTCACCTTGTCTCGGCCTCTCCAGATCTAAACACGGCCGGTGGCCACTCTCTCTCTCTCTCTCTCTCTCTCTCTCTCTCTGCTCACCGCTGGTCACAGATCCATCCGGATCCTCTCCGCCGGGGAAGGTGAGAAGGTGCAACGTTCACGCGGTCGTCCTCGGTGACGGCTCTTATCCACTGCTGGGCGCGTCCCGATCAGCCTGGCTTGCCGTTCTCTCCCAAGCACCGCTGGCGAGGGAGGGCCTCCGACCCCTTCTTCTTCGTTGTCGTAGTGTGGACAGATCCGGCCTCCCGCCGCCCACCTAGCGACATCCCAGCGACCATCAGGTATAACTTCCTTCGAAACCGGCCTTGCTCTACTTCTCGAGCTCCTGACGTCGCTGCATTTGAAACTTTTACTATTTCTCAGGCCCCCTCGTAGATAGGATCACTCTACTGTTCGAAAACCACCTAATTTTTTTACGTTTCAGAGGTAAAACTAGTTCATGCACTCGAATCTAGTACTACTTGGTTCAAACAAGGAAGAAAGGGGGTGGGGGTGGGGGAGGATTTGTTACCTGAATCTAGGACTTGGTCAAAAGAGGAAATAATGGGGGCGAAAAGTAGCAGAGACTGGCTATCCAACTGGTCTCTAGGTCTAATAGGGAAATAAATGGAAACGTAGTACAAACTCAATATAAACCCGATCTATTGGTTGAAAAAGGAAAGAAAGTGGGGACTGGGGGACAAGTCAATGAGTAAGTCCACACTAGATTTGCTAGCCTCACACAAAGTATAAGGTGGCTATACCGAACAAAAATGGGACCAACCCGGATATGTTGTTACGATGTTTGTTACCCGAGCCACTCTTATGTTATGCCACCGGTAAAATGTAGAAGTCGCCTTTGTTAAAAGTAAGGACACGTTAAACCAATGTTGTTTTCAATGTAATGCCTCGATAATATGAATCAATGGCACTTCTTTACATGTCCCGCTAAAATTTCCCATTAAGATAAGTTGGTTCGCTTTTGTTAGAAATGCAAGCTGTCTGGTCCGCCTACTCTCCCGTGCCCAAAGTAATGTCGTATTTAACGGTTGTCATAGTTAATCCTAATGCCCACACTAATATCTAGCAATGCCAACGCTTTAGAAATTGCTACTGTCCTTTTAGGATTGCCATTCAGATAAGGAACATGCTTCTTTTCATTTGATGCATGTTTCATCACTTGTTAGTCACCCTCCTTTCCACCTTTTTTGTACAAACAGAGATATACATTTCACGCTCGATCTTAGTTGAACTGCACAAATGATATCCAAATTATAGTTGACCATTCCAGGAGCTTCACAACCAACCATGATGTTGCTCAATTTTATTGCAATTAATGAAGAAGAAGCTCTGTGGGTTTCGTTTTCTGATGGAAATGGAACCGGGGCTGGAGCCCTGTTCTTAAAAAAAAATTGAACAAGAAGCTGCTAGCTCACGGGACATTGCTTCATTTTAGGTAAACTGCACCAAAAGGTCCCATGAATTGAATCATCCATGTTGGTGACTGAAAGAGCCAGCTTCAAAGATCGTCCTAAGCACCCCTGGCCTCCGTCCTTTAGCGACGCACGGTACACCCTCGCTTGCCACCTGCTCGACCCTAGTGTCACTGATAAAATGAAGTAATAATACAGTTAAAATAGAGCGAGTGTCATCTCTATCATTTCATTTCCAATGTAGATAAAGAAAGTGCTTCTCTTTGTTAAAGTATGTTTCATCAACTAGTCCCATTGTTTAAGCGTTTCTGCAAAATGGGGTGCTTAATTTTAGTTGATATGTACAAAAATAGAGATTTGAATGTCTCAAGGCTCCTCCTTGTACTACTGCTATACAATGATGTTCATCACTGGCAGAAGGTGTATCTGGGAGACTTGGGACGATGTCCAGTATGAGGCATCGCAGGGCCCATCTCGCCCTCGCAGCACGGCATACTATGATACTATCGCAATATTTTCTTCTATTTATTTTGTGTGTTTCATCAACTAGTGCCACTATAATGTAATCGCGCTTTTTCATTATCTGTGCAAACAGGGTTATTCAGCTGCATTTTGGTGGAACTGCATTTAATGTACGTATGGAACCGGCATATATGCAGAGTGTGAGGTGTGCCAAGTAAAATTACGAAACCAACCATGCTGCATGCACGCATTGGCATCCACCACCACCGGTGGGATGTGTGGCGCTCTCGTCGACGGATCTTTCGGCAGCAAATCCTCTAACCAAATACTAGTAGCTTATATTGGCAGTTTTCTAGGGAGTACTCTTTTCCGAAAGAAGCACCAATCTATTTTTCTTTATTTGTACACTGTGTCACAACTTCGACCCAAAGGTCCAGAGCTATTTTAGGGTGATCGGCGTAGTACTCGAGAGACTGATTGTAAGCATGATTTTCATTAGTCATTACATCGATTGTAAGCATGAGCAGGTGGAAGATTAGGTTAGTCTTGAAGCTTACCTTAAACCCTACCGACGACGTTGAAACGAGGCGAGCGTCGAGGGAACCGTGGAGAACGGCGGGGAAGCAACGTCGCGCCATCCGGCCTCCTCTTGTGGTGGGAGAACGAATACTCATGTGGCTCCGGCTGGCTCTGCACCCTCACGAATGGCACACCATACTCGATCGATTCGTTATCCTCTGGGTGCTCGACCTTCGACCTATACGCCCACCACCTCTGCCTGACTCTCGCCTCGGGCGAATCTGTCTGCTCCATCGCCCATAGGAGATACTCGATGAACTCGGAGGATCTGGCGTGATCGCCGCCGAGGAGTACATGTACATCGCCGCCCTCATCACCGTCGTCTCGCTCTTTCGCATACATTGCCACATGGCCTGCACCGTCCTCGAAATCTCCCACTCACTGTCAAACCAACTAAGGATCTCCTTCAACCTGGCTAACTTTGCCTGGTCGCTACCGGCGATCTGCCTGATTCGCTGCTGCATCCTCTCCATAGATGTCCTTCTGAGTGGTCCGGTGCTAGCTTTGGAAGATGGGAGGAGATACGGTGGTCTTACAATAGAGAAGAGGGAGAGGAGAGGAGGTGGTTTTGGAATGGAGATGATGGAGAGGAGAGGAGCTGGTTTTGCAATGGAGAGAAGATCAGAAGAGGGAGAGGCGAGATGGTGGTTTTGGAATGGAGATGATGGAGAGGAGAGAAGGTGGTTTTGCAATGGAGAAGATCGGAAGAGGGAGAGGCGAGACGGTGGTTTTGGAATGGAGATGATGGAGAGGCGAGGAGGTGGTTTTGCAATGGAGAAGAGGGAGAGGAGCGTGCGGCAGCGATTTAGGATTGGGCGAGAGGGCCTCCGCGCTGTGACTGGATCAAAATCAAAATCAATTTACCCTTCAATTAAGAAAGCGACCCCACATTAATTAGTCTCCCTTTTATTCTGGGTCATAATTGACCATGATTTTCGCACATAAAATATATGTTATACGTTGCAAAAATATTATAATTTGAAAGTACATTCAGAATCTGAACCAAACGATACAATTTTTGGTGACATGCATTCACATTTTGCTTGTCAAATACAGTACGTGGTCAAACTTTGACCCAAAATACGCAAAACAACAAAAAATACTTCCAAGACCAGCGCCGCTCTTCCGCTCTTCTCCTCTTAAACCACCGCCACTCCTCTCCTGTTCCAATCTAAATCCAGCGCCACTCCTCTCCTCTTCCATTTCAAAACCACCGCCCCTCCTCTCCTGTTACAGTCCAAAACCAGCATCGCTCCTCTCCCGTTCTAATCCAAAACCAGCGCTGCTCCTCTCCTCTTCCATTCAAAGACCACCGCCAAGCAGTGAAGGTCTGTGGAGAAGTAGATCGATGGAGGAGTACAATCGATACGTGAGGATCGCAGACGGCGACCCTGTGAAGCTAGCTAGGATGTTGGAGATACAGTCTTGGTTTGACAACAAGGACCAACTAGCGGCGACGGCGACATCCATGGCCAAATATCTGCAACAGAGCGAAAAGGCGGCGATACTCCTGGAGGGAGTCGCGCCGGAGTACATAGAGCTGCTCCTCTGGGCCATGGAGCAAACATATTCACTGAATCCGATCGTGAGGGAGCGGTGGTGGGAGTATCGATCCCAGATGGAGCATCCACCAGAGATTGAAGGATCGAGCATCTACAGGGTGCCGTTTGTGAGGGTGTCCTGCCAGAGCGAGCCGATGGAGTCTTCGTCGACCGAACCCAACTACAAGAGGAGAAAAGCAGTTGGCCCGACGACGCTTCCCCTCCATCGTCTCCCTCGCTGTTCACATCGTCTCACGGGGCGGCTATTTGCCGCCGAGGAATAGGAGGGGGCTGCCCCCCCCCCCAGCCCAATAGTCGGGCAGGTTGTGAATTGTCAGGAGGAGCTTAGGGTTGTTAGCATTTGCAGGTTGTGAATTGTGTTTTGTGTTGTGTATTTTGAGAGTACTTTCATATATAAATGTCTTTTGAATTTCAGATTTGCAGTATTGAGCATATGAAGAATTTTATGAATTCTAGAGATCCATTTTTAGCACTTAAAAAATGTAGTTTCATATGAGTATAAAAGTGCATTTAGAAGAAACTGCAAGTTTTAGTTTCAGATAAGAAACTGCAAGTTCAGTTTCAGATGAGAAACTGCAACTTTCAGAGGCAGAGCATTCATATTAACACGGCCTTTTCAAACAGGGTTAACATCATGTTGGAAGTTTTATTCATGGTCGAAAATGGAACTACCAGCCAGGTAGCATCATGCTGATTAACATTCATGCATAGCACATCTTCATATGATGCAAAGTCAAAATGCCCACACAATGTCGACTGTGCGAAACACAGAGAAAACGAGGGACGAAGTTTTGGCAAGTGTTGGACGTGGTTTTGGGCTGCCCCGTCTAGGCTTTCATTTTTAACATGCACAGCCCACGACCTCGGATGGGAGGGCCTGTTTTTATTTTCTTAGGGCCGTCATGTATCGACCGACCTATGGACCTCCCATCCGAGGTTTTACTTTTGGCAGCCCAATTTATGTATTTTTTGAAGAAAACGCAGAGGTCTGTTCTGTTTTTCTATATAAGAATAGGAACGCCACGTACAACTTATGTTTCCCTTCTAACTATATTATATATATTTAAATTATTTTATATGTTATTATATATTATTTTTATTGTCATCATATATTTAACAGATACTTACATATGTAAGAAAACAATATCCCACATCTTATTAACTTATAAAAATAATTTCTTAACAAATAAAATCCTGGATTGTTTTGGCACGAAAATCCTAGTGATTGTGTACAAAAGCTTGGTAAGATTTAAGGACGAATGTAATAATATCACTTATTATTTAAATATATTTATAACAAAATGCTCAACCCTTTTTTTTGATAACATTGCTGGCCCAACCCAACATTATAATTAGAATCAGCCCAGCAAAATCGTGTATTTCGAGAAAGTGCAAATGGCCTGTAATTTCTTAGGAAATAAAATAAATTGGCCGCATGGACGCTACATTAATTGTTCACCTAGCCTAGCTAATAGTTGTAATTCAAAAAAAGATCAAATTGACTGTAAATTCTACCGCGCAAAAAAAAGACTGTAAAATCTGAAAAAATGGGTTGAATACGTGCCACATTTTTGGAGGCTGAAATGTGGGCCAATAGGTCGAAGCCAACGCAAGTCGTTGTCAATTTAGTCAACAAATGATTCTAACATGTTAGCCATTGGATTTACATCCAACAACCGGCATCCATCTTCAATCTCTCGTCTTCTTCTCCAGTGCCGCCGGGACCACCTCCCGCCTCCTTCTGCTAGCAGCTCTGCTTAGCACGCTTCGCTATGAAGCGCTACTCCACCGTTGGCCAGGCCATCCCTCCACCCCTCCACACCTCCTGTTCTTCCCCACCGACTGCCGAACCACACCGCACTAGAACCAGTTAACCCTCGTACATCTCTCCGTCTGCGACTCTACTCCCGCGTCTTCCCATCTCTGGCTCGTTGCTCTCCGGGGCCTCGCCGTCGTCCACCACCTTGGATGCGCTCGACGCGGCGTGGTCAACGTGGTCAACGAACGACAACATCGGAAGTAGACTGTGCGTGGAGAGGCCGACAGCTGGGTCCACGGCCGCACACAAGGAAATGCCTCCTTATTACGCGCAAAATAATGATTCCTCCACGACATCCGGGACCCACCGGAAAGGCCTCTCAGATTTCGCGAAAAAACATGCCCCGCTGACTTGTCGGACCCACCAGCTATCTTCGCACGCAAGGAAGTGCCTCCTTATTACGCACAAAAATGAATACTCCCCACCCGGTGGAACCCGGTATCTTTGGGAGGCTGACTTGTGGGCCTACCAAGTTGACGGGACGGAGGGCTTTGTCAACTTAGTCAATATGAACGATTCTAGCTCCTGTTATCAGACGATGTTCATCCAACGGTTGTAGTGCTTCTTCAACCTCTGGTCTTCTTGCTCCAGCCCAAACCCGGTATTTGGTCGTGTCACCGCTCCTGCCTCCCGTGGCCGGCTGTGATGCCACGGAGGCCTCACCGCTCACTAGTACTCCCACCGCTGGCCAGGCCATCCCTCTACGCACCCACACCCCCTGTTATTCTGTGGCGACAGCAGCCTCACACCGCAGCCGAACCAGTGAATCTTCATACTCCTCTTCGCGTGGGCATCCACTGCTGCGTCTTCCCCGGCTCCGAGTCGTCCCCTTCCTAGGCCCCGCCGTCGTCCCGCCGTGGTGCTCTCGGCGCGGCGTGGTCAACGTGGTCAAGGAATGACTTCCATCGGATGTGGACTGTACGTGGAGAGGCTGACAGCTGGGTCCATGACCGCAGCAAGGAAGTGCCTCCTTATTACACGGAAAATAATGATTCCTCCACCTGACAGCGGGGACCCACCGGACGGGCCACCGTATTTTGCGAAAAAAAGTTTCCCCCTGACTGCTGGGACCCACTAGCTACATCTTCGCACGCAAGGAAGTGCGTCCGGGCAAAAAAACGATTCGCTTCGATTGCTGGGACCCACCGGCTACATCTTCGCACGCAAAGGAAGTGCGTCCGGGCAAAAAACGATTCGCTTCGATTGCTGGGACCCACCAGCTACATCTTCGCACGCAAAGGAAGTGCGTCCGGCAAAAACGATTCGCCTCTCGATCATTGGGACCCACCAGCTACATTTTCGCGACGCAAGGAACCGCTCGATACCGACCCACCTGGTCAAAGCGTACGTAGCGTTGTCATTCTGGTCGTGAACGTGTACGTACATATATACTGGTCGATGTAGAGGCGTGCACGTGTTGTAGTAGAGGCGCGTACATGTCGTTGTAGAGGCGCGCACGTAGCATGTACGCGTACGTACAACGGCCAGGGTGCAAGAAAGAAAATACGGCCACGTACGTACATACGGGCGGGGTCTCGAACGCCTACTCGCGCATACATACATGGCTGGGTCGGAACAGAGAAACAGAGTCGTCATCGTGTTCATGGGGAGGAAACGGAATGCGTCGTGTTCATGGGGAGGCAACGGAATGCGTCGTGTTCATCGGGAGGCAACGGAATGCGTGGGAGCCAACCGGCTTGGTAGGAACAGGCGATGGAAACGAGGCCTGGCGTACCGCAGAATGGAGAAACGGCCTTGTGTTCGACCGGCCATGTTCTAACGGGTCCTATTGATCGGGAGGGTGTGGCGATCGCAAAAGCGGAGGAAACGGACCTCCTACGGTCGAAACGGGGGTCCTGTTGATCGGGAGGGGTGTGGCGTACCGCAAAACGGACGAAGCGGACCTCCTACGGTCGAAACAGGGGTCCTGTTTATCGGGAGGGGTGTGGCATACCGCAAAACAGACGAGACGGACCTCCTACGGTCGAAACGGGGGTCCTGTTGATCGGGAGGGGTGTGGCGTACCGCAAAACGGATGAAACGGACTTGTGTTGGAGCGCTATGGTCGAAACGGGGTCCTGTTCATCGGGAGGGTGTGGCGCATCGCAAAACGGGACTCCACGGATATCGTTCATCTCCACCGTCGACCTCCTCCAGCCTCCACGGGCTACCGTCACGACCTCCTCCAGCCTCCACGGGCTCCTGCTCATCCAGCCTCCACCGCGCTACTCCATCGGCTCTTGTTCAACCACCCCTCCACCGCTCACTGTTAATCCAGCCCTCCACACCACGGGTCCTGTTCAACCACCCCTCCACGGGCACCCCTCCACCGTCTACTGTTCATCCAGCCCTCCACACCACGGGGTCCTGTTCAACCACCCCTCCACGGGCACCCCTCCACCGTCTACTGTTCATCCAGCCCTCCACACCACCGGGTCCTGTTCATCCAGAGGCAACGCCACCGCTCACTGTTCATCCAACCCGCTGCAATGCTCACTATTCATCCAATCGATCGGCTTGATTAAAGAAGCGATGGCGAAGAATCGCTCCATCGGGTTCGATTAACAGCCATCGATCGATCGCTTCGAGTTCAAGAACGCGTAGCTGCGGTGCAATCGCCGGGTTGATTAGAGCCCAATGCCTCGCTTCGGGTTGATTAGAGCCAACGCCTACGCTTTTGCAGCAGCGTATGTATACGAGAAAGCAGCGCATCGCTTCGGCCCCGACCTCCCAATCAAACCGGCAATCGCCCAAAATTTTCCTTCCTCGCTTCTACCACGATTTTTTCCGGCCATGGACGGCCCAAAGAATGTCATGCAGCTGCGTCTCCGCCCGCCAGATTTAAAACCCATTTCCTGTCATGATTTTTTATCATAGAAGTAGGAGCCCACCACATCTGTGATGATACCAGGTTTTGTCACAATTATCGTCATAGAAGTGTCATATGTATGACAGAAAAAAAATTCATTCGGCCCAAAATGTCACGGATGTGTCTTTTTTTTGTAGTGTTATTTCAGTACTTGTAGAGAATACCTTGCTGAAAACAGCTTATTATTTCCTTCTGCTCCTCGTTGGGTTCGACACTCTTACTTATCGCAAGGACTACGATAGACCCCCTATACTTGTGGGTCATCAGTAAGGAAAGAGAGCCATGGGTTCAGAATCCCATGCCTTTTCCTCCCAAACCATCCAAGAAAAAGGATGATGAGGATTTTGAGCGCTTTGCTGAAATGATTAGACCTATCTTTTTGCGTATGCGGTTAACTGATATGCTCAAAATGAATCCTTATGCTAAGTATATGAAAGATATTGTTACAAATAAAAAGAAAGATATCGGAAGCAGAAATTTCCACCATGCTTGCTAATTATACTTTTAAGGGTGGAATACCTAAGAAACTAGGAGATCCAGGAGTATCAACTATACCATGCTCCATTAAAAGAAATTACGTTAGAACTGCTTTATGTGATCTTGGAGCTGGTGTTAGTGTTATGCCTCTCTCTTTATGTGATCCAGGAAAATCCTTTTTAAATACGGCATGGGCTGTTCTTGATTGCAATAAAGGCAATGTCACTTTTCATGTTAATGGTAATGAGCATACGGTACACTTTCCGAGGAAACAACCTCAAATCCACAGTATCAATTCTATTGGAAAAATTCCATAGATTATTTTTGGAGGTTTTGAATTTCCTCTTCCCTCTTGTCAAAAAGAAATATGATATTCTTATTATTGGGGATGTGCATATCCCGTTGAGGTAACATAGTGTTATTCAAATTTCTCGGTTCCATGTTATTCGAATGAGTTTGATAACAAGACTTGATCAACCTTGTTAGTGGATTCATTTTGATGAGCATGAGATGGATGAAGTTAGAAGGCACAACCTTCTGTACCCTCTTTTTACTTTCTGTTATTTAGTTGAAATAAAGTGAAAATAGTATTTTTCTATATGTTCTCTGATTTATCCGTGCAATAAAAAAATACCCCGAAAATAAAAGTTCTCCAAATGCCCTGCCAATTTAATATGATTTTTTCTGGAATATTTGAGAATATTTGGCACTGAGAACACATCAGGGGAGCTGGCACTGCCACGAGGGTCCAGTGGCGCCACCACCTGGCGCGCCCCCTGCCTCGTGGGCCCCTGGTGGCCCCCTCCACTTATTCCTGCACCCACACACTCCTTCTTCCTCCCAAAAAAATCACCAACCAGCTCAAGCACGAGTTCTAGCTCATTTTGCTGCGATTTTCGATCTCCTTGCTCAAGCACCTCTCACAAAACTGCTTTGGGGGATTGTTCCTTGGTATGTGACTCCTCCATTGGTCCAATTAGTTTTTGTTCTAGTGCTTTATTCATTGCAATTTTTTGCTGCCTAGGTGACCACGTTCTTGAGCTTGCATGTCAAATTTATATGGTTCCAAGTAGTTCTAATGCATGATATAGTCTCGAGGCACTTGTGGGAGTAGTTGCTATCAATTTTGTTGATCTTGGTTCACTTTTATTTGAAGTTACTAAAAATTTCAGAATTTTTCAGAAAATGATGAAGAGATTTTTGAGGGGTTCATCGAGCCGAAGCTCGAAGGAAAAGCAAAGCGAAGAAGAAGAGAGGCCCAAATATAATCTGCCTCGTACCGCGGAGGTTCGGCCGTGTGAATGGCCTTGCGATGATTTCCTGAGAGCAGCTGGGATTTATGATGATTTTTATGAGTTGGCTGAGAATGCAGGCCTCACCGACTTCCTCCGTGACCAACGCGAACAGTATCTCTTACTAACCAATACCTTTTTGCAAAATTTTCATTTCCATTCTAGGAGGTCACCACCTACGGTGGATTTTTATTTATATGATGAGTATAAGGGTATGAGCCTTCGGGAATTCTGTGAGGTTTGCAAGTTACCTTTTCCGGGTTTCATAGAGGAACCACATCGTAATGATGTGGAGGGGTTTATTTATACAATTGCTGTAGGGGAAACGAGGAAGGTTTCCGACGCACGAATCACTAGCATACACTTTCCTGTTCTACGTTACTTTGCTATATTTGCTAGTAGGTGCTTAATTGGTCGCGAAAATTGTGGAAACCTGAGTGTCCCTGATATTATTATTTTGTGCCATGCCTTGTTTCGTGATGATACATTTAGTATGGGCGCTATTGTTGCAAAATGGTTAAATCTTAACCGTACTAAGGGCCCCATCTTGGGAGGCATCTTCGCCTCGCGCCTCGCTGCATACTATTACATACCTATTAGGCACTATGAGAAAGAAGAAAAGTTGTTGCCTAATGTTTTTCTAGACTATAAGAGTATGGTAGCGCATGATTTTATTGTTAAGAATAGGGAAAGGGCGCTTAAATACAAACTGTTATTTTATAAGAATCATCCTAAGACTATTACCTTGCATGATCCTTCCTTGTTTGATTTATCTACAGGCGAGTACCTTGTTCCGTTGAAGGCCATTCACGCCTACCGAAACCCTACATCAGCTACAGAGCCGAAGCCGGAACCACAATTTGATCCTCCACGACAATCTAATTACCAGTGGGATCCGGAGGTGATTGCCAACCAGTGGCAATCCGAGGCTTCTTCACAGTATAACCCTAGTTATAACTATGGATATCCGTCAGGCTAGCCGTGGCAATAGACCAACTTAGGCCAAAAGCCTAAGCTTGGGGGAGTACGTATTTCTCACCGACATTACATTTATGTTCACACACTCATGCTAGTTGTCGGTGCTCATACTCTTTCACTGTAATATCCATGCTAGTTTATTTTCCTTTTTCTTGCTTTCTTCTTGTGTGTTTGATAAACCTTAAGAAAAACTAAAAAAATTAGTAGTAGCTTTTAGTTAGTTTACTTTCTTGCTGTAGTAGTAATAATTAAAAATAAAACCCAAAAAGATTTCATGTTCTTCTTTTGCTTGTTGGGAGCTTTCCCGTGTAAATAGTTTTTATTTCTTTTCTTTTCTTTGGGGGTCGATAGGAGAACACCATGATGAAATTGTTAAAGTGGCTCTTATATGCATTATTGTTGATTTAACCAAGAGCCCATGTTCCCTTGTCTTCTCCTGTTTATTGAATGCTCGCAGATTCCAGCTTAGTCCAATGCACGTGCACTATTATTATTATTCACATCGTTCGGTCGTGCAAGTGAAAGGCAATTATGACGATATATGATGGACTGATTGAGATGAGAAAAGCTGGTATGAACTCGACCTCTTTTTTTTGTAAATATGATTAGTTCATCGTTCCTAATTCAGCTTATTATGAATAAACATGTTTGCAATGACAATTAGATATTATAGTTACTTATGCCATGCTTAATTAGCTAGGAGTTTATAATGGTTTATCTTGCGTGCCAACATGCTATTAAAATGGTTGTGATGTGGTATGATAGGGTGGTATCCTCCTTTGAATGATTCAAGTGACCGGACTTGGCACATGTTCACACATGTAGTTGAAACAAATCAACATAGCCTTCATGATATTTATGTTCATGGTGGATTATATCCTACTCATGCTTGCACTCAATGTTTATTAATTTTAATGCATGTTCATGACTGTTGTCGCTCTCTAGTTGGTCGCTTCCCTATCTTTTGCTAGCCTTCACTTGTACTAAGTGGGAATACTGCTTGTGCGTCCAATCCCTTAAACCCCAAAGTTATTCCATATGAGTCCACTATACCTTCCTATATGCGGTATCTACCTGCCGTTCCAAGTAAATTTCTATGTGCCAAACTCTACCTTCAAATGAAATTCTGTTCTGTATGCTCGAATAGCTCATGTATCAACTAGGGTTGTCCGTATCTTCCATGTTAGGCGGGTTATTCTCAAGAGGAGTGGACTCCGCTCCTCACTCACGAGAAAATGGTTGGTCACCGGGATGCCCATTCCCATGCTTTATGCAAACCAAATCAAAATAATTGCACACAAAACTCCCCCAGGACTGTTGTTAGTTGGAGGCACTCGTTGTTTCGAGAAAGCCATGGATTGCTGCTTGTTGGTGGAGGGGGAGTATAAACTTTACCATTCTGTTTGGGAACCGCCTATAATGTGTGTAGCATGGAAGATATCGCCATCTCTTGTTTGTTATGTTGACAATGAAAGTATGCCGCTCAAAATATTATTTATCTCTGCTTTAAAATCAAGCTCTGGTACCTCTACGAATCCCTGCTTCCTATGCGAAGGGCCTATCTATTTACTTTTATGTTGAGTCATCACCCTCTTATCAAAAAGCACCAGCTGGAGAGCACCGCTGTCATTTGCATCCATTACTGTTAATTTATATTGGGTATGACTGGATATCTTTTACCATGAATTACAATGTTTAGTCAGTCCTAGATCTATAAAGGTGCTCTGCATTTATGTTTTGCGGTCTCAGAAAGGGCTAGCGAGATACCATCTTGTTATATCATATCATGATTGTTTTGAGAAAGTGTTGTCATCTGAGATTTATTATTATTGCTCGCTAGTTGATTATGCCATTGATATGAGTAAACATGAGACCTAAGAGTTATTGTGAATATGGTTAGTTCATAATCTTTGTTGAAAACTTGAATGTTGGCTTTACATATTTACAACAACAAGAGAAAATAGAGTTTGTAAAAGTTTTTCTTTATCACTTTCAATTTATCAACTGAATTGCTTGAGGACAAGCAAAAGTTTAAGCTTGGGGGAGTTGATACGTCTCCGTCGTATCTACTTTTCCAAACAAATTTGCCCTTGTTTTGGACTCTAACTTGCATGATTTGAATGGAACTAACCCGGACTGACGTTGTTTTCAGCAGAATTGCCATGGTGTTATTTTTGTGCAGAAACAAAAGTTCTCGGAATGACCTGAAACTTCACGGAGACTATTTTTGGAACATATAAAAAATATTGTCGAAAGAATCAAGGCCAGGGGGCCCACACCCTTTCCACGAGGGTGGGGGCGCGCCTCCCCCTGGGTGTGCCTCCCTGCCTCGTGGGCCCCCTGGAGCTCCACCGACCTCAACTCCAACTCCATATATTCCCGTTCGGAGAGAAAAAAATCAGAGAGAAAGATTCATTGCATTTTACGATACGGAGCCGCCGCCAAGCCCTAATCTCTCTCGGGAGGGCTGATCTGGAGTCTCTTCGGGGCTTCGGAGAGGGGAATCCGTCGCCATCGTCGTCATCAACCATCCTCCATCACCAATATCATGATGCTCACCGTCGTGCGTGAGTAATTCCATCGTAGGCTTGCTGGACGGTGATGGGTTGGATGAGATTTGTCATGTAATCGAGTTAGATTTGTTAGGGTTTGATCCCTAGTATCCACTATGGTATGAGATTGTTGTTGCTATGACTTTGCTATGCTTACTGCTTGTCACTAGGGCCCGAGTGCCATGATTTCAGATCTGTACCTATTATGTTTTCATGAATATATGTGAGTTCTTGATCCTATCTTGCAAGTCAATAGTCACCTACTATGTGTTATGATCCGCAACCTCAAGTGACAATAATCGGGACCACTCCCGGTGATGACCGTAGTTTGAGGAGTTCATGTATTCACTATGTGTTAATGCTTTGGTCCGGTACTCTATTAAAAGGAGGCCGTAATATCCCTTAGTTTCCATTAGGACCCCGCTGCCACGGGAGGGTAGGACAAAATATGTCATGCAAGTTCTTTTCCATAAGCACGTATGACTATATTCAGAATACATGCCTACATTACATTGATGAATTGGAGCTAGTTCTGTGTCACCCTATGTTATGATTGTTACATGATGAACCGCATCCGGCATAATTCTCCATCACCGATCCAATGCCTACGAGCTTTTCACATATTGTTCTCCGCTTATTTACTTTCCGTTGCTACTGTTACAATCACTACAAAACCCAAAAATATTACTTTTGCTACCGTTACCGTTACTTCCATACTACTTTGCTACTAAATACTTTGCTGCAGATATTAAGTTATCCAGGTGTGGCTGAATTGACAACTCAGTTGCTAATACTTGAGAATATTCTTTGGCTCCCCTTGTGTCGAATCAATAAATTTGGGTTGAATACTCTACCCTCGAAAACTGTTGCGATCCCCTATACTTGTGGGTTATCAAGACTATTTTCTGGCACTGTTGTCGGGGAGCATAGCTCTATTCTTTGAGTCACTTGGGATTTATATCTGCTGGTCACTATGAAGAACTTGAAAGACGCAAAAACAAAAATTTAACCCTCAACTACGAGGGGAGGTAAGGAACTGCCATCTAGCTCTGCACATGATTCACCTTCTGTTTTGACTAAGCTTGTGACACCTAAACCTGCTTCTGCTATTAATTCTGATATGTCGCATGTTATTGATGATGCCACTTCTGCTATGCATGATACTTATGATGAAACTACTTCTATGCTTGATACTACTGTGCCGCTTGGTGAATTTCTTGATGAACAACTTGCTAGGGCTAGAGAGAATGAAATTATTGAAACTGATAATATTGATGAAAGTGATGATGAAGACTCTCCCCCTAAATATGAATTGCCTGTTGTGCCTAAGGGCTATGTTATGGATGAAGAAACTTCTAGAGACTTTCTTGCTTGCAATGATAGAAGTGAGCTTAAGAAATTATTAGCTAAGCTGAAACAAAAAACTTTGAATGCTTCAATGAAATATGATCCTGCTTATGCTACTTCACCTATCTTTGTTACTGATAAGGATTATGAATTCTCTGTTGATCCTGATATAATTACTTTGGTTGAATCTAAATCTTTTTATGGCTATGAATCTGAAACTGTTGTGGCAAATCTTACTAAATTAAATGATATAGCCACCCTGTTCACTAATGATGAGAAAACTCGCTACTATTATATCCTTAAAATATTTCCGTTCTCATTAAAGGGTGATGCTAAGATATGGTTTAATTCTCTTGATACTGGTTGTGTGCGTAGTCCCCAGGATATGATTTATTACTTCTCTGCTAAATATTTCCCCGCTCATAAGAAACAAGCTGCTTTAAGGGAAATATATAATTTTGTGCAACTTGAAGAAGAGAGTCTCCCACAAGCTTGGGGGAGGCTTCTCCAATTACTTAATGCTTTTCCTGATCATCCTCTCAAGAAAAATGAAATACTTGATATCTTTTATAATGGACTAACCGATGCTTTTAGAGACCACCTGGATAGTTGTGCTGGTTCTGTTTTCAGGGAAAGAACACCAGATGAATCTGAAATTTTATTGAATAATATGTTGAACAATGAAAATAATTCGACACTTCCTGAACCAATTCCTAAGCCAACTCCGAAGAAAAGGGGTGTTCTATTTCTCAGTCCTGAAGATATGCAAGAGGCAAAGATATCTATGAAAGAAAAGGGTATTAAAGCCCAAACTCTTATATAGAGAAAAGCGCTCCCGAGGACACATGGTAATTATCCTCAAGCTAGTTTTCATCACGCTCATATGATTCGCGTTCGTTACTTTGATAATTTGGTATGTGGGTGGACCAGTGCTTGGGTACTGCCCTTTCTTGAGCAAGCATCCCACTTATGATTAACCCCTATTGCAAGCATCCGCAACTACAAAAGAAGTATTAAGGTAAACCTAACCATAGCATGAAACATATGGATCCAAATCAGCCCCTTACGAAGCAACTCATAAACTAGGGTTTAAGCTTCTGTCACTCTAGCAACCCATCATCTACTTTATTACTTCCCAATGCCTTCCTCTAGGCCCAAACAATGGTGAAGTGTCATGTAATCAACATTCACATAACACCACTAGAGGAGAGACAACATACATCTCATCAAAATATCAAACGAATACCAAATTCACATGACTACTTACAGCAAGACTTCTCCCATGTCCCCAGGAACAAACGTAACTACTCACAAATCATATTCATGTTCATAATCAGAGGGGTATTAATATGCATAAATGATCTGAACATATGATCTTCCACCAAATAAACCAACTAGCATCAACTACAAGGAGTAATCAACACTACTAGCAACCGACAGGTACCAATCTGAGGCTTTGGGACAAAGATTGGATACAAGAGATGAACTAGGGTTTGAGATGAGATAGCGCTGGTGAATATGTTGATGGAGATTGACCCCCTCCCGACGAGAGGATCGTTGGTGATGACGATGACGATGATTTCCCCCTCCTGGAGGGAAGTTTCCCCGGCAGAACAGCTCCGCCGGAGCCCTAGATTGGTTCCGCCAAGGTTCCACCTCGTGGCGGCTGAGTTTCTTCCCGAAAGCTTGCTTATGATTTTTTTTCTAGGGTAAAAGACTTCATATAGCAGAAGATGGGCACCGGAGGCCTGATAGGGGGCCCACGAGGCAGGGGGCGCGCCTAGGGGGGGTGGGCGCGTCCCCACCCTCGTGGATGGTGGGTGGCCCCCCTCTAGTACTTTCTTCGCTTAGTATTTTTTATTAATTCCAAAAATAACTTCCGTGGAGTTTCGGGACTTTTGGAGTTGTGCAGAATAGGTCTCTAATATTTGCTCCTTTTCCAGCCCAGGATTCCAGGTGCCGGCATTCTCCCTCTTCATGTAAACCTTCTAAAATAAGAGAGAATAGGCATAAGTATTGTGACATAACATGTAATAACATCCCATAATGCAATAAATATCGATATAAAAGCATGATGCAAAATGGACGTATCAACTCCCCCAAGCTTAGACCTCGCTTGTCCTTAAGCGAAAGCCGATAATGATAAATATGTCCAAGTGTTTAGAGATAGAGGTGTCGATAAAATAAAATACAGACATGAGGGCATCATGATCATTCTTATAACAGCAACATATATGAATATTTTCATATGATTTCTTATGCTCAAGTAATAATCTATTCACAATGTCAAGTATGAATCAGAAACTTCGTTGAGAACTAACAAACTATACCCAAGCTTAGACCTCGCTTGTCCTCAAGCGAAAGCCGATAACGATAAATATGTCCACATGTTTAGAGATAGAGGTGTCGATAAAATAAAATACGGACATGAGGGCATCATGATCCTTCTTATAACAACAACATATATGAATATTTTTATATGATTTCTTATGCTCAAGTAATAATATATTCACAATGTCAAGTATGAATCAGAAACTTCATCGAGAACTAACAAACTATGATCTCGGTCATTGAAGCAATTGCAATTTATCATAACATCGGAAAGAGTCAATATAAGAGCTTTTCAGCAAGTCCACATACTCAACTATCATTTAGTCTTTCACAATTGCTAACACTCACGCAATACTTATGGGTATGGATTTTTAATTGGACACAGAGAAAGATAGGGGCTTATAGTGTTGCCTCCCAACCTTTTACCTCAAGGGTAATGTCAACAATAATAATTCATGCTAACTTACATCCAATTGGATATATATATATATCAGGATCTTTCCAACACAAGGTGGTTGCCAAAAGATAAAGTGTAAAAGGAAAGGTGAAGATCACCATGACTCTTGCATAAGGTAAAAGACAAAATTAAAAGATGGGCCCTTCGAGAGGGAAGCAGAGGTTTTCATGTGCTTTTATGGTTGGATGCACGAAATCTTAATGCAAAAGAATGTCACTTTATATTGCCACTTGTGATATGAACCTTTATTATGCAGTCCGTCGCTTTTATTGCTTCCATATCACAAGATCGTATAAAGTTTATTTTCTCCACACTAATAAGACATTCATATTTAGAGAGCAATTTTTATTGCATGCAACATGACAACTTACTTGAAGGATCTTACTCAATCCATAGGTAGATATGGTGTACAATCATGGCAAAACTGGTTTTAAGGGTATTCGGAAGCACAAGTAGTATCTCTACTTGGTGCAAATAATTTGGCTAGCAAGAGGGAAAGGCAAGCTCAACATGTTGGATGATCCATGACAATATACTTTATTTCGGATATAAGAAAACATAACCCATTACGTTGTCTTCCTTGTCCAACATCAACTCTTTAGCATGTCGTATTTTAATGAGTGCTCACAATCATAAAAGATGTCCAAGATAGTATATTTATATGTGAAAACCTCTTTTTCTTTATTACTTCCTATTAATTGCAACGATGACCAAAACTATGTTTGTCAACTCTCAACAACTTTTATTCGTCATACTCTTTATATGTGAAGTCATTACTCTTCATAAGATCAATATGATCTCTTTACTTCTTTTTATTATTTCTCTTTTCTCTCAAGATCATACCAAGATAATCAAGCCCTTGACTCAACACTAATCTTTATTATATATAGCTCACAGACTCGATTACATAGAAGGATCATAAAGCAAAACTCAATACTAAAACATACTAAAACTTTATTCTACTAGATCAAGATATTACCAAAAGGATCAAACTAAGAAAAACGGTAAAGATAGGAGTGTGATGATGATACGATACTGGGGCACCTCCCCCAAGCTTGGCAGTTGCCAAGGGGAGTGCCTATACCCATGTGATTATGTTTCCTTCTTCAGAGGTGGTGATGTGATATTCTTGGCGATGATGCCCCTCAGGATACGATTTTCCTCCTCGAGCTTATTGACTTGCTGCTTGAGATCCATTATTTCCTTACGGAGCTTCCCCATGACGGCTAAAGCCCCTTTCACCCATGGATGTTGCATAGCTGCGGGAGAACAAGTAACACTCATTTTCATATTTTCATAAGAGAGAAATTTAACATTGGAGGGGATGACCGAGTTTCGAATAGCCGAGCTCTGTAGTTCCCCCATTGTGAATCCGTCTCAGAAACGGGAAGTAACTTCTTGATCCTCCTCCATGGCATCTATCCTTTTCAATTCGGCCTCCATCTCTTCCTCCGTTGATGCCCCAAAGTGGTCAGCGTCACTGTTTGCTCTTGGTCCCGGTGTCGGATTAGACACCCGGCTCTCCCCAAATGATTCTTGAGAAGACATCTTGCTCTAATATGCGGCAGAAACAACTCAAAACAAAAACAGAGGATATTTGCGTGGTATGGTGGTCAAAACCTTCGGGAGATTATATAATGAATTTTTACCGACCAAAAGAAGTATCATGCAAGAAAATGGAGTCCGGAGGACACACGAGGTGCCCATGAGGCAGGGGCGCGCCTAGGTGGTAGGGCGCGCTCTCCACCCTTGTGGACGCCTCGTGTCCTTCCCGGACTACTACTTATTTTCCTATTTTCTTAAATATTCCAAAACGGAGAAAAATTGCAATTAGAAATGTTTGGAGTTGGTTTACTTACCATACCACATACCTATTCCTTTTCGGAGTCTGAAATGTTCTGGAAAGTGTCCCTTATGTATTCCTCCAGGGTTACGGTTTCAATAACATTAGTTTCAACATTTATAGGATTACCTGAATATAATGTTTGATTCTTTGACCGTTCGCCACCTTCGGATTTGTGCCTTCGAAGTTGTTGATTTTTATGGCACCGGAACGGTAGACCTCCTCGATCACGTAAGGACCTTCCCATTTGGAGAGAAGTTTTCCTGCAAAAAATCTTAAACGAGAGTTGAATAGGAACACATGATCACCTACATTAAACTCATGCTTTTGTATCCTTTTGTCATGGCATCTTTTAACTTTTTCTTTAAATAGTTTGGCATTCCAATAGGCTTGAGTTCTCCATTCATCAAGTGGGCTAATGTCAAAAGCCTCTTCTCACCGGCAAGTTTGAAATCATAATTGAGCTCTTGAATGGCCCAATATGCCTTATGTTCTAGTTCAAGAGGTAAGTGACATGCTTTTCCATAAACCATTTTATACGGAGACATACCCATAGGATTTCTATATGCAGTTCTATAGGCCCAAATGCATCATCAAGTTTCTTGGACCAATTATTTCTAGATCTATTAATAGTTTTTTGCAAAATTAATTTGAGCTCTCTATTACTCAATTCTACTTGACCACTAGACCGTGGGTGATATGGAGATACAATTCTATGATTAACATCATGCTTAGCAAGCATTTTACGAAAGGCACCATGAATAAAATGTGAACCACCATCAGTCATTAAATATCTAGGGACTCCAAACCTCGGAAAAATGACTTCTTTAAGCATCTTAATAGAGGTGTTATGATCAGCACAACTAGTTGGAATAGCTTCTACACACTTAGTAATGTAATCAACAACAACTAAAATATGTGTATACCCATTAGAGGAAGGAAATTGTCCCATATAATCAAAGCCCCAAACATCAAATGGTTCAATAACGAGTGGATAATTCATAGGCATTTCTTGACATCTACTAATATTACCATTTCTTTGACATTCATCACAAGATAAGACAAACTTACGGGCATCTTTGAAGAGAGTAGGCCAATAAAAACCGGATTGCAATACCTTATGTGCAGTTCTATCTCCAGCGTGGTGTCCTCCATAAGCTTCGGAGTGACACTTGTGTATGATCTGTTCCTGTTCATGTCAAGTATACAATGTCTAATAACACCATCTACTCCTTATTTATAAAGATGTGGGTCATCCCAAAATTAATGTCTTAAATCATAGAAAAGCTTTTTCTTTTGCTGGTATGTGAAACTAGGTGGTATAAATTTAGCAACAATGTAATTAGCCTAATTAGCATACCATGGAGCAGCACGAGAAGCATTTATGACAGCTAATTGTTCATCAGGAAAGCTATCATCAATAGGTAGTGGGTCATCAAGAACATTCCCTAACCTAGACATGTTGTCTGCAACGGGGTTCTCAGCTCCCTTTCTATCGATAATATGCAAATCAAATTCTTGTAGCAAGAGAACCCATCTAATAAGTCTAGGTTTAGCATCTTTCTTTTCCATAATGTATTTAATAGCAGCATGATCGGTGTGAACAATTACTTTAGAATCAACAATATAAGGTCTGAACTTATCACAAGCAAATACAACTGCTAAAAATTCGTTTTCAGTAGCAGCATAATTTCTCTGGGCATTGTCTAGAGTTTTACTAGCATATTGGATAACATTTAATTTCTTATCAACTCTTTGTCCTAGAACAACACCTACAGCATAATCGCTAGCATCACACATAATTTCAAAGGGTAAATTCCAATCAGGTGGCTGAACAATAGGTGCAGAAATCAAAGCTTTCTTAAGTATTTCAAATGCTTCTACACAATCATCATCAAAGACAAAAGGAATATCTTTTTTAAGAGATTAGTCAGAGGCCTGGAGATTTTAGAGAAGTCCTTAATGAACCTCCTATAAAAACCGGCATGACCAAGGAAACTTCTTATACCTTTAATGTCCTTGGGACACGACATCTTTTCAATAGCATCAACTTAGCTTTGTCAACTTCAATACCTCTTTCAGAAATTTTATGCCCCAAGACAATACCTTCATTAACCATAAAGTGACACTTCTCCCAATTTAAGACAAGGTTAGTTTCTTCACATCTCTGCAAAACTTGATCAAGATTGATCAAGCAATCATCAAAAGAAGTTCTATATACGGAGAAATCATCCATGAAAACCTCAACAATCTTTTCACAAAAATCAGAGAATATAGCCATCATGCATCTTTGAAAGGTAGCAAGTGTGTTACATAAACCAAAAGGCATATGTCTATAAGCAAAGGTACCGAAAGGGCAAGTAAAAGTGATCTTTTCTTGATCCCCTTTTGACACAGGTGTTGGGGAACGTAGTAATTTCAAAAAAATTCCTACGCACACGCAAGATCATGGTGATGGATAGCAACGAGAGGGGAGAGTGTGTCGACGTACCCTCATAGACCGAAAGCGGAAGAGTTAGCACAACGCGGTTGATGTAGTCGTACGTCTTCACGATCCGACCGATCAAGTACCGAACGCACGACACCTCTGAGTTCAGCACACATTCAACTCGATGACGTCCCTCGAACTCCGATCCAGCCGATCTTTGAGGGAGAGTTCCGTCAGCACGACGGCATGGTGACGATGATGATGTTCTACCGACGCAGGGCTTCGCCTAAGCACCGCTACAATATTATCAAGGTGGATTATGATGGAGGGGGCACCGCACACGGCTAAGAGATCCAAGGGATCAATTGTTGTCTCTATGGGGTGCCCCCCTCCTCTGTATATAAAGAGGTGGGGAGGAGGAGAGGGCCGGCCAAGGGGAGGAGGCGCGCCCAAGGGGGGCAATCCTACTCCAAGTAGGATTCCCCCCTCTTTCCTAGTCTAAGTAGGAGAGGGGAAGGAAGGGAAGGAGAAGGAGAAGGAAGGAGAGGGAGGAAAAGGAGGAAAGGGGGGCCGGCCCCCTAGTCCAATTCGGTTTGGGCTAGATGGGCCGCGCGCTCTGCCTTCTCTCTTCCACCACTTGGCCCATGAGGCCCATTGCTTCTTCCTCGTATTCCCGTAACTCTCCGGTACCCCTGAAAATACCCGAATAACTCGGAACCTTTCCGATGTCCGAATATAGTCGTCCAATATATTGATCTTTACGTCTCGACCATTTCGAGACTCCTCGTCATGTCCCCGATCTCATCCGGGACTCCGAACTACCTTCGATACATCAAATCACATAAACTCATAATACAATCATCATCGAACTTTAAGCGTGCGGACCCTACGGGTTCGCGAACTATGTAGACATGACCGAGACACGTCTCCGGTCAATAACCAATAGCGGAACCTGGATGCTCATGTTGGCTCCCACATATTCTACGAAGATCTTTATCGGTCAAACCGCATAACAACATACATTTTCCCTTTGTCATCGGTATGTTACTTGCCCGAGATTCGATCATCGGTATCTCAATACCTAACTCAATCTCGTTACCGTCAAGTCTCTTTACTCATTCCGTAATACAACATCCCGCAACCAACTCATTAGTTGCAATGCTTGCAAGGCTTATAATGATGTGCATTACCGAGTGGGCCTAGAGATACCTCTCCGTCAATCGGAGTGACAAACCCTAATCTCGCAATACGCCAACCCAACAAGTACCTTCTGAGACACCTCTAGAGCACCTTCATAATCACCTAGTTACGTTGTGACGTTTGGTAGCACACAAAGTGTTCCTCCCGTAAACGGGAGTTGCATAATCTCATAGTCATAGGAACATGTATAAGTCATGAAGAAAGCAATAGAAGAATACTAAACGATCAAGTGCTAAGCTAAAGGAATGTGTCATGTCAATCACATCATTCTCCTAATGATCTGATCCCGTTAACCAAATGACAACTCTTAGTCTATGGCTAGGAAACATAACCATCTTTGATCAACGAGCTAGTCAAGTAGAGGCATACTAGTGACACTCGGTTTGTCTATGTATTCACACATGTATCATGTTTCCGGTTAATACAATTCTAGCATGAATAATAAACATTTATCATGATATAAGGAAATAAATTAACTTCATTATTGCCTCTAGGGCATATTTCCTTCAACAGGTATTTGAGAGAAACCAGAATAACCATCTAGAAAGCAAAAATGTGTATGTTTGGATAATCTTTCTAGCATTTGATCAAGAAAAGTTAAAGGGTAATGATCCTTTTTAGTAGCTTTATTTAATTTACAGAAATCAATTACCATTCTGTAACCTGTAATAATTCTTTGTGGGATCAATTCATCTTTATCATTAGGAACAACAGTAATACCTCCCTTCTTAGGGACATAATGGATAGGACTTACCCAGTGACTATCAGCAACGGGATAAATTATACCTGCCTCCAGAAGCTTTAGTATTTGTTTCCTTACCACTTGTTTCATCTTAGGATTTAACCGTCATTGGTGATCAACAACTGGTTTAGCGTCTTTCTCCAATTTTATTTTGTGTTGGCATAGAGTGGGACTAATGCCCTTAAGATCATCAAGAGTATATCCTATAGCAGCACGGTACATCTACAGAGTTTTTAATAATCTCTTTTCTTCATGCTCTGAAAGGTTAGCACTAATAACAACAGGATATATCTTCTTTTCATCAAGATAAGCATATTTAAGAGTATGAGGTAATGGTTTAAGCTCAAACACGGGATCACCTTTGGGTGGAGGAGGATCCCCTAGGATTTCAACAGGCAAGTTATGTTTCAAAATAGGTCCCTGTTTAAAGAATACTTCATCTATTTCCCTTCTTTCATTCATAAACATATCATTTTCATGGTCTAGCAAATACTTTTCTAAAGGATCATTAGGAGGCACGGCAATAGAAGCAAGACCAATGATTTCATCTTTACTAGGAAATTCCTCATCATGGGGTTGTCTACGAAATTTAGCAAAGATAAACTCATGAGACATATTGATACGTCTCCAACGTATCTTTAATTTTTGATTGCTCCATGCTATATTATATACTGTTTTGGACATTATTGGGCTTTATTATCCACTTTTATATTATTTTGGGACTAACCTATTAATCGGAGGCCCAGCCCATATTTGCTGTTTTTTTTGCCTATTTTAGAGTTTCGGAGAAAAGGAATATCAAACGGTGTCCAAACAGAATGAAACCTTCGGGAACGTGATTTTCTCACCGAACATGATCCATGAGACTTGGACCCTACGACAAGAAAGAGAGGAGGAAGCCACGAGGTAGGGGGGCGCGCCTACCCCCCCCCCCAGGGCGCGCCCTCCACCCTCGTGGGCCCCCTCTTGCTCCACCGACGTACTTCTTCCTCCTAATATACCTACGTACCCCCAAATGATCAGATACGGAGCCAAAAACCTAATTTCACCGCCGCAACCTTCTGTACCCACGAGATCCCATCTTGGGTCCTGTTCCGGAGCTCCGTTGGAGGGGTCATCCACCACGGAGGGCTTCGACATCAACACCATAGCCTCTCTGATGAAGTGTGAGTAGTTTACCTCAGACCTTCGGGTCCATAGTTAGTAGCTAGATGGCTTCTTCTCTCTTTTTGGATCTCAATACAATGTTCTCCCCCTCTCTCGTGGAGATCTATTCGATGTAATCTTCTTTTTGCGGTGTGTTTCTGAGACCGATGAATTGTGGGTTTATGATGAAGATTATCTATGAACAATATTTGAATCTTCTCTGAATTCTTTTATGTATGATTGGTTATCTTTGCAAGTCTCTTCGAATTATCAGTTTGGTTTGGCCTACTAGATTGATCTTTCTTGCAATGGGAGAAGTGCTTAGCTTTGGGTTCAATCTTGCGGTGTCCTTTCCCAAAGGATGTTAGGGCAGCAAGGCACGTATTGTATTGTTGCCATCGAGGATAACAAGATGGGTTTTTATCATATTGCATGAATTTATCCCTCTACATCATGTCATCTTGCTTAAGGCGTTACTCTGTTTTCATGAACTTAATACTCTAGGCGCATCTTTGGATAGCGGTTGATGAGTGGAGTAATAGTAGTAGATGCAGGTGAGTCGGTCTACTTGTCTCGGACGTGATGCCTATATACATGATCATACCTAGATATTCTCATAACTATGCTCAATTCTCATCAATTGCTCAACAAGAATTGCTCACCCACCGTAAAATACTTATGCTCTTGAGAGAAGCCACTAGTGAAATCTATGGCCCCCGGGTCTATCTTCATCATATGAATCTTCCAACACTTTATTTATTGCTTTTGCTTTTTACTTTTCTTTTATTTTACTTTGCATCTTTATCACAAAAATACCAAAAATATTACCTATCATCTCTATCAGATCTCACTCTCGTAAGTGACCGTGAAGGGATTGACAACCCCTTATCGCGTTGGTTGCGAGGAGTTATTTGCTTTGTGCAGGTACGAGGGACTCGCGCGTAGCCTCCTACTGGATTGATACCTTGGTTCTCAAAAACTGAGGGAAATACTTACGCTACTTTGTTGCATCATCCTTTTCTCTTCATGGAAATCCAACGCAGTGCTCAAGAGGTAGCAAGAAGAATTTCTGGCGCCGTTGCTGGGGAGTCTATGCAAAAGTCAACATACCAAGTACCCATCACAATCCCTTATCTCCCGCATTACATTATTTACCATTTGCCTCTCGTTTTCCTCTCCTCCACTTCACCCTTGTCGTTTTATTCACCCTCTCTTTTCCGTTTGCCTCTTTTTCGCTTGCTTTTTGTTTGCTCGTGTGTTGGATTGTTTGTTTGTCACGATGGCTCAAGATAATACCAAATTATCTGACCTTACCAATACCAACAATAATTATTTCCTTAGCACTCCGATTGCTCCTCTTACCAATACTGAATCTTGTCATGAAAGATCATTTCGCCGACCTTCCTAGTGAAGTTGCCACTACTCATCTAAATAGCTTCGTTGATTTGTGTGATATGCAAAAGAAGAAAGATGTTGATAATGATATTGTTAAATTGAGGCTATTTCCTATTTCGCTTAGAGATCGTGCTAAAGCTTGTTTTTCGTCTTTGCCTAAAAATAGTATTGATTCTTGGAACAAGTGCAAAGATGCTTTTATCTCTAAGTATTTTCCTCCCGCTAAGATCATCTCTCTTAGAAACGATGTTATGAATTTTAAGCAACTTGATCATGAATAAGTTGCACAAGCTTGGGAGAGGATGAAATTAATGATACGTAATTGCCCTTCTCATGGTTTGAATTTGTGGATGATTATAGAAAAAATTTATGCCGGATTGAATTTCGCTTCTAGAAATATTTTAGATTCGGCTGCGGGAGGAACTTTTATGGAAATCACTTTATAATAAGCAACTAAACTCCTAGATAATATTATGGTTAATTATTCTCAATGGCATAGTGAAAGATCTACTAATAAAAAGTGCATGCGATAGAAGAAATTAATGTTTTGAGTGGAAAGATGGATGAACTTATGAAATTATTTGCTACTAAGAGTGTTTCTTCTGATCCTAATGATATGCCTTTGTCTACTCTGATTGAGAATAATAATGAATCTATGGATGTGAAATTTGTTGGTAGGAGTAATTTTGGTAACAACGCGTATAGAAGAAACTTTAATCCTATGCCTTATCCTAGTAATTCCTCTAATAATTATGGAAATTCCTACAACAACTCTTATGGAAATTCTAATAAGATGCCCTCTGAATTTGAGACTAGTGTTAAAGAGTTTATGAGTTCGCAAAAGAATTTTTTGCTTGAAGAGAAATTTCTTAAAGTTGATGAGTTGGCTAGGAACGTTGATAGAATTTCTCTTGATGTTGATTCTTTAAAGCTTAGATCTATTCCTTCAAACATTATATCAATGAGTCTCTCAAAGCCATGAGAATTTCCATTGATGAGTGCAAAGAAAGAACCGCTAGGATGCGTGCTACGAAAGATGCCTTTATTAAAGCATGTTCTTCTAGTTCCTATGAAAATAAAGATGAAGATCTAAAAGTTATTGATTTGTCCCCTGTTAAATCTTTGTTTTGCAATATGAATCTTGATAATGATGAGACTGAATATGATCCTCCTTTACCTAGAAGGCGTTCCAAAAATTCAGAGTTTTTAGATCTTGATGCTAAAATTGATAAAAGTGGGATTGAGGAAACCAAAACCCTAGATGTTGCTAAACCCACTATTTTGGATTTCAAGGAATTTAATTATGAAAATTGCTCTTTGATTGATTGTACTTCCTTGTTGCAATCTGTGCTAAATTCTCCTCATTCTTATAGTCAAAATAAAGCGTTTACTAAACATATCGTTGATGCCTTGATGCAATCTTATGAAGAAAAGCTTGAGTTGGAAGTTTCTATCCCTAGAAAACTTTATGATGAGTGGGAACCTACTATTAAAATTAAGATTAAGGATCATGAGTTCTATGCTTTATGTGATTTGGGTGCTAGTGTTTCCACTATCGCCAAAACTTTGTGCGATTTGCTAGATTTCCGTGATTTTGATGATTGCTCTCTAAATTTGTACCTTCAGATTCCACTATTAAGAAACCTATGGGAAGAATTAATGGTGTTCTTATTGTTGCAAATAGGAATTATGTGCCCATAGATATTATCATTCTTGATATAGATTGCAATCCTTCATGTCCTATTATTCTTGGTAGACCTTTCCTTAGAACGATTGGTGCAATTATTGATATGAAGGAAGGGAATATTAGATTCCAATTTCCATTAAAGAAAGGCATGGAGCCCTTTCCTAGGAAGAAAATAAAATTACCATATGAATCTATCATGAGAGCCACTTATGGATTGCCTACCAAAGATGGCAATACCTAGATCTATCCTTGCTTTTATGCCTAGCTAGGGAAGTTAAACGATAGCGCTTGTTGGGAGGCAACCCAATTTTATTTTTAGTTTTTTGCTTTTTGCTTATGTTTAGGAATAAATATTTGATGTAGCCTCTGGTTAGATGTGTTTTATGTTTTAATTAGTGTTTGTGCCAAGTTAAACCTACAGGATCTTCTTGGATGATAGTTATTTGATCTTGTTGTAATTTCTAGAAACTTTCTGTTCATGAAAACAATTGTTAAAAATCACCAGAACGTGATAAAATAGTGATTCCAATTGCTGCTGATCAATAAACAAATTGCCTAGGTCTTCCTATTTTGGATGATTTTTTGGAGTTCCGTAAGTTTGCGTTAGTTACCGATTACTACAGACTATTCTTTTTCCAGTGTGTTTGTTGAGACCGATGAATTGTGGGTTTATGATCAAGATTATCTATGAACAATATTTGAATCTTCTCTGAATTCTTTTATGTATGATTGGTTATCTTTGCAAGTCTCTTCGAATTATCAGTTTGGTTTGGCCTACTAGATTGATCTTTCTTGCAATGGGAGAAGTGCTTAGCTTTGGGTTCAATCTTGCGGTGTCCTTTCCCAAAGGATGTTAGGGCAGCAAGGCACGTATTGTATTGTTGCCATCGAGTATAACAAGATGGGGTTTTTTATAATATTGCATGAATTTATCCCTCTACATCATGTCGTCTTGCTTAAGGCGTTACTCTGTGTTCTTGAACTTAATACTCTAGATGCATGCTGGATAGCGGTCGATGAGTGGAGTAATAGTAGTAGATGCAGGAAGGAGCCGGTCTAGTTGTCTCGGGCGTGATGCCTATATACATGATCATACCTAGATATTCTCATAACTATGCTCAATTCTGTCAATTGCTCAACAGTAATTTGTTCACCCACCGTAAAATACTTATGCTCTTGAGAGAAGCCACTAGTGAAATCTATGGCCCGCGGGTCTATCTTTATCATATCAATCTTCCAACACTTTATTTATTGCTTTTGCTTTTTTACTTTTATTTTATTTTACTTTGCATCTTTATCACAAAAATACCAAAAATATTATCTATCATCTCTATCAGATCTCACTCTCGTAAGTGACCGTGAAGGGACTGACAACCCCTTATCGCGTTGGTTGCGAGGAGTTATTTGCTTTGTGCAGTACGAGGGACTCAAGCGTAGCCTCCTCCGGATTGATACCTTGGTTCTCAAAAACTGAGGGAAATACTTACGCTACTTTGCTGCATCATCCTTTCCTCTTCAAGGAAATCCAACGCAGTGCTCAAGAGGTAGAACATATCCCCCAATCCAATAGTAACAACATCCTTTTCGCAGTCTATCCTAGCATTAACAATATTCAAGAAGGGTCTACCAAATATGATGGGACAAAAGTCATCTTGTGGGGAACCAAGAACAAGAAAATTAGCAGGATATTTAACTTTCCCACACAAGACCTCAACATCTCTAACAATCCCAACTGGTGAAATAGTGTCTCTATTGGCAAGCTTAATTGTAACATTAATTCCTCTAACTCAGCAGGTGCAATATCATGCATAATTTCTTTGTATAAGGAATGAGGTATTGCACTTGCACTAGCACCCATATCACATAAGCCATGATAACAATGATCTCCTATTTTAACAGAAATAACAGGCATGCCTACAATAGGTCTATGTTTATTTTTAGTATCAGGTCTAGCAATTCTAGCAGCTCCATTGCAGAAGTAAATAACATGCCCATCAATACTATCAGCCAAGAGATCTTTAACCATAGAAATACTAGGTTCAACTTTAATTTGCTCAGGGGGTTTGGGTGTCCTAATATTACTTTTGTTGACCACTGTTGAAGCTTTAGCATGATCCTTTATTCTAACAGGGAAAGGTGGTTTTTCAATATAAGCAGTAGGAACGACAGGATCATTATAAGTGAATAGTCTTTTCTTCAACTTTAATAGGTGCAACTACTTCTACTTCAATGGCAGGATTATATATAAACCACTTCTCTTTAGGGAGATCAACATGAGTAGCAAAGGATTCACAAAAAGTAGCTACTATCTCATAGTCAAGTCCATATTTAGTGCTAAATTCACGGAAAGCATCGGTATCCATAAAAGATTTAACACAATCAAACTTAGGTGTTATACCTGACTCCTTACCTTCATTCGAGATCCTAATCTTCAGAGTTGCGTTTAATTCTTTCCAATAAATCCCATTTGAATTCAATAGTCTTCATCATAAAAGAGCCAGTAGAAGAAGTATCAAGCATGGAGCGATTATTGAGAGAAAGTCGAGCATAAATTTTTTGAATAATAATTTCTCTTGAGAGCTCATGATTGGGGCATGAATATAACCCTGACTTAAGCCTCCCCCAAGCTTGAGCGATGCTTTCTCTTTCGCGAGGCCAAAAATTATATATATATAATTGTGATCACGATGAATAAGATGCATAGGATAAAACTTCTGATGAAATTCCAATTTCAATCGGTTGTAGTTCCATGATCCCATATCATCACATAGCCTAAACCATGTCAATGCCTTTCCCTTCAAAGATAAAGGGAAGACCTTCTTCTTGATAACATCCTTGGGCATACCTGCAAGCTTAAATAATCCACAAACTTCATCCACATAGATTAGGTGCAAATCGGGATGTAATGTTCCATCACATGTGAAAGGATTAGCTAGCGCTTCTCTATCATACCAAGGAATTTCAAAGTAAACATTTTCAGTAGGTTCAGTAGGTTGAGGAGAAACACTTTGCTCTACTGGTCGGGGTGAAGATACCCCAAACAAGCCCCTCAAAGGATTATGTTCGATAGTAACAAGTGACAGTAAATTTCAGCACACTATATAAATTTTTCCTTACCAAATTCCACCTACCAAAGGAGCTTCACTCCCCGGCAACGGTGCGAGAAAAGATTCTTGATGACCCACAAGTATAGGGGATCTATCGTAGTCCTTTCGATAAGTAAGAGTGTTGAACCCAACGAGGAGCAGAAGGAAATGACAAGCGGTTTTCAGTAAGGTATTCTGTGCAAGCACTAAAATTATCGGTAACAGATAGTTTTGTGATAAGGTAAATTGTAACGGGTAACAAGTAATGCAAGTAAATAAGGTGCAGCAAGATGGCCCAATCCTTTTTGTAGCAAAGGACCAGCCTGGACAAACTCTTATACAGAGAAAAGCGCTCCCAAGGACACATGGGAATTATCGTCAAGCTAGTTTTCATCACGCTCATATGATTCGCGTTCATTACTTTGATAATTTGGTATGTGGGTGGACCGGTGCTTGGGTACTGCCCTTTCTTGGACAAGCATCCCACTTATGATTAACCCCTATTGCAAGCATCCACAACTACAAAAGAAGTATTAAGGTAAACCTAACCATAGCATGAAAATATGGATCCAAATCAGCCCCTTACGAAGCAACTCATAAACTAGGGTTTAAACTTCTGTCACTCTAGCAACCCATCATCTACTTATTACTTCCCAATGCCTTCCTCTAGGCCCAAACAATGGAGAAGTGTCATGTAGTTGATGTTCACATAACACCACTAGAGGAGAGATAACATACATCTCATCAAAGTATCGAACGAATACCAAATTCACATGACTACTTATAGCAAGACTTCTCCCATGTCCTATGGAATAAATGATCTTCATGTTCATAATCAGAGGGGTATTAATATGCATAAAGGATCTGAACATGTGATCTTCCACCAAATAAACCAACTAGCATCAACTACAAGGAGTAATCAACACTACTAGCAACCCATAGGTACCAATCTGAGGCTTTGGGACAAAGATTGGATACAAGAGATGAACTAGGGTTTGAGATGAGATGGTGCTGGTGAAGATGTTGATGGAGATTGACCCCAACCGATGAGAGGGTCGTTGGTGATGACGATGGCAATGATTTCCCCCTCCTAGAGGGAAGTTTCGACGGCTGAACAGCTTCGCCGGAGCCCTAGATTGGTTCCGCCAAGGTTCCGCCTCGTGGCGGCGGAGTTTCTTCGCGAAAGCTTGCTTATGATTTTTTTTCCAGGGTAAAATACTTCATATAGCAGAAGATGGGCACGGGAGGCCTTCCAGGGGGCCCACGAGGCAGGGGGCGCGCCCAAGGGGGTAGGGGAGCCCCCCACCCTTGTGGACGGTGGGTGGCCCCCCTCTGGTACTTTCTTTGCTCAGTATTTTTTATTAATTCCAAAAATAACTTCCGTGGAGTTTCAAGACTTTTGGAGTTGTGCAGAATAGGTCTCTAATATTTGCTCCTTTTCGAGCCCAGAATTCAGCTGCCGGCATTCTCCCTCTTCATGTAAACCTTGTAAAATAAGAGAGAATAGGCAGAAGTATTGTGAAATAATGTGTAATAATAGCCCATAATGCAATAAATATTGATATAAATGCATGATGCAAAATGGACGTATCAGTAACCAGTATGACTATTATTGCCCACAACTCTTTGTGTTCTACTCGTGCATATCATCTACGCATAGGCCTGGCTCGGATGCCACTGTTAGGGAACGTAGCATGTAATTTCAAAAAAATTCCTACGATCACGCAAGATCTATCTAGGAGATGCATATCAACGAGAGGGGGAGAGTGTGTCCATGTACCCTCCTAGACCGAAAGCGGAAGTGTTAGGTTAACGCGGTTGATGTAGTCGAACGTCTTCACGATCCAACCGATCTAGTACCAAACGTACGGCACCTCCGAGTTCAGCACACGTTCAGCTCGATGACGTCCCTCGAACTCTTGATCCAGCAGAGGGTCGAGGGAGAGTTTCGTCAGCATGACGGCGTGGTGATGGTGATGGTGATGTGATCCGCGCAGGGCTTCGCCTAAGCACTATGGCGCTATGACTGGAGGAGTAAACTGTGGATGGGGGCACCGCACACAGCTAAGAGAATAACTGTTGTGCTTTGGGGTGCCCCCTTGCCCCGTATATAAAGGAGGGGAGGAGGAGGCCGACCACCAAGGGGCGCGCCAGGGGGGTCCTACTAGGACTCCACTCCTAGTAGGATTCGCCCCCCCCCCCCCACCCTTTTCCTTCTCATGGAGGGGAAAGAGGGAAGGAGAGGGAGAGGGGGAAAGGAAAGGGGGGGCGTGCCTCCCTTCCCCTTGTCCAATTAGGACAGACCATGGGGGGGGGGGGGCGCACGACCCCTTGTGGGCTTCCCTATCTCTCCCCTATGGCCCATGTTGGCCCATTATTTCCCTGGGGGGTTCCGGTAACCCCTCAGTACTCCGATAAATATCCGAAACTTCCCAAAACCATTCCGGTGTCCGAATACCTTCGTCCAATATATCAATCTTTACCTCTCGACCATTTCGAGACTCGTCCGAACAATCTTCGGTCACCAAAACACATAACTCATAATACAAATCATCATCGAACGTTAAGCGTGCGGACCCTACGGGTTCGAGAACTATGTAGACATGGCCGAGACACATCTCCGGTCAATAACTAACAGAGGAACCTGGATGCTCATATTGGTTCCTACACATTCTACGAAGATCTTTATCGGTCAAACCACAATGACAACATACGTAATTCCCTTTGTCATCGGTATGTTATTTTCCCATCTCGATCGTTGGTATCCTCATACCTAGTTCAATCTCGTTACCGGCAAGTCTCTTTACTCGTTCCGTAATGCATCATCCTGCAACTAACTCATTAGTCACATTGCTTGCAAGGCTTATAGTGATGTGCATTACCGAGAGGGCCCAGAGATACCTCTCCAATACTTGGAGTGACAAATTCTAATCTCTATACCAAGCCAACAAACACCTTCGGAGACGCCTGTAGAGCATCTTTATAATCACCCAATTACGTTGTGACGTTTGATAGCACACAAGGTGTTCCTCCGATATTCGGGGGTTGCATAATCTCATAGTCAGAGGAATATGTATAAGTCATGAAGCAAGCAATAGCAATAGAACTTAACGATCATTATGCTAAGCTAACGGATGGGTCTTGTCCATTACAGCATTCTCCTAATGATGTGATCCCGTTCATCAAGTGACAACACATGTCTATGGTCAGGAAACTTAACCATCTTTGATTAACGAGCTAGTCAAATAGAGGCATACTATGGACACTTTGTTTTGTCTATGTATTCACACATGTATCAAGTTTCCGGTTAATACAATTCTAGCATGAATAATAAACATTTACCATGATATAAGGAAATATAAATAATAACTTTATTATTGCCTCTAGGGCATATTTCCTTCATTAGGTGGGCATAGGGTGAGTAGTAGTCTCTCCAAGCTAGAGGGTGGAGTGTGGTGTGTGTCGCGTGTACCCACACACTGTAAAAAGCGGAGGGGCTCTTTCCCCCTTTTCCTATCTTTAATATATGATACGCACACTCATGCGTATTGGAGAAAAAAATGTGCATGACTTACTGATTCCAGGGTTGTCTCAAATACTCTGAATACATGAATGTTTCCATAACTTTCTGAAAGCAGCGTACGTGAAGATGACCGACGACATGTCGAAATTTATTCTCATGTTCCCTTATATGTTTTTATTAAGTATTTCCTCCATCCCACAATATAAGACGTTTTTGCATCCTATGTTAGCTTGCAAAAGCATCTTATATTACAGGAGGGAGGGAGTAGTTATTATTATCCACTCAAACTTGTATTTTGGTTTTATTAAAACACCAAAATCATATTATTTTTTAGAAAAGGAGGAAGACCCCCGACCTCTGCATCTGGACGATGCATACAACCATTTTATTAATTATTAACACAAAACCTTACAAAGTCATTCAACAGTAAGACTAAAGCCACCGTCTAAGCAACATCTGTCGCTAATCCTATCCAGTTGATGAAGGGGCACTGATACTCTGGGCCTAATACCAAATAGAACTCGCAGCCAAACCTAACAGCTAAGACCTGAGGTCCAAACCAGGACGCCTGCGGGGTATGGGCACCCACCAGTCCGGCGTGCTCCTCAACCAGGACGCCTACCGGGTATGAGGCCGCCGTAGCCACCTGCCACCAATCCATCTTCAGAGCTGTACTGTTGCATCTACCTTGCCCGGTCTAGCTGCCACCGACGCCACCACGATGCCAGACAACGTCACCCTCCTGCGCGAGTCCATCTCCGCGCATCGGGCGCCGAGTCCCCACTGTGCCACGCCGCCGAGATCCGCCATCATCAATGGGCAAGATAAATCACCGCTCCTCCTCTTGTCCCCTCCAACCAGCACTTTATCCAAAACGATGCCCCCGGGAGGGAGAACAACACCGAAGGCACCGTCATCATCCGATCCGGTAGACCCAGATCTAGGGTTTCCCCCGGAACTTCTCGATCAGGTTGACGTGATCTGCAACGACGATGCCTCAAGAAGGGGACGACGTCCGAGACGCCACCATCGTCCGCCAAGACCGCAGTCAGGCGTGATTTTCACCGGAAGCCACGTCGTCCCGATCTCGCGGCTGGCTAGAACCGAGCAGAACCTCGCCATGAAGACGTATGATGTCGTCGGAAAGCCGGTTGATGACCTCCGGCCGCCCCACCCCGGCCCCATCACCAAAATCATATGGGACAGCCTATTCATTCCGCATCTAATTATTTTGGCATCGGTCACTTTTACTCGCTTCTGCAAGCTATCGCCGGCTCCCGCTCGTACACGAGTACACAACTTGGCCTTGTGATGGACTGCCATCATCATGTTAGAGTAGCGAACGGAGGGGAAGGGGGATCGATCTATATTGCTCTCCGAAGTAGTAGCTGATACGATTCGATTACAAGGAGCGGTGCTCTCGAATGGAAGAACAGAGGAATGCTAGGGTTTGAGAAAGAGGAAAGTGGTAGCCGCCGCCTTCGTGATCCTGTGGATGACCGTCTCCTCTGGGTCGCTCGCTTCTTGTAGTGTATGTGTTGGGCCTTAGCGCGTCCAGTCCGACCCGCTGGTGCGCGGGTTGGGTCGCTTGAGACGTGTGGGCCGCGCGGCAGCGCGATGGCTGGTGGAGTCGCTGCCCTGCGGGTCCTGCTTGTCTGGGTCGTTGACACCCCCCTCTCCTTGAGACGAGGCTTGACCCCAAGCCTCAGTGTGAGGGAATCGGGCCATCAGGCTCTCTTTGTCTTCCCAGGTGGTGCCCAAGGTTGCAGAGTTGGACCACTGTATCTTTACTTGCTCGCGTACGCCATCTTTCTGCTTGCACCATCCGGTTTGCAGGACTACCATGGGTACAGCAAGATCGTTAGTACAATGCGGCAACCGAGGTTCGATCGACATACCAGGGCCGAAAAGCGCTGACGGAGGAGGGAGACGTGAAACACAGGATGCACCGTGGCGTGAGGAGGAAGCTGAAGTTTGTAGGCCACGTCATTGATCTTGGCGATGATTGGGAAGGGCCCATAGAACTTGTACTGAAGCTTGTGGTTTGCCCTCGGAGCCACCGATGATTGGATGTATGGTTGGAGTTTGAGAAATACTCTGTCACCCACCTCGAAGACGCGAAATGAACGCTTCTTATCAGCTTGTTCCTTCATCACTTGCCTTGCTCGGTTAAGGTGCTGCTGCAGGAGACTCTGGACAGTGGCGCACTCGTCTAACCATGACTGAACAGCAGGCATTGAACAGGTGTTGTTAGTGGTGATGCCCCAATGGCGTGGCTCGTACCCGAACATAGCCTAGAAATGGGTCATGCCAATGGCGGAGTGATGAGCATTGTAGTACCAGAACTGAGCAAGCGGTATCCAGAAGCTCCATCTTCGCGGACACGCTTGTGTGAAGCAACGGAGAAACGTCTCGACACACTGATTGACTCGCTCCGTCTGACCATCGGTTTGTGGGTGGTTCATAGTGCTCAACTTGAGTTCTCTACCTGCCCCTCTGAATAGCTCTTGCCAGAAATGACTTGTGAAGACTGGGTCTCGATCTAAAATTATGGCACCAGGCAGGCCGTGGATCTTGTACACTTGGTGCAGGTAGAGTTTGGCCATGGTTGCAGCAGTGTACGAATGCGCGAGCGGCCGGAAGTATGCGAACTTGGTAGGCTTGTCCACGATGACGAGCAAGCAGTTGAATTTGGTGGATTGTGGGAGGCCATCCACAAAAACAATGGAGATCATGTCCCATGGCTGCTTGGGTATCGGAAGTGGCATGAGCAGGCCTGGAGAAGCAGCGCGGTCTGGCTTGGCTTGCTGACACACTTGACAGCATCGCACATACTGCAGGATCTGGGTTTTCATCTTTGGCCAGGCGAATAGCCGCCGTATGCGCCTGTAGGTTACGGGAAAACCTGAGTGGCCTCCCATTGCACTGTCATGGAATGAGGCGATGATCTTCTGCTGCATGTGCATGCTCCCCCCAACCATATCCTGTCACGGAAACGAATGATACCTTGTTGCAGGGAGAATCGTTTCTTTGGATCTTCCCGGACAGCAAGTTGTTCCAGCAGTCGAGTGGCCTGAGGGTTGTTATTGTAGCTGCTGATCACGTCCTCTAACCATGCCGGCAGGCAAGAAGTAACTGCAGTCAATGTTTCAGCTGGGTTGGCTCTTGATAGGGCATCGACTCCCACATTTTCGATGCCTTTTTTGTAACGAATGTGGTAGTGCAACCCAAGAAGCTTTGTGAATGCCTTCTGCTGCCAAGGAGTTGTTAGCCGTTGCTCTTCCAAGTGAACGAGGCTCTTCTGATAAGTTAGGATGTCGAACTCTGCGTGTTGCAAGTACGGGCGCCATTGATCCACTGCTACAATTATAGCCAAGTACTCCTTCTCGTACGTTGATAGCCCCTGGTATCGCGGGCTGAGTGCCTTGCTCATGAATGCGATAGGGTGCCCCTGTTGCTGTAGGATGGCCCTGACGCCGCGGTCACTTGCGTTTGTTTCAATTGTGAATGGTTGCTGAAAGTTGGGCAATGCGAGGACAGGAGCTGATACCAGTTGTTGTTTGAGCACCTGGAACGCCGTGTCTGTGGTTGATGTCCAAATGAATGGGGCCCCCTTCTTGAGCAAGTTGAACAGTGGCCGTGCGATACCCCGAAGTTTCTGATGAAACGACGATAGTATCCCGCGAGCCCCAAGAAGCAGCGCACTCCTTTGGCATCAGTGGGGGTCGTCCAATTTGTCACTGAGGTAATCTTGGATGGATCGGTGGAGACCCGTGTGCGCTGACCGTGTGGCCCAGGTATGAAATTTGTTGCTGCCCGAAAGCGCACTTGCTGCGTTTTACTTTCCAACTGTCCCGACGAAGCACTGTGAGCACCTGTCGCAAGTGATTGATGTGTTCTTGCAACGTTTTGCTGAAGACGAGGCTGTCGTCAAAGAAAGTAAGCACACAGACGCGGTTGAGCGGCTCGAGAGTCGTTGTGATGGCTCCAATGAATGTAGCTGGTCCACCCGCGAGTCCAAAGGAAACCACTTTAAATTCGAAGTGGCCCTGATGAGTTTGGAATGCGGTCTTGTACTCCTCTCCTGGAGCCAACCGGATCTGATGATATCCGGCGCGAAGATCGAGCTTAGAGAACCATGCTGCACCATGGAGCTCGTCAAGGAGTTCTTCGATGATGGGGACAGGGTACTTGGCGATCACTGTCAGCGCATTGAGATGCCTGTAATCGACGCACAAGCGCCATGTCCCGTCCTTCTTCTTGACCAAAATGACTGGAGATGAGAACGGGCTGGTACTTCTCTGAATGATCCCGGAACGCAGCAATTCTTCCACTTGAGCCTCTATTTCAGATTTCAGTTCTGGTTTGTGATGGTACGGCCTAATGTTCACCGGCTGTGCCCCCGAAATGAGAGGAATGCGGTGGTCACAGTCACGCCGAGGTGGCAGACCTGTTGTCTCGGCGAACACGTTAGGGAGGTCGTCAAGAACTTGCTGAATGCAATCTGGAGTTGGTGCTGACGGCTCTGCTGTTGGTTCAACCATGCACAGGTGGATGATATGTGAGATGGCCCCTTTGCTGCACAACCCTTGTAACTGAATGTTATTGATAGTTTCACACACTATTGATGCAGCGTCGTGCCCGATGAGGCGGAGCGGCCCGGCTGGGGTGGGGATTACAATGAAGCGCGCACGCCAATCCACCATCATGGGGTTGTGCTCCTCGAGCCAGTCCATCCCCAAGATGGTGTCGCAGGTGCCCAGAGTGAGCACCTTCATGTCGGTGAAGATTATGGTCCTTGTGAGTAACTTGCGCAACCAGGCACAAACGAAGAGCACACCAGTTCGCCGCCGTCGGCGACTCGGACACGCCCAGGTTGGGGTAGCGGCTGAACCCCGGAAAGGGATTCGGTGAATTTGGCATCGATGAAGGAGTTGGAGCTGCCGGAATCCACGATTAACAGCACCTCTCGGCCTCTCGGCCTTGGATCCAAGTGCGCAATTGGAATGCCTTGGCAGAGACACCTCCTGTCACGGCGGATAGCGAGATCGCCATGACTACGTCGCTGTTGGTGCTTGTTGTCGGAAGTTATGTGTCGATGAAGTTGTCGATGCCGAACAATTCGAGTAATTCCTCCACGACATGCAGTTGCACTGAAGTGGGGCATACGTGATCCTGCCCCCACCTCTCGCCGCACTTGAAATAGAGGCCGCGGGCTCGCCTGTAGTCGCGCAACGCCTTGACTTTGGATGTATCAGCCCGTGCTGCGTCCGTGCCGCGACGATCAGTGGCCACCGTAGGCGTGGGGTGGCACGCCGGTGGTGGTGGCGGCAGCGGAAGGGGTACTCCCGCGTGAGCGGGCACTTCTGGTGGGCGCGGTAGAGTACCGAACGCGCCATCGGCCACTTCTCTTGAAGCAGAGATAGGGCGCAGGCTGTATCCAGATCGGGTGGTCGCTGCACCAGCACCACCGCCCGTATGTCGTTCCTCAGTCCCTCGACAAAACGGGTAAGAAAGTAATAAGGGTGATTTGAATCAGAGTAAGAATTCAAATGATTGATAATCAACTCAAACTTCTCAATGAAATCTGCTACATGATTTGTCGGACGAATAGTGTAAAACTGGCGCATGAGCATCTAGTGACGGTCACGCCCAAAACGAGTGCTCAACAGTGTTGTGAACGAGTCCCAATCGAACTCACTTAAACGCTTTTGGATCGATTGCAGCCACACAGCTGCCGATCCAGTGAAATTGAGAGCCGCCATGGGTACCCAGAACGAAGATACGATTCCAAACATGTCAAAGTACTGCTCACATAAGGTTTTCCACGAGTTCGGGTTCTCACCCGAAAATTGAGGAAATGTGATGGATGGGTGTGCCTGGCCCAGACCCGCAAGCATCTGACTGGCGTGGCCGAAAGGAGATAGTAGTACTGGGGTAGTGGAGTCGATGGGCGTACCGTTGGTCGGGAGCGGTGGCGGGGTCGTGAGAGACGCCACCGATGACCCCCGTTTGATGTGGAATTCGCCGTGGCCATCGGGCCCTTGAGGTTGGATCGCTGCGTCGCCGCCCTCAGGAACCGGATCCGCGTCGGATCGGGCCGGAGGAGGTGCTTGCGCGCGCTGCAGAGCCGTGACGGCGTCGCCCAGATCCGCCACCCGACGCTCGAGATCGGGGCGCCAGGTGAGTAGGTCATCGGTCTTGGCCGCCGTAGACTGCTGCGCCTTGGTGAGACCGTCGATTGCAGACTCGATCTTGGCCTCGAAGCGGTTGAGGAAGGCCGAGACGCTCGGATCCATCGCGTCGCGTGCTTGCCGCAAGCCTCTTGTCTGGATGAGATGAGCCAGAATGGAACTGAGGAGTGCGATTTGGTCTCTGATACCAAGTGTTAGAGTAGCGAACGGAGGGGAAGGAAGATCGATCTATATTGCTCTCCGAAGTAGTAGCTGATACAGTTCGATTACAAGGAGCGGTGCTCTCGAATGGAAGAACAGAGGAATGCTAGGGTTTGGGAAAGAGGAAAGTGGTAGCCGCCGCCTTCGTGATCCTCTAGATGACCGTCTCCTCTGGGTCGCTCGCTTCTTGTAGTGTACGTGTTGGGCCTTAGCGCGTCCACTCCGGCCCGTTGGTGCGCGGGTTGGGTCGCTTGAGATCGTGTGGGCCGTGGGGCAGCGCGATGGCTGGTGGAGTCGCTGCCCTGCGGGTCCTGCTTGTCAGGGTCGTTGACACATCGTTGGAAGTAAGATAGGAGCTCTTATAATGCATCTATACGGCAGGATAGGAGCTAGTCGGAAACACAGCCAGAAACAAAATCCAGCTGAAGCCCTCTCGAGGCCGAGCTGAACTGCGTACCTTATTGGATACATATATCCCTGAAGTTAATATGGAGTGGCCGCACTTCATCAAAGTTCAAGCCTGGTACATAAGCGCGTCATATATTTCATTGCCATGGCGGTGTGCTCGCTCTACTCCTACTTATACGGACCTACTACCAAATGCATCTGCTGGTGCAGTGCTGCACTGCACTGCTCTCGATCGACATTTGACTTGCGTCGTCGAATCAATCAACGAGCAGTGCTGCGAGTAGCGGCTAGGCTGGTCCATGCGTCGTCGAATCAATCACACGCTCTCGCACGGCACGGCGCAGGAGGGCTTGCGTCGTCCGTCCGATCCAACGGACCGCAGCGTGTACGTACAAGTGCTCCTAGCAGCTAGGCTGGGCACGTAACGCAACGTATATGCACGGGGACCGTGGTCCTTGTTTTTTTTTCTCATACAGTTTGTGCTGCTAACTTAATTCGCAGCGATACGCGTCCCTCGTATGATAATGTAAAACAAGGGGCTCGGGCGCGCCTCTTGAGACTGTCTTGTGCACTTCAATCTTATTTAAGCATATTAGGACGGTTACTTGGATCCTGATCTCAGCTTGATTATGCATTCAGTGAGCCATGTACATGAACATTAGCATATGTTAGTATGAGAAGATTAATTCAAAGATACAAATCGGCTTACTAACATATATTCAAAATCACTCGTACTGTACCATAATGTAAGGACCATATAACCCATCAATCAATAATATGACAAACATTTTAAATTGGCTTGCATAAGAGTTACAAATGATTCTCTGATGTATGGTCCCTTTTAGTTTTGACTCACCAATTGTTGTCAAAACAAAAAGTTTCTTTGGAATACATAAGAACACAATATTCACTAACAGGGACATTTGACCGAAATCCTCCAAATATTTGCATTAGACAACGCAAGTAGAAGCAGCGACACAAAATAGAGATAAAGGACTAAGAGACCGCCTAATTGCAGCACCTTCTGGTAGAACAAATGTCGTCATGCGTCATTGGCGTCATGACGGACACATCCTGACAGTGCAGTGCCTCCATCGGTGGCTCAACACCACGCCTCCCCACCATGGTCATCTACTCACCATCACTGATGTCCGATCGAGAAGGATATGTGAAAGCCCTGTAATACTTGAAAATGAGTGAAGATATTCAGTAAGATTTTTATATAACGAAGATTAGTAGTTCACTGGTTGGCCATTGTGAATGTAATATTTTGATCATTCTAAGCTTCATTTTAAGAGAAATATTATCAGAACTAATACCCACACAGCTAACAAGGCAATATTGTAGTTGATGTTCTAATGATAAACATTGTAACTGGATTTTATTGCATATTTCAGAGTCCAGATAATGCAAGAGTAATGTTGGTCACAATGAATGTATCGGTAATTTGTATTATTGTTTCTAATTAATAATACATTAGGACAACCAACTTTGAGCTTGCAAGAAAAGGAAATTAATATATGCTAGGTAGCTAGTCATCAAGCCAATTCATCAACACGCTAGTGAGGTAAGTGATCCCTAAATTCAAAGTTACAATTTTATATTGTCAACGAGATTTTTGCTTCAAGAATGATGTTCTAAGTTGCATCAGAACTTGAAGGCCTCGCCAGATACTAATTAGTACAGCAGTAGTATCGAAGCAGATGATATATTGGATCTAGGGATTTATGTGTGTATCAAATTAGCAATTGGTGTGATTCCAGAGCAGACGAAGCGGCAGACTCAAGAGTCATGGAACAAACGCAAGCAATTACATCTAGCAAAATAAACGACATCCAAAGAGGAGAATGTAGAATTTTTAATCAAGGTATAGATTTGCCTAAGCTGAAAGAGCAAACACAATTACATTCTATTCGGGAGTAAATCATATCTAAACAAAGTTGATCTACAGGTTCTTGAAGAAATAATGGAACCGACAAAGAGCAATATACTACAGAAAATAAACAAGATGAGCAAGAAAAAACATGGTGTAGAGTTGAGTAATTTAGCCATGGAAACTAATTTCCAATGACAAACTGAATCGTGTTCCCCCGCTTCTTCATGTTTCCTACAGTTTCACCTATTTCTCATTGCCTCATTATTAATTATCGAGGGAATGAGACTATGACGAACAATGAAGCACTAAAGCTTAATGACAACAGCCTTCGACAAAGCAGATTAAAGGTATACAACCAACAACCATGTATAAGGCCAACTCCACCACGCGACCCCATTTTGTCCGGCCCCGTCCGTTTGGGGTAAAAGGGACAAATCGGGCGGCCCAGCGCGCGACTGCCTGGACCCATCTTGTCTGTTTTGTGTCCGGGCCGACCCATTTCGAGCGCAAACTTGCGCCTGGTTTAGGTCGCGGCGGACGGCAAACGGACGCGTGCTCGTCTGATTCGGGGCCACGTGGCAGGCGGCCACCTACCTCCCATCTGCCAACATCAATGCGCACGGGCGCGTGGCCCCACTTGTCATCCGGCCATCGAACGGTCACTGTCCTTCTTAAATGGGACCCGTGGACCGGTCGTCGTCCTCACTTCCCACTCCGGCCCCTCTCTGCCCCCTCGAAAGCCGACACACCCAAACCCTAGCCACTCCCCGTCCTCGAACTCACCGGCCGGCCGCAGCCATGGGGCTATGGAACCACGGCCGCAAGGGGCAGCACGACTGCGAGGCCGGCTCCTCCTCGGGCCGCCGCCACGACTCCATGAAGAAGGAGGAGTCCGCGTCGCTGCCGCGCTCCTCCCGTCGAGCCCCCGCGCCGGCCCCCTTCACCATGTCCCCTAGGCCCGCCGGCGAGCGCGGCCGGCAGTACCTCAGCGATGACGTGTGCCGGCGGTACTGGGAGACGAGGACGCCGGTCCCGTGGAGTGTCGGTGTACAAAAATAGGGGCACATTTTTGTACCCCTTTACCTATGCAGGGGCAGTCAGAGCCGCACCCGCGGCCACACCAAACAGAACGAGGAAGGTGAGCCAAGGTAAGACCAAAGCCCAAGACGGTCAAAACAACGCCAAGGACCAAGGCCACAAAGATCAGATGGGCGTAGCAGGTTCCCCCGGCAAGGACCCTTGCCGAGGCAGCCTCAGCGGCCCCGACAAGACCCTTGCCGGGGCAGCCCGCCCACACCAGCCGAGCGAGTCACCCTTGAGCCCACCAATGCTCAGACAAATGCGTTGAGACAGGGCTCGGGAGGCACCTCCGTGGTGGCATGCAGATCTTTGTGAAGACATGGAATGCTCAAGATTAAATAAGGATAAGAGGGCAACCACCCTCACCGAAGAAACCCACAAGACCCCCGGCAAGACCCTTGCCGGGGAGGCCAGCGTTCCACGGCAAGACCCTTGCCGGGCCACCCGACAAGGCCCTCGCCATGGACGCCAGCAGGGCCACTGCCAGGCCTGCACCAGATAAGTCTACGCCGCTGTTCGCATGCAGCTGCCGACCCAACCAGTTGGGCAGGCACCTGCGTGGCGACATGCAATCCTTTGTGGAGGCTCCACCACCACGCCACCTCAGCTGCCTGCCTGCCTACATGGCACCGCACACGTCGCTGGCCAGGGCGCGTGTCGAAACAAGGAGGAGCGGCGACGGACGGGACGGGCCTCACCCCCGTCCCCAATAAAGCGAAGGGACACCTAAGCCTCGCATTAAATGTGTCTTGTCCTGTAATACAAGGGATAACCTCGTGCCACTGTAGGCCTTTCCACCTCCTCTGTGTCACTGTGGCAACCCCTTTGTCCTATAAAAGGAGGCCTGAGGCGACCAGGAGAAGGATTCGGCTCTTTGGAACCTCGCAGCACCTAGGGCTAGTTCGAGAGCTCAAGAACACTAAATACATCCACCAAAGCAGGACTAGGGTTTTACGCATGCTCGCGGCCCGAACCTGGATAAATCCCCCTTGTGTCACCTGTTGGTCCCGCTCTTCTCACGATCCCCGCGCTCCGCAACCGTAGAAGGGATTCAGTGATCCCATAGGTGTCGTTTCCCACCGACATGGAGCGACGTCCACCTCCCCAAAGGATGGCACCTCAGCGCCGACCGAGTCCCGATCCCGCCGGTGCCGATGGGTGGCCGTGCGCGCCACGATGAGATCGAGCGCTGCCGCCGCCTCCTCCCCGACGACCTGTACTACGACGACAGGTACGCCCCTGACTCCGTTCTTTGGGACACATGGCTCCAGGACGAGCACGACACGTGTCGCGCGTCCTACTTCACCGGCACGGTGTCGGGGCTGCGGCGGCCATGTCGAGAGGTGCGCGGGGGTACGCGGGTGCGCTGCCTCACGCCCACGCCTCACCTTCCCCGTCTCCGTCACCACCTCCACCTCCTCGCTTGACAGCGGAGGAGGAGGCCCGGCTCATGTAGCGTGTCATGGAGGACTCCATGAACACGCACGACGAGCGCCAATGGGATGGCTTGGAGGAGGCACTGGCACAATCTGCCCAGGCGACGTTGCCTTCCCCGAGATGGAGATGGTGGCTATCAAAGAGGAGGAGAGGAGGGAGGAGGCGATGGAGGAGGAGCCGGTGGCCGCGTTCCACCCCGGCCTGGTGGCCCAGCAATGGAGCTGGTCGTGTACCGCGCCGGAGATGGCCGACGCCGTGGGGGGCGTGAACTGGTGCCCCACGCCGCTGCGGTCACCGGAGCAGGAGGCCTCGCCACGGGAGGAGGTGGTGCAGGCACCTCCAGCCTTCCAGGCCGCCCCTGTGTACCACAGGCTGCCGTTCCACCTCTGGACGCCGCCGGCCTACGTCGACCTCGTTAGCGACGATGACGACACCGGCGGCCACGGAAGATGGCGAGGGCCATGGCATCGACGGGCGCGGTTGGAGCGCGCGGCGGCGTTTTTTATTTTTTTATGTTAATTATGGCAAGTGAACTTCTAAACTGGGCCGTTTTGTGGCAGTGACCCCCCTAACTAAGTTTTATGTTTATTAAACTGTGCTTATTTAGTTTTTCTAGTCATTTTATTTGTGTTTTTCTGTTTTTTTAAATCATGTCCAACGCGGACATGATTTGGGATGCGGCCGCACGGTGGGCGCACGCACGACCCAACGGACAAGACCGGACACGGGCGAACCCATCGGCGCCCCAAAGGGACAAAATCCGGCCAAACCGGACGTCCGCTTGGGGTCGTGCGGTGGAGTTGGCCTAAAGGCTATTCCAAATAAGCAGGTGGACAAATAAAAAAACTTACTGTGCTCTAGTATCAGTCATGTGTGTGTGGAAAAATGGTTTAAAACAAGTTAAGGTATCACTAAGACTACAATATGTACCACTAATCTCAAATATACGATGTGACATGTTGAGCACTATTACTCAATCAAGCAATTAGACATGACCGTTAAATCAAAATAATCAAAAGGTAATTACCATCCTCTTGTACCAGTCACCATATATATATGAACATACTCTTGTAATTACTAAAAGGGTTGCCCATTGGTTGACCAAACATGGGATTAAATGGTTCGTCGAGATCCATCATATCATGACTGTCAGGTATAGAATTCTGATGGATTTTGGTGCGGAAAATCACACAACTTTTACATTTTGTAAAGAGAATTCCATGGGTGTTAGGACAGTAAATGGAAAGGAAATTGAAATAGCGTCAACAGTTGATCAATTAATCTGCACCTAATTAATTAAAAGAAGCAATATGGTGAAACTTTCTAGCCTGACATGCTCTCATAAATCATCATTCCAAGATGAGTGCATAGGTATCAGAAGAGCTAAACATGGATGAGCAGGAATCAGCATCTACCAAAAATACCCCTCAAAATTCCGACAACACAAACCACATGCACAAAACAACCAACCTCCACCAAAATCCCTTGTCATGTCAAAATTACAGAATCACATTACTTATTGGTTTGGTTACATCTCATCTTACCATGACATGATTTCGAGCCGTGCATCAAGGCGTTCATCACTTGCTCCATACCAAATGAATAAAATGCTACAGTTGGAGACATGCAATTTAACATATTTGTAACTTGCAGTGCCTAAAGGTTAAGGGGAAGGACACAAAACATTCTAGGAAAATTGGAAAGTAAGCATTTAGACACTATAGGTAACTGACATAAAGATGTCATGTTTAGAAAAAGACTCTTTAGCATAGTGGTCATTTTTATTTCCTTGCTATGAGTTTTCTCCAAACAAGCAACAATGTACTAATTACTACATCAGGATTAAGCAAGCTCTACCAACCTTTTACTCACAACTCACGTAATTCTGCACACACAAAAGTGAATGTCTCTTTTTAGCTAGCTAGGAGGGAATGTAATTAAACAGCAAAGCTACTTTGAAATTAAGGTCAATTAGGACCTCAGCCTGTTCCGCCGCTGAGCGCACGATAGTGATCTTCTCCTCCACCGACATCATGCTGAGATGTCGTTCCGAAGCGTCTGTGAGGAGGGGCGACCAAAGAGGAAAGTGTCCATGGGGTGGCACATGATACCTCCAACGTATCTACTTTTCCATACACTTTTGCCCTTGTTTTGGACTCTAACTTGCATGATTTGAATGGAACTAACCCGGACTGACGCTGTTTTCAACAGAATTGCCATGGTGTTATTTTTGTGCAGAAATAAAAGTTCTCGGAATGACCTGAAACTTCACGGAGAATATTTTTGGAATAAATAAAAAATACTGGCGAAAGAATCAACACCAGGGGCCCACACCCTGTCCATGAGGGTGGAAGGCGCACCCACCCCCTGGGGCGCGCCCCTTGCCTCATGAGCCACCTGAGGCTCCACTGACCTCAACTCCAACTCTATGTATTCACGTTCGGGGAGAAAAAAATCATGGAGAAGGATTCATCGCGTTTTACGATACGGAGCCGCCGCCAAGCCCTAATCTCTCTCGGGAGGGCTGATCTGGAGTCCGTTTGGGGCTCCGGAGAGGGGAATCCATCGCCGTCGTCATCATCAATTTACCTCCATCACCAATTTCATGATGCTCACCGCCGTGCGTGAGTAATTCCATCGTAGACTTGCTGGACGGTGATGGGTTGGATGAGATTTATCATGTAATCGAGTTAGTTTTGTTAGGGTTTGATCCCTAGTATCCATTATGTTCTCAGATTGATGTTGCTATGACTTTGCTATGCTTAATGCTTGTCACTAGGGCCCGAGTGCCATGATTTCAAATCTGAACCTATTATGCTTTCATGAATATATGTGAGTTCTTGATCCTATCTTGCAAGTCAATAGTCACCTACTATGTGTTATGATCCGGTAACCCCGAAGTGACAATAATCGGGACCACTCCCGGTGATGATCATAGTTTGAAGAGTTCGTGTATTCATTAAGAGTTAATGCTTTGGTCCGGTACTCTATTAAAAGGAGGCCTTAATATCCCTTAGTTTCCAATAGGACCCCGCTGCCACGGGATGGTAGGACAAAAGATGTCATGCAAGTTCTTCTCCATAAGCACGTATGACTATATTCGGAATACATGCCTACATTACATTGATAAACTGGAGCTAGTTCTGTGTCACCCAATGTTATAACTGTTGCATGAGGAATCGCATCCGACATAATTATCCATGACTGATCCAATGCCTACGAGCTTTTCACATATTGATCTTTGCTTAGTTACTTTTCCGTTGCCACTGTCACAATTAATACAAAATTGCTACTGTTACCGTTACTTCCATACTATTTTGCTACTAAATACCTTGCTGCAGATATTAAGTTTTCCAGGTGTGGTTGAATTGACAACTCAACTGCTAATACTTGAGAATATTCTTTGGCTCCCCTTGTGTCGAATCAATAAATTTGGGTTGAATACTCTACCCTCGAGAACTATTGTGATCCCCTATACTTGTGGGTTATCAAGACCATTTTCTGGTGCCGTTGCCGGGGAGCATAGCTCTATTCTTTGAGTCACTTGGGATTTATATCTGTTGATTACTATGAGGAACTTGAAAGACGAAAAACCAAGATTTATCCCTCAACTACGAGGGGAGGTAAGAAACTGCCATCTAGCTCTGCACTTGATGATTCACCTTCTGTTATGAGTAAATTTGCGACACCTACACTTGCTATTATTCTGATATGTCGCATGTTATTGATGATGCCACTTCTGCTATGCATGATACTTATGATGAAACTACTTCTATGCTTGATAATACTGTGCCATTAGGTGAATTTATTGATGAACAACTTGCTAGGGTTAGAGAGAATGAAATTATTGAAACTGATAATATTGATGAAAGTGATGATGAAGATTCTCCCCCTAGATATGAATACGCTCGATGTGCCTGAGGGTTATGTTATGGATGAAGAAACTGCTAGAGACTTTTTTGCTTGCAAAGATAGATATGATCTTAAGAAACTGTTAGCTAAGATGAAAGCAAAATCTTTGAATGCTAGAATGAAATATGACCCTGCTTTTGCTACTTCACCTATCTGTATTTCTGATAAGGATTACGATTTCTCTGTCGATCCTGAGTTGATTACTTTGGTTGAATCTGATCCTTTTTATGGCTATGAATCTGAAACTGTTGTGGCACATCTTACTAAATTGAATGATATAGCCACCCTATTTACTCATGAGGAAAAAATTCTATATCCTTAAGTTATTTCCGTTCTCATTAAAGGGTAGTGCTAAAACATGGTTTAATTCTCTTACTCCTGGTTGTGTGCGTAGTCCCCAGGATATGATTTATTACTTCTCTGCTAAATATTTCCCTGCTCATAAGAAAGAAGCTGCTTTAAGGGAAATATATAATTTTGTGCAAATTGAAGAAGAGAGTCTCCCACAAGCTTGGGGGAGGCTTCTCCGATTACTTTATGCTTTGCATGATCATCCTCTCAAGAAAAATGAAATACTTGATATCTTTTATAATGGACTAACCGATGCTTCCAGAGACCACCTGGATTGGTGTGTTGGTTGTGTTTTCAGGGAAAGAACCGTTGAGCAAGCTGAATTGCTATTGAATAATATGTTGAGTAATGTTAATAATTGGACACTTCCTGAACCAACTCCTAAGACAACTCCGAAGAAAAGGGGTATTCTATTTCTCTGTCCTCGAGATATGCAAGAGACAAAGAAATCTATGAAAGAAAAGGGTATTAAAGCTGAAGATGTTAAGAATTTACCACCTATTGAAGAAATACATGGTCTTGATAACCCGAGACAGGTAGTAAAGGTAAATTCTCTCTATAGATTTGATAAGGGTGAAATCCCATCTACTAAGTTTGCTAGCCAATGCTTGGATGAGTTTGATGATTTTATTGTTAAACAAGAAAACTTCAACGCTTATGTTGGTAGACAATTGAAACGTAATGCTTATATTATTGAATACTTGAGTGATTATATGTCTAGAGTTAAAGGTGAACTTAAACTTGTTAGTAAACATGCTTCTACGGTTACCACTCAAGTAGAACAAGTGCTAAAAGCTCAAAATGATTTGATCAATGAATTAAATAATAAGAAAAATGATAATGTTGTTAGAGTTGTGACTAGAGGGGGAAGGACTCAGGAACCTTTGTATCATGGGGGCCACCCTAAGAGAATTGAGCAAGGTTCTCAGAGAACTAATGTTGATGCACCTAGTTCTTCTAAGAAGAACAAAAAGAAAAATGATAGGACTTTGCATGCATCTAGTGAACCTGTTGTTGACACACCTGAGAATTCCAATGATATTTCTACTTCTGATGCTGAAACACAATCTGGTAATAAATATGAACCTAGTGATAATGTTAACGATGATGTTCATGTTGATGCTCAAACTAGCAATGACAATGATGCAGAGATTGAACCTGATGTTGATCTTGATAACCCACAATCAAAGAATCAACGTTATGATAAGAGAGACTATGTTGATAGGAAGCACGGTAAAGAAAGAGAACCATGGGTTCAGAAACCCATACCTTTTCCTCCTAAACCATCCAAGAAAAAGGATGATGAGGATTTTGAGCGCTTTACTGAAATGATTAGACCTATCTTTTTGCGTATGTGTTTGACTGATATGCTTAAAATGAATCTGTATGCTAAGTACATGAAAGATATTGTTACAAATAAAAGAAAGATACCGGAAGCTGAAATTTTCACCATGCTTGCTAATTATACTTTTAAAGGTGGAATACCAAAGAAACTAGGAGATCCAGGAGTACCAACTATACCATGCTCCATTAAAAGAAACTATGTTAAAACTGCTTTATGTGATCTTGGAGCCGGTGTTAGTGTTATGCCTCTCTATTTATATCGTAGACTTGATTTGAATAAGTTCACACCTACTTAATATCTTTGCAAATGGTTGATAAATCAACTGCTATACCGGTCGGTATTTGTGAGGATGTGCCTGTTGTGGTTGCAAACGTTACTATTTTAACGGACTTTGTTATTCTTGATATTTCCGAGGACGATAGTATGTCTATTATCCTTGGTAGACCCTTTTTGAATATCGCAGAGGTTGTTATTGATTGCAACAAAGGCAATGTCACTTTTCATGTTAATGGTAATGAGCATACGGTACACTTTCCGAGGAAACAATCTCAAGTCCACAGTATCAATTCTATTGGAAAAATTTCAACGATTACTATTGGAGGTTTTGAATTTCCTCTTACTACTGTCAAGAAGAAATATGATATTCTTATTGTTGGGGATGTGCATATCCCCGTTGAGGTAACTTATTGTTATTCGAAAATGCTCCGATTTCATGCGATTTGGAAAGAGTTTGTTAACAAGACTTGATCATCCTTGTTAGTGGATTCCTTTTGGTGAGCATGAGATGGATGAAGTTAGAAAGCACAACCCTCTGTACCCTCCCTTTACTTTCTGTTATTTAGACTAAATAAAGCAAAATAGTATTTTCCATCTGTTTTCTGAATTATCCTTGCAATAAAAATACCCCGAAAATAAAAGTTCTCCAAATGTCCCAAAAATGAAATATGATTTTTTGTAGAATATTTAAGAATATCTGGCACTGAGAACACACCAGGGGGAGCCACCATCTGGCCACGACGGCATAGGGCGCGCCCACCCCCCTAGGGCCCGCCATCCTGCCTCGTGGGCCCCACATGCCCCCTCCACTTATTCCTGCACCCACACACTTCTTCTTCCTCCAGAAAAAAATCCTCCCCTAGCTCAAACCCGTGTTCTAGCTCTTCTTGCTGCGATTTTCGATCTCCTTGCTCAAAGGTCTACTCACAAAACTGATTTGGGGGATTGTTCTTTGGTATGTGACTCCTCCAATGGTCCAATTAGTTTTTGTTCTAGTGCTTTATTTATTGCAATTTTTTGCTGCTTAGGTGACCCTGTTCTTGAGCTTGCATGTCAAATTTATATGGTCCTAAGTAGTTCTAATGCATGATATAGCCTCTAGCCACTTGTGGGAGTAGTTGCTATCAATCTTGTTGAGTTTGGTTCACTTTTATTTTGAGTCACTAAAAATTTCTGAAATTTTTCAGAGGAAGAAATATTTTTAGGAAAATGTAGCAAGGTGGTTCCTCAAGGAAGCAAGGCCCAAGTCTCGCGATACATGAGCCGGACAATGAACTACCAAGGGAAGCTCAAGTGCGGCCTTATGAATGGCCGTCAGAAGAGTTTACGGCCGGAGCATGTATCAAGGATGAATTTGACGCGTTTGTGCGTAATGTTGATCTTGAGGGCTTCGTGTCAGATAAGTGCCTGCAATACCGTTACCTAACTGATTCCTTTGTGAGAAGGTTTAAATTTACATACTCACGTAATTCTCACACTGTTTTATTTGATCTTTATGATAAATCATATGCCATGGATTTAGAAGATTTTAATATTGCTTGTAAACTCTCGCAGTGGGGCAATGTTAGTGAACCTCGCAAATCTGAATATAAAGACTTTCTTGCTAGTATCACTGTGGGGGAATCTAGAGAAATCACACAAGCTACCATAGGGAGCATTCATTTTCCTTTCATACATTATTTTGCTCTCTTTATAGGTAGATGCATTAACGGTAAAGATGAAGCTTGTCACATGTGCGTTCCAGATCTTTATGTACTCAAAAGTAAGGTATTAGGTGATAAACAATATAATTTGGGGGCCATTGTTGCACGAAGGTTGCATCTTAACGGTTTAAGTGGAGACTTGTTTGATGGAATTTATGCAACTCGTGTAGCTAATTATCTTGATGTACCCATACATGCAAATGACATGGAATTGCCTCCTTCTTATCTAGATTATAATGCTATGGTTCGCCATCAGTTTGTTGAGAGGAATGAACAGTTCCTCCAGTACCAACTAATCTTCGACAGACGTCGCACTGCCCATATTGCTCTCCCTGCCCCTACTTTCTTTGAATTTCAGGCAAAAAGGAGATATGCCATAACCAGGGAGGAGGCGAACGAATACGAAAGGAGGACGGAGGCAGCTCGCCTCCAGGCTGCAGCTCGTCAGGCAGTAGCCGTTGCATCTCAGTACGGCCCCAGTTACAACTTTGGACATCCGCCAGGCCATCGGTGGGCATAGACCAACTTAGGCCAAAAGCCTAAGCTTGGGGGAGTACATATTTCTCACCGGCACTACACTCATGTTCACACACTCACTCTAGTTGTCGGTGCTCATACTTTTTCATTGTACAATCCATGCTAGTTTATTTTTTGTTTTAAGCCTTCTTCTTGTGTGATTGAAAAACCTTAAGAAAAACCAAAAAAATTAGGTGTAGCTTTTAGCTAGTTACTTTCCATGCCTGTAGTAGTAATAATTAAAAGAAAACCCAAAAAAATTCTCGTTCTTCTTTTGCTTGTTGGGAGCTTTCCCGTGTAAATAGTTTTATTTCCTTTCATTTTTTTGGGGGTCGAGAGGAGAAGACCATGATGAAAATGTTAAGTGGCTCTTATATGCATTATTGTTGATTTAACAAAGAGCCCATGTTACCTTGTCTTCTCCTGTGTATTAAATGCTTGCAGATTTCAGCTTAGTCCAATGCACGTGCACTATTATTATTATCCACACCGTTCGGTCGTGCAAGTGAAAGGTAATAATGACGATATATGATGGACTGATTGAGATGAGAGAAGCTGGTATGAACTCGAGCTATCTTGTTTTTGTAAATATGATTAGTTCATCGTTCCTGATTCAGCCTATTAGGAATGAAACATGTTTGCAATGACAATTAGAGATTATAGTTACTCATGCCATGCTTAATTAGCTAGGAGTTTATAATGGTTTATCTTGCGTTCCAACATGCTATTAAAATGGTTGTGATGTGGTATGATAGGGTGGTATCCTCCTTTGAACGATTCGAGTGGCTTGACTTGGCACATGTTCGCGCATGTAGTTGAAACAAAATCAACATAGCCTCCACGATATTTATGTTCATAGTGAATTATATCCTACTCATGCTTGCACTCAGTGTTGATTAATTTTAATGCATGTTCATGACTGTTGTCGCTCTCTAGTTGGTCGCTTCCCAGTCTTTTTCTAGCCTTCACTTGTACTAAGCGGAATGCTGCTTGTGCATCCACTTCCATAACCCCAAAGTTATTCCATATGAGTCCACCATACCTTTCTATATGCGGTATCTACCTGCCGTTCCAAGTAAATTTGTATGTGCCAAACACTAAACCTTCAAATGAAATTCTGTTTTGTATGCTCGAATAGCTCATGTATCAACTAGGTTGTCTATATTTTCCATGCTAGGTGGGTTATTCTCACGAGGAGTGGACTCCGCTCCTCACGCACGAGAAAATGGCCGGTAATCGGGATGCCCAGTCCCATGCTCAAACCAAATCAAAATAATTGCAAACAAAACTCCCCCAGGACTGTTGTTAGTTGGAGGCACCCGTTGTTTCGGGCAAGCCATGGATTGATGCTTGTTGGTGGTGGGGGAGTATAAACTTTACCATTTTGTTTGGGAATTGCCTATAATGTGTGTAGCATGGAAGATATCGAGATCTCTTGGTTGTTATGTTGACAATGAAAGTATGCCACTCAAAATATTATTTACCTCTATTTAAAAAATCGAGCTCTCGCACCTCTATAAATCCCTGCTTCCCTCTGCGAAGGGCCTATCTATTTATTTTTATGTTGAGTCATCACCCTCTTATTAAAAAGCACCAGTTGGAGAGCAACGCTGTCATTTGCATGCATTACTATTAATTTACATTGAGTACGACTATGACTGGATCTCTTTTACCATGAATTACAATGTCTAGTGAGTCCTTGATCTTCAGAGGTGCTCTGCATTTATGTTTTGCGGTATCATAAAGGGCTAGAGAAATACCATCTTGTTATATCATATTATGATTGTTTTGAGAAAGTGTTGTCATCCGAGATTTATTATTATTGCTCACTAGTTGATTATGCCATTGACATGAGTAAACATGAGACCTAAGTGTTATTGTGAATATAATTAGTTCATAATCTTTGCTGAAAACTTGAATGTTGGCTTTACATATTTACAACAACAAGAGCAAACAGAGTTTGTAAAAGTTTTCTTTATCACTTTCAGTTTGTCAATTGAATTGCTTGAGGACAAGCAAATGTTTAAGCTTGGGGGAGTTGATACGTCTCCAACGTATCTACTTTTTCAAACACTTTTTCTCTTGTTTTGGACTCTAACTTGCATGATTTGAATGGAACTAACCCGGACTGACGCTGTTTTCAACAGAATTGCCATGGTGTTATTTTTGTGTAGAAATAAAAGTTCTCGGAATGACCTGAAACTTCACGGAGAATATTTTTGCAATAAATAAAAAATATTAGTGAAAGAATCAACACCAGGGGGCCCACACCCTGTTCACGAGGGTGGAGGGGGCGCCCACCCCCCTGGGGCGCGCCCCATGCCTCGTGGGCCCCTTGAGGCTCCACCGACCTCAACTCCAACTCTACATATTCAAGTTCGGGGAGAAAAAAATCAGAGAGAAGGATTCATCGCGTTTTACGATACAGCGTCACCGCCAAGCCCTAATATCTCTCGGGAGGGCTGATCTGGAGTCCGTTCGGGGCTCCGGAGAGGGGAATTTGTCACCGTCGTCATCATCAACCTTCCTCCATCACCAATTTCATGATGCTCACCGCTGTGCGTGAGTAATTCCATCATAGGCTTGCTGGACGTTGATGGGTTGGATGAGATTTATCATGTAATCGAGTTAGTTTTGTTAGGGTTTGATCCCTAGTATCCATTGTGTTGTGAGATTGATGTTGCTATGACTTTGCTATGCTTAATGCTTGTCACTAGGGCCCGAGTGCCATGATTTCAGATTTGAACCTATTATGTTTTCATGAATATATGTGAGTTCTTGATCCTATCTTGCAAGTCAATAGTCACCTACTATGTGTTATGATCCGGTAACCCCGGTTACGAGAATCGGGACCACTCCGGTGATGATCATAGTTTGAGGAGTTCATGTATTCACTAAGTGTTAATGCTTTGGTCCGTACTCTATTAAAAGGAGGCCTTAATATCCCTTAGTTTCCAATAGGACCCCGCTGCCACGGGAGGGTAGGACAAAAGATGTCATGCAAGTTCTTTTTCATAAGCACGTATGACTATATTCGGAATACATGCCTAAATTACATTGAAGAACTGGAGCTAGTTCTGTGTCACCCTATGTTATAACTGTTGCATGAGGAATCGCATCCGATATAATTATCCATCATTGATCCAATGCCTACGAGATTTTCACATATTGATCTTTGCTTAGTCACTTTTCCGTTGCCACAGTTACAATTAATACAAATCTGCTACTGTTACCTTTGCCACTGTTACCGTTACTTCCATAATACTTTGCTACTAAATACTTTGCTGCAGATATTAAGCTTTCCAGGTGTGGTTGAATTGACAACTCAACTGCTAATACTTGAGAATATTCTTTGGCTCTCCTTATGTCGAATCAATAAATTTGGGTTGAATACTCTATCCTCAAAAACTGTTGCGATCCCCTATACTTGTGGGTTATCAGCACAACAGGGAGGATGATCAATGGAGTGTGACGTCGATGACCTTGACTTCCTGCCGCCAGCTCCCTGACACCAAACCCGGCACAACTGTTGTCGATCCACTCGGTGTGGCCTCCCACTCAACAACGAGGCCTCTGAGCAGTGCTCCGGACCTGCATCGGTGCAACATCCTTCATTTTCTATTACTTCCGCTCCTGAAGTAACATCGTGAAATTGAAAATGCTAAAAATTAAAGAAATCATCTGAAAATAAAAGATAGACAATAGATAATACATACGAGTATAAACATCACATATGTACAGGCTCTTTCATTGAATACCTTGTAGACACGGAAACAAAAATAATATTTTTTTAGGATTGAATCAAGATAGAGGGGGAGGGAGAGAGAGAGAGAGAGAGAGAGAGAGAGAGAGAGAGATGGCGGCCTGTACAGTAGGCAAGGGTGAGGCGGCAAGGTGTGGCATCTCCTGTCTTTTCCATGGCTGCCTGCACATCAGGCTCGGCGGTGCTATCCTCTGACACAAAAAAGAGAGAGCCCGGACTCACCGGCGCACGGAGCTCGGTCGACTGCCATATATGACAATGATGGGGTCGGCAGCTCTCCCCAGACGCGCCGCTGCGGCCACCGTTTTACTGCACGAGCACCAGTAGCGTGCCCCAAACTGATGGGACCAGACCCCACTCTCTCGCTCCCGCAACACGTCGCCGACGATCTCATCGAACAGGAACCGGGAGGCATCGACCGACCAACCAAGCGCAGCCACGACACGCCACTGCCTCTTGTCCACATCGGCGCTGGCGCCACAGACGACCATCTCCATGCCCCGCACTCGAGCAGGAGTCGCGCAAGAAAGACGAGGAGAGGAGCCGAAGGAGATGCAGAGCACAACAGGTGGAGCGGAGGGGATTGGAATGGGAGATGGGACACGGGCGCGGCGGAGGGGATTGCAGAGAGCGGCGGCGGTGGTTGGCTCTAGGGTTTCTCGACAGGTCTTTTTAGTTTCCCTTTTTCTTTTTACCCCTCATTTTTTCCTGCCCAACAAACGTGTTCGACGTGGCACGCGCGAGGAGGCGCTCTTGTAGCGTACCCTAGTGTGTTTGGTGATCGACCCCTGCTCGACTCTCTGCAACAAGAGTTGTGTCGCAATTTCTCCGAGCCGTTTTTCCCTCCTCGTTGTAATATATCCGAATTGTCTTCTTCCTTTTGAAATATGGTGCAACCGCAATAAAATCCCCAAAATCAGCTACCGCGGGCCGTTGGCGCCATCGCAACACCGTTTGTGTTGCAGCTATTGCAATCGCAACTTGGCCTGTGTTGCGACCGCAACAAAATACCTTTCGCGCTTAGCACGTCGCCACTCACCACAGTAGAGCACAAAGATGTTGGAGTAGCACCCCATCCATTGTTGCAGAAGCATGTCAGAGTAGAGCGCCGCTCACATGTTGCAGAAAGGTGGGCCCCTCTCGCAACAATGGCACGGTGGATGACTTGATGTGTATCTCCACGAGAGATGAACGGGGAGCTGCGCCCTGGCTCACATGTTGCGTCCAGGGGAAGTGTGTGTGATCACGGAGCTCATCGGCGAGGAAGAGGATGATGCGTATGAAGGAGTGGATGTGGTGGTTGGCCTCGCAAGATTTGGAGAGGCTGTTGTGTGCGTTCAAGGTGAAGAATGGTTGAGCTATTTTTGATGGTGGGAATAAGGTGAGGATGGAACTACCATGGGCCCCATCAGGACACGCGTCAGCGAACGAAGCGGTCGACGTCGTGCTGCAGTTCGTCGGATAATCTCAAATGTTTTCATAACTTAATACTCGTCTAATGGACCATGATTACTTCAGCCAGAAGAAGCATGGAAGGAAACGTACCATCATCCAGCGCCCACACTAGCTACAACATAAGTATGAACAAATATAAAGAGCATACAGCCGTATATATTCAATGCAATGCGCATGACTTACTGATTCTAGGGTCGTCTCTGAGTGCATGTATGTTCCCGTACCTTTGATAAAGCAGCGTACGTGCAGACAACCGACGACATGTCGCACTTTCTTCTCATTTCCTCTTATATGGTTTTATTAAGTACACCCTCCGTCTTTAAAATAAGTGTCTCAACTTTGTAATAACTTTACTATAAATTTGTATTAAGAGTAAGACACTTATTTTGAAATGGAGGGAGTATTTTCTACCTTGCAAAAACATCTTATATTATTGGAGAGAGGGAATAGTTATTATTATCCTCTCAAACTTGTATTTTGGTTTTATTAAAACACCAAAATCATATGAGACTGTCAATTCATTCAGCATCGGATTTGTTGGCATCGGTCACTTTTACTCGCAGAGGCTGGATCAAGAATGAGCTGCCAGATCTCCTTTCTCCTCCAACCGTTCCCTGCTGATCTTCTTCCTCATGCAGTTTCTGACCGACCCAATCCTAACCACCTGCCTACCCCCTCTCCCTCCCCTCGACCCCCCCCCCCCCCCACACACACACTGTTTTGCTGGCCGCCGCACTGGACATCTCTCTAAGCCCCGTCCAAGTGAACAGCTCTGGCGCTGATCCCCCCCCCCCCCCCCCCACCCCCCAACAGCCCCTCCCCTAAAGTTTCTTACTCGCTTCTGCCAGCTATCGCCAGCTCCCGCTCGTACACGACTCGGCCTCGTGATGGACTGCGCTCATCGTTGGCACTCCTCAAGCCGTCCCGGTCTGTGGCCTCGTGCTACGTGGAATCGACCAACACAACACAAAAAACCAGGCGCATGAGATTTAGCAAAACCGGAATCATATATCTGTTTGTTGGCCAGCACACATGCTAGATACATATTACCAGGTGTTGTTGGAAAATACCTATCTATCTATATATGCAAATAAGAAGCATACTTCACAGATATTCATCTCGGTGCCCAGGTTCATCTGCACCTGGGTGAACAGTAAATTCAAAAAAAACTAAACCATTAAAAAATTCTGAAATATTTTTAGGCGGAAGATGTTCCAATGCATGATGTTCTTGTCAAATTTTAACTTGTTCGAACATATGATGAGCTCATGTCAAAGAAGACAAAATCGATCAAAACAATATATGAACAGTAAACTTTCTTACAGACCTGAAATTTAACTTTTTTTTGACCGAGAGCTACTGAAATGTCCAAACTCCACAAAACTTGACATGGACTTCTCACACATGAGTATCTAGCATGAGAAAAAAATAATATTTTTTATTATTTCAAACATATTTACTGTTCATCTCACGTGCAGATGCACCCGAGAGTCAAAACGCCGTGCCCCATACTTCGCTATTTGTCTCTTAACTTAGATAGGACTGCTTCTTGTTGTTGCCAGTAAGAAGCATGTGATTGTTTTGTCAAACAAATCGGCGTGAGTGACAATGTAGTGACAAGCACTCCTGGCAGCTGATCATAGCAATAATTAAGCAATCAAGCTCATAGCATCTAGCTAACATATTATCAGTAAAGATGGACATGGGCAACTATCACTTTCAGCAAGACAGCAAGCACCCTACGAGCATGCTAACTTGAATCACCTTTCTCCCCCTCCCCCTCCCCTTTGCGGCCGTTGCCGCCCGCTCTCCCCTCTTCCTGCCCCATTATTGTGCAGGTCGCCACCCCGGTCATCTCTCTAAGCCCCGCCTCAATGAACAGCATTGTCACTCACTCTCGCCGGCTCCCGCTCGTACACGGCTCGGACCGTCCGTAGTCGGCGCTCGTCGTTGGCGCTTCTCACATCATCGACATCTTTGGCCTTGCACTGCGCGGAGTCGACTGACACAACAAGAAAAATCAGGCGCATGAGATTTAACAAAACCAAAATCATATTTCTATCTGTTGGCCAGCACGCATGTTACATACATATAACCAGGTGTTGTTGGGAAAGATGGTCGGTCTATATGTGCAAATAAGAAGCATACTCCCCTATTTTTCGCTTAGTTAGTTAGGACTGCTTGTTGTTTTTGTTGCCAATACGAAGCATGCGTTTGATTATTCAAACAAATCGGCGTGAGTGACAATGTAGTAGTAACAAGCACTCCTGACAGTTGGTAGTGGCAATAATTAAGCAATCAAGTTCATAGCATCTAGCTAACATACATCAATAAAGATGGGCAATGGGCAACTATCACTTTCAGTAGGACAGCAAGCACCCTACGAGCATGCATGCTCCTAACTTGGATCACCTTTTACTTACCGAGAACCTTTAGGTGCTGGGATTGCTTTCTTTTCCCAATAGTACTTAATCGCCTAGGATACCTAGCTGCGCTTCAAAGCCAAGCATGCATGCATGCATGCATGCGGGCATTTCTTTCTTTCTGTGTTGAAAAGGGGAGCTGCAACAACCGCCCATCTCACTGCAAGCGCCTCTCCGCTAATGGGTTCTGGTTTAGGGCTAAGACGTGCCACATGGACATGAGCTAATGAGCGTGGCCAGAGCGAGCGAGTGCACGTCCAGGGCAAGCTTGTTGCCATGGACAGTGGTTGCTGCATGCCTTTGTTGCCTGGCTAGAGCGCTAGCCCCCTCAATTATTTTCATCTCTGTCATGGACGTAATGATGTGTAGAGAAAAGAAACGAGTAAGGATGTTTGTTGGTGGTGACTCTACGGGTGACAGTACCAGGCGAGATGCAACGTGAGCACGGGTTAAATGTCACTCACACTGCCGGTTGGTTTCAAAACATTGACAGGGCCGAGGCAGTGATGAAAAAGCTACGGTTGGTTTAGCTGACCCATTGCATGCAAAATTCATGGTAATTTTGTGATACGTAACGTATTGACAGCGGCGGAGAGCAGTGACGAGGAAACTAGGGCCTCACTGACAGCGGCCGAGATGCAATGAGAGCACGCACTAATATGCATTGCCGAATCCGGGCGTGATCCACGTCTTCTCTGCCCGCAGGCTTACGTGAAGGGAAAGCAAACTAACGTACTTCATCAGGAGAACTAATTAGTTTAGTTCGTCCTGAAAAAGCAGAGCCCAAAGTGTCGTCGTACAGAATCGGATTCTGACGTCTATTCGTCTTTGAATCGGTACGCAAAGACACGTCGCTTTTGGATGAGGTATAAAAATTGATCAAGTGCTTTTTCTGAAATAATTTGGCCTTTTAAAAACTGGTAGAATATTAATCTGTATTACTTAGTGGCTTACTGCGTCTATTAGCCACATGCACGCTGGCCAACGGGTCCACGCCGTGTTGACCAAGCCATGGCTGAGATTTTTTTTTTTTTGCGATGGGAGCCATGGCTGAGATTAAACAATCTACTACACAATTTGGATAGCTAAGGACCCCGCAAATTTGCTCTGCATCCATCTGCGGACACGGATGCAAGAGCCGGACATCCAAAGTTGCCCGTATATATTTTGAATCATGTTTTAACTAACCAGGCGAAGTTCATGTAAACCCGACAGATTTTCATATAAACTGAACGAAATTCACTACATTTTAAACATTTTTCATTAAAAAACATCCAGACCCTCGTCCACTTCCTTTGTATTCCGTATCGGCAACCACATGCTCCATTTGTCGCCTCCATAAACGGCGGCAGGATTCAAGTCCCATGAAGTGGAGAGGCGGTCGCGAAGAAGAGTAGAACATGGGAGATGGAACGGCACACTTGGAACACAATGCCCTGCCGCCTCCAATGCCCAACTCATCCTCGAAGGAGTCTGTGACATGTCGGTCGCCGGCGCCGGTGGGCGTAAGGTCGGTGATGGACGTGGACGGTCCGTCATTGTCCATCTACCACATACGCCCCCCAAAGCTGGACGTTGACGCGTAGGACGCGCAGCTGGCGGCGTTCTCGTCCTCGACCGCCTGCGTTACCAGTGCTCGGGCGGCCGCGCCCGCGTACGACTGCACCGGCACTGTGTCACCAGCGGCGCGTTGAGCACGCGTGGCCTCGTAAAGCGCCTGCTACTCCAGAATGATGTTCGGGTTCGCCGCGGCCACGCCCTCCTCAATTGCGCGCTCACTGTAGATTGGCTCTCCGCTAGCCGGTGCTGCTCGAGGAAGAGCAGGTTGTACATCTGCTCCTCAAGCGCCTGCCGGAATGCCGACATAGGTGAAGGAAATATGCCCTCGAGGCAATAATAAAGTTGTTATTTATATTTTCTTATATCATGATAAATGTTTATTATTCATGCTAGAATTGTATTAACCGGAAACTTAGTACATGTGTGAATACATAGACAAACAGAGTGTCCCTAGTATGCCTCTACTTGACTAGCTCGTTAATCAAAGATGGTTAAGTTTCCTATCCATAAACATGTGTTGTCATTTGATGAACGGGATCACATCATTAGAGAATGATGTGATGGACAAGACCCATCCGTTAGCTTAGCACTATGATCGTTTAGTTTATTGCTATTGCTTTCTTGATGACTTATACATGTTCCTATGACTATGAGATTATGCAACTCCCGAATACCGGAGGAACACTTAGTGTGCGATGAAACGTCACAACGTAACTGGGTGATTATAAAGATGCTCTACAGGTGTCTCCGATGGTGTTTGTTGAGTTGGCATAGATCGAGATTAAGATTTGTCACTTCGAGTATCGGAGACGTATCTCTGGGCCCTCTCGATAATGCACATCACTATAAGCCTTGCAAGCAATGTGACTAATGAGTTAGTTGCGGGATAATGCATTACAGAACGAGTAAAGATACTTGCTGGTAACGAGATTGAACTATGTATGGTGATACCGACGATCGAATCTCGGGCAAGTAACATACCGATGACAAAGGGAACAACGTATGTTGTTTTGCGGTTTGACTGATAAAGATCTTCGTAGAATATGTAGGAGCCAATATGAGCATCCAAGTTACGCTATTGGTTATTGACCGGAGATGTGTCTCGGTCATGTCTACATAGTTCTCGAACCCGTAGGGTCCGCACGCTTAACGTCCGATGACGATTTGTATTATGAGTTATGTGATTTGATGTACCGAAGTTTGTTCGGAGTCCCGAATGAGATCACGGACATGACGAGGAGTCTCGAAATGGCCGATACATAAAGATTATATATTGGAAGGTTACATTCGGACACTGGAATGGTTCGGGTCGTTTCGGAGTACCAGGGTTACCGGAACCCCCCCCCCCCCGGTGGAAGAGAGGAGGCAGGCCAGGGAGTGGGCACGCCTCCCTAGCCCAAACCGAATTGGACTAGGGTTGGGGAGCCGGCCCCCCCTTTCCTTCTCTTCTCCTCCTCCTTCCTCCCTTCTCCTTGTGGGAATAGGAAAGGGGGGGGCAGTCCTACTTGGAGTTGGACTACCCCCCCTTGGCGCGCCACACCTTGGCCGGCCTCCTCCTCCCTCCCTCCTTTATATACGTGGGAGGGGGGCACCCCAAAGACACACAAGTTGATCTTTTAGCCATGTGCGGTGCCCCCCTCCACAGTTACACACCTCGGTTATATCGTCGCAGTGCTTAGGCGAAGCCCTGCGCTGGTAAACTTCATCATCACCGTAGCCACGCTGTCGTGCTGACGAAACTCTCCCTCGGTCTCAACTAGATCAAGAGTACGAGGGACGTCATCGAGCTGAACGTGTGTTGAACACGGAGGTGTCGTACGTTCGGTGCTAGGATCGGCCGGATCGTGAAGACGTGCGACTACATCAACCGCGTTGATAAAACACTTCCGCTTTCGGTCTACGAGGGTACGTGGACACACTCTCCCCGCTCGTTGCTATGCTTCTCCTAGATAGATCTTGCATGATCGTAGGAAAATTTTGAAATACTACGTTCCCCAACAATAGGAGCTAGCGCAGGCTGCTCCTCATCCGCCATGGCGGCGTCATAGTGCGCCTGGCACTAGTGCAGAACCATGATTTAGCACCGGTTCGTAAGGGCCTTTAGTGCCGGTTCCGTAACTGGCACTAAAGGGTGGGGACTAAGGGTCCCCCCCCTTTAGTACCGGTTCGACACGAACCGCCACTAAAGTGCCACCACGTGGCACGAGCCAGGCCCGGGTGCAGGAAGACCATTAGTACCGGTTGGTAACACCAACCGGTACTAAATGTTTGGGGGGGTTGGTTTTTTTTTCCTTTAATTTTGTGTTTTCAATTTAATTTAGAGATTGTTTTTACATTATAACGAGTTGTTAAATCATTAGGTGAAAGTACCGCAGATTAGTTTCAACTGGATGGATCCTAGCTAATTAAGTGATCAAGTATATGCCATATCCACATTACTGGATGGATCCATATTACTTGATCACTTAGGTGATCAAGTCATATGGATATGGCATATACTTGATCACTAGCTAGGATCCATCTAGTTGAAACTAATGTGAGGTTTCTTACTTAAAGGATATAATAACTCATCATCATCATCATCATCATCATCATCATCATTGATACGTCCATTTTGAATCATGTTTTTATATCGATATTTATTGCATTATGGGCTGTTATTACACGTTATGTCACAATACTTATGCCTATTCTCTCTTATTTTACAAGGTTTATATAAGGAAGGAGAATGCTGGCAGCTGAATTCTGGGCTGGAAAAGGAGCAAATATTAGAGACCTATTCTGCACAACTCCAATAGTCCTATAACTCCACAAAAGTTATTTTTGGAAATAATAAAAAATATTGAGCGGAAGAAGTACGTCAAAGGGGATCCCACCTGGCCACGAGGGTGGGGGCGCACCCCCTGCCTCGTGGGCCCCCGGTTGGCTCTCCGGTGGCCATCTTCTGCTATATGAGGTCTTTCGTCGTGGAAAAAACCATAAGCAACCTTCCGGGACGAGACTCCGCCGCCACGAGGCGGAACCTTGGCGGAACCAATCTAGGGCCCCGGCAGAGCTGTTCTGTCGGGGACACTTCCCTCCGGGAGGGGGAGATCATCGCCATCGTCATCACCAATGCTCCTCTCATCGGGAGAGGGCAATCTCCATCAACATCTTCACCAGCACCATCTCCTCTCAAAACCCTAGTTCATCTCTTGTATCCAATTCTTGTCTCCAAGTCCGGGATTGGTACTAGTAGGTTGCTAGTAGTGTTGATTACTCCTTGTAGTTGATGCTAGTTGGTTTATTTGGTGAAAGATCATATGTTCAGATCCTTTATGCATATTAATACCCCTCTGATTATGAACATGAATATGCTTTGTGAGTAGTTACGTTTGTTCCTGAGGACGTGGAGAAGTCTTTCTATTAGTAGTCATGTGAATTTGGTATTCTTTTGATATTTTGATGAGATGTATGTTGTCTAGCCTCTAGTGGTGTTATGTGAATGTCGACTACATAACACTTCACCATTATTTGGGCCTAGAGGAAGGCATTGGGAAGTAATAAGTAGATGATGGGTTGCTAGAGTGACAGAAGCTTAAACCCTAGTTTATGCGTTGCTTCGTAAGGGGCTAATTTGGATCCATATGTTTCATGCAATGGTTAGGTTTACCTTAATAATTTTGTTGTAGTTGCGGATGCTTGCAGTAGATGTTAATCATAAGTGGGATGCTTGTTCAAGTAAGAACAGCATCCAAGCACTGTTCCACCCACATATTAAATTATCAAAGTACCGAACGCGAATCATACGAACGTGATGAAAACCAGCTTGACGATATTCCCATGTGTCCTCGGGAGCGCTTTTCTCTATATAAGAGTTTGTCCAGGCTTGTCCTTTGCTACAAAAAGGATTGGGCCACCTTGCTGCACTTTATTTACTTTTGTTACTTGTTGCTCGTTACAAATTATCTTATCACAAAACTATCTGTTACCACTTATTTCAGTACTTGCAGAGAATACCTTGAGGAAAACCGCTTATCATTTCCTTCTGCTCCTCGTTGGGTTCGACGCTCTTACTTATCGAAAGGACTACGATAGATCCCCTATACTTGTGGGTCATCAAGACTCTTTTCTGGCGCCCGCTGTCGGGATTGAAGCGCCTTTGGTAGGTGGAATTTGGTAAGGTAAAATTTATATAGTGTGCTGAAATTTCATGTCACTTGTTACTATGGAAAGTAATCCTTCGAGGGGCTTGTTCGGGGTATCTTCACCCCGACCAAAGAGAGCAAAGAGTTGCTCCTCAACCTACCGAACCTACTGAAAATGAAAATGTTCCTTTGAAGTTCCTTCGGTATGATAGAAAAACTGCTAGATAATCCTTTTGCAGGAGATGGAACAAACCATCCTGATGAGCACCTAATCTATGTGGATGAAGTTTGTGGATTATTTAAGCTTGCAGGTATACCCGATGATGTTGTTAAGAAGAAGGTCTTCCCTTTTTCTTTGAAGGGAGATGCATCGACATGGTATAGGCTGTGTGATGATACGAGGTCATGGAACTATAAACGAATGAAATTGGAATTTCATCAGAAGTATTATCCTATGCATCTTGTTCATCGTGATCGCAATTATATATATATTTTTTGGCCTCGCGAAGGAGAAAGCATCGCTCAATCTTGGGGGAGGCTTAAATCAATGTTATATTCATGCCCCAATCATGAGTTCTCAAGAGAAATAATTCTTCAAAAAATTTATGATCGTCTTTCTCATAATAATCAATCCATGCTCGATACTTCTTGTGCTGGCTCTTTCATGATGAAAACTATTGGATTCAAATGGAAATTATTGGATAGAGTTAAATGCAATTCTGAAGATTGGGATCTCGACGAAGGTAAGGAGTCAGGTATGACACCTAAGTTTGATTGTGTTAAATCTTTTAAGGATACCGATGTTTTCCGTAAATTTTAGCACTAAATATGGACTTGACTCTGAGATAGTAGCTTCATTCTGTGAATCTTTTGCTACTTATGTTCATCTCCCCAAGGAGAAGTGGTTTAAATATCATCCTCCCATAGAAGTAAAAGTAGCCGCACCTACTAAAATTGAAGAAAAGACTATTACTTATAATGATCATGTTGTTCCTTCTTCTTATGTTGAGAAACCACCTTTCCCTGTCACAATAAAGGATCATGCTAAAGCTTCAACTGTGGTTCATAAAAGTAATATTAGAACTTATACATCTCCTGAGCAAGTTAAAGTTGAACCTAATATTGCTATTGTTAAAGATCTCTTGACTGATAATATCGATGGGCATGCTATTTATTTCTGCGGTGAAACTGCTAGAATTGCTAAACCTTGTGCTAAAGATAAACATAAACCTGTGGTAGGCGTGCCTGTTATTTCTGTGAAAATAGGAGATCATTGTTATCATGGCTTATGTGGCATGGGTGCTAGTGTTAGTGCAATACCTTATGACTTATACAAAGAAATTATGCATGATATTGCACCTACTGAGATAGAAGATATCGATGTCACAATTAAACTTGCCAATAGAGATACTATTTCACCAATGGGAATTGTAAGAGATGTTGAAGTCTTGTGTGGGAAAACTAAATATCCTACTGATTTTCTTGTTCTTGGTTTCCCACAAGATAGCTTTTGTCCCATTATATTTGGTAGACCCTTCTTGAACACTGTTAATGCTAATATAGACTGCGAAAACAATGTTGTTACTATTGGTTTGGGTGATATGTCTCATGAGTTTAATTTCTCTAAATTTAGTAGACAACAACGTCAAGAAGAATTGCCTAGTAAGGATGAAACCATTGGTCTTGCTTCTATTGCCGTACCTCCTAGTGATCCTTTAGAACAATATTTGCTAGACCATGAAAATGATATGTTTATGAATGAAAGAAGGGAAATAGATGAAGTATTCTTTAAACAAGAACCTATCCTGAAACACAATTTGCCTGTTGAAATCCTAGGGGATCCCCCTCCACCCAAGGGTGATCCCGTGTTTGAGTTTAAACCGTTGCCTCATACTTTTAAATATGCTTATCTTGATGAAAAGAAGATATATCATGTTATTATTAGTGCTAACCTTTCAGAGCATGAAGAAGAGAGATTATTGAAAATTCTGAAGAAGCACCGTGCTGCTATTGGATAGACTCTTGATCATCTTAAGGGCATTAGTCCCACTCTATGTCAACATAAAATAAATTTGGAGAAAGATGCCAAACCAGTTATTGATCATCAACGATGGCTGAATCCTAAAATGAAAGAAGTGGTAAGAAAGGAAATACTAAAGCTCCTTGAGGCAGGTATAATTTATCCCGTTGCTGATAGTCAGTGGGTAAGTCATGTCCATTGTGTCCCAAAGAAGGGAGGTATTACTGTTGTTCCTAATGATAAAGATGAATTGATTCCGCAAAGAATTATTACACGTCATAGGATGGTAATTGATTTCCGCAAATTAAATAAGGCTACTAAAAGGATCATTACCCCTTTACCTTTTATTGATCAAATGCTAGAAAGATTATCCAAACATACACATTTTTGTTTTCTAGATGGTTATTCTGGTTTCTCTCAAATACCTGTGTCAGCCAATGATCAATCAAAGACTACTTTTACTTGCCCTTTTAGTACTTTTTCTTATAGACGTATGCCTTTTGGTTTATGTAATGCACCTGCTACCTTTCAAAGATGCATGATGGCTATATTCTCTGACTTTTGTGCAAAGATTTGTGAGGTCTTCATGGATGATTTTTCCGTCTATGGATCTTCTTTTGATGATTTCTTGAGCAATCTTGATCATGTTTTGCAGAGATGTGAAGAAACTAATCTTGTCTTGAATTGGGAAAAGTGCGACTTTATGGTTAATGAAGGTATTGTCTTGGGGCATAAAGTTTCTGAAAGAGGTATTGAAGTTGATAAGGCCAAGGTTGATGCTATTGAAAAGATGCCATGTCCCAAGGACATCAAAGGTATAAGAAGTTTCCTTGGTCATGCCGGATTTTATAGGAGGTTCTTCAAGGACTTCTCCAAAATTTCTCGGCCTCTGACGAATTTATTACAAAAAGATATACCGTTTGTCTTTGATGATGATTGTGTAGATGCATTTGAAATACTTAAGAAAGCATTGATCTCTGCACCTATTGTTCAGCCTCCTGATTGGAATTTACCCTTTGAAATTATGTGTGATGCTAGTGATTATGTTGTAGGTGCTGTTCTAGGGCAAAGAGTTGATAAGAAATTAAATGTTATTCAATATGCTAGTACGACTCTAGACAATGCTCAGAGAAATTATGCTACTACTGAAAAAGAATTCTTAGCAGTTGTATTTGCTTGTGATAAGTTCAGACCTTATATTGTTGATTCTAAAGTAACTATTCACACGGATCATGCTGCTATTAAATATCTTATGGAAAAGAAAGATGCTAAACCTAGACTCATTAGATGGGTTCTGTTGCTACAAGAATTTGATTTACATATTGTTGATAGAAAGGGAGCTGAGAACCCCGTTGCAGACAACTTGTCTAGGTTAGAAAATGTTCTTGATGACCCACTACCTATTGATGATAGCTTTCCTGATGAACAATTAAATGTTATAAGTACTTCTTGTACTACTCCATGGTATGCTGATTATGCTAATTACATTGTTGCTAAATTTATACCACCTAGTTTCACATACCAACAAAAGAAAAAGTTCTTCTATGATTTGAGACATTACTTTTGGGATGACCCACACCTTTATAAAGAAGGGGTAGATGTTGTTATTAGACGTTGTGTACCTAAGCATGAACAGTACAGGATCCTACGTGAGTGCCACTTCAAGCTTATGGAGGACACCACGCTGGAGATAGAACTGCACATAAGGTATTGCAATCCGGTTTTTATTGGCCTACTCTCTTCAAGGATGCTCGTAAGTTTGTCTTATCTTATGATGAATGTCAAATAATTGGTAACATTAGTAGACGTTAAGAAATGCCTATGAATTATTCACTTGTTATTGAACCATTTGATATTTGGGGCTTTGATTATATGGGACCTTTTCCTGCCTCTAATGGTTACACACATATTTTAGTTGCTGTTGATTACGTTACTAAGTGGGTAGAAGCTATTCCAACTAGTAGTGCTGATCATAACACTTCTATTAAGATGCTTAAAGAAGTTGTTTTTCCGAGGTTTGGAGTCCCTAGATATTTAATGACTGATGGTGGTTCACATTTTATTCATGGTGATTTCCGTAAAATGCTCGCTAAGTATGATGTTTATCATAGAATTGCATCTCCTTATCACCCATAGTCTAGTGGTCAAGTAGAATTGAGTAATAGAGAGCTCAAATTAATTTTGCAAAAGACTGTTAATAGGTCTAGGAAGAATTGGTCCAAGAAACTTGATGATGCATTATGGGCCTATAGAACTTCTTATAAAAATCCTATGAGTATGTCTCCATATAAAATGGTTTATGGAAAAGCATGTCACTTACCTCTCGAACTAGAACATAAGGCTTATTGGGCTATTAAGGAGCTCAACTATGATTTCAAATTTGCTGGTGAGAAGAGGTAATTTGATATTACCTCACTTGATGAATGGAGAACCCAAGCTTATGAAAATGCCAAGTTGTTTAAAGAAAAAGTTAAAAGATGGCATGACAAAAGGATACAAAAGCGTGAGTTTAATGTAGGTGATTATGTATTGCTATACAACTCTCGTTTAAGATTTTTTGCAGAAAACTTCTCTCTAAATGGGAAGGCCCTTACGTTATCGAGGAGGTCTATCGTTAAAGCCATAAAAATCAACAACTTCAAGGCACAAATCCAAAGGTGGTGAACGGTCAAAGAATTAAACATTATATCTCAGGTAATCCCATAAATGTTGAAACCAATGTTATTGAAACCGTAACCCCGGAGGAATACATAAGGGACACTTTCCGGAACGTTTCAGACTCCCTAAAGGAATAGGTATGTGATACGGTAAGTAAACTGACTCCAAAATAGTTTTTAAGGCAATATTTCTCCGTTTTGGAATATTTAGAAAAATAGAAAAATAAGAAGCAGTCCGGGAAGGACACGAGGACCCCACGAGGGTGGAGGGCGTGCCCTACCCCCTAGGCGCGCCCCCCTACCTCGTGGGCACCTCGTTAGCCTTCCGGAATCTGTTTTCTTGCACGATACATATTTTGGTCGGTAAAAATTCATTATATATTCTCCCAAAGGTTTTGACTCCTGTATCACGCAAATATCCTCTGTTCTTGTTTCGAGTTGTTTTCTGTCGGGGTTATCAAGGCCAGGCATCATGTCGTTCCCCTCCTCCAACAATGGTGACAACGATTCTTGGCTAATGAAGATAGAGTTGAAGAAGGAAGAACCCATGGAGGTCAACAAGGATGGAGGGATCAAGAAGGCCACGGAGGATCAAGCTCCGGCAGTAGAAGACATCCTTCAACTTGACCATAATCTTCTTACCCCAACCGAGATCGAAGCTTTCAAGATGATTGAGTTAGCTCGTATACAAAACAAGTATCTCACACGTGAATTTTTTTTGTTGAAGGAGCATATTGTTGCACTCAAGGGCATTATCCGCAAGCTGGAGGACCTTTTACGTTCGATGTGCGATTATCCATCATCACTACCATCCTCATCACCAAAGAAGGAGACATAATCACATGGGTATGGGCACGCCCCTTGGCAACCGCCAGGCTTGGGGGAGGTGCCCTGATATCGTATCACCATCACACTCCTATCTTTACCGTTTTTTCTTAGTTTGATCCTATTAGTAGTATTTTGATCTAGTAGAATAAAGTTTATGGTATGATCTAGTTTTGAGTTTTTGCTTTATGATCTCTCTTTGTAATCGAGTCCATGAACTATATAATAAAGATTAGTGTTGAGTCAAGGGCTTGATTATTTTGCCATGATCTTGAGTAAATAAAAGAAAAGGGAAAAAGAATAAGAAGAAACAAAGAGCTCGTATTGATCTTATTGAGAGTAATGACTTCACATAGAAAGAGTATGATGATTAAAAATTGTTGAGAGTTGACAACATAACTTTGGTCATCGTTGCAATTAATAGGAAGTAATAAGGAAAGAGAGGTTTCACATATAAATATATTATCATTGACATCTTTTATGATTGGGAGCACTCATTAAAATATGACATGCTAAAGAGTTGATGTTGGACAAGGAAGACAACGTAATGGGTTATGTTTTCTTATATCCGAGATAAAGTATATTGTCATGGATCATCCAACATGTTGAGCTTGCCTTTCCCCTCATGCTAGCTAAATTCTCAGCACCAAGTAGAGATACTACTTGTGCTTCCAAAACCCTTAAACCAGTTTTGCTATGAGAGTCCACCATACCTACCTATGGATTGAGTAAGATCCTTCAAGTAAGTTTTCATCGGTGCAAGCAATAAAATTGCTCTCTAAATATGTATGACTTATTAGTGGGGGAGAAAATAAGCTTTATACGATCTTGTGATGTGGAAGAAATAAAAGCGACGGACTGCATAATAAAGGTTCATATCACAAGGGTCAATATAAAGTGACGTTCTTTCGCATTAAGATTTTGTGCATCCAACCATAAAAGCGCATGGCAACCTCTGCTTCCCTCTGCGAAGGGCCTATCTTTTATTATTATCTTCTACCTTATGCAAGAGTCATGGTGATCTTCACCTTTCCTTTTTACATTTTATCCTTTGGCAATCACAGGGTGTTGGAAATATCCTGATAGATATATCTAATTGGATGTAGGGGAGCATGTGTTATTATTGTTGACATTACCCTTGAGGTAAAAGGTTGGGAGGCGAAACTATAAGCCCCTATCTTTCTCTGTGTCCGATTAAAACTCCGTAACCACAAGTATCGCGTGAGTGTTAGCAATTATGAAAGACTAAATGATAGTTGAGTATGTGGACTTGCTATTAAGCTCTGACATAGACTCTTTTTGATGTTATGATAAATTGCAATTGCTTCAATGACTGAGATTATAGTTTGTTAGTTCTCAATAAAGTTTCTGATTCATACTTTCCATTGTGAACAGATTATTACTTGAGCATAAGTAATCATATGAAAATATCCATATATGTTGCTGTTATGAGAATAATCATGATGCCCTCAGGTCCGTATTTTATTTTATCGACACATCTACCTCTAAACATGTGGACATATTTATCGTTATCGGCTTTCGCTTGAGGACAAGCGAGGTCTAAGCTTGGGGGAGTTGATACGTCCATTTTGCATCATGCTTTTATATCGATATTTATTGCATTATGGACTGTTATTACACGTTATGTCACAATACTTATGCCTATTCTCTCTTATTTTACAAGGTTTACATAAGGAGGGAGAATGCCTAATTTGGAATTACAGGCTAGAAAAGGAGCAAATATTAGAGACCTATTCTTCACAACTCCAACAGTCCTGAAACTCCACGAAAGTTATTTTTGGAAATAATAAAAAATATTGAGCGGAAGAAGTACGTCAGGGGGTCCCACCTGGCCACGAGGGTGGGGGGCGCGCCCTACCCCCCAGGGCGCGCCCCCTGCCTCGTGGGCCCCCTGTTGGCTCTCCGGTGGCCATCTTCTGCTATATGAGGTCTTTCGTCGAGGAAAAAACCATAAGAAACCTTTCGGGACGAGACTCCGCAGCCACGAGGCGGAACCTTGGCGGAACCAATCTAGGGCTCCGGCAGAGTTGTTCTGCTGGGGACACTTCCCTTCGGGAGGGGAAAATCATCGCCATCGTCATCACCAACGCTCCTCTCATCGAGAGAGGGCAATCTCCATCAACATCTTCACCAGCACCATCTCCTCTCAAAACCCTAGTTCATCTCTTGTATCCAATTCTTGTCTCCAAGTCCAGGATTGGTACAAGTTGGTTGCTAGTAGTTGATGCTAGTTGGTTTATTTGGTGAAAGATCATATGTTCAGATCCTTTATGCATATTAATACCCCTCTGATTATGAACATGAATATGCTTTGTGAGTAGTTACGTTTGTTCCTGAGGACATGGGAGAAGTCTTGCTATTAGTAGTCATGTGAATTTGGTATTAGATTCGATATTTTGATGAGATGTATGTTGTCTAGCCTCTAGTGGTGTTATGTGAACGTCAACTACATAACACTTCACCATTATTTGGGCCTAGAGGAAGGCATTGGGAAGTAATAAGTAGATGATGGGTTGCTAGAGTGATGAAGCTTAAACCCTAGTTTATGCGTTGCTTAAAGGGCTGATTTGGATCCATATGTTTCATGCTATGGTTAGGTTGACCTTAATACTTTTGTTGTAGTTGCGGATGCTTGCAATAGAGGTTAATCATAAGTGGGATGCTTGTTCAAGTAAGAACAGCACCCAAGCACCGTCCACCCACATATCAAATTATCAAAGTACCAACGCGAATCATATGAACGTGATGAAAACTAGCTTGACGATATTCCCATGTGTCCTCGGGAGCGCTTTTCTCTATATAGGAGTTTGTCCAGGCTTGTCCTTTGCTACAAAAAGGATTGGGCCACCTTGCTGCACTTTATTTATTTTTGTTACTTGTTGCTCGTTACAAATTATCTTATCACAAAACTATCTGTTACCACTTATTTGATTTGCAGAGAATACCTGGCTGAAAACCGCTTATCATTTCCTTCTGCTCCTCGTTGGGTTCGACACTCTTACTTATCGAAAGGACTACGATAGATCCCCTATACTTGTGGGTCATCAATCATCATCATATTAATATAAAAACTCTTACATCATATCATCACCATCAACAGTATACTAGCTAGCTAGCTAAAAATCATCTTAGTCGCCATTACCACTATTTAATCATCATAGTCATTACCGCTATCTAATCACCACCAACACTAGCTTAAAGAAGAAACATTCACTTGTACCATAAGCAAAGATATCATCGAGTTCAACATGGTCATGACATTATAATTAAGCGTTCATAAGACCACAAAAGCAAATCACTCTTTGAGATTAAGTTCAGGACGAAGAACAGAGACATGAAAGGACAAGTACTAAGAGCATGAACTAGCTACCTAATCACTCATGCTGCTCTCTCTCAGGTAAAATAGCATAGAACATGTGTAGCTCTCCTAATTCATCATATTGGAGCATGCGGATGAACCTGTCTCCTAATCGTGGGCTGCGCTTCTGATTGCTGCCCCATAGTACTTCTCTACGATCGTTAACAATTTTTCTCCAATCTTTCAGTATTAAGCATTCCTCGCTTTTAGAAATCCTGAATGCACTCATGTGCATTGGAGGATGTCTTGGCCGTAAGCTAACCATTGACATGCGACCTTTAGTACTGATCCACTGAGGCACAACTGTCATCGGGAGTCCCTGCTGAAGAACATTGTATAGTAACATTACTTAGCAACATGGAGTTTAGCTTGAAAAATAATGTATGCAAAAGATGCACCGAGGACAAATAGTAAAAATCTTACCATCTTTCCTAAATAGAGGTGACCGTAGTTCAATATGATCACTATTGGTCACACGTTTTGAGTACTAAGATTTTCAAATTCAGGAAAATAATTTGTCTTGACAGCATCAAGATCCTCAAGCCATGAAACATAATGACTTATCTCCTCGCAGTTTAGTTCAGCCACAGGGACAGTGGACGGTCCTGTCTACCAAGCGCCGGACATGTTTGCTTGAATGGAAATAAGCTGTCAATAGAAATTAGTTGTCAACTATTTTTGAATAAATATGGTTGAGAAACTCAAATAATGGTAGAACTGGAGGCGTCTGCACATCGACCCAAATGTCTCTATTACCTTCAATATCACCTTCGGGACGAATATCAAAGGTGATAAACATATCAGGCTCAAATGCATAAGCCTTGCATAGTGCTTGCCAAGTTTTGCATTCAAAATAGGTGTAGTAGTGTGCATTGTATAATTTGACGTTGAAGGTATAACCATGCTTGGTCTTTAAGTAAACTCTCTTTACCTCCATAGTTTTTTTAGGACTGAAACCTATCTTATCCAAGACAAAAATTCTTGCATGGTAGGGGATACGCTAGTACAATAGTGAAAATTAAAAATTATAAGTTGAAGCAAATGAAGCATAAGTCATGCTTTATTAAGAAAAAGACTTGTCGTTGTGACTTACTGTATCCACTTCGAAGTTCTCATCCAGCTTGATGCTGAAGCGTCTATCATCAACTAGGAAATTTCTGTCGCACAGGCTGCGCTCGTCTTCGCAGTATTCACACATAATGAAATCGTGTTCGTCATCAGATGACATTCCTATGTTCATAGGTGAAACATTAAACACTTATTAGTCATATTAATTCAACTAATTCAACTAGTTCTATTAATTCAACTAGTTCAACTAATTAATTCAACTAATTCAACTAAACTAGTTCTATTAATTTTCTTACTAAAAATAAAGTAGCTAGTTCTATATAGTAAATTTTAATTAGATGATCAAATCTCATATAACTAAATTAAATATATATCTAATTCATCTAACATTAATATATCTAATTCATCTATAACTAAAAGTATAAAAACTAACTCGGGAAACATTAATATCTAGCTAGCTAATTCATCTAAACATTTGACATAATCATCTAACATTTGACATTAATACTTAACATATATTTCTATATATCTAATTCATCTAACATTCATATAAAATACAAGTATAATAAACTAAAAAACGGAAAACGGAAAAAAATATATGTTGTTTACTTTGTGTGTGTACTCTCTGTGTGTGTGTGTTACCGGGGCGGCGCGACGACAACGTACGGGCCGGGGCGGCGACAAGGAGCGACGATGACGGGGGGCGACGCGGGCGTGGGCTCGGGTGACGGCGACAGGCTGGGGCGGCGATGACGGGGGCAACAACGACGGCGCGATGTATGGGCTCATGGCGCTCGACGCGCGCGGGCGGGCGAGGACGACGACGGGCTGTGCGGCAATGACGGGGGCGGCAACGACGGTGACGGGCTGGGGGCGGCGATGACAGGGGCGACGACGATGGCGACGGGCTGGGGTGGCGAAGCGGGCGGCAGACGGGTGCGCGACGAAGACGGAAGCAACTAACTGAAAATTTTCGTAAGTGTTGTTTATATAGGAGAGGCCTTTAGTACCGGTTGGACCCACAAACCGGTATTGATCTTTTCAGAGTTCATTTGTAGAGCTTTTCGATTTCAGGGCCATTTAGGTCAAAACAAACCAGTAAATGCATTAAAAATAGCAAATTATGTCAGAAAGGGTTGAAAGTTGATGACGTGGCTTTGAATGGTGCATGCTGAATGCAAAAAAACGTCCGGAGTTGTAATAAGTTATTAAAAATTTGAATCGCCGATGTAACAGATGAGTTTTCGTCCGAAACCCTGATACTTCGAAAGAGATTGTCGAGTTTATACACGAAGTGCATCCAGTTTTTGCCTGACCCTCTCTACTTTTTTGCACATGCTATGCGGGTGAAATGATGATACCATGCCAAGTTCCAACCTTTTCAGAGTTCATTTGTAGAGCTTTTCAATTACAGGGCCATTTAGCTCAAAACAAATCAGTAGATGCATTAAAAATAGCAAATTATGTCAGAAAGGGTTGAAAGTTGATGACGTGGCTTTGAATGGTGCATGCTGAACGCAAAAAACGTCCAGAGTTGTAATATACAAAAAAAATACACTTCCGTGATGATACGTGTTTGTCACAGTAGGTCGCGTTTTTTGTCATGCATGTACATCCATGACAAATTTATGACAGAATCAAGATAGTCATACATGTGTTGTCGTAGAAGTGTTCCATAACATTACCAAAATTATCATCACGGAAGTGTCCACTTCCATGACGATAAATCGCGTGTCACAGAAGTGCTTTCGTCAAGGGTGACCGACACGTGGCATCCACCGTAACGGAACGCCGTTAAGCTATCGGGTCGGGTTTTGGATTCGATAACCCGTTATCAGCCCCGACCAATGGGGATTTTCCATGTGTAAAATCATCATTGGCTGGAGGAAACACGTGTCGGCTCATTGTTGGGACAGATGTCAGCCACTCATTGGACAGAAGGCGCCTATGATACGTCGACATGTGGCATGGCCCAACAGAGGCCCATTCCTGTGAAAAGGCCGGCCCATTTGACTTGGTCAAAAGGTGATGGGTCGGCCCATGGAAAGCCTGTTAACGGCCTATTCGCATATAGCCGATTTACAGACCGCTAACCCAAGGCCCGTTACGCCCTATCTGAATTAGGCCCAGTAGCGTCATCTGGGCCATCCAATATGATTCCAGCCCGTTCTCACTTCTAGCCCGTGTATGGCCCATGACGTCTTTCGGCCCGTATGAGACCCTATGTAACTCTTGGCCTATTAACGGCCCGTGATGAAACTGGTCCGCAATGAACAGAGTATCACTTTAGACCCATTAACGGCCCGTGGTGAAACTGGCCCGTAATGAACAGTGTATCACTTTATACCCATTAAGGGCCCGTTATTCAATTGGGCCGTTTCCAGCCCATGTTATCTTTCGGCCTTCTCAGAGCCCATTTATTCTTGGACTCATTTCGAGCATTTGTTTACTTACGGCCCGTTACTATCATTTTCTGCTTGTGGGCCAAATTCAGCCCGTGGTTACATTCGGCCCGTTTGTGGTCCGTTAATACATTGGCCCGTTTTCATAGCGTCATCAAATACAGCCTATTAACGATGGCCCATTCTGGTCGGCCCATGAACGGATGATTCCAACTCTAGCCCGTTTACGGCCATAATGCGGCCTGTTATTGGCCCATGTTTGCTAATCGATCATCTGCCCGTATAAGGCCCATTGATGATCTGACGAGAAGGCCCATTGTTTCTACGGCCCGTAGAAGGCCCAATGTTAATACGGCCCGTAGAAGGCCCTCTTGTTTCTCTGACCCATAGAAGGCCCATCGCTTTCTACGGCCCGTAGAAGGCCCATCGCTTTCTATGGCCCGTAGGGAGGCCCTTGTCACTACAATAAATATTAGCCCATGGTTATTGTGGCCTAGTTTTAAAAATAGGTTATTGCGGCCACTAGCAAACCGCGGAAAAAGAACTGCACTGACTACAAGCAAACAAATAAACAAGACAACAAGGAAATAAATAAGCAAGCAACTTATGCTAGGCTATCACGTCTATTACACATATTACATCCACTGGGCATCAAAGTTCACCACCAGTGCAAATATAGGGAACACAACAGCATATAAACGCATGACAAAACAAGTCCGTAATCGAAACCACTTGGAAGAGTTCAAGAAACAATATCCCAGGTACCCATAATCTTTGGCAAGATGCTTAGCAAGCTTATTAACTTTCTCTTGTTTGGCGCTTAAATCCTCCAGGTCATTGTTGCACAAGAAAGTACACATCTGAATTCTGCAGGGACTTCCTCAGTCCTTCGGCTTCTTGCCGCAGCACAGCTGACTGATGCCTTTCAGCTTGTAGCTGAGACTCAAGAAGCCAAAGTGATTCAGGCAGCGAGTCCGAAGAGCTTGTGCCCGGTGATCGCCAAGAACTCGAACACTACATCAACGCAGGATCGTGGGGTTTTCTCACCGCTCTACAAGATCGCTTTTATCACCTTTCTTGGAGACCAACAGGTTGTCTCACTATCTTGAACCTTATCTGCATTACTTTCTCTACCATTGCATAGTGGGGTGCTCTTCTCCAATATTACATTTGCATACTACAAGAGAAACAAGCGAGACACATCACAGTTTTAGCTTGTAGTATACCAAACTCATTTTGGTAAACCGGTTCAAGAGTAAGGTGGACAGGATAACAGCATGAAACAAACATATATCTATGTACTATGGTCACTTGTATTGTCCATATCATTCTAGTTTATGTTCCCTAATCAAGATAGAGACACATTTCAACTCATATATTTTTAAGACACAAAGAACATAGATAGAATATAAGTGTGAGAAACTACACAGCATTGGCAGCACTTGTAATGTGCATCACATGAGAACATAACTGTTTATACAACTTAAAATGAAATCAACATAGAGCAAGAAGTTAGGACAACAATCCAGTTAAATAAATAGGTTTAAAAAATACCTGTTGCGCCATTGGAGTTCAATTGGATCCTTCAAATTCGAAAGTAGTTGGTATGAGTAAATACAGTGATGCAACAGCAAAGTAGTATGGACCATAGCTACGGAATCTGATATGGGAATAGTTGCTCTTCTGCTTTAAACGTGGAGTTTGGGTTAGCTGTGGTGGTCTTCGTGCTTTGGGCACTGCAGTAGCTTTACAAACTGCTCGTGTGGGGGTACTCTGTGGTGGACATGGAGCTATATCAACTCTAAGAGGGTTACTATCCATTGGGTTGCGGTTAGATGGGTTGTAGCTGGTTCTCTGCCCAACGATGTAAGTGTGCAATCTGGAAGAGTCTCGATTATGTGTGGTGGGGCTAGTTTGTGGGCCAGTACAACCATGCTTCTATCTGCATTGACGGGTAGCACTGTCTTTTGTGAAGAACGGGTTTTTGCTCCCTTAGATACTTCCCCCCTCCAATTCAAATGGCTGATAAACAAGAAAAGAAATTGAACGTACAGACATTGTATGATAGACAGATGTGGTAATTCACAAATATGTTGTCTAACCAAACAGGACAGTATGACACAATTTCACATATATGATGCCTAACTAAACAGGATAGCATGACACAGTTTCAGGTATATGATGGATAACTTAACAGGATATAATGGCATAATTCAACATATGATGAGTACCTAAACAGGATGACATGACAAAACTATATGATGTCTTTATAAAATAGGTTGGGATGAAATAATTCACATACATGTTGTCTAAGTATACATGATGGCATGATATAATTGACATAATTCATTCATATACTAAGCAGCTGGCACTCGCATGTATGATCTCTAAACTAAGCAGTTAGAATTAAATATTGTGCATATGATGTCTAAACTAAGCAATGCAAGACACCATATGCATCATATGAGGAATATAAACATTGCAACTTAGAGCATACACCTCAGGTGGGATATAGGACTTGTCATCTGTCTCTGAATCCTCCTCCGAGGAGCTCCTCTGTAACCATCGAGATATATGCTTCGACAGTACCATTGCCTTTCAAGACCTTGTTTTCACTCCACATTTTTCCATAACCGGCTCAAATGGCTGATACACATGAAGAGTAGTTCAATATACACAGATTGTCGACAAACGGAATACGTAATGAAAAAAAAATATGGCATGAGATAATTCACATATATGATGCCTGGCTCCATGGCGGTGCATATTCACATATATGATAACTGGCTGAAAAGCATGGCATTGCATAATTCACATATCTGTTATAGAAAGCAAACAGGAGGCATTCACACAAAGCATGTCTAATCTAAGCAGATGGCATGGAAATGCAAGACACCATATGCATGATATGAGCAATATAACCCAGCCAAGTTAGAGCATGCACCTCGGGGGGGGGGGATACGACTGGTCATCTCTCTGAATCCTCCTCTGAGGAGCTATCTGTAACCAGCAAGAAATCTGCATCGACAGGTAGCACTGACTGCTCAGAAGACCTTGTTTTCACTCCAGATTTTCCCATGACAGACTCAAATGGCTGATGCACAGGAAGAGTAGATGAATGTATAAACATTATTGACAAATGGAATACATTATGGAAAAAATATGGCACGATACAATTCACATATACGATGACTGGCTAAACAGGATGACATTGCATGATTCACGTATATGATGCCTGGCTAAAGAATATGGCATTGCATAATTCCCATATACTCCCTCCGTTCCTAAATATTTGTCTTTTTAGAGATTTCAAATGGACTACCACATACGGATGTATATAGACATATTTTAGAGTGTAGATTCACTCATTTTGTTCCGTATGTAGTCACTTGTTGAAATCTCTAAAAGACAAATATTTAGGAATGGAGGAGTATGATATAGAAACCAAACAGGTGGAATTCACACAAAGAAAATCTAAACTAAGCCGATGACATATAAGATGTATAATGTAAGCAATGCAAGGCGCCATATGCATGATATGACCAACATCGGCATGCTGTGTTAGAGAAAACACCTCAGGTGGTAAACAGGCATGGTCGGCTCCCTCTGAATCTCCATCTGAACAGTTATCTTCCTCTGGAATACAATCTGCAAATGCAGGAGAGGGGGGGCACTTCGCCCATCATGGAGAAGCGTCTGCATGACATTATATTCGCACGCAACGGTATTCTCTTTTTCTCTACATGTTCAGTACGATTGTGTACAATATCTAACATGCATAATTAAAAAATAGTTAGATTTTGTAAGGCCTAAGGGTGCATGCAAAAATCAAGACTGATGGTAGCAAACGAGTGGATGGATCCAAAACTAATGATAGTAGGTAGATTATAGCTTCAGTTTAAAAAGATAGACAATGGATCATCTATTGTTTGTTGCCCACCCAACATCAACCACATAGAAGACCCCAGATGAACCAGATAGTAGACAGATACTATTCGTTGCTGGCTCGATATGAGACCCATGGACAATTCAAATCTCAAGATTGAACGATAAAGTAGCAGGTAATAATAACCGATGTATAACGTAAGCAAACAAGAAAGACTACGACCTCTCTTCCGGAACTGTCTAGTCCTCAGGTTCATCTGCTCAGTCGATGATGGTAATGCAGTTGGCGTGGCTGCCGGCAACGGGGAAGATGATCTGAGGCGGCGAAAGAAAGTCTGCAGGGGGGATCTCAGCTGCAGTGAACGCTTCTGTCGATGGTGCACCTCGAATGGGGTGGATGACGGCACGGCAGGAGCAGGACATAACACACAGAGTTTTCTTTGAGGCCAATCTGAAAATGAAGTAAATCTGTAAGGGCTCCTTAGAATTGGAGGATTTTATAAACGCAGGGACAGGAAAAACACAGGAATAGGATAGGAATGCACGTGAAAAACAAAGCATTTGGAAACATAGGATTTGATCAACACAGGTGTTTGGCTCACATGAATTGGAAGAACAGTGGTATGGAGTATATTAGTGATGCGACGAGTGTACAACCTCTTTGGCATTGCCTTGTGGACCTCAGCATCATTGGGTTGGACGTGGAGGATGGTGATGATGCCGGTGTGACTGCTTGAGGCGGGAAGAAGATCCGAGGCCTCTGGAAACGGGCGCCGAGGGTATCTGCCTGTGATGGACGGCTCTGTCGTTGGAGCAGCTCCGCTTAAGGTGTACAAATGATTTAGGCTGAAGCATGACAAGACAGACAACTTTAATCTGAAGTGGGACCCTAATATCATCTGCAATAGATTATGTAAAATACATCACCAAAAAGTGCTAGATGTAGAACGCATCAGCCGCGCCACGGCCGCTCCGACAGATGTTGTAAGTACTGTTCACTCTGAACTTAAACTGAAGAAAATGAACTTCACAGTCGAAACTGAATTTTACTGTCGAAACTGATTGAACTAGTAACAAAGCATTGCAATAGATGTTTTGGGCGTTCGAGCACTAGTAGCAGAGAAGCAGTGATCTAAATCAGCAGACACTCGAGCAGGGAACACACTAGCAGAGAGCAAGTCGTGTAGTAGCACCGCGAGTGAGTGCTAAAGCAGCAACTCCTGTAGCTGCCGGAGGTCGTGCAGCAGTAGCAGCATAAGCGGGAGCAAGAGCAAAGCAGCAGCACGAACGAAAGCAGGAGCAGTGCAGCAGCGCGACCGATAGCAAGAACAGAGCCGCAGCGCGAGCGAGAGACGGAGCAGCTGCAGCTAGTGCCGTTGTGGAAGTCGCCGCCGAGGAAGCAACGACATCTGGGAGAGACGCCGTGGATGATGTGGCCGGCAACGGCGCCGTCGATGGAGACTCCATGTCTGTTCGATATCGAGCACCGGCAGCCCCGTGAGATCGAATAAAAGATAAAATGCAGCGGTGAGTGCAGAACCACCTTGGTGGCGCCGAGTTGGCCTCGGCTTCATCGGAGGAATTGGTGAGGGTGCTGCGGTTCCGGTGGGGCAGGTCAAGACGGCGCTGTAGGGATTGAGGTGGCGCAATAGAGGAGGCGAACGTCGGGGAAGCTCCTTGGAGGTGGAGGACGGGGCAGCTGATCCGGCGGGACGACGAGATCGACAACGGATCCTCATCCGGTGCGGTGGATGAGGGACGGCGAGCTGTTGCGGTGGACGATGTAGTCGGGGAAGAGTCTCCGGCTGGGCGGCGGTCGGGAGGCCGACGGAGGAGCGTGGGGTTTCGCAGGTTTTGGCGGCCTCGGTGTACGAATGGGGGGGCGAAGGGGGAGGGGGAGCCAATCTTAGGGAAGCGCTTGTCCGAAATGTAGGGTAAGTTACCAACGTACCCCCACCGGTTTTGACACTGCGACGTGGAGCTTCATTTCTGGCTGAGGGGTAGAAGGGGAATTTCGCGTGTCTGGGCTGCGGGAGCGATTTCGGATGAGGAGGGAGTTCTCGTGCGCGTCCAAATTTTGGGATAACAAGGCGCCGCACGGGTTGAAGAAGCAGGAGTTTCAAAGCAGGCGAGACAAAAGATACTCGAGCTTGAAAATTTCGTGATAACAAGGTGCGGATTCCTTGTTCGGCAGGACAAACTTAACGTGTAAAAAAAATCATACATGACACAAGAGATTCATTTCCCGTTTTACTATATTGCTATAGATGCCATTGAAAAAACTACAAGAAAAATGTAAAAAAATCGGGAGAACAAGATTACCCTACACAGTACCAAGTCGATTCGCACTTCCCTCAACAACAACAAAAAACAAATCAATTCCCACCAAAGAAAGAGTAATGTCCCTTTTTATATGATTAGAGATGCCATGATCTCGAATTTGAAGTTTTGAATCCACGTTATGTTGAATTCGAATATATCATTAGGTGGCCTTGCGGTTTATAATTGATGTAGTCGTACATTTCGATCTTCCATCATATATGAACATTTTAATCCACCATGTGAATATATATGTTGTCGTCTACCATATGGACTAAATTTGAATCAATTTTCCTTATTTGAATACAATTGTTGTCAAGTTATACAATAATTTAAATATTATCTTAATAACGAAAAGACATGCATATAGCAGTAATCATATTTCACTATGAACTACATGTACCATACGCTCTCCAATTCAAATATTTGTATCCATTTTATGTTGAATTCAAATCATAGTACATTATTGGTCTAGGTAGCGAGATGTTCGGGATAATCTAAACCCTATGTTCATACGTATAATTTTTGGCTGAATTGGGACAAGTTTTGGTATAAGCCTCTTGCAAAACCGGAGATTCTCTCAACAAGCCTCGTGGTTCCGAGAGGGAACGTGTCACCTTTGTGTGTGAAACGATATACGCTGCCTCCCCCCCTGATTTTATTTATAGAGGCATCATAGAACTATATGAGTGCCCTGATAAATTTTGGAATTATTTCGGGTTCATTTGGCCTTTTTATACATTAATTGAGTTTCTGGACTTTTAATGTGCATAATCTAAATATGAATTGCATGCACATGCTCCGGTGCACCAAAGTGGGTTGAAAAATCACATGTGTGTCCTTGGTTTAATTTCTAGGTCCCATGGAAGAAATGAGAATGAAATTCAAACATCTGGGCGTCATGACTCTGCCGAAAACATCGAGAAACTTAGATTTTAAATTCATGTAAATCCAAAACTCGGCTGGAAATCATGAAACTTGGCATGGTGTCATGTCATGGCACTAACATGTTGTGGTAAAAAATTGGGCCGATTTGGAAGCTCGTGGTTCTAAGAGGGAACGTGCCACCTTTGAGTGTGAAACGATATACGCTGCCCCCCCTTGAGTTTCTTAACAAAGGCAACATAGAACTACATTAGTGCCCTGTTAAATTTTGGAATTATTCCGGGTTCGTTTGTCAATTTTTATACATTAATTGAGTTTTTGGTCATTTAATGTGCATAAGTCAAATTTGAACTACAAGCACATGCTCTCGTGCACCAAAGTTGGCTGAAAAATCACATTTATGTCCTCGGGTGAATTTCTAGGTCCCATGAAAGAAATGAGAATAAAATTAAAACATCTGGGCATCGTGGCTCGGCCGAGAACATTGAGAAACATGGTTTTAAAATTCTTGTAAATCCAAAACACATCTGAAAATCATGAAACTTGGCATGGATGTCATGTCATGGTAATACCAAGTTGTGGTAAAAAAATGGCCGAATAGGAACACATTTTGGTATAAGCTTCTTGCAAACCGAAGCTTCTCTCAAGAAGGCTCGTGGTTCTGAGAGGGAACGTGTCACCTTTGAGTGCGGAACGATATACGTTGTCCCCCTTGAGTTTATTTACAAAGGCAACATAGAACTACATGAGTGCCCTGTTAAATTTTGGAATTATTCCGGCTTCGTTTGGCCTTATTTACACATTAATTGAGTTTTTGGTCATTTAATGTGCATAATTCAAATTTGAACTACAATCACGTGCCCCGTGCACCAAAGTTGGTTGAAAAATCACATTTGTGTCCTCGGGTGAATTTCTACTCCCATGCAAAAAATGAGAATAAGATTCAAACATCTGGGCATCGTGGCTCGGTCAAGAACATTGAGAAACTTGGTTTTAAAATCATGAAACTTGGCATGGTGTCATGTCATAGTAGTACCATGCCGTGGTAAAAAAAATTGGCCGACTAGGAACAAATTTTGGTATAAGCTTCTTGCAAATCGGAGCTTCTCTCAAGAAGGTGTTGGAGATATGCCCTAGAGGCAATCATGTATGATGATATTTCCTATGTGTTTATGAATAAAGATAGTCCTTGGACATTATCAATGATGTGTATCAGCAAGTATGTGACATGTTTGTGGGACTATGCATTGTATGATGACCGTCCTAAAAGGTCCCTAGTCAAAAGGGTTGTGTGGACGCGCAGCCGACTAGACTGGCATATGACACGGTCGATGGCTTGGTCTCACTAGCCATGGAGCATTGGATGCTAACCGAATAATATGGACTTGGAAAGGTCTGGTCGGATTCGACATAGTCGGATCCGAAGTCGAGATAAGGTCTGAGTCGGACAGACCCAACTATGAGACGCAGCGATATGTCATCTGTGAGTCTCTAGTACAACATACGTTCTATGTCCTAAGACCTGAGTGACACATGTACTTTGGATGGTGACAGACTTGCTTTGGGCCGACCAAACGCTACTCCGTGGATCGGTAGTTACAAAGGTAGGTTTCGGATTTGTCCAGTCCCATGCTTTGCGAGACACGGTCGAGCAAGATGGGATTTGCTCCTCGATCGGAGAGATATACTCTGGGCCCCTCGTGTGATCTCGACCAGGAATAGCATGGCCATGCGACAAGGATTATGAGATAATCCGGATTGTGGTCGGTATCCTTTGGAACGAGAAAGAGGTCGGGTTAGCACAAGGATGACAGTCTCGCCTTGAGCCCGACAACATATATCGTCTTGCAAAGGGAACAAAAGTGTGACACGCTTTATAGGTTCGCCTAACCAGCTTCATCGTCTCGCTTGGTGGTCGGCACGCCTTGCTAGAGGCCGCTACCAACCGTGCATGGTCGGAGGTGATCCGAACTGTGACCAAGCCGACTTGAACCTAAGGGGTCGCGCGCTTAAGGGAAGGAACCTATGAGGTCAGTTCGTAGGGACACTGGTCGGATGTGATCCGAACTGGACTAGGAACGTGACCGAATAGACTTTGGGCTTTAGGGTCCGTGCGAGGCCCAAGTGTTGAGCCCGCGACAGACGCCTATATAAAGTGGAGGTGCGGCACACTCAGGCAGTTGATCGCTTCGGCGCCGCGACTAGGGTTTGCATGTGTTGCGAATAGCCACCTCCACTCGCCGCCGACTGTGTGATCGGACCTAGCAGTCCGCCGCACGACGTTCCTCCCGCACGCGCGGATACCGTTAGAGGCGGTGCACTTGCGCCGCTCCGTGAACTCGTGCGTGGGATCGGACGACCGCCGCTCGAGGGAGATCGAACGAGGAGGAGACGATTCACGCAGACGCCGCTGCCCCAACTCTTCTTCGCTGCACGGCATCGCTGGCGTCTAGTGGTAACGAACTGTGATCCATCTCCCATAGCATGTTCCTGGATGTTCTGCGGCGTAGGAATTTTTAATTTGCAGCTGACGCACCCTACCGTAGAACCCAACAAAGTGGTATCGAGCCTCGTTATAGGATTTGGATTCAGATCGTATGCATATTAGATATGTGGAGGCGGCAGATGAGATCTGTTGTCCTTGAAGAGATCGGCTATGTGCACGGTTGATATGATCAAGCGCACATGGGGATCGTTGAGGCTATGTTTTACGTAAATCGGGATCGATGAGGTTGTGACACGATCTACCCCTACCGGTCGGTCATCCGCCATCGGGGTTAACAGTGAAACGTAAATCCGAATCGGATTCGCGATGATCGATAAGATCGGTCAGATCAGAGAATTCGGCGTGTGCGTAGCGCCGTGTATTTCGTACCCGACACACAAACCGGTAGAATGCGATTCTATGCATAACTTTGTTTTGCAGGTTTGATGTGAATAGTATGGCTCATGTGTATGTGATGCATGTGTGTAATTTATATGTGGCCTGCGTGTCATGTTTGTCATCCGGCAGAGCCAAAGTGCGTCATTATATTGTATAACGACCTGCGTGTCGACTTGTGACTCTATGTAAAATTCATTACTAGTTGTAATAGTTGGATAATAGAGATCAGGTTGGCGGCTTGGCGTCCGGCGTGACAAACAAGATGGAGTTCGTAGATGGTCATCGAGTCGGAGCCGACCTAGAAGAACGTCCATGAAGGAGCCATACTATTTCACAATATGTGTTATTTGTGATTGTTATGCTTCTTTGTTTCTATGTATGTTAGAATGGTAGAAAGATCCCTCATGAATATCAAGTGAATTGCCATCCCGATGTTGCACCTTCGCACGTCAAGTACGTCTAGTAGTGGGCTCATAAAATTGGGGTGCTCTTTGGGTGTCCTTGAACTTGAAGGGTTCGTGTCGGACACGGACATACCTCGCATCAAAGTTAACTTGACAAGGCTATCAAAATGGTTTTGGGCCTTGTGGCAAAGAAGGTTGGGGGCGGGGTATGAGATACCTTCCCGATCGGCTGTGAGTCGTATAGAGATGCGATTAGCAAGGATTTGCTTACCGAATAGGTATGTTGGCTAGCAGTGATGCTAAAGCTCACTAGTCGCATGCGCTAGTCGGATCTGAATCACCGAGAGTTTGCGGAGGGATCTTGACTTGATGGGAGTATTTCTGTTTAGGCTAGAATTACTCTACATAAACACATTGCTTAGTGATTGCATGTTTTCTGTTGTAGATCAATGGCACCACCTGCTCAACCCAACTTTGCATTGAAATCAATTCGGAAAAGGATAAACTGAATGGAACAAACTTTACCACCGGTATAGAAATCTGAGAATTGTTCTCAAGCACGATAAAAGGAACATGTTCTAGAGGATCCACTTCTAGAGGAACCTGCTGATAATGCTAGTGCCACAGCTAAAAATGCCTACCGTAAACTTCGTTGATGAATCAACGGAGATCACTGTCGATCTTTGGCTTGTATGGAGCCCGATTTGCAACAGCATTTGAAAACGTTGAGGCTTACGATATGATCGAGAGTCTCAAGAGCATGTTTCGCATACAGGCTAGGACCGAAAGGTTCAACGTCTGGCGATCCTTGATGGATTGCAGGCTGAAGGAAGGTGATCCATCGAGCCCACATGTGATCAAGATGATCGGATATGTGCAAGCTTTGGATCGTTTGGGCTTCCCGCTCTTGGATGAGCTGACTCTTGATGCTGTTCGGGTTCTCTTCCGCCCGACTATGGGACGTTCATCTCGAACTATCATATGCATGGCATGGATAAGAAGCTCACCGAATTGCATGGGATGCTCAAGGTGGCGAGCAGGATATTAAGAAAGGCACGCATCAAGTGTTGATGGTGCGAGAAATCGGCTAAGTTCAAGAAGAGTTGGTCCAAGAAAAAGGCTAAGGCAAAGGGCCCGGAGATGGTAACCTACGCTGCTGCGCCAAGTCCGGACCGGACTCGAAGACCGCTTTGCTATCACCGCAAGGAGACCGGTCCTTTGGAAGAGGAACTGTAGCAAGTGGCTTGCAGAGCATGGCAAGAAGGCCGGAAATGCTTCTTCAGGCAAAGGTACACTTGTTGCATATGTTATAGACATTTACCTTGCTGACATACCTAGTAGCTCTTGGGTATTTGATACCGGATCGGTTGTTCATGTTTGCAACTCGATGCGAGGGCTGGTAAGAACTAGGCATGTGGCACAAGGGAGATTGACATCGTGGTCGGCAACAAAGCAAGAGTTGCTGCGTTGGAGGTCGGCACGATGCAGCTCCAGCTCCCTTCCGGATTCATTATGGAATTGAATAATTGTTATTACATTCCTACACTTAGTCGGAACATTATTTCTGCCTCATGTTTGATGAGTCAGGGTTATGAATTCAATTTAAAGGACAATGGTTGTTCGATATTTTTGAATGGTATGTTCCACGGCTATGCACCCATTGTCGATGGGCTATTTATATTGAATCTAGAACAGGAACCGGTCTATAACGTAAATGTCAAGAGGCATAAGCCTAATGAGATAAATCTGACATACTTCTGGCATTGCCGGCTTGGACACATTAGTCTGAAACGCATGAAGAAGCTCCATGATGATGGGCTCCTAACTTCATCCGACTTCGGATCGTTCGAGACATGTGAATCATGCTTGCTCGGCAAGATGACTAAATCTCCTTTCGCAAAGAGTTGCGAGAGGGCATCCGAGCTGTTGGAGCTTATACACAATGATGTGTGTGGTCCAATGAGCACAAGCGCCAGAGGTGGCTATCAAGATTGTGACTTTTACCGACGACTTGAGTAGATATGGATATATCTATTTGATGAGGCACAAGTCGGAGACTTTTGAAAAATTCAAAGAGTTTGAACGAGGTTGAGAATCAGCTCGGCAAGACTATAAAGCTTCGCGATCTGATCGTGGAGGTGAATACATGAGCGGAAGTTCGATGATCATCCGAAAAGTCGAGGTATAGTACCTCAGCTCACACCTCCGTGCACGCCACGGAGAAAGCGGCGTGTCGGAGCGGAGGAATAGGACCTTGTTGGACATGGTCCGGTCTATGATGAGCAAATCGGATTTACCCTTGTCATTTTGGGGATACGCTCTAGAAACTGCAGCTTTCACACTTAATAGGGTACCATCAAAATCCGTAGACAAGACACCGCATGAGATGTGGACTGGGAAGAGTCCCAGCTTGTCTTTTCTAAAGATTTGGGGTTGTGAAGCATTTGTCAAGCGACTTATGTCAGACAAGCTTACACCCAAGTCAGATAAATGCATATTCGTGGGATATCCGAGAAACCTTGGGATATAGCTTCTACAACCGGGAAGAGAACAAAGTGTTTGTTGCTCGAACGGGTTTTCCTTGAGAAAGAGTTTCTCGGTCGGGAGGCCAGTGGGAGGACGGTTCGACTCGAAGAAATTCGAGGACCACTCGGGACGGCTCGGCTAGTGATGAGATCATACCGAGTCGGTCGGGGAACCTGTAGTGGAAGCGGCACCGGAACCACGAAGGTCGGAGAGATTGCGCAGAGTGCGTGATGTATTGTTGCTAGAAAGCGGCGAGCCGGCCACGTATGCGAAGCGATGGTGAGCCCAGATTCGAGGCATGGCTGGAGGCCATGAGATCCGAGTTAAAGTCCATGGATGAGAATCAAGTCTGGGACTTGGTTGATCCGCCTGGCGTAACGGCCATTGGTTGCAAATGGGACTTTAAGAAGAAAACCTATGTGGATGGAAATGTTCAGATCCGTAAAGCTCGACTTATCGCTAAGGGTTATGGACAAGTTCAAGGAATTGACTACGACGAGACTTACTCCTGGTAGCGATGCTGAAATCGGTGAGGATCATACTAGCTATAGCTGCATATTTCGATTACGAGATATGGCAGATGGATGTCAAGACGGCTTTCCTTCACGGAAATTTAGCCGAGGACGTGTATATGATACAGCCCGAGGGTTTTGTCGATCCGACTAGCACTAGTAAGGTATGCAAGCTCAAGAGATCCATTTATGGGTTGAAGCAAGCATCTCGGAGTTGGAACATTCGTTTTGATGAAGCCGTCACTGATCTCGGTTTCATCAAAAGCGAAGAGGACTCTTGTTTATACAAGAAGTTAAGTGGGAGCTCGATAGTGTTTTTGATCTTGTATGTGGATGACATACTACTGATCGGAAATAATGTTTCGATGCTAAACTCAGTCAAGGAATCATTGAATGACAAGTTTTCGATGAAGGACCTTGGTGAGGCAGTCTATATTTTAGGCATTAAGATCTATAGAGATAGATCGAGGAGGCTGCTCGGCTTAAGCGAGCACGCATACATAGATAAAGTGTTGAAGCGGTTCAACATGAGTGAGGCGAAGAAAGGGTTCTTGCCGCTCTCACATGGTATAAGGCTAAGCGAGACTCGAGTCCTTCGACATCGATGAGCGAAGCAGGATGAGTAGGATTCCGTATGCCTCAAAGAATCGGATCCATCATGTATGCCATGATATGTACAAGGCCTAATGTTGCTTTTGCACTAAGCCTAACAAGTAGATACCAGGCCAACCCAGGTGAGAGTCACTGGGCAGCGGTAAAGACTATTTTGAAGTACCTGAAAAGGACTAAAGAGATGTTCCTAGTTTATGGAGGTGAGGAAGAGCTCGTCGTAAGGGGTTACGTCGATGCTAGTATCCAAACCGACATAGATGATTGTTGATCACGATGCGGATTCGTGTACATCCCGAGCGGAGGAGCAAAGGTACCTTTGGATGAGTTCCAAGCAGGATACGGTGGCCGATTCTACCACAGAAGTCGAATACATTGCGGCTTGTGAAGCTGCAAAGGAAGGTGTTTGGATCCGGCATTTTCTGGATGATCTTGGTATTTTCCCAGCCTCGGTGAAACCGTTGGACCTTTATTGTGATAATACTGGTGCCATCGCACAAGCCAAGGAGCCGAGGAATCACCACAAGGTCAGACACATAGACCGGAAATATCACCGATACGAAAGATCGTAAAGAATGGTGGCGAGAGTTATGCAAGATTCACACGGATGCAAATGTTGCAGATCCGCTGACTAAGCCGCTTCCACAACCCAAGCATGAGGGGCACGTTAGAGCTATGGGCATTCGATGTCTATTTGATTGACTCTAGTGCAAGTGGGAGACTGTTGGAGATATGCCCTAGAGGCAATCATGTATGATGATATTTCCTATGTGTTTATGAATAAAGATAGTCCTTGGACATTATCAATGATGTGTATCGCCAAGTATGTGACTTGTTTGTGGGACTATGCATTGTATGATGACTGTCCTAAAAGGTCCCTAGTCAAAAGGGCTGTGTGGATGCGCAGCCGACTAGACTGGCATATGACACGGTCGATGGCTTGGTCTCACAAGCCATGGAGCATTGGATGCTAACCAGATAATATGGACTTGGAAAGGTCTGGTCGGATTCGACATAGTCGGATCCGAGTCGAGATAAGGTCTGAGTCGGACAGACCCAACTATGAGACGCAGCGATATGTCATCTGTGAGTCTCTAGTACAACATACGTTCTATGTCCTAAGACCTGAGCTGACACATGTACTTTGGATGGTGACAGACTTGCTTTGGGCCGACCAAACGCTACTCCGTGACTGGGTAGTTACAAAGGTAGGTTTCGGATTTGTCGGTCCCATCTTTGCGAGACACGGTCGAGCAAGATGGGATTGCCCCTCCGATCGGGAGAGATATACTCTGGGCCCTCGTGTGATCGACCAGGAATAGCATGGCCATGTGACAAGGATTATGAGATAATCCGGATTGTGGTCGGTATCACCGAACGAGAAAGAGGTCGGGTTAGCACAAGGATGTGGTCTCGCCTTGAGCCCGACAACATATATCGTGCGGCAAAGGGAACAGAAGTGTGACACGTTGTACATGTTCGCCTAACCAGCTTCATCGTCTGCTTGGTGGTCGGCACGCCTTGCTAGAGGCCGCTACCAACCGTACAGGTCGGAGGTGATCCGAACTGTGACCAAGCCGACTTGAACCTAAGGGGTCGCACGCTTAAGGGAAGGAACCTATGAGGTCAGTTCGTAGGACACTGGTCGGATGTGATCCGAACTGGACTAGGAACGTGACCGGATAGACTTTGGGCTTTAGGGTCCGTGCGAGGCCCAAGTGTTGAGCCCGCGACGGACGCCTATATAAAATGGAGGTGCGGCACACTCAGGCAGTTGATCGCTTTGGCGCTGCGACTAGGGTTTGCATGTGTTGCGAATAGCCACCTCCACTCACCGCCGACTGTGTGATCGGACCTAGCAGTCCGCCGCACGACGTTCCTCCAAAGACGCAGCGGATACCGTTAGAGGCGGTGCACTTGCGCCCGCCGGCGAACTCGTACGTGGGATCGGACGACCGAGCGCTCGAGGGAGATCGAACGAGGAGGAGACGATCCACGCGGACGCGCTGCCCCAACTCTTCTTCTGCTGCACGCACTGCGCGTCTAGTGGTAACGAACTGTGATCCATCTCCCGTAGCATGTTCCTGGATGTTCTGCGCGTAGGAATTTTTAATTTGCAGTCGACGCACCCTACCGTAGAACCCAACAGAAGGCTCGTGGTTCTCGGAGGGAACGTGTCACCTTTGTGTGCATAATTCAAATTTGAAATACAAGCACATGTTCCACTGCACCAAAGTTGGTTGAAAAATCACATGTGTGTCCTCTGGTAAATTTCTAGGTTCCATGCAAGAAATGGGAATGAAATTCAAAATTCTGGGCGTCATGGCTGGGTTGGAAACATTGAGAAACTTAGTTTTTTAATTCCTGTAAATCCAAAACATGCATGAAAATAATGAAACTTGGCTTGGTGCCATGACATGGCACCAACATGCTGTGGTAAATTTGCAGTCAGATTTTCAAAGGCGCACATATTAACAAAAAACAAAGTAAATTTGGAACAAGTGTTGTCACGTTACAAAACGAAACACAAGTATTATTGAAACCGTATGCGTTCTACTTACTAGTACCATTTACGTGCCGCCATGCGTCCCCATTTTTTATTAGCTAGGAGGCGCCGTGCAGGGTAGCTATTTGAGTACGAGAGGCGTGCGATCAGACCCCTGCGCATGCTTATTGGGAGGAGAGCCCTTTGACCACCATCTGTCGTCCACCTCTCTCCCAAGGTCTCCATTATTGGCGCCCGAGCCTCTGTTTAATGGCGTGGCTATGTCTCACTCGACTGAGATTTAAGAGAGAGAAAAGAAAATCTGAAAGCACGAATCTTTATGTAAGATCCGACGGACCTATATAGCATCTACTGCGACTTATAGCAAGACTGATGAATATATAAGGACGATTTTTATTTTTTTTGATAAAGAAGGGCTTGCCCCTTCTGATTTTTATTACTGAAAGCCACCACAATTCACAAGAAGTTCAGCACAACTCCAGCCTAACACGAAGGACTAAAAGCTACGTACCAGATTGAAATCGCAACATCCCAAGAGCCCAACAAAGGCCAAACATCCGCGCTAGAACCCAACATTTCACAACCGACGACACAATCAACATCCTAAACCGATTATTACATCAAAAGAAACCAGGAAACTGAAGGAAGCCCAGCAACAACTAGAAGAACAAAGAACGCTGTGGTCGCCACAAAGAAGAGTTTTCTTCATTCCACCTCGCAACATTTATCTTCCACAAAAAGATAAGGACGATTAATTGTCTTACATAATTAGAAAGATAATTAAAAAGCCACATGCGGCTACGCCTGAAATACACAAGGGCAAAAGAAGAAGGAAGACAAGGGTTTGGCTCGTTGATCTCTACTTTCTTGACGTGTTGCCGCAGTCATGGAACTAGTCTCCGCGGCGAAGCGGGCGATGAGCTCTTCGTGTCCTCAAGACGCTGCTTGAGAACATCCACGGATTCCTCCACCAGCCTTTGGTGCTCGCTATGGAGCATGTCATTCTCATCTATAAGTTTCTTGACGATGACGCCGGTCCTCTTCAACAAGGCACCGGTCTCCTCCTCGCTGGTCCGCACTTGAATGATCTTCTCCCTCGCCAGGTCGCGCCGCCCGGAGCCTCTCATTGCCCTCCCTTAGTTGCCGGATGACGCCGTAGCCTGTTCAAACGAGGCTTTCACGCCGCCCCGCAACCTCGCCAAGCCGGAGATCTGATCCATCCGGCTATGGACGATCGCATGCATGCGCCTGTGATCGCCGCCTGCCCGCGAGAAATTTTCCCAGGCCGCCGCGGCGCGGCGGGACATCTCTGCTGCATTCATGGCGCGGCGGGATATCTCTGCTGCTTCCGCGGCGCGGCCAGACCAGTCTGCTGCATCGACGGCATGGCGGGAACTCCGTGCTGCTTCAGCGGCACGGCGGGACCTCTGTGCTGCTACTTCCGCGCGGTGGGACATGTCGGCTGCTCTCGCAGCGAGGCGGGACATTTCTCGTGCTTCCGCTTCCATGCTCGCCTCTCCCTGGTGGCAATCTCTCGACCCAGAACTCACGCTGGCCATGGCAGACGCAAGGGAAGGATGTTGAATGACTTGTTTGTTTTTGTGGATGAGGAGTTGAGGAGGAACGTGCAGTCATCTTGGCATACTAGTATTTATAACCGAGTACTAATACGCTCCTGAGTGGGAAACCGTTTAGGTTGTGATCGGTGTGAACAGGTTTGGAATTCAATATAGCGTGGTACTAATACGCTTCTAAGTGGGAAACCGTTTAGGTTGTGATCGGTGTGAACAGGTTTGCAATTCAATATAGCGTGGAGTAATTTGGAGTGTGACGAGACGCAAGCTCAAAATTTATTGACGGTTCTAGTTTTGAAGTGTGGCACTATTTCCGGATGGAGTACTTCTTTTTCTACTCCCTCCTTTCCGGTTTTATAGGGCTTATCTCAAAATTTTAGTTTTTCCATTTTATAAGGCTCAATTTGGTTGTTCCCCAACACATGTTCAGATTCCAAGGTGCATTAAATCATTCCATGCAAGTGTTAAGAGAAAATTGACCAATGCATGTACTTTATGCATGCAAGCATTGCAATTAATGCATTGATAAACATATTTTTTTGAGAAAAACAAGAGCATTAATTAGGTGCTTTTACAAACTACAAAAAATATTCCACCACTCACCATAAACCGGAAAGGAGGGAGTACTGCTGTGTACGTGCAATTACTGGCACCGTCGTATACATATCTTACGGTAAATGGGGCGTTCGACAGGAGTAGCCGCGTGGCGAGCTCTAGGCTAGTCCTTTTTTCAGACGCATTAAACCTATCTCTCGGGACTTCTCGGACGCACCATCTTGCCACCCACAAAAACTTGTAGTACTCTGAGTTTAGTAGTACGTTATACAGGAAGAGAAGAGGTGCACGACGCACTGCCCCTCTCACACACGCGTCTATTTTTTCTCAAAAGGAGGATGATGACCCCGGCCTGCAGATCTGGGAGTCACACACGCATTTATAGCTACGAATTGTAGTGTTCTCAACCATCCGATTGGCTCTATCATGGATGTACCTATATACTAAAACATGTCTAGATACATCTATATTTTGACAAACGGAAGGCATGTATTGTGGAACGGAGGGAGTGCTTGTCATCAAAATGGATAAAAAGTGACGTATCTAGAACTAAAATACGTCTACATACATCTCCTTTTATCCATTTTGATGACAAGTAGTACTTCTTACCCAAAGGAACTTTATATTCAATGCACACAAAATATCCGCTCGATCGTTGGAAATTACCGATCCGATGTCAAGTAATTGCTGCATCGCCACCAAAACCCACCATTTCTTAAGCTAAAGTAGACCAAGGTAATCCCTATATTTGCATATTACTAAGATAAATAGAAGGCCTTTGTCGAAACATTTAGGACGTGAGCTTGTCAATCTGAATGTGGAGGGACACAAGCTTAGCCCCGGCCAACAGCTTGGGCGGAACTGTCAAGAAGGTCAGCTCCTGCACGTCGACGTCGCCGGGATCTTTGCTGCTTGTCACCTCCATTTCCACCTTGACGGTGTCGGTCGTGCCTTTGGGCTCCCCCGGCGGGCCATTCACCCACAGCTTGGCCAAGTAGTGTTGCAGTGTGGACGCCCCCGCTCTGATGCAGACGACCGACACGGCGATAGGTGCGCCGATGTCGAGCACGCCCCCGACCAAGAAAAACGCGCGGCGGTCCTCCTCCGCGAACAGCAAGAGCCGTGGCACTTGCAGCTGGAGCACCTTGCCGTACTGGATCCTGTGCACGGGCATGGGATGCGCGGTGCTGATGTGGTGGCAGAGCGCCGACGGCGGGCCTTCGTAGCCGCAGACGGGCACAGGGCATTTGCATGGCGCGAGCGGACACACACTCTGGTGATCGGCGAGCTTGTGGTAACTGACGTAGAGCTCATAGCCTTTGTGCGGGCACTCCACCCTCACCGACGAAAGGACGGATGTCGCGACCGGTTTTCCGGGTATTAAATTCCAGAAAATGGCCGTCGTGCTCATCAGCCCTGTGATCATCAAGAATGATGAGGCACCAACTTGATACAGAATTTCCAAGCAAAACACAAAATATGTAGTACAAGACCATTCTGGTCTGCGAGTACAACAAATGGTTTCTAGTGGTTGATGGCGGAAGCGGGTTCTGAATCGTCAGTGTCCATGGGACTCCATTTCCCACGGGAACAGCTGACCAGGTTAACTCCTATCTTCGCGAGGCTGCTATCACTGTTGCTTAGGTTCCGAGGCGGTCGTCACGACGCTCCTCGCCGCGCAGGAAATCTGGCCAAGACAATAGCCAGGGACAAGCCAGTGAGTACTTTGAATGTACTCGCAAACATTATGAACACGGGAATAATATAACAATGATGTGCCTGAAAATATTTTATGCTCATGACGCTACCACAAAAGATAAAAAATTCGAGGCACGCAAGCATGTTATTTATGAATATGCCATAACATAGTAGTATTAAAATTATGAAATAAATAACAAGAATGTTACAATCAAGGCCTTAGCGACACCACATAAAGGGCTTTAAAAGAAATGCCACAGTCAGGCGTCTCATGACACCACATAAAGGGCTTATAAAAGAAATGTCATAATCAAGGCGTCTTAGCGACACCACATAAAGGGCTTTAAAAGAAATGTCATGATGGGCGCCTTAGCGACACCACCTAAAGGGCTTTAAAAGAAATAGCGCGGTCAGGCGTCTCAAATGACAACACATAAAGGGCTTTAAAAGAAATGTCATGATCAAAGGCCTTAGCGACACCACATAAAGGGCTTTAAAAGAAATGCCGTAGTCGGGCGTCTCAGCGACACCACATAAAGGGCTTATAAAAGAATCACAATGAATATCCAGGAGGTAAAACCGTCCCAGGGATATTCGATAATACCAATAATATCACGGGTTAGCCCACAACAAAAATAATAATCATAATTATCACATGTCACAAGTCGTAATACCATTTCGATTTAGCAGTTTCACCTCAGAAGAACGACACTAAGACCGACACTTGACCCATCCTGCATCGTAATCCTTAACCATGGACACGGCTATTCGAATAGGTCTTAATCTCTGCAGAGGGTGTACTCTTTATCCACGAGTAACGGATTTCTTTAGTCCATCGGGACTAATTCCGTCTACGGCCTTTTTGTTGAAAACACACCTAACTTGCACACACCAGCTTAACTCACACGTGTCTAGAATCACCCACGACACCTGTCAAGCAAACTCTAAGTGGGGAGGCTACAACCTCGCGTAGCATGGGATCAAATTTATATTGCGCGCTCTAAGGGGTGGCCTCTCCTCTCGGTCTCGACTGAAACACCTGTGCCCCGGACCAGGTGGCACGCCTACCAGCTACAACCGGTATCTTCCACCATGGCCTCTGCAGACGGTGTGTGCTAGAAAGAGGTTGACAACTTATCGAACCGTACTCTACTTGTTGTAGAGACGCAGTGGTAATCTGAAACAAGTATGGGGAGTTCTTTGGAACAAGACTCGATCTAGGGTCGACTCAGGAGGTTTAAGTATTCCCTGCATGATTAGTATAACAAAAATATTTCATCCAACAAACAGAGTCACCACTCATCATACCCTTCATGCCATGCAGGACACACTCGTCTCGACGAGGAACTAGGGACACGCTCGGGTCTACCCAAGACAGCGACTTTCCCATTTTCCTTCCGGTAGGCACGAAAGGCATACGAGGATGGTCATCATCCCAAGCATGTCCATTTCCAACAGCAAGGAAAATTCAAATAAGCATGCATGCAAATGATCATACCACCACATAAAATAACGAGTTCCATGTAATGAGGTGGTGTCATGATCGTGTCAAACAATGCATGCAACATATTATGACAGGGTTCAGAATGCTTTCCTTCAATGTGTGGTAAGGCAGGGTGCACTCCAAAACTTTTGAAAGTTTTCTTCTCTCTCTTCAAAGTCCTATTTTAAATAAATTTGAATTAACACACAAATCCAAAACATCACAAAAAGTTGTTTTGAAAAATTAACAAATAAATCTTAAGATAAACTAGATCAAATTTGAGAGAGGTAGGAAAAAGAATCATTTCATTTGGAGTTGTATTTAAAAAGTTAAGCTCGGTTAAAGTTTTGGTCAAAAACTGTTTTTAAAAATAAACAGAAAAAGAAAAACGTTTCGGATATAAGCATACGTCGAAGACGTACTTTGAGAATGCGCCTTCACTTACTACACGTGGAGGCGGGGCTGGGTCAGTGACAGTGGGCCTGCACAGCCTCTGGTCGAGTTTGACTGGGCCGCCTCCCTCCCTTCCTCTCGCCCGAAAGGGGTGCGGGACTCCGCGATCGCCGCCGGCGAAGCGGCGCGTCCTTGCGGGAGCTGAGAGCGTGGATGGATCCGCAGATCAAGGGTGGTCTCACCGGTGGTTGTAGGGTCGCTGGGGGTGGAGGAATCAACATCGACGAAGCCAAGGCGGCCGGGCGCGCCGGGAGTAAAGTGGATTTGTGGCTTCGGTGGCTCTCCGCTGCAGCTGGGGTGCAGGTGGTTCCGCAAGATGGAGTGGATTCAGTTGGAGGTGTCGGGAGGGCCGGGGAGGCTCTGGTTATGCCGAATGGAGCCGGGAGGCGGCGGTGGCCGAACTGGCCGGAGTCGGTGAAGACGGCCTCTTCCCCCTCAATTGACGGCAGCGGGGGCACTAGGAGGATAGTGAGAGGCTGCCTGCGTGCGGGGATGAGCTCGGGGCTCCTTAAATAGACTCGCCAAGGCGGTTCATGGGCGGCTTGGGGATAAGGTTGCCGACCGCCTTTTCTGTAGCTATGGCGACGTGGCGACGCCGCTTAGGGGACGAGGCTGCGGATGAGCTGGAGATGCTCAAGGGGGCAGGTGGCGAGCGCTGGTGGCTTTGGCGGCACCGACTGAGGCAGGGGCGCGCTGCGGACATCGGCTTGCCGCCAAGGCTCTGAGGGCGGCGCTGTAGGCTGCCAGGGCGGCTTGGCGCGTTGCTGCGAGAAAGGGAGTGCGTGGCGTGGCGCTACAGGGCGGGCCAAAACCAGGGGCGCGACGTGTCGGCTCGGCCGAGGCTCGGGCAATACGCGCGCTCTGCTCGCGCCCAGAGCACGCACGGAAGGTGTTCGATAAAATGCCGGGGCATGCTAGAGGTCTCAGGTGAGGTTGGCAAGCAACAGAACTAGGTTAGGTTTAGCAAGGGAATCAAGGGACATGGTGGATAGGTCAGGGGCTCAAGTTCACAATGCAAACTTGAAATCATGCCAAATCTGGCCATGCACTCAGGTGTTTTTCAAAATGCCAAGGTCATCCAGGCAGTATTTGGGGTGGCCAATTCTTCCAGATTGAAGTCTCTTTGGATGCTCAAGAGGGTGGTGAGGTTGGTTTGTGAAAAGCACAAACTTGCTAGTGCAAGTTTTGCAGAACTTCAATTCTGGACAGAACTTAAATGGCATCATCTCATGAACCAAAAGTATTTCGATGGTTGCATGCTCCTGGACTTAGGGGTTTGGCAAGGTACACTACAAGCAGGAGGAAGAATCAAGGTCACTAGAGCAAGAAAGAATGGGGTTGCAGTAGAAAACACAAGTCTGGTCCAGAATGAAAAAAGAGGTTGATACATTCAATTTCTCCAAAGAACAACACTAGGTTAATGCATAAAGTTGAATAATATGCTCCTACTGATATCCCAAAATTTTGGTATAAGTTTTAAAGAAATATTTGAATAGGTTGTAGTGTAAAAATGCTCTCTGGACCAGATTTGAAAATATGGTGTAGAGCTCAAAATATTAGATGGGCAGAAAATATTTTTGCACAAAAGTGGTTCAAATACTCCATATGACATCTCCAAATTTTGGTGGGATTTTTGAACGAATTTATAAAAGGGTTGTAGTACAAATGGGGCCATAAAACTATGGGAAAACATTTTTCAAGAAAATAAAAGATCAGGGAGAATATTATATAATTAATTCTTCTGATAACAGAAAACAAAATCTTGAGAGGGCAACAAGTCCAATATAATGAGTAAAAGATTTTCCATCTTAGGGAACAACTCCATGATAACCAAGAAAAGAATGGTTTTGAAATCAAGAAAAACCAAGAAAAGGGAAAGTTAAATTTCCTGGCAAGATATTATTTAACAAAACAAAGTAAAAAATTTTGGGGTGTCACAACGGAGTCCACCGCCGTGTTCCGCACGTCAAAGTCACCGCCGCGCTCGCACTTCTGGCACTGCCGCTAGTTCCCGGGGCACTCGACGCGGCAGTCCAGTTGTGTGCCCTCCCTTGCACCGCAGAAATCAATCCAACAAAGACATCAATCAAGAAACCTGCACCTTGCTCAATCAGCCGAACGGACGAGGTGTATTCGAACCTCATACACTGGAGGCGTCAAGGGGCGGAGGCACAAGGGGCAGTGGAGCACGGTGAGGTCCATCGAGACCTTAGAGAGCTCCATCGTCGGGTCCTGTTCCTGTTCGGTCTGCATGATCTCGCCCTCCTCGTGCACAACCATCTCTCGACTTGGGCCGGGGTATTACAAAGCTTACCGTCACATATTTTATACACCATATGTTCCTAAAAGTACTCCCTCCGCTCGAATTACTTGTCTCGGAAATGGATGTATCTAGAACTAAAATTACGTGTTGTAATTAATGCATCAAGAACGCAAATTATTGAAATATATTGAGTGCGGTGCTTTGATGTGTCGCACAACTCGTACATCAACGACAAGTTTGATTATCCTCTCCCTCACAGACTTAATCGCACCTGCCTTTGGCTGTATGACAGTTGGCCACACACCTATCGTGCCCACTCGCCATACACGCAAAGACAGGAGCGTCCCTCCCTCGCCCATGAGCGTGGTGGCTAGCAAGAATAGGAGAAGCTTTCGCTACACGCTCTCCCTCCCGCACGTGGTGGACATGCAACAGTTCAATCGGTGTCAGATGGCCAAAAGCGTACTGTAGTACTCCTCCAGTGCAGTAGTACACCATCATGTTCGACTTCTCGAAGAGGCAAAGAGCCAAGCGCAGCCCGGACGCTCGTGTGGCAGTTTCATGTGTAGACTAGTCTAGATAGCGTGTACCGTGCGTGTAAGCTTAAAATCGTTGGGGTCGGCTCCATGCTATGTGGCCGTCTTGAAGTTTAAAAAAAATTAAAATAGTCTTCTAGCCCTACCTGTCACCCTGGTGATTGTAGTTTGCACGCTCATCTGGTCAAGACGGGAATATATATTTTAATTTGTTTTTTTTATGGGCGACTTCGCCTCTCGTGCATCGTAACGATGCATACCGCCACATATATTTTAATTTGTGGTGGGTAAATGTTAGAGGTTGCAGCAAATATATTGTACATCGCGGGTCTTTCAGCCAAGTTTAGAGGCAAGCATGTGGGGCCAGTGCTATGATGTGTCGCGTCAACTCGTAGAATGAGGAGAAGCTTGATTTTACTACACGCCTTCTCCCTCGCCCATGCACGTTGTTGCTCACAAACGAGGACAGGCTTTTGCTTAGTAGTACTTCTACAACAAGTTATCCGTCCCGCTCGCGGTGGACGGACATGCAGCTGTGGATTCGACACTGTAGAAGCAATAGTAGTAACATCATTGTTCGTCTTCTCGAAGAGGCAAAGAGCCAAGCGCAAACCGAACGTTGCAGTTGCGAACATTGGAGCACGCATATAGCTAGGCTCTTGCATGAGACAAAATTGCTATGTGATCCCACTATTGTACTAGTACGTACAACTACTTGCTAGTATAGCCCTGTAAACCAGAAAGGAGTATTTGCCCTTCTAGAGATTTCAACAAGTGACTAGACTACACCGAGATGGAGTACATATGGAGCAAAATGAGTGAATCTGCACCGTAAATAAATACGTACTAGTTCTATCATTTTCCTCTCCGAGGTGCACAATATTGAGTATACTGACTAGTCTCTTTTTGACACGCATTTACGTTGTTTTTTTTGACACAGTACAGACGCAAGCGCTCATATACACGCGCATACACTCACCCCTATGAACGCACACACGCACGGCACTATCATCTTGAAATTTACGAAGTCACCATAGGCACCTCGTCATTGACGGGTCCATAGGTGCTTGAATCCCAAGGAGGAAGAGGGTAGCGGTTCCCGAGACGTTGAACGGTCAATGATGCATCCTCAATTACATGCAGAGGGAATTAATTGGAGAAGCAGACTAGAGCCAGCACGATGTGAATGCAACCGAGTTTGGACTCTCATATAATAAAGGCGCCCCACCACTCCAATCCATCTACTACTTCCAAGTCTCTGCGCAACACTGCTTACTCCAATCCAAGATCAAGTGACCAGAAGCCACAAGCACCTATGGAGGCGATGGACGAGAGCGGCAGTCGGCTGTGCCAAATCATCCAAGGCGCCGGCCTGCGGCCCCGCACCGTGCAGCGTTCTATCACGGTCTTTGGCGACCGCAGTATCGTAGCCCTCGCCGACGCCGGCTTTGCATCTCGCATGGACGACATGATGGTCAACTCCATCCGCAAGTTCACCGCCGTCAAGAAGCGCCCGGACGACCTTGCCGTCCTGCTCCAGCCCGCGCACCCAGGCTCCTCATTGCCTGCCACCCTCATCGGCCTACATGGTGACGAACTCTTTCAAGCCCTGGTGGCCCTGCAAGTGCCGGAGGTCGCGACGAAGAATGTCCACCTCGAGGCCGCACTAGCCGCTGACTACCGCCATGCAAGAAACCGCCGACCGCACATCCACGTCTACGAGGAAATCGTCTACATAGGCCACTACAAGGCAAGCAAGGACAGAAGACGTTGGCCTTCTTCCGGTGGCTGGAATCTTTGGACGCCATTGTTCAAGCACGTTGACCTGGCCACGAAAAGCCGGCTGCTACTTAGGCGCTGCTCGGTGGGCGGCTCCTCGAGTCGAGGAGGTGGACGCCGCCGATGGATGCATCTCTTCTTCTTGCCTCCTGTAACCAGCACCTTTGCATCGCCTCGTGGCCTTAATGTTTTATTAGTATAGTACTCCTCCGTTCCCAAATATAAGTCTTTCTAAAGATTCCAGCAAGTGACTACTACATACGGAGCAAAATGAGTGGATCTACACTCTAAACTATGTCTTCATACATCTGTATGTTGTATTCCATTTGAACTAGTATCTAAAAAGGCTTATATTTATGAACGGAGGGAGTATATGGCATTTTTATTCCAGTCGTAACATTTTCACTGTGAGGTGGGGCCGCAGTTGAGCAAACCCACCCCGCCCACCGGGCGTCGGCCGAGTTTAGAATTAGAAGAGAGAAACGAGGGAGGAGAGCTAGCTGTAGCACGGACCTGTTGTCAGATGGGACTCGTGTTTATAGGATAGGAGTATTGAGCACTCGTGCCTCTTTTTTTTGAGGGAAAAATTAGTCGTATGTCTAGTACCACTAGTTGGGTGCGTGCGACCTATAGTTGTCATCACTTTAGGTCTCCTTTTCGAACCGCGGCTACGCTTCACAGTACATATTTTTTCACGCATTTATCCTCCTATATGTACTCCTAGGCTATTTCCACGTGCTCCCATTCGCCGACATGTGGGACATAGAGCATCCGGGTCGTAGTGCATGCACGACTCAGAGCATATGCCGGGGTACTTTACATTTCAGACCTCACGAATTACATGCAAACCCCCCGCAGAAGAATAAATAAATGAATGAATTACTACATGAAACCGGATTATTTTCGTGGAAACCGTAGCACGTTCATTAAATTTTGGACATAACATGTTTATAAAAAATGCTGGGACCTAAACCAGTCTAAGGGCCTCTTTGATTTTTCCCGAAAAAAAGGGCCTCTTTGATTCGCAGGATACTGAAAACATAGGAATGGGGAAAGTATGATGGCGATGAACCGAGACGAGGAGAACTGTAGCTCAGTTAGAGGTTAGAGTTATATTCTAACCCTGAACTAACTCTAAACCAAAGAGGTGTATGGATGGCAGGGTTAGATTGACAATAAATGCTCTATCTCAATCATTTGACTACTTTGGACCCTATTTTTAGTCAGACTAAAATAAGTCCCTTGGATCCAAGCACCCTCTTGGTGTGGCCGGCTCTTCTTTGGCCTCCTCCCGCTCACAATTGACATAAACGAACCATCTATACAAATCAAGCATGCAAAACATGATAATGTTTACTTTGTCCATACAAATGAGATATCCCACTTAAACATACAAGTCGTCAATCAAGCTTCACAAAAAAAAAACACTTCATGAAACAAAGAATGAGCTAACTCATCACGTAAGTCGTTCACGATAGGGAGGGAGCCCGAGCCCTCACGCACCGAGGGAGGAGCTCGCCATTGTCGCTCTGGAGGAAGGCTCAGAGAGCCCAAGCCCAGGAACCCCTCCGACGCGGCCCTTGCGAGTTGAGGTCGACACCGGCATGGGTAGCAGGGCCGCTGTCACGATTGGGAACTTAATCTTTGGGCCTCTAGAAATAATGAAAGCATGTAACTGAAATACCTAGAAAGGTGAACTGAATCTTTGGGCCTCTAGAAATAATGCAAGCCTGAAACTGAAATACCTAGAAAGGTGAACTGAATCTTTGGGCCTCTAGAAATAATGCAAGCTCAGAAACTTAAATACCTAGAAAGGTGAATGAATCTTTGGGCCTCTAGAAATAATGCAAGCCTGAAACTGAAATACCTAGAAAGGTGAACTGAATCTTTGAGCCTCTAGAAATAATGCAAGCTCGAAACTGAAATACCTAGAAAGGTGAACTGAATCTTTGGGCCTCTAGAAATAATGCAAGCTCAAACTGAAATACCTAGAAAGGTGAACTGAATCTTTGGGCCTCTAGAAATAATGCAAGCTCGAAACTGAAATACCTAGAAAGGTGAACTGAATCTTTGGGCCTCTAGAAACAATGCAAGCCTGAAATTGAAATACCTAGAAAGGTGAACTGAATCTTTGGGCCACTACAAATAATGCAAGCTCGAAATTGAAATACCTAGAAAGGTGACCTGAATCTTTGGGCCTCTAGAAAGATTTATTACCTCCTCAAGCAAAGCATCAAACAATTCCATGCAGCACCACAAATCTATAGCAAGTTTGATCAGGATCTACTTTTCCAAATCAGAATTAGCGCTAGAGCAAGCAAGATCAATGATATGGCCATGAGACAGAGAAGGAACGAACAAACTCACCCCTCTCGCGGCCTCCCTGGTAGATGCGCCGCCACAGCATCTGTGAGAGGAGAAAACGACCGTGAAGGCGGAGCGGGGTGACCTTCGAAGGTCGGAGGGAGAGGGCGGCCGGAGTAGGGCGGCGGAGGCCGGAAGGAGAGGGCAGCCGGAGGAGAGAGAGAGGGTGAGCGGCGCTTGGGCGGGCGGCCCTATGGGGAACAGAGAGGAGTCGTGCGTGGGGGGAGCGATGCAGTGCAGGCGGTGACATTTTTTAGTTCTCTTTAGTGGGCCCAAGGATAACTAACCCAATTAGAACCTCTCCACCGGGCTAGTTTTTTCAGCTGGGTTAGAGCAAACTAGCTCAAACTAACCCCTCTTGTTTCGATAATTTGAGGCTATTTCAACCCAAACTAGCTCTAACTCAGGGATCCAAACAAAGAGGAGTGTTACTGTACTTGCTACAGTGTGGACCGTAGCACATTTTTTTATGGCCATATCACCACATTGTTTTCTACTGCTGGTTCACTGGGCTACCGTGGTTCGCACAGCTGGTTCACTTGGTTGTCGTGGTTCGCACTCCTCCGACCTGAGTAGTACTCCCTCCGTTCCTAAATATAAGTCTTCGTAGATATTTCACTGTGGACCACATACGGATGTATATAGATGTATTTTATGTGTAGATTCACTCATTTTTCTCCTTATGTGGTCCATAGTGAAATCTCTCCAAATACCTATATTTAGGAACGAAGGGAGTAGTATATATACCGCATCATTCTTTGCTCCTTCTTACTACTCCGACATGTGGGAGAGTCAGCATCTGGGTCGACGTGTCATGCACCAGATTAGAGCGCGGAACGGAAGGGGGGCATCACCCGGTCGAGCGCTTAGTAATTCATGACTATAGTGAGTGGTCATATCACAAGTCTTTCCAGCAAAGAACGCCGCCACAAATCGCACAGCCCCACTCGCTCACCCTCCTCGCCTCTCACAAACCGCCTACACGAAAGCGCCAGCGTCTTGCCGGGAAAAGCCCCGCCCTCAACTTTTAACTACGCGAAAATAGTTCAAGCTTGTTCGTTCTATATAAATACAGTACTTACTGTATGTTTATTCACCCGTGGGGTTGTTCAATGAATGGAGGGGCGGGGAGCACAAATGTAGTAGTAAGTAGGAGTCATAGAGTAGTCACCTTAAATAGGGAGTTTCTTTTCTTTAATGCCACGTACACAAATTGAAACGCTTGTTGTGGAGAGAAAAAAGATAATCACTCCACTATATATGGGCCTTGAGGGGCTGAGCGCTTGCTTTAATAGGGTTGCTCTCTTCATTCTCTCATCCTCTCCAGATATAAACAAGACAGCGGTAGCGACATTTTCTCTCTGCTCACCGCTGGTCACAGATCCGGCCGGATCCCTTCGGCCGGTGTGTGTAGAGGCCTAAAAGGTGCATCGTTCACGCGGTCATCTCCGCCGAGGGAGGAAACCCACAGCTACCGGAGGGGCCTGATCCTCTGCCCGTGCCGTTCTCTCTGACACAGCGCCGGCTTGGGAGGTCCTCCAACCCTTCTTCCTCCACAGCCGTATTGTCATGAGATCCGACCTGCCACGCCGACATCCCGGCGACCCTCAGGTATAAGTTCTTTGAAAGCGGCCTTGCTCTACTGCACCAGCTCCCCACGTGTCTGCATGTGCATCTTTTTCTACTCCCATCAGCTCTTCCAAAGCCACCTAAATTTTTAGTATTATTAGAGGTAAAGCTACTTCATGCATTCTAATCTAGGGCTTTGTTCAAACAACGAAGAAAGGGGGGAAAGTTGTAGCATGAATCTAGGACTTGATTCAAAGAGGAAATAATATGGTGAAAGTAGTAGAGACCGGATACCCAACCGGTCTCTTGGTTGAAAGGGGAAATAATGGGAAAACGCAGTAAAAACTGGATAAGGAACAGATCTATTGTTGGTTGAAAAAAGGATAGAAAGTGGCGGCTGGTGGACAAGTTAACAGAGTATGTCCAGGATTAGATTTGCTGCCATCACATAGTAAAAGGTCTCCGTGATTAGATTTGCTGCCCTCACATAGTAAAAGGTCTCGAGGATTAGATTTGCTGCCCTCACATAGTAAAAGGTCTCTGTGATTAGATTTGCTGCCCTCACATAGCGTGAACAAGCTCGGCATCACCACTTTATGCCTCCTTGTAGGTACATTGTGCTGATGCGTCCACTGTCGCATGTCCTTATACCAACCTTTTGCCCTTGTTAATATCAGGGCGCATGTAAAATGAAGTGATCACACTATTACCTTAGGGACATGTCTAACTAGTGTTATTGTTAATCTAATGCCTCCAGTGATAAGATGCAATTAAACTGTGTTACAAATGGCACTCCTGCTGTTTTCCCCAGTGTGATAAGTAATTTGCTCCTTTACGCCGAGTGTCCTGGTGTCCCCATGGTCCCATGCCCTTAAACCAACTCTTTAGCTGCTTTGTTGATTTATCGTGTCCGTAAACAAGCAACGCCACCATTAAAGTAACCCCATATCTCGAGGAATCTCATTGTTGATCGTAATGCTTCGGTAACATGAAGCATTGCCGACGCTTTTAAAATTTCTACTGTCCTTGCGTGATTGCCATGAACATAATTAAGATGCTTCTTTTCATTTTGTATATGTTTCAGTATATTCTTATTGACCAAAGAATCGTTTGCTTTCTATCATTTTGTGCAGATAGGGATATCCATTTCACCTTGTTGCTATTGTGACCTTTTGGTGAACTACACAAAACACTTTTTTGGAATGAGTGTCGTGTGCAGTTCAACTAAATCATCACGTGGGCAACATCTCTCAATTTTGGTGGAACTGCACAAAATGGTGATTGGAGTTTCTAAAATCTCCGTCAAGTTCTGCTGGTAATCTCGTGCAACATTTTATTAGCCTTTGCAAGATGGAGCCGTCACTGCACAAAAGGATAAGAAAATTATAGTTGCACCTTACATGAGCCGGACAGCCAACCTTAATGTTCCTCAATTTTAGTGCAACTACTAAAGAAGAACCTGCCATCTCACAAGAGCAAGTACTTCTTGCTAGCTGAATGATGCAATCTTTGCTTCATTTCAGGTGAACCGCAGAAAAAGGCGCATGAATTGAATCATGGAACTCTAGGCAGACCTCATCCTAGTGGAGCTGGAGGTTGAGTTCAAGGAGGCCGCTATTAAAGCGAAATCGTGCTCTCCCGTCTCCTTGTTTGTGCTGTGCAAACATGTTGTTCAAACGAGAATACTCAACCACAGATGTTGTGACGGTCAAGAGCATTCGCCAAGTTCTTCGATTGTATGACATGGCTAGCCAAGATGGATTTAATCCCGATATTCACTTTATCAAAACGCTCTAATGGGTTGGTTCTGAATCTTGCAAGCTGGGAATCAATGAGATGTGTAGGCATCTTTGTTATACTTATTATTTGAATCTTATTTGTTGGTTCTGAATCTTGCAAGCTGGGAATCAATGAGATGTGTAGGCATCTTTGCTGTACTTATTATTTGGATCTTATTTGTTGGTTCTAAATCTTGCAAGCTGGGAATCAACAAGATGTGTAGGCATCTTTGTTGTACTTATTATTTGGATCTTATTTGTTGGTTCTGAATCTTGCAAGCTGGGAAACACGGCATGATGATGCAGAGGACATCAACCATAACAAACAGTTCAAACTTGGTAGTATTATCTTTGTGAAAGTGCGACAAATGTGCTGATCGTGAGCATCCTGAGAATAATAATTCTAATTGTTGTGCATGTTGATCCCGTGGCACTGATAGAACGAGCCAATGCATTGCTTTTTTTAAGTATAAATTTCTATTAAAGCTAATTAAATTTAAGTAAAGTGACCTCTAACTCCTGTTATTATAGTACCAATCTGAGACCGCTCGTGAACCGACGTGTGGCGAGTAGGTTTCTTAATGGAGGCGCTTGAATGCGCCGAGGTGCATCTTCTGCCGGGCGTGCAGCGGACGAGGGAGGGTAGTAATCGTTGTCGCTGTACACACTCAGCTTACTGTTGAATCCAGTTCCCCAAGAGCTGAAAAACGAACTGCTGCCACCGCCTACACACTCGTTCACTCGAAGAGACTCCAATGGCGATCCGTGGAGTGAGCCTGCTGGATATGGACTTCAGCAAGGAGTTAGTTCGCCGTTCAGTCCTATGGCTGCACCAAGTTGAATGTGGTGTACACCAACGATACGGACTCGGTGTAGCTCTGCCTCACCTCATCCCTATAGCTGCACCAGGTTCTGGAGCATTCGCCCATTTCATCGACAGCGCCGACTGCACCTTCGCTACGATGGAGAGAAGGAAGAACGCGAAGATTCGGCCATCTGGTGCATCAAGCTTGTCGACATCCAGAAGCAATACGAGATCATCAGCAACGGGCAGGAGAAAGACTCCGTGGTTGACCTCGCTGAGACCATCATCGACCCCTGATACGCCAACATGAAAGAAGACGACATGAACACGTGGGACGTACCTCTGAATCTAGCCTACATAACCTACGCGGCCAAGGACGCATACGCATGCTACGACATGTACAGACAGATCTTGGACATGAGGGCGTGTCTGCTTCCCGTAACCGACGAGTATATGGACAGCTGCAGCGTCATGATCAAGCGTGCCAGGAAGGTCTAGATGTTGTACTTTATCTGTTTATAAGCACCTTTATCATCTGAGTGTTTCATGCATTAGCCTATGTGTCGTAATTATCTATTTTGTCCGAAATATTTCTTTTAAGAACCCATTAACCTGATTGCTTTTTTTAGTGGCTATTTGCTTATGTATGTAAACTAGTTCACTTGTCCGTAAAAAAACTAGTTCACTCGGCTGCCGTGCTTTGAATCTCCTTCCTCCCAACATATTCCTCTCCTCAGGTGGACCCAGCAGGTCTCTGAATTTTCTCCCACTTTCTTTTTCGATGTAAACTGAGTTTTCTCCCAGTACTTTTCCCTAGAACCAACTCAACTATCCCACGTCTAGCCTAAAAAATAATAATACCCCACGTACTATTAACTCATCAAATTAAAATGATATTTTATTTTGTAAGTTGAAAGTTCTTACAAAATAATAATAATAATTGTTTATATATAACTTGCCAAGTTAACTCCTAGTGATTGCATACATAAGCTTGCAAAGATTTTACTGACGTGCAATCATGTGTTTATGTTTTTATAACATTTCTTCGTCTAGCCCAACATGATATTTTCACCCAGCCCGGCAAGTCCGCGGATTTCGAGAAAAATGCAAATGGGATTTAAATGGGCTGCATAGATGCTACATCATTGTTTCACCCAGCCCACCAAATGGACTAAAACAAATGGACTGGTGACATGTGGGCCAAGAGGTCGAAGCCTAAGAAGCCGTTGGATTTACATCCAACGGCCGGCATTCTTCTTCTATCTCTCGTCTTCTTCCCCTAGCCGGAACCGCTCGCTCCAGCCTTCTTCAAGGCCCAAATGGCATTGTTTTGCGCTCCTCAGCGAAACGCTACCCCGCCTACGGCCAGGCCATCCCTCCACTCCGCACCTCCTGTTATTCTCAGCCGAGTGTAGGCCCACCCCGCACCCGAACCAGTCAAGTTTTCCACTCCTCTCCATCTGCGACTCCACTGCCGCGTCTTCCCCATCTCTGGGTCGTTCCAGTCTGGGGCCTTGCCGTCGTCCATCGCTTCGCAGCCGGGCGCGTGGCGTGGTCAACATACGAGAGTCGCTTAAGAGGATCAGACGTGGAGAGCTCGACGGCCGGGACCCACTAGGTCCATGGTTGCACGCAAGGAAAGTTCCTCCTTATTACGCATCAGACGCGTAATCAGACGTGGGAAGGGCTTCAGATTTCGCGAAAAAACGCCCCCCGCCGATGGTCGGACCCACCAGCTATATCTTCGCACGCAAGGAAGTGCCTCCTTATTACGCACCAAAAATGAATACCCCTCGCTAGCTGGGACCCACCATAGTGGGTGGCTGACTTAGGGCCTACTAAGTTGACGAGGACGGATGGCTTTGTCAACTTAGTCAATATGAACGATTCGAGCTCCAGTGACCGTACGATGTCCATCCAACGGCCATAGTGCTTCTTCAACCTCTGGTCTTCTTGCTCCAGCCGCCCAAAGCAGCGCCGGTCGTGCCGCCTGCTCCTGCCTCTCGTGGCCGGCTGTGATGCCGCAGAGGCCTCACCGCCCCCTACTACTCCCACCGCTAGCCCAGGGTATCCCTCTCCTCACCCACACCCCCTGTTATTCTGCGGGCGACAAGACCTCACGCCTTGACCGAACCGGTGAACCCTCGTACTCCTCTCCGCGTGGGCATCCACTGCCGCGTCTTCCCCGGCTCCGCGTCGTCCCCTTCCTAGGCCTCGCCGTCATCCACCGCCTTGGTGCTCTCGGCGCGGCGTGGTCAATGTGGTCAACAACCGACTTCCATCTAATGAGTACTGTACGTGGAGAGGCTGACAGCTGGGTCCAAGGCCACAGCCCAGTTTTTTGTGATTTGCCAAGTAAGTCGTTTTGTCAGGCCTGTTGGGCTGCAAATCTTTCAAGACAAGGATAGCTTCATTCGGCTGGCCGAGAAAATGGCTTATCAGTAATGGGAAATGGGTTGTACTTTTTTAAAACACATCAAACCGGCAATTAGTTTCAAATATCTTTTTTTCATTTCGAGATTTTAAATTACATTAATTTTATGCGTGGAGAATTTGTTGGATTTTATATTGATATACATTTATTTTTAAAATCAGTTTGAATGTGAGTCGAAATTTCGGGATTAAAAACAGTTCGGACCGCACCGAAATATGCAAAATTTCGTATAATTTTTTAACCGTGGCCACAATATGGGTTGTAATCTATACCTACTATTAAAAGGAGGTGATATTCTTGGTTTCGTCCCGCTTTGTTTGGTCCCGCTTCAATTAATTTCAAGTACGCTATTTGGTTTTGTTACTAGCCACCCGCTTTTGGCTCAAATAAGAAAGCCCACTGGCGGCATCGAGGCCCATGTCCCAAGAGCCGGCAAAAATCAAATTATCGATGGGAGGGTTCGATCTCATAACTCGCCAACCGCCACGCACAATTTGTCCAACTGACTCAGCTAGAGATATGAGATATTTTTCTCCCGTTGTAACGCATACAGTGCCTTTTGCTAGTGCTAACAAAAAGAATATGGGCTCCAAAAAACCTTAAGAATTAGCAAATGGGCTGTAAATTATTAGAAATAATGGAAGATGGGTTGTATGCTATTTTCCACAGATTTGAGGCTTTCCTAAAAAAAGGTTGACGCACAAGCAGTGACTGTTGGATGTCCATCCAACGGCCGTCGTGCTCCATCAATCTCTGCTCTTCCCGCTCGGCCGCTCAAACAAGCGCCGACGGACTGCTCGCTCCTCCTCCCCGCAGCCGATCAGGTTGCCGCGCAGGCCTCACCGCCCCACCGTACTCCCATCGCTGGCCTAGCCATCCCTCTACTCACCCACACCTGCTGTTATTCTCCGGTGACGGCAAACGAACCAGTAAACCCTCGTATAGTCGTACTCCCCTCCGCGTGCAAAACAACTGCCGAGTCTTCCCTGCCTTCGTGTCGTTCCCTTCCTAGGCCTCGCCGTCGTCCACCACCCTAGTGCTCTCGGTGCGGCCTGGCCAACATGGACAACGACCGACATGCATCTGAAGTGGACTGTACGTGGAGAGGCCGATAGCTGGGTCCACGGCCGCACGCAAGGAAATGCCTCCTTATTACGCGCAAAATAACGATTCCTCCACCTAACATCAGGGACCCATCGAAAGGGCCTCTGTATTTCGCGAAAAAACGTTACCGCCGCTGACAACTCGGACCCACCAGCTATATCTTCGCAGGCAAGGAAGTGCCTCCTTATTACGCACAAAAAAAATACTCCCCCTATTAGCTGGGACCCAGTACAGTGGCAGGCTGACTTGTGGGCCTAGTAAGTTGACGGGGACGGAGGGCTTTGTCAACTTAGTCAATATGCACGATTCTAGCTCCAGTGACCGTACGATGTCCATCCAACGGCCGTAGTGCTTCTTCAACCTCTGGTCTTCTTGCTCCAGCTGCCCAAACCAGCGCCGGTCGTGCCTCGTGCTCCTGCCTCCCGTGCCCGGCTACGATGCAGCAGAGGCCTCACCGCCCCCTACTACTCCCACCGCTGGCCAGGCCATCCCTCTACTCGCCCACACCCCCTGTTATTCTGCGGCGACGGCAGCCTCACGCCACAACAACGGTGAACCCTCGTACTTTCACGCTGCGGGCATCCACTGTCGCGTCTTCCCCGGCTCCGTGTAGTCCCCTTCCTAGGCCTCGCCGTCGTCCACCGCCCTGGTGCTCTCGGCGCGGCATGGTCAACATGGTCATGGAATGGCTTTCATCGGACGTGGACTGTACGTGGAGAGGCTGACAACTGGGTCCACGGCCGCAGCAAGGAAGTGCCGCCTTATTACGTGCAAAATAATTATTCCTCCACCTGACAGCGGGGACCCACCGGACGGGCCACCCTATTTCGTGAAAAAAACATTTCCCCCTGGCTGCTGGGACCCACCAGCTACATCTTCGCACGCAAGGAAGTGCGTCCGCAAAAAACGATTCGCCCCATTGCCGGGACCCACCAGCAACATCTTCAGAGGGCAAGGAAGTGCTCGATACCGGGACCCACCTCATCGAAGCGTGCATAGGGTTGTCATTCTGGTCGCGAACGTGTACGCACATACTGGTCGTTGTAGAGGCGCGCACGTGCCATAGTAGAGGCGCGCACGTAGCATGTAGACGTACATACAGCGGCGAGGGTGCAAGAAGGAAAATACGGCCACGTACGTACATACGGGCAGGGTCTCGAACGCCTAGTCGCGCATATGTACATGGCTGGGTCGGAACAGAGAAACAGCGCCGCTGCCGTGTTCATGGGGAGCCAACCGCTGGGTCGGAACGGAATGCGTGGTCGTGTTCATCGGGAGAGCTTGGACGGAACAGGCGATGGAAACGAGGCCTGGCGTACGCACAATGGAGGAAACGGCCTTGTGTTCGACCGGCCACGTTCGAAACGGGATCCTGTTGATCGGGAGGGCTGGCGCATCGCGACAACAAGGAAACGGACCTCCCACGGTAAAACGGGGTCCTGTTGATCGGGAGGGTGTGGCGCACCGCAAAAGCGGACGAAACGGACTTGTGTTGGAACGCCACGGCCAAACGGGGTCCTGTTGATCGGGAGGGTGTGGCGATCGCAAAACGGATTTAAACGGACTTGTGTTGGAGCGCCACGGCCGAAACGGGAGTCCCGTTCATCGGGAGGGTGTGGCGATCGTAAAACAGGACTCCACGGGATACTGTTCATCTCCACCGTCGACCTCCTCCAGCCTTCACGGCCACCGTCGACCTCCTCCAGCCTCCACGGGCTCCTGCTCATCCATCCTCCACCGCGGCGCTTACTCCACCGGCCATCGCTCAACCACCCCTCCACGGGCACCCCTCCACCGCTTCACTGCTCGTCCAGCCCTCCACACCACGGGGTCCTGTTCAACCACCCCTCCACGGGCACCCCTCCACCGTCTACTGTTCATCCAGCCCTCCACACCACGGTGTCCTGTTCATCCAGAGGCAACGCCACCGCTCACTGTTCATCCACCCCCCCTGCAACGCTCACTGTTCATCCATTCGATCGGCTTGATTAGAAGCAGCGAAGGAACCGCTCCATCGAGTTCGATTAATGTACCATCGATCGATCGCTCGGGTTCAAGAACATGTAGCTCGCAATGCAATCGCCGGGTTCGATTAGAGCCCAACGCCGCCGGGTTCGATTAGAGCCAACGCCTACACACGCTGCAGCAGACGTGTAATGAGAGAAACACGCATCGCCGCCCCCGACCTCCCACCGTAACCGCAACTCCCCAAAATTTTCCTCCCCTCGCTTCTACCATGGTTTTTCCGTCATGGACGGCCCAAAGAATGTCATGCAGCTGCGTCTCCGGCCCGCCCAGGACGAAAATCCCATTTTCGGTCATGATTTTTTGTCATAGAAGTAGGAGCCCACCACATCTATGATGATACCGGGTTTTGTCGAAATTATCGTCATAGAAGTGTCATATGTATGACAGAAAAAAAATTCGTTCGGCCCAAAATGTCACGGATGTGTCTTTTTTTTGTAGTGTATTAAAATTTTGAATTGTTGTTGTAACAGATGAGTTTTCGTCTGAAACCCTGATACTTCGAAAGAGATTGTCCGGTTTGTACACGAAGTGCATCCAGTTTTTGTCGTGACCCTCTCTACTTTTTTGCACATGCTATGCGGGTGAAATGATGATACCATGCCAACTTTCAACCTTTTCAGAATTCATTTGTAGAGCTTTTCAATTTCAGGGCCATTTAGGTCAAAACAAATCAGTAACTGCATTAAAAATAACAAATTATGTCAGAAAGGGTTGAAAGTTGAAGACGTGTCTTTGAATGGTGCATGTTGAATGCAAAAAACATCCGGAATTGTAATAAGTTATTAAAATTTTGAATTACCGGTGTAACAGATGGGTTTTCGTCCGAAACCCTGATACTTCGAAAAAGATTGTCCAGTTTGTACACGAAGTGCATCCAGTTTTTGCCATGACCCTCTCTACTTTTTTGCACATGCTATGCGGGTGAAATGATGATGCCATGCCAAATTTCGACCTTTTCAGAGTTCATTTCTAGAGCTTTTCAATTTCAGAGCCATTTAGCTCAAAACAAATCATTAATTGTATTAAAAATAGCAAATTATGTCAGAAAGGGTTGAAAGTTGATGACGTGGATTTGAATGGTGCATGCTGAACGCAAAAAACGTCCAGAGTTGTAATAAGTTATTAAAATTTTGAATTGCTGGTGTAACAAATGAGTTTTCGTCCGAAACCCTGATACTTCGAAAGAGATTGTCGAGTTTCTACACGAAGTGCATCCAGGTTTTGCCTGACCCTCTCTACTTTTTGCACATGCTATGCGGGTGAAATGATGATACCATGCCAAGTTTCAACCTTTTCAGAGTTCATTTGTAGAGCTTTTCAATTTCAAGGCCATTTAGCTCAAAACAAATTAGTAAATGCATTGAAAATAGCAAATTATGTCAGAAAGGGTTGAAAGTTGAAGACGTGGCTTTGAATGGTGCATGCTGAACGCAAAAAACGTCCTCAGTTGTAATAAGTTATTAAAATTTTAAATTGCCGGTGTAACAGATGAGTTTTCGTCCGAAACCCTGATACTTTGAAAGAGATTGTCTAGTTTGTACACGAAGTGCATCCAGTTTTTTCCGTGACCCTGTCTACTTTTTTGCACATGCTATGTGGGTTAAATGATGATACCATGCCAAGTTTCATCCTTTTCAGAGTTCATTTGTGGAGCTTTTCAATTTCAGGGCCATTTAGGTCAAAACAAATCCGTAAATGCATTAAAAATAGCAAATTATGTTAGAAAGGGTTGAAAGTTGATGATGTGGCTCTGAATGGTGCATGTCGAATGGAAAAAACGTCCGGAGTTGTAATAAGTTATTAAAATTTTGAATTGCCGGTGTAACAGATGAGTTTTTGTCCAAAACCCTCATACTTCGAAAGAGATTGTCCATTTTGTACACGAAGTGCATCTAGTTTTGTCGTGACCCTCTCTAATTTTTTGCACATGCTATGCGGGTGAAATGTTGATACTATGCCAAGTTTCAACCTTTCCAGAGTTCATTTGTAGAGCTTTTCAATTTCAGGGCCATTTAGCTCAAAACAAATCAGTAACTGCACTAAAATAGCAAATTATGTCAGAAAGGGTTGAAAGTTGATGACGTGGCTTTGAATGGTGCATGCTGAACGCAAAAAAGTCCGGAGTTGTAATAAGTTATTAAAATTTTGAATTGCCGGTGTAATAAATGAGTTTTAAATCAAAACCACGATACTTCGAAAGAGATTGTCAAGTTTGTACACGAAGTGCATCCAGTTTTTGCCGTTACCCTCTCTACTTTTTTGCACATGCTATGCGGGTGAAATGATGATACCATGCCAAGTTTCAACCTATTCAGAGTTCATTTTTAGAGCTTTTCAATTTCAGGACCATTTAGGTCAAAACAAATCAGTAAATGCATTAAAATAGCAAATTATGTCAGAAAGGGTTGAAAGTTGATGACGTGGATTTGAATGGTGCATGCTGAATGCAAAAAACGTCCGGAGTTGTAATAAGTTATAAATTTTTTGAATTGCCGGTGTAACAGATGAGTTTTCGTCCAAAACCCTGATAGTTCGAAAGAGATTGTCTAGTTTGTACACGAAGAGCATCCAGGTTTTGCCGTGACCCTCTTTACTTTTTTGCACATGCTATGCGGGTTAAATGATGATACCATGCCAAGTTTCAACCTTTTCAGAGTTCATTTGTAGAGTTTTTCAATTTCAGGGCCATTTAGCTCAAAACAAATCAGTAACTGCATTAAAAATAGCAAATTATGTGAGAAAGGGTTGAAAGTTGATGACGTGGCTTTGAATGGTGCATGCTGAACGCAAAAAACTTCCGGTGTTGTAATAAGTTACTAAAATTTTGAGAGTGAGGGTGTAAACATGTAAAAATATGCATCAAAAATACATTGATCATCAATGATCTTTTTGTGTACAATCTGAATTGTCAATATGAGTCCTCAACGGTTTAGAAACCGGTGAAGACTCATATTGCGGCCACAAATTTTACACATAGAGTTCAATGAAGACCAAGTGCTTGTGATAGTTTCAGAAGTACCATATTTAAGGTGGTAAAAACCCTGTTAGGGGAGCGAGGTGGGACTAAAAACAGTCTGCCACAACCTCTTTAGTGCCGGTTCATGCCAAGAACAGGTACTAAAGGGGCTGGTCGGGCCCCAGCATGACAAAAGCAAGCCACTGCCTCTTTAGTACCGGTTCGTGGCATGAACCGGTACTAAAGGTTCGCCACGAACCGGTATTAATGAGCGCCGACCGCCTAGCCGTTGGAACCGGCACTAATGGTCACATTAGTGCCGGTTCTGTTGCAAACCGGGACTAATGTGCTTCACATTATGCCATTTTTCTACTAGTGTGGGCCTGCTCCATGGTCAAGCCGCATGTGTCGGTGTCAACTCTGGCCCTATGTCATTGTCGGACACGATTTTCATTGTGGGGTCATGATGTCTACTACGCAACCTTCTTCTTGTAGACGTTGTTGGGCCTCCAAGTGCAGAGGCTTGTAGGACAGTAGCAAATTTCCCTCAAGTGGATGACCTAAGGTTTATCAATCCGTGGGAGGCGTAGGATGAAGATGGTCTCTCTCAAACAACCTCGCAACCAAATAACAAAGAGTCTCTTGTGTCCCCAACACACCCAATACAATGGTAAATTGTATAGGTGCACTAGTTCGGCGCAGAGATGGTGATACAAGTGTAATATGGATGGTAGATATAGGTTTTTGTAATCTGAAAATATAAAAACAGCAAGGTAACTAATGATAAAAGTGAGCGTAAACGGTGTTGCAATCTGTAGAAACAAGGCCTAGGGTTCATACTTTCACTAGTGCAAGTTCTCTCAACAATAATAACATAATTGGATCATATAACTATCCCTCAGCATGCAACAAAGAGTCACACCAAAGTCACTAATAGCGGAGAACAAACGAAGAGATTATGGTAGGGTACGAAACCACCTCAAAGTTATTCTTTCCGATCAATCCATTGGGCTATTCCTATAAGTGTCACAAACAGCCCTAGAGTTCATAGTAAAATAACACCTTAAGACACACATCAACCAAAACCCTAATGTCACCTAGATACTCCAATGTCACCTCAAGTATCCGTGGGTATGATTATACGATATGCATCACACAATCTCAGATTCATCTATTCAATCAACACATAAGGTCCAACTATAATAGCAAAGCTCGCGATACATCAAGATCGTGCCAAATCAAGAACACGAGAGAGAGAGAGAGATCAAACACATAGCTACTGGTACATACCCTCAGCCCCGAGGGTGAACTACCCCTCCTCGTCATGGAGAGCGCCGGGATTATGAAGATGGCCACCGGTGAGGGTTCCTCCCCTAGGTGCGGAACAGGGTCCCGATTGGTTTTTGGTGGCTACAGAGGCTTGCGGCCGCGGAACTACTGATCTATTCTGTTCCCCGAAGTTTTTAGGGTATATGGAGATATATAGGCGAAGAAGTACGCCAGGGGAGCCATGAGGGGCCCACGAGGGTGGGGGCGCGCCCCCCTACCTCGTGGCTTCCTCGTTGCTTCTTTGACGTGGACTCCAAGTCTCCCCGGTTGCTTTCCTTCCAAAAATAACTTCTCCAGAAGATTTCATTCCGTTTCGACTCCGTTTGATATTCCTTTTCTTTGAAATACGTAAACAAGGGAAAAAAGCAGAGGCCTTTGGGCTTGGGTCAATAGGTTAGTCCCAAAAATAATATAAAAGTGTTTAATAAGGCCCATAAACATCCAAAACAGATAATATAATAGCATGGAACAATCAAAAATTATAGATACGTTGGAGACGTATCAGGTCGTCGTTGAGGACCTAGGGGGAGCTGGTCAGCATACCAACCTAGATCAGCCTTGCACGGCAGCTCTACCAGGCGGCCGCAAGGGCAGCTGATACGTCTCCAACATATCTATAATTTTTAATTGTTCCATGCTATTATATTATCTGTTTTGGATGTTTAATGGGCTTTAATATACTCTTTTATATTATTTTTGGGACTTACATATTAACCGAAGGCCCAAAGTGCAAATTGTTGTTCTTTTGCCTATTTCAAAGGTTCATGAAAAGGAATATCAAGCGGAATCCAAACGGAACGAAACCTTCATGAGGATCTTTCTTGGAACAAACACAATCCAGGAGACTTGGAGTGGAAGTTCGAGACGAACGAGGCGGCCACGAGGCAGAGGGCGCACCTGGGGGTAGGCGCGCCTCACCCTCGTGGGCCCCTCGTAGCTCCACCGACCTAATCCTTTCGCCTATATATACTCTTATACCCTGAAAACATCGAGGGGAGCCACGAAACCACTTTTCCACCGCCGGAACCTTGTGTACCCGTGAGATCCCATCTTGGGGCCTTTTCCGGCGATCTGTCGGAGGGGGATTCGATCACGGAGGGCTTCTACATCAACACCATAGCCTCTCCGATGATGTGTGAGTAGTTTACCACAGACCTTCGGGTCCATAGTTATTAGCTAGATGGCTTTTTCTTTCTCTTTGGTTCTCAATACAAAGTTCTCCTCGATGTTCTTGGAGATATATTCGATGTAATACTTTTTATGTGTGTTTGCCGAGATCCGATGAATTGTGGGTTTATGATCAAGATTATCTATGAACAATATTTGGTTTGAATTCTTATATGCATGATTTGATATCTTTGCAAGTCTCTTCGAATTATCGTTTTAGTTTGGCCTACTAGATTGATCTTTCTTGCAATGGGAGAGGTGCTTAGCTTTGGGTTCAATCTTGCGGTGTCCTTTCCCAGTGACAGTAGGGGCAGCAAGGCACGTATTGTATTGTTGCCATCAAGGATAAAATGATGGGGTTTATATCATATTTCTTGAGTTTATCCCTCTACATCATGTCATCTTGCCTAATGTGTTACTCTGTTCTTATGAAATTAATACTCTAGATGCATGCTGGATAGCGGTCGATGTGTGGAGTAATAGTAGTAGATGCAAAATCATTTCGGTCTACTTGACACAGACGTGATGCCTATGTTCATGATCATGCCTAGATATTCTCATAACTATGCGCTTTTCTATCAATTGCTCGGCAGTAATTTGTTCACCCACCGTAATATATGCTATCATGAGAGAAGCCACTAGTGAAACCTATGGCCCCCGGGTCTATTTTACATCATATTAGTTTCCCGTCAACTAGCTATTTCTGTCGCCGTTTATTTTGCAGTCTTTATTTTCCAATCTATACAACAAAAATACCAAAAATATCTATCTTATTATCTTTATCATATCTCACTTTTGCAAGTGGCCGTGAAGGGATTGACAACCCCTTCATCGCGTTGGTTGCAAGGTTCTTGATTGTTTGTGCAGGTACTAGGCGTCTTGCCTGTAATCTCCTACTGGATTGAAACCTTGGTTCTCAAAAACCGAGGGAAATACTTACGCTACTTTGCTGCATCACCCTTTTCTCTTCAAGGGAAAACCAACGCATGCTCAAGAGGTAGCAGCGGCACCCTCGTGCTTCGTCTCCGTCGACAGATTCTCCCACAGAGCCTTCCCTCTCGCGCTCATGGTGTATGTGGTGCAAGGGAGGAGGATGTGGAGCAAATGTGTTGTGGTGTGGAGTTTAGCCGGGATGTGGCCGCGATTAAATAGCAAATTCTGGTGAGGCCAAGGGTCCGGGTGCGTCAATGCACGGAGCCAAAGTTGGTTCCTCGGCAGGCGAGCCTTTCCCAATGGCGGCAAACGGAGGGACGGGCATTGAACAGCCTTGGTATGGCGCCATTGAACAGATTCCGACACCGGGGACATGGTGTGGGCTGCGCTCTCGGCCGACGTGTTGCTTCAGTGTCGACGCCATTGAGAGGTCGCGTCCGCTCTGGGTCGACGTTAATGCGGGCAGCTGGCGTCGGGCGAGAACGACACGGGCGAAGGAGGAGGGTTTATGGTGGGCCAGGGTAGTCAGGAGCGGGAGTGGCAGCGGTCCGGATGCCTGCAAAGTCCAACCCCCCCCCCCCCCCCCACTTTCTCTCTGGTTTGCCGGAAAGCGCGCGTGGACGGGCCTGCGGACCAATACATGATCGTGTTGGACGGCTTTCGGGTCCGGATCTTACGGTCTGGACGTATGCAGTCGGTTTAAGGGTCGGTGTTGAAGATGCCCTAAGAGCATCTATAGCCGGCAACCTCAAATCCTCCTCAAACGTCTACAACGTGTTCGGTCAGTGATCGAACAGGAGAGAAAAAAATGATTTGACCGGACCCCTCGTATCATCCCTAAACGCCCGGCTTGTTCGCGAACCCCCATATTGCGGTCAAATGTAGGGAGGATATAAGGCCTAGCGGACGCACCCGTGTTCGTTGCAGTAGTAGTGGTCGAAGACGTAAAATGGATCGAGCAGGATCTGCACACTGTCGGAGTTGTCCGACCGGTCACTGGCCTCCTCCTTCTCCTCTTTGTGGGGCCGTCCATGCATGGCACATACCGCCCGGTTTTGCTCCCGGGCGAGGGCGTGCGTCGCCCTTCTTTGCCGCTTCTCGAGGTTGTGGCACGGACTACTTCCCCGTCTAAGAAGGTGTGGGACTTCCCTCCTCCTCCTCGGTCATGCGCCTCAAGCCACCAACATCGTTTGATTCGTGTGCCATTTGCGCCGATGCATTGGATGCCGCCGGATCGAGTCAGACCATGGTAGGCGCATTCTTCCCGGAAGCGGCAAAGAGGCAGGCAGACAACAACCTCCTCCTCGTGGATGAGGTCCCAATCGACGGATCGGGAAAACTCAAAGCCGGATTCGCTGTCGGTCATGCTGGAGAAGGCCGGAGATCACCGGAGCGGGGCTTGGGAGCGGTCTGGAGTAGGGTGGAGTGGCTAGGGTTTCGTCGAGGATGTGGACAGGGACGAATATATATATGAGATCAGAGTGGGACATGATAAGCAGGGATGTGACATGGATCGGTATGGGTTGGGTACGAAGGGTGTCCGTCATTCCTCACTTGGACCGGTATGAGAGAGGCAGTAGATGAGTCTGGTCGTAGATGCCCTAACCAAATTTAATTAAAGATCGCAACATGCTCAGGAAAATGAAATCACACATTGCTGGGCTTGTTCAGCAAAAAAGAAGAAGAAAAATTGATCCTGGCCGTACGTGCGCGCGCTGTCTGATCTGGATTTTTTTTTGAACCGGGCAGCTGTCTGATCTGATGCTGAGATGGTCCGTCAAAGCAGCAGGAACGGGGGTCCAGCCACGCGCCCATGCTGCCGGCCTGCCGCTGCGTGTTGTTGACCGAAACCGGCTATGGATGATGGCACAACGGATCCGGACTCCTGCGGACGCGCTGATTTAGTGTCGCCACGTGGCCGTGCAAGCGCCACGTCCTGGAGGAGAACCGCGCCCGCGCGCGCACTTTGTTCAGGCAAACCGCGTGCGGGGGATCAATCATCACGGAATTATGGCGCCATAATTGGCTTGTAAATTGCGGGGGGCATGGGGCCAAGCTCAGCTTAGTCAAGGATGATATGCACTGTCTTAATTTTCAGTTTAGGTCCCCTAAAAAGAAGTTTTCAGTTTAGCGTTTCTAAAAAAAAGGGTTTTCAGTTTAGGAGTCGTTGAGAAAAGACATGCCAAATGCTCTGAAAATCCTTTTTGATAGTGAATTGTGCCTCTTTTTAACACTGATTAATTGGTCTGTACGCATGCGATCAATTCATACGTGATGCGGAGACCTTACCAAATGCTGATACTGATGCATGCATGTCATTGCATCCAAGCATAATTCGGCGGAGGCCGTGTAGAAAACCATCTATTTTGACCTGTCGCTCTCCCCATGCATGCAAGGGAAGGGAATGAACGTGCTCGCGCTTGTACCTCTAGCTCGACTGTCCGGTCACCCTCCATGTAGAAACACGTTTTGCACAGACCAATCGAGTTCATCCTTCATCTACGTATATATACGGCTCGACCGTCCGGAGCACGCATGGGAAAAAGTCATGGTATTTACCATGCAAGAAAAATAAAAATCATGGCATTTTATTCAGTTTTTGAAACGGAAGAAGTCATAGTTAATTCATTCATGCGCTCAGTTAACAGACCTGGACCTCCACGGCCTTCCTACAAAGATTCTGGTTTCTTCGTATGCATCCATTATTTGTGACGCAATCGCCAACAATGCGAAAGATAAATGTGAAAATCAACATTATAAGAGATTCTTTTTTTTGCTATAAGAGCATCTATAGCCACGGTGGGCAAATCCGGCCTTAGATTTTACCATTTGCAACGACATTGACCTATTTTCGAAATATCAAATACATGTAAAGACATGCACGTCGATTATTTTGGATGTTTAGTCCATGTTGAACCGGTGCACTAAATTATCCGTACTTAAAATTTCTAGTGTAGATGACATTCGTGTCGGTAGTCCCACCTGGCCACGCGAGGAGCAACACAGCCAGCTTAAAATGGTCTTGTCGTGCAAAAGCAATAACTTTCGGTCAACATTGCACCCTTTTCTGAAGAATATGGAATGCCACTATGAATCTCCTCTGTTGTCCATATCCCTCATGAATGGAGCATTGATGTGCCCGACTCTTTTTGAATCATTTCATCAAGCTTCATCGGTCCATACTTCTCACCCAACGAACCATCGGAATCCATGCTTTTGCCTACCAAAAAATCACCGAAAAAAATGGTCTAACAATGTGTTGAACACATAAAGGGCAAGGTGGAATCAGGCGCAAGGGTGGCAACAGAGCTAGGAGACGTCCGACGCGGAGGAGGAAGAAGACAGATGAAGTGAAATCAGGTAGGTTGGAGGAGGGATTTGGTTCAATTTTTGTTTCGGTCGGGCTGTCAGGTCCGTCATGGATGCGCTCGGACTGCCCCAGATTTGGGCTAGATGTGAGGGGTGCCGGTTAATCCGGGCGTTTGAGGCTGATTTGAGGCACCCGGTTGGGTCACTTTTCTTTTGGACCGATCACAGACTGGTCCGTCCGCCCGGTCGTTTGAGGGGGGTTTGGGGCGGTCTACTGTAGATGCTTTAAGCCTCAAGACATTTCTTCCTACGTAGGTTAATTGCATTCGAATTATTTAGAGATTGCTCACTAGACCGATAGATTAATTGCATTCAAACAAGCTGCACAAAAATTCGGGCAATGGTTGTATTACGTCCGTTTTGTAATGTATATTTCGGTTGTGTTCATTGCAATGCTGCAGAGGCCGGAGGTTTTAACCTTCTTTAAAAAGAAAGTTTACCTCCACCCGCCTATTAGTATGGTGAGTTTTGCATGCAACCTAAATACAGTTAATGTGCGTGAACAAACGTTGTTTTCAATGCGTGTGTGAGAGAGACCTTCATTAGATTTCTATTCTATTATCTAAAGTAGTCATCAGCATAAAACGTCCAAGACAAAAACTAAAGCGAGAAGACCGATAATGCACCCACCTCAGCAGTCGTCCACACTGCTGGTCTGCTGCAGAAACCAAAGAGGGAAAATTAGCGATGGATGATGGGGGAAATACACTTGTGTTCCTGGTTGTATATTCATCCTTTATGGGGATTTTTTTAAAATAATTTAATAAAAAGTCAAAATAGGTAAGAACAATTTTGACAAAACACTTGACTTACTTTTGCACTAGTATACAAATTTTCACGAAAAAAAACAAAAATTGACCTCATAGCAAAAAAGATAAAATTTATTTGCTATTATAGATCACTATTCATGCTATTTGAGCCAAAAATTTGTCTTTTTTGAAAAAGAAGTCAAAGGGAGATTTTTTTCTTTTTATGGATATTTTCTCACGAATACAATAGAAGGTCAAGTTTATTAAAAATATTTTCAGGAATTTTTGACTTTTTGTTGAATTACTAATTTCTTTCTCATATAGGGTGTAGATGTTCCATAGACCACAAATCCTCCTCCAGATGGCCCATTTCATCCGAAGTAGCCGAGGGAGATTAGCCACCTGCGACGTAGCCGTAGCAGCAACTAGTAGCAAATGGCGGGAGCGAGAGAGAGAGAAGAGAGCCTAGGTCGAGCGAGCGTATTTCTGGCAGCCAAGTTGGAATCCGGCAGAAATCACATATTTGACCTGAGACCCAAATCAAATCACAAACTGACCTGATCATGAAAAAATTTCACTCTGCTGACCCTTTGGTGTGGCGCCCGACAGCTGGGCGCCGCATCCTACTGTGCAGCGCCCTTCCTTTAGGCGTCGCACCTCCTGCCATCGTGGCAGCCTGGTCGATTATTGCCCCACACGCACTGCAGTAACGCCTAAGGGCTAGGCGCCACACTTTTGACGTGCAGCACCTAGTCCTTAGGCGCTGCAAGTGACTAAGCGCTGCCGCCCCAGCCCGACCAGGCAGTTCTTCATCTCTCCGCTCTTCGACAGAGAGCAGCGGCGCCCATCTAATCCCCCACATCCCTCTCAGATCCAAGATTTGGTCCGTGGATTCGATCCCCAATCCATCCTACTAGGTAAACTCTTCCGTTCTCTTTCTTTTACTCCGTAAATTTGTTGCCATTTTAGAGATTTGTCCAAGATTTGATGGAACCCTTGATTTGTTTGGTTTGCTCGATTTAGGATGTGTATTCATATTGGTAGTACCGTAGTGTTATTTAGTTCACAATATATGATTCTTGTTAGTGAAACCCTAGATTGTTTAGTTTTTTTAGATATATATGAGATGCCTATTTTATATATAACTATGAGATGTTGATTTTGTAGACATATATGAGAAGTTTGTTTAGATATATATTAGATGTTGAGTTTATTTCAAATATTAGATGTTGAGTTTATTTGAAATATTAGATGTTTAGTTTATTTGAACACATATGACATATTCATTGTGTGAAAAGGAGATGTTGAGATTCTTGTAGTTGAACACATGTTATATGTTTAGTGTATACCGATATTTGAGATGAAGATGAACTCTTATATGTTTATTGTTTGAAATTGTAAGGATGGTTTGGCTTACGGACGATGTCTCTGACGTGCAACACCGGGCCTACATGATGCTTGAGAAGGATAAGGTAATAATGAGTAATCTAAATATTTTGCACACTTGCCTTTAGTTGAAATGTACATGCCCTAAGATTTGTCATTACTAGTTTATTGCCGCAGCTTGAACCTCTGAAGATTCGGTATCACGGGGTCTCTAGTCCTGCCATGCCTTACGATGAGCGGTACACACCGTACATCAAGCAGGCAGGGACTACTCCGTGGATTCATTGGTCACCGGTCCACCCGAATCTGAACGCTCCACCGGTGTCCGCTCTTGTTGATCGGTGGAGGCCGGAGACCCACAGTTTCCATCTTCGGACCGGGGAGATGACCGTGACGCTCGAGGATGTCTCGTTGATCACCGGTCTTGCTATCGACGGGAGGCCTCTCTGTATGAGCATCGATTTTGATGGGTGGCGAGAGCAGATGATTGCTCTTATCGGTATGGCTCCTACCGAGGCTGAGGATGATGTAGAGGAGGGAGAAGAGAAGAAGAGGGAAAGGAAAGCAGCCGGAGCTGCTTTCACGTGGATTCAAAATAACTTTGCGACGTGCCCTCCGGATGCCGCTGATGATGTGATCCAGACACATGCTCGTGTGTATATGTGGTACGTTGTGTCAAGGACTTTGTTTCCTGACTCCACTGGCAAGAACGCTCCATGGATGTGGCTGAAGGCATTGACCGTCTTCGATAGCAAATGGAGCTGGGGTTCAGCGACTCTTGCCTACTTGTACCGGCTGTGTAGTTGGTCCATTTTGTGATCAACTCATTTCTTCATTAGCAATGCAAGCTTGCTGTCAAGTTAACATTGTTTTTCTTTCATATGTAGCTGGACGATGCGTGTTGCGAGGATCACACCTAGTGCGAGCATTGGTGGTAATCTGCTTCTACTTTTTGTATGGAGCTGGGAGCGTCACCTGTTGGACGCTCAAGAGCGTCGAGTTTGATTCTTGGTATGCAGATGAACATGATTTAATTACGGCGCCCACGTGGGCTTACAAGTGGGATATCGTTTCGAGATGACGAACGATGTCAATCTCATGTACCAAAAGTACATTGCCGAGTTGGACACGATTACGCTCGAGCGGTGTAAGGAGGTCATTACTTCAGTCCTTTCTCATGCTTGCTTGAAAAATAGTCATCAAATTTGCATTGTTGCCCTGTTTCATAGGTGGAATGGCAACCATATGGCGCGGGTGAGAGCTTGGGGTACACCGCGGAGTTCCGCCTCAACCTGATGTGCTTGCGGGATAAGGATCTCTAGCTTATGCGGTGCCCACTGATATGCAACTGGGCGGTTGAGTTTCATTTGCCGCATCGCGTGTATCGTCAGTTTGGTCTTTTCCAGCCTCACCCGCCGGATTGGGTGGACACGGACAAAGCACTTCATAGGTAAGAGAGCATGTCTGCGTATTGTCTAATCATCGGGACTCCTTTTGATTGTGCTAATGTTTGGTTTTATACCACGCAGGTTGGACAGGAGAAGGCAGTGGAAGATAAAGGATCGGGACAAGCATCATTCTCACAGATGTTACCCGCTTCCAGCTTTGTGTGGAGCAAGCTCAGTAGCATCAAGACGCGCCCGCTTCGTGAGCACAACCCACTTGCTTTTGATAACTATGTACGGTGGTTTATTGGAACTACTGAGTTGAGATATGCCCACGGCATATAATGAGGATATTCTTGAAGAACCCGTAAACTTTGAGGATCTAGCAAAGGGAAGTACAACAGAGATGTCGTGCAAGGGCAAGGAGTCCTGCTGTTCGGTGATTAACTATGTGGTAAAGTGTTCCCCTCTTTACTTTCCGTTGACCGTATTACACATGTTTGAATGGCTAACACATTCATTCTTTCTCATCCGCAGCCGCATCGATATCAAGAAAGCAAATGGCGAGAGCAGTCTATTACGGAGAAGACACCGTTTGGAACTGGCAAAGATGATGGTTCACTACGAGCATTCCTCAAGGTACATATCGAATTAAATATGAGAGCCAGTCGATGTTGCGAAGTTTGATATCTTACACACTTGTTCATGTTACAGCGTCATGACAAGAAGTTAAAGGCGGTTATCGAACCTTCTCGGTTGTCGTGATCCTGAATATGATGAACCATACGCCTCTAGGTCCGGTACACCACTGCACCCGCATCTCACAATGAGGGGGACGATGTGAGTTCCTCATATGCTTATATGGATGATGAGGGTGGGATCACCCAAGAGGTATGACTAATCCTTTAGATGTGATTCTCACTTGATTACGACACCGGCCTTCACCATTTTGTTTCGTTGTGTAATAGGGCCATGAGCTTGATGATGACATGACTTTGGCGGACGCTCAAGCTCGGTCCGCATATGTGTTCAAGCCTAGGAAGCCCAGACGCCGGTACACGCCCTACGACTATGACAACAGAGGCAACCCAAAGGTGGTCGTAGGGACCTCGCGGATGGCTAGCTTGGATGATGAGGCGGAGGAGGAGGCGGAGGCGGAGGAGGAAGTGCACGAAGAGGAGCCTCGTGCTCCTAAGAAGAAGAAGATTGCCTGCAGGCGTGGCACCAGGAACACGCGCGGAAGGCATTAGTGCTTGTTCATGTTACTTGTAGCCGTTTAATTAGGTTGATTAACTTGTGAGGTTATGTGCGAACTTGAAGTAATGTTGAATTGTCTTAAATGATATGATGTTTAAGTTATTAGTTCTCTTTGCTTAGCATGTGCAGTTTATGCATTTTTTATTATGTGAGTCTTTGCTGCAGGAGGCCAAAATGGCATCTGTTTCGCAGTTTTAATTATAGCAAGATCACTGCAGCGCTTCAAATCGTTAGGCGCTACACTGTACTGTGTGGCGCCCAACTGTTAGGCGTTGCACTACTTCCATGGCTATCCAGAGAGCCACGGTTGGCTTGCATCACATCCATAATACTTACAATGACTGCAGCATCACAGCAATTTGAACAAACACAAATTTTATGCCGACGAGTTCATAACTTAAGACAATTCAAACATTACTACGACATGGTTGACGACACATTCATTACAAATGACAAATGGCAGCTTGCCCTAGAAGATAGTTCACCAACATCTCACATGCCCTCACAACTTCACGACACATTCATTAGAAGATAGTTGACGACGAGTGCACCGAAGCGAAGTCCCTACTGAGTAGAGCGGGGCCATTTCCCCTTCTTGTCACGTGTCGAGTCCTCCTCTTGCGCCTCGCGAGCCTTTGCAAGCTTTCTTGCCCTCTCCTCCTCACGAGAAAGTTTCGCTTACGTGCCCTCTCCTCCTCTCGCTTCTTCCGCTCCATCCTCTCCTTCCGACGACGCTCTTCCTCCAAGCCTCTTTGAAACGATTCTTCAACCGTTTGCCGCCTAAGACAATCTGCGTATTGGTCCTTTTTCACATCTTCTGGCACTTCAAGATCTATCCACGTGAAGTACTTGCATAGAGGAGGCGGTGACTACATAAAAATTTGTTGTTAGTGTTGACACACATTTGAGAGTAACATTTTACTTCTCAAACATACCGTTGGTTGGTCATAGGCGTTAGTTGGAAGTGCACGATCATAAGCATAGTTCGGGCATACAAAATATCTCCGCCCTTCCGTCCATGCTTTCTTTCGGTCGGTGGACACCTTCACCTTGCAAACATCTCCACACCAACATGGCGGGATGTTGACATCTTTCTCCTTCACCTTGTCCAAAGATGCGTCCTCCCACTTGTTCGGCATGTCTTCTTGGTTAGCACACGGTGGCCTCGTCATGGAACCGGATGAAGCCATGCCTACAAAACCGAGAATTATTGGTCAACCCTAACCCCCACTTAACAATAACCACAACCCTAACACCAACATAACCCTAACACCAACATCAAACACACATAACCCTAACCCTAGCATACTATGAAAGCCTAACCATACCAAATTAGCAAAGAAACACAAATTTCCAAATCCTATCAAAAACTAGGGTTTCCCCCAAACTAGCAAGATTTGAGCAAATGTGACAATTCCTATGGATGAAAACGAGGGGATCGGAGGAGATTACCTTAAGGGAGGGTTGGCTTCAAAATCCACGGTCAAATACTCCGGACCTGAGAAGGATTTAAGAGGGGGAGAGAGGAGGCGAGGGGAGGCACTTGAGCTTCGGGTTTGTGTGGAGGGTGGGGTGTGTGGGTGGGATGGGTGGGAGGGAGTTGGTGCAGCCTAATAAATGTCTGTGTGCAGCGCCTAAGGAAAGGCGCCACACTACACGGTGCAGCCTTGCCCTTAGGCGCTGCACACCGGACATGCCGATCTAGAGAGCACCAGAGCTGCCCAAGAGCTTTTCCACCCCAAAATTTGCTAAGTCACAGGCGCCCAAGGCAAGGCGCTGCACACCACTGCAGGCGCCAAGAAATAGGCGCTGCACTATATAGTGTGGCGCCTTGCAGGCGCTGCACACGGACTTAGCAATTTTGGGGTGCAAAACCCACTTGGAATGCTTTGTTGCTCTCGATCGGCATGTCCAGTGTGCAGCGCCAAGGCCAAGGCGCCAGATCAGGTAGTGTGGCGCCTCGCCCATAGGCGCTGCGCACCTGGACATGCCGGTCCAGAGAGCAACATAATTATTCCAGTTGGTTTTCCACAGTGCAACGCCTAGCCCTTGGGCGCCACACTACACAGTGCAACGCCTTGGCCTTGGGCACTGCACTAACTGCTGTTTTCAAATACCTACTGGTTTTTTTGTTTTGTGATTCATAAAGATGCCACATAATCATATCCAAATTACATGTAGTAGTCCAAAACACAGAAATAGTAGTCCAAATCACATAGTCATACACACATAGCACATATACTTGTCCAAATCACATAGTCATACACACATAGGGATCTCACATAGTCATACACATAAATATTAGTCCCCTCACATAGTCATACACACATAGCACATATACTTGTCCAAATCACGGTCCATGTAGTTTCTTCTTCTTCCTCTCTTCTTCTTATTATTCTTCTCCCTCCTCCCACCACCAAGGGATCTCACCTTCCCCCTCCGTGTCCTCCACCCCCTTCATTGTTTCCATACCTATGAAAATAGCAATATAATAGTTAGTCACACAATACAAATTGACAACACAAGCATTGAGCCAAAAGAACAAGATCATAGTAAGTCACATATGGCAATGGTCCATTGAGCCAAGAGAACATTCCTCCACTACGGCCGCCGCCAAGGCCAAGATTACCACCACGGCCTCCACCAGCACCACGGCCTACACCACCACCGCGGCCTCTACCGCCACCACCACGGCCTCTACCACCACCACCACCACGGCCTCTACCAGCACCACGACCAAGACCATCACCACGACCTCTACCACCACCACGGCCAAGACCATCACCACGGCCAAGACCTTCACCACGACCAACACCATCACCACGACCTCTACCACCACCACGGCCAAGACCATCACCACGGCCAAGACCTTCACCATGGCCAAGACCATCACCACGGCCTCTACCACCACCACGGCCTCTTCTAAGACCAAGTTGACTCCCTCTTTGTTTCCTAGTTCCTCGTTGGCTTGTTTGATTTGAGTGGTTTGGTACTCCACCACTTGTTTGACTTGGTTGGCTAGCCCTTGGTTCACTTGGTTGGCTATCATTTGCTTGGCTTGTGCTTGCACCATTTTTCTTTGATCTCTTTCTTGGTTTGGGACAAGTTCTTGCGTTGTGTCCCCCATTACTGCAGCCCCCACAACGGGATTGCTCACGAGGCTCTTGGAATTGGCCGGTGCCGTATTCTCCACCGCCACCACGGCCCCATCCGTCCATGTCACCTCTAAGACGCTTTGTCTTACGTCTTCCCCATCTAACGACCTTCAATTCCGGGTCCGGCAATAGTTGAACTCCATGATACTCCGGTCATTGTGATTGGTCCAAGTATGGCTGGAACCGTGGAGTCCATATATTCTTTACCGTCATGATTGAGAACTCGGACTCCCTCACGGTAAGAGGGTGATTGACGTCCACATTCCTAACCCGGGATGCATTTAACAAGTGCGAGCATGGGAGATGAAGCAAAGACGGCCTCATGCAGCTGCAATCACACCGTGTTAGGGAGACCTTGAAAGACCGGCCTCCGTGTTGGCGGCCATCGTTTGTGGTTCCTCCGGGCTCTTTCACCTCATACTTCCACTCGTTGTCGTCATATAGTACAGCTTCTTCGGAGTCTGCCTTTTGTGATTGAAATTCCAACCATTCTTCAACCTTTGGTGGGAAATTGTACTTGTGCTTATCCTTGTTCTCACCAGCAATCTGCTTATTAGTCTCCATTGAGTGCTTTAAAAAGTATTCATTCATCTTGTCAAATGTGTATTGAACTATTTTTTTTTGCCGTCATGGGTAATGCACGTACACCCTTGAGCACCTTATTGAAGCATTCTGCCATATTGCTTGTCATTTGACCGTACCTCCGGCCATCTTCATCGAAAGCACGTGCCCACATATTCCTTACGGCAATGTTCCTATTGAGAAACTCCTGACTGCCGGGGTCAAGTTTCTTGTGTCTGAGCAATGCATTGAACAATGTGGAAAACCGCTTGTTGGTGAAAGCGAGACAACAATCCTGAAGATCATCGGCCAACTCCTTCATACCACATGCCCTATAAAAGTTTGCACAAAAGTGCCTCATGCACCATCGATGATGCAACTTTGTATGTCCGGGAATGTCAATCACCACCGCATTTAGAATTCTAGGATGGCCGATATGACACAAATTTCCCTTTCAGCCGGTAATACCCTTTGTTCTCACCGACGCAAGAACCACTCCCATTTATCATTGTTCTCCACCTCAACCAAAGCGAAAGCCAAAGGCAACACCGGTTATTGGCATCACTTGCTATTGCAACCAATAAAGTGCCCTTGTATTGTCCGGTCAAGAACGTGCCATCAATGGCGATGACGGGCTGACAATGCTCAAAAGCCCTCACGCATTGCTCAAAGGCCCAAAATGCACAGCCAATTACTCGGGCGGTCCTCCCGTTATGAATCAATGTTTGGTGCCCATGAGGCTCAACCACGTGAACCATGCCTGGGTTTGTGGCGGCCATAGCTAACAACAACCTAGGGAGTCGGTTGTATGCTTCCTCCCAATTGCCATACAACATATTGATTGCGGCTTGCTTCGCCTTCCATGCCTTGCCGTACTTCACCTTGTAATGAAAGATGGCTTTCACAAGGTCAATGACACTCTTGACGCTCATTATTGGAAGTGTGGATATTTGGTTGGACAGCCTGTAAGCAATGAACTCGGACGTGAGTTGTCTGTGTTGTTGGTACACAAGCTTGCCATCCGCATTCTTGTGCCGGCACATGTGAGTTGGTAGACAACTCACTATGCGCCAAGTGGGACCTCCTTTCCATGGCCTTGCACGCACAATCCACGGACATGTTGGCACTTCACATTTTGACCGTGTAACACACATTCACGTCCGAGTTGGCCACTTTATGTGGATGATAATGTGTAACCGAGTAGTTGTCGAGCCACATCTTCAATTCCAAGAAGGATTGAAACTCACAACCGGGATATATCCCGTTCTTGCCGCTCTTCCAAATCACGGTGAGAACTTGGCCTAGCTCCAAGAGATATGCATTTGCCACCATCCACAACGGCTTCATTCATGAGACTAAGATCCTTGAACAATGGTGTCTTGTGATCCCGCCTCAATACCTTCTTGAATGCTTCGGCCTCCTTCGGCGTGAACCCCTCCTCATCAACTTCTTCATCGGGACCATCGTCATCCGAGTCCGATGCATATGCATGGGAAAAAGGGATGGATTAGTCCATTGTCTCTTGCACATGATATTGGTCGAGATCACACACATTATTGTCATGGAGGTCAACTTCGTTGTCATCCTCCTCGTACTCATCATTCTCCTCTTCAAAACCTTCATTTTGGTTGTTTGGAGTCGGGCTCAATGTTGGCCAATCTTGTTGCGTGAATTGAGGTTCACTCATTTGATCTTGGTTCATGGGTGGGGAGTGCTAGCAACCAACGGGAGGGGTTCGGTTCAAGTCTAAATTCAAAGTAGACTCAACCTTCTTGGAGGCAAATAACTCAAGAGCCTTGTCTAGAGATTCGGCAACCGTCTCCTTGTATGCAACCCAACGTTGCTCGGAGTTCACACGCATTGTCTTCCAACGGATGTGCATTCCAAAACCAACATTATGCCTTCCCTCAAACTCAACAACGTCACTTGGGTCCATCCAATTCAAATCTTTCCTCAGTTGTTCCAAAAGCTCCGCATAGCTAGGACTACTCTCAAACACCATGTCAAGCTCATCCGGGTCCGTCTCAACATTGCCTTTCAAAAAGGCCTCTTTATCCACATGATGAACATAAACACATATTCTCCCCATCCCTACAATAATAAAAACACACATATATTAAGAAAAATATTTGCACACATATGCCCTAACATATATATGAATTAATAACCCTAACCCCCACATAACAACCATAACCATAGCATAACCCTAACACCAACATCAAACACACATAACCCTAACACCAACATCAAACACACATAACCCTAACCCTAGCATACTATGGAAGCCTAACCAACCCAAGTTAGTGTTGGAAATATGCCCTAGAGGCAATAATAAAAGGATTATTATTATATTTCCTTGTTCGTGATAATTGTCTTTTATTCATGCTATAATTGTATTATCCGGAAATCGTAATACACGTGTGAATACATAGACTACAACATGTCCCTAGTAAGCCTCTAGTTGACTAGCTCGTTGATCAATAGATAGTCATGGTTTCACGACTATGGACATTGGATGTCATTGATAACAGGATCACATCATTAGGAGAATGATGTGATGGACAAGACCCAATCCTAAGCATAGCACAAGATCGTAGTTCGCTTGCTAGAGCTTTTCCAATGTCAAGTATCTTTTCCTTAGACCATGAGATCGTGTAACTCCCGGATACCGCAGGAGTGCTTTGGGAGTACCAAACGCCACAACGTAACTAGGTGACTATAAAGGTGCACTACGGTATCTCCGAAAGTGTGCATTGGGTTGTCACGGATCGAGACTGGATTTGTCACTCCGTATTACGGACAGGTATCACTTGGGCCCACTCGGTAATGCATCAACATAATGAGCTCAAAGTGACCAAGTGTTTGGTCACGGGATCATGCATTACTGATGCAGTAAAGTGACTTGCCAGAACGAGATTGAACGAGGTATTGGGATACCGACGATCGAATCTCGGGCAAGTAACATACCGATTGACAAAGGGAATTGTATACGGGGTTGCTTGAATCCTCGACACCGTGGTTCATCCGATGAGATCATCGAGGAGTATGTGGGAGCCAACATGGGTATCCAGATCCCGCTGTTGGTTATTAACCGGAAAGCCGTCTCGGTCATGTCTACGTGTCTCCCGAACCCGTAGGGTCTACACACTTAAGGTTCGGTGACGCTAGGGTTGTATGAATATGAGTATGCAGCAAACCGAAAGTTGTTCGGAGTCCCGGATGAGATCTCGGACGTCACGAGGAGTTCCGGAATGGTCCGGAGGTAAAGAATTATATATAGGAAGTGCTGTTTCGGCCATCGGGAGAGTTTTGGGGGTCACCGGTATTGTACCGGGACCACCGGAAGGGTCCCGGGGGTCCACCGGGTGGGGCCACCTATCCCGGAGGGCCCTGTGGGCTGAAGTGGTGAGGGAACCATCCCCTGGTTGGCTGGTGTGCCCCCCTTGAGCCCCCCTGCGCCTAGGGTTGGAAACCCTAGGGGTGGGGGGCGCCCCACTTGCCTTGGGGGGCAAGCGTCCCCCCTTGGCCGCCGCCCCCCTTGGGAGATCTCATCTCCTGTGGTCAGCGCCGCCAGGGGGGCCTATATAAAGGGGGGGAGGGAGGGCAGCCGCACCCTGAAGCCTTGGCGCCTCCCTCTCCCCTGCTACACCTCTCCCTCTCGTAGAAGCTCTGCCGGAACCCTGCTGCATCCACCACCACGCCGTCAGGTCTTTGGATCTTCATCAACCTCTCCCTCCTCCTTGTTGGATCAAGGTGCGGGAGACGTCATCCGCTCCGTACGTGTGTTGAACGCGGAGGTGCTTTCCGTTTGACACTTGGTCATCGGTGATTTGGATCACGACGAGTATGACTCCCTCAACCCCGTTCACTTGAACGCTTCCGCTCGCGATCTACAAAGGTATGTAGATGCACTCCTATCACTCGTTGCTAGATGAACTCATAGATGGATCTTGGTGAAACTGTAGGAAATTTTTTATTTTCTGCAACATTCCCCAACAGTGGCATCATGAGCTAGGTCTATGAGTAGTTCTCTATTGCACGAGTAGAACACAAATCTGTTGTGGGCGTAGATGTTGTCAACTTTCTTGCCGTTACTAGTCTTATTTTACTTCATCGGTATTGTGGGATGAAGCGGTCCGGACCGACCTTACACGTACGCTTACGTGAGACAGGTTCCACCGACTGACATGCACTAGTTGCATAAGGTGGCTAGCGGGTGTCTATCTCTCCCACTTTAGTTGGAGCAGATTCGGCGAAAAGGGTCCTTATGAAGGGTAAATAGAAGTTGACAAATCACGTTGTGGTTTTTCGTAGGTAAGAAAACGTTCTTGCTAGAACCCTATTGCAGCCACGTAAAAGATGCAACAACAATTAGAGGACGTCTAACTTGTTTTTGCATCAATTGCCTTGTGATGTGATATGGCCAAAAGTTATGATGAATGATGAATGATATATTGTGATGTATGAGATCATGTTCTTGTAATAGGAATCACGACTTGCATGTCGATGAGTATGACAACCGGCAGGAGCCATAGGAGTTGTCTTAATTATTGTATGACCTGCGTGTTATTGATTCAACGCCATGTATTTACTTTTCTTTATTGCTAAACCGTTAGCTATAGTAGTAAAAGTAATAGTTGGCGAGAAACTTCACGGAGACACGATGATGGAGATCATGGTGTCATGCTGGTGACAAGATGATCATGGAGCCCCGAAGATGGAGATCAAAGGAGCTATATGATATTGGCCATATCATGTCACTACTATATATAATTGCATGTGATGTTTATTATGTTTATGCATCTTGTTTACTTAGAACGACGGTAGTAAATAAGATGATCCCTTATAATAATTTCAAGAAAGTGTTCTCCCTAACTGCAGGCGCTGCTGCTAAAGTTCGTTGTTTCAAAGCACCACGTGATGATCGGGTGTGATAGATTCCTACGTTCACATACAATGGGTGTAAGACAGTTTTACACATGCAAAACACTTAGGTTAACTTGACGAGCCTAGCATGTACAGACATGGCCTCGGAACACAAGAGACCGAAAGGTCGAACATGAGTCGTATGGAAGATACGATCAACATGGAGATGTTCACCAACGATGACTAGTCCGTCTCACGTGATGATCGGACACGGCCTAGTCGACTCGGATCATGTAACACTTAGATGACTAGAGGGATGTCAAATCTGAGTGGGAGTTCATTATATAATTTGATTAGATGAACTTAATTATCATGAACATTAGTCTAAATTCTTTGCAAAATGTCTTGTAGATCAAATGGCCAACGCTCATGTCACCATGAACTTCAACGCGGTCCTAGAGAAAACCAAGCTGAAAGATGATGGCAGCAACTATTCGGACTGGGTCCGGAACCTGAGGATCATCCTCATAGCAGCCAAGAAACAATATGTCCTAGAAGCACCGCTAGGTGAAGCACCCATCCTAGAGAACCAAGACGTTATGAACGCTTGGCAGTCTCGTGGCCGATGATTACTCCCTCGCTCAAAGGCGGCATGCTTTACAGATTAGAACCGGGGCTCCAAAAGCGTTTTGAGCAACACGGAGCATATGAGATGTTCGAGGAGCTGAAAATGGTTTTCCAAGCTCATGCCCGGTCGAGAGATATGAAGTCTCCGAAAAGTTCTATAGTTGTAAGATGGAGGAAAATAGTTACAAGGTGAGCACATACTCAAAATGTGCAGGTTGCACAACCGTACTTTGTCCCACTTGGACATTAACCTCCCGGACGAGGCGGTCATTGACAAAATCCTTGATCGCCCCACCGAGCTACAAGAGCTTTGTGATGAACTACAATATGCAGGGATGGTGAAAACTATTCACGAAGTATTTTCAATGCTTTGAAGTCAGCAGAGGTAGAAATCAAGAAGGAACATCAAGTGTTGATGGTCAATAACACCACTAAGTTCAAAAAGGGCAAGGGTAAGAAGAACTTCAAGAAGGACGGCAAGGATGTTGCCGCGCCCGTAAGCCAGCTTGCCGGAAGAGGTCAAAGAATGGACCCAAGCACGAGACCGAGTGCTTTTATTGCAAAGGGAAGGGTCATCGGAAGCGAATCGCCCCAAATACTTAGCAGACAAGAAGGCTGGCAACACTAAAGGTATATTTGATATACATGTGATTGATGTGTACCTTACCAGTACTCTTAGTAACTCCTGGGTATTTGATACCGGTGCCGTTGCTCATATTTGTAACTCACAGCAGGAGCTGCAGAATAAGCGGAGATCGGCGGGCGACGAGGTGACGATGCGCGTCGGGAATGGTTCCAAGGTCGATGTGATCGCCGTCGGCACGCTACCTCTACATTTACCTACGGGATTAGTTTTAAACCTCAATAATTGTTATTTAGTGCCAAGTTTGAGCATGAACATTGTATCAGGATCTCGTTTAATGCGAGATGGCTACTCATTTAAATCCGAGAATAATGGTTGTTCTATTTATATGAGAGATATGTTTTATGGTCATGCTCCGATGGTTAATGTTTTATTCTTAATGAATCTCGAACGTGATGTTACACATATTCATAGTGTGAATACCAAAAGATGTAAAGTTGATAACGATAGTCCCACATACTTGTGGCACTGCCGCCTTGGTCACATTGGTGTCAAGCGCATGAAGAAGCTCCATCTTGATGGACTTTTAGAGTCTCTCGATTATGAATCATTTGACACATGCGAACCATGCCTTATGGGCAAAATGACCAAGACTCCGTTCTCCGAACAATGAAGCGAGCAACCAACTTATTGGAAATCATACATACCGATGTGTGCGGTCCAATGAGCGTTGAGGCTCATGGAGGATATCGTTATGTTCTCACTCTCACCGATGACTTGAGTAGATATGGGTATGTCTACTTGATGAAACACAAGTCTGAGACCTTTGAAAAGTTCAAGGAATTTCAGAATGAGGTAGAGAATCAACGTGACCGAAAAATAAAGTTCTTACGATCAGATCATGGAGGAGAATATTTAAGTCACAAATTTGGTACACACTTAAGGAAATGTGGAATCGTTTCACAACTCACGCCGCTGGAACACCTCGGTAACGGTGTGTCCGAACGTCAGAATCGCACTCTATTGGATATGGTGCGATCTATGATGTCTCTTACAGATTTACCGCTATCATTTTGGGCATACGCTCTAGAGACAGCTACATTCACTTTAAATAGGGCACCGTCTAAATCCGTTGAGACGACACCGTATGAATTATGGTTTGGGAAGAAACCTAAGTCGTCGTTTCTAAAAGTTTGGGGATGCGATGCTTATGTCAAGAAACTTCAACCTGAAAAGCCCGAACCCAAGTCGGAAAATGCGTCTTCATAGGATACCCTAAGGAAACCATTGGGTATACCTTCTACCTTAGATCCGAAGGCAAGATCTTTGTTGTTAAGAACGGATCCTTTCTTGAAAAGAGTTTTTCTCGAAAGGAGTAAGTGGGAGGAAAGTAGAACTCGATGAAGTACTACCTCTTGAACCGGAAAGTAGTGCAGCTCAGAAAATGTTCTGTGGTGCCTACACCGACCGGAGAGGAAATTAATGATGATGATCAAGGTACTTCGGATCAAGTTGCTCTTGAACTTCAGAGGTCCACAAGGACACGTTCCACACCAGAGTGATATGGCAACCCTGTCCTGGAAATCATGTTGTTAGACAACGGTGAACCTTCAAACTATGAAGAAGCGATGGCGGGCCCAGATTCCAACAAATGGCTTGAAGCCATGCAATCCGAGATAGGATCCATGTATGAAAACAAAGTATGGACTTTGACAGACTTGCCCGATGATCGGCGAGCGATAGAAAACAAATGGATCTTTAAGAAGAAGACGAACGCGGATGGTAATGTTACCATCTATAAAGCTCGACTTGTCGCTAAAGGTTGTCGGCAAGTTCAAGGGGTTGACTACGATGAGACTTTCTCTCCCGTAGCGAAATTTGAAGTCTGTCCGAATCATGTTAGCAATTGCCGCATACTATGATTATGAGATATGGCAAATGGACGTCAAACGGCATTCCTTAATGGCTATCTTAAGGAAGAACTGTATATGATGCAGCCGGAAGGTTTTGTCGACCCTAAGAATGCTAACAAGGTATGCAAGCTCCAATGATCCATTTATGGGCTGGTGCAAGCATCTCGGAGTTGGAACATTCGCTTTGATGAGATGATCAAAGCGCGTTTGGGTTTATGCAGACTTATGGAGAAGCCTGCGTTTACAAGAAAGTGAGTGGGAGCTCAGTAGCATTTCTCATATTATATGTAGATGACATACTTTTGATGGGAAATGAAATAGAACTTTTGGACAGACATTAAGGCCTACTTGAATAAGAGTTTTTCAATGAAGGACCTTGGAGAAGCTGCTTATATATTAGGCATCAGGATCTATAGAGATAGATCGAGACGCCTCATAGGTCTTTCACAAAGCACATACCTTGATAAATTATTGAAGAAGTTCAAAATGGATCAGTCCAAGAAAGGGTTCTTGCCTGTATTACAAGGTGTGAAATTGAGCTCGGCTCAATGTCCGACCACGACAGAAGATATAGAAGAGATGAGTGTCATCCCATTTGCATCAGCCATAGGGTCTATTATGTATGCCATGCTGTGTACCAGACCTGATGTAAACCTTGCCGTAAGTTTGGTAGGAAGGTACCAAAGTAATCCCGACAAGGAACACCGGACATCGGTCAAGAATATCCTGAAGTACACGAAAAGGACTAAGGACATGTTTCTCATTTATGCAGTGACGAAGAGCTCGTCAGAAGGGTTACGTCGACGCTTAGCTTCGACCACGCATCTGGATGACTCTAAGTCACAAACCGGATACGTGTATATGTTGAATGGTGGAGCAAGAAGCTGGTGCAATGCAAGCAGAGCGTCGTGGCGGGATCTACATGTGAAGCGGAGTACATGGCAGCCTCGGAGGCAGCGCATGAAGCAATTTGGGTGAAGGAGTTCATCACCGACCTAGGAGTCATACCCAATGCGTCGGGGCCGATCAAACTCTTCTGTGACAAAACTGGAGCTATTGCACTTGCCAAGGAGCCCAGGTTTCACAAGAAGACTAGGCACATCAAGCGTCACTTCAACTCCATTCGTGAAAATGTTCAAGATGGAGACATAGAAATTTGCAAAGTGCATAAGGATCTGAATGTCGCAGATCCGTTGAGTAAACCTCTTCCGCGAGCAAAACATGATCAACACCAGAACTCTATGGGTGTTCGATTCATCACAATGTAACTAGATTATTGACTCTAGTGCAAGTGGGAGACTGTTGGAAATATGCCCTAGAGGCAATAATAAAAGGATTATTATTATATTTCCTTGTTCGTGATAATTGTCTTTTATTCATGCTATAATTGTATTATCCGGAAATCGTAATACACGTGTGAATACATAGACTACAACATGTCCCTAGTAAGCCTCTAGTTGACTAGCTCGTTGATCAATAGATAGTCATGGTTTCCTGACTATGGACATTGGATGTCATTGATAACGGGATCACATCATTAGGAGAATGATGTGATGGAAAAGACCCAATCCTAAGCATAGCACAAGATCGTGTAGTTCGTTTGCTAGAGCTTTTCCAATGTCAAGTATCTTTTCCTTAGACCATGAGATCGTGTAACTCCCGGATACCGCAGGAGTGCTTTGGGTGTACCAAACGTCACAACGTAACTAGGTGACTATAAAGGTGCACTACAGGTATCTCCTAAAGTGTCTGTTGGGTTGTCACGGATCGAGATCGGATTTGTCACCAGACACGGAGAGGTATCACTTGGGCCCATTCGGTAATGCATCATCATAATGAGCTCAAAGTGACCAAGTGTTTGGTCACGGGATCATGCATTACGATACGAGTAAAGTGACTTGCCGGTAACGAGATTGAACGAGGTATTGGGATACCGACGATCGAATCTCGGGCAAGTAACATACCGATTGACAAAAGGAATTGTATACGGGGTTGCTTGAATCCTCGACATCGTGGTTCATCCGATGAGATCATCGAGGAGCATGTGGGAGCCAACATGGGTATCCAGATCCCCCTGTTGGTTATTGACCGGAGAGCCGTCTCGGTCATGTCTACGTGTCTCCCGAACCCGTAGGTTCTACACACTTAAGGTTCGGCGACGCTAGGGTTGTATGAATATGAGTATGCAGCAAACCGAAAGTTGTTCGGAGTCCCGGATGAGATCCCGGACGTCATGAGGAGTTCTGGAATGGTCCGGAGGTAAAGAATTATATATAGGAAGTGCTGTTTCGGCCATCGGGGGAGTTTCGAGGGTCACCGGTATTGTACCGGGACCACCGGAAGGGTCCCGGGGGTCCACCGGGTGGGGCCACCTATCCCGGAGGGCCTCATGGGCTGAAGTGGGAGGAACCAGCCCCTAGTGGGCTGGTGCGCCTTGGGCCCCGCGCCTAGGGTTGGAAACCCTAGGGGTGGGGGCACCCCACTGCCTTGGGGGCAAGCCTCCCCCTTGGCCACCACCCCTTGGGAGATCTCATCTCCAGGGCCGGGCGCCTGTGGGGCCTATATAAAGGGGGAGGAGGGCAGCCGCACTGAAGCCTTGGCGCCTCCCTCTCCCTGCTACCTCTCCCTCTCGCAAGCTCGTGAAGCTCTGCCGGAACCCTGCTGCATCCACCACCACGCCGTCGTCCTGCTGGATCTTCATCAACCTCTCCCTCCTCCTTGCTGGATCAAGGTGCGGGAGAAGTCATCCGCTCCGTACGTGTCTCTAACGCGGAGGTGCTGTCCGTTCCGCACTTGGTCATCGGTGATTTGGATCATGACGAGTACGACTCCCTCAACCCCGTTCACTTGAACGCTTCCGCTCGCGATCTACAAAGGTATGTAGATGCACTCCTATCACTCGTTGCTAGATCAACTCATAGATGGATCTTGGTGAAACCGTAGGAAATTTTTTATTTTCTACAACGTTCCCCAACAGTTAGCAAAGAAACATAACATCATTCAAGACAAATTTGCAAATCCAAGTCAAAACTAGGGTTTTCCCAAAGTAGCAAGATTTGAGAAAATGTGACAATTCCTATGGATGAAAACGAGGAGATCGGAGGAGATTACCTTAAGGGAGGGGTTGGCTTCGAAATCCACGGTCAAATACTCCGGATTTGCAAGATTTGAGAAGGATTTGAGAGGGAGAGGGAAGAGAGGAGGGCCGCAAGTCTAAGGGTTTGGGTTTGGGTGGGGATGTGGGTGGGGTGGAGGTGGGAGAGAGAGGATGGGGCCAGCCAAGTGGAATACAGACTGTGGCAGCGCCAAGAGCTAGGCGCTGCACATTACTGTGTGGCGCCTAAGTCTTAGGGCGCTGCAGTCTGTGTCTGTGGGGCCAAGAATCGGACCAGGCTGCCACTGGCAGGATGTGCGACGCCTAAGGGAAGGGCGCTCCACAGTAGAGTGCGGCGCCCAGCTGTCGGGCGCCACACCAAAGGGTCAGCAGAGTGAAATTTTTTCGTGACCAGGTCAATTTGTGATTTGATTTCTGCCTCAGGTCAAATATGTCATTTCTGCGTTGAAATCCAGCTGTTGTGCACAACACAACCAACACGCATGCCGATGCGTGAGTGACACCAGCGGCTGGAGCTGGAGCCGGAGCTGGAGCACGTACTACTACACCAGTAGTACGTTCGTGCATACGCGCCAACACACACAGACACTGCCTCCCCCCTTCCACCGCTCTCGCTTTTCCCCGGCCCCAGCCGAGCTGATGAGCTGCTCGCTCCTGCTGGTAAACAGTACGCCGGCCGTGGTAAAATTTCGTGTTTTGACCCTTTTCTGAAACCTATTCAAGATCTGATCCTAGGTTGAAATTTTTTCGAGATCTGATCCTTTTACTACCGTCAGAGTTCATGGCGGTAGGGTCTAACAGCCTATCGCCAGAGGCTTTGGCGGTAGGAAACATCGCTACCGCCAAACGGGCTGGCGGTAGCCTGCACAACCCTACCTCCAAGCACCGCACGAGCACGCACTGTGTTCAATACTTAAAAGGTTTTTGACGGTAGGGCATGCAACCCTACCGCCAGGGTCCTTGGCGGTAGGCTGTTATACCCTACCGTCATGGTCCCTGACGGTAACAAAAGGATCTGATCTCATTTTTTTTTTAAACTAGGGTCAGATCTCAAATAGGTTTAGAAAAAGGGTCAAAACACGAAATTTAGCCCCGGCCGTAGTGCACCACTCGCGCTCGATCGGGAGGAGTCATGGCCTGGGCTCGCATCATTGCACCGCAGCGCATCGGCGAGCAAGAAGCAGAAGAAGAGGTATTCGACAAAAAAAAAGTATTCAAGAAGCAGAAGAAGAGAGGACGGAGGAGAGAGGAAGGGCGTCGTCGTCGCGGAACGGTAGTGGCAGACCATGGCACGCCCATTGGAGTGGCCTGGCTCTGTGTTTGCCAACGGTGCAATTCCCGAGGCCGTCAATCCCCCTCTCCGGTGACCGTTTCGTCCTTATTTTAACATGTTCGCCCTATGAGTGTGCGTACAACCATAGTTTAATCCTTTCCCTAAGCAAAAGCAGTAGCTTAGGGTTCAACGTAGCACGTCCAATACTCCTTCCGTTCCTTCAACAAAATGTACGTCATGCTATTAGCTTTTCAAGATCGAACATGCCTACGCTTGACAGGTTTACAGAAAGATTATCTATCATCCACAATAAAATAAATATGTATCATTAGAACCAGCATGAAGCATATTTTGCATTTTAATATGGTATTTCGGATGTCGACAAAGTATATTATTTACAATAATGTATATGCCATTTTTGTTTCTAATCAGATTTGGTCCTATTTGATCAAATAAATGAGTTTATAGACTAAATCTAATCATATTCTAAATTGTTGGTTTAAAACGTGCATTTAGTTTGAATTACTAATAAACTAGCAGTGCATTTCGCTCAAACATTATGTTTGACTTTTGCATAGCCTTACCATGCACTACATTGTAAAACGAAGGAAATAGTTTGGTGTAAATTCATGAATATACTAATACAGAAATCTTTCGTCCTGTTTAAAAAAATTTACAGAAAAATAAAATATCGGATAGTAAACTTGATGATGCACTACTTGGCACGTGCCATACGACCTAATAATCTTAGAGTATGACCGTATGAGCATCTTCCATGCCAATGCAGAAAATAAATAAAATAAAATAAACTTTCCATCATCTAGAAGATGGACGTGATGATTCTTTGAATTTTACAGAAAACTAGAAACACATAACATTCCATATACTTCCTCTGGCCATTTTTACTCCGCATATAAAGTTTGGGTCAAGTCAAATTATGCAATGTTTGATCAAATTTATATTAAAAAATATCAACGTCTATATATATATATATATATATATATATATATATATATATATATATATATATATTCACACCTTGACATCGGACAAAACTAATACACAGACTAAGAGCATCTACAGTTGGGTGCGTCAAACCCGTCTATATGCCCATGCGGGCCGCCCGGTCACTGATTGGCCACGTTTTTTCGACCAAGACGGACGCCTCAAACGTGTCTCAAACGCCCGGGATGACCGACACCCCTCATATCCAGCGCAAATATGGGGCGGATATGGGGGCACCCAGGCGTCGGACCGGCGAAGGGGTCCCAGCCGAAAACGCCCTCAAACCCGGCGGTCTGAAGCTCGTCTCCCCCATCGGACAGGTGGCGTCGTGTGGCGCAGCTCCGGCAGGCCGCGTAGTGTCTTGCTCAACTATTTAAGTCGACCGCGGCACCGAAATCCTACCATCCATCCACATTTTCCTTCTCCAGTCCGCCGCCGCCGCCACTTTCCACTCCACCCGTCCGCCTAGCAGCCATGCCCCCACGCCCTCGGGTGAGGAGCGAGCCATTTCTTTCTCCGGAGCACCGGCTCGAGCTCCTTGAGCAGATCCAGGCTAGGCGCGAAGCCCGGATCGCCACGAGGCTACATCCGGATGCAGTGGATCCGAAGGAGGAGTTGGAGGAGGAGGACAAGGAGGAGGACTTTGAGGAGGAGGGGGATGAGCCGGAGAAGGGTGATGTGGGGGACGCTAGCGACGTGGATCTACGGGGGGAGCAGCAGGCCATCCTCGATTCCCTTCGGTCGGAATCGGCTGAGGAGGCAAGACGCTGTCGCCGGCAGGAGATGGAGGCGCAGCAGGGCGCGGAGGAGGCAGAGATGCTCGCCTATATGGATGAGGTCGAGCAGGAGGAGGATGAGTCGGAGCCCTTCTACCCACCCATCCAGCCAGCGCCTGGCACCGTCGTCGTGGACATCTCTGATGACGAAGAGTAGCTAGGGTAGTACGTAGATGTAGTACGCAGGATTTCTATTGCGTGCTTTGTATGGATCTAGGGGATGAAATATGAGAGAGGCAGATGCAAAGTGGCTAATTTAAGGCGTGACCGGTCACTGCCCGCGGACGCGTCCGATCGTGTCCGCGGGCGTTTGAGGGGCCGAATTTGCAAAGTCCAACTGTAGATGCTCTAAAAGGACTTGAGGGAGTACAAGACTGTTTATCTTCACATTTCCAAAGTATATTTTGCCACATTTTAGAAAATGTGCTATTTTCTTATATGCTGCACAATGTGTTATAATATGTGTGTTGGAGAAAACTATCTGACAATAATATGACAATGGTGAACTTTTAAAAGAACAATCTTGTGTGCAGTGCTCTGTATAATTGCTACACTAATTATTTGCTTCCTTTTTTATAGGCGCATAATCTGTTATTTTTTCCATGAAATTTTAAAAGTGTTTGTGGCATATCACAGTGTTGTCCTACGCGTTCACGGTGAAGGCGTCGCCGCCCCTCTCACATTTGGTCACCACTTCAATGCCGTCGTCATTGAAGATGATCACCTTCAGGATGTCGGGAATCATCAACTTGAAGGTCACTATGAAGCTGATCTTGTTATGGTGGACAACGGAGAAGGGGGTCCAACCCTTCTCGAGGGCGACCCAACCGTTCATCAGACGGACAGTGACCCTCCATGCATAGTCGGTGTTCGTCTTCAGTTGGAACTCTATCGACACGACCGAGAAGTGCTTCGTGACGTTAGGGCCATAGGTAGACACTCCAGCTTCCGGGTAAGGATCACCTTGCATAAGTGAGTTGGCCGACCCTCCTCATGGTAGTTCCCGTAGTTCCAGCGCTTGCCGTAGCGGGGTCCTCCAGCACCACGTGGTCGTCCGTGGGCGGAACCTCCTCCAAGGGAGACACGACCTCCTTGCCCTTCTCCATTGCCGGCACCACCTCCTTACCCTTCTCAATTGCCGGCACCACCTCCTTGCCCTTATTCTTCATCTCGACCTGCATTATGAACAACACAAAGTTCAAAGGTTGATCGACATTAAATCTTATCGCCCAACCCCCTATATTTACCCACCCAAATGCTCACGACTTATCCAGCCCGCACTCAATTAACCCTGTCTGTCTCTTACTCCTCTTCCACCTCTCCATTGCCATGAACTCCAACCCCAACCCCTTCCCTTGGGGCATTGGATGTAGGGAATTCTTCCTCGGGGCTCGCTCGGTGACCGCACCAAGTTCGGGAACACCATGGAAGTGTGCTTGAACTTCACCAGCATCGTAGACATGCACAAACATGTAGATGATGTGGTGAAGAAGGTGACGGCGCAGGAGTTGAAGACGCTGATTCCTGACCCAATGAAGAACGCTATGTCAGTCGACATCATGCGTTGGCCCATGAATCAGGTCGACTCCGGCGATGCTGGACAGAGGGCAAGGTGGGCCAAGTACAGAGAGTACATGGATCTTCAAGACCAGCGTGCCACACCACTCTGGAGTAGGACGTTGGTGGCGCTAGATGTCATCACTTTGGAGACAGAGGAGGAAGAAGAAGCGGTGGAGGTAGTGGCGAGGGCGCCCGAGCCAGGCCACCATACTTTGCCAATCGATCTGGATGACGGTGGGGATGGAGAGATGATGCATACTATGGTCCAACCCGGGGACAACAACCAGGCCAAGGGCCCCCGCCGCTCCAAGCGCCTCCAGGGTTCCGCGGCCAGGATTTGAAGATATTGTGTAAGATTAACCCTAAATCCCCATTCGCCTTGTACTCAATCTGGATCAGAACCCTAAAATCCATCGCTACTTCATACTCATGAAGAAGTTATGATCAATCCTATTGCTATTTGCCCCGATTCCCCATTCCCCTAGAACACAGATGGATTACGCGGACCGAATCTAAACGCTGACCAAATGCAAAATAGTATGTGAGGAGGTGAAAATAGGGCTTATCGCCATTGCCTAAATGTTGCGGGGTGATGTTGCTGATGCCGGTGATGGAGGCTGGTGTTCGCCTTGTTGTTCTTTGATCCATTGATCGTCGCGCACTGATGTGAGATTGGGAGAGTGGAGAGAGGGGGAGAGTGGTGTGGGAATGTGAGGGTAATTATTGTCGGCGCTTCGGGAAGCAAGGCAACGCGACTTCTTGAACGTGGCTCCTTGCGTGTACAGCAGCCGCTGCCTATGTGCATCCCGCATGGCTGGCTGTGAAAAAAATACTGGTTCGAGGGTCCTAGCGGGCCTGATTGGGAGGTACTTTAAACATAGTGCGATGCGGACCAAACAGTGAACAAAGGTCATCAAACAGATAATTTTCTTCCAGTGTGGGCCTGGCGAAGCCTCATGCGGGCAACCAAACATGCCCCTATTGAACTGATCTCAGATTCCTCGATGGATCTGCAAGTAAATCGTTCTACATGTGCTAGCCGTACACATAGGCCTAGGTATTTATGTACCCACGTACGTACGATCTTGCGGCAACCCTAGCAAGTCGACGGTCGGAAACAGTTTCATCAGCGAACCAACCTGTGGTTGGATGGTTAGAGGCACTGTGGTATTCCCAGCCCACCAGGGTTCAAGTCCTGGTTCTCGCATTTATTCTTGGATTTATTTCAGGATTTCCGGCGAAGTGCACTCAGTGGGAGGAGACGTTCCCGTCGATGACGAGGTGCCTACGGTGACTTCATAAATTTTAAGATGATATGCCGGCTCGGTCTTTCGAATGTGCCCATAGGGGTAGGGTGTGTGTGCATTCATATGGGTGGGTGTATGCGCGTGTATATGAGCGATTGCGCCTGTACTGTGTTAAGAAAACAGTTTCATCAAGTGCACCACCTCCACCTGTCCGTCGATCTGTGCGCGTCTTATTTTACGCGGTATAAATGTTCGATGACGTATACAGCGAGAGTACGTGTACGTGGTGCGTATAATTATTTAAAACCACGCGGCTTATTTCTCCCGAGCTGTAAATCTTTACTCGCGGCTCTGCGGCGGTGCTTGTAAAATCCGGGGCGTCGATAATCGCCACACGTGTGGCATCTAGGGGTATCTCGCCGACGCCCGGTGGCATTGACCTGAGCCCCCCGTCCGAGCACGTCCGGGCGCACCCCGCCACAGCCCGCATGTTCGGTGTGCGGCGCGATGGGTAGTCGTGGGAGATGGGGGACAGAAGTCGTGCGGGGCATGCGGGCTGACGGCGATTCCACCAAGACGCCCAGTCGCATAACCGGCCCGACCTCGGAAGGAAAACAGCGTGCGGGCGAACTCCCTCACACGCCACACACGCGAGTTGTCCTATATGGCACAAAAAAATAGCCCTTTCGTGCCAAGATTCGTGCAAAAGGCACTGGGTGACGATCGAGGCGGGTGGGCGAGTTGGCTAACGCCCACATGTGTGGGCGTTAGTGTTTTTGAAATCCCGGGGCTGGGACGTACCGACATTTTGTCATTTTCTGTTGTACTACTACTACGTATGGAAGCAAGTAAGTACGTGAGTACGTAGATCGAGATGTTTTCAGCTTTTAAAACGTTGGTACCCCGTTTTGGCTCCCGGTCGGTTTGAATTTTCTCTGCGTGGAGGACCGTGTAGATTCCCGTTGCAGGAGGTGTCCACCGCTCAAAAATCAAAATGACCTGTAATCGAATTATTTTTGCACTAGGAATCTACCTAGCAGTACGATTTTATCTGTGGTGGTCTCATCAGTTAGGAGGTTTGATTACGGCAAGTGACAAGTACTCCTACTACTAGAGCCTTTGTTTCAGACTTCAGACCCACGTACATGGCAATAATAGTTTACCTTCGAGTTAAAAGCAATGGGAGTCCTACAACTTGCTCACAATGTAATGGTTTCGTCCTAGAACTTGCAAATTGACCCTACGCAGTCTCAGAACTTGCATCAAATGTGCAATTTTGGTCCTAGACCAATTACAGAGCGACAAGTGGAGGCCTGGCCCGGAGCTGGTCAACACGCGCCTTTTTGCAAAGAGCCCCCTGCCTTTCTTTTTAATCAACCCGCAGGACACGAAAACACCTGACTTAATTGTTTAGGAGACCACGATCCTGCCCCTCCCCCCAATCTAGACAAACCCGCACTCGCTCACTCCCTCTCTGTTCTTGTGTTCTTGCTCTCTGCTCAAACCCGCAACTCGTCGCCGCCGCCAAGCAAGCAAGCGGCCATGGTTTCGTGAGTGATTCCGGATCCACCTCTTGCTCGTCGGGTGGCGACTCTGTCACCAGTTCGGTGAGATCCTCTCCACCAGCATCTGGCATCTAGGGTTAGGCAAAAATTGGGGATTTCTGACCAGATTTGGTTTTAGGGTCCTCGCACCATTGAGAGCTCCGATTGGAGAGGCCTTGCTGCAGATCTACCTGTTAGGTGTGAGCACGAAGCAGTGTGTGAGAAGTTGGCTGCCTTTGAGTCTGTTGATAGTGGAAGAAGATTCCTGGGTTGTGCACAAAAGGTTAGTAGATGTTCTTAGTTGTAGATGTAGATGGTACAACTTTAGTAAATGTTCATAGTTGTACATGCTTTGTCCATTTAAGTACATATGTGATTGAACTTGCTCAGTTGTGTCATTCTGTGCCATAGTGCTGTAAGAAGAATATTATCTTATTTTTAAATAATGTAAGTGTTGTTCAAATATGTAGTGTTTAAGTAGCTCGGGGAATGCTCAAATGGCCTTTGTGAAAAGCTTGAACTGAATCTGGTGTCAGTTAACTGAATCTTGATCCACTGTTACTGAGTTTTGTGCAGTTAACTGAATTTTGATTCAGTGTTACTGAATTTTGTGCAGTTAACTGAATTATGCATTTCACTCTAAATTGTTTCCTCTTCAATTTTAGGATGGGCCTAAATGCCCCTATGTGCATTGCGTTGACCCAGAGTGGCCTCCACAATTGAGGACCAGTCTAGCTAGGGTCTGGGACATGTATGAAGAGGAGGTCACATCCAGGATAAGGGAAGCTGTTGTTCAGGCTGAAGAAAATGTTAGGGTTGTGAAAGAGAAGGAAAAGATGGAAAAAGACCTGAGGTTTTTTAAACTAGATTTTACTAAGATGGTGGCTGACAAAGAGCAGACAATTACTGAATTGGGCAACACAAGGCTAGCTCTGTCTGACCTAAAGATAGAACTTGAGAAGAAGAGAATGGCTGACAAATCATTGACCAACATTCATCTGGTGGTCAGGGCTAAGGCAGAGAAAGAGAGGGATGAGATGAAGCAAGAGAGGGAAAAAATGAAGGAAGAGAGGAACAAATTGAAGGAAGAAAGGAATCAGTTGAAGAAAGAGATAAGGAAGCTAGATATATGATTGGTGACCTGTTCAAGCATAAGGAAGACACCAAGTGCAAGATAAGGAAGGTTAGGAAGATGCTAGATGAATTTGAGTGATCCATTGGTGCTCTAATGGGATTTTATCAGTGCACTTGTTTAATTTAGTTAATGAGGATCAGTGGACTTGTTTAGTTAAGTGAATTGCTGCCTAAATTTGAGTTGTCGTTGATGCATTGTACTATTTCATGCAATGACCTAATATGCACTGTACTATCTGAATTTGAGTTATCTTTGTTGTGCCAGTTAAGTGAGTTTTAATTTGATTAACTGAATTTGGATTCAGTTAACTGATTTTTTGTGCCAGTTAACTGATTTTCTTTTCTAGTTAACTGAACTATTCTTCAGTTATCTGAATCTGGATTCAGTTAAGTGAGTTTTGATTTGGTTAACTGAATTTGGATTCAGTTTACTGATTTGTTGTGTCAGTTAACTTATTTGCTTTTTCAAGTTTACTGAATTATGGTTTAGTTTACTGAATTATGGTTCAACTAACGGTTTTTTGTTCAGTTAACTAAAATTTGCATAAATTGCATCATGGAGCACAAAAAGGTAGATCTAGGATTTCATTAAGTTTTTTCATACATTGCATACACTGCAGCATGGAGCACAGAAAGGTAGATCTAGGATTTCATTACATTGCATTCATCGACATATTTCATACATCGATAGAAAGGTAGAAGTAGGAGCATAGAAACTTAACAGCTCATTCATGGGTAGAGAATCCTAGTCCACCTCTCCCTAGTGACCTAAAAAGGATGGAAATTTGCCCTCCTCCTTGCCCAGTAGATGATATCATCATCAGTAGGGTTTGAGCCAAGGGGGAATGCCTCCAGGAACTGCTCCATGTCCTTGCGGTTGCGGGCTGTAAGGATCCTCTCTGCCAGTTGCCTTCTCTCCCTCCTTCTTGCCTCTCTGCGCCTGGCTCCCCTGGGCACCTATTGTTCTTCATCTACGACCTCTCCAGGATCCATCTCTCCTAGGGTTTTCCTTGGCGGCTGGGGGAGGAGAAGGGGGGGTTTGGGTTTGACTGTTGTTTCTGCCAATGGGTGGTGCTTTATATAGTAGAAATGGTGGCTGGTAGGTAGGCAGAATATTAATGGTGGTAGGTAGGCCCAATATTAGAGACAAATATTAGTGAGAAAAGTAATAAACCAGCCCATTATTAGGCCCACATTGCTTACTTAATCCAACAATTGTATGCAGTTAAGTGAAAATTGTACTGAATTTTAACTTAATTGAATATTAACTAAAAATTGTACCGTTAACTAAACATGTTTAGAGACAACTGAATTTTAGCTTAACTGAATTTTAACTGAAAATTGTACAGTTAATTGAATTTGTCTCAGCTAATTAAGTTGGTTTGATAACTGAATTTTGAATTTTTGTGTGATAACTGAATGTTTGCAGAATGTACCATATGTACCTACAGAATGCTATTTATAGTAAGTGCTCCATATGGTCTATCAAGCTCTCCACATGCACATAGACCCAAATAAAGCAGTACAATGCAACATTTTAAGCAAAGTAGTGCAGCACAACACATTTGAAGCAAAGCACTACAGTTGTAGACCAACATCATACATAGTCCACTTTCCAAACCACACAATTACAAATAACTTATGTGCTGTATATAGTAGTACACCTAACCATAGCATGTCCAAAAGTGTTCTAACTTATATGTTGTGATGATATAACAGCATACCTAGCTAACAACATCATCTTACTAACTTATATGATGTGATATATCAGCATACCTAGCTAACAACATCATATTTCTAACTTATATGCTGTGATATAACAACATGCCGAAGCAACACCGTCTGCAGACCCACCATTCTTCAGCATCCTCTTTCTTCAATCCTTGAGTAGCTTTAGGTGCTCGGAGTGGTGCACCTCCGCAACTGCTCTCTTCTTCTTCTTCACCTCCTGTACTGCTGGCGCCACACTCTTCTCCTCAACCTCCTGCTTGATGATGATGGATTCAGGCAGATCTGGCAGGTCGTCCACCTCAATGGGAAGGTTCCGACCACCCTCCACGGTGGCAACGACCGGCACAATGATCTGCACCTCCGGCTCATCGTCTGACAGCACGACGACCTCCTCAACCTCCTCGTCAGATGAGTCATCGTTGGAGTTGTCGTCTGGCCTGAGGAGGATAGATGGACCTTGGCGGTCCCAGTAGGTGGCGTTGACGGGCACTAGGAGGGCAAGCATGATGTCGGTGACGTGCTCAGTCCTAGATGCAACACGCTCTTCATCCGGCTGGGTCAGTGCCATGGTGGATGAGAGGTACATCCACCAGCGGGCGCGCTACCTGGGGTCGGGGGAGCGCTGAACCTCGCGCATTGCCCAGAGGAGGATGGTCGCCGAAGAAACGTTGAAGTCGTCGGGGAAGGCACGGAGCTTTTCAGCATCCGTCATCACCTTGATGAGACCACGCACGTGGATCGTCATCCTCTGAACACTTGGGAACCACCGCGTGATCTCCTTGTATTGCGCGCGAATCTCTTCGTTGTCACCGGCCAGCTCTTCGACGGCTTTCCGCCATCCGAGACTCTGGTCCATGGTGGCGGCGGTGGCGTGGTCGTCGAGACGGGTTTCTTGGGTGGTTGGCAGAGGAGAGTGGGGGAGGAGTGGGGTGTGCAAGCGGTGAGTGGAGAGGTAGAACGGCAGGTTGAGACGTCTTAAAGCAGAGGAAACCGAAACGACAACGCTATGCTATGCACGGTCGTCACACAGCGGCCGTAACGCACGCTAAACTGCAGGACCCACCAAATAACAATATTTAGATAGCAAGGTGCTAGTAGAACAAATCACTACCTCTATCCCATTGGCATTGCACGGAGCGTTATAAACCCCAGGTCCTGGGTTCGACCCCCAGGCCATATCTTTTGTTTTCTAAATTTTTTAACTAGACCATTTTGCACAGTCAGTTAACTAGCTCATTGTGCACATTCAGTTAACTAGAACACCAACCAATAAAATTTAGTTAACTATCTCATTGTGCATATTTAGTTAACTAGAACAGCAGCAATAAAATTCAGTTAAGTAGCTCATTTAACTAGCTCATTGTGCACTTAAGTTCAGCAGGCCAATATGCACTTAAGTTACAAAAAGGGCAATGAATGCCACTGCTTTGCCACCAAAAATAGGCAATGCTTGTCACTTGATGCCACTGTTTGGCATCCTTAACAGGCCGGTCATTAAGTTACATCACTCTAGGCCTTTACAAAAAAATGACACTTGCAACAGCCAGCTAATCAGAGAGCAGGTGCATTGAGATCTTCAGCAGGTGCATTGAGATCAAGTATTTGGCTAATCCTGTCATCTCCAAACAACAGCCACCATGCCCTCTCACCTGGAAAACCTCCTCTCCGTGCAACACCTCTTCCTCTGCCTGTAACTGGAGCTGCACCTCTTCATCTGCCTATAGCTGGAGCTGCACCTCTTCCTCTGCCTGCATTTGGAGCTGCACATCTTCCTCTGCCTGCATTTGGAGCTGCATCTCTTCCTCTACCTGCACCTGGAGCTGCACCTCTTCTTGTGCCTGCATTTGGAGCTTCTCCTCTTCTTGTTACTGCATCTGTAGCTGCACCTGTTCCTCTGCCTGCAGCAGGAGGTGCACTTCTTTGTCTTTTACTTGCTCTTCCTGTAGCAGCAACTTCTGATCCTTCTTATTTGTGAGCTACTGTGGTTGCCCTTGTCTGGCTACCAATGATCATCTCTGTGGTGAGCACTGGCTGAGGTATTGCAGCACCAGCAGCAGTAACAAAGGTAGACTGTTGTGATAGTGGGCCATATACCCTTTGAGGAGCTCTTGTAGCAATTTCTCTTTGAGCCATGGTGAACACCATACTTGTTGGTGAATCAATTGGATCCAACAGAGGGTCTACATTGTTTGGGAAAATGGTCTGCACATATTCATTTAGGCACATTAAGTTCTATGTAGTTAAGTGCTTGCTATGTAGTTAAGATCTACAATGAGATAAGTACAGTACAAATGCAATTAAATTCAGTTAACTAGCATATACCTGGAGAAAGGTAGGGTCATCATAGCTTTCATCAACCACCTCTATCCCATCTTGAATGAGAGTTTCCTGCCATTTGTAGTGGCCCTTTTGATCAGCTCTGCCACAGATTGAGCAGTGCATTGTAACTCCTTTTCTATTCAAAACCCTAACACCATTCTTGATCTTCTCCTCCGGTGCCTTCTTCCTGTTTTTCTTGGGCCTTCCCAACTGTTTAGTAAACACTGGTGGATGCACCTTGTACCCATTCTGTATCTCCCAATGCTTTGGGTCTGCAAGAGGAACAAGAGTGTATCCATATGCCTTGGGATATGCCTTAACTGTATAGCAGTCATGAACCATTGTCTCTGGGTCAATCCTCTCCTTCCTGCAACATGATATACAATGACCACATGGTACTCCAGACAACTGCCATCTTCTGCAATCACATGTGTGCAAAGCAAGATCCACTGTCTAATTATTGTTACCAGACTGTACTCTGAACATTTGTCGGCCAGCTTTAGATACATGGCAGTTTGCAGCAAACCCTATGTTCTTATCCAATTTCTTCTTGATCTTTGGGCATATTCTCTGCCCTACCCACTTTTCTATAGCTTCCATTTGTTTACTCACTAGCCTGTGCATGATCTTGTAGGAGATATATTCAAGCATACTAAGCACTGCCATCTCTCTGCCACCAAGAATGTAGATGTTAAACACTTTAGAGTTATTGTTCAGCAGGATGTCACATTTGGGAAATTCCCTGAAAATGCCTTGCACCATGTGTTTGGCTCAAGTCTCTCAGTCCAGTGGAAGGCAGCTGGGCAGTGACACTACAAAAAAAGACACATCCGTGACATTTTGGGCCGAACGAATTTTTTTTCTATCATACTTATGACACTTCTATGATAATAATTGTGACAGAACATGGTATCATCATAGATGTGGTGGGGGTCCTACTTCTATGACAAAAAATCATGCCAGAAAATGGGCTTTTCGTCCTAGGCGGGCCGGAGACGCAGTTGCATGACATTCTTTGGGCCGTCCATGACGGAAAAACCGTGGTAGAAGCGAGGGCGAGGAAAATATCGGGGTGTTCCCGATTACGGTGGGTGGTCGGGGCCGAACGATGCGCGTTTCTCGTACACGCACGTGCGTGAGTGCGAGGCGTTGGGCTCTAACCGAACCCGGCGAGGCGTTGGGCTCTAATCGAACCCGGCGATTGCTGCGAGCTACGCATTCTGAACCCGGCGATCGATCGATGGCTGTTAGCGAACCCGATCGGCGATTCCTTTGCTCTTTGCTGCTAAGCTGAAGCCGATCGATCGCCTCTGGATGAGCAGTGGCGTTCTTTGGGGGGGGTGGATGAACAGTTCCGGTGGGGGTGGATGAACAGGACCCGTGGTGTTGCCTCTGGATGAACATGACCCCGATCGGTCGAGCGGTTGGGGCTAGATGAACAGGACCCGTGGAGGGCGGGATGAACAGGACCACCCGTGGAGTCTTTGGATGAATAGTAGATGGTGGAGGACTGGATGAGCAGTAGCCCGTGGAGGGGTGGTTGAGCAGAGCCCGTGGAGAGGTTGGTTGAGCGATGGCCGGTGGAGTAGTGCACGGTGGAGGCTGGATGAACAAGAGCCTGTGGATGAACAGTCGCAGGTGGAGGCTGGAGGAGGTCGACGGTGGATGAACAGTAGCCCATGGAGGCAGGAGGGGCTCGACGGTGGAGATGAACAGTATCTCATGGAGTCCCATTTTGCGGTATGCCACACCCTTCCAAATGAACAGGACCCCGTTTCGACCGTAGCGTTCCAACACAAGTCTGTTTCCTCCGTTTTGCGGTACGCCACACCCCTCCCGATCAATAAGACCCCCGTTTCGACCGTAGGAGGTCCGTTTCCTCTGTTTTGCGGTACGCTAGACCCTTCCCGATGAACAGGATCCCATTTCCAACGTGACCGGTGAAACACAAGGTCGTTTCCCCTGTTCTGCGGTACACCAGGCCACGTTTCCATCGGCTGTTCCGTCCAAGCCCTCCCGATGAATATGACGACGCATTCCGTTCCGACCCAGCCGGTTGGCTCCCCATGAACACGACGACGATGCTATTTCTCCGTTCCGACCCAGCCATGTACACGAGCCCTGGCCGTACGTATGCGTGAGTAGGCATTGAGACCCTGCCCGTATGCGTGCGTGGCGTATTTTCTTTCTTGCACAGCGGCGTATGCGTGCGTGTACATGCTACGTGCTGCGCCTCTACTACGACACGTGCGGCGCCTCTACATCGACCGGTATGCGTACATTCGCGACCAGAATGACAATGCTACGTGCGCTTCGACCGAGTGGGTCTGGCGTCGGGAACTTCCTTGCCTCTGAAGGAGTAGCTAGTGGGTCCCGGTGATCGGCGAATCATTTTTTTTGCCCGGACGCATTTCCTTGCGTGCGAAGATGTAGTTGGTGGGTCCCAGCAGTCAGGAGGAAACATTTTTTTCGCAAAATACGGTGGCCCGTCCGGTGGGTCCCCGCTGTCAGGTGGATGAATAATTATTTTGCGCGTAACAAGGAGGCACTTCCTTGCTGCGGCCATGGACCCAGCTGTCAGCCTCTCCAGTCTGATACTCTTCGATGGAAGTGCATCGTTGACCACATTGACCACGCCGTCTTTGAGAGCACCAAGGCGGTGGACAACAGTGAGGCCTAGGAAGGGACGGCGGAGCCCGAGGGAAGACGCGGCAGTGGATGCCTACGCGGAGAGGAGTACGAGGGTTCACTTGTTCGGCTGCGGTGTGAGGCTGCCGTCGCCGCAGAATAACAGGGGGTGTGGGTGAGTAGAGGGATGGCCTGGCCAACGTGGGAGTAGTAGGGGGCGGTGAGGTCTCCGCGGCATCGCAGCCGGCCACGGGAGGTAGGAGCACGAGGCACAACCGGCGCTAGTTTGGGCGGCTGGAGCAAGAAGACCAGAGGTTGAAGAAGCACTACGGCCGTTGGATGTACATCATACGGTCACTGGAGCTATAATCGTGCATATTGACTAAGTTGACAAAGCCCTCCGTCCCTGTTAACTTAGTAGGCCCACAAGTCAGCCTCCCACTATACTGGGTCCCAGCTAGCAGGGGGAGTATTCATTTTTTTGTGCGTAATAAGGAGGCACTTTCTTGCGTGCGAAGATAGGTGGGTCCGAGCTTTGTCGGTATTTGTAACATTTTTTTCGTGAAATACAGAGGCCCTTTCAGTGGGTCCCAGATGTCAGGTGGAAGAATCATTATTTTGCGTTTAATAAGGATGCATTTCCTTGCGTGCGACCGTGGACCCAAGCGTCGACCTCTCCACGTCTGATCCACTTCAGATGCATGTCGATGCGTTGACCACGTTGACTAGGCAGCGCCGAAAGCGATGAGGGCGGTGGGCGTGGCGAGGCCTAGGAAGGGAACGACGAGCAGGGAAGACTCAACAGTTGTTTCCCACGCGGAGGAGTATGTTGCACGAGGATTCTTGGGTCTGTCGTCGCCAGAGAATAACAGCAGGTGTGGGTGAGTAGAGGGATGGCTAGGCCAGCGATGGGAGTACGGTGGGGCGGTGAGGCCTGATGAAGTCATGTACCTAGGGTAGGGTCATGAACCTGTCCAAGGTACCCTCCCCAAGGACATCTTTAGAAGAAACGGCCTTCCAGTCGACCTGGTAGGATTTCACTCAACAGACTCAAAGACACTCGACCATGAATACCCACTCGACCACCAGGAGTTCAAGAACCACTCTGAGTGCAAACGGTCTGTAATTAAGTAGTCTTATGATCATGATGACACTTTATGTAAGGCGTTACGATGCTTTGGCCTTAATGTACCTTTAACCCTCCGCTACGTGGGCTGGCTGGGGTCTTGGCGCACTCTATATAAGCCACCCCCTCCACGGTAGAAGGGTTCGCACCTGTAATTCATACGCATATAATCCGATCGACCGCCTCCGGGCTCCGGGGCGTAGGGCTGTTACTTCCTCAGAAGGGCTGAACTCGTAAAACTCGTGCGTATACAACTACTCCATAGCTAGTATCTTGCCTCTCCATACCTACCCCCCATTCTACCATCAGACTTAGAACCACGACAGTTGGCGCCCACCTTGGGGCCGGTGTTCTAGCGATTTGTTGGAGGAGTTGGGATTCTTTCGATCTCCTACATCATGGTTTCAGGTGGTTTTGGTCGAAGGCCGCGAGATCCGTCTCGGTGCGCTCACGTTCATCGCCGACGACTCCGCTTGGCTTCAGGAGGCTCCTCTCGACGTTGACGCGCTCCCCGTCCGCGGGGCAACGCACTTCCGCGCATGCGTCCGCGGTGTCCTCCTGCGGCAACCGTCGACCCAGTATGGGTCGGTTCTTGTGCCGTCCTCACTCCCAGTCTCCCGCCGGCGCAAGCGCTCCGGTCGGTCGAGGCTTCAGCGGTGGGTGAGGCATGCGGTGGCTCGCCAGTCGGCCACTCCCCAAGTTGCGGCAATCGAGCCCGACGAATCTCTCTACGGCCTGTTCGATCTGCCGACTGGCTCCGCAGAGACTGCATCCTAGTGCGATAGCAGCGATCCGGCAGCAGAGGTTCTGATGGTCGACGAACCACGCAGTCCCTCACAGATTCCCCAGGACCGGCGGAGGCGGCGGTGGAAGCGATCGGCGCAAGCTCACGAAGAGTACCAACCCAGGCCCTCGCCCGGCTGCAGAGGAGGAACTTCGCCGCCCGAAACATGGATGCGCTTCACACTCCTATCGTTGGAGAAACCCCGAGGCTTGTGCCTTGCAGGATGCTCGCTATTAACCTGGCGGCGGCGCTTGATCGGAGAACCTCCAGCGAGTTCTCGACGAGCGCACACGACCACGGGTTGCAGAATCCAGTCGACGTCAGCTCTTTCCACAACCAACTCAGGTATATTGAACTCCGATTCAGAATTTAGCAGCTGCAGCCCGTATAGCAGAATCAATTCAGCCTTCCCAGTCGGAGGCAGGTAGAGGTTTGCAACAGATCAGAGATTTACTCCGGGCAGCAGGAGATCAAAATTCAGTCGTATCACAATCACGGAACAGGATTCACAGCAGATCCGTCGCTGCGAATTCAGTCCAGTCGGCCCATAGTCCAAGATCGCCCCCGAGGCGTGAGGAACGTGGAGGCCGGTGTGATGATCAGTACAAGAACCGCGAGCCGTATGAGCACCGATTCGATCGCAATGATCGACGTCGAGTGCCCACCCCTGAAAGGACCACGGTGTCGCCTAGAGGGGGGGGGGTGAATAGGCGTTTTAAAATCTTTTACGGATTTGGCTATATCCTAATGCGGAAATAAACTAAGCGGATACTTTTCAAGCACAAATCCTAAATATACTAGGCTCACTAAGTGCACCAACAACTTAGCATAAACAAGATGAGAACAACGAGGATATGAGTAAGCACAAGTAAGTTACACAAACTTACTCAATGTATATCACGAGATATGGAAATGAATAATCTGAGACACCCACAAGTAGGGAATACAAGCTTACACAAATTGTATCACAATATATGGAATTGAATGATACAAGCAAACTCAAGTAAGCATTACAAGCTTACACAAGATATGTTACAAGCTAGCAGTTCACACTAATCACAAGATAGAACAATAGTAGGAAGTATGAATTTCGGACTATAAAGTGTTGGCCTAAATAATCTCTACGATATGGTAACCAACACAATATAATGAGGACCACAAGAATAGTGAATGCACGGTCAAGTTACCAAGGTAAACCACAAGTAAGGAGTTAGGGTTAGGGATAACGAAGTCACAGAGGCGATGATGTATCGATGTTCACTTCCTTGGAGGAAAGCTAGTCACCGTTAGAGAGGTGGATGTTACCACGAAGGCACACCAACGCATACGAAGGCTCACCCTATTCTCCTTGAGATATCACCACGAAGGCGATTCCCAACCACTAGTGGAAGACCTTGAGGTGGCCTCCAAACCTTCACAAACTTTCCGGGGGACAAATCACAAGTTGATTCCTCACCGGAGCACTCCAACCGCCTAGGAGTCTCCATCCTCCAAGAGTAACAAGATCAAGGGGGAAATGCTCAAGACTTGCTCAAATCACGAATTCCTTTGGTCAAGAGAAGGAGAGGGAGTGGATCTATCACTTGATTGGAATCTCTCACAAGAACTCTCACAAATCTCTTCCGGATCTAAGATTTGAGGTAGGAGAAGGGAGGGAGCTTTTCTTCAAGTGTGGGTCAAGATAGTTGTGTTGCTCACCCCTCCACGAAGTGGTGAAGGGATATTTATAGCATGGGCACAAATCTGGCCGTTGGGGGGGAATTCTGCTCAGGAAAGTGTCGGACGTCCGGAGGGTTCCGGACATCCGCAAAAATGTTCCTGTTGTGGAGGAGTCGGACGTCCGGAAGTGTCCGGACGTCCGGGCAATCAGGAAGGACCGGACGTCCGTAGAGCGTCAGACGTCCGACAATCATCGGACGACCGGCCGCTGTGAAAAGTGTGAACCACAAACCAATGTACAGGATACGGTGCGTCCGGCGGGGCGGACATCCGTAAGAATGCTTCGATGTGAAAGTGCCGGACGTCCGGAGGGTTCCGGACGTCCGTGGCAACAGCACCGGACGTCCGGTGGAACACCGGACGTCCGACGGCTGTAGCACGCCATCAGACGAATGTATCAGGATATTTGCGAAACAGGTTTGACGGACGTCCGACATTTTCCGGACGTCCGGAGACCGGACGTCCGGAGACCAGACGTCCGGAACTTACCGGATTTCCGTCCGTTTGATTCTGGATTGGCGCACCGGATTTCCGGACGTTACCGGACGTCCGGCCAAAATAACAGCGAGGAACCCCAAAACTAAAACATGCATAACTTTCACATCCGGACTCCGATTTTGATGATCTTGGGCTCGTTTTGAAGCTATGGAAAAGCTCCAAGTCCTCAGATAGAGAACCACCCAAAATAAACCAAAATGGAGGGTTCAAATTATGCAAAGGTTAGATCATATATTTTGGGAAACTATTTGGCTTTGGCTTTTCTTTGGTATATAGGATATGAGTGGAATTGTGTATAGAAGATGTTGACTTGAGCAAATCCATCACAAACCCCTTTGATCCCCTCTTAATAGTGCGGGATCCCTATAACTCAAGAATCATAAAAATAGCTACACTACATAGCTATCAAGAATCCATTCTTGAGTGTATATGTTTCTTTGGTGGTCATCACTCCACAGCACTAACGTCAAAGGAACTAATACCTTTGACACAAGACGTTCACTTGAGCTTGATGTTGATGTTTCTTCTTGGCTCAAGATGAAGGCAAGACAGTGGTGAAGTCTTCAAGTCTCTCCCTCATACACAATATGGGGAAGCTTTGCTTTGTATTCATCTTCACTTGTCCATCATGTGATCATCCACAAGCTTCAAGCATGTAATCCTTTTGGGATGGTTATCTTGAACTTGCCCTTGTCAACCATGATCACCAACACTTGATGTCGTCCTCTCATAGACACTTGAAATCTCTTTCTTGATGCGAGCCCATGAGAATCACCTAACCCTCAAAAACATAGACAACACATAGTATGGGTTAGTACACAGAGTGCAATTTATAATTTTTTATCATACCACAGGATCCTATGTGGTGCATCATTTGTGCTCGTGTGTTGACCATTTAGAGTTCGATCTTTTGAGCTTCATCTTGGTCAACCTATATCTCTACTCCATGTTTAATCTTGACGTCATGAAGGATATATTGAATTCTTCACTTGAATAGCTTGCTCAATTATGACTCAACACATGAGTCCATTATGATCATATCTTTGAGCCACTCCTAGAATTCATCATTCAAATCATCCTCTTTAAGATCTTGATCCATTATGGCTCAAACCATAGCTCTAAGCATGGAAACCCTTAAGATACTCCAATGAACTCCATTTTGATCATCTCGATGTAATTGTTGCTTCAAAGGAGTTTTCTTCCATTATTCTTCAATCATTTTCCAATGGGACTAATCTTCAAATGTATATCTCAATGCAAACATTAGTCCATAAGGATTGTCATTAATTAATTACCAAAACCACACATGGGGACTACATGTACTTTCAATCTCCCCATTTTGGTAATTGATGACAATCTCAACAAGAGGGTTTATGTAATGAATAAATTGTATACTTGGGATGGTTGTACTATCATCAAGACACTACACAAGCATTTGATGATAGTACACCCATAGTATATAGAGCAAACTCCCCACAATATATGCATGTGTGAATGAACTTTGAATGTCATTGCATATATCGGTTGACATAAACTAGGAGGAGATTTCCCTATATACAATGCTCATTCATGCAATAAGAATATATAACAAGGGTAGATATGCATGAATGACAACAAGAATTACAAAAGATATTTATCTTAAACCCTCTAAACTTCTCCCCCATTGGCACCAAATGCCAAAATGGAAGATAAAACATCTAGCAGACCAATATAGTACGAGTTCGTTCTTGATGTGTGCATATCCCAACATGTGAGTGAAAACAAATGCACATATTCAATTATGAACAATTAAAGGAGCTCGGAATCTATAGAATGCAATCAGATACAAAGATATGAACGTTTTCATGTATAAAAATTTCCAAGTGGCCAATAATAATCATGATATGTATCCATAAAGAAACTCATATACACAAAAAGAAAGGTTGCAATTGATAAGAACATGATATCCACAAGTGAATAAACTATTATACAACTTGAGCCTAGTCATAATAGCAAGGTACATGGCACAAAGCTCATGGCACAAATTGATCTCATTTGCATAACACAAAGTGAAGCAAGCAATCAAAAGATTGACGAGCCAAAAGGATAAAAGAATATTACGATTTGGGTAAAGGAGTGTTCTAAGAAAAATAGAGAAGCTCCCATGATTTGTGCACAATTTAGATTTTTTATTATTTGGATACGAGTGTACAAAATAGGATCATCACTCCCCAAAATCAATAGGAACACACAACAATTGCAAGCAAACATAGATAAGAAAAGAAGCCTAGCGTTTGCAACAAACATATGGTTGAGCAACATGTACATGAGGCAATCTAAGAATAGGCACAACCAAAATGATGTGTGTGAGACACGTAAAAACACTTGAGAAGACTAGTATAAGGATGAGAATTAAGCATCAACATAGCCTTGAGTAAATGAGATACAAGGTGCAAGACATGTCCTTCCCACACACACACGAAGTTAAGAAGGTCACACACACATCAAGCAAATGGGTTCACAAGCTCACTAATAGTAACCTAAAAATCAAAGCTTGTGACAACCCATGATGAAGATAGGAAATAATAGGCTTGTCAAGACAGGCATGAGGACACAAATCTTCACCAAACATGAGTGCACTAAGATGCAAAGAGGTAAGACATGCACTCATTCAACAAATGCTTCCATGGAGCCACCAAAAAGATATAAAAAGTGAATGAAATGGTGGACATGAAAGAATAGGGATATCAACTAGAGATGTAACTTCTCTCACGTGTATAAGATACTAGGTAGATGATATCCACAAAGAAGGATGTACACATAAAATAGTTGCAAAAGGAAGGAATAAGATATCCAAGCAGGAGTCATAAAATATACCAATGAGATCTTTGCTTGAAAGCATGGCACATGGCTTAATATAATATTATTGTATATTAATGAACTCCAAACACACAACTATCAAAGACATCACAACTAGCAACAAGAGATCATTGTTGGGATGCTTTGAGAAAGGAAACAAGTATCACAGAACGAGTCAAGAAATTCATGCCATGATACAACCTACACAAGGTTGACCTCATTTCTATATATATGCATGAAGTAAATACTTGTTACCGAGATAGCATTGGTATGAAGTTGTAGATCAATAAAATGTCCAAGCTTGGCTCTAATTTCCTCATAGTGCCACCACCTTCATGAATAAGCCAAGCACCCAATGCTTCTCAAATGTACATAAAACATTTTAAGTACAATATGGTCCCCAAACTTATTGGGTCCGAAGTAGTTAGCATAACTACAACACATAGGGTAAACCCACTTAAATATGTGCCTATTGATATGAATTTGAATTTCATGCACATCATAGCTATTAAGAATTTGATGGATTTACCACATATATATATTGGATCAAATAAGGCAAACAAGGCATGTGAATTTACACATAGTAAATATGCATGCACAAGCCTACCAAAATCGAGGAGATACAAATTGGACAAATGACCACATAACCGTTAATACTTCCAATATTGACCAAAATGAATCAAAATGACAAATCAACATATGATAGCACCCAAAGTTCAACATATGAAAAAAAACAATGAGCATATAAGATATGCATTGCACACATACTCATAGGAATATCTCACTCAAATAGATATAGTACACTATAAACAATGAGATAACAAACTCTCATATAGAGCAATAAGATGAATTCAAATAAAATGGTATTTCGAGTTATCATTCGGTGTAGAAACCAAATAAGTACATGATCATCTATACTAACACAAGCATAACATGAGAATTTAGAAATAAACACAATGCTTGGATAGAATAATATTAACATTCCAACTAGATAGATCATTATGCAAAGCAAGAATTGGAATAGATTTAATCAAATGATTTTCCAAATATGATTTTAAAGATAACCATGAGCAAAACCGCACAAGAATGCCATACGTAAATAAGACATTGCATGCCACGGAGATATAAGATAATCTCAAATATAAATTCTAAGTGGCATCCCTCAATTGTTCATATTAACAAGGATTGTGATATGCACAAAGCATATCACTCCCCACAATATGATGATCCATGTATTATCCACAAGAAGCAAATGAAACCCAACTAAGGATAATTAATGGATGAGAATTTGAGTTTCAAATGAGCTTTACATACCACATAGTAACTAGATAATATTGCACTAACAATACTAGGTGGTATCCCACAGACATACACATTTAAGGTTTGTGAAATGCGTAAAACATAGCACTCCCCCATAATGTGATGATCCATTAATATCTCAAAAGAGCCAATTAAGATTCAACTAATGAAGCAATACAGTCTTGAAACCACACACACAAATATATGAAGTGCATTGCGACCTACACATGCTAGATAACACAAATCAAGCATACTAGGAAGCACAACTATAAAAGCACATGCTAGGTACAAAACCTAAACATGCAAGGGACATAGCAACTTTCAATGTAAACAATGCAAGTACAAGTTACATAAAGAGGAGCATTGGATTGATAGATATGATGATAATCCACTTGACTTGGCATTAAACATAACATATGGTGAAAATAGTTTTTCTTCATGAAGTAGCCAAGTCTACAATGCCCTCCACACACCTATTGATCAAGTTTGAGCTTGATGGTCCCCAACCAAGTTGGGTCCTAAGAAGTTAGTAACAATAGGCTTGGCAACCCAAATGGTCTTGTCCACTTTCAAACTTCTTTGGGAACCCACAAACTTGGCAAACACATTGCCAACAATATCCTTCCATAGCGAATAATGATTATTGACTATAGGAGGCTTAGATATGTTACCGTTGGGACAAGATGAAGCTATGTGTCCCTTCTTACGGAAATTATAGCAACATGTGCTCCCCTTTCTCTTCTTCTTTACCTTTTCAACTTGGAGAGCATTATCTTGGTTAGGCATGGGAAGAGGCCTTTCATTATCTTGATATTGAACTTGAGGCCACTTCCCTTGATGCTTCACATTTGAAGCCTTCTTCTTCAATGGACATGATCTCACATGGTGTCCAACATTCTTGCACTTGAAGCAAGTAATGTTGGCCGAATTCTTGACTTGATCTTGTTCCTTCTTCTTGTTCTTGAACTTCTTCTCGTTGGAGATGAAATCAAGTACTATTTTGTCTTGAGGGTCCTTTTGCACACTCAATATATTATCACAACATTTTTCCAAGTCTTTCTTCAAACTAGTGACTTGGGCCTTGAGCTCTTTATTTTCCTCTACAAGGTTAGTATTAACAAAAGAACTAGAGGAAGTAGAAGCTTCATTGTTAGAGCAAAAAGGCATGGTGAGCAATTCATTACAAGATGTACCAATATCATGTAGAGAGGAATTGCAAGGACTAGCACAGGACAATAAGGCATTTGAGTAGAAGATGTGCTAATATCCACATGAGACTCACATGATTTTACCTTGGTGACCATAGCCTCATGAGCTAACTTTAACTCATCATGAGAGATTAGAAGATCATCATGAGTGCCTGAGAGCTTTTATGACTTTCTCCCAATTTCCCATAATTTCTTGTTAGCAAAGCAAGTTGAGCACATAGCTCAACATTCTCCTTCAAAATTGATGCTTCACATGAAATCGAGTTAGTAGCACAGACATCATTATCAATATGAGAGGAGCAAGTAGAACTTAGTGACTTCTCATGAGTTGATTGAAGCTCCTCATGAGACTTAGAGAGTTTTATGAGCTCTCCCTTGACACTATTGCATTCAAGGAGAAGGAGCTCAAAATCCTCTTTAAGCTTACAATGAGTAACATTAATCTCTTCTTTTGAAGACCTCAAGTCACTAAGCGTTTCATGAGCCTTAGCAAGTTCATGTTCAAGCTGTTCACTTTTAGCTTCCTCATTGAGAAATAAACCATTAAGTTTTTCAAAGCAAGCAAGAACATCTTGGAACCTTTTATAAGTGTTATTTTTAGCTCTCTGAAGAGTTTTCCCAATCTCATAGAGATTTTGAGTCAAGACTTCATCATCTTCCTCATTACAACTATCATCATTATCACTAAGAGAAGATGATACCTCGTCATTACCTCTTGCCATGAGGCACATGTGAACACAAGGGGTTGATGATGATTCTTTTGGAGAGGAGGATTCTTCATCAATCAAGCATGCCTCATCTTTATTGATTTCCTCTTGTGGTATGCCACATGTTGGTGAAGTGAAAGATGTTGAGGTATGCAAGTAATCGGAGGTGGAAGCAATAGAGAGCTCTTCATGATTTAAAAATGTGGAGAACTCCTCCATTAACTCCCCAAAAGAATATTGTCTTCATGAAGATTGGACCCACCATATATATCTTCAATTTTGGTCCAAGCATCATGAGCCAATGAACAAGACGAAATTGACTTGAACACCTCGAAGCTTATAGCTTGGTGAATGATACTTAAAGCTTCACTATCAAGATGCATATCACCAAGTGACGGAGATTGTCCATCCTTTAGATTTGAATTCCTACAACCACAATCCATGAAAGCATTTGGACCCATGGCCCGAAAGTGATAAAGCATCGTAATCTCCACATAATGTAATTTGTGCCATTAAAACAAAATGTGTCATCATGCACTAGTTCACTAGTCGACATCGTTACTCTCTAGGCGGTTAAGCCTAATAAGGAGAGACCTAGCTCTGATACCAATTGAAAGGACCATGGTGTCGCCTAGAGGGGGGTGAATAGGCGTTTTAAAATATTTTACGGATTTGGCTATATCCTAATGCGGAAATAAACTAAGCGGATACTTTTCAAGCACAAATCCTAAATATACTAGGCTCACTAAGTGCACCAACAACTTAGCATAAACAAGATGAGAACAACGAGGATATGAGTAAGCACAAGTAAGTTACACAAACTTACTCAATGTATATCACGAGATATGGAAATGAATAATCTGAGACACCCACAAGTAGGGAATACAAGCTTACACAAATTGTATCACAATATATGGAATTGAATGATACAAGCAAACTCAAGTAAGCATTACAAGCTTACACAAGATATGTTACAAGCTAGCAGTTCACACTAATCACAAGATAGAACAATAGTAGGAAGTATGAATTTCGGACTATAAAGTGTTGGCCTAAATAATCTCTACGATATGGTAACCAACACAATATAATGAGGACAACAAGAATAGTGAATGCGCGGTCAAGTTACCAAGGTAAACCACAAGTAAGGAGTTAGGGTTAGGATAACCGAAGTCACAGAGACGATGATGTATCCCAATATTCACTTCCTTGGAGGAAAGCTAGTCACCGTTAGGGAGGTGGATGTTACCACGAAGGCACACCAACGCCACGAAGGCTCACCCTATTCTCCTTGAGATATCACCACGAAGGCGATTCCCAACCACTAGTGGAAGACCTTGAGGTGGCCTCCAAACCTTCACAAACTTTCCGGGGGACAAATCACAAGTTGATTCCTCACCGGAGCACTCCTACCGCCTAGGAGTCTCCAACCTCCAAGAGTAACAAGATCAAGGAAATGCTCAAGACTTGCTCAAATCACGAATTCCTTTGGTCAAGAGAAGGAGAGGGAGTGGATCTATCACTTGATTGGAATCTCTCACAAGAACTCTCACAAATCTCTTGGGATCTAAGATTTGAGGTAGGAGAAGGGAGAGGGAGCTTTTCTTCAAGTGTGGGTCAAGATAGTTGTGTTGCTCACCCCTCCACGAAGTGGTGAAGGGATATTTATAGCATGGGCACAAATCTGGCCATTGGGGGAAATTCTGCTCGGGAAAGTGTCGGACGTCCGGAGGGTTCGGACATCCATAAAAAATTTCTGTTGTGGAGGAGTCGGACGTCCGGAAGTGTCCGGACGTCCGGGCAATCAGGAAGGACCGGACGTCCGTAGAGCGTCAGACGTCCGACAATCATCGGACGACCGGCCGCTGTGAAAAGTGTGACCCACAAACCAATGTACAGGATACGGTCGTCCGAGCGGGGCCGGACATCCGTAAGAATGCTTCTGATGTGAAAGTGTCGGACGTCCGGAGGGTTCCAGACGTCCGGTGGCAAAACAGGCACCGGACGTCCGGTGGAACACCGGACGTCCGACGGCTGTAGCACGTCATCAGACGAATGTATCAGGATATTTGCGAAACAGGTTTGACGGACGTCCGACATTTTCCGAACGTCCGGAGACCGGATGTCCGGAACTTACCGGATTTCCGTCCGTTTGATTCTGGATTGGCGCACCGGATTTCCGGACGTTACCGGACGTCCGGCCAAAATAACAGCAGGAACCCCAAAACTAAAACATGCATAACTTTCACATCCGGACTCCGATTTTGATGATCTTGGGCTCGTTTTGAAGCTATGGAAAAGCTCCAAGTCCTCAGATAGAGAACCACCCAAAATAAACCAAAATGGAGGGTTCAAATTATGCAAAGGTTAGATCATATATTTTGGGAAACTATTTGGCTTTGGCTTTTCTTTGGTATATAGGATATGAGTGGAATTGTGTATAGAAGATGTTGACTTGAGCAAATCCATCACAAACCCCTTTGATCCCCTCTTAATAGTGCGGGATCCCTATAACTCAAGAATTATAAAAATAGCTACACTACATAGCTATCAAGAATCCATTCTTGAGTGTATATGTTTCTTTGGTGGTCATCACTCCACAACACTAACGTCAAAGGAACTAATACCTTTGACACAAGCCGTTCACTTGAGCTTGATGTTGATGTTTCTTCTTGGCTCAAGATGAAGGCAAGACATTGGTGAAGTCTTCAAGTCTCTCCCTCATACACAATGTGGGGAAGCTTTGCTTTGTATTCATCTTCACTTGTCCATCATGTGATCATCCACAAGCTTCAAGCATGTAATCCTTTTGGGATGGTTATCTTGAACTTGCCCTTGTCAACCATGATCACCAACACTTGATGTCGTCCTCTCATAGACACTTGAAATCTCTTTCTTGATGCGAGCCCATGAGAATCACCTAACCCTCAAAAACATAGACAACACATAGTATGGGTTAGTACACGAGAATGCAATTTATAATTTCTTATCATACCACAAGATCCTATGTGGTGCATCATTTGTGCTCGTGTGTTGACCATTTAGAGTTCGATCTTTTGAGCTTCATCTTGGTCAACCTATATCTCTACTCCATGTTTAATCTTGACGTCATGAAGGATATATTGAATTCTTCACTTGAATAGCTTGCTCAATTATGACTCAACACATGAGTCCATTATGATCATATCTTTGAGCCACTCCTAGAATTCATCATTCAAATCATCCTCTTTAAGATCTTGATCCATTATGGCTCAAACCATAGCTCTAAGCATGGAAACCCTTAAGATACTCCAATGAACTCCATTTTGATCATCTCGATGTAATTGTTGCTTCAAAGGAGTTTTCTTCCATTATTCTTCAATCATTTTCCAATGGGACTAATCTTCAAATGTATATCTCAATGCAAACATTAGTCCATAAGGATTGTCATTAATTAATTACCAAAACCACACATGGGGACTACATGTACTTTCAACCCCTCCCCCAAGGGGTGGATCATACGCTCCTCGACAACAAGATGACAGACGCCAGCACAGTGTTGGGCGAAGGGTTCCAGTCGACCCCAGAGAGCCAGGCTTTGATGCGAGATCCATTATCATTCAAGGCTTGGTCGACAGGAACAGAGCTCACCGAGAAGGCAATGACAGAGATGTTCCCTCCAATGACAGAGTTCATGTCTCGGGGCGAGTGTTTTAGCAGGGCCATCAGAGCCGCAGTGATTCCTCCCAACTTCAGGTTGGCGACTGGAGTCGGTAAGTTCACTGGTGAGTCCAAGCCTGACACTTGGCTTGAGGACTACCGAATGGCTGTCCAGATTGGCGGCGGCAACGATGAGGTAGCTATGAAGTATTTGCCCCTTATGTTGGAGGGTTCAGCCAGAGCATGGTTGAATCAGTTAGCACCCAACAGTATTTACACTTGGGAAGACCTTGCCCGAGTGTTTGTCAGGACATTTGAAGGGACTTGCAAGCGACCAACAGGGTTGACAGAGCTGCAGTCGTGTGTACAGAAGTTGAATGAAACTTTGAGAGATTACATCCAGAGATGGATTACCTTGCACCACACAGTTGAGAATGTGTCTGATCACCAGGCAGTCTGTGCTTTCAAGGAAGGTGTCAAGAACAGGGAGTTGAGTTTAAAATTCGGTCGGACAGGAGATATGACCCTGAGTCGGATGATGGATATTACCACCAAGTATGCTAATGGTGAAGAAGAGGATCGGCTCCGGAGTGGTAAGTACAAGTCAGCCGCTAATGAAGCCGGCAGAGGGAACTCTAGTCGGCAGCAGAAGCGCAAAGCCGAGCCAGCCGCTCCCGGAGAAGCCTTGGCTATGACCCCAGGAAAGTTCAAGGGGAAACCCAAGGATCCGTGGAACCCCAAGAAGGTGAAAGACCAAGATGGGAATGATGTGTTGGACTTTCCATGTCACATTCACACGAAGAAAGATGAAGAGGGTAAACTCATTTGCGAAGCATACCATTCGACGATGTCGGCTCTTGATTCAGCAGTTCCAAGGGAAGCAGCCCAAGGATAAGGAAAAGGAGTCGGACAAAGTTGAGGACAAGGAAGATAGTGATGGTGGATACCCCAGGGTCAATTCCACCCAGATGATTTTTGCTGACGTTGAAAGCAAAAGTCAATTGAAAGTTATCAACCGAGAAGTGAACATGGTCGCTCGGTGGCGCCCAATTATCGGAAATGGTCGGACCGCCATCACATTCGACCAGTCCGATCATCCGACACACATTGCCACCCCTGGGAGGCAAGCGTTGGTGGTCGATCCAGTCGTCGAAGGCACTTGACTGACCAAAGTTTTGACGGATGGTGGCAGTGGCCTGAACATCTTGTTTGTAGAGACGTTGAAAGGGATGGGCATTCCGATGTCCAGACTCAGCACCAGTAACATGAGTTTCCACGGAGTCACTCCTGGAAAGAAGGTTGAGTCACTCGGTCAAATTGCTCTTGATGTGGTTTTTGGTTATTGGAAGAATTTCCGCAAAGAAAAGTTGACCTTTGAGGTCGTGGATTTCCAGAGCGCTTATCACGCTATTCTGGGAAGGCCGGCGTATGCCTGTTTCATGGCTCGACCATGTTATGTGTACCTTAAACTGAAGATGCCAGGTCCAAAAGGTGTGATCACTGTCACTGGTAATCGGAAAAGGCAGAGGAGTGTTTTCAGAAAGGCTCTAAGATCGCTGATGCTTAGATGGTAGTGGTCAAGCTGCAAGAGTACCAGAAAACTGCAGACCCGAGTGATTTGTTGCGAGCCAAGAAGCCCGCCACGGAGTCAGCATTTCAGTCGTCCAGAGAAACGAAACCGATTCATATTCATCCGACTGATCCCAATGCTGCTCCGACTCACATCTCAACAACACTCGACTCCAAATAGGAAGAAGCGCTCATCCGGTTCCTCCGAGAGAACTGGGACATCTTTGCATGGAAGCTTCTTTGGCATGCAGTGTTCCTGTGGGACTGGCTGAGCATCGTCTGTGAGTCGACTCAAAAGTCAAACCTGTCAAAGAACATCTTCGACGGTCCATCGTCCAGAAGAGAAAGGCCATAAGCGAGGAGGTGGCTCGGCTCTTAGCAGCAGAGTTTATCCGAGAAATTTACCACTCCGAGTGGCTCGCCAATGTTGTCATGGTCCCTAAGAAGGACAATTCACTGCGCATGTGCATCGACTTCAAACATATCAATCGGGCCTGCCCGAAAGATCATTTTCCTCTCCCCCGCATCGACCAAATAGTCGACTCGACTGCGGGATGTGAGCGGTTGTCTTTTTTAGACGCATATTACGGGTACCATCAGATCCGTCTGTATGGACCCGGCGAGATCAAAACACCTTTCATCACTCCATTCGGGTGCTTCTGTTATGTCACCATGCCATTCGGCCTCAAGAATGCCAGAGCCACGTTCATGAGGATGATTCAGAAGTGTTAACTCACTCAAATCGGTCGGAATGTGGAAGCATACATGGATGACATTGTGGTCAAGTCACGGAAAGGTTCCGACCAGTTGACTGACCTTGCTGAAACATTTGCCAATCTCAGGAGGTATGATATCAAGCTTAATCCATCAAAGTGCACATTCGGAGATCCTGGCGGAAAGTTACTCGGTTTTCTCATTTACGAACAAGGAATCGATGCTAACCCGAAAGCGTTGGCACTATACTCCAAATGAAACGCATACATGCGTGTGCACGATGTCGAAGCTTCTTTGGATGCTTGGCGCTTTAAGTCGATTCATCTCGCCTCGGTGAAAAGGCATTGCCTCTTTACCGGTGATGAAGAAGTCGAGACAAGTTCGAGTGGACTCCACGAAGGCTGATGCAGCATTTGCGAGCTCAAAGCTCGCTCTCCACTCCACCGGTGCTTGCTGCCCCAATCAGCAAGGAGCCGTTGCTGCTTTACATTGCAGCCACATGACAAGTCGTCGACAAGATTTACTACGAAAGCGGGAAGAGGAAGGAAAGGCCTTCAAAGTTCAGCGCCCGGTATATTATCTTTCCAAGTATTAACCCGTCAAAGGAAAGATACCTCATTATCGAGAAGCTTGTGTATGGGATTTATATGACCGCGAAGAAGGTTGCTCATTACTTCTACGATTATTCCATTACGATTAAATCCGACGCCCCATTATCGTGGATTACAACATGAGACGCATGGCTGGTCGAGTGGCGAAATGGGCGATTGAACTTCTTCCCTTGATATCAAGTTTGAGGCAAAGAAAGCCATGAAGTCCCAAGCAATAGCAGATTTCATCGCCGAGTGGATTGAACAACGATTACCGACTCAAGTTCACTCGAAACCTTTGGACTATGTTCTTTGATGGTTCCAAGATGCTTTGAATGGTTCTGAGGAGTTCCGGACTAGGGGTGTCCGGATAGCGAACTATCATCATCGGCGGACTCCAAGACTATGAAGATACAAGATTGAAGACTTCGTCCCGTGTCCGGATGGGACTTTCCTTGGCGTGGAAGGCAAGCTTGGCGATACGGATATGTAGATCTCCTACCATTGTAACCGACTCTGTGTAACCCTAACCCTATCCGGTGTCTATATAAACCGGAGGGTTTTAGTCCCAGAGGACGAACAACAATCATACCATAGGCTAGCTTCTAGGGTTTAGCCTCTTTGATCTCGTGGTAGATCCACTCTTGTAACACATATCATCAATATTAATCTAGCAGGACGTAGGGTTTTACCTCCATCGAGAGGGCCCGAACCTGGTAAAACATCGTGTCCCTTGTCTCCTGTTACCATCCGCCTAGGCGCTTGCAGTTCGGGACCCCCTACCCGAGATCCGCCTGTTTGACACCGACAGTTCGGTCTTTGGGTAGTATTGGTTTCCCCCCGAGGAGATAAGCTCAGATATGTGCTCCAGATTCACTTTGATTCTTCCAACAATGAAGCAGAATACGAAGCACTGTTGTATGGGTTGCGTATGGCCATTTCACTGTTTGAAGCAGAATACGAAGCACAAGTTTACAAAGTGGATCGAAGCTAAACCTATCAAGAACCTTGATGCGTGCACTGCTGTCAGTTTCATCAGAGAGTTGATATTCAGATATGGAGTTCCGCACAGCATCATCACTGATAATGGGTCAAATTTCGATTCCGACAAGTTCAAAGCCTTTTGCGCCTCTCAGGGCATGCGAGTCGACTATGCTTCAGTCGCTCACCCCCAGTCGAATGGAAAAATATCTGAAAAATCATGCTGAGTGGAGGCCAGCCTCCCACTCGGGGGCTTAGCTGCGAATCCGTTTTGCCTAAGTATCTGAAAAATCCTACCGAGTGAGGAGCCAGCCTCCCACTTGGGGGCTTAGCTGCAGTCCAAGTGCTCGCCTAAGTATTTGAAAATCCTACCGAGTGAGGAGCCAGCCTCCCACTCAGGGGCTTAGCTGCAGTCCAAGTACTCGCCTAAGTATTTGAAAAATCCTACCGCAGTGAGGATCCAGCCTCCCACTCGGGGCTTAGCTGCATCCAAGTACTCGCCTAAGTATTTGAAAATCCCACCGAGTGAGGAGCCAGCCTCCCACTCGGGGGCTTAGCTGCAGTCCAAGTACTCGCCTAAGTATTTAGTACAATGTGCACTTTGCAAGGACGACGAGGTACATGTCGACTGTTGGCTTCCCCTTCAAAGCTATGACACAAAAATCCTCCTTGGAGGCTTAGCTGCAGTCCAGTACTCGCCTAAGTTTGAAAAATCCTACCGAGTGGATAGCAAACCTCCCACTCGGGGGCTTAGCTGCAGTCTAGTACTCGCCTAAGTATTGAAAAATCCTACAGAGTGGAGAGCAAACCTCCCACTCGGGGGCTTAGCTGCAGTCCAGTACTCGCCTAAGTTTGAAAAATCCTACCGAGTGGAGAGCAAACCTCCCACTCGGGGGCTTAGCTGCAGTCCAGTACTCGCCTAAGTATCAAAAAATCCTACCGAGTGGAGAGCAAACCTCCCACTCAGGGGCTTAGCTGCAGTCCAGTACTCGCCTAAGTTCGAAAAATCCTACCGAGTGGAGAGCGAACCTCCCACTCGGGGGCTTAGCTGCAGTCCAATACTCGCCTAAGTACGAAATCCATCCCGATCCGCAAGGACGACGAGGTGCAGATCGACTGTTGCCTTCTCCTTCGGAGCTGCGCCACAAGTACAACATGCGCTTCATCCCGATCCGCAAGGACGACGAGGTGCAGGTCGACTGTTTCCTTCTCCTTCGGAGCTGCGCCACAAGTACAACGTGCGCTCCATCCTGATCCGAGGACGACGAGGTGCAGGTCGACTGTTTCCTTCTCCTTCAGATCTGCGCCACAAGTACAACATGCGCTCCATCCCGATCCGCAAGGACGACTAGGTGCAGGTCGACTGTTGCCTTTCCTTCGGAGCTGCGCCACAAGTGCAACGTGTGCTCCATCCCGATCCGCAAGGACGACGAGGTGCTGTGTCATTGCTTCCTTCTCCTGCAGAATCGCAAGAGCAACAAAGCGTGGGTCATTGGATCCACCTCAGAGCTGCATCTCAAGCATTGAAGCATAATCCGAGTGAAGAGCAAAGTTCACTCAAAGGCAAACAAAAGCATATTTCGACGATAAGTAAAGTTCGGATAGCATCCTAAGGATGCAGAAGTACCCATGCCTCAAGCCTGTTAAAGTTTATCGGTTACAAAACAACTCGGCATTCCGAGGCAAATTTAAGGTAGAGCATAGAAGTTTTTTACTCCTCAGGTGGAGGACTGGAAGGAGCCACAAACTGGTCAAGGTCGATCCCATCAGTAATCCGGGTGGCAGCAGCGATGAAAGTCTCCATGAAAGATTGGAAATCATACTTCTTAGTATTGGCAACTTTGATGGATGCCAGCTTTTCCTCCCGCGCCTCCTTGCAGTGGACACGAACCAGAGATAGAGCAACATCAGCACCGCACCTGGCAGAAGACTTCTTCCATTCGTGCACTCGACTTGGAACCTCATTCAGTCGAGTCATTAAGGACTAGAGGTCATTCAAGGCGTTGCAGTCCGGCTAGAGTGTTGAGTCGATCCGCGACACCGCAGCTTTCGGTCGAGCGAGATAGTCCACCACACCCGGCAATGCGAGACTCGATGGAGCATGTTCATAGCGGCTTCATCCTTCACGGGAGAGTTGATGGGGTCCAGGCTCGTCTCCACTCGACTGGTCTCCTCTTCGAAGTTCTGACAGAATTCTGTAAATGCAACTCGGGTTCAAGTTAAGAGTTCTATGATCAGTCGGTGATAACTAGACAGTCGGGTAAAAGAGATTACCTTCGAGCATGAGGAATAAATTTTTGGCGAGCCCTCCTAGATAAATCTCCAGATCATTCCTCTTCCCCGCCAGTTCGCCAACCTTGTCAGTCAGAGCAACTTTGTCATTCTTCAGTCGGCTAACCTCCTTGTTGGCCGCGTCGAGAGCAGCCTTTAGTTTGGTATTCTCCTCTTCGAGTTTGCCGACTGAGACCAGTTTCTCTTCCGGGAGCTTTGTTTTCTCCAAAGCCGCCTTCTATGCCTCTGCAAGGTCGTGGTCTTTCTTATTCAGAGCCTCTTCCAGTTTGTCTGCAAAATAACAATAAGCCCAGAGTTGAGAATGGGTACAAAGACAAAGACAGTCGTCAAGTTCTCACCAGCCATACCTTTCGCTTCTTCTCTCGCCTTTTGCAAGTTCTCCTGAGCAAGCTTCAAGTCAAGGTTGAGCTGGATCTGTTTATTCTCCAATTCGGTATAGCGGGCCATGAGCTCGCAAGATTTCTGCGAAGAGTCAATCGTCAAAACATCAAAGACAGGTCACTTCCGAGTGACTAAAGAAAAATCGTAGCATTTCTAAGACTACAGTCGAATCAAAACATTCGACAGTAGTCTCGCGGACTACACCCAGTGGGTGCACTCAGCGTGCCCCCACTGGTTTTACCAATTCGGTTCGACCAATCGACTGAAAGAGGCAAAAATGTTATGATCCTAAAACCATAGCTACCTGTCAGCAGTCAGCCTTAAAAAAATAGTTCCTTAGACTATAGTCGATCGCCGTGATCCACCATAGTCTCGGGGACTACACCCAGCAGTGCACTCAGCGTGCCCCCACCGGTTCCAAAGATCCATTCGACATGGCCCAACCAGACCGAGTGAACAAGTTCAAAGTATAAAGACTATAGTCATCGCCTGATCCACCATAGTCTCGGGGACTACACCAGTGGGTGCACTCAGCGATGCCCCCACCGGTACAAAAATTCAATCGACACACCCGCCCAAAGGTGTACAGACATGATATGGAAATCTTTAGAAAGAAGAAATTTACGGTAGCATATCCTAACAGAACAAGCGACAACCAACTTACTTGGACATTGCTCACGAAGAGCTGAGCTTGCATCATAAGCCGCTGGCTGGCCTCCCGGACCACCTTCACTTGCTCCATCACGATCCCTGCTGGCGTATGGCCTCCTTAGCAGCACTCACTTGGTCTTCCAGACGTGGTGTGTGGCAAAAAGGGAAAGGCGGGTCAGCGATCGGCAACGAAGGCGGACATTCGTCGGTGGCACAACAAAGGACACAGAAGCCCGAGTGGTGTCGCCTCCCTCGTGAACCAGCGTCTCAGGCAGTGATACAACTTGAGTAGCCTTGCCAGCAGGCACCTTTTTGTCCTTCCTCTTCCTCAGTGATGTTTCATCGTCTTCATCAGGGAGATCAATGACATGAGGTAGAACTATAAGAAAGATTCAAAGGTAAAAACAGAAATCCAATCGACCATAAAGCAAAACTGTAATGCCCGGGATTCGATGCGCCAGGTGTCTGCCAGTTATTCGCCATCTTTGCCATGTCATTTGCTTGCGTGTTGCATTTTTCCATGTCACCATGTGCATCTCATTTTGCATACATATTCGTCTCATGCATCCGAGCATTTTCCCTGTTGTCCGTTTTCCAATCCGGCACTCCTATGCCCTCCGGCGTCCCCCTTTTGCCTCTTTTCATGTGCGGGTGTTAAACGGTCTCGGAATGGACCGAGGTTTGCCAAGCGGCCTTGGTATAGCACCGGTAGACCGCCTGTCAAGTTTCGTGCCATTTGGAGGTCGTTTGATACTCCAACGGTTAACCTGGTAACCGTAAAAGCCCCTTTCGTCTTGCAGCCCAACACCCTTTCAAAGTGGCCCAAAACCCATCCAACTCTTCTCCATGCTCTCGGTCGTTCGATCACGATCGTGTGGGTAAAAACCGCTCCTCATTTGGACTCTCATAGCTCCTCTACCTATAAATATGTGCCTCCCCGAAATTCGCGGATGATTTCTCACCCCAAACCCTAAAATTCCCTCTCCACGCCGGACATGTCCGCCGCCACGACGTCCGCCCGCCGCCGCCCGCCAAAATCCAGCGCCGCCACGTGGCGCCGCAGCCGCTCGCCATGGCCCGCCAAGGCGGTCGGGCCCACGAGCCCATCGCGGCGCCCATGAAGTCCGCCTTACGCCATCGACGGCCTCCGCCGCCGCCCGGAGCCGTCGTCGTCCCGCCGCCACCGTCCCGCCTCCGGCCGCCGCCGCCATGGAACCTGCCGCCGATCGCCATGGCGACCTCGGCCGCCTCATCGCCTCGCCAGCGCCCCAGCCGGATCCAGGCGCCCAGCCGCCCGGTCTCTTCTCCGGCCGCCTTCTGACCTGCATCTCCGTGAGCCAGCCCGCCTCGATCTGCCCAGATCCAGATCTGGCAAGGTTGACCCCGAAATATCCTGTCCCAGATTTTTCAGCATCATGTACCCATGTTCATCGCATCATAACTTGCTGCATACTGCTCCGTTTCGTGCGTGTAATATGTAAAATTGTTTGTCTCGATGAGTACTTCATGTCATTTCATTGCATCATGTTCATTTGAGTTCATCTTGATGCCCTAATCATAGTTGCAAGAGTGCATGTTGCTGTTAACCTGCTGAAACTGGTATAACTTGGTGATTTTTCATTTTTGCCATGATTGATGCGTGCATCCTATGAGGTTGATGTCAACATGTGTTTTGTTCTATGTCATGCCATCTTTAAAGGGGTTATATCCATGTATTTTTGTGATTCCTGTAGTGAGTGCATCAAGCTTGTTAAGTAGGGCACTTGCTGTTGCTGTTTTGCATGTCCGAATCTGCTATATCATGATGCTATGTTAACCTACTTCTACAAGTCAATCTATGCGTAATCTGGAGACGTTCACTAAGGATGTTTTGTTATACATGTCTTGCTCTATCCATCCATGTCCCTTTTTGCATTTATACCCTGCTGTAGGTTACTGTTATCTTGCTCTCAAATTGCTAAATAATGTTGCTGTCAGCCTGTTAACATTAAGTTCAATGTTGCCTTGATTGTTTTTGGTGATCCATGCACCCTATGAACTTGCTATTGCCATGCTTAGATTAATAAACATGTCTTCTTTCTGTTTTTTGCCTTACCATGCCATGTATTGCTCTGTGGTGAGTGGTTCAAGCTCACCAACGTGCCTACTTATTGTTGTTTCTGCCATGTATGAATCTGTCATATCATTTTCCATGTTTACATGGGTGCCATAATATCTTCTGATCCTTTTTGGCTCATGGTCAGTAAAGGACTTTTGTTCTATGCAATTATTAAATTCATTCAATGCCTTTTTTTGCCATGTTGAGTTCCTGTAGCATGCTGTTTGATAGCTCTAAACATTGCAACCTGATGTTATTCCTGCTAAATCTGAAACTGTTATCATTTGCAACATTGCCATGTCTTTTTGAGCATGTTCTATTAATTTCTGGAGATAGCTCAGTGTTCATGTTTTGTCATGCTTTACCTGTACATCATGTACATGCCTTTTGTTTTCTTGTTAAGATGATGTAGCTTGTTGTTTAGGTGCTTGCAATATGCCTAGTTGCTGTTTTGGACAGCTTGTCCTTTAAACTTGTATAGTGTATGTGTTGAACCGTTGCTCCGTTTTGAGTGTGCTCTATATGAAACTTGCGTGATTTTGCATGTAGTTTCATATTATCATGTTGCATCCTTGTTTTGAGGTGTTTGTTTGATGTTTAAATGCATTTTGCATCAATGTCATGTTTAACTTGTTTTGCTCATATCTTCTAGGCCGTAGCTCCGAATCAAATGAACTTTATATGTAACTTGACTAGAATTTCGTGTAGATCATCTTGGTGCATCTTAATTTGCTGTTTAACAACTTTAACATAAGGTTATTCAGATCTGGACCAATTTCGAAATTTGCATATGAGGACCTACCAGAATTGTTATATGTTGTTTCCGGCCTCATTTAAACTTGCTTTGATGTGTTGCTCTTGTTTTCATCATCTCTTGCCATGAGTAGCTTCATGTAGCTTGTCATGCATCATGCTTGATTGTACATCATGTCTTATTCATGGGTGGTGTGTTTACCTTGTTGTGTGCTTCTTCTCGATAGTTCCCGTTTCGTTGGGATCGTGAGGATTCGTTCGTCTACGCTTGGCTCATCTTCGTGGCTTCATCTTCTTCATGGACTCGTTCTTCTTCCTAGCGGGATTTCAGGCAAGATGACCGCTACCCTGGATCTCACTACTATCATTGCTATGCTAGTTGCTTCGTTCTATCGCTATGCTACGTTACCTACCACTTGCTGCTTAAGCCTCCCAAATTGCATGAACCCCTAACCTTTGTTACCCTTCCTAGCAAACCATTGTTCGGCTATGTTACCGCTTTGCTCAGCCCCTCTTATAGCGTTGCTAGTTGCAGGTGAAGATGAAGATTGCTCCTTGTTGGATTATGTTTATGTTGGGATATCACAATATCTCTTATATTATTAATGCATCTATATACTTGGTAAAGGGTGGAAGGCTCGGCCTTATGCCTGGTGTTTTGTTCCACATTTGCGGCCCTAGTTTCCGTCATATCGGTATTATGTTCCCGGATTTTGCGTCCCTAACGCGGTTGGGTGATTTATGGGACCCCCTTGATAGTTCGCTTTGAATAAGACTCCTCCAGCAAGGTCCAACATTGGTTTTACCATTTGCCTCACCTAGCCCCTTTTTCCCTTGGGTTTCGGAGCCCAAGGGTCATCTTTATTTTAGCCCCTCAAGGCCAGTGCTCCTTCAAGTGTTGGTCGAAAGCAGGCAGATCAAGGGCCAAGACGGGAAACTCGAGGGCTGGTTTTACTCGTAGGCTGACCTATTCGGTGTGCCCTGAGAACGAGATATGTGCAGCTCCTATCGGGATTTGTCGGCACATCGGGCAGCTTTGCTGGTCTTGTTTTATTGCTGTCGAAATGTCTTGTAGCTGGGACTCCGAGACTGATCGGGTCTTCCCGGGGAGAAGGAATATCCTTCGTTGATTGCGAGAGCTTATCATGGGCTAAGTTGGGACACCCCTGCAGGGTATAAACTTTCGAGAGCCGTGCCCGCGGTTATGTGGTAGATGGGAATTTGTTAATATCCGGTTGTAGTAAACTTGAAGCAAACTCTTCTAAAATACACCAACCGTGTGCGTAACCGTGAGTGTCTCTTTTCGGGGTTGATCGAGAGGAGAACACGGTTTCTGGGTTATTTCTCACGTAAGTAGGAGTTCAGGATCACTTCTTGGTCATTACTAGTTGGCGACCGTTCCTTTGTTTCTCTTCTCGCTCTTATTTGCGTATGTTAGCCACCATATATGCTTAGTCGCTGCTGCAACCTCACCACTTTACCCCTTCCTTTCCCATTAAGCTTTGCTAGTCTTGATACCCATGGTAATGGGATTGCTGAGTCCTTGTGGCTCACAGATTACTAAACCACCAGTTGCAGGTACAGGTTATGCGATGTTCATGACGTGAGAGCGATGTTAACTTGTTTTGGAGTTCTTCTTCTGCTTCTTCTTCGATCAGGGGATAGGTTCCAGGTCGGCGGCCTGGGCTAGCAGGGTGGATGTCGTTTGAGCTTCTGTTTATGTTCCATCCGTAGTCGGATGTTGATCTCTTGTATATGATGTTGTTGTATTCGTGTGGCATTGTATGCCTCTTGTATGTATCCCCATATATTATGTAATGTTGATGTAAAGATATCCACCTTGCAAAAGCGTTTCAATATGCGGGTCTATCCTTGGTGGGACCTTCGAGTTCCTTTTGGATAGGGTCGCATATTAGGCGTGATAAGTTGGTATCGAGCCTCGACCGACCCTAAGGAGCCCCCTTGATTGATCGTGTAGTTTGGCCGTTGTTGAGTCTAGAAGAAAACTATTTTCGGAGTCTAGTTATATCGGAGAGTAGGAATTCTTTTTACTCCTCAGCCCCTTCGTCGCTCTGGTGAGGAATCTTGACGTAGGTGTTTTGAATTACTCCTCTTCCCGTTCAAATTTTTCTTCAGGATCACGCGGTTAGTTTTTTTTCCCGATCGTTGGTTCTCAGCTCTTTTCGTCCGGTGCATTTCTCGTCAAGTTGACTCGAGCCTCTTCATCTTTGAGTTCAATCCTCAGTTGTCCTTGTTTTTTTTCCCACCCGCCCACCCTTCTTCTTCTCGGAACCGGAGTACGTAATTGAGTATCCATCCTACTCGTGCGAAGTCTTTGCTTTCTCTCCTCAATGATTTCAACTAGTGTTTTCTCTTCAAATTGTTCGTCGGTTTCCCCTTCCAAGTTGCCTTTGTTTTCCCGCCCTCCCACCCTTTTCTTCCCGGAGCCTCTTCAGTCTTCCCTTAATTATTTCAACCGAATTCTCGTCTCGTTCGTCATTCTTCATCTCTTTTTCTTTTCCGGCGGATTCAAATCAAGTTATTCAGGTTGACCATATTCTTTTCCTTGGGTCAAGTGTTCCCTTTGCTTGTTCGCCTCTCGCCATTTTATCATTCCGGAGTGATGAAGACATCTCAGGAGATTCGTCTGTGTTCCAATTAATTCGAGGTTGTCACCTCATTCAAATATTTCAATTGTTCTGATGCATCATCTATCTGTTTATCATCCCTTTTCAACGGTGTTTTTTTCTCTTGAAGGCCCTAACACACGTGTCTTTTCGAGTGATCTTACCCGACTCTTCTATTTCCTCGAGCTATTCTCAATTCTTTTTCGGAGTTTGGCGTAAGAATGAATTTCATCGGTCGATGCCTTTTTCAAGATCGATTTCAAACCATTTCATTGTTGACTCAACCTCTTTGCTTTTCATTCTACCAGAGTACCTCAGTTATTTTGGTGGTGTTTCTCGTCATCATTTGAAGACCAAAGAAGAGTTCCTTCTAAATCTTGTCCATTCTCCCGGAGATTCATGGTGATAGCTCGATGTTATCATATCTAATTGTTTCCAGTTGTGCAATTCTTTTCATCCATCAGGAGTATTTCAGGAGTTGCTTTTCTGTTCCGATTATCCGGAGGCCTCCATTTCAGAAGATTTCCTCGTCCCAAGTTTTCAGCTTCGTTCTCTCAATTATTCTATATTCGTGCCCTTTCGTTCGCCTCAATATTATCCCGGTGCTTCGTTCAAGTGTTCTTTAATCAGCTCACGATCTCTTTGTTCTTTTGCATCTAAACTCCCTCAAGCATATTTGTTCTTCTAATTCTTCCCGGTGATCCAGTCTCTTTCGTCAGTCATGTTCGAATTCTTATGGTGGTTCGTTCAAGATTCTTTTTCCTTGATTATCATGTTAATCCATTCGTTCTTTCAATTATACCGGTGGTTCATGAAGACCTTCTCAAGTTTGCGATATATCACTTCTCAATCCTTTTCAAGAAGAATAAGTAGTATGCAAAATCTATTGCTTGTCATCAATTAAATTTGATGAAGGATAAGCATACAATAAATCTTATTCTTATTTCATCCAAGTGAGTAATCCCTTCCTTCGGAGTTTGTTCTTGGTGAATAAATTCTTGATTCCAAGTGTTTTCATCTTTTCTTTTCCGGAGTTCAAATTTCCTCCGCCATTTCGTCGGAACCTCCATCTAAATCATCGCAAGCTTTAGTCTTATTCTTTCATCCTTCATTCTATCTCATCATTCTTTTGTCACCGGAGTTCTTCATGGTGGTTCTTCATGATTTAATTCATTCTCTCAAGGGTTCATCAAGATTCTTGTTGGTGGAGTTCAAGTATCTTTTCTTCTCGCATCTTGAAGTGTAATTAATTCTCCATATTCTTTTGAAGTGGAGTTTTGCATTTCTTCGTTATTCTCAGCTATCCAGTCATTTCCGGTTGTGGCAGGTTATCACCTTATGCTTGAGATGTTACCGATAAGACCACATCAAGCTTATTCTTTTCGTTGTTGATTTTCTCAACAACTCCGTTCAATCCTTTCTTCTGAGGTTGCTTCTATTTCATTCGTGGCACAAGTTGCCATTTTCTTCTCCGTTCTTTTCATTCAACTCTTTCAATTCTTTCCGGAGGTTTTGTGTCATGTCTTCATCAAGTATCATTCCATCCTCTCAAGCTCGAGTTCTATTCCGTCCTTTTCAAATTAAGTGCTACCGAAATTCCGTCCTTGTTATTCTTTTTCTATCTTGTTCTAACCGGAGTGGTGTCAGTGTCCATCTTGTTTCCGTGAGCTTTTGATTCTTGTCATTCTCATCGTTCCTCTCTTCTTCTCGAGTGCTCTCGATTCTTTGCTTCTTCTCTTGAGTTTTTGTTTCACCTCATCCCTTTTCCCTTCCGTCTCGGTCCTAAGATCTCGGGACGAGATCTCTTGTTAGTGGAGGAGTGTTGTAACGCCCCGGATTCGATGCGCCAGGTGTCTGCCAGTTATTCGCCATCTTTGCCATGTCATTTGCTTGCGTGTTGCATTTTTCCATGTCATCATGTGCATCTCATTTTGCATACATGTTTGTCTCATGCATCCGAGCATTTTCCCTGTTGTCCGTTTTCCAATCCGGCACTCCTATGCCCTCCGGCATCCCTCTTTTGCCTCTTTTTATGTGCGGGTGTTAAACGGTCTCAGAATGGACCGAGATTTGCCAAGCGGCCTTGGTATAGCACCGGTAGACCGCCTGTCAAGTTTCGTGCCATTTGGAGGTCGTTTGATACTCCAACGGTTAACCGGGTAACCGCAAAAGCCCCTTTTGTCTTGCAGCCCAACACCCCTTTCAAAGTGGCCCAAAACCCAACAAACTCCCCTCCATGCTCTCGGTCGTTCGATCACGATCGCGTGGCTGAAAACCGCTCCTCATTTGGAGTCTCCTAGCTCCCTCTACCTATAAATATGTGCCTCCCGAAATTCATGGATGATTTCTCACCCCAAACCCTAAAATTCCCTCTCCACGCCGGACATGTCCGCCCGCCACCGACGTCGTCCGCCGCCGCCGCCGCCCGAACCCTGCGCCGCCACGTGGCGCCGCAGCCGCCTTCGCCGCCCGGCCCGCCAAGGCAGGTCGGGCCCCAAAACCCATCGCGGCGCGAAGTCCGCCGCTTTGCCAGCGCCATCGCCGACCTCCGCCACCACCGGGAGCCGTCGTCGTCCCCACCGCCGTCCAGCCGCCACCGGCCGCCGCGCCATGGAACCACCCGCGCTACCCGGTCGCCCGGCGACCTCGGCCGCCAGCGTCGCCTTCCGGCCAGCATCGTCGCCTCGCCAGCGCCCGGCCGGATCCAGGCGCCCCAGCCGCCCCTGGTCTCTTCTTCAGCCGCCTTCCCGACCTGCAGCTCCGGCGAGCCCGGCCCGCCTCGATCCGCCCCAGATCCAGATCTGGCAAGGTTGACCCCGAAATATACAGTTCCAGATTTTTCAACATAATGTACCCATGTTCATCGCATCATAACTTGTTGCATACTTCTCCGTTTCGTGCGTGTAATATGTCAAATTGTTCGCCTCGATGAGTACTTCATGTCATTTCATTGCATCATGTTCATTTGAGTTCATCTTGATGCCCTAATCACCGTTGCAAGATTGCATGTTGATGTTAACCTGCTGCAACTGGTATAACTTGGTGATTTGTCATTTTTGCCATGATTGATGTGTGCATCCTATGAGGTTGATGTCTACATGTGTTTTGTTCTATGTCATGCCATATTTACAGGGGTGCTATCCATGTATTTTTGTGATTCCTGTAGTGAGTGCATCAAGCTTGTTAAGTAGGGCACTTGCTGTTGCTGTTTTGCATGTCTGAATCTGCTATATCATGATGCTATGTTAACCTACTTATACAAGTCAATCTATGCATAATCTGGAGATGTTCACTAAGGATGTTTTGTTATACATGTCTTTCTCTATCCATCCATGCCCCTTTTTGCATTTATACCCTGCTGTAGCTTATTGTTATCTTGCTCTCAAATTGCTAAATAATGTTGCTGTCAGCCTGTTAACATTAAGTTCAATGTTGCCTTGATTGTTTTGAGTGATTCATGCTCCCTATGAACTTGCCATTGCCATGATTAGCTTAATAAACATGTCTTCTTTCTGTTGGTTGCCTTTCCATGCCATTTATTGCTCTGTGGTGCGTGGTTCAAGCTCACCAACATGACTACTTATTGTTGTTTCTGCCATGTATGAATCTGTCATCATTTTCCATGTTTACATGGGTGCCATCATATCTTCTGATCCTTTTTGGCTCATGGTCAGTAAAGGACTTTTGTTCTATGCAATTATTAGATTCATACCATGCCTTTGTTTTCCATGTTGAGCTCCTGTAGCATGTTGTTTGATAGCTCTAAACATTGCAACCTGATGTAGTTTCTGCTAAATCTGAAACTGTTATTATTTGCAACCTTGCCATGTCTTTTTGAGCATGTTCTATTGATTTCTGGAGATAGCTCAGTGTTCATGTTTTGTCATGCTTTACCTGTACATCATGTGCATGCCTTTTTTTTTCTTGTTAAGGTGCTGTAGCTTGTTGTTTAGGTGCTTGCAATATGCCTAGTTGCTGATTTGAACAGCTTGTCTTTTAAACTTGTATAGTGTATGTGTTGAACCGTTGCTCCGTTTTGAGTGTGCTCTATATGAAACTTGCGTGATTTTGCATGTAGTTTCATATTATCATGTTGCATCCTTGTTTTGAGGTGTTTGTTTGATGTTTAAATGCATTTTGCATCAATGTCATGTTTAACTTGTTTTGCTCATATCTTCTAGGCCGAAGCTCCGAATCAAATGAACTTTATATGTAACTTGACTAGAATTTCGTGTAAATCATCTTGGTGCATCTTAACTTGCTGTTTAACAACTTGAACATATGGTTATTCAGATCCAATTTCGAAATTTGCATATGAGGACCTACCGGAATTGTTATATGTTGTTTCTGGCCTCATTTAAACTTGCTTTGATGTGTTGCTCTTGTTTTCATCTTATCTTGCCATGAGTAGCTTCATGTAGCTTGTCATGCATCATGCTTGATTGTACATCATGTCTTATTCATGTGTGGTGTGTTTACCTTGTTGTGTGCTTCTTCTCGATAGTTCCCGTTTCGTTGCGATCGTGAGGATTCGTTCGTCTACGCTTGGCTCATCTTCGTGGCTTCATCTTCTTCATGGACTCGTTCTTCTTCCTAGCGGGATTTCAGGCAAGATGACCGCTACCCTGGATCTCACTACTATCATTGCTATGCTAGTTGCTTCGTTCTATCGCTATGCTACGTTACCTACCACTTGTCGCTTAAGCCTCCCAAATTGCATGAACCCCTAACCTTTGTTACCCTTCCTAGCAAACCATTGTTCGGCTATGTTACCGCTCTGCTCAGCCCCTCTTATAGCGTTGCTAGTTCCAGGTGAAGATGAAGATTGCTCCTTGTTGGATTATGTTTATGTTGGGATATCACAATATCTCTTATATTATTAATGCATCTATATACTTGGTAAAGGGTGGAAGGCTCGGCCTTATGCCTGGTGTTCTGTTCCATTTTTGCCGCCCTAGTTTCCGTCATATCGGTATTATGTTCCCGGATTTTGCGTCCCTAACGCGGTTGGGTGATTTATGGGACCCCCTTGACAGTTCGCTTTGAATAAGACTCCTCCAGCAAGGCCCAACATTGGTTTTGCCATTTGCCTCACCTAGCCCCTTTTTCCCTTGGGTTTCCGGAGCCCAAGGGTCATCTTTGTTTTAGCCCCCCGCGGGCCAGTGCTCCTTCGAGTGTTGGTCTGAAACGGGCAGACTGCGGGGCCACCACGGGGCAACTCGAGGGCTGGTTTTACTCGTAGGCTGACCTATCCGGTGTGCCCTGAGAACGAGATATGTGCAGCTCCTATCAGGATTTGTTGACACATCGGGTGGCTTTGCTGGTCTTGTTTTATTGCTGTCGAAATGTCTTGTAGCCGGGATTCCGAGACTAATCGGGTCTTCCCGGGGAGAAGGAATATCCTTCGTTGATCGCGAGAGCTTATCATGGGCTAAGTTGGGACACCCCTGCAGGGTATAAACTTTCGAGAGCCGTGCCCGTGGTTATGTGGCAGATGGGAATTTGTTAATATCCGGTTGTAGTAAACTTGAAGCAAACTCTTCTAAAATACACCAATCGTGTGCGTAACCGTGAGTGTCTCTTTTCGGGGTTGATCGAGAGGAGAACACGGTTTACGGTTATGTCTGACGTAAGTAGGAGTTCAGGATCACTTCTTGGTCATTACTAGTTGGCGACCGTTCCTTTGTTTCTCTTCTCGCTCTTATTTGCGTATGTTAGCCACCATATATGCTTAGTCGCTGCTGCAACCTCACCACTTTACCCTTCCTTACCTTTTAAGCTTTGCTAGTCTTGATACCCATGGTAATGGGATTGCTGAGTCCTCGTGGCTCACAGATTACTACACCACCGATTGCAGTGTACAGGTTATGCGATGTTCATGACGTGAGAGCGATGTTACTTGTTTTGGAGTTCTTCTTACGCTTCTTCTTCGATCAGGGGATAGGTTCAGGTCGGTCTGGGCTAGCAGGTGGTGGATGTCGTTTGAGCTTGTTTATGTTCCATCCGTAGTCGGATGTTGATCTCTTGTATATGATGTTGTTGTATTCGTGTGGCATTGTATGCCTCTTGTATGTATTCTCATATATTATGTAATGTTGATGTAAAGATATCCACCTTGCAAAAGCGTTTCAATATGCGGGTCTATCCTTGGTGGGACCTTCGAGTTCCTTTTGGATAGGGTCGCATATTGGGCGTGACAAAAACTCCAGAGATCATACCAAGGTTGGAGGTGGCGGCATTTTCCATTTCCTGATCTTCGTGCTTAGCTGAGGTCTCGGAGGTGGCAGCACTACAGATTTCAGAAATCAGTTGATCAGTCAAACGAGTCGACCAAAAGTACACCCATGATAAACAGGAAGACACAAGTTCTGCTGATTACCCGGAAATGGTGGGAATGACCATCCTCATCTTGGGCAGGGCCTTCGTCGGCTTTGATGACGTTGCTCGGGGCTGCTTTGGCGTTTTCTCAGTCGGCACTGGAGAAGTCGTCCGAGGGCGCTTCATCGACCGACCAACGGGCGCGATTGGCTTACCGCGCTCGACCTCCGGATCATGCGTCAGCTTGGACCGCCTTTCCGAGTGGGGAGGATCCACGTCTTCCTCCTCTTCCTCCTCCTCCTCCTCTTCATCAGAGCTATCGTTTCCCTCGCCCTCCTCACCATCGGACTCCCATTCCTCCGGGCTTTCGCCTCCGCTTCCTTCTTCTTCTTCGACTTGTTCTTGCGCCCCGTTGGGCATCGAGTACATCTCAGTGGTGGCCTAGAAGACAGCAAAACAAGACAAAAGTCAATCGGCCGATTCGTAGTGGAACAGAGCGAATGCAATAGGATCATAGTCGGAGATAAGTGGTCATACCTTTTCTGGTTCGTAAGATTGGTCGGGTGGTGGGATCCTCCTAGCTCCACGAGGGTTATCTTTGTTCCCTGTGATGGCAGTCATCCACCTCTCCAATGTGGCGTCGTCAACCTCCTCTGGGTGGACCCGGGTGGTGTCCTCGGTACCAGAATACATCCACATCGGGTGGCCTCGGTATTGGAGCGGTTGAATGCGCCGTCGAAGGAAAACCTCCAGAAGATCCATGCCGGTCACTCCGTCGCGAATGAGCTGGACTACACGCTCCATCAACAATTTAACCTGAACCTTCTCCTCCGAAAGCACTTTCAGAGAGGACGGCTTGTTCACTCGACCCATGGAGAAGGGACGGAGTCCATCGGCCACAGGCGTCGGGTCTTGGCAGTAGAACCAGGTCGACTGCCACCCTCTAACTGAATCGGGAAGAATCATGGCCGGAAAGGCACTTTTACCCCTCATCTGGACCCCAAGACCCCCACACATCTGGATTACTTGGGTTCTTTCATCATTCGAACTAGCCTTTTTCACCGTCTGTGAGCGACAAGTGAATATGTGTTTGAAGAGGCCCCAGTGTGGCCGACAACCCAAGAAGTTTTCGCACAAAGACACAAAAGCAGCGAGATAGGCAATGGAGTTGGGTGTGAAGTGATGGAGTTGTGCTCCAAAGAAATTCAAAAAACCCCGAAAGAAAGGATTCGGCGGTAGAGAAAATCCACGATCAACATGGGTGGCTAAGAGGACGCACTCACCCTCCACGAGGTCAAGGGCTGCCACTCCGTCCCCGGAAGCCTTGCTGACCCATGGGGGATCAATCCCTCGTTGGCCAGGTCGTCGAGATCTTTCTGGATGATGGTCGAGCGGGTCCAATCTCCCTGGACCCAACCTTGCGGCAGGCTGGACAGCGACGAGGATCCGCCCCGACTGGTCGCTCTCCCCTTCGCCTTCACCATCGCCTTCTTCGCCCGCTCCAAGGCCGCCGTCTTCTCCTTCACCATTGTCGCCGGAGAAGCAGGAACGGAGCAGCAGCGCTGAGCAGGTTATGGGCGCGGCAGATGAATCTGAGGACAGGGGAGGGGATAATGAGGATGCACTGTTCAAAAGACCCCCGCCTGGCCCCTTATATGAAGTCGCTTCCGAGTGGCTGACTGGTAGGCCCGGCGATCTGTCAAATCCAGAATAGCCGGCAGCGATACGTGGCGAAAAAGGCAGCGCGAAGATCGAGGCGTCTTCGCCTTATCCCATCCGAGTATCGCAGCCTTCTCAGCTTTGCGCACTTCCCAAAATTCAGATCCCGCTAAATCCGCTAACAGCAGAGCAACTCGTCAGACGGCAGATTTCCTCCGATCCGTCGCTCGGAGATCTTCAAGTCTATAAAGTTCACGCGACAGATGTGAAGAATGGATCAAGGCGACTGAAAGAGAAGTTGACACCATCACTAAAAAGTCATTGATCCAGAGTAAGACGCACTCGCAGCACAAAAACAGGTCGGAAAGATTACCAACTCCTTCCTTATTCGAACCTCGATCCATTCGGGGGCTAATGATGAAGTCATGTACCTAGGGTAGGGTCATGAACCTGTCCAAGGTACCCTCCCCAAGGACATCTTTAGAAGAAACGGCCTTCCAGTCGACCTGGTAGGATTTCACTCGACAGACTCAACGGCACTCGACCATGAAGACCCACTCGACCACCAGGAGTTCAAGAACCACTTTGAGTCCAAACGGTCTGTAATTAAGTAGTCTTTATGATCATGATGACACTTTATGTAAGGCATTACTAGTAACGCCTGGCCTTAATGTACCTTTAACCCTCCACTACGTGGGCTGGCTCGGGTCTTTGCGCACTCTATATAAGCCACCCCCCTCCACAGGTAGAAGGGTTCGCACCCCTGTAATTCATACGCATATAATCCAGTCGACCGTCTCCGGGCTCCGAGACGTAGGGCTGCTACTTCCTCCGAGAAGGGCCTGAACTCGTAAAACTCGTGCGTATACAACTACTCCATAGCTAGTATCTTTCCTCTCCATACCTACCCCCATTCTACTATCAGACTTAGAACCACGACAAGGCCTGCGGCAAAGACAAACCCTTGACAAGGGAAGGAGAGAGCAGGCAGTCCGCCGGCGCTTGTTTGAGCGGAGTAGAAAGAGCAGAAGATTGAACAAGACGACGATCGTTGGATGGACATCCAACGATCAACGTAATGAGTCAACCTTTTTTTAGGAAAGCCTCAAATATGTGGAAAACATCATACAACCCATCTGCCATTATTTCTAATAATTTACAGCCCAGTTGCTAATTCTTAAGGTTATTTTGGAGCCCATGTTCTTTTTGTTAGCATTACAGCCCATATTGTGGCCATGGTTAAAAAATTATACGAAATTTTGCATATTTCGGTGCGGTTCGAACTGTTTTTAATCCCGAAATTTTGAGTCATGTTCAAACTGATTTTAAAAATAAATATATATGAATATAAAATCCAACAAATTGTCCATTCATAAAAATCAATGCAATTTAAAATCTCGAAATGAAAAAAAGAAATTTGAAACAAATTGCCGGTTTGATCTGTTTTAAAAATGTACAACCCATTTCTCATTACTGATAGGCCATTTTCTCGGCCAGCCGAATGAAAGCTCTCCTCGTCTTGAAAGATTTGCAGCCCAACAGGCCTGACAAAGCGACTTACTTGGCAAATCACAATAAAACTAGGCTGTGGCCGTGGACCCGGCTGTCAGCCTCTCCACGTATAGTACTTTCCCGATGGAAGTCGGTCGTTGACCACATTAACCACGCCGCATCGAGAGCACCAAGGCGGTGGACCACAGCGAGGCCTAGGAAGGGGACGACACGGAGCCGGGGAAGACGCGGAAGTGGATGCCCACGTGGAGAGGAGTACGAGGGTTCACTGGTTTGGCTGCGTTGTGAGCTGCCGTCACCGCAGGGCCTGACTAGCGTGGGAGTAGTAGTGAGGCCTCAACGGCAACACAGCTGGCCACTGGAGGCAGGAGCAGGCGGTCTCGCCGGCGCTGGTTTGGGCGTCTGGTGCAAGAAGAGCAGCGATTGAAGAAGCAGCAGGACCGTTTGATTCAAATCCAACAGTTACTGCTGCAAGAATTGTTTGTTGACTAAGTTGACAAGCCCTGCGTACGAGTCAACTTAGTAGGCCCACAGGTTAGCCTGCCAACCGGTGCACCCCAGATGTCAGTGGGAGGAATCATTTTTTTCGTGTAATAAGGAGGCAGTTGATTGCGTGTAGCCGGGCCAGCGGAGGGAGTAGGGTGGGCTGGGGAAGCCTGCGCGGCATCACATAGGGCCACAAGAGGAGGAGGCAGTCCCGCCGGCGCTAGTTTAGGCGGCTGGAGCAAGAAGATCAGAGATTGAAGAAGCATGTCGGCCGTTGGATGGACATCCAACAATCACTTCTGCTAGAATCGTGTGTTGACTGACAAAGTCTTGCGTAAACAAGTCAGCCACGAAATTTGTGGCGTGTACAACCCATTTGTTATTATTTTTATTATTTTTTACTCATTTTCTAATTCATATGGAATATATTGCAGCCCGTTTTCCACTTTTATAATTGCTGCCCATTTCCTGGTCAGTATCAGGGTTAAAAAATTAACTAAATATGTGGAAAATTTTGGAAATCCGCAAATTTTTGCTGGGGAACAAAATATTCTTAATCCAAAAATTAGTAGCCATACTAAAACAAATTTAGAAATAAATTAGTATTATGTCATGCTAAATCCAATGAAATACATATAAGATATTAGTGAAGAACAAAAACAAAAAAAGAAACTAATCTCCCATTTGCTATAATTTTTTGGATTTTTCAACCCCTTTTGATATTACTTTTAACAGACATTGACCATACTCTTTGGCCAGGCCGGAATGCATCCCTCCCCGTCTTGAAAGATTTGCAGCCCAGTAAGTCGGAGAAAACAAATAGGCCTAGCTTGGGTATTCTTTAAAAAGAAATACTGGGCTACCTATTTTCCCAAAAAAAAAACTGCTGGCCTGGTCATGGTGTTAGACGGGCCATAGAGACCGCACAACCCAATTTACAGCCTTCACCTCCGAATTAGTACTAAAAAAAGTTGTCTAATTTTGTCGTTAATTGACTATACATTGAAAATGATGTGGGTCCCAGATATCAGCAGGGTGGATTAGAGTAAAAAACGAGGGGTTCATTTGAGTAGTAAAAGAGGCGCTTGTTTGTGTTCAGGAGTGGACCTGGTGGGTCCATACTGTCATACTCACAACTACAGTCCTCTCCCGATTTACTATGTTGACAGGGACTGTTTCGAAAAAAACTATGTTGACACGGCCGGACGGCGGCGCCGCGGCGAGCGCACCAAGGCACAGGATAAAGTGTTGTCGCCAATGTGCTGGGTTGGGTCGGACATTCTTATTGAAAAGTAAAAATGGACCGGATCTATTTACAATGTTGACTACGATTTGCATGGGTCCGCTGGTTGTAGGAAGAAAATGCTGGGAGAAAGAAGACTCGTTGCTATCTTTGCCGAAGAATAATATCGACTGAATGTAACGACACTATCATAGGAAATAATATCCTCCTGTTAAATCGTGAATTTAAAGAACAGGTGCATGATAATTTAGCTTTATTTATTTATTTACTTATTTATGTTTAGGGGACCATGACCATGTACCTGGGCCGGATTCATGTGAGAGCCTCCCTTCCAGTTAATTATGGGCTTCTCTATTGGGCCTTCATCAGTGGGCTGCATGTTATCAACAAGTGGAAAATGTGTTCCGTACGAAAAATAGTATGCGCTACGTGCAGATGCAGGCACTAAAGGATCGAACCATGCAACAACTTCCAAAACATTGTGTTTGTCGTTCTAACAACACATTTATTCAACCAATGTAGCGAAATATATTACTGATTGTACATTGAAAACAGCAGCGGCGGCAACCAGGGCTGGGGTGCAGCGGAAAGCGATAGCAGGCACGAAGAGTGAAGACGCAGCTCTCTCTTCCTAACCAAACATCATCCATCATTACAAAAGGGCTACCAAAAAAGAACAAGTGTATGCATCAAACTAAATAAATATCCTACTACACCAAGTGTACGCATCTAACTAAGCGGCTCGGTTAGACGTTACTATTTATTAAGTTGTGGAGATTGGCTAACGGCTTGAACCGGATGGGTGCTCGACGGGGAAACTCCGGCCAAGAGGTCGAAGTCCGATACTTGCGACCCTCTCTCCTACTTTGGGCTCTGAGCGTGGCGGCACATATCGGGGTATGGTGCATGCTTTGAGGCGCATGAATGCTGTGTACACACAGTTTTGCCTGATGAACGAAATCGCGCTGCCATCATGATCCTTGCCGTCGGTTATGTCCTGGTTAATCAGATAATTCAGTCCGACAAACAAAGAGCGTGCACCAAGACTACTTACCAACCTCCAGTAAAAAATTCCTGAAGGCCCAGAGAAGCTGGGATCCTGCTCAAAGACCTTGCAGTGACTGTGATTGTATTCTGCGAAACAACACGTCCGGTACGTGCGAATGATCATCAATCGTTCGCCGTCGTCTGATCAAGCCAGGAACCACCTGCAACTGCCATGCCGCTTTTCTTTGAAAGGTTACGGGATTAGGAAGGGTAGGGACACCAGGCGGCCTACAACATCATATCAAGTTGGAGTCAAATAATCCTCAAAAAAAAGTTGGAGTCAAATAAAAAAGGGCTCTTGATGTAGTCAATCGTAAGAACAACATGTTTTGAGCATGAATATTTTTCAGTAAATGTTGACAGTAATATAAGCAAGACATCATGATATCATACGAAAGTAACATACTGTTGTAACAGCCGTTTGTAGCGATGACTGGAGTAGGCCAGTAATACGTCCAGCCATAGAAGGAGTCGACATCGTAAATGGAGCCCTTGTGTTCAATGGCATCAGAGAACCATGGAGGATGTATGATCCTGCGATGGACGTGCAGATTTATCCACTTACCGCAGTGGCCTATCAGATAGGCGAGACCGCGGTTGAAGAACGCAATTAGCTTGAAGTTTTTATAATTCGGAGATCTTGTGGGCACTTGGAAGATTACAACCTTGAGCAAATCAAACTTGGTATCATGTTGGCTACTGTAAGATTCCGAGTATTCTGGGCCGCGGTGCCAAAGCAGTGCAGTGTTAATCGAAGGAAGGGGGATCAATCGCCGGGTGTAGACCTCCACGAGCATCCAGCTGCCATGACCGTCGACGAGCACCATCCAAGACGTGTTCATGCCGACCCGGTACATACCGTTAATGTAGTTGAGGGTGACGGGGATCGGATCGCAGTCAAGGGGGTTGATGCTCGCCACCCTATGATCGTTATGCTGCATGACATGCCGTTTCTGAAGATCAGGCGACGTCAGCAAGCAAGGAGCTTGCTTAAAAAGCTCCGGCCTGAGGGCTTTGAGTAAACGGTACAACCCCGACGAGCACGCGACGAGCGGCATGGTACTGAGATTGTCCACAGCGAAACAATGAGCTTGATTACCTCTGTGGGGAGCGAATTCCAGCCACTCTTTAGGCGGACGCTGCTCGGTTCTACCATTGTTAGTGCTTGGGTTTCGGACGGCGGGGGGGGGGGGGGGAAGCTCCTTATCGGGGATGGAAGATTGGACGCGGGGGGGGGGGGGGCGCCTTAGCGGGGATGGAAGAGCGGACAAAGATGGAGAAGCGAATATGTGCTACGTGAAGTGGATAGGTGATGATGACTACAACACGCCGCTTGACTTACGAGACACATACCAGCAGCGTAGGGTCATATCGAAGTCAGACAACTTGCTTGAGTGATCACAGTACTGGTACTCCATACAGTACCTTCTACTATGCCCTAACTTGCTTGAGTAGAGTAGTAGTGGAGTAGGACTCTGCTCTACTACTAGCACTGGAGGAGTTCTAATCTAAAATAGTTACAAACTTCAATGCCGGGGCGTGGAACGACTACGAACCGCCATTGGTGCTAACTCCAATCCTGCAAGTCATGGATTTGTTTCTTTTTAACTTTCGCATTTAATCTGTAGCCAGCACCAAGAAGTCATGTACCTTTGTACTATGATGGAACCCATAGAGTACTTATAATACAAGATTAAGGATGCAATTAAGTTTTTATAGAGGGAGAATCATACACGCAATTAACTCAAATGGATTGGACGTGACTCTATTATTCTCCAATGGCAACCGGAGAAATTTCCGCCCGCGGGCCGGAGTAGGTTTCTCGGTTTGCATGCGGGTTTAATGGAGGGGTTGATGGAGGCAAGGAGGCGTGTTCAGCCGGGCATGCAGTGGACGGTGCAGTACTATTTGATTTGACAACTACAACTAGTATATTATAAAAAACAAAGAAGAGTAGTAGAGATATAGATAAGAATAGAGACTAGGGAGGAGCACCATCTACTGCTTCGTGGGCTACTCGTGCGCTCCATTCGGCGGCCGCAATGTCCCCTACAGCCACTCCCTCCTGCGCTCCATTCAAGTGGTATTTGTTGAAATTTGGGGAGCGCACTCTCGCGACTGCTAGCAGCGATGACTTCACCGATGACGACTTCTTCCCCGCCCTCGGCAACCTCTTCCTCAAAGACATGGGCGACAACCTCAACGCCAATGGTGCTGCTCCCGTTGCACCATATGTGTTTATGTCCTTCCTGTTCGAAATCGTGGTAGAATTCATGTTTCTAGTCTGTGTCCTAGATTCAATCTGTTCATCTACTATATATGCTAGGCCGCATGATTAGTTTAATCTCTGTTATAGCCGTCATGATTTATTTTGCAGTAAACCACGTAGTAACTTGCTCACATATTCAACTGGCGGAACGTCCCCTACAGCCACTCCCGTTTCATGGACGGCCTGGTCGATGCCTCCAAGGACCCTGTCGTGGTTTTGTCACGGCAGATGTCCTCATGAAAGGACTTAGTCGTGGAGCCATCGCTACGGGTTAACTTGAAGGGGTTAAAGCGGACGCAAAGACACAAGAGTTCATACTAGTTCGGCCGCTTCGATGAAGGTAAAAGCCTACGTCTAGTTGTGATGGGATTGATGTGGTCTCGATGGCTAGGGAGCAAATAAGCTTCGCCTAGGCCTCGAGTTGTTGTTGTCTGTCCTTGAACCGTCCCGGGTCGTCCCCTTATATACACGGGTGACGCCCGTCGGTTCAGAGAGTCCCAATCTCCGGTTCATACTCGTATCCGGGTTGGTCTCTCTCTATTCCTAACTTACAATACAAGTTTACATACCAGGCCGGTTTACGGCTACAGGTTCTAAATCGACTACAGGCCTTGGGCCCTTATTTCCATGCTTGGGCTTTTACACCATTGAACTACTGATGAAGTTAACCCGGCCCAGATAGGCCGGTTTATGCCCAGTAGTAATATCCCCAACATTAGGCCCTAGATTGATTTGAACAGGTTCATGTCAATCCTTGATAAAAACCTTCATCTTCAATATCTTCTTGTAGTTGTTGAACCGCCGTGATGTCACCTTCTCTAGTTGCTCTAAACCGGCATGACGTCCCCATAAAGATAGCATTCATGATACCTTCTTTGTTTAACAGATCCGCAATAACCGAGGCGACAGCTCTGCTTACCAGATTTGTGGTTCCTTGATTCACGCGCCTGACACAGGTCTCTTGCCTTATAAATAGGACCGAAGGGTCATTACTTTTCTTCCCTCCGTCCCCTTTCTCTTCATTTTCCTCGCGTCGCCAGCCTCGGAGCTCCGCCGCCGCCAACGACCTCTGCACCGTCTTGAGCCGCTGCATCAACCTGAACTCACCAGAGAAACGCAGCAATCTTCCGCATCTCCTCAACTCTGGTAGGTCCTCAGTTCCCCTCGACCTAGATTCGTTCTAGGGTTTCTTGTTCTTGCAGCGCTCCATTAACTGTTCATGCTCATACCAGACTCCTGGATAGATCTGTGACACCTTGCTCTGATTAGTAGTAGTTTTTAGCATCCGCCTGTAGTCTCATGCTCACGTCCGTAGATCTCGCACATCATCTCCTGCTCATTGCATCAATCTTGCTTTCTGCTTTATTCTTTTTTTGGATATTTTTCTTCTTTTCTGATCCGGCTTCAGATCCTTCGTTGTAGGTAAATCTTGCGAAACCTGTTTCTGCGCACTTAGCCGTTCGCAACCTTAATTGTTTTCAATATTTAGACCAGGCGGTTTAACTTAACATAGAAAAATTAAATAAACCGGTATACACCATTAGTCCCCTTGTTGAACCGCCAGAACTTCTTAATCAGACACTGTCGCTTCATAGAACTCCGGTTTAGATGTAGTTGTCTCCGTTTTAGCCTTGTACACCGGTTCTCTCTTTGTCCCAACACATTTCTTGAACCGGATTTATATTTTTTGTAGATGGCCAAACAAGTATATGAGTGCAACTGGGCTCCTTCCCGTGTCACCGAAACTCAATTAAACAATCTGGTCTGTTGGCGCTTTAAGCAGTAAAGATACTATCCATTGGAGGGTTCCTGGCAAAGAATGTCCACCCATACCTCAAGAAGGAGAGGTTGTAGTTTTCGCAGATCACTTAGCCCGGGGTTTCAACCCGCCCGGTTCAAAATTTTACCGGGATGTGTTAGCCAATTTTCAACTCCGTCCACAAGACACGGTCCCCAATTATGTTACCAATATTTGTCACTTCCATGTGCTCTGTGACGCATACTTTCAAGAAGAACCCACAGTTGAACTGTTTAGAGACTGCTTCCATCTAAACCGCCGCACAGAATTCACTGACGGGCCCAACAAAGAATTGGGTGGTGTGGCGATTCAAAAAAGAAAGGAGGTCACTTATCCTCATGTCAAAGTGCACAGCCACCCCAAGGAATGGAATCAAACATGGTTCTATTGCAGAGACACTTCTCCTGCCAATGAGAATCCTTTGCCCGGTTTACATCCGGAGCGACTCAGTAACACACATCCCTTTCCGCAAAGATTAACCGCCAATGAAAGAAGTAAATACGCTCCTCAACTCTCCAAGCTCAGAGCCTTCATGGCCAATGGTTTAACCGGAGTTGATCTCGCACGCTTTTGGATATCATGGAGCATCTTGCCCTCTCGGCGCTCCGGTTTAATGTGTGAGTACACTTGGTAGCGTCAACGACCCCCTCCGACATGTTAATATCCAGCTTACCGATGATGAGGTCACCGAGGCTGTGAATAAAATGTTGAACGAGCAGAACACCTACGTGCCCGAACTGGTCTACTCCCCTTCTGTGCTACCAACAAACCACCATCTGTAAGACTTCTGACTATTTTTTACTGAATATATTACTGCCATTTCCGGTATCACTTTTAACATCAACTGCTGCTTAATCAGGGTGATGATCCATTCTAGAGCAAGAAACGTCCACAAGAGAAACCGAAGAAGCCAGACAAACCGGAAAAACCAATCCGGCAAAAGACCAAAGCTGTCAAGAAGACTGCTCATAAGAGGAAAACCACTGCATCTTCTGATCCGGCTGTAGATGACGATGTGGGTAACCCGGACCTTGAGGTAGAACTTGATTCGCTTGGCTTACTTTTCATACGCCTAATTAATGATGATATTTGTCAGGATGATGCTGAGACTAGTAATTCTGATGTTGTAGAGGTAACTATTCTCTCCTCTGACTCAAATCCTTTGCCTTCACTAAAAATCCGTCGGGCAAACCGGAAAATTATATTTTCTCATCCCCTTGCTTACTTGGATCCCAAATTTCTTATGAAGACTCAACAACATGAAGCTCGCCGCACAACTCGGCACAGCGGCCAGGTAGTTACCTCCGCCGGTTTACCGAACAGTCCGGTTTGGAAACGTCATTCAGAGGTCTCTAATTTGCTTGTCAGTGCTTTTTCTAAAGTAGGCTGTTTTCGTCAACCTCTTAATCCATCTAACTCCGATTATCAGGTCACTTCCCATTCTTCATCTCGCAAGTCATCAGCTACTCAGCTGCCACCACTTAAAACCGTGCTTGGGTAAGTTATATATTTCATATTGTTTCTACTGCATCATTGCGTAGTATATGCCGTATTTGACTGTTATTGTGCCTTTTCAGGGCCAAGCCTAGACCGAGCAAAAAGGCAAATGCGGATAAAGCGGCCGACGAAGAGACTGCCCCTGAACCGGACAGCGCCCCAAATCTTGAAGCGGCTATTTGTGAAGATACGCCCAATGATCCGCCACTGCAAGATGGTGATTTTGTTGCTGAAGAAAGGCCTGTTGACACCTCCCATCCTGCTGACCAGCCCAGAAGCCCAACCCGGATTGAAAAATCCACCAGTCCAATCCGGCCTGCTGACAAACCGACTGTCCCTAGTCAAACCGGTGATACCAAGGACGATACCGTTGTGATTACTGGCTTTGGCCACAGCGAACCGGGTAATCCGGTCGTTTATCCAAACATTCTGCCAAAGAAGAATTTGCCACTATGAGAAAGGGCAAGTGGGATGTTGATCTGGCAACTTACGCTGCTCTGAACCCCCAAGATCTTCATTCTGGCTACTTGAACCGGCTATATACCAGCCGTTATTATGAAGCTGGCCTGGTGAAGATGATGAAAGAAAAATTCGAGGAACCTCCATGTTCTTTTCCCGCTTGGATATTTCAATTTTCGTTAACTCTCCTAGCTCCCAAGGGCCGGTTTAACTTAGTATAGTTAAACCGGGACTTCACATAAACTCAATGCTTCAGAATCCACTGATGTAGCCCCCAAGGGCCGGTTCAACTTAGTATAGTTAAACCGGGACTGTAATTTATATCGCCGCATCAGAACATGTTCGAGCAAATAGCTATTAGCCCCCAAGTGCCAAGTTCAATACATATTGAGCTTGGGACTTTGTAATTTTATTGGCGAGATGAAGATCAAATATGCATTAGCCCCAAGTGCCAAGTGTATGACTGGTTATGCGCTTGGGACTTGTAATGAAAATATTAACATGCTCCCTTTTTGTTGCAGAGTGAGATATGCCAACAAGCCTCACAAATCAATGATCTTCAAGAAAATCTGAAATCTCAACAGGCAGAAACCTCCAAGGCCAAGGATGAGTTGAAAACCGCCTTGACTACGATGGAGCAGCTCAAGGAGTGGTTTAAGTCTGAGCGGGCCGGCTGGGATACTGAAAAGGCCGCTTTAACCAAAAAGGTTGAAAATGCTGAAGCTTCCCTTAAACCGGTGGTAGATGCGCTGACCAACGTGAAGCAGCAAGTGCATGCTATGACTGCTACCATCTTTGGTAAGCTTCCTTTGGCTTCTGTGATAACTTGTCCTTCTTATAATAAGTCCGGTTTGTGATTTCTCTTGTAATCTTTGTAGGCTGCGCATTGGTCACTTGGGGTCGATATTCGAATGAAACTGAAAGCTGCCTACACTTTAATCGAACAATTTGTACCTTTGGGCGCAGCGGATCATCTCCTTGCATCACATAACAATCCAGCACCCTCTTTAATTCAAGACACTCTTAGGAGGTTGTCAATGCTTCCCGCCCGGTTGAAGAGCTGAAGAAATCTGCTGCTCGAACCGGTGCCATTAACGCCTTAATCCGGGCAAAAGCATGGGTGCGATTTTGATCCTGTTGAGGCAGCTCAGGGCTATCGATGCGAAGGAAGGCGGTTCAGAGTTCAACGAAGATGACATGAGAGCGATAAACCGGGGTGCACCCTACGGCTTGTCAATTGGCGAAGAGGCAAACTTGTCGCATTATCAAGCTCAATATGACGATCAGAACAAGCGAGTAGCTGCTCCTATTCCCGAAGCGGAGAACACGATCCTCCGATCCGTAAGCATACTTACGCTCACGATATTGAACCATCTTCCTGATCCATGAAGAGGCTGTCTTTCAAGCTTTAATGGGAATCGTTGGACCCTTTGTTGACTTCAAATTACCGGGTAGGGATGAAGAAGATGAAGCGGCAGACGGACCACAACCCTCGGACCGGGCGTGAGCAAGCATGAACCGGAAGCCGGTTTAAATAGCTGCCGTTATATTCCGCCAAGAAAACAATGATCTTATTTGGGCACCATGTTGCCTTGTAATAGGATAGCCAACACTTTTGCGTTTAATATGCCTTCATGCATGAGTTCTGATACTTTTGCTTGAATGATCGAAACCTTCCATCTATATTGCCTGCAGTCACAAAATCTTAAACCGCCACAGCGGTTTGTGCCGCCAGCCGGCTTGTGACGTTCATATATATATATATATATATGAAATAACATATTGAGGTATATAATCAAAATTTGTGATACAAAATACCTGCCATCGCTGGGCATAAAGTTGGCTTAGCCAATCTTGAAGCGGAGGTTGTATAAACCATTACCGTCAAAGGAGAAAACAGCTCGTGTGTTTATAATGCCGGTTTACCATGTAAACCGTGCCAGGTCATGACAAGCCCCCTGTTACTCCATAATAGGATGTTAACAGAAAAAGTCAAACCGGAAAAATTATCTCTGGATTATAAATGGACCGAATTCCGTCAATTGATAGTTCGAACCGGTTTAAAAATGTTATCGGTTTAAGAAACGCAACAAAAATTAACTAACAGTAATGGAAAAAATATGGAAGCAAAGGTAATGATAAAACCGTTTGCAAAAAGAGGCTTTACTGAGCCGATCAGATGGTGTTACCATGGTCGGACACGACCAAGCTCCCAATAAGGTGTAGCCCTGGTTCAAGTCAGCCAGGTCCCCAACTGAAACCGTGGCATTATGCCGATCAAGTGGCGTGGCAATGGTTCGGGTTCGACCAAGCCCCAAGTGACTCTATGGCCTTAGGCCGATCAAGAGGCGTGTTGGTTCAGACTTGACCATGTCCCCAAGTGATCTGGTGGATTTTCGCCTATCAAAAGGTGTTGCATTGGTTCGGACACGACCAAGCCCCCAAGTGATACCATAAAGCTTTTGAAAAGCAAACTCAAGGGGTAAACCGGAGGCCGCTTTAAGACAGAACAACTCCATGTAACCACGCATGATGTAACAGAAACAGATACCCCGCTTTAGCTGAGGCTCCAGTTTATTACTTTATTCATAATATATACACTTTCATAATATGTACATGAGTAGAGCCGATGGCTCAGGTATAATAAGGCCGAAGATGAGCTATATTCCACGGCCTGTTGGTCTCCTCCTCGGCGTCGTGAGTCTTTATGCTCTCGAACATCGATCAGATATTACGACCCATTGTGCAGATTCTTCCTGACCACGAAAGGTCCCTCCCAAGGTGGGGATAACTTGTGCATATCAGTCTGGTCTTGGATGAGCCGAAGCACCAAATATCCTTCTTGAAAAGTTCTGGTTCTGACCCGACGACTACGGTAATGACGAAGATCCTGTTGGTAAATCACCGAGCGGGCAGCTGCTATGTCACGCTCCTCATCCAACTGGTCCAAAGCGTCTTGCCGGGCCGTCTCGTTGTCCGCTTCAACATAAGCTGCCACACGAGGTGAGTCATGACGGATGTCACTGGGGAGAACCGCCTCCGCTCCATAGACCATAAAGAACGGTGTGTATCCCGTGGATCTGCTAGGCGTAGTATTTATACTCCATAACACAGGCGGTAGCTCTTCTACCCAACAACCCGGTGTCCTCTGCAAAGGGACCATAAGCCGGGGCTTGATGCCTCTCAAGATCTCTTGATTGGCTCTTTCCGGCTTGACCATTGGACTGTGGGTGAGCTCTTTGAAGAAGCGTCAAGCGGATGTGCTCACGTTCGCAGAACTCCTTCATGGCACATTTGGACAAATTGGTACCATTATACGTGATGATCTTGTGTGGAAAGCCTAACCGGAAAATCACCTTTTGATGAATCGAACCGCCGTGGCGCATCACACTTGCTAATGAGTTACGCCTCGCCCACTTTGTAAACTTGTCGACCGCCACGGTGGGTGGGTCTTCTTGTCCTTGGACCTTTTGAAAGGCCCAACCATATCCAGCCCCGAGGTTGCAAACGGCCAAGTAATTGGAATCATCCTTAATTCTTGGGCCGGTACATGAGCACGTCTGGAAAACCTTTGGCAACCATCACATCGTCGACGGATCTTCCGCATCGGCATGAGCGGTCAACCAATAGAAACCGTGGCGAACGCTTTAGCCACCAAGGATTTTGAACCGGCATGGTGACCACAATCTCTCTTCGTGGATCTCACGCAATATTTCACAGCCTTCCTCGGGGGACACACAGCGTTGAAACGCATACGACACGCTGCAATAATGCAATTCGCCATTAAGAATGGTCATAGACTTAGATCGCCGGACTATCTGCCGCCAAGCGTCTCATCTTACGGTAACTCGCCCGGTTCATGTAATGCAAGATAAGGAGCGTCAATCCGGAGTGACGTGAAGAGCTGCCACCGATTGAGCCTCCGGATCAGGAATAGCCAAATCCGCTTCACGGGGAGCTTGACCAAGCGGGTTGTGCAGCACGTCCAGAAAAACATTGGGCGGGACCGGTTTACGTTGAGAGCCCAACCGGCTTAAAGCGTCCGCCGCTTCATTCTTCCGACAGTCCACATGGTCCACCTGATAGCCCTTGAAATGACCTGCGACAATATCCACCTCACGACGATATGCAGCCATGAGTGGGTCCTTTGAATCCCAAGTGCCAGAGACCTGTTGAGCCACTAGGTCCGTGTCACCGAAGCACTTAAGCCGGCTTAGATTCATCTCCTTAGCCAGCCGGAGACCATGGAGCAAGGCTTCATACTCAGCTGCATTGTTAGTACAAGGGAACATTAAGCGGAGAACGTAACAAAACTTGTCACCTCGTGGGGAAGTTAATATGACTCCGACCCCGAGCCCTCCAATTGCTCGGATCCGTCAAAATGGATGGTCCAATATGTGTGATCCGGATTTTCTTGGTGCTTGCAACTCCATCCAATCATTAATGAAATCCACAAGTGCTTGAGACTTCACCGCCGTCCGAGGCACGTACTTCAGACCGTGCGGCCCAAGCTCTATAGCCCACTTAGCAATCCGGCCAGTCGCTTCCCGGTTCTGTATGATATCGCCTAAAGGAGCAGAACTGACCACCGTGATGGGGTGCCCTTGAAAATACTGTTTCAGCTTCCGGCTTGCCATGAAAACTCCATATACCAGCTTCTGCCAATGCGGATACCTTTGCTTAGATTCGATAAGTACCTCGCTGATATAGTAAACCGGACGTTGAACGGATGCTCCTTCCTGCGTCCTTCCGCTCCACCACAATGGCCGCTGACCGCTACGGCATTAGCCACAACATATAGCAAAAGTGGCTCCTTGTCAATGGGGCGGCGAAACACAGTGAGTTGGCCAATTGCCGCTTTAAGTCCTCCAACGCTTCGTCGGCTGGACTCGGACAAACCGATCTGTCTTTTCAAAGATCTGGTACAAAGGGATGGCCTTCTCTTGGCGGTGATAAACCCGGCTCGATGCGGCAATCCGGCTGCAAAACGCTGGACATCGTTAATACACTTCGGTTCAGCCGGGAGGTAATAGCCGTAATCTTCTCGGATTAGCTTCAATTCCTGTTGGACACGAGAAAACCCAATAATTTTCTTTGGAACACCAAAGACACATTTGGCCGGGTTGAGCATCATCTTGTAAACCCACAGGTTGTCAAAGGTTTCCTTCAAATCGTCAATCAGTGTCTCCTTCTCCCTTGATTTGACCACAATATCATCAACATAGGCGTGCACATTACGGCCGATATGTTTATGCGAGCAATTACGTACAGCGTTGATAAGTTGCTTGGGCGCTCTTGAGCCCAAAAGGCATAGATACATAGCAGAAGGCTCCAAAGGGAGTGATAAATGCCGTCTTCTCCTGGTCCTTAACTGCCATCTTGATCTGATGATACCCGGAATATGCATCCAAAAGATCAAGCGCTCACAACCCGCGATGGCATCAATAATCTGGTCAATGCGGGGAGGGCAAAGGATCTCTTGGACAAGCCTTGTTAAGATCTGTGTAATCCACACACATGCGCCAAGCGCCCGTTTTCTTAAGAACCAGCATCGGATTAGCAAGCCACTCTGGATGGAAGACTTCAACGATAAAACCAGCTGCTAAGAGCCTGGCCACCTCCTCTCCAATGGCCTTGCGCCTTTCTTCGTTAAACCGGCGGAGAAACTGCTTCACCGGTTTGTACTTGGGATCAACATTTAAGAGTGTGCTCAGCGAGTTGCCTCGATACACCTGGCATGTCAGAAGGCTTCCATGCAAAATGTCGATTCTCACGGATGAACTCGATGAGCGCTTTCCTATTTCGGATCCAAGTTGGCGCGATCTTTGGCGCTTGGGCCGAATCGCCAGGCACGAAGTCAGCAAGCTTAGTCTCAGCTGCCGATTTCAACTTCAGGGCCGGATCATGCTCTGTAGTTGGCTTCTTCAATGGAGTCATGTCCGCCGGATCAACATTGTCCTTACAATACTTCAGTTCCTCGGTGGCACGAACCGACTCTGCATAAGCCGCATCTCCTTCCTCGCACTCCAAAGCTATCTTGCGGCTCCCATGAACCGTTATTGTCCCCTTGTGACCCGGCATCTTGAGCTGCAAATAGATATAACAAGGCCGTGCCATGAACTTGGCATAAGCCAGTCGCCCGAACAGGGCATGATATGGACTTTGGATTTTTACTACTTCAAACGTCAATGTTTCCGATCTGGAGTCATATTCATCACCAAAGGCCACTTCCAGAGCTATTTTACCAACAGGATATGCTGACTTGCCAGGTACCACACCATGGAATACTGTATTGGACGGTTTGAGATGTTTATCCGTTAGCCCCATACTGACGGAAGGTCTCATAGTATAGGATGTTAATGCTGCTCCCTCCATCCATGAGTACCTTGGTGAACTTATAACCTCCCACGAGGTGCCACCACGAGGGCTAGGCGGCCGGATTGTCGACCGGGAGGATGATCCTCTCTACTCCATAGGATGGGCTGCTCGACCAGCGTAGGTAATGGAACGCGGCCGGTTCAACGGCGTTAATCGCCCGCACGAACCTTCGGTCTCGCTTGTCTAAGCTAGTGGTGAAGACATGGTACTGCATCCACTATTCAACTGCTTTGGGTTGCTCGATAACCCGATTCTTCTTCTGCTGGTTGTAACCACCTTGGTTATTCTGATTGTTCTGATTGTTATGTCCACCCGGATTACCATTAAATCCTGAACCGGAATTTCCTCCACCGTAACCCGGCCAAGATCCTGAACCGCTGCCAGAACCTTGATCATACCGGAAAGCATTAGAACTCTTGAACTCCTGCATAATGTAGCAATCCTTCCAGTGGTGGTTTGCTGGCGTCTCCTTCGTCCCATCCTTCGGACAGGGTTGATTCAATAGGTAGTTCAAGCGGTCCGGATTGGGATTAGGCGCTCCACTTCGATTCGGCTGTTTACCCTTGCGCCGCTGGCCTTGTCCTGCTAGCGTTGGTGTTAGCTCTGAAGTCCATGTTGCCATTCGCTTTCGCTTGCCCCCACCATTACCTGCCGAGTGATGTTGCCGGCCCTTGGAGTTCTTGTTCTTCCTTCCCTTCCTGTCTCGTCATCATCAGACTCGGGATCCTTGGTACTATCAGAATCAGCATACTTCACTAAAGCGCCCATGAGAATGCCCATGTCATTACAAAACCGCTTCATGCGCCCCAACTTCAACTTCAAAGGCTTAAACCGGCAGTTGCCCTCCAGGGTTAAGATCGCAGAGTTAGCGTTGATCCGGTCTGACGAGTGCAAGATTTCCGAAACGCGGCGTACCCAATGGGTTGTTGACTCCTTCCCCACGGACACAAGCCGCCAAGTCCACTACGGACATGGGCTGCTTACGGTATCTTTGAAATTCTAGATAAACCGGGTCATAATCTGTGCCCATGAATTGATAGAATTGGGCGGCAAGCTCTTCAACCAGGTACGGGCCGTGCCTTCGAGCATCATGGTGAAGTACTTTGCACACGCGGCCTCATCCACATCCAGCATCTCCATAAGCATAATTCATATTGGCATCTTGGCCTCCCTGCGCGCTCGGGCCCGGTCCACCACCTCCTGGACGTTATCAACGCCACCTGTCGGGTTGTTGCCACGGGGCGCACCACGCCGTGCATTACTTGATATGGCCGGTTCATCCACGTGCCTACTGTAGCTCCGGCTTGGGCGGGGGGTAGAGTGGATCGAATACGCTTCCTGTTGGACCAAAGCTGTCCTAAGGAGCTCCTTGACCCGGCGCGTCTCTACTGCCTGTGGTGAATCACCTTCAATTGGAATAGCCTCCAGTCGTGCCGCAGCTGCAACAAGGTTATCCATCGGGTTGGAGTAGTGACTCGAAGGTGTTTGCACAGCCTGAGGCGCACTGGCGTTATGGCGAGGCAGATCTATTAAGCGGGGCTGGACCGGCGCGCCCGTCCCAGGTGCTTCCGCCCGGTTTACCGCCGGCGGATTACTGGTTCCCGCTCCGGGGGTGTTGAAGAGGTCCCTTCCTTCGAAAGCCGAAGGCAAACGGGATCTGTATTTCCTTGTCATGACTTCATGTGGCGTTACGATCCAACATGAGCCTATAAGCTGCGCATCTAAAGCGGCCGCTCTGCCGTCATCTGGCGTCGGCGGCTGCTAGATCCTCTTTAGCCCGAAGTGATTTGTTCCTTCACCTTCGCGATCTCCGGCGTTATGAGCGCCCTGATCTGCCGGGTTAGCCTACGCCATGAGCGCAGCCAACGCATCGAGCGGATCTGATAAAACTTGAGCGGCGGGCACACAGGGCCTCTGCCCGGCAGCCGTCGCCCATTGTTGAACCGGCGATCATCGCCGCAGCAGTCGAAGAGTGAAGCGCTGCTTGTGTACCGGCCATGAATATTCCAACCCTGTTGGGCAGGTCAGAGGGGTCCGGAATAATGTCACCATCGGAACAGCCCCCAATCCGGCCATCTTGTAGCTGATATAGTGATTCAGTTTCTCCGGTTGACGACTCGTCGTCAGAGTAGACGACGGTTTCGCCACCAGATTCTGATCCGTCCTCATAACTTCCTCCGTGGATGACTCCCACAAAGGCACGCTTCACGGCCGGTTTAACCTGGCAGATCTCGTCTGTTGAGCCGTCTCGGCGAGGTCGGTGCAGATGTCGGCTCGAGCCTGGCTCACCGATCTTGCCGATGAAAACGTGTATGCCACCAAAGGGGACCCGGTATCCGTACTCGATTGAGCTGGCCTCGGGGCCCCATCCTGCATCATCGATGTAGAGCTTGCCGCGGCGACTCTTGGTCATCCGGCCCACAGCATAGCCTTCGAGTCCTTCGAACTTGCCCTCCAAGATCATCAAACCATCGTGCGATAGCCCCACGGTGGGCGCCAAGCTGTCGTGGTTTTGTTACGGCAGATGTCCTCATGAAAGGACTTAGTCGTGGAGCCATCGCTACAGGTTAACTTGAAGGGGTTAAAGCGGACGCAAAGACACAAGAGTTTATACTAGTTCGGCCCCTTCGATGAAGGTAAAAGCCTACGTCTAGTTGTGATGGGATTTATGTGGTCTCGATGCCTAGGGAGCAAATAAGCTTCGCCTAGGCCTCGAGTTGTTGTTGTCTGTCCTTGAACCGTCCCGGGTCGTCCCCTTATATACACGGGTGACGCCCGTCGGTTGAAGAGTCGATCTCCGGTTCATACTGTATCCGGCTTGGTCTCTCTCTATTCCTAACTTACAATACAAGTTTACATACCAGGCCGGTTTACGGCCATGTGTTCTAAACCGACTACAGGCCTTGGGCCCTTATTTCCATGCTTGGGCTTTTACACCGTTGAACTACTGATGAAGTTAACCCGGCCCAGATAGGCCGGTTTACGCCCAGTAGTAATATCCCCAACAGATCCCTTCCTCTACTGCTGTGAGTGCCCGGTGCCGTTTTGGGGCTCGCCGGCGGACATCGTGCATCACCTGACGCAGGCGTGCAACGATCACTACTGGCCCTTGGCGAAGAACATCAAGTACGAGACGTGCTACCCGTTCACCGTGCCGGAGTCACTGGAGGGTCAGCGCCGCCTGCTAGTCTCGGAGGAGGACGGCAACGTCTTCCTCTTGATCGTGGCCACCGACGAGGCCCGCAAGGCCGCCACCACATCTACGTAGTGCGTCGGGGCGGCGCCGCCGGCGACACCGACGACGAGGCCGATGTGCAGTGCGTGCTCACTATTACTACCCCTCGAAGGTGCGTGGCGGCGACATCGGCTACGCTGTCGACTTGGACTCTGCCGAGCTGGGACCTTCCCGCCGATGTGGACATGGAAGACGCATGGTATTACTTGACCCCCAACAATGTGCATGGGGACTCCAAGGAGGTTCACCTGGACATCTGCATTACTAAGTTAAATGTTGATCATTAGTCTTCGCTCAATGTAATCAGCTGTCTAAGCATGTGGAGACTTCCATGCATGATCTTGCTCTATTGGAGTATCACGCATGAATAAAAGTGTATAGATTTATGGTTTAGTCTAGAATCTTCCATGTATGAATTTTTACTACGATACTGGTGAAAGACTTATGATGAACCATTTCTTACATATCCTCTGCCCCCTTCCAAGTCATCCTGATTTAATCCCTCCGTCTAGGTGTATAAGGGCATGGTTAATACTTAAATAGTATAGCCAACTGTTCACTATAAGAAAGTGCCATGTCATCTATAGCCAACATGTATAACTAATTCTTGAAGATCATTTCCTTTAAAGCACAATAAGAGTTATTTCCTCACAAGTTTTGGATGCAGGTTGAACAGTTGAACGCTTTTGTTTGCAAAAGATACTTTTTTATCTATTTCACCCAGATGTTTGTGAGCTCTAGAGATGAAATAATATCCGAACAAACCTATCGATACCCGTTACATATGAGATGACCCCACATCCTTTGTCGAATAAACAACTCCCGATCAATGCATTTCACTCTTCCGCAATGCAGGCACCTACTATATATTTGTACGACCAAAAATTGAACTAACATTATATATAGTACGATAAATGATGATGCATATCACCTAAAATTATATCATTGAAAACTATGTTCAAATACGAATCCAACGATATTGTTTTTGTTGACATGCACTAACATTTTGTCAGTTAAATCTTCAGTCAAATTCAATGGGGGATAAACCACGACCGATGTAGTAGTACTAGTTAGAGGGCGGCGCTGCACAGGAGTCTCACCCCACTCGTGGCGCGGTAGTAAAGCCGTCATATCACAAAACCCAACCACTCCCAGTAATAAGTGGCCTGGTAAAATAACCGAACAAGCAACCGTCACATCCCTCCCTCTTTTTTGCATTTCATCTCTCTGTATTTACTTTCTCCGGTTCATCTCGCACACTCGATCCCTAGCTACTAATCCTAGTATACCTAGCTACTACTCCTACAGCCAGTTCTTTTGGCGGCTTCCCCAGCTTTTCCCATAACACTAGTCACAGTGGAGAGTAACATTAAGGCGCCTCACTCATTTATTTGGGCTTCTAAACTACTACTAGTAGTACCTCCGTCCTGGTTTATTCCTCACCATTGTAATTTGTGGTAAATTTTGACCAAAGATTTAACTGATAAAATGTTAGTGCATGTGACATGCACTAACATTTCATTAGTTAAATTTATGATCAAAATTTGACACAAATTACAATGGGGACCAATAAACTAGGACGGAGGTAGTAGTTATGGGATTACTAATCTAGAAGCCTAAAAGAACTGGCCCCTGGTACTCCTACTAGTAGTAGAACTACTCAAGTTGGAATTCCAATTGCACGGCACAACTTGTTAGGCAAAAAATTCGATACATGGTGTAGGAAGCGGTTTGGGAATTTGCATGCCTTTCCGACCAGTGAGATACTCCGTACAAAGTACGACAGCGAAATAACCACAGAGAAGGAAGCTAAAAGTAAACAATCAAACGACCATTTTTGCATTTGTTTTGCATTGAATCGTTTCACAAGCTTGACTAGTGTTGTTTTTCTACTTTTACAAAAACCGCATCGTAATGTTAAAACATGCATTTGCACGTACATAAGTAATAGTAGTACTCCCTTCGTCTAGGTGTATAAGTCTTCCCTCTTTCTTGGTCACGGTGCACAACCAAAGATGACTTATTGACCTAGACGGAGGGAGTAGCACAGTCTGCAAGCATATATAGAGAGAGACGTGCAGTGCGATAGTATATAGTAAAGTTTGTGCTATATGCACGTACTTACAAAATGCGTACGAATACACAAGGTTTCGAAACTTTCCCTTTTACATACTTAATTAAGGACGCTAATAATTCCTGAACGTTCGGGATTTATCATTTGCATCCCAAAACTAATGAGACCGGCTTACGAAACAAAAATTATACTCCTACTAAAAGCCACAGCACTCGCAGGAGTACTGGCGGCGCGCCACGAGTGCCCTGGTGTGCGGCCGTTTCCTAGCGCGCCGACACAACGCCTCTTCCTCAACCTCGCAACTCGCGAGGTGCTGATTGGCGGCTTGCCGGCGGACGAGCGCGATCTCACCGATGTGGTGATCCGGCGCCAATAGGCACCCCTCCTCGCTTGAAGCGTGCACCCGGTCCACGTACCGCCAAGCGTTGATGAGGCGCTTGGGCCCAACTGCACTCAGGGCTTTGGCACGGGCGTCCTCCGCCACCCTCACGGCCCTCGCACGAGCCTTCTGCCAAAGAGCCAATTGCCCGACTCTCTAGGACGCGACATAGGCCTGCCAGGCAGCTTGTCCCGCGGTGCGCTTCTCTTCCTCGGCCTTCTTCTCCGCCTCTATTTTGGCGCGCTCTGCTGGAGGCAAAGCCTCCCACAAGGCGACATCCATTTCTTTCCAAAGCTCCTCAAGGTTGTGGGGGCTCGGCGGGCGGCGCGGCGTTCTCCTCATAGCGGGGAGCCGACGCGCCTGCTGGCGAGATTGGGAACACCGACGCGTCCACCTCAACGCGTCGCGGCGAGGAGCAGAACGCCGACGCGTCCTCCTCGACTAGTGGCGGCGAGGAGCGGAACACCGACGCGTCCACCTCGACGCGTCGCGACGAGGAGCAGAACACCGACGCGTCCTCCTCGACTAGTGGCGGTGAGGAACGGCACGGCGACGCGTGACCGTTCCCGCGTTGCATTGTGACGCCTGGATATTTAACTACAGTAATTCCCTGCTAATGATGCCACGTCAACTTCGATTACTGTCGCTAATCTCGTGTTAGTTCGGAACCGATTCAAATTCAAATTTAAAATATAGACAAACAATAAAAGCTTTCTAACATTAAAACTAAAATGTTCAAATTGGAACAAATAAATCCTAAATAACAATGGTGGGAAGACCACACTTGTAATAAATGTGTAAATACTAAAAATGAATAAAATAGCAGCAAAATAAATTAATTAAATGCCTTTTTGTATTTTGTAAAATATTAAACTATTTTATTTAGCTGTCCAAGTTGATGTGGCGTTGGCATATTTGGTAATATCAATTATGGTGCCATTTTGGTATTTTACTAAAACAAAGATTAAAAGAAACTAGAAACAAAACAGAAAAGAAAATAAATAAAAAGAAAAGGTCTAAACAAAAAAAACAGCTAAAAAAGGAAGCAAGTCCCCCTCCCCCCGCTGGGCGTCGGCCCAGCTAGACTATGGGCCGCTAGGCCGGCCTAGCCGGCCTCCCCTTAACCCCCACCCCGACCGGAACCCTAGCCGGTCCACCCCTTCCCCCCCCCCCCCCGATCCCCACTCTCTCCTCCCTCTCCCCCCCCCCCCCCGATCTGAATCGGGGGCAGGAACCAGAGGAGGCCCCGGCGCCGCGGCCTGGTGCCGCCTCGACCCCGTCGCCCCTGACCTCGCTCGACCCCGTCGCCCCAGTTCAGCCTTGGTGGACCTCTCCGGTTGCGAAGTGACTCTCTCCGTCGACCTCGTCCCCATCCTCTTCTCGGCAACGTTGGTGAGGCCTCGCCTCCCTCCGCTCCCCTGCTCACCGCGCCGAACACCCGCGCCCGCCCGCGCGCTGCACGCGCGCCCCATGCACCCTGTTGTGCGCCTAGTAGCACTCGATCGCGCCCCGTTTGTCCCGGCTCGCCTCCGGAGCTCGCCCACGCGCTCCCGTGCGTCCCGTGCGGGACCCGCGCCCTGCTACAGCCTGCTCGTCGCCCCTCCACTGGCCACCAACGGCCGCCGCTCGGCCTTCCCGCACAGCCCCGCCTAGCCCCGCCTCGACACTGCTCCGGTCGAGGCCAAGGCCACCGTGCGCCTGCCCCTTCGCCCACGGGTCGCAGCTCCCCCACGGGCACGCGCCCGTTCGGGCGCCCGCACCGCTGCCCGTTTACCCGGGCCACTATGGCCTCTAAGCCAATGACGAAGGGGCCCCACGCCCCCAGAGAACGTTTCTGTTAAAAAAAGGAATTTTTAAAAAATATATATAATAAATAAATAATAAATTATAAAATTAACTAATTAATTAATTAACTAATTAATTAACTTAATTAATTCTGATTAACTTAGCTAATTAAGATTAATTAATCTAATGACTAATTAACCTAATTAACTACTATTAATTAGCTAACAGAGTATGACAGTGGGGCCCACCCCCTATTAATACTAATTAGGTTAATTAAAATGTTTAATTAAAATTGTGTCACTGACCAGTGGGACCCACTGGACAGGTTGACCAGTCAACCCTGTTGACTACTCACGTCAGCATGACCTCATGCTGATGTCATAAATCCATTTTCGAATAAAATAAAATAATTAATTAAATTCCAGAAATTAATAAAATCTTTAGAAAATCATATCTTTTAATCTGTAACTCGGATTAAATTATTTTCAACATGAAAGTTGCTCAGAACGACGAGACGATTCTGGATACGCACCCCGTTCGTCCGCCACACCCGCCTAACCTATCGAACTCGCAACTTTCCCCCTCCGGCTCCTCTGCCCGAAAATGCGAAACACCGGGGATATTTCCCGGATGTTTTCCCCCTTCACCGGTATCACCTCATACCGCGTTAGAACACGTCTAGCTCTGCCTGTTATCCTGTTATGCACTTGCTTCCTATTATTTACTGTTTCTCCCCCCTCTTCTCTTCGGTAGACCCCGTGACGATGCTGATGCCCCTGTGGTCGACTACGTCACCGATGACCCCTCCTTCTTGTCTGAGCAACCAGGCAAGCCCCCCCCCCCCTTATCACCAGATACCGCCTATTCTTCTCTACACTGCTTGCATTAGAGTAGTGTAGTATATTCTCGCTTTCGATTAATCCTATCTTTCTTGCATAGCTTTGTCCTTGCTACTCTTGTTGTTACCTTTACACGCTATCCTCTTGCTTAGTATAGGATGCTAGTGTTCCATCAGTGGCCCTACACTCTTGTCCGTCGCCATGCTATACTCTTTGGGCTGTGATCACTTGGGAGGTGATCACGGGCATATGCTATATACTTTACATCGTTACATTACACGTGATCTTGTTAGGAGATGGGGTGAAAGGACGGTGGCTCCATCCCGTAGAGGTGGGCCTGGGTTCCCGGCCCCATTGTTACTTTATGGCGGAGGGACAGGGCAGGTTGAGACCACCTAGGAGAGAGGTGGGCCTGGCCACGGTCGGCGTCATGGATACTTAACACGCTTAACGAGATCTTGGTATTTGATCTGAGTCCGCCATTTGGTCTATACACACTAACCAACTCACGCGAACAGCTTATGGGCACTTTCGACGTCGTGGTATCACCGAAGAACTTCGTGACGTCGGCCGAGGCAGCCGGATTGGATGGAAAGCACGCTAGGCTAGGTCTGCTTACGGCCGACCACGCAACTTGCAGGTGTGCTTAGTGCGATGGGCCCAGACCCCTGCGCGCTTAGGTTTATACCGGCGTGTTTGCCTCTCTGTTGTGCCTTGGTGGGGCTGCGACGTGTTGATCTTCCGCGGCGGGCATGACCCAGAAAGTGTGTCCGCCAAATGGGATCAAGCGTGTTGGGTTATGTGGTGCACCCTGCAGGGAAGTTAATCTATTCGAATAGCCGTGATCTTGATAACAGGCGACTTGGAGTTGTACCTTGACCTTATGACAACTAGAACCGGATACTTAATAAAACACACCCTTCCAAGTACCAGATACAACCCGGTGGTCGCTCTCTCTCAGGGTTACGAGGAGGGGATCGCCGGGTAGGATTATTGCTATGTGATGCTACTTGGAGGACTTCAGTATACTCACTGCTACATGCTGCAAGGCGGAGGCTGCCAGAAGCGTAGTCTTCGACAGGATTAGTTATCCCCCACTTATTCTAGCATTCTGCGATTCAGTCCTTGATATGGCCCTTTACACATATATCCATGCATATGTAGTGTAGCTCCTTGCTTGCGAGTACTTTGGATGAGTACTCAAGGTTGCCTTGTCCCCCCTTTTCCCCCTATATCTACTCGATTGTTGCGACCAGACGTTGGAGCCCAGGAGCCAGACGCCACCGTCGATGACGACTACTACCCCGGAGGTGCCTACAACTACGTGCAGCCCGCTGACGACGACCAGGAGTAGTTTAGGAGGATCCCAGGAAGGAGGCGTGCGCCTCTTTCGATCTGTATCCCAGTTTGTGCTAGCCTTCTTAAGGCAAACTGGTTTGACTTATGTCTGTACTCATATATTGTTGCTTCCGCTGACTCGTCTATGATCGAGCACTTGTATTCGAGCCCTCTGGTTTGTATTATGATGCTTGTATGACTTATTTATGTTTTAGAGTTGTGTTGTGATATCTTCCCGTGAGTCCCTAATCTTGATCGTACACATTTGCGTGCATGATTAGTGTACGATTAAATTGGGGGCGTCACAAGTTGGTATCAGAGCCGACTGCCTGTAGGAATCCCCCTTCCAAACTCCTTGGCCGAAGTTGAGTCTAGACTTTACAAATTTTTTACTAACATGGCTGTGTGGCCCATGGGCCCACGTCACCATTGGGTGGTAGTAGGATCTTTTATTCCTCGACCTTTACTCTGGGACCCTGACATCTCTTCTATTCGGGTTAAACGATTTTACTAACTCCGACTCTAGGTTCTCGTAATTACTTCCTCCCGGAGAGCCCCTTATTACGGACGATCGTCTGCTGCACGTGAAGACCCTCAAGATACTCTCCACTGTTAACGGAGAACTTGTGTTCATCGCGTTTGCAATTCCCTTCCACCGTCAACCCTTATGGATAACTACCTGCAGTTGTTATTCTTACATTCATCCCCAGTTTGTCTTGTTATGACAAGATACCCCGAAACACTCGTCGTTGTTTCGATAATCCTTTGAGCTTACTGCCTTGCTGTTCTATGTCAACTGAATACCCAAACGGATAATTCCTCGCACTTGCCGAGTATCCCCTCATCCCTAGCCATTCATGTGTTTCACATAAGTCCTCAAAATACCATTCGATTTTTTGAAAATCCTCAGCAACCTATTGCTCTGGAATTTCTTGTTTTGTTTCATTATGATTAATCCCATAAGTATAGTAATCATATTGGCATCCTTTGTCACCATCATTTTTGAGTCCGTTGATTCAATAGGTTACGAATGCTCGCAATCCTCAATCAAAACCTAGAATTCATCATTTCGGCTCAGACGTCATTTTAAACATGAGCTGAATCTCGACCAATCAAATTGTTGTCGATTTTACCCCTAAGCTTACTCAACTTATCCATCCTTAATCAGAGGGTTTGCTTCTGATCCCTTGATCGAAAATCATAATTCTTTTGCATTTGAGCTTTGAATTATTCAGTTGTTTCTATAGTCTGATCTCCTTGCATTGTTTCTTCCTCTAGTTGAGTACCGATGCTCACATCAGATCCTTTGAGGACCACCGGATCCTTTGTTGGATCTTATCCGATAGCGTTCTTCATATCCAATCACTTTGGAAGTTCTTTCTCCATTGGTAAATCCTATCCTCTGATTGACCAACCATGCTCTTCTTTCAAGCTTGTATTAATTACTTCTAAAAGATTGTGGTTTATGTTCCTAAGGTACCCCGATGGGTGAACCTATGCCTTCCTTAATATGTGTGAACTCGGAAGTTTTCACGAGTCATACTCATCTGGTATTTCACCAGGTAAAACTTTCAACACTACTGCCTTTATCAAAGCGAGAAGTGAATGGAAGGTTATACATTGAAGAAATCGGAGTCGACCTTGAACCTTTGTGTTCATGCCCATGGACACGATATAAATCCTATCATGGAAGCTTCTTGACATAATAACTATTCCCATGGTATAAGTTCATCTTATATCTGGGATTTGACCATTTATGATCGTGGTTTCCGACCATGTTCTCCTTTAAATACCATTTCTCGTGCAAGTTTAAGCACTTGTCTTCTGCAGAGTAATACCCCAGTCCAATCTCTACTTTGATTTGTCGTCGAGTATTAAACCCTGGTATCTCAAGATTATCACGGAACTGCATAACTTCTTATGAGTTCTTCATCAAGTGCTACATTCTCATTGATTCCAATTTTTCACGGGCTCTGAGTTATTTAACACTCAAAGACACCGATAACTGACTCGAATCCGCATCGCGATTAAGCAACTCTTGGTAACCTTCATTACTTACGAGTTTGAACTCAATCACGTCATTCCTAGCCTGTTCGGCTATATCCTTGTCGTGCCAATTTTAACTGTGCTACCTGGTCCTTCTTCCTAGAGCACAATTTTTTGACGATGAGCTAAGCTTACGTCGATCTTTCCTCATCATATCATTTCGCTTTGGACAACAAGCTTGCTTTGGAGTTTGTGTCGTACCCATGGTTCCAACAACTTTTTGCTTCATCATTCCGTTGACTTGGTGTCATTGCCGATCAGTTACATCTTCTCGAAACCTCTCGACAAATGTGTCGTGATCATCATCAACATTCTGGGTTCTTCCGAGATATCTATTGAGTTCATGATGAGAAATACCATCCTTGCCCTCGATGATCTATGTTATCATCGACCACTTTCTTTTACTTCCCTCCAACACAAACTTGATTGAGTTTTGTTTTATACCTTGAGTTCCTTGCTATCCAGCATCTGTTCTTCCTTACCTTGGAGTATTACCACCTTTGATGTCAAGAATGTTGTGAGGATTGCTCCAGCCCTTAAGAAATTCTTGCTATAATGATACTTCTCACTATCACCATTCTTTCTTGGTCCTCGTGTTGATTCCAACCGGGGTACCCACAAGTGAACGGTGTTGGTTGGATTCTGCACTTCTAGCAACCCTATTGCTATGGAGTTAATGATTGATAATTCATTCTTAGCCTATCGGTTGCTGAACCACCATTCCAACGTTGATCATGCTACTATAAGCCCACATTTCGGTTGCACCTTTCAACTGATGTTTAATTGGGTATGTTTTTCCTAGAGCCTATCTCATTATATCATTTGATTTGAAAAATGTTATATCCTTGTTCACATACTTGTGGAAATACATCCTTTTGGAAACCTCGATGAATTGTCGCTGAGTTCATCAGCTACCACCTTATCCATTCATGGGTTTAATGATGAGCTCCTATTTCGGAACTCGCTCGTAGTAGATTTCGAGATTCTTACAATGTCGTCGTCAATTTGTTTTGCACCTTTCCTTCTCGGGCATCCTGAGTCCAAGGTCTCCTAGCACCGATCAGATCTGAATCTCGATTAGGATATGATGGTTGGAGCATTTTTCCAAGAGTTATAACACCGGTCTTTTATGACCCGGTAAGGTGATGGCATGTCCAAAGACACACGGCGGATGACCTGCTGTTATAGTTTCCTTATTAGCAAGGTTATCCATTCTTCCATGAGGAAATTGTAAGACTTACTCTACAAGTTGTTCTGATGGATCCTTCCTGCTTCCAAGGTCCGATCTTCACCTGATGACCATGTCAATGCTATTTCGAAGCATGTCTATGGTACTCCGATTTTCAACAAGGACATTTGAAGCCAATGCTAAATGTTTCCTACTAAATTATCCAAACACCACTGTATGGGTAATGTCATGAAATTTCTCTCCCCTACCTAAAGAGTTTTCTACATTATATCCTGTCATGGATATCATGCTCTGCTTGTCCTTGGGAAGGATATACCCTTGAAATATGTGTTTAAACACATTTTCCTTTCCATTGTTCTGTTTAATATGATAATCTTATTTTCCTTTCCATTGGTTGGTTTAACCTTTCTTGAGGTCTATATAATCTAAGCAGTGTTATTCTCCTGCTTGTGTAAACACCTCGGTGTACAACTCTGTCAGTAAGACCCTGTTACTATTGTTGATGACATTCCGGTAACCACCGATGGACGAGAACTTTGCCTATTGGTCCGTCTCGTTGCAACGAGCAGGAAAATGGTTCTCTTCGTCCCTCGCCCTAGGTACCAACATTGTTGCCAACAAAACTGACAGGCTATCCTCTGACATACCTTGCTATCTTGACCGTGCAAATGTTAGCACCTTCCTGCTTTTAACCCACATGGTGGGCCCATAACCCACAGTTTCACAGGATCGAAACCCGACTCCCTTGTACACCCTGTTTCCAAAGTTAATCCTCGCGCTTGGCTTTGTATGCTATTCACAAGCCACATTCCTAGTGATCTATTCTGGTATCAGACGCAATACTTATTCACGTTGCCCTGAACCCTTTCACCTTCTGACTAGGCATTGAATGATTGCCTGGCTACTTGAAACTCTATATTGTACCTTTGAACTTTACTCTCGGTATGGTTTATTTGTTCGACTCGAGAGGTACTCTTAGGCTCATTCATGGGTTAATCCCAGATTATTACCCTTATAGCATTCTGTCGTTGCTGATCTGCCCCGTTACCTATTCGTAAGTACGATGGAACTCCCGAAGAAAGGATGACGACTTGATCATGATGACTTGAAGCAGGGAAATGAAGACATCAATGTATTGGACCGGCCTCTTCGAGAAGAGCAAGCCAGGGTGAGAAGACCCGCTAGATTCGTTACCAAACCTTCCCCCCTTACTCCCCTCTTAAATCTCGGGACGAGATTTCTTGTAGTGGAGGAGAATTGTGACGCCCGGATATTTAACTACAGTAATTCCCTGCTAATGATGCCACGTCAACTTCGATTACTGTCGCTAATCTCGTGTTAGTTCGAAACCGATTCAAATTCAAATTTAAAATATAGACAAATAATAGAAGTTTTCTAACATTAAAACTAAAATGTTCAAATTGGGACAAATAAATCCTAAATAACAATGGTGGGAAGACCACACTTGTAATAAATGTGTAAATACTCAAAATGAATAAAATAGCAGCAAAATAAATTAATTAAATGCCTTTTGTATTTTGTAAAATATTAAACTACTTTATTTAGCTGATCAAGTTGATGTGGCAGTGGCATATTTGGTAATATCAATTATGGTGCCATTTTGGTATTTTACTAAAACAAAGATTAAAAGAAACTAGAACAAAACAGAAAAGAAAATAAATAAAAAGAAAAGGTCTAAACAAAAGAAAACAAAACAGCTAAAAAAAGGAAGCAAGTTCCCCCCTGCTCGCTGGGCCTCGGCCCAGCTAGACTATGGGCCGCCAGGCCGGCCCAGCCGGCCTCCCCTTAACCCCCACCCCGACCGGAACCCTAGCCGGTCCACCCATTCCCCCCCCCCACACGATCCCCACTCTCTCCTCCCTCTCCCCTCCGATCTGAATCGGGGGCAGGAACCAGAGGAGGCCCCGACGCCGCCGCCTGGTGCCGCCTCGACCCCGTCGCCCCTGACCTCGCTCGACCTCGTCGCCCCTGACCTCGCTCGACCCCGTCGCCCCCAGTTCCGGACGCAGCTGGACCTCGCCGTCGCCCGAAGCTGACTCTCTGGACCGCTCCCTCGCCCAATCTCCTCCTCTCCGTCGTCGACCTCGTCCCCATCCTCCTCCTCACCGGTCTCCAACGAGCCTCGACGCCCCCTCTTCTCGGCAACGTTGGTGAGGCCCCCCTCCCTCCGCTCCCCTGCTCACCGCGCCGAACACCCGCGCCCGCCCGCGCGCTGCACGCGCGACCCGTGCACCCCGTTGTGTGCCTAGTAGCACTCGATCGCGCCCCGTTTGTCCCGACTCGCCTCCGGAGCTCGCCCACGCGCTCCCGTGCGTCCCGTGCGGGACCCACGCCTACTTCTGACACGCTCGTCGCCTCCATGGCCACCAACGGCCGCCGGCCTTCCCAAGACCCGCCTAGCCACCTGCCTCGGACGCTGCTTCGGTCGAGGCCAAGGCCACCGTCTTTGCCGCTTTCGCCACGGGTCGCAGCTCCCCACGAACGCGCCCGTTCGGGCGCCTGCATCACGCCATTTACTCCGGGCCACTATGGCCTCTAAGCCAATGAAGAAGGGGCCCCACGCCCGCAGAGAACGTTTTTGTTAAAAAAAGGATTAAAAATATATATAATAAGTAAATAATAAATAAAAAAATTAATTAATTAATTAATTAACTAATTAATTAACTTAATTAATTCTGATTAACTTAGCTAATTAAGATTAATTAATCTAATGACTAATTAACCTAATTAACTACTGTTAATTAGCTAACAGAGTATGACAGTGGGGCCCACCCCCTATTAATACTAATTAGGTTAATTAAAATGTTTAATTAAAATTGTGTCACTGACCAGTAGGACCCACTGGACAGGTTGACCACTCAACACTGTTGACTGCTGACGTTAGCATGACCTCATGCTGATGTCATAAATCCATTTTCGAATAAAATAAAATAATTAATTAAATTCCAGAAATTAATAAAATCTTTAGAAAATCATATCTTTTAATCTGTAACTCGGATTAAATTATTTTCAACATGGAAGTTGCTTAGAACGACGAGACGATTCCGGATACGCAACCCGTTCGTCCGCCACACCCCCCGAACCTATCAAACTCGCAACTTTCCCCCTCCGACTCCTCTGCCCAAAAACGCGAAACACCGGGGATATTTCCCGGATGTTTTCCCCCTTCACCGGTATCACCTCATACCGCGTTAGAACACGTCTAGCTCTGCCTGTTATCCTGTTATGCACTTGCTTGCTATTATTTACTGTTTCTCCCCCCTCTTCTCTTCGGTAGACCCCATGACGATGCTAATGCCCCTGTGGTCGACTACGTCACCGATGACCCCTCCTTCTTGTCTGAGCAACCAGGCAAGCCCCCCACCCCCTTGATCACCAGATATCGCCTATTCTTCTCTATACTGCTTGCATTAGAGTAGTGTAGTATGTTACTGCTTTCAGTTAATCCTATACTGCTGCATAGCCTGTCCTTGCTACTACTGTTGTTACCTTTACCTGTTATCCTACTGCTTAGTATAGGATGCTAGTGTTCCATCAGTGGCCCTACACTCTTGTCCGTCTGCCATGCTATACTACTGGGCTGTGATCACTTCGGGAGGTGATCACGGGCATATGCTATATACTTTACACTGTTACATTACCTGTGATACTGTTCGGAGATGGGGGCTGAAAGGACAGGTGGCTCCATCCCGGTAGAGGTGGGCCTGGGTTCCCGACGGCCCCCGACTGTTACTTTGTGGCGGAGCAGTAAGGTGTTGAGACCACCTAGGAGAGAGGTGGGCTGGCCTCGTCGGCGTTCGCGGATACTTAACACGCTTAACGAGATCTTGGTATTTGATCCGAGTCTGGCCATTTGGTCTATACGCACTAACCAACTACGCGGGAACAATTATGGGCACTCGACGACGTGGAATCAGCCGAAGCACTTCGTGACGTCAGCGACTGAGCGGCGCGCGCCGGATTGGACTGGAACGCCTGCTAGGCTAGGTCTGCTTCCGGCCGCCCACGCAACGTGCAGGTGTGCTAAGGGAAATGGGCCCAGACCCCCTGTGCGCTTAGGTTTAGACCGGCGTGCTGACCTCTCTGTTATGCCTAGGTGGGGCTGCGACGTGTTGATCTTCCGCGGCGGGCATGACCCAAGAAAGTGTGTCCGCCAAATGGAATCAAGCGTGTTGGGTTATGTGGTGCACCCTGCAGGGAAGTTAATCTATTGAATAGCCGTGATCTTGGTAACAGACGACTTGGAGTTGTACCTTGACCTTATGACAACTAGAACCCGATACTTAATAAAACAAACCCTTCCAAGTGCGGATACAACCCGGTGGTCGCTCTCTCTCGTGGTTACGAGGAGGGATCGCCGGGTAGGATTATTGCTATGTGATGCTACTTGGAGGACTTGATCTACTCATCGCTACATGCTTTGCAAAGGCGGAGGCTGCGAGCGTAGTCTTCGACAGTGATTAGTTATCCTCTTATTACGGCATTCTGCAGTTCAGTCCAGCGATATGGCCCTTTACACATATATCCATGCATATGTAGTGTATCTCCTTGCTTGTAGTACTTTGGATGAGTACTCACGGTTGCCTTGTCCCCCTTTCCCCTATCTCTACTCGATTCTGAGACCAGACGTTGGAGCCAGGGAGCAGACGCCACCGTCGATGGCGACTACCCCGGAGGTGCCTACTACTACGTGCAGCCCGCTGTCGACGACCAGGAGTAGTTTAGGAGGATCCCAGGTAGGAGGCCTACGCCTCTTTCGATTTGTATCCTAGTTTGTGCTAGCCTTCTTAAGGCAAACTTGTTTAACTTATGTCTGTACTCAAATATTGTTGCTTCCGCTGACTCGTCTATGATCGAGCACTTGTATTAGAGCCCTAGAGGCCCCTGGCTTGTATTATGATGCTTGTATGACTTATTTATGTTTTAGAGTTGTGTTGTGATATCTTCCTGTGAGTCCCTGATCTTGATCGTACACATTTGCGTGCATGATTAGTGTACGATTAAATCGGGGGCGTCACAAGCGAGGGGCGCCTAGAGCTTGGGAGGGGCGATACCATGGTGGTCGACGTGAGAGGGAGGGGGAGGAGATAGCGATGAACGCGAGTGTTCTTCCGAATGACGTGGGAGGCGCAGTATTTATAGCGAGCAATGGCACACCTAGGTAATATATGGACTGAGCTGCACTAACTTAACTACAGGTCCAATTGCGTCACTGACATGTGGGCCAGACCCCTGTTGGGCCCATATGTCAGTGACCCAGTGCACCTGAAGTTAAGTAACTGAAGCAGCGTCCGGGAAGATATGTTGCGTGATTAACGTAGTACACCCTCCTTTCCGGCTTATTGGGCTCAATTCAAAAATCTCACCAACCAATGTAGATGGTGAGTGGTGGAATACTTTTTCTAGTTTGCAAAAGTACCCAATTAATGCTCTTGTTTTCCTCAAAAAATTATGTTTATGAATGCATTAATTGCAATGCATGCATGCATAAAATACATGCATTGGTCAATTTTCTCTTAATACTTTCATGCAAAGATTTTATGCACCTTGGATTCTGAACATGTGATGGGGAACAACCAAATTGAGCCTTATAAAATGGAAAAATTAAATTTTGAGATAAGCCCTATAAACCGGAAAGGAGGGAGTAACAGCTACGTGGGCATATTTGTTGGAGTAAATTACGGGGGAGCGAAGGGGTGGAAATATTGCTGGTGACAATGGATTGGACGAGCGCGGGGGAAGGAGAGTCATGCATGCAGATTTTTTCCACACGGGGTGGAGTGGTGGGACCGCCGGAGGGAGAAGGAGAGTCTGGCAGGCATATTGTTTCCACACATGGAGAGGAAAATATTTGGAGACGAACGGGCTTCCTGCAGGTACGGTGAACGGTGCATAATAAGTCTCATCTTGCATGCCGGGCTAGGTATAATCTCAAGTCATTAAAAACATACACGCCCCACACATGTTCATATTTCAAGGTGCACTAAATTATTGCATGCGATGGTTAAGGATGGCCATAATGGTGGTATCTTAGCTGCTATCATGCAAACGGGAATAGCAAACAAGCCAGCATGGCGTGCGAACAGGTCGAAGGTCGTGGGAGGCACGACGGTTGACGGAATTAATTGAAGTTACACACAAGCCGACATGGCGTGTGAACAGGAAGAAGCTATACCGTCAGGCCTACGATATGGGTCTAGTATACATGACATCTAGTGGGTCCCGCATAGTTCTCGAGAACTCTTTGGGGGCTTGCAGCCGTTTATCCACCGGGCAAGCCAGCAACCCCACGCTGTTTGCACGCCCTACTCGTCCCCGTATTCTACTAGTACAGTACCTTACAACAGTTCGCTCCCAGTCGTCCCGTCCTTTCACATTACGGCAGTTCCACTAATGCTAACCCTCCTCCCAAATCCATGGCGTCCCAAATCTCCATGATCGGCGGTGAGTACAATGTTAGAACCATCACCGGCGATGAGTTCGACGTCATCTACACCCGTACTTCGCATAGCGGTGAAAGAATGCCTTGCTCGCATCAAACGCATGTTCAAAAACTCAAATGATGAGTGGGTCGCTGGGCTAGATGTTGAGTACACAGTCCTGGGAAGCAAGAAGAAACTAAAGGAGGCAGAGAAGAAGAAGCCCGCCGTGATCCAGGTTTGCGTGCATTACGTATGCTTGGTCTACCACATATGCCATGCCGACGTTGAGTGCAAGGAATTTAAGAATTTCCTCAAGGGCGGCCGAGTCAAATTCACATCAGTAGACTTTAGGAACGACAAGGAAATCCTGGGTCGGATAGGCCTTGTTGTAGGCCAGCCCTTCGATCTCCAGAAGGCAAGCCTGGTGTCCTCCTCTCAGCCTTCAATGCTGACCCTAGCAGCAACCATGATTGATTGTTCGTACACTAAACTGAAGAAACCTCACCACGAGTTTCATCATGCATGGGAGTCGAAGACATTAGATGAAGATCACATCACATGACGCGATAATGGATGCCTACCTTTGTTTAAATATCTACAAGGGTTGGATGAAGAAGCGAGCCCGGTGTCGGTTCAAGCAAAGAAGCGTCGTGAAGAGGAAGAGGAAGAGGGACGAGGACGAAGTCGAGGACGTGGACTCGGACTCGAGTAGGTGGCGATGCCGTCGCTCATGCTGGTTCTACTGCAGTGTCAAGCGGACTAGTTGCTTAGTTTATTTTCAAGGGTGTGTTGTCTTTGAGGCCCCAGCAGAACTATGTTTATGTTCTTTCTCGTTATTTGAACTCTTTAGTACGCATAGTAGTACTAGTACTATGTCTTACTAATGTTCTTCTTGCAGTTGGTACTACTGCTTTCGTATCTTCGTGTTCCTCATGTAGTTAATACGTTCGTACTAGTAGTATAATTTGGGTCAGTCGATTTGTGAAAGAAGTTCGACAGAGTGAAGGAAGAAGATGGCAGGGTGCCCACGATCTATCTTATGAGTGTCCGATGTGGAATGCAGTTCGCCGGAAAAAAATGGATCGTGCCCGGGGTTAAACGGATGGCGGGGGTGGGGGGAGCATGGCGGTGGCAGGCGGTGCAGGGGAGGGCGCGGCAGCGGCGACAGGCGGTTAGGCGTGTGGCGGGCTGAGAAGATGAACCGTGCATCTATTTCGGAGGTTGAAGAAGCCCTTCTAGCCATCCATGTTGCATCAAACGGCTCACAAGAGTCGAGTGACTCAAATTGCTCCTTCAGATTGCAGGATCCACGTGGCATTCAAGGTCTCGAAGGTAGATTCCGCATCCGCTCCCGGTTTGCAGGCTCGACGCGCGCGCGACCGGCTTTCACCGCGACAGCCACCATGCGCGCCTCCTCCGCGCAGGTGGAGACGACAATGACACGCTAGTTCCTCCTCGCCGGCGTGCTGGAGCACACGCTCGTCCTCCTCTTCCTACGCTGCGTCCATAGATGCGGCTCCACCTGCTTCTCGCGTGCTTGGCAGCGCGGCGGCATCACGAGGAGGGACTGCAGACTACGTGAGCGGGCGAGCCTTCGGCTTGGCGGCGACACGGCGGTGATGGGCGAGAAATTGTTGGCGGAGGCGGTAGGCGCCCGGCATGCGCAACAGCGGCGGTGGCATATTGATGAGTGCGCGTATGGGAGCTTAGTTTAGTTTTATATAGGTTTGGTCAAACTCAAAAGAAAACCGTACTAGTACATGTAAACATTATACTTAGGTAGCACTTTTATTAGTTACCATAGCCACGATACGGAATCCTATGCAAGCGCGTGAACCGTGGCCGTGCGGTCGATCGAACGGTGTGTCACCGTGTCGCACTCGAATGACATCCACTGAACCTTTTTGTGTGTGTGAGAACAATCCCCGAATATTGCTCAACTTTTTTCCGGGAAAAGTTCTTGACGCTACAATATTTCCATATATTTGAATTTAGCTCCTGTTCGTGTTTATTTGGATTTGCACGTTTTAGGTGTGCCCTAGTTTTTTTATACTACTGATTTTGTGTGTGTGACTAAGAGAGAACGTGTGTATGTGTCCATATGTGTGTTGTGGCGGAAGGGCAATGTGGAGACGGTGTGCGTGTGATAGAGACATAGAGAGGTGTGAATGTGCAAATGATCATGCATGAGTGAGACATAGATAGATGCTGATACATTGTGTATACATGAGAGAACGGTCTTCTATTTTACTTGTGTGTGTGTGTGTGTGTCAGACAGAGAGAGGAGCATCCGTAACACAACAACCATCTCTCTTGATTCGTCCGTCCCTCGCACGATCGCATGTAACACATGCATCAACGCACACATTTTGACACCCTCACCCGGCCCCTGCCCACCTCAAGGCCCGCACATCACTCTCTATCTCGCACACACAATATCTTCGTGAATACCCTGTTTAGCAAGTAGGTTTACTTCACATACACACACAGTTCTCTCCTTAGGTTTGGTTTCTCTCAATATCTGACACATACACACAACACACACACCCCTCCCCCGAGCACACAATTCATCCCCATCCAAGGTTATATGGCGACCAGTCTCGCTTGTGCTTCTCTGCACCCCAGCATGCACAACACCTCAATCTTCAAAGAGGGCATCGAGGAGATCGAAGACGGCGACCACACTGCGCTAGAGAATGCGGGGCCATTTGGAAGCAGAACGGTGTGATGATGGCTGACTGACTCCTCCCCCACCCTCTCTCTCTTGCATAAAATTACCAATCCCTCTCTCCCCCGCACAAATTTATCAATCCCTCAACCCATGAGATCCTTACCCTCTCGTCCATGTTTTTCCAGCTCTCTCATCAAACCTATTGTCTCTTCTCCTTCCACGTGTACAGAATCCGGATGCACACGCATCTCACGTATATTACATGTCTCCATCTTTCTCACAGATCTAACTTCTTCCTCTCTCTTTCTCTCTCTATCTCCCTCTCTCTGTTTCGTTCCACATACATACAATCTTTCCCGCCCTATCTGCTCCATCTTCGCAAGCTCTCTCTGCATGTTTCATTCACACATTGGGATATGTTCAAAATGTTGCTTTTATAATGGCTGATGTAGAGTTATTGTTGGTTTTGTTGCATCCTACAAAGTAATAACTATGAAATGCATCTTGATTGTCATTTGACTGGGATTATGCGAGTTTGAGCATGTTGTGAAGTACTATAGACCTCGTATACATCTTGGAATTCGACAATGATTGTACCTATTGAATTGTATAGACCATTACATTCGAAGTCAGTAGCCTAATATATTTATTTCACAATTTCAACAAATGATTAATTCACTACATACTAAGAAAACAAATGTGTACACCCTCCGCTTTTTATTTAAGTCTGCGTATTAGCATTGGTCAAAGTCAAGTTTTATAAACTCTCGGAAAGTTTATAACAAAAATATTAACATATACAATAACAAATAAATACCATTAGATTCATTATTGAATGTACTTTCACATCATACATATCTGTTATGGTAAATGTTTATATTTTTCTACAAACTTGGTCAAACTTTAGGAAGTTTGACTTCGGTCAAACCAAATATGCAGAGTTTACTAGTACTACTCGCAAGTTGCTTAACCGAATCACCCAACACGCCACACAGGGAGTTCAGTGGGAAATTCTCCCGCGACCCTGATTCGAGCAGTGGGAAGTTACCATCATAGCCTTCGGAACAGGCCTACGAAAGACGGTTGGTAGGGGGCTGTTTTCATAACTTCAGGTTCACCCTACCCAACCAACCCCACCCCGGCACCCAGAGCAGTACACCTGAATACTCCCCATTTTCTATCCCCACCGCAAAATAGACTTCTCCACGGCACCGCCGCCTTTGTGCTCCTCCCCTTCTATATCGGCGCACTCGTCCACCGCAGCGCATCTACCTCATCAACGACCTCGTACGCCATACTGGAGCTGGTCCACTGTTGTCGTCATACACGGAGCCTCTTCCCCGGCACCGTCTTCCCCGGTCTCGGATCTGCTTCCCGGAAGCCGACGCCAAGCGCAGAAGCACCACCGTCGTGGACAATGAACTGACTCCCGTTGCCGACCATAACTCACAGAGGCTGCTGCGACCATCGTTGTCCTCCTCGATTGGTAATGTGTGTATTGAATCACTTAGCGGTACATGTGCAGTTCCAATTTTGTTCATACCTACCCTTCAAATTTCGTGGGTGCTATTGTTCCCGTAAAAGTGATTGGTTATAGCCTCCATTGTCCAAAAAAATATTAACTTGTAATTATGCGTCGCTCCTGTATTGCGCTGTGCTTGCGTAGGTATTTCATCTGCAACCATTAGTGTGGCAAATGATGGATATTTTTTTAGAAGTAGCAAGATGCCCATGCGTTGCACGCATCAAGATGCATTGGTATGAGTAGTTTATCTTGTGGGAGAAAAGGATGAACGAGGGACTACCTTATTTGCAAATGCGGAGAGGGGTGTGGGTATCTTTTTGCAAAATTGCCACAGTTTCCTTCCTATCCATCGGATATAAATCGGATGGCCTATATTGCAGGATGGCAGGAACACCATCATCACCAACTCTGTTTTTTATAAGAGTAGGGAAAAAGTAGAGAAAAAATAGAGAGGGGAGGAGTAGAGATAAATATTAAATATGAAATAAATATAACGGTAGAGAAGAGAGTACAAATAGCAGAGACATCGGGAAAGCATTGCGCGCGTGCGGGAAAAAGCGGCCGGGCTTGCGCTAGTTTTGGCGCGCGGTGTCCGGCGCGCTTTATAAAATCCAACGCCCTCCCACCGCTCTGTGCCTTGCCACCGCTCTCTCCCCATTGTGTGCCTCGCCACCGCTCTCTCCCCGCTCTTTCTCGCCTCGCCGCCGCCGCCGCGCCACCATGCCGCCGCGTCGCCAGGTAACTTGGGGATACCGGGGCGTCCGCGCGCGCCCCTTCGGCGGCTTGTCCACGGAGACCCGGTTCCGTGGGATGCGCCTCGACCTCGGCAATTTCGACACCGCCAACGAGGCCGCCAGCGCGTACGACGCGGCGGCGTGGCTCCGGTGGCCTCATAGAACATTGAACTTCCCCAACGTGCCGACGCAGGAGCGGGCACGAGAGCTCGCGCCTCTACCGCGGTGATACGTCTCCAACGTATCTATAATTTCTAATTGCTCCATGCTATATTATATATTGTTTTGGACTATATTGGGCTTTATTTTCCACTTTTATATTATTTTTGGGACTAACCTATTAACCGGTGGCCCAACCCAGAATTGTTGTTTTTTTTGCCTATTTCAGTGTTTCAAAAAAACGGAATATCAAACGGAGTCCAAACGGAATGAAATCTTCGGGAACGTGATTTTCTCATCAGATAAGATCCAGGAGACTTGGAACCTCGGTCAAGAAAGGAGGGAGGCGGCCACGAGGGTGGAGGGCGCCCCCCCTAGGGCGCCCCCTGCCTCGTGGGCCCCCCGAAGCTCCACCGACATACTCCTTCCTCCTATATATATACATACGTACCCCCAACAGATCAGATACGGAGCCAAAAACCTAATTCCACCGCCGCAACTTTCTGTATCCACGAGATCCCATCTTAGGGCCTGTTAGGAGCTCATGGAAGGGGAATCCACCATGGAGGGCTTCTACATCATCATCATAGCCTCTCCGATGAAGTGTGAGTAGTTTACTTCAGACCTTCGGGTCCATAGTTAGTAGCTAGATGGCTTCTTCTCTCTTTTTGGATCTTAATACAATGTTCTCCCTCTCTCGTGGAGATCTATTCGATGTAATCTTCTTTTTTGCGGTGTGTTTGTTGAGACCGATGAATTGTGGGTTTATGATCAAGATTATCTATGAGCAATATTTGAATCTTCTCTGAATTCTTTTATGAATGATTGGTAATCTTTGCAAGTCTCTTCGAATTATCCATTTGGTTTGGCCAACTAGATTGGTAGTTCTTGCAATGGGAGAAGTGCTTAGCTTTGGGTTCAATCTTGCGGTGTCCTTTCCAAGTGACATTAAGGGCAGCAAGGCACGTATTGTATTGTTGCCATCGAGGATAACAAGATGGGGTATTTATCATGTTGCATGAATTTATTCCTCTACATCATGTCATCTTGCTTAAGGTGTTACTCTGTTTTCATTAACTTAATACTCTAGATGCATGCTGGATAGTGATCGATGAGTGGAGTAATAGTAGTAGATGCAGGCAGGAGTCGTCTACTTGTCTCGGACATGATGCCTATATACATGATCATACCTAGATATTCTCATAACTATGCTCAATTCTGTCAATTGCTCAACAGTGAATTGCTCACCCACCGTAAAATACTTATGCTCTTGAGAGAAGCCACTAGTGAAATCTATGGCCCCCGGGTCTATTTTCATCATATTAATCTTCCTATGCTTTATTATTGCTTTGCTTCTTTACTTTGCCTTTTATTTTACTTTGCATCTTTATACCAAAAATACCAAAAATATTATCTATCATCTCTATCAGATCTCACTCTCGTAAGTGACCGTGAAGGGATTGACAACCCCTATTCGCGTTGGTTGCGAGGAGTTATTTGCTTTGTGTAGGTACGAGGGACTTGCGCGTGGCCTCCTCTTTGGATTGATACCTTGGTTCTCAAAAACTAAGGGAAATACTTACGCTACTGCTGCATCATCATCTCCTCTTCGGGAAAAACCAACGCAAGCTCAAGACGTATCAAGAAGGATTTCCGCGCCGCTGTCGGGAGTCTACGCAAAAGTCAACATACCAAGTACCCATCACAATCCCTTATCTCTCGCATTACATTATTTGCCATTTGCCTCTCGTTCTCCTCTCCCCCACTTCACCCTTGTCGTTTTATTCGCCCTCTCTTTTCCGTTTGCCTTTTTCTCATTTGCTTGTCGTTATGGCTAGTCTTATATCTTCTCCGTTGTCTCCTGGGAATGAAGTTCTAAATTTTAAGCAAAGGGAGGGAGAAAATCTAAAAGACGCTTGGTATACAATTTGCAATGCTCAAAATAGATCTACCAGGAAGCAATCTACTTCTGTTCTTCTCCGCAATTTTTACGTAGGAGCTAATCCTTGGTATAGATATATCCTCGATACCATTACCGGAGGAAATTTTTGGGTAGCCATACTTTTGATTCTTATATTGCTATGATAGATTTATTTGGCTCACCACCTCTTTTGGTTAATGGAACTATGTTAACTTTGGAGCATGTAATGCAAAGACTTGAAATTATTGAAAATAAAATTGCTACCGTTGAGTAAATTGAAAATCTAGATAAAAAGATCCACAATCAAATTACCCAATATGGATATAAGGTAGGAGTAACTTTGAAAAATATTAAGAAGAAGGAACCCATAGTTAATGAGAAAATAAATCAAGATTCCTCTAGAATTGATAAACTTGAGGGTATCATTACCAACTTGGGAACCGCTTTTTCTCCCGCACAACATCATCAACGAGCGCGAGTTCTACGAGCAAAGGAGGGCGGAGAGGGATAAGAGGAGGGCGGAGCGAGCCGCCTATCGCGAGGACAAGCGTAGGCGAAAAGCGGACGCTCAATTCAACATGAGGCTAGGAGCAGCTTCGCCCTAGGAATCCGACGACGATCGGTATCTTTAGGCCTACAGTCAGACGTAGGAGGAGGACATCACCGAGGAGGATTCGGACGATGAGGAGTAGTTGAATAATCTATTTTTTATCTATCTATGTTGAGAACTATCCTCTACTCTCTATCTCTACTTCTCGATCTCAGCACTCTAAACGATTTTTTAAAGCGCGGCGCGTTGCGATTCTGTTGAAGATGCTCTAACATGGCAGACGAGTGCTTTAATGTTGCCCACAAGATGCGTGAGTATTACTAGTAGTATATTTTTCTTGCCATGTTGAGATTTTAAAACCACGAGTGCGAACATGCAGAGGAGCAATGAAGACCAAACACGGGATATTGGGGACATCTTCAAGGAGCGTGGCAAGTTAAAGAGGAGCTGCACCAAACCTGTAAAACGAGCTTTGGTAAGTAACACCCTTTCAATTACTTTCGCTTAGCCTCGTGTTCTTCAATGTGTATATGTTGTAGTTTCTGTTTCTCTTAAGCCTCATGTTCTTCGATGTGTCATAAGAAGAGTCTTAATCGTCCTAATGCTTTTGTTTTTAGCTTTATGTAGGAAGTGGGTGTTCTCACCTTGTAGTCTATTTTTATATTTTTCCTTTTGAATTCACTTCTCCCAGTTTTGTTTATCTCGCTTCTACTAAATGGATCTGGGTTGCTCTGAGTAATTATCTAAAATAGAAGTAACTTCATGTCAGGATGCAGTTCCTGCGAGGGGGAAGTATGGTCATCCTCGAGATCATTTTTCCAAAATGAGGCTAGATTACACACAAGGTGCCAGTTCCCTAATGATGCTGAATTAGACACAAGGTGCAAATTCCCAGATGATGCTGGATTACACACAAGCCGTGGAGTAAATTGTTCGTGTCTCCGTGCCTCTATTAAAGGCTGAAAGAAAGCGTGTAACATCCCTTGAGAATGTAGCTGAGTCCCTGAAGAAGCGAAAAGAGCAATCAGATGCTCTCTTCACCCATGCCAAAGAAGAGATAGAAGAAGCCAGAAATAAGCTAGCAGAGCCAGAGCAGGCTAGGCGTCTCCTGCTACCTAAAGCTATTGTCAATACAAAATTTCCTTCATAGTAGCTAGGTTCAAATGTTTATGCAGTCAGCATGCCTGTTGTGATGTCCGTGCATCTATGATGTGGCACAAAATATATTTTTTCGGGTCATGTAATAACAACAATTACTTTCCAAACAATACCAGACGAAGCATTGGACATGGTATAGTTCACGCGCAAGCCCGACATTCCAAGTTCAACTTCCACATCAAACTCATGTTCACAGATATCTCCACATTTATACATATGGTCCAAAACCATGATTCAGTTAAAAGCCATAAAATATTGTGGAGATTTATGAATATAGAAAAACTCTAGTTCCTGCTACCAGTGCGAGCACAACAAGTCAAGACCATGCGTAATTAATTATATTTTGGTCATTTTTTGTGTTCTAAAATGCCGGCCGGATCGCGGAAGGACGTGTTGCCGACACACACACGGATTCAATGAAGGCAGGCGGGGCAGTCTGAAGCCGGTTGCATGCGGCGAGGAGGCGTGTTCAGCTGGGCCTGCAGCGAGTGGGGCCCTCTTGGCCGGCGCGCCGGTTCAACGCCTGCGCTATAAGAGGTCGCGTCCGTGTCAGAGCAGTCACTCCCTCCAATCCTTTTTTGTTTGCGTATAACAAAATCTCATTTTCCATTCACATTTTACAAGTAAAATTCACGGACAAACTTTGACCCAAAATAAGATGGGGACTAGTAAACCAGACCGGAGGTAGTAGTTTTTTTTAATCAAAGAAGGTTTTCCCCCTTCCGATTTTCATTACTGAAAACCAACATCTAAATGTAAACATAGTATTTGCCCTAGAACTACTAGGTTCAACATCTCGCAACATAAACCCATACAACCATACGCCAAGGAGGTACGTAGTACTATGAATTCCATTTTCGCTCCATACCAATCGATCTAAAAACTACTTAGTACTTATAACGCGCCATTGAAAATCGGAACTCTTAACCCCGCTAAAAATGATATTTTAAACGTGGCTACTCGATCTGTGGCAACTGGCGAGCCACCGCCTCCAAGTCGTTCACGTGTGGTCCTGACCATCAACTCCTACGGATCAAATTATCACGCGAGCTGACTATTCCTACAAAGGTGCGCTCCACCACGTACCCAGTACCCGCGAATGCAGCAATCATTCACCTAGGGTTTTAGGGTTTATTTGTTAACGTTGCCTTTACGTAACACTCGTGTGTGCGAGACAGCGAGAGACCGTCTGCGTGCGTGCGCCTCTTCTCTTTGTATATGTACTCCATCGTTTGTCTGGTGTCCAAAAAATTATCATAACTAGTAGCAATGTGCCAATGCGTTGCCACACGATCTGAGTAGATTAATACATATTCTCCGATTTGATAGAAAAAAAGTCTAGTTTTGAAATACGTATATCACTAAAAAATTGTTATGTTTCACTCAAAATATATTCCTTTGGCGGTTTTGATGAGATAAGGGAGGAATGTTGTTGGTTTCAAGATTCGTGAAGTGGTATATGTCTAATTTCTACTCTTACTAGCAAGATGCCCGTGCGTTGCATGGAACATCAAGATCTTGTGGGAGAAAAGGATGAACGAGGGAAGGCCTCATCTGCAAATGTGGAGAGGAGTGCGGGTAAATTGCCATAGTTTTGTTCCTAGCCGTCAGATATATATTGGACAGCCTATATTGCAGGATGGCAGGCCCACCATCATCACCAACTCTGTTTTTTATCCCTACTCTTATAAAAAGCATAGTCGGTGATGATCGTGTGCTTGCCATCCTGCAATATAGGCCGTCCGATCTATATCTGACGGATAGGAAGGAAACTATGGCAATTTTGCAAAAAGATACCCACACCCTCTGCACACTTGCAATTAAGGCCTTCCCTTGTTCATCCTTTTCTCCCACAAGATAAAATACTCATACAAATGCATCTTGATGTTCCGTGCAACACAAGGGCATCTTGCTAGTTGTTGCAAAAAGCCCATGTGTGAGAGAGAGAGGGAGAGAGGAGGAGGACGGAGTGCATGTGTGACAAAGACACAAAGAGTGTGTGTGCGAGAGGTATCAGCTTAAAATGAGGCGATACTGTGTGTGTGCACGATCGAGAGGGCGTGTCTCAAGAATGGAAGAAAAATCTACATAGATACAAGGAGCGGGAGAGAGACATGTATGTGATAGTGGATGCATGAGTGTGCGGGTGTATAAACCTATCTAGAGGCTTGTCGATAAATGTTTGTGAGAGAAATATGAGTCGGCGGTGCGAAAGCGAGAGTTTTGTGTGTGTGTGAGAGAGAGAGACGGTAGTCGGGAAGGGGAGTGGAGTGTAAGCAGGAGTTGTGTGTGTGAGAGAGAGAGGGGAGGGAGTTTGTCTGATCGGTAAACAAATGAATAATGTCGATGCAGGATGGAGATTTAAAAGGAGACCGCAACAAATGTTGTGTCTACAGGAGAGAGAGAGAGAGAGTAATTTTAGTGGTATGATTCATATCTAGAGACATATAGGGTGTGTGAGAGAATCCCATAGATAGAAAGACAAAGTGAAAGACAAGTGGAGGCTGTGTGTGTGGCGGTCAAAAAGAAAGCTTAGGTACCTAGTGATACGAAAGAACGGTAGAGACGTGAGAGATAATGAAAACCGTGTAATGTATAATGATAGGGAGAGTGTGACACTTCTCAAGGGAGACGTCGAGAGACCATGTTTGCGAGGATAGGAGAAACATGAAGTGAGCATGCGGGTGAGCTGGAGAAAAGAGAGGGATAGCTACATGAAGGAGCATGCATGCGAGAGAGACGGGCACGAAAGGAGTGAACATAAAAGGGATTCAAATATTTGAATTCGAGATGATGATACATGTAACCCATACTCGAACCAAAATTGATCTATCAAACATGGATACTCATATGAATTCACGCGCATCTATGTTATTTAATATGTAGATATTACTGATCCATGCATTTTAGTAGAACATAATTTGGTTTGATTTTTTGAATTCAACCTTATGGTTTTGAGATCATTGTATTTGTAAATCATATTATACATATAAAGGAGCAGAATTCTTTGTTGTGCTTTTGAAAGTATATTTAAAAAAATGATGTATATAGAATTTTATTCCAATCGAAAATGGATCCCACCCGAAAAAAATAGAATACAAACGGGATTCGAATTGAGTTGGCACGGTAAACATGCATTATGCAAAATTTGAACGAAGCGTGGAAAGTCGCTGTAACCGCCCGAAACCAAAATCTGTGAGATGGAAATTACTACTGCCTATCCCTGCCACGCAAAGCTTATCTGCTCGATTTCTATAGGTTTCGATAGGGGTAGGTTTGTAATTTCACTCAAACGTGACATAACCGCCTCTCACCCGGATTCATACACGGTGGGCGCCAAAACACTGTGTCCTCGGTCGAAATCGACTCCGTCCTGATTCATACACGGTGGGTGCCAAAAACAAACTCTCGTCGGCAAATATTCGGTGTATGCGAGATTACCATCCTATCCCCAACCGACTAATATTGATGTGATGTAGGAAATTTGAAACGGGGGCAAAGTTTGTAAATTTCCTTGCATTTGAGACAAGCGCTCCCTGAAGACATGGTTCCCCCTTCCTCTCCACCTCCATTTCCCCATTCGTACTCCATGGGCGCCAAAACACCCTCTCCACCCCAGCCTCCTCCGTCCGCCACCTCATCCACCGCCGTCCTCCACCATGCCAGAGCTGATACCCCGATGCCGCCGTCCATTACAAGAGATCGACCTCTCTCATCCACGGCTTCGGACCGGGATCCTTGCATCCCGTCCTCTCGCTTCATCCCCGACGTCGTCCACCTTGCCGGCGCCGCTCCTACAACCGTCTCGTCCACCGCGCCCCGCCGCCACCATCTACCTTCCTAGATCTGCTTCCACGCCGCCGACAGCCATCACTACCGCAGGACCGTCAATTTCTCAGCAGATGCATACATGGCGCCGCACCAGAGGCAGTACTCTTTCGTATCTGCTCAACTTATTTATCGCAGCAAGAAAACAGATCTGTTGACACCAGATTTTGTCACGGTCAAGAACTTATTTAAGATGGCCTCAAATGGAGAAGTGATCTACATGAAAGAGTTCCGTATTGTTGATATGAACATCTTCAAAGTTTGGGTCATCACCGTCCGATTTTATTTTGAAGGCCGAAACTATGTTCAAAGTACTAAGATCTTATATTCAGAGTACAGTTTGGCCGATTAAGCCCCCAAGTCGGCCTCAAATGGAAAAATTATCTACACGGTTTGTCTCCGTCTCATTGAAATGATCGATTTTGATATAAAAATCATCCTAATCCGAGTTCGTACACAAAAATTAGAGCAATCGGAGTGCAGCCCTGTCACGAGGCGAGATGTGGCGCGCCCCACCAGACACATGTCTGATGGGTAGCGCGAGGGAATAGCCTGTTTTGCGCGACCGATTTGACCCTCAAGATGACCTATGATAAGAAAAACCTTCGACATGAAAGTTGTTCGTCTCGTCGAACCGGTCAAAAGAGCATTTTGGCTCGTTTTCATCCGAGATCGTTTACCACCACAAAAAAGACCCGCAAGGTGCAGCCAGTTTAAACCGAACAGTTTTGAAAAGTTCGGATAAAACCAATCCGAATTTGACTAGGGTTTTGGACGTGAATCCAAGCCTTTTCCTTGCATGGGAAGTCTAGCCGCCTCTTATATATCTAAGGGGTGACGGCCGATTGAACAACACACAATCGATCAAATCAATCTACTACTTTTTTGTGTTCATCTACTTTTTATCTCTCCATTGTATCTTTTTCTCGTTCTTCGTTTGTTCTTCGTTTGCAGGGCGGCGAACCTCGAGGCCCTTGGGGCGATTAGGTCGACCTAGGGCAGCCCATAGCCGCCGCGCGCCCTGACGGGGTCCCTCCTGGGCGTTTGGGGTTTCGGGTCTCAAAAGCATCTGCCGGCTGTCCTGCATATCGCGATGCCGGTCGGATCTCCTTCGACGTGAGCCGCGGTGCATCACCCCCGACGTCGAGGGTACATGGTGACGTGTTCGTGTGCGAACACACTTTTTGGCGACTCCGCTGGGGACGAAGCTTTGAACGGTCTCCAGCCCGTTCTTGCTACGAAGAGATCGACATCAAGTTGTTGTAATCTACAAAGGTAATATGAATACCCAATTCCCCTTTGTATATGCAAATAATCCATATGTTGTTGCTGGATCACCTAATGAGCATAATGTATCGGCTAGCCCTAGTTTTATCAATCATGCATCTAATTATGCGCAAGGGCTGATGCAAAACAATCTTCATGCTTTAAATTTTTATGATTTTAGCAACGTACAACATATGTATCCAAACTCTCATGCATCGGCAACCCCACAAATCCATATGCCGATGAACAACATGATGGGTTTGGGTAATCAATTTGAAACACCTCATGTTAAAATTTCCAATGGCATACAATAAAGTGTTTCACCTTTTTATTCATCAGCAACTAATTTGCAATATGTGAATCCAACCTTGCCGATGGATGGAAGAATTGGCCATGCTACTACTAGCTATTCGGCCAGTTACTCTCAACCATCATATGCTACACCTCATGTTAGTAATTTTTCAGCATCGTATGCAATCTGTAGATGTTCATAATTCGCCCCGCATCTTCATGGTCATAGCCGAATAAGTGAAAATTTTACAGGAACACATGTGCCGTCATCAAATACTGTAGCATATAATGCATACTCTATGCAATTTGAGAATTTCGGCAACACTAGCGAATCATTGCCGAAAGAATCTGAAAGTATTGCGGAGCAATCTCTTCCAGAAGCGGTTATGGCTGCACTAAAAAAGAGCTTGGCACAAAACAAGAGGATTAGTGCTCTTTGCCTTGAACAATATGAAAAGGGGTTGTTTCTTGATTATGCTGCAATAAAGGCTAGAGTTTTGCAAGAAGATGAAACTTCATCAATCAATAGAATTGGCGAGAGAGCATATCGTTATACAGAAGTGCATACAGCTCCACCTAGTACCGCAGCATATTATACACCCCCTTCACAGTTGCAAAAATTCAGCAACACTAACAGTTCATTGCCGAAAGATCCTAAAAGCATTGGGGGGCAAACTACACTAGAGCGGGCTGAAATTGAGAGGGGAGTTAAAGCTTTGCGCGATAGGGTGCAAGTACTTCGCCAATAGAGAATCGATAGGGAATTAGCTCAAAGAAAAGAAGCCTTGCCAATTGATATAACCGGTGAAAAGAATGATTATTCGGAAACTAAAAGTGCTTCGGTTGAAAAAGCCGAATCAAGTTATATATATTCCGAATCCATCAATTCCAAAGAGGCAAACATTATTGAGAAAGGGCATGGAAAGTATAGCAAGACAACCATACTTGATTTTTCTGAAGTTAATGGAACCTACTTCCTGCCCTATGAGTTTCGTGCCATAGAAATTAATGAGCTTCAAGAACAAGAACAAGTAGCCGAAGAAAGTTTGGTGGACGAAGATCTTGAAACTAATGATGCACCAAATCAAGAAAAAGATGATGACAAGGCGTTGGGGAGCAATCCAAAGGCAGAGCAAGATATTATTCAAGTCACACCACCATCATGCTCTCCCAACATATTTCAAGAGGTATGTCTAGCAATTAATTTACCTGTTTTCAGATTTGGTCATGACTTAGTTGTTGATGCATATATTAGAAAAATCTTCACAAGAAATATTGAGAGACCAATGAAGAAGGGTAATTTATTTGTTAGCAATCAGATTGTCACAAAGCATATCGGTCAACATACTGCACCATTCAGAAAGACTGATAGTGAAAAATTATTGCAGCCAAGACTTTCCCCATTGCTTTATATAAAGCTCATATCTAATTGGGTAGCTTTGCTTATTTCTTACTTGGCTTACACTTGGTCTCAACTGAGACATCTATCTTCTAAATATCTTCGTTTCAGAAATTTAAAGCCAAGGTTAAATTCTATTGAGAAAACCGATGCTAATATAATATCTTATCCAAAGACATCGAAGATAGAGTGGAAAACACAATGCATAGCCGAATGGGGAGATTCCAAATCTGAACCATTTGTTTGCTTATCTCCAAAGCCGTTCACACAGCAAGATCGGCTAAAAAACAAGAAGTATACCTTCAATTCCAGCATGTGTGATCAAATATTTGGTTTGTTGTTGAGAAATAATTATATTAGAATTCTTGATCACCATTTGAGCCATTTGTCCAGGGACGAATGTATTGTAAGTTGCATGATTCGTCCAAGCATAATTTTGAGGATTGCAACATGTTCCGTCAAATAGTTAAATCGGCCATTGATAACGGACGATTAAAATTTGTTGAGACACCAACAGATGACGAGTCTATTCCAATTGGTCCTGAAGCCAAAAGGTTTTTGCATCGGCTGCTTCAAGCCGATCCATTTAAAGAGAAGGCAAAAACTACGGGTGATGGGATCGAGCTTTCAAGTAATCAAGTTGTTGAAGAGCATAATGAACATAATCTTGAGGGCGAGAATTCCATCGAAGCTACAATGGATACGCCAAGGATTGGGGGGCAGCAAGCAAATCCATTGATCGACGAAAGCAAACCAAAAGAAAACAAAGGCCGAAATAAGCGCAAGTGTAAGAGATCAAAAATCACCTTTGCTGAACTATTGGATAAATATCAAAAGAAGAGTGAAGAGAAGAATGCTTACCGGCCCAATCCTGGAAAGAAACCAAGATCACCCCCAAGGCGTAGATATGAGGATTGGTATTGGCAAAGTGAGAATTTTGATGCAACATATTCATATCCTTATTTTAGGCCGCCAATGCCAATGCCGTGGATGCCTCTCTATGCTCATATAGATCCATATCGATCATGGGACATGTATGATACAAGGGCACATTCTCCATCTTATTTTAGACCATCTCACCAATATTATGCAGCTCCGAGAAGATCAACATTTGAACAATCACATGTTAAAGACTGCTTCAATCATAAGGAATCGGTCCAGAGCTCAAGGAAGAAGAAAGAGATGGCCAAGCAAGTTTACCGTGTTAAAAGAGATGGTCGTAAGAGTGCAACTTAAGATTTGATCTCAAATGAAAAAGAGCCAATTAATGTGTTGACATTGGCTACTAAAGACAATGAGACAAAGAAACCAATTATTGAGAGTCAAAGTGCCAAATCTGAAGAAAAGAAGTTGAGAGTGCACAAGGCCAAAAAGGAATTGCCATTGGTCAAAACAGAATCACAACCGAGATGCCCACTCGACTTATCCTATTGGCAAAAGAGGGATTTACAAAAACTCAGTGCATAAGAACTTGAAGAAAGGAACATGGCATGGGTTCCAAAAGGAAGTGCTCAAAATAAGAATTATGTGAAAGCATCCATTACACGACGTGCGGCAAAGATGAAGAAGGAAAAGAGTGAAAACTATGAAGGACCAAGCCGAAGGTTTCAACAACTTAGGTCCACACATTATCCCTTTTCTTCAACTATGCCGTTGATGCCTATGCCATGGAATTCGTCATCAGGTATGATTGGTTACCCTCAATGGGCTTATTATAATCCATGGATGCATTATAATTTCTTACATCATGAAAGGGTATTGCCAAATCACTATACATTTGATTAGCTACAAGTTTGTTGCTGATCCAAAGGGCCGAAATACTTGATTTGTCATTTCATTTGTTTATTTCGGCTATATGTGCTTTGAATGAAGTTTACATGGTAATGGCCGATATTTATCTATCGTCCTAAGAGTATGTCAATGCATGGCTGGTGTAGTATTCTAACATCATCCTTATTTCGATTGGAGAGCGAGACAAGGTACGTGCTCATGGAAATTTATATGTATGCCTATATTATGATTGAATGGAGTTGAGACATCATGACCGATGTCATTGAATATATGCTGCATAGACCAATTCATAGCTGCAGAATTGGCTAGTGGGCTTATACTTTGTTTGGATATGATTTGGCTTATGCATCTTTGAGATCTATAATAGGCCAAATCATAGCTGATTTTATTACTGAACACCGGATTAATGTCATGCATAATATTAATATTAGTCTTGTCTCTCTAGTACTATGGAGATTATGTTTTGATGGTTCAATTCATAGCAATGGCCAAAGTGTTGGTGTTGTTTATATATCTCTTTATGGTACTATTTTGGAAGCCCCATGCCGCTTAGAATATTTTTATGCATGATTAATCAAGGCCGAATATGCATTGTTATTCGGATTGACTCTTTTACTTGCTAAGATGCTATAAATATTGAGGCTTTTGGCAATTCGTTATGAGTAGTGCAACAAATATCCAAGGGTTATCAATGTTTTGACGAATCACTTATAATTTACCTTGGGGTATGTCTAGATGCAAAATTTACCTTGGGTTGCATTAAAATTGTTCATATATGTAGACATGTCAACTGAAGAGAGTTGGCATAGCAAGCATTCGGCTACCATGTCCGTCATGGTGTATTGCATATCTATTAATAGCCGATGCTTATTCTTGCTAACATAGGTAAGGCTGAATTGGAGCTCACTACCTCGACCACTAATGAAACTTTTATGGAGACAAAGTAAGGATTCGAGAAAGTTCATTGTCGATTATGTGCAAGATCCTAGCAGAAGGGTGGACAATATGGTTGATGGATGGTCTTGACATGCATACCTATGGAACTTTATAGTCCGATTAATGAAGTGGGGAAAGTCACCCAAGCTTGAATCAAAATATTCACACAAGCAATGGATGATATAAAATTATCATCCTAAGCATATGCAAAATGGCCGATGTAGTGTTGACATCGTCCTTAGATCAAGCTATGTACAAGTTATTTTTCGCCACACAAGCTTTGCCGAAAAACAGGGGGGCATGTGTTGACACTAGATTTGGCACGGTCAAGAACTTATTTAAGATGGCCTAAACTGGAGAAGTGATCTACATGAAAGAGTTCCGTATTGTTGATATGAACATCTTCAAAGTTTGGGTCATCGCCGTCCGATTTTATCTCGAAGGCCGAAACTATGTTCAAAGTACCAAGATCTTATATTCAGAGTACAGTTTGGCCGATTAAGCACCCAAGATGGCCTCGAATGGAAAAATGATCTGCACGATTTGTCTCCGTCTCGTCGAAACGATCGGTTCTGATATAAAAGTCGTCCAAATCCGAGTTCGTATGCAAAAGTTAAAGCTATCGGAGTGCAGCCCTGTCACGAGGTGAGATGTGGCGCGCCCCACCAGACACATGTCTGATGGGTAGCGCGAGGGAATAGCCTGTTTTGTGCGACCGATTTGACCCTCAAGATGACCTCTGATAAAAAAACCTTCAACATGAAAGTTGTTCGTCTCGTCTAAACAGTCAAAAGAGCATTTGGACTCATTTTCATCCGAGATCGTTTACCACCACAAAAAATGACCCGCAAGGTGCAGCCAGTTTAAACCGAACAGTTTTGAAAAGTTCGGATAAAACCAATCCGAATTTGACTAGGGTTTTGGACGTGAATCCAAGCCTTTTCCTTGCACGGGAAGTCCAGCCGCCTCTTATATATCTAAGGGGTGATGGCCGATTGAACAACCCACAATCGATCAAATCAATCTACTACTTTTTATCTTTTATCTTTTCTCCTTAACCCTAGTTCTTCTTCTTCTTCGTTCTTCGTCTGTTCTTCTTGTTGCAGGGCGGCGAACCTCGAGGCCCTAGGGGTAGTCAGGCCGACCTAGGGCAGCCCATAGCCGTCGCGAGCCCTGACGGGGTCTCTCCCGAGCGTGTGGGGTTTCGGGTCTTCAAAAGCGCCCGCCGGATTGCTTGCGTACCGCGCTTCCGGCCGAGTCTGCTTCTACGTGAGTTGCGGTCCATCACCCCCGGCGTCAAGGGTACACGGTGACGTGTTCGTGTGCGAACACACTTTTTGGCGACTCCTCTGGGGATGAAGCTTTGAACGGTCTCCGGCCCGTTCTTGCTATAGATCGTCATCTAGGGTTTGCAATCTACAAAGGTAACATGAATACCCAATTCACTAATGTAGATGCAAATAATGCATATGTTGTTGCTAGATCGTTTAATGAGCATAATATATTGGCTTGCCCTAGCTTTATCAATCATGCATCTAATTATGTGCAAGAGCCGATGCAACAAAATCTCCATGCTTCTACCTCATATAATTTTAGCAACATGCAACATTTGTATTCCAACTCCCATGCATCGGCAACCCCAGAAATTCATATGCCGATGAACAACATGATGAGTTCGGTTAATCAAGTTGAAACACCTCACACGGGAACTTCTGATAGTATGCAACAAAGTGTTTCACCTTTTTATTCATCGGCAACTAGCTTGCAATATGTTAATCCAAACATGCCGGTGGATAGAGGAATTGGCCATGCTACTACTAGTTATCCGGCCAATTACCCTCAACCATCATATGCTACACCTCATGCTTCTAATGTTTTGGCACCATATGCAACTTTAGGTGTTCATAATTCGGCTTTGCACCTTCACGCTAATAGCCAAATAACTAAAAATTCTATAGAATCACATGTGCCTTCACCTAGTACCATCGCATACAATGCATCCCCTGCACAATTACAGAATTTCGGCAACATCCCGTTACCGAAAGAGTCTAAAAGTGTCGGGGGGCAATTCTATCCAGATTGGGTCATTAAGAAAATCTTACGTCTTTTTGGGACGAGTGCAATCTTGTTCTAAATGAATTAATGAAGGAGGGGAAACCTATTAGTTCTGCTGCAATACAAGTTAGATTATGTCAAAAAGAGAAAGCATTGAGTGTGGATAGAATTATCAAAAAGAGTGGTGATTGGGATAACAAAGTTAATTCGGTTATTGAAAAGACCGAATCAAATATTACGTATGCCGAATCTATTCTAGAAAAAGAGGACAACAAGGTGTTGGGGAGCTATTCGAAAGAGGAACAACATATCATTCAAGTAACGCAACCATCATGCTTTCCCAACATGTTTTAAAAGGTATGTCTAGCTAGTGATTTACCTATCTTCTGATTTGGTCACAACTTTATTGTTGATGCTTCTATAAGAAAAATTCTCATAAGTAATTTTGAAAAACCAATGAAGAAGGGTAATTTACTTGTTAGCAATAAAATTGTTATAGAACATATCGATCAACCTATTGTGCCATTTACGAAGACCAATAGTGATTTATTATTGCAGTCAAAGTTTTACCCATTGCTTTATTTAAAATTCATATGTAATTGGGTAGCTTTGCTTGCTTCATACTTGGCTTACGCATGGCCTGAATTGAGACATGTATGTTCTAACTACTTTGATTTCAGAAATTTAAAGCCAAGGTTATACTGTGTTGAGAAAACCGATGATGGTATAATTTCCTTTTAAAAGACATCAGAGATAGAGTGCAAAACACAACACATAGCCGAATGGGGTGATGCAAAATATAAACCATTCGTTTGCTTAACTTCAAAGCCATTCTCACAGCAAGATCGGCTAGAGAATAAAGAGTTTACCTCCAATTCAAGCATGTGTGATCAAATATTTGATTTGTTGTAAAAAATAATTACATAAAAATTCTTGATCACCACGTCAAGCCATCAATTCAAGGATGAATGTATTGTAGGTTGCATCATTCGTTCAAACATAATTTTGAGGATTGCAATATGTTTCGTCAAGTTGTCAAATCGGCCATTGATAAAGGACGATTGAGATTTGTTGAGACACCAAAGGATGACCAGTCTATTTCGATTGGTCCTGATGGCAAAAAGTTTTTGTATCGGCTTCTTCAAGCTGATTCAATAAATGATGAGAAGGAAAACACAGTGGATGATGGGATCAAGTTTTCAAGTAAAGAAGTTGTTCCAGAGAACACTGAAGATATTCTTGAAGGTGGGAATTCCATCAAGGTTGAACAGAAGACGCAAGTACTGGGGGGCAACAATAAAATTCAAAGATCGATGCAAGCACAACCAAACAAAGTAAAGGCCGAGGTAAGCACAATGGTAAAAAGCTAAAAGTCACTTTCACGCAGCTATTGGGAAAATACCAAAAGATGAGTGAAGAGAAAAGTTCTTATCGGCCAACTAATGCAAAAGCATCAAGATCACCCCCTGGGAACAAATCCAAGGATCGATATTGGCAAGAAGGGAATTTGAATGCAACTTGTTCATATCCTTATTTTGGGCCGCCAATGTCAATGTCGTGGATACCTCCCTATGCTCATGTAGATCCATATCCTTCATGGGACATGTACGATACAAGGGCACATTCTCCATCTTATTTTAGAGCATCTCACCAATATTGTGCAGCTCCGAGAATATCAATATTTGAACAATCACATGTTGAAGACCGTTTCAATCATAAGGAATCGGTTCAGAGCTCAAGGAAGAAGGAAGAGGTGGTCAAGCAAGTCTACCGTGTTAAAAAAGATGGACGTAAGAGTGCAGATTCATATTTGATCTCAAATGAAAAGGAGCCAATTAAATTATTGACATTGGCTACTAAAGGCAGCAAGGCAAGTCAATCAAATGCCAAATCTGAAGAGAAGAAGTTGAGAGTGCACAAGGTAGAACAAGAATTGCTATTGCTTCAAACAAAATCGCAACCGGGATGCCCACTCGGCTTATCTTATTAGAAAAAGAAGAAATTACAAAAACTTAGTGCACAAGAACTTAAAGAAAGGAACATGACATGGGTTCCCAGAGTAAGTACTAAAAAGAAGAATGGTGTGCAAGCTTCCATCGCAAGAAGTGTGACAAAGATAAAGAAGGAAAAGAGTGAAAATTATGAACGACCAAGCCGAAGGTTTCAACATCCTCAGTGCACACATTATCCACATTCTCCAACTATGCCATTTATGCCGAGGACATGGAATTCATCCTCAGGTATGAATGGTTACCCTCCATGGACTTATTTTAATCCATGGACGCAATATAACTTCTTACATCATGCAAGGGGTTTACCACATCATCATTGATTTGATTAGCTGCATTTTGTTTCTGATCCATATGGCCGATATATACTTATCTTCCTAAGAACATGCAAAATGGCCGATGGAGTGTTGACATCATCCTTAGAACAAGCTATGCGCAAGTTATTTTTCGGCACACAAGCTTTGCCGAAAAACAGGGGGGCATGTGTTGACACCAGATTTTGGCATGGTTAAAAGCATAATTAAGAAGACCTCAAATGGTAAAGTGCTCAATGTGAGAAAGTTCTGTATCATCAAAAGGAGAAACTTTGATATTTGGGCCATAGCCATCCAGTCTCATCTCTAAGGCCGAAGTTATGTTCGAAGTTCTGAGATTTTGTATTCAGAACACTGTTCGGCTGATTACGCCCTCATAACTGCCTCGTATGGAAAATGGTCTACACGGATTGTCTACGTCTCGTCGAAATGATCGATTTTGATATAAAAATCGTCCAAATCCGAGTCCGTATACAAAAGTTAGAGCACTCGAAGTGCAGCCCCTGTCATGAGGCGAGATGTGGCGCGCCCTACCACACGCATGTCTGAGGGGTAGCGCGAGGGAACAGGTATTTTGCGTGAGCGATTTGTCCCTCAAAATGACCTCTGATAAAAAAACGTTCAACATGAAAGTTGTTCGCCTCGTCGAAACGGTCAATATTGTTTTTGGGCTTATTTTCATCCAAGATCGTTTACCACCTAAACAATTACCCGCAAGGTGCAGCCAGTTTAAACCGAACAGTTTTGTAAAGTTCGAACAAAACCAATCCGAATTTTTCTTGCACGGGAAGTCCAGCCGCCTCTTATATACTTAAGGGGTGACGGCTGATTGAACTACACACAATCGAACAAATCATCTACCACTTTTTTTATCTTTTATCTTTTCTCCTTAATCCTAGTTCTTCTTCTTCCTCGTTCTTCGTATGTTCTTCTTGTTGCAGGGCACCGAACTTCGAGGCCCTAGGGGCGGTCAGGCCGACCTAGGGCAGCCCATAGCCGCCGCGCGCCCTGATGGGTTCTCTCCCGGGCGTGTGGGGTTTCGGGCCAACAAAAGCGCCCGCCGGATTGCCTGCGTACCGCGCTTCCGGACGAGTCTCCTTCGACGTGAGCTGCGGTGCATCACCCCCAGCTTCGAGGGTACACGGTGACGTGGTCGTGTGCGAACAAGATCGCCACTGCTTTACTCTGATTTCTTGTCCATCACTTAATTGCTAGTTGAGAGCAAACATTGGTTGCGAAGTTGCCTTTGTCCGGTTTGCACCTTCAGATCCGCCATGGCACGCTCAACACTATACTCCCAATGCTTATGGTTTTCCCCTTTTATATTCCACACTAGATAAATCACAGTAGACTAAATTTCAAAATTGGGTCAGTCGATTTTTCAGAGCTCGCCGGTGTTCGCCGGTGAGAACGAAGGGGCTCGGGTGGGGACTTTGGTTGGGGGGGGGGGGGGAGGGCGGGGGCGGTGGTGGGGCCTCGCCGAAGAAGAAAACTCGACGCGGGTGGGGCAGCGATGGGGGATGGGGGTGGCAGAGGAACACATGCAGTGGGGGCCGGTGGTCCGGCCGACGGCCCGTGCGGTGTTCTGTATGGGAAGAATAAGAGACGAGGAAGAAGAAGGGTTAGGAGACGTAGGATCTTCATCCAACCGCCTGAAATGGTCGACTGACCCGAATGACAAAAGTCACGCGACTTGCATGCAGACATGCCTTTATATTCAGTACCATCATCGTGCCTGCTTAGCACTGCTCCTGAATCCATCAAGCTAAACAACGTGCCACTAATAATTCCAAACTTGTTCTCCAAGTATGAATCTGATATGATGCTGATATTACTAAAACAGATAGCATTTAATTGGTCAGCTAATGTTCCTACTTTAATTTCAAAAAAGCACATGCACCACATATAGAGAGACATCAGGGAGTTCCTTTCTTAATGCGCTCTGGTTCATCATGTGTGGGCACTGCGCAACGAACATTTTATTATCCAAAATCTTCTTGCTCTTCTTTAGCATGTTCCTCTTCCGTTCTTCTTTAATAAGTACTCTCTCCGTTCCTAAATACAAGTCTTTGTACAGATTCCAACATGGACTACATATGGAGGAAAATGAGTGAATCTACACTCTAAAATGTATCTGGATACATCTGTATATGATCCATAGTGGAAATCTCTACCAAGACTTATATTTTGGAATGAAGGGAGTATGATAGTAGTACATTATGTTCCTTGTAGTGAAGATGAGTGATACGTCTCCATCGTATCTATAATTTTTTATTGTTTCATGCCAATATTCTACAACTTTCATATACTTTTGACAACTTTTTATACTATTTTTGGGACTAACATATTGATCCAGTGCCCAGTGCCAGTTCCTGTTTGTTGCATGATTTAGAGAGACAGAGAGACAAATCCAATCTCGGAGGGGCTCTCGCCCCTCCCACGCCATGGAGGCCAAGGACCAGAGGGAAAACCCTTCTCCCATCTAGGGAGGAGGTCAAGGAAGAATAAGACGAAGGGGCCCCCTCTCCCCTTCTCTTCAGGTGGCGCCGGAACGCTGTCGTGGCCACCATCATCATCACCGCGATCTTCACCAACACCTCTGCCATCTTCACCAACATCTCCATCACCTTCCCCCCTCTATCTACAGCGGTCCACTCTCTCGCAACCCGATGTACCCTCTACTTGAACATGGTGCTTTATGCATCATATTATTATCCAATGATGTGTTGCCATCCTATGATGTCTGAGTAGATTTTCGTTGTCCTATCGGTGGTTGATGAATTGCTGTGATTGATTTAATTTGCTTGTGGTTATGTTGCTGTCCTATGGTGCCCATCATATGAGCACGCGCGTGGATCACACCATAGGGTTAGTTGTATGTTGATAGGACTATGTATTGGAGGGCACGAGTGACAGAAGCTTCAACCTAGCATATAAATTGATGCATAAGGGATTGAAGGGGGACCAATATATATTAATGCTATGGTTGGGTTTTGCCTTAATGAACGTTAGTAGTTGCGGATGCTTGCTAATAGTTCCAATCATAAGTGCATAGAATTCCAAGTCAGGGATGACATGCTAGCAGTGGCCTCTCCCACATAAAACTTGCTATCGGTCTAGTAAAGTAGTCAATTTCTTAGGGATAATTTCGCAACTCCCACCACCACTTTTCCACACTCGCTATATTTACTTTATTGTGTCTTTATCTAAACAGCCCCTAGTTTTTATTTACGTTCTCTTTATATTGTTGCAAACCTATCCAAAAACACCTACAAAGTACTTCTAGTTTCATACTTGTTCTAGGTAAAGCGAATGTGAATCGTGCGTAGAGTTGTATCGGTGGTCGATAGAACTTGAGGGAATATTTGTTCTACCTTTAGCTCCTCAGGGTTCGACACTCTTACTTATCGAAAGAGGCTACAATTGATCCCCTATACTTGTGGGTTATCAAGACCTTTTTCTGGCGCCGTTGCCGGGGAGCAAGAGCGTGGGGTGAATATTCTCGTGTGTGCTTGTTTGCTTTATCACTAAGTAATTTTTATTTGCTGTTCTTAGTTGTTCTTTATCTTTAGTTATGGATATGGAACACAAAATATCAAAAAAATAGGTGTACTTGCTACTCATGGAGATGGGGAACCTCCTAAAACCCTCGATGCTTGTTATGTGACAGATATTATACACTACTTTGATAATCCTGAGAAAACCCCATTCAATCTAGTAATGGGAGACACATTGGATCAACGTGAATACTTTAGGGATTATCGCTAGATTCAAAAAGGAAACTATTATGGGATCAAATTTATATGTTGAAGTGGTATGCTAGGCAACTATGCTTGAGATATGATTATACTTGTTGCTCTAGGATGAAGTCTCCACACCTTCCCTTTTTATGCAAATTTAATGATAATGAAACCTTGGCTTCTTATGCTAGAGGTATATATGATTACTATGATGTGGAACAAATAGAAGAATTTGTTGCTTTTATGGGTGCTTATGAAATTGAATCTATGTTCAAAGAGTTTGAAAATCTTAAAGATGCTGTTTATAGACTTGAAAATTTAGCCATCCTTAAATATTGCTATGAGAACTATGAATACAATTCTGATATTGATACATTTATTGAGAAAGTCTCCTCTGTCCAAGAAGAGACTAATATTTTGCAGGAGTCTATGGAAGATGAAATTGATGAAACTGTGAGCTCATTGGATGAAAAAGATGATGAGGGGAGCGAAGAACAAAAGGAGGAAGAGTGGATTAGCTACCCGTGCCCACCTTCTAATGAGAGTAACTCTTCAACTCATACATTGTTTAGTTTCCCTTCGTTCTTACCGAAGGATGATTGCTATGATGACTATTATGATCCCGTCAATTCTCTTGAAATATCCCTTTTTGATGATGCTTACTATGCTTGTGGCCAAGATGCCAATATGAATTATGCTTATGGAGATAAACTTGCTATAGTTCCTTATTTTAAACATGAAATTGTTGCTATTGCACCCACACATGATAGTCCTATTATCTTTTTGAATTCTCCCAACTACACTATATCGGAGAAGTTTGCACTTATTAAGGATTATATTGATGGGTTACCTTTTACCGTTGCACATGATGATTTTGATGAATATAATATGCATGTGCTTGCTGCTCCTACTTGCAATTATTATGAGAGAGGAACTATATCTCCACCTCTCTATATTTCCAACATGGTAAAATGGCAAGAAACTGCTTATACTATGCATTGGCCTTTACTAGGTGTGCATGAATTGTTTTTTATGACATGCCGATGCATAGGAAGAGAGTTAGACTTCGTTGTTGCATGATATTGTTGCCTTGTGCTCACTACTAAATGCCAAATCATTGCTAATTAAAATTGGCTTTGATATACCTTGGGATCTGGGTGGATTCACTACTTGAGCACTATATGCCTAGCTTAATGGCTTTAAAGAAAGCGCTGCCAGGTAGACAACCCGGAGGTTTTAGAGAGTCATTTATTTCTGTTGAGATCTTTTATATAGTTTAAAAACAAAAATAATAAAGAGGGGAACCCGAAACTTTTCAAACAAGAAAAGTGAAAGTGAGAAAGACAAGCATTGTTGAAGTGGGAGCTAGCCTTGAACTTTGTTCATGCTCAAGGAAACTTTGTGAATCTTGATTACAGAAACTTTTCAACAAAAATAATTATCCCCTTGTACAATTCCATTGTATTATAAAAATAATGTGCCAAGGTTTGCCTTTAGGATGTTTACAATGCTTGTTGGTTTGTACGGTGCAGGACAGAAACTTTGTCTGTAGTGCGCGATTTTACATTTTTTACTGGAACGTCAAACGGTTCTGATTCTTTTTGCACTGTCTTTCTATACAAAATGTTTATTAGTCCTAAATTATGTAGAATTCTTTAAGTATCAGAAGTATGGTGAATATTCAGATTTCTACAGACTGTTCTGTTTTTGACAGATTCTGTTTTTGATGCATAGTTTGCTTGTTTTGATGAAACTATCAATTTATATCAGTGGATTAAGCCATGGAAAAGTTATATTACAGTATGTACAATGCAAAAACAAAATATGAATTGGTTTGCAACAGTTCTTAGAATATTTATTTGCTTTATTATACTAACGGATCTTACCGAGTTTTCCGTTGAAGTTTTGTGTGGATGAAGTGTTCGATGATCGAGAAGGTCTCGATGTGAGGAGAAGGAAGAGAGGCAAGAGCTCAAGCTTGGGAATTCTAAAGGAACCCCGAGTAAATATTCAAGGATACTCAAGCGTCTAAGCTTGGGGATGCCCCAGAAGGCATCCCCTCTTTCTTGAACAAGTATCAGTATGTTTTCGGATTCGTTTCGTTCATGCGATATGTGCAAATCTTGGAGCGTCTTTTGCATTTAGTTTTCATTTTTCTTTTATGCACCATGCTGGTATGAGATAGTCCTTGGTTGATTTATAGAATGCTCATTGCACTTCACTTAAATCTTTTGAGTATGGCTTTATAGAATGCTTCATGTGCTTCACTTATATCATTTGAAGTTTGAATTGCCTGTTTCTCTTCACATAGAAAACCGCCATTTTTAGAATGCTCTTTTGCTTCACTTATACTTGTTAGAGCATGGACATACATTTTGTAGAAAGAATTAAACTCTCTTGCTTCACTTATATCTATTTAGAGAGATGACAGGAACTGGTCATTCACATGGTTAGTCATAAAATCCTACATAAAACTTGTAGATCACTGAATATGATATGTTTGATTCCTTGCAATAGTTTTGCGATATAAAGGTGGTGATATTAGAGTCATGCTAGTTGAGTAATTGTGAAATTGAGGAATACTTGTGTTGAGGTTTGCAAGTCCCGTAGCATGCACGTATGGTGAACCGTTATGTAACGAAGTCGGAGCATGAGGTGTTATTTCATTGCTTTCCTTATGAGTGGTAGTCGGGGACGAGCGATGGTCTTTTCCTACCAATCTATCCCCTAGGGGCATGCGTAGTAGTACTTTGCTTCGAGGGCAAATAAACTTTTGCAATAAGTATATGAGTTCTTTATGACTAATGTGAGTCCATGGATTATTCGCACTCTGAACCGTCCATCATTGCTAGCCTCTTCGGTACCGTGCATTGCCCTTTCTCACCTCGAGAGTTGGTGCAAACTTCACCAGTGCATCCAAACCCCGTGATACGATACGCTCTATCACACATAAGCCTCATTATATCTTCCTCAAAACAGCCACCATACCTACCTATCATGGCATTTCCATAGCCATTCCGAGATATATTGCCATGCAACTTCCATCATCATCATATACATGACTTGAGCATTTATTGCCATATTGCTTTGCATGATCGTAAGATAGCTAGCATGATGTTTTCATGGCTTGTCCGTTTTTTGATGTCATTGCTACACTAGATCATGGCACATCCCGGTACACCGCCGGAGGCATTCATATAGAGTCATACTTTGTTCTAGACATTGAGTTGTAAGTAAATAAAAGTGTGATGATCATCATTATTAGAACATTGTCCCATGTGAGGTTATCAAAATAAAAGAGGCCAAAGAAGCCCAAATAAAAAAAGAGGCCAAAGAAGCCCACCAAAAAAAAGAGAAAACAAAAAAATGAGAGAAAAAGAGAGAAGGGGCAATGTTACTATCCTTTTACCACACTAATGCTTTAAATTAGCACCATGTTCTTCATATAGAGAGTCTCTTGAGTTATCACTTTCATATACTTGTGGGAATTTTCATTATAGAACTTGGCCTGTATATTCCGGATGATGGGCTTCCCCAAATGCCCGAGGTCTTCATGAGCAAGCAAGTTGGATGCACACCCACTTGGTTTCCAGTTTGAGCTTTCATGCACTTATAGCTCTTAGTGCATCCGTTGCATGGCAATCCATACTCCTCACATTGACATCAATTGATGGGCATATCCATAGCCCGTTGATTAGCCGCGTCGATGTGAGACTTTCTCGTTTTTTTTGTCTTCTCCACACAACCTCCATCATCATATGCTATTCCACCTATAGTGCTATGTCCATGGCTTGCGCTCATGTATTGTGTGAGGGTTGAAAAGGCTGAAGCGCGTTAAAAAGTATGAACCAATTGCTCGGCTTGTCATCGGGGTTGTGCATGATTTGAATGCTTTGTGTGGTGAAGATGGAGCATAGCCAGACTATATGATTTTGTAGGGATGAGCTTTCTTTGGCTATGTTATTTTGATAAGACATAATTGCTTGGTTAGTATGCTTGAAGTATTATTGTCTTAATGTCAAATGATAGACTATTTCTTTGAATCACTCATGACTTAATATTCATGCCATGATTAGATACATGATCAAGATTATGGTAGGTAGCATTCCACATCAAAAATTATCTTTTTTATCATTTACCTACTCGAGGACGAGCAGTAATTAAGCTTGGGATGCTGATACGTCTCCATCGTATCTATAATTTTTGATTGTTCCATGCCAATATTCTACAACTTTCCTATACTTTTGGCAACTTTTTATACTATTTTTTGGGACCAACATATTGATCCAGTGCCCAGTGCCAGTTCCTGTTTGTTGCATGATTTTTTTTGCAGAAACCCCTTATCAAATGGATTCCAAACGGGATAAAAACGGATGGAGAATATTTTTGGAATATTTGGAGAATATGGGAGGAAGAATCAACGCGAGACGATGCCCGAGGTGCCCACGAAGCAGGGGGGCGAGCCTACCCCCTGGGCGCGCCCCTAATCCTCGTGGGCCACCCGTAAGGCGGTTGCTGCTCTTCTTCGGCCGCAAGAAAGCTAATTTTCGGAAAAAAAATCTTGGCGAAGGTTTCAATCCAATCGGAGTTATGGATCTCCGGATATATAAGAAACGGCAAAGGGGCAGAATACCAGAACGCAGAAACAGAGAGAGACAGATCCAATCTTGGAGGGGCTCTCGCCCCTCCCACGCCATGAAGGCCAAGGACCAGAGGGGAAACCCTTCTCCCATCTAGGGAGGAGGTCAAGGAAGAAGAAGACGAAGGGGCCCCCTCTCCCGTTCTCTTTCGGTGGCGCCGGAACGCTGCCGTGGCCACCATCATCATCATCACGATCTTCACCAACATCTCCATCACCTTCCCCCCTCTTTCTACAGTGGTCCACTCTGCCGCAACCCGCTGTACCCTCTACTTGAACATGGTGCTTTATGCTTCATATTATTATCCTATGATGTGTTGCCATCCTATGATGTCTGAGTAGATTTTCGCTGTCCTATCGGTGGTTGATGAATTGCTATGATTGATTTAATTTGCTTGTGGTTATGTTGTTGTCCTTTGGTGCCCATCATATGAGCGCGCGCGTGGATCACTCCGTAGGGTTAGTTGTATGTTGATAGGACTATGTATTGGAGGGCAAGAGTGACAGAAGCTTCAACCTAGCATAGAAATTGATGCATACGGGATTGAAGGGGGGCCAATATATCTTAATGCCATGGTTGGGTTTTACCTTAATGAATGTTAGTAGTTGCGGATGCTTGCTAATAGTTCCAATCATAAGTGCATAGAATTCCAAGTTAGGGATGACATGCTAGCAGTGGCCTCTCCCACATAAAACTTGCTATCGGTCTAGTAAAGTAGTCAATTGCTTAGGGACAATTTCGCAACTCCCACCACCACTTTTCCACACTCTCTATATTTACTTTATTGTGTCTTTATCTAAACAGCCCCTAGTTTTTCTTTACGTGCTCTTTATATTCTTGCAAACCTATCTAAAAACACCTACAAAGTACTTCTAGTTTCATACATGTTCTAGGTAAAGCGAACGTCAAGCGTGCGTAGAGTTGTATCGGTGGTCGATAGAACTTGAGGGAATATTTGTTCTACCTTTAGCTCCTCGTTGGGTTCGACACTCTTACTTATCGAAAGAGGCTACAATTAATCCCCTATACTTGTGGGTTATCAATGAGCAGGGACATTTGCAGTGTAGAGGTCTATACGGTCGGTTGGTATGGACACTTTGAACTCGTCGGGCCTCTTTGATTCGTAGGATTTTGTAAACATGGGAATAGGATTTGTAGTGGCCTTCCCACTTGAATCCTATAAGAATAGCAAGGAATTTTGGGTGTCGCCTTTGAGAGTTACACTGATATTAACAGTACCGCACCTTCAGTTGAAGAGAGCTGGTATCCGAAGCCTTTCTAGCCGTACCGGCAATACTAGCACATATATTCCAGCAAGTTCCACTTTGCTGATTTTACTCTGATGCTTACGGTTTTCCCATTATATCTACACTATGATCTGTGTAGTTGCTTTGTGTCGCACTAGTAGCAGTCCACTCTTGAAGCTAAACACCGCAATGACTTACAAAATTGGCACCAAGGCATTGAGTGCCATTACAGATGCAATGAAACTCATATGCTCCCCAATTGCTGATTCTTGTTGAGAATATGATCCTAATGACTATTCTAACCTCGAGGAGTCAAAGGCGGATGGCATCACCTGTTTACCCATCAAGGTGTCTGTTCTAATTTGGCAAGGTTTTATTGATTGCGCGTATCTTGCATATGTTGTCTTGCATTTCTTCTACTTTGTTGCACCGCCATCTGCTTAGTTTACTCATCATATATGTCGAGATGCCATGCCCATCCATTATCAATACATATTCCATCGGTCATCATACCATGTTTTTCCACTCAAATGCTGTTCTTGTGCATCAGACATCAAAAAGGAAGAGGGTGATTGCCGAACCTGAAGGAGCACCAGCAAAGTCCTTGCAAAACGTGGTTGTGCCGGAGAAACTAGACAGCACCCCACTTAAATTGGTTATACAACCAGTGACACAAAACATAGGACTGACTCCAGCAGACTGTACCCATACTTCACTGGCCACACCGCTAGCCGCACCACACAGGACCTGCACTCCAGCAAAAGGTATGCCTATTTCAGTTGCCATAGCACCAGCCGTACCACAGAAAAATCCCATTCCAGCAAAAAGTACAAAGAAGTCCACCGTCAAGACCTATCCCAACCGCAGAGACGGCCAATTCCTGCAGAGTAGAACCCCATTCCAGTTATTCGATTTAAAACACAATGCTTTCAATGTTGTTAGGGACTACGTGCATATATTCCCATCATGGGAAGATTATAGTGAAGACAAACACCATTTTCACATCTTACATCCCACTTACGTGTAAGTGCTATTATTCATGGCGATTATTTTCCTGTTTTCTGCCGATCGAACACATCAATGATTTACATTAAATTGTTGTAAGTAGGCGAGGGTCAATCTGGATAGTCATGACGAGCAAAGCTTGCTTCCGCTTTTCAAGGAAGCATTGCAGCAGTATTGGTGTTACCTGAGGAAATCACACTTTGATGGCAAGTCTATAAACGAATTTCTGGTGAAGTCTCCTGTGCTAAATTTAGAAGACATTGAATCGAAAAACCCTGTTATGCACTGGTCTCGTTCCAAGGATGAGGTACTGTCTATGATGTCGCATGACAATTTGAACTTCTACTTTTCTACATGTGCCTTACAGATCTTTTTTGCAGGAAATCTGCTCGAAAAAGAATTCCGGTTTGAAAAGAAAGACAGGATATCGCAAATATGTTGCTTGCTGCTTTGCTCTTGTTAGTACATGTTGTCCTGTATCACTGTACTTGCATATATACCTGGTTCATTATGTGACAACAGTATGCATGATAGCTTGCTTATCAATTGTTCGCTCCAAATTATCTGATCTGTATGAATGGTTACATTAGTGTAGAATATATCCAATGCCAATGAAATTTTTTAGCTCTGCATTATTCTTGTAAGTACCTGCTGTCCTTTATCAGTGTACTTATATTGATAGGTAGTTGTTCATCTACCATCACTCTGTAGCTTATTTTCCTTTGCCCTCCATTTTCTACACATAAGATCTATATTTACTCTTACCATAAGGTTGGATAACACCGATGGTACTGAAGAAGTTTAGCTCTGCATTGCTCTTGGCTGTACCTTTTGCCTATATCGTTGTACTTACATTTATAGTTACTTGGTTATGTAGCATCACTTTTCATGTTATCATAAATATTCTCCATTTTTTCTTATATTGTCACATCTATATTTACTCTTAACCAAATGTAGAATAAAGGCAATGCTTATGAAGAAGATTCTTTGTAAACTTCTTGAATTGCCCACCCCCCATCAGCATGGACAAGGGCTTTATAGAGCTTTCCTTCACCAATAATGTAAGTTTGTCCTTCTCAAGCCTTCAAACTTTGTTGTGTATATTTGGTTAGGCATGATCGCAAAACTGTTTATTTTTGGTGTTTGCATTAAATTACATGTTTAAAGTTTATTATGTAGTTCATAAACAAAAGTTTGTCCTTCTCAATTTAAGTTTTCAGTTGTACAACCAAGTTCCTTCTTCATACCATGTAAATTAAACTATATAGAGCAAGTGATCTTATTTTGCACTTCGTGTATGCTTCTGTTCTTGATCCGTAATCCAGTGGTGTGGTGAACGTACCCACTACAGCACAATGTCATATTCTGCAATGTCTTGACTATGAACAATGTCATAACATTCTACTATTATTTAAACCGTCTCTTTATTTGCCAATCTGAAATGGGATAAATTGACAACACACTAACCATTGATACTTATGAGTTCTTGTTCTGTAATCGAGTGGTGTCATGAAGCTGCCAACTCCTTCACAATGTCATTTCCTGCCGTGTCTTGACCTGAACAATACCATATTGTGTCAATGCAATTTTAAATTGTGTCACTTTATTCGTTAGTAAGAAATGTGATGATTGTCAGCACTGATACTTTTATGTGCAAAACCTGTCACCTGTCTGCTTGTTTATCTTTCAGAGTGAGGAGGATATAAGTGTTAAACAAGCGCAGTCTCATCAGCTTGCTCAGCTGCTCCCCAGCAGGGCTAACCTTTCTTGAACTCTATTGAAGTGCTGTCGGTTTTGTATATTATTTTGTCGGCGTGTTTCGTTGCACCGGTGGAGATCTTTGATGCCCCGTGTATGTAATCTGCTATCTGCTTGTGCTTTATTATCATAGTGGCGAACTTTGATGCCCAGTGGATGTAATATGCCGTAATTTCTTTATTGTATAGTCTAGGTTTTTTCTTATTCATGATGCTGCAGTTATTTTACTGTATATATATCCCGTCTTCGCAGTAAACCGGCCAAACCGTAAAATTATGGTACATAATCGGGCCGTCATGCAATCACGATGTATGATCCGCATCATGGGCCCCGTCATCTTGGTCCGTTAAAAGGCCTAAATGTAAACTGACCCACTAGTAGAGTCGGGCCTTTAATAGCCCGAGTAAACCGCCGGCCCTCTTTTCGCAAGAAAACTCAATGGGCTTTTAGGAGGCTGAGAAGTAGGTTGGGCCTGAAACGTGCCGAACAGCTCATGGGCCGGCAGAAGCCCGAAATGGCCCCGGCCCATGATTGTGCCAATCAAACACGGGCTTTAACCGGCGAAAATTTTCTCGGTCCTTGTTTGGCCCAATCAGATTATCGGCTGCGAGCAGGCTGGATGCAACCGGGCCGTAGTTAGGCCCAACTATATGCCGGGCTTTTAACAGACCGAAATTTATATAGGGCCGAAATGTTAAACGGGCCCTTAATAGGTCGAAACTAATATCAGGCCGAATTACTAAATGGGCCTTTAGCAAGTGGGCCCAAAAGCATAGCGTCCAGTTGACGGGCCGAATCTGATACGGGCCATAATTTAGCCCAAAGCCTCTTAAAGGGCCGGACCTGATCTGGGTCGTAATTTGGCCCAGAACGTGGTAGGCTTTTAACGGGCCGGATCTCATATGGGCCATTGTTAGGCCCGGAACGTGGCAGGCCATTAATGGACCGGATCAAATATGGGCCGGCATTTGGCCCAAAACATGGCAGCCACATAATGGGTCGGCCTACTAGGGTCCTCAAAATCTTGTGGGCCTACAGCTGGGCCGGCCCATTAATGTCGGCGAAATCTCATGGGCCTTTAGCTGGGCCGGCCCATTATGGTCCACAAAAATCTTGTGGGCCTTCACCTGGGCCGGCCCATTATGGCCCACAAAAATCTTGTGGGCCTTTACCTGGGCCAGCCCATTATGGCTCGCAAAATCTTGTGGGCCTTTAGTTGGGTCGGCTCATTTAAACTTTATGGGTCACTTTTGGGCCGGTCCACGTGTCAACATATCATAGGCGCATCTCGCCCATTGGATGAGTGACACCTGTGCCAACGCGAAGCTGACACGTGTTTCCGTCAGCCAATCAGAATTTGACACGTGGAAAATCCCCATTGGTCCGGGCTGTTAACGGGTTATCGGATCCAAAACCGGGCCCGATAGCTTAACGGCATTCTGTTACGGTGGATGCCACGTGTCGGTCACCCTTGACGAAAGCACTTCTGTGACGCGTGATTTATCGTCATGGAAGTGGACACTTCCGTGATGCTAATTTTGGTAATGTCACGGAACACTTATACGACAACACAGGTATGACTATCTTGATTCTGTCATAAAATTGTCATGGATGTACATGCATGACAGAAAACGTGACCTACTGTGACAAGCACGTATCATCACGGAAGTGTATTTTTTTTGTAGTGTGATCATCCATTTTCTGACAGTTCTTTCTCCACTTCACCTTGTTTGGTGATCTTGCAATGGCCCATAGATCTTGCTTGAGTACATATCCTTTGTGCTTCTCATTAAAATTTTGGTAAATATGCCTCACACAAAACCTGTGTTCTGCATCTGGCCAAACCTTGTGCACAACATTTATTAACCCTTTCTGCTTGTCACTCATAACCGTGAAAGGAGCTGTGTTTTTAATGTTCAGATCGTCTTTTAGAGTGGTCAAAAACCAGTCCCATAACCTTTGCATTCTACTTCCACCCAGCCCATTGCAATGGGGAAAAATGCAGTCATTAGGATCAATTCCAACAACACTAAGGAGCACTCCTTTAAACCTGGTTTTCATATGACAACCATCAATGAAGGGAATAGGCCTGCAACCCTTTAGCCATCCTCTCTTACAATCATCATATGACCAATGTAATGTTTTCAAACATTTTCTTCCCATTGGAAATTTTGTATCTTTGACAAGTGTAGTTGTTAGCAGGAATGTAGACCCAGGGTTTTTGCTCCTTAGCTCATGCCCATAATCCCATAGCCTGCTGAACTGCTCTTCCTCATCACCATGTATCTCCTTAAGTGCTTGCTTTCTGGCCCTAGCAAGCTTCCATCTATTAGGATTAACATTGAATTCCTTTGTTATTTTCCTTGAAAATGTTCAAATGGACATCTTCTAGTCATCTCTAAACTCATCGATGAAAAAATTGCACAGGAATTTTACTGTCATATCCTTTAACTTCCACTTCTTCTGGCACTTATACAATGCATTGTAGGCCTTGATGACAAAACCTCCAGTCATGTTGTCATTTCCAGCCTTAAGCACCCATGGGCAACCACCCTGACAAACTGCCTCTAATCTGATCTTGTCATTCTTCAGCTTGTTGATCTGCACTCTGTTCCTTATTGAATATGCCTTGACAGCTTTCCTCAATTCAACCACATCAGCAAATACCATACCTAATTTAAATATAGGGGATTGCATGTCCACCTTGGAATTGAAAGCTTTGAATTTGTACTTCAGTTGATCTTGTGCTTTAGTGGAGAGGTTCAAATCTTCATCTTCAAGTACATAGTCAGGATCAACCTCTACCTCCTCTTGCTCAGCCTCTTCATCAACATCCAAGTCAATGTTGTCTTCATAATATCAAATCTTCTCTGAAATTGCTGATGAAGTCTGCATGGTCAACCATAATTGCAAGAACTTTGTGCTGAGCACTAGCTGTGATAAAATGCTGCAAATCTTCATCACCTCTAATTCTAACCAACCCATATGAAATTGTTTTCTCAGGTAAGCACCAATATATTATGTTCTCATTGGTAGGATATCCCAACCAGTTTAGGTGCTCTTCTATGACTGCATATGAAAATGTGCAAGCATCAACATAGCTGCGATAAGATGCTGCATATCTTCATCACCTCCAAAGAACAGTTATAGTACTCTAGGGCACTAATAGCTCCACATAAAAGACCACCATGTTCCAGTTCCAGTGTAAAGAAAGGAGTGTGAGCACTCTATCCCATTGCTGAGTCACACACTGCATCCAAAAAGGTCAGAAATTTAGTGCAAAATTTAGTTAACTGAACATGAACTACAAAATTCAGTTAAAAGTTCAGTTAACTGAATATAACATTGTCCAGTTAACTGCACAAATTTAGTTAACTGAATTATAAGAAACAACATAAATAGCTACTGGGCTAGCTTCATCAAAACCCTAACTGACAGTTCAATATGATTCGAAATCCACCACTACAGGGACTGTAAGCGAATCTACACAAAAACAAATAGGGTTCTTCCACGCAACAACACTATCTTCATGCCCGAAACCCACAAATTTCTGCAGATACCCTAGGCTTAATGCATCGCTCAAAATCCTAGCTTTCTTTCATGGTAAGAATACCACATTGCAAGATTAAAGCAATTCAAAACCTTGAATCTGCTTGGAAATCACACGGATCCGCCGTACTACGCCGTACTTGGCCCGGCACATACAAGAAAAGGAATAGGGAGAGGAGATGCAAAGTAGAGGACCGCTCACCATTGTCTGGAGGAAAGACAGCGGTCGGTCGGACTAGATGAGCGGAGGGAGGCGGCACTGGTCCGTCGAAGAGCTCCGACGAGGCAGCCATTGTTGCTGACATCATCAACGACCGTGCGTGCTCCGACAGGGAGAAGGATGGAGAAGGGGGGACGAGTGGGGATAAGCTACAGGAGTTCCCCTCTCGACATAATAAATTGAGTAATAAATTCAGGTGCTCCCCCGTTGCTATCCAGCCTGTAGTGCGCGTTGATTAAAAAGAAAGGAAGGGGGCTATTTGCAAAAAGGCGTAGACCGACTCGAAGCCAAGGAGTCCACTTGTCACTCTCTGATTGGTCCAGGACCTAAGTTGCACATTGGGTGCAAGTTCTGGGACTGGGTGGGGTCTTTTTGCAAGTTCTAGGACCAAACCATCACATTGTGAGCAAGTTGTAGGACTCCCAATGCTTTTAACTCTTTACCTTTCGATACGGCCCATCACTTGAGTTATTAGGCTGGTTGTAATGGGTAGTATGATACTTGTGTTTGATACTACATTCGTAACGCAAAGTATCATATGTTGGTATCATAGAGTACTACATTTACAGCCATGCATGACACAAAGTACTACATCATTTAATATGATACGGTATCAAGATATGATACTCAAGCATCTCTTTCTTCATTTAATTCTATGCCATCTCATCAAAATTGCTTAGTAGGCATGCATGATACTACCTATGATACTACCATTATGGGCAGCCTTAGAGTGTAGGTTTCTCGCCGGCTAATAATTAGTTAAGGCGCAGTAACATGGCACATTCAAAACACTCTCTATGCTCGGCCCTCTAGGTACGTAGTAGATGCCACACCACATACGTACTACCCAGCTAGCAAAAGGGTCAAAACACCAAATTTGACCATACTGCACAGCAAAGTTGAGCAAGGTTTAACCCTGGTTTGAAAAATATTCATGATCAAACCCTTTTTCTACCGCCGGGGTCGATGGCGGTAGGTTATAACTGCCTACCGTCGGGGCACCTGGCGGTAGGGAACTTATCCACATCAGCGCAGATAACGGGCTGTCCACCCCTGCCGTTAGCCTATCGTCGAGGTCTCCGGCGGTAGGCTGTTATACCCTACCGTCATAGACCCCAACAGTAGGGTTTGAATAGTTAAAGGCCCCATGGGGCCGGCTGGCGGGTCCCACCCACCAAGCCAACCCCCTTCTTCCTCCTACTGCCCGAGAAATAGAGAGGGGTGGCGTCTCTCTCTCCTCTCCACACTCCCCCTTTGATCTTCTCCGTTTCTTCGCCATCCTTGCGGATTGTGGGCTGGCGGGTCCCACCCACCAAGCCAACCCCTTCTCAGTAAGCTCCTTCGACCGTCCACTTTGTTTTTGCTAAGGACATCAATACCATTGTTACACACACATCCCCTGCTGCTATACATACTGGACCAATTACTAGAGCTCGCGCATGCCAATTAAACTACCAGGTACTTTCGTTTCTTGGTAATGATTCTAATGTTCATGAGAATATGATGCTACCTAAATTGGATACATTTGTTTTTCTTACAAATGAAGGGCCTAACTTGGAGAAGGATAAACATTGGAGCAACAACAAGCATGGAGATGATGGCATGCACAAGGGGAACAAGAGTGGGGTTTCAAGTGATGATTTCAGGACTTTGAAGCCATCGTAATGACTGCATGAAGGCTTGGACAAAATATACAAGATGCCACGTCACAAATTTCGTCCAGAGACTATTATAGGTGACGTGTCACCTTATTATTTTGGGCCAGGCCGATACAATTTTGAAATACTTAAGCATAGGCTGTTTTTTAGAGTATGTATGTGTGGGGAAACCAAGTTAGGGTTGGTTTCGGACCCCTCCTACAAGGGGACACAAAATTCACCCTACTCCTCCATATATACAACCCTTAGGGCGTCGTTTAGACTTTGGGTTTTGTTTAGATTAAAAGTTCTCCATAGCTCCAAGTTCGCGTACTTCGTTTGTCTTCAATGACCAGACCAAGACGTCACATAACCCCACTTGATCAATAAAGCTTTCCTCTTTTATTCGCAATATCCAGATTGCAATTTCAGTTTCTTGCTTGTTCTTCGTTTGCTAGTAGAAAATAGACATTCGTGGTTGATGACCCACAAGTATAGGTGATCAATCGTAGTCCTTTTGATAAGTAAGAGTGTCGAACCCAACGAGGAGCAAAAGGAAATGACAAGCAGTTTTCAGCAAGGTAATGTCTGCAAGCACTGAAATTATAAGTAACGAGTAGTTTGATAGCAAGATAATTTGTAACGAGCTAGTAACGGTAATGGTAACCAAAGTGCAGCAAGGTAGCCCAATCCTTTTGAGGCAAATGATAGGCCAAAACGGTCTCTTATAATAAGCAAAGCGTTCTTGGGGGTACACGGGAATTTCATCTAGTTACTTTCATCATGTTGGTTTGATTTGTGTTTGCTACTTTGATAATTTGATATGTGGGTGTACCGGTGCTTAGGTGCTGTTCTTACTTGAACAAACCTCCTACTTATGATTAACCCCCTCGCAAGCATCCACAACTATGAGAAAAGTATTAAGAATAAATTCTAGCCATAGCATTAAACTCTTGGATCCAAATCAGTCCCTTACGGAATAGCGCATAAACTAGGGTTTAAGCTTCTGTCACTCTCGCAACCCATCATCTAATAATACTCCACAATGCATTCCCTTAGGACCAAATATCGTAATGTAGTCAACGTTCACATGACACCACTAAGGGAATCACAACATACATACCATCAAAATATCGAACACATATAAAACTCACATGATTACTTGTGACAAGATTTCTCCCGTGACCTCAAGAACAAAAGTAACTACTCAAAAATGATAATCATGCTCAAGATCAGAAATAGCATATTGTATTTTAACATATAATCTTCCACCAAATAAACCATATAGTAATCAACTACAAGATGTAATCAACACTACTAGTCACCCACAAGTACCAATCTATAGTTTTAGTACAAAGATTGAACATAAGAGATGAACTAGGGTTTGAGAGGAGATGGTGTTGTTGAAGATGTTGATGAAGATTTCCCTCCCCAAGATGGGAGAGTTGTTGGTTATGATGATGACGATGATTTCCCCCTCCCGGAGGGAAGTTCCCGCGTCGGAATCGCTCCACCGGAGGGCAAAACTGCTCCTGCCCAAGTTCCACCTCGAGATGGCGACGCTTCATCCCGAAAGTCCTCTCCTTATTTTTTCTCGGTCAAAATGACTTATATACCATAAGAGGGGCACCGGAGGTGGGCCGAGGAGGGCACAACCCACCAGGACACACCTGGGCCTCCTAGCTCTCCCAGGTGGGTTGTGCCCACCTGGTGGGCCCCTCTGGTACTTATTGGCTCTGATATTTCTTATATATTCCATTAAAATTCCCCGTAAAGTTTCAGCTCATTTGGAGTTGTGCAGAATAGGTAGCCTGACGTAGCTTTTTCATGTCCAGAATTCCAGCTGCCAGTATTCTCCCTCTTTGTGTGTACCTTGCATATTATGAGAGAAAAGGCATTAGAAATACTCCAAAAAGAATTGTTATACATAAAAACAATATAAATAATAGTAGGTAAACATGATGCAAAATGTACGTATCAACTCCCCCAAGCTTAGACCTTGCTTGTCCTCAAGCGAAAACCGAAATCAAAAAATATGTCCACATGCTTAGAGAGAGAGGTGTCGATAAAAACAAAATACGGACATAGAAGCATCGTGTATATTATTATAACAGCAACAAACTTTAACATAAAAACTTTTATCATAGAACTTTCATCATAGACTTCTCATGAATAAGTAACAATTCATCACAACATGAAAGTATAAAGTATAAACTCTATTGGAAACCAACAAACTATGTTCTCAGTCAACTTTGCAACTACAATTCATCATCTTTTCGGGAAGGGTCATGTATCGGAGCCTTTTTGGCAAGTCCACATACTCAACCATCATATAGTCTTCTATGATTGCTAACACTCACCGCATACACATGAGCAAAATGTTTTAACCGGACACATAGAAAGATAGGGGCTTATAGTTTCGCCTCCCAACGTATTCACCTCGAGGGTGATGTCAACAATAATAACTCATGCCACCCATATCCAACTGGATATATGTGCCCAGGTCTTTCCTCACCACATGATGCTTGCCAAAAGAAAAAATAAGAAGGAATAGAGAGAAATACTTTGACTCTTGCATGAGAGTAAGTACATAAAAGTAAAAGATAGGCCCTTCGCAGAGGGAAACAGAGGTTGCCATGCGCTTTTTGTTTGTATGCTCAATCTCTCCGTGCAAAAGAATGTCACGTTGCATTTCCCCTTATGATAGCAACCTTTATTATGTAGTATGTCGCTTTTATTCTTTGCCATCACAAGTTCGTACAACGCTCAATTTTCTCTTGCACTAAATGATCTCACACTTTTAGAAGCAAATTTTATAGCCTTATTGCACCGACGACAACTTACTTGAAGGATCTTACTCAATCCATAGGTAGGTACGGTGGACTCTCAAAACAAGATTTGGGTTAGGGTTTTTGGATGCACAAGTAGTATCTCTAGCAAAGATAGGGGCCAGCACCACATGTTAAAGGATTATGACAATATAAATTCTATGTGAATATGAATAAACATAAATCATTATGTTGCCTTCCTTGTCCAACATCAACAATTTTGGCATATAATATTTGATGGGGCTCACAGTCACAAAAGATGTCCAAGATGGTGGATTTGCATGTGAATCTTCTCTTCCCTTATTAATTCTTTCATGAATTGCATCATTGCCCAATGCTATGTTTGTAAATCTCCAATAAAATTTTCTACTTATACTCTTCCTTATGTGATGTCATTACTTACCATAAGATTAGCATATGATATTTTTCATTTATTTCATTTCTTTTTATTGCACAAGATAGTAAAGAAAGCCAAACTCAAACTAAACTTTATTATACATCTCGCAAATGATTACAAGGATAGATCACTAAGCAAACTCTCAAAAATAAAGGATCAAACTAAACTTTTATTCATTGAAAACAAAAGATAACTATGGATCGAACTAAGATAAGTAAAGGCAAAAGATAGTGGAGGTGATACGATACCGTGGCACCTCCCCCAAGCTTGGCACAAGCCAAGGGGAGTGCCCATACCCGATACTCAAGTTTCTTTTGCTGATGAAGGAGGAGGTGGTGGTGTTGATGTAGAGGGTTTGTCCTTCTTCCTTAGCTTACGCTTGAGGATGGAATTTTCCTCCTTCAATTCATCGATCTCCTGCTCAAGCTCCAATACCTTTTTGCATAAATCTTGCTTGTTTGCTTCTTTGCTTTGTTGGGTAGACTTGACTTCTTGAATTCCATGTGCAGGTCCCCAGGTTGAGGCAATGGGACTTTATCCTCATCTGAGCTTGTCTCTTCTTCCCTTTTAGGATCATAGTCTTCCCCTTCCTCCGAAGTCCAACTATAATGCTCCACATCCCCATAAGACTTGGGGTTTGCGATATAATTAGCAACATAGCTCTCACCCTCCGAGTCTTGGGATGACATATTTTCAGATCTGTCAGGAAAATAGCAAGAAAATAAAATAGGAGATTTCTTTGTGATATGGTGGTTAATGGGTTCAAGGGTATATAAAGATTTTTTTATCTAGGGAAACAAGCAAACGGAAGAAAAACGGAGTCCAGAAGGTACTCGAGGTGGGCACAACCCACCTGGGCGCGCCTGGGGTCACCTTCCCGGTAGTTTCTTATTTTACAATTTTTTTAAATATTCCAAAAATGACAAAAAATATTTTTGTGGATTTTTCGGAGTCCGTTTACGTACCGTATCACGTACCTTCATTTTTTAATGATTCCGGAGTGTTCCGAAAGGTTTCCTTTATGTGTTCTTCCGATGTCATAGTTTGGATAATATTGCTTTCAACATTAATGGGCGTACCTGAGATATAATGTTTTATTCTTTGCCCATTAATGACCTTTGAGTTAGTGCCTTCGGCATTATTTGTTTTGATAGCTCCTAATCGATAAACCTCCTCGATAACATAGGGTCCTTCCCATTTGGAGAGGATTTTTCCTACAAAGAACTTGAAACGAGAGTTGTACAAAAGAACATATTCTCCAACTTTGAACTCACGCTTTTGGATTATTTTATCATGCCATCTTTTAATGTTTTCTTTTAATAACTTGGCATTTTCATAAGCTCTGGTTCTCCATTCATCTAGTGAGCTAATATCAAATAACCTCTTTTCACCGGCAAGTTTGGAATCATAGTTGAGTTCTTTAATTTCTCAATATGCTTTATGTTCTAACTAAAGAGGCAAATGACAAGCTTTTCCATAAACCATTTTATAAGGAGACATACCCATAGGATTTTTATATGCTGTTCTGCAAACCCAAAGTGCATCGTCTAATTTATTAGACCAATTCTTCCGAGACCTGTTGACAGTCTTTTGTAAAATTAATTTTATTTCTCTATTGGTAAGTTTAACTTGACCACTAGACCGAGGATGATAATGTGATGCAATTCTATGGTTAATATCATACTTAGCAAGCATTTTACGGAAAGCACGATGAATAAAATGTGAACCACCATCAGTCATTAAATATCTAGGGACTCCAAACCTTGAAAAAATAACTTCCTTAAGCATTTTAATAGAGGTGTTGTGATCAGCACTACTAGTTGGAATAGCTTCTACCCACTTAGTAACATAATCAACAGCAAGAAAAATATGTGTATACCCATAAGAGGAAGGAACGGTCCCATGTAATCAAATGCCCATACATCTAATTGTTCTACATCAAGAGAATAATTCATAGGCATTTCCTGACGCTTACCAATATTACCAATCCTTTGACATTCATCACAAGATAAAACAAACTTACGGGCATTCTTGAAGAGAGTAGGACAATAAAAACCAGATTGCAATACCTTGTGAGCAGTTCTATCTCCCGCATGATGCCCTCCTTAAGCTTCGGAGTGACATTTCCGTAGGATTTGTGCCTGTTCATTCTCAGGTACACAATGTCTAATAATACCATCTACTCCTTCTTTATAAAGATGTGGGTCATCCCAAAGTAGTGTCTTAAATCATAGAAGAATTTTTTCTTTCGTTGGTATGTGAAGCTAGGTGGTATATATTTAGCAACAATGTAATTAGCATAGTCTGCATACCAAGGAGTGTTATGACAAACATTCATTGTAGCTAATTGTTCATTAGGAAAACTATCATTAATAGGTTGTGGGTCATCAAGAATATTTTCTAGCCTAAACAAGTTATCAGTCACGGGATTCTTAGCTCCCTTTCTATCGATGATATATACGTCAAATTCTTGCAGCAAGAGAACCCACCAAATGAGTCTAGGTTTAGCATCTTTCTTTTCCATAAGATATTTTATAACAGCATGGTCGGTGTGAACAATAACTTTAGAATCAACAATGTAAGATCTAAATTTATCACAAGCAAACACCATTGCTAAGAATTCTTTTTCAGTAGTACCATAATTTTGTTGAGCACTGTCTAGAGTTTTACTAGCATAATGAATAACATTTAATTTTTTATCAACTCTTTGTCCTAGAACAACACCAACATCATAATCACTAGCATCACACATAATTTCAAAAGGCAAGTTCCAATCAGGTGGTTCAACAAAAGGTGCGGAAACCAAGGCTTTCTAAAGTGTTTCATAGGCTTCTACACAATCATCATCAAAAACAAATGGAACTTCCTTTTGTAAAAGATTTGTAAGAGGCCTAGATCAAGGAGATATTCCCTAGAGGCAAAAATAAAGTTGTTATTTATATTTCCTTATATCATGATAAATGTTTATTATTCATGTTAGAATTGTATTAACTGGAAACTTGATACATGTGTGAATACATAGACAAAAAAAGTTTCCCTAGTATGCCTCTACTTGACTAGCTCGTTAATCAAAGATGGTGTAGCGACCCGACCTCAGACGGTCAAGCCTCTGTGTTGCTGTGCCATCCCTGGATCAGTATGCTGGCACACACAGTACATCAATGTATATATCAAAGTGCAATCACATGTATAATTAACGTAAAACTGATATATACCTCATAAGTCTCAGTGGAAACAAGTAATCGGGTGTGGAGTCCCATCAACGCCATCGGCAGGTTGAGTGTAGACCATAACCTGCACTGTACTCTTACTCGAGGAAGTAAATATCTGCAACATGATACGTTGCAGCCGTGTAGGTCAGTACATTGAATGTACCGCAAGATCACAACATGAGAAAACAGATGATAAAACTATACTATATGCAATATGGCTTTGTGGCTCGTATGCGAGTTTTGTTTGCGTAAAAGCTGATTTATTTTCCCTACATCAATGGAATAAATGAAGTCTGTACTATGGAGTTTTCTATCATGACATGGTTCCGCCAACCGATGTCTCATAGCCCAAAATCATCATAAGTTGCCCACAATTAAGTTATCAATCCGGTGTTGAGAGTTCCAAGATAGATCCAAGTCCAGATGCTCAAGTTGTCCGTAACCGGGGACATGGCTAATCGATTAGGTTTAAACCCTCTGCAGAGGTTTGTACACTTTACCCGCAAGATTCGATCCCTTTTTTTACGTTCTCGCACTTCAGGGTGTTTGAGAACAAGACGACCGAAACATGGTCTTCCGAAGAGTTCCTCGACCACCGTCGGTGCTCATCCAATCCTACCAGTAGTTCTACATCTTCTAGCACCGCCCCACCAGATTCACCACTAAGGTCAACCAAGCCAGAGCGCATAGTGACTTCGCGGTTGCACGTAAGCTTCCGGGCATGAAGTATTCTTCCGCCTCTTTGAGTCTGGGTGAAGCTTTCCGCAAGATGTCATGGCGCTTCTCCATGCATCCCGCCAACCACCGGTTTCTCCAGGTGCCCGTCAACCGTCCTTCACCCAAAGAGTGTGTATTGAATTCTTGTCTCGAGTCTTGAAGTCTTGATGCCTTGAAGATGCAGTCCTTGCAGATTCCATCATGGAGTTGTCGTCATTGACGAGATCCTCCATTCTCACACCACTCTCGTGCACTCATACCAAACCCCGTCTACTATAGCGTAGCATTAAAATAAAATATCGTCCCGGGCTTGGTAACAGGGTGATGGGTTCCTACCTCATGCATACTACTCAACTACAAGAATTCAATATCACTACTGGAGGGTGGTTGCAAAGATGCCACTAAATGTAATAAAACATAGGTATGAAAGCATGGTCAAAGTGAACTTGCCTGGTAAGTTGATGAAGATAACAACACTCTCGAATAATGACTTGGTAGAACTATTCGTCACTCCGTTGAAAATCTATATAGTCAAACATAGTATTCATATAAGCAAACATCCTAGCAAACAATTTTAACACTCATAATAAAACCAACAAATAAAAATGCAAATCAAGGGACACCAAATAAAAACAAAGGAAAACTACACAACAAAACTACTAAAGAAAACTCTAAGTCATAACACAAAAATAGTTTTGTCGTAAGTAAAATTTAACATCAAAGGAAATACCAACATAATAAATAATCTGAAAAGAAAATATAAAACAACTAATTTTAACAGAAAGTATTTTTCATAAACTTTTAATAGCAAAAAGAAACAAATAAAAAAGCTTTATGAAACACTAACTATGACCTAAACAAGTTTTCATACAAAACTAAGAAAAACAAATTTTTAAAATAAAAACAAAATTTTCTTTGGTTGACTAGCAGAAACAAAACTAAATTTGTCAAAAATGGCAAAAAGAAATAATTTAAAACTAATAAAAACAATAAAGAAAAGACTAAAACAAAACTATAACTAAAACAATACTGTTTTGATAAAATCCTAATTTTAAAATAAACTAAAAATAAATAACTATATCCTACTGGATAGACAAAACAATAACAAATCCGTAGCAAAAGGAATCAATCAAAAATATTTTATAAAAGTCAAGTTATGGCCAAATTACTAATTTGAACAAATTTCATCAATTCAATTTTAAACTACTCAAATTTGAAATCCAATTGCAGAAACAGAAACTTTAACAAATTGTGACACAATGCAAAAAGAATCACTCAAATTGGATCTAAAACATAAAAGTTATTCGAATTCTAAAAACAGAACTAATTACGTAAACTAAAACAAAACAGAAAAAAAGAAAAACCTAAGCGTCGGCTAGCCTACACGTGGCGCAACACGACTGGGCGTGGCGTGCGAGTGCCCTAAACTACGAACGGACGGCCGAGACTTAAGACAAATGGCACGCTGCGGCTAACAGAGAAAAACCGAGATGACTCGGTTCGATCTAAACCGGACAATAAACCAAAGTGAACCGATCTAATAAAAAAACCTAACTGTTCGATTCTAATCTAATCTGGGCCGTATAAAGTAGATCGGACGGACGAGGAGGAGAGAGCTCACCGCGGTGGTGGTTGTGGCAGCAGCGTCGGGCGGCAACGGTGGCGGCGCTCCGGTGATCTTCAAGGCCGGGTTGAGCGGCCAGGAGATGAAGCGGGCGATTTACGAGTCCAACGGTGGTCGTGGCGTCGGTGGAGGTGGTCTGAGAGGCAGTCGGCAGCCGAGGCTCGGCGGCGGTGGCGTTCGGGTGATCGACGGCGACGGTGCCCCGGGCTGCCTGGAGGCTCGGGCGAGGCACGGGAGGTGCGGTGGACGGTGTAGAGGCGATTGGTACAAGTGGTGGGGCTCGGGGCGGCGGAGGGGTGGCTACGGCGACAATGGCGCTGATGCGGAGGCGGAGCTCAGCGAGCGATTCAGCGTGAACAGAGGGTTTCGGGGTCGGGAGGCGGAGCAGGGGTGAGGGAGGGGTATAAATAGGAGCGGGGTCGACTTGGAGGAGGGGGAAGATCAGGGAGGAGATCCCGAGGATCACGGGATACGGCGGCGGCGCGATCCGGCTTGGGCCGTTGCGGCTTGGTGTGAGGAGGAAGAAGGTGGCGGGTTCCACCCGTCGGTGGCTGAGGAAGGGTGCGAGGATCAGGCGGCTGGGCGGAGGCGTTTGAGGCGTCTTGTGTAATGTCAGGCTGAAAGGCAGTGGGCAGTTGGTGCGGGAAGAGAGAGAGAGGATCTTTGTCTTTGGCTGGGTCGGAAAGGCCAGGTGGGCCGGGGGAGAGAGTTAGGGGTCCGCTAGGCTTCGGCCTTTTTGTTTTTTTATAAAACACAAACAACAAAACAAACACCAATAAATAAGTAAATAATATTATATAGACATATAATATATCAAAATTTTCAGAAAAAGATTTCCTACAACATGAACTCTTTTTCAAGTTCAAATAAAATCCTCAAAAATTTACAAAACTCAAATAGTGTTGCTGTTGCAATAAAACCCAACAAAAATCATTTTTAAAATACCAAAATTATTTCAAATTTATTTTCTCCTAATTTTCTATTGAAGGGAATCATTTTACCCTAATTTCCATTTATTTATTTTTAGGAGAAAAATACTTTGAATAAAATCCAAATAATTCCAACTTTGAAAGGGAGTTTCAAAATACTTTCAAATGACTTTCAATTTGATTCTTTTTAACTTCCAACTCATATTTCATATAATTGAAGAAGTCATTTTATCTTCTCTCATGAAAATCTTTGAGTTGTATAAAGTTTCTGAATTTGGAATATTTCCAAACTGAATTCAAATCTTTTCAAAACCCTTTTCATTATTTAAATGGAAGAAGTCATATCATCTTCACTCTAGGGTTTTGTGTTGGAATGAAATTGAATTCATTGAGATCCAAAAGGGCAAAGGGAAAGTTTGGGAAAGTCATTTCATTCCCTCTCATTCAACTTTCAAAAAGTTTCAAATCCTACTCAATTTCACTCAATCAATCAAACAAATGATCAAACAACAAGCATAGTTATTTATTTAATATAACATTCCAAAAATTTAGAATTTTGGGATGTTACAGATGGTTAAGTTTCCTGACCATAGACATCTGTTGTCATTTGATGAACGGGGTCACATCATTAGGAGAATGATGTGATGGACAACACCCATCCGTTAGCTTAGCATAATGATCGTTAAGTTTTATTGCTATTGCTTTCTTCATGACTTATACATATTCCTTTGACTACGAGATTATGCAACTCCATAATACCGGAGGAACACCTTGTGTGCTATGAAATGCCACAACGTAACTGGGTGATAATAAAGATGCTCTATAGGTGTCTCCGAAGGTGTTTGTTGGGTTGGCATAGATCGAGATTAGGATTTGTCACTCCGAGTATCAGAGAGGTATCTCTGGGCCCTCTCGGTAATGCACATCACGATAAGCCTTGCAAGCCATGTGAATAATGAGTCAGTTGCGGGATGATGAATTACGACGAGTAAAGAGACTTGCTGGTAACAAGATTGAACTAGGTATTATGATACCGATGATTGAATCTCGGGAAAGTAACATACCAATGACAAAGGAAATAACTTATATTGTCATTGCGGTTTGACCGATAAAGATCTTCGTAGAATTGTAGGAACCAATATGAGCATACAGGTTCCACTGTTGGTTATTGACTGGAGATGTGTCTCGGTCATGTCTAGATAGTTCTCGAACCCGTAGGGTCAGACGCTTAACGTCCGATGACGATTTGTATTATGAGTTATGTGTTTTTGGTGACTTTCGTGGGGTTAGCATGACAGATGTCCTAGGGTGAGGACTTAGTCGTGGAGCCATCGCACTAGGTTAGCTTAAAGGGGTTAATCAGAACAAAGGACACAGGAGTTTATACTAGTTCGGCCCCTTGTAGTGAAGGTAAAGGCCTAATCCAGCTTGAGGTGGTATTGCTTATGTTTCGATTACCAGGGAGCGAATACGCTTGACCTAGCTTTCGATCTCTCATCTCTTGCCCTAAGCCGTTGCCGGGTCGTCCCCTTATATACACTGGTTGACGCCCCGCGGCTTGTAGAGTCCTGGTCGGCTCATACAAACATGTCCAGCTCGGTGACTGTAACATCCCAAATTTCCAATTTGGAATGTTATACATAGAGCATCATTGCATATCATATTTTTCGATGCATTTTTTCTCGATCCTAGAAATTCTACACAACTCAAGGACCCTCGGAGAGAGTTGGGGATTTTCGTTATTTTCATATTTGAGTTTTCTCAAATTTTGAAAATAGGATCATTGATTTTAATTATTTTGTCTTCAATTATTTCTATTACAAAAATATGAGAGAGGGAATAAAATGACTTTCCCAAAAAAAAGAAATAATGAAGATTTAATAATAAAATCAAATAAGATTTTATTTTGGAGTTTTTCGCCTTTTTATTTGAATTTAGGAAAAATGTGCGTTTTTCAAAATTGCATTTAGGCCCCAAATAAATGTTCATTAAATCCGGCTTGATTTTAGAAGCCAGGGAATATTTATTTCGGGATTTTTGCAGTCCGTTTAGTACTTCTTTTGTTTTTTCCGAGCGTAATTATTTAAAAAATCGAACCGACCTTGGGCGTGCTGGCGGGACACCGCCGGGGCACTCTATAAATAGCGGCCGACCGGCGCCCAGAGCCCAACCGCCCGCAGCCCGCGCCACCCGCCGCCACCGCCCGGCCCGAGCCGCCGCCGCCCACTCGCCCGCGCCCAAACCCTAACCCTAGGACCCCGCCGCGCCAGATCCGCCGCCACCCGCCGCCGCCGGACTCCGCCGCCGTCGCCGGAGCCTCGCCGGAGTTCGCCGCCGCCGAGGTTCGCCGCAGCCTCGTGTTCCGCGCCGGTTTTTTTTAGAAAACCGAGCGGTTTTTATTACGGTTTTTTTCGGTTTTTTTAGTTTTCATTTTGTTAGTTTTCGGTTTTTTCGGTTTAGGTTAATTAGCGGACGTTCGTCCGTTAGTTCGTTTAAACAAACGCGTTCGTCAGATTTGTTTAGTTAACGAATGTTCGTTCGTTAACCCGTTCGTCGTTTTTCTTTTTCTCGGATTTAATCCGCGATTTTTCTGATCGTGATTCCAAATCCGATTTTCGTTTTAGTATAACTTTTCGCTCGTTTATCGGAATCAGGTGATTCAAGCGCCTAGAGTTTCGTCTCGAAACCCTTTTTCCGAATAATCTACTTAAACAAGTTTTTGCTTCGGTAAAATTTGACCTAGATCCAGATTAGTAGAACGAAGCTGTTTTCTTCCGCCTTTTGACTTTTGTTGCTTCGTTTAATTTGATTCTTTTTGCAAACCGAAGTTCTTAAGTTGAACTATCTGGTTAGATCTATTTGAGTTTTACCTGTGCATTAGATGAGTACTTATTGCATTCTTGTTTGTTTGTCTGCGATAGAATACCCGGAGTGCGCCGCGTGTTACTTCGAGTCTCTAGGTTTCGCGGATCATCAGCAAGGCAAGTAACACTTTGATCATACTTTTCTCATACCCAGTTTTTATGCATTAGATCTATCCTCAAACATTGCATGATTAGGATCTAATTAAATTGTGGGATGGGAAGTAGTTGAGGTAGTACCTATTACCTGTTTTATTATAAACCTTTGGGAGTTACTTCTACGCTTGCTCATTATGCCATGCTATGCTAGTAGACGTGGATTGGGTGAGTGTATCCATGACAGATGTGAGATTGTTATTTAATGGTTTATTTAAGGTGGCAACTTAAACACACATCTGGGTGGATTGAGGCACCTGGTTTCTATCAGGACTTGCTTGTATTTCTTCGGACCGCCACCCAGGCTCAAAGGGATCATGAGATTATTCAAACTAGAAACTTCCGTGTGCAGCCACAAGCCATTATGGGCTCTGGCGTAGTTGACTAAGTTGTGCGGACTCTTACGGGTAGACTAGCAGATGTAGGGGAAAGTAGGTGTACCGGTCTACCCACAAGTAAGGTGCTAGTGCTTCTGAAAGACTATGTCTCGGTCATCCGTTTCTCAAACACCATGTAGTGCGAGAAACCAAACGGAGGCGATCGAGTCTTGTGGGGAAAAGTGCGCAAACCTCTGCAGAGTGTATAAACTAATCATGGTTAGCCGTGTCCCCGGTTATGGACATCTTGAGTATCTAGTACCTGGATATCATGTGAATCTCATCATGTTACTTCTAATTTAATATTGTTGGGTTTGTTAATGAGTACTTTTAATTGGGATTGAGAATGCTGTCAACCATTCTCAATGTTTCACAACCACCATGATAGTTAAATAAATTTATTCCATTGCAGTAGGGAAAAATTGGCTTTATGCAAAAACTGTAACCATAGAGCTTTCCACCAGCCATATATGCATGTAGTATAGGCTATTCACTCCATTGTTTCTCTATGTGTTACATTGCCAAAGATATTCCATGTCTTGACCCGTTTTCGGCTGCAACGTTTCATGTTGCAGACTTTTCGCATGACGAGTAAGGTGCATAGGTCGTGGTTCTATACTCGGTGATGCCGTTGGAGTTGATGGACTCGCTTATTCTTCCAAGCCTTCATTGTTATCGTATTAGATGGCCTTAAGCCATATTTAGTTTATTAATTTCTCTCTTGAGACATTCGATTGTAATAAGTGTGTGATTGCTACTCTGTTATAAATCCTTGATCGTGTGGTGTCGGCATTCTTGATCCGGGGATGACACCGAGCACAGAGATCGATCGCTTTGAGGTCAGTCGCTACAAAGATGGTATCGAGCACACCGATCAGAGGACACGACCATTAAGCTAAAGCCCTAGATCACTACTCTCTTCTCATTTCTAACTCCTCATCTTTTCTACTCTTTTAGGATGACTAAGCGAGGATCAAGTTCACTCAGCCGGATGAGGATACACCCTTTGGAAGACACCTGAAGGAAGTCACTAAGTACCTTAACATCGGATTACCAAGCTTCACCGGGACTTACAATTCCACTTTACCCGAATATGAGCGCTGGAAGATTCAAGCTCAAGTTCCCGGAAGGACGTTTGCGCCAATCACGGAGCCCATAGAGTGTGTTTTCGATGCACCAACCTGGAGTCTGGGAAAGAGCATGGCAGCTCACATAACCATGGGACGCATTGGAGAAGTTTACAAAGAAGACCTCAAGGATACTACCTACCAGATTTGCGGATGCCGAGATGAACAATGGGAGATAGTTGGCACTAAGAAGGACCGATCCATTGCCGCTTTCATCCAGGAGTTAAACCAGCACATTCGGCGTCAGGAGAACCAGATGTGCGCAGACATGATGGAGTTGAAGACAACAAAAGCCAAGATTATCGAACTAGAAGGAGAACTGAAGGCCACTCGCAAGGACTACATGGAGGAGATTGTAGCTCTAGTGGGACAAAATGGCGATCTTAAGGAGAAGATTGAAGAACTCATGGGAAATTCAGCACCGGAGGAGAAGATGAAGATAGCACCTGTCCAGAGAACTACATCATCATCGGCATTTACACCGATTCCGATCCTAGTGATGATGATTACGAAGATGAAGCTGGAGCAGATATCATGGAGTCTTCTTCGGAGCAGTTTTTCTAGTTGACCACCATAACAGTAGTAGATTACCCCCATGTTATATTAGTTTTAGTTTCAGCGCTTTGTAACGATAGATAGACCATTGTATGCCCTTGTTTGAATTGATTGGAGCGATATTGTGTGATTTGTCTCATGTGCATATGGGTAGTGTTTCTCTCTAGACCTCATTCTATTCTAAATTCTCGTCTTTTCTTTAAACCCCTCAGATGCCTCCGAGGCGCGACCCCGGATTTGTTTTCCCGCTAGAGATCACTCAGTTGATTCAGCAGCAGAGTGCCTTGATTCAAACATCGGTACAGAACCAAGGCAACAACAACAACAAAAACAACCCACCGCCACCACCACCTGTTGACCATTTGACCTGTTTCTTAAGGCTGAATCCGCCGGTGTTTTCCAGTAGCACCGAGCCGATTGTTGCAAATGATTGGCTCTGTAAGATAGGGAGGGAGTTGACCACTGCAGGATGTACAGATGGAGAAAGGGTGAAGTTTGCCGCACATCAGCTCGAAGGACCCGCAGCAGCATGGTGGGAGAATTTTACTGACCACTTACCTGTAGAGACACTATCACATGGGATCGGTTTGACAAGCTTTCCGTCTTGCCCATGTTTCAGCAGGAGCTATGGCCATGAAGAAGCGTGAGTTTCGCAACCCACGCCAAGGAGGACGGACGGTTGGCACAAGATGTAGATGATTTCAGTAAGCTAGCACGTTATGCCCCAGATAGCGTTGCTTTCTGCACGCACTAAGCGAGGAGAAGTTTCTAGAAGGACCGAATGATGAGATGAGCATGCAGTTGATGGTAGCCACTTTCAATAACTACCAGGAGTTAGTAGATCGTGCTCTCATGATTGAAGGGAAGCAGCAGATTGAAAATCGCAAGAGGAAGTATGGACGGGGAAGAATAACTCGAGCTCAGCAGAAACTTCGCTTTACCCGAAGCCGGGAGGACAATTTCAGCATACCCATGGAGGAGGTAGCTCGCACAACCATAATGGCACCAAGAATGGGAACGGGAATGGAGGAAGCAATGGACAGAACCGCACCAACCCGTCAACACGATCCAAGGTAGATCTGAGCCACATCACTTGCTTTAAGTGCCGCAAGACTGGGCATTATGCAAATGATTGTCCAGAAGGCCAGAATGGTTGATGATTATCGAGGATTGAATGAAGTGACCATTAAGAACAAGTACCCACTGCCGATGATCAATGACTTGTTTGACCAATTGCAAGGGGCTAAGGTGTTTTCAAAGATCGATTTGCGATCAGGGTACCATCAATTGAAGATTCGAGAGCAGGATATACCTAATACGGCTTTTACCACCAGGTACGGGCTGTATGAGTACACCGTTATGTCATTTGGTCTGACTAACGCACCTGCCTATTTTATGAACATGAAGAACAAACTCTTTATGGAGTGTGTGGATAAGTTCTGCGTGGTTTTCATTGATGATATTTTGGTTTACTCGAAGAATGAAGAGGAGCATAAGGAGCATTTGCGTTTGGTACTCGAGAAGCTCAGAGAACATCAGTTATATGCCAAGTTCAGCAAGTGTGAGTTTTGGTTGAAGGAAGTTGGATTTCTTGGACATGTTATATCCGGAGAAGGTATAGCAGTAGACCCCACTAAAGTTGTCACTGTAACAAACTGGGAAGCGCCAACAACAGTGGGAGAGATCCGGAGTTTCCTTGCACTAGAAGGATACTACCGGAGATTCATTAAAAAATTCTCAAGAACTGCGAAGCCTATGACAGAATTATTAAAGAAGGATACCAAGTTCATTTGGACTGAGGAGTGTGAAGCTAGTTTCCAAGAGTTGAAGAAACGTTTGGTTACCTCACCAGTGTTAATTCTGCCAGATCAGACCAAGGATTACGAGGTATATTGCGACGCTTCACGTCGAGGACTTGGAGCAGTGCTTATGCAGGAGGGGAGAGTTGTTTCGTATGCTTCACGACAGCTTAAGCCTCATGAGCTAAATTATGCTATGCATGATTTGGAGTTAGCAGCCGTAGTGCATGCATTGAAGACATGGAGACATTTCCTCATTGGAAACCATTGTGAGGTGTATACGGATCACAAGAGTTTGAAGTACATCTTCACGCAGAAGGAGCTAAATCTCAGGCAGAGGAGATGGTTGGAGCTCATCAAAGATTATGATATGAGATTGCATTATCACCCCGGAAAGGCTAACGTTGTAGCAGACGCGTTGAGCCGTAAGAGTCATGTCAACGCGTTAATGACGGGAGAAATACCAAAGGAGTTAGCCGAGGATCTTCGAGAGCTATGTTTGGAAATAGTTACGAGGGGCTATGTAGCAGCATTGGAGATTCAGTCAACTTTGATGGACAAGATCAGGGAAGCTCAGAAGACTGACAAAGAGATTGTCTCCATAAAGGAGAAAATGAGCGAAGGAAAGGCTAAGGGATTTCGTCAGGATGAGCATGATACCCTATAGTTTGAGGACCGTGTTTATGTGCCCAATGACCCGGAGATCAGGAAGTTGATTCTACAAGAGGCACATGATTCACCATAATCGATTTACCCAGGAAATACCAAGATGTATTTGGATTTGAAGAATACTTTCTGGTGGACCGGAATGAAGAAGGATATTGCAGAGTACGTAGCAGTTTGTGATGTATGTCAGAAGGTGAAGGCAGAACATCAGAAGCCAGCAAGATTGTTACAACCATTGCCTATACCCGAATGGAAGTGGGATAAACTAGGTATGGATTTCATCACGGGATTGACCAGGACTCGCTCGAGCTATGACTCGATTTGGGTTGTAGTTGACCGTTTGACGAAGGTAGCTCATTTCATTCCAGTAAAGACTACTTACAGCAGTGCCAAATTGGCTAAGATATACATGACAAGGATTGTATGCTTGCATGGAGTTCCAAGGAGTATCGTATCCGATAGAGGAACCCAATTCACCTCAAAGTTCTGGAAGCAGTTGCACGAAACTTTGGGAACCAGGCTGGAGTTTAGACCAGCTTTTCATCCACAGACAGATGGACAAACCGAGAGAGTCAACCAGATTTTGGAGGATATGCTTAGAGCTTGTGCTTTGGATTATGGATCAAGTTGGGATGACAACTTGCCGAGCGGAGTTTTCTTATAACAACATTTACCAAACCAGTCAAGATGGCACCTTTCAAGCCTTATGCGGAAGGAGGTGCAGGACCCCGTTGTTGTGGGATGAAGTTGGAGACCGCCATTTGTTTGGACCGGATTTAATTAAGGAGTCTGAACAGAAAGTAAAGTTGATTCGCGATAGGATCAAGGTAGCCCAGTCAGGACAAAAAAGCTATGCGGATTCAAAACGCAAGGAGACAGAATACAAAATCGGAGACAGAGTTTATCTTCGAGTATCGCCACTTCGAGGAGTTAAGCGTTTTGGAGTTAAGGGAAAGTTAGCACCTCGATTTGTTGGACCTTATCGTGTTTTGGAACGTATGGGAGAAGTTGCGTACAAGTTGGAATTACCCGAAGGATTGTCAGGAGTTCATGACGTGTTTCATGTTTCTTAGTTGAAGAAGTGTCACGTAGAGATGGCTGATATACCACTGAGAGATACCGTGCCACTAGAAGCAATTCAGTTGAATGATGATTTGACCTATGAGGAGAAACCAGTTAAGATTCTGGAGTATGCCAGTAGAGTCACTCGTAGCAAGGTTATTAAGTTTTGCAAAGTTCAGTGGGGCCACCACACAGAGGATGAAGCCACCTGGGAACGAGAGGAAGATTTGCTTAAGGACCACCCTCACCTATTTTCTAGCCAACCCGAATCTCGAGGGCGAGATTCATCTTAAGGGGGTAGGTTTGTAACACCCCAAATTTCCAATTTGGAATGTTATACATAGAGCATAATTGCATATCATATTTTTTGTTGCATTTTTGCTCGATCCTAGAAATTCTACACAACTCAAGGACCCTCGGAGAGAGTTGGGGATTTTCGTTATTTTCATATTTGAGTTTTCTCAAATTTTGAAAATAGGATCATTGATTTTAATTATTTTATCTTCAATTATTTCTATTACAAAAATATGAGAGAGGGAATAAAATGACTTTCCCAAAATAAAGAAGTAATGAAGATTTAATAATAAAATCAAATAAGATTTTATTTTGGAGTTTTTCGCCTTTTTATTTGAATTTAGGAAAAATGTGCGTTTTTCAAAATTGCATTTAGGTCCCAAGTAAATGTTCATTAAATCCGGCTTGATTTTAGAAGCCGGGGAAAATTTATTTCGGGATTTTTGGAGTCCGTTTAGTACTTCTTTTGTTTTTGTTTTTCCGAGCGTAATTATTTAAAAAAAAGTGAACCAACCTTGGGCCGTGCCCGAGAGGGACAACGCTCGGGGGCACGCTATAAATAGCGACCGTGCCACAGCCGCCCCGCAGCCCGCGCCACCCCGCCGCCACCCGCCCCGACCCAAGCCGCCGCCCGACCCACTCGCCCTCGCTCAAAACCTAACCCTAGGACCCGCCGCCCGCCAGATCCGCCGCCACCCGCCACGGACTCCGTCGCCGTCGCCGGAGCCTCGCCGGAGTTCGCCGCCGCCTCGTGTTCCGCACCGGTTTTTTTTAGAAAACCGAGCGGTTTTTATTACGGTTTTTTCGGTTTTTTTAGTTTTCGTTTTTTTTAGTTTTTGTTTTTTCGGTTTAGGTTAATTAGCGGACGTTCGTCCGTTAGTTCGTTTAAACGAACGCGTTCGTCAGATTTGTTTAGTTAACGAACGTTCGTTCGTTAACGGTTCGTCGTTTTTCTTTTTCTCGGATTTAATCCGCGATTTTTCTGATCGCAATTCCAGATCCAATTTTCGTTTTAGTATAACTTTTCGCTCGTTTATCGGAATCAGGCGATTCAAGCGCCTGGAGTTTCGTCTCGAAACCCTCTTTCCGAATAATCTACTTAAACAAGTTTTTGCTTTGGTAAAATTTGACCTAGATCCAGATTAGTAGAACGAAGCTGTTTTCTTCCGCCGTTTGACTTTCGTTGCTTCGTTTGATTTAATTCTTTTTGCAAACCGGAGTTCTTAAGTTGAACTATCTGGTTAGATCTATTTGAGTTTTACCTGTGCATTAGATGAGTACTTATTGTATGCTTGTTTGTTTGTCTGCGATAGTATACCCGTAGTGCGCCGCCTGTTACTTCGAGTCTCTAGGTTTCGCGGATCATCAGCAAGGCAAGTAACACTTTGATCATACTTTTCTCAGACCCAGTTTTTATGCATTAGATCTATCCTCAAACATTGCATGATTAGGATCTAATTAAATTGTGGGATGGGAAGTAGTTGAGGTAGTACCTATTACCTGTTTTATTATAATCCTTTGGGAGTTACTTCTACGTTTGCTTATTATGCCATGCTATGCTAGTAGACGTGGATTGGGTGAGTGTATCCATGACAGATGTGAGATTGTTATTTAATGGTTTATTTAAGGTGGCAACTTAAACACACATCCGGGTGGATTGAGGCACCTGGTTTCTATCAGGACTTGCCTGTATTTCTTCGGACCGCCACCTGTGCTCAAAGGGATAATGAGATTATTCAAACTAGAAACTTCCGTGTGCAGCCACAAGCCATTATGGGCTCTGGCGTAGTTGACTAAGTTGTGCGAACTCTTACGGGTAGACTAGCGTATGTAGGGGAAAGTAGGTGTACCGGTCTACCCACAAGTAAGGTGCTAGTGCTTCTGAAAGACTATGTCTCGGTCATCCGTTTCTCAAACACCATGTAGTGCGAGAAACCAAACGGAGGCGATCGAGTCTTGTGGGGAAAAGTGCGCAAACCTCTGCAGAGTGTATAAACTAATCATGGTTAGCCGTGTCCCCGGTTATGGACATCTTGAGTATCTAGTACCTGGATATCATGTGAATCTCATCATGTTACTTCTAATTTAATATTGTCGGGTTTATTAATGAGTACTTTTAATTGGGATTGAGAATGCTGTCAACCATTCTCAATTTTTCACAACCACCATGATAGTTAAATAAATTTATTCCTTTGCAGTAGGGAAAAGTTGGCTTTATGCAAAAACTGTAACCATAGAGCTTTCCACCAGCCATATATGCATGTAGTATAGGCTATTCATACCATTGTTTCTCTATCTGTTACATTGCCAGCATATTCCATGTGCTGACCCGTTTTCGGGCTGCAACATTTCATGTTGTAGACTTTTCAGACGACGAGTAAGGTGCATAGGTCGTGGTTCTATACTCAGTGATGTCGTTGGATTTGATGGACTCGCTTATTCTTCCAAGCCTTCCGCTGTTATCGTATTAGATGGCCTTAAGCCATATTTAGTTTATTAAGTTCTCTCTTGAGACATTCGATTGTAATAAGTGTGTGATTGCTACTCTGTTATAAATCCTTCGAGTACTGTGTGGTGTCAGCATTACTGATCCAGGGATGACACTAAGCACAGAGATCAGACTGTTTGAGGTCTTGTCGCTACAGTGACTTATCTTACATGCCATACAATATAAGTTACATATACATGGCGGTTTACACTCACGGGCCTTAAGCCGCCTTTGGGTTTAGGCCCTTTAACAAGCCTACTTCATGAACCGTCATCTTCAACATACTGATGGGCTTTGTTTAAATAAACTACCATTGGGATAACCCGCCCCTCTTGGGCGGGTCATATCCAATAGTCATATCCCCAACATTAGGCCCCAGGTTGATTTGAACTTGTTCATGTCAATCTTCAATACTCAGAAAAATCCTTCTTCATCTTCCTGCATTATATTGTAACCCGCCATGACGTCCTCTCCTGAGATTGCGGCGACCCGCCATGACATCACCTGTTATTAATATTATGGCCTGAATCTTAATAAATCTTTTCTTTTAATGAACCTCCAAATATCGAGGCACTTGCGCCGTCACGTATCCATTTTCTTGTCTCCTCGATTCCCGCACGTACCACAGGATCTCTTTTCACTCTCCCCCTTTTGCCTTCTTGCCATCTTCTTCCTCCTCGCAACGCTCCAGCGCTTCCGAACTCCGCCGCTGTCGACCTTCATCCACTGCTTCGACTCCGGCCGTTGCATCACCCTGAACGAACCAGAACCTCGCGGCGCTCCTCCACTGTTCATCAGGGTCGGTAAATCTTCACTTTTCCTCTTAACAGATCTGCCTTAGGGCTACCCTGTTCGTCAGTGTTCATCACCGTTCCTCCTTCTCTTTCTTAGATTGCATAGCTTTGATCTGAAAACGGCACCAGTCTTGTGCGGTAGTAGTTTTAGCACTTGGTTTTTAATATCAGAACATATCCTCATTGCAACAGATCTCATCTGGGTATCCCCACTTTTCTGCTACCGCCACCTTAGGTTTATATTTTATTTCATTTCTCTGAACTTCTGCAGATCCAATTTTATAGCTCCAATCTGTTGAAACCTGTTTGTCCCAACACTTAGTAAAATTTGTTGTTGATCATATCATGGCTTCCAGTGCTAGTCATGGCGGCTTACATAACCGGCTTATAATTACCCATATATCATTAGGCCCCATTTAAGCCTCCATTTTGAATATATATTGCTGCTTTTTATTTATGGCTTCAATGAATCAATTTGAACCGGCAAATTTTTTCTTTCCTTTAGGCTTCTCCATTCACAATGCCGCCGAAAACAGTCACTTCATGTAACTGGGTTCCCTCCATTGTCACTGAGAACACTTTGAAAGATTTTGTGAAAAGTCGGGTACTTGCCATCAAAGAGTGTTATGCATTATCGCGCCCCTGATCCAGGCGAAGAAAGACCTCGGCCAAAGGATGATGAAGTCATTGTTTTTACTGATCACATGAACCGGGGCTTCTCACCACCCGGTTCTAAATTTTTCCGAGATGTTCTGCAACTTTTTGAACTCCATCCTCAAGACATCGGACCCAATTCCGTGTCAAACATCTGCAACTTTCAAGTCTTCTGCAAAGTATACCATGAAGAGGAGCCCAGCATTAAACTCTTTATGGCGTATTTTTATTCAAACTGCCAAAACGAGTTTACCAACGGACCGAGCTTGGAACTTGGCGGAATCTCAATTCAACGAAGAAGAGATGCCATCTTCCCCTACGCTTACTTGCCGAGTCACCCAAAAGATTGGAATCAGACATGGTTTTATTGCAATGATACCTCTCCGGCTGATGAGAATCCATTGCCGGGTTATCGCGCCCAACGCCTTGACACAAAACATCATCTTCCAGAAAAGCTTACCGCTGCTGAACGTAAAAAGCTTGCTCCCACTATTGCGAAGGTCAAGGCTCTGCTGGGAAATGGTTTGACTGGCATTGACTAGGTTCGGTGTTGGGTTTCCTGGCGGATTATCCCTTTAAGCCGCCGACCCGACATAATGTGTACATACACGGGTGGCCTAAAGGATCCTCTGTGCCATAGCTCCGTGCGTTTGACTGATGAAGCGATCACTGAAATGACAAAAACTCTTCTAAATGAAGATCTAGAAGACTGCAGCAAAGTGGGTCTGAATCCTTTCTGCAAGCTTAACCCGCCACCGGATATGAGTCTCTAACTTTCTTCACTTTTATCTCATTAGTCAAATATTCTATTAACTCAACTTTGCTGACTTCCACAGGTTGAATCTAATTTTTGGAAGGAAAAATATGACCATGAAGCTGCCAAAAAGGCCAGGGCTGCCAAGAAAGCCGCCAAGAAAACAACCAAGGGAGCTAAGAAGAAATCAAGCACTTCTGATATGTTTGAACTGAATGACAATTCTGAGTCGGAGGTAGCCCTTGACTCCCTTGGCTCCTTTTTCAATTATCTTATTGACCCTGATTATTGTCAGGATGACACGAGGGCCAGCCAAGCAGTTGAAGAAGAGGTAATGGTTTTTTCCTCCGTCTCAGAGCCTTTGCCAAGACAGAAATTTCGACGAGTAACCCGGAAAGTAAGGTTTTCACACCCATTAGCTCATTTGGATCCTCACTTTCTTTTGAAGCAATAGCAGCACGAGAACCGGCGACAAACTCGGAACAGCGGAGGTGAAGAGTTATCCTCCGGCTTACCAAATACTCCAGCTCGTCGAAAATGTCAAAACGAGGTCCTTCCGAACTTAAACTCTTTTTATCCACTAGCGGGTCTCATTCACCAGCCGCTTAATTCTTCCGATTCAAATTACCAGGAGATTTCTCGCTCTTCCTCCGGCGATTCATCACAGACCCAATTGCCGGCTTTCAAGACTGCCCCTGGGTAATAACAATTTCTTTATCTTCTACCTCCTTATGTTCCTAAATGTGTACTGACTTGTCATAATTCATGCAGTGGCCAAGCAAAACCTGGAAAGGAGGTGAAGGTGACCAAGCCAGTTGAAGATCCTAAGGTCCATGAACCGGAACAGCAAGTCCCAGCATCAGATGTTTCCGAGAAACAACCAGACGAACCTATTTATGATAGCCCGCCAAAAACCCCTGACCTCTCTGACGATCAAACAAAACTCAATCCTTTGAATACTGAATCATCAAGCCCACTCAAGCCGTCAGAAACTCATGCTGATGACGTTATGATCACTGGCACCGGCTTTACAGAACCGGCAAATCCAACTGACTTGGCCCAACATTCCGCTAAACAAGAATTCATTAAAAAAAGGTAAGTGTGATTTGATATCGCCCACTATTCTCAATTGAGTAGTAGCGAACTACCCTCTTGCTATATCAACCAGATACACACCAGCCGCGATCTTGAGATTGATATGGTGAAACAGATGCACCAGAAATATGAGGTATGAACTCCTGCTTAAATAAGTTATGTATATCTTGCCAGCCCCCAAGTCTACTGGGTATGATAAGATTGAATATGTTGTAGATTTAGAATAATCCATAAACATCTGTAGTGGAATCCTTCCAAAGTTGGCTGTCATCTTATAATTGAACCTGATTTTTAAACAATTAATTTGCATCCGTAGCCCCCAAGGGCCGGTTTAATTATCATGAATGAGCCGGTCCTATTTACCATTGTTTATAAAAGAGAGCTTCTCTGTGTAGCCCCCATGAGACGGTTGTGATTGTTTACAGCACAACCGGGTCATCATAGTAAAAAGAGACACAAGCGATATGCATTAGCCCCCAAGTGCCAAGTACTCTTGCTTGGAGAGTGCTTGGGACTTTTAATGATATGAGTCGTTGGCATGAAGAATGTTTCGGCAGGCATTAGCCCCCAAGTGCCAAATGTTGTTGCTTGCAAAAGAGTTGGGGCTTATACTCCTGTATCCCTGATATGAATGTTTTGACAATTCTATGCTTCATACAGGCCGCCACTGCTAAACATGAATCATAATTGGCTGATGCAAAGGCCCGGCTGGAGAATCAGGAGTCTGAGACCCGAAAAGCTGAGTAAAAATTCCAGTTTAGCATAGCTGAAACGGAAAAATTGAAGACCAGTTTTGAGGTGGAGAAAAACACTTGGGCTGAAGAAAAGACTGCGTTGACACAGAGCTGAAAAAGCGGAGGCGGCTCTTCAAGAGGTGACCACTGTGCTCACCGGTTTAAAGCGCCGTGTATCCCAGATGGTTTCTGCTATCTTTGGTGAGTCGTCTTGCTAATCATCACAGATGAATCCTTTACTTGGTATTATAAACCGCCTGTAACCAATCTGTGATTTACTTAGGTCCCAGGAGCAGCAACCTTAACCAAGATATGCTTGTGAAGCTCAAGGCTAATTACACCCTTGTTGAACAGCTATACACTGGAGCTCAACCTGCATTGGCTACAATTTATCCGACTAATGAAGCACCTACTCTCTTGATAGATGTTTTGAAAAAACTTTCGGTGTTGCCTGCTAGGATAGATGATATGAAGCGGTCGTCTGCAAGAGCCGGTGCTGTGAAGGTTCTGAGCTGGGCCAAGGCATGGTTACCAGAGCTAGACCCATCTGAGGTAGCTACTGGATATCCAAGCTTGAAAGAAGACGACACTTCATTTGATCAAAAGGACTTCGCTGCCTATGTGAAAGAAATACGTCCTTTGGCCAGTCTGATTGCCAATGAAACGGACCTGTCAAAATATCATCCGACTTACAGTATGGAGAATCAGAAGATGCCGACGCCGGCTTATAAAGTGATGGATCTAATCCCCCTAATCCATAAGCATACTTTTGCCCCTGAAGTTGAACCGTCTGAACTTATAGATGATGATGCTGAATTTCAAGCTTTATGTGGCATCGATTGGTCATCACCAAATTTCCAGTAGCGGAAGAAGAAGAAGAACCAGCACACGATGATCCAGAAGCCTCAAGTCAGCACGGCCAAAAAGAGTGAACCGCCGGGCGGTTCAAATATTCGAACACTATGAAAAAACACTTGATCCTTTAGGCTCATTGAGTCATGTAATAGGCTAGTAAAACTTTGATCTGTCGTGCCATCGTGCATGTTTTCCCTTTTGTGCAACAATGCTTGATCGACCATCTGAAGAATTATCTTGTGATACGTATGATAACATCGATTTATGTTGAGGAGATGTATCATTATCCTGCACACAAGTAAATCAAAAGTGCCCCGGCGGCTTACCGCGGGGCGGGTCATAATACCCTAGACAAACCAAGGCCGATTTAATCATGATTGAATATAAAAAATATCATACCTGTGATATGAATTTAAACATTGCCGACTTACCATATCAAAGCAGTTAGGGTGATAACCCAAAACTTAGAAGACAGAACTCCCAAGTACTTAATACCATCATCTGCTGGTGACATATCGTCAAAAGCCAGGCTGGGTTATCATGAACCTCAGATGTGCTCAAATATGAGATGTAATAAGTGAGGCTAAATGACCTGAATCATTGTGAAATCATACGTCAAGATAAATCCCATAAAATGTTCCAAAAATCAAGCAAGAAAACGAGGCCTTCAAAGGCTGCCAAGCCAAATATAAGCCGGACCAAGAAAAATATAGAAAAGTCATAAGTGTTAGTATTGGACCGGTTAAAAGGGATGTTGTACATCTATGATTCAAATACGATCAGGAAGCCCCCAAATAACTGTAATTGTGGCATTGCGCCGATCAAGAGGGATATTCACAGCTATGGTTCGAATACGACCAGGAAGCCCCCAAGTGACCATAATTTTGGCATTGCGCCGATTAGAGGGATATTCACAGCTATGATTCGAATACAACCACGAAGCCCCCAAGTGACCATAATTGTGGCATTGGGCCGAGCAAGAGGGATATTCACAGCTATGGTTCGAATACGACCAGGAAGCCCCCAAGTGACCATAATTGTGGCATTGCACCGATCAAGAGGGATATTCACAGCTATGGTTCGAATACGACTAGGAAGCCCCCAAGTGACCATAATTGTGGCATTGCGCCGATCAAGAGGGATATTCACAACTATGGTTCGAATACGACCAGGAAGCCCCCAAGTGACCATAATTGTGGCATTGCGCCAATCAAGAGGGTAGTAACGCTATGTTCTCTTTGGTGAATACACCTATGTTTGAACAGGAAGCTCCCAAGTGATTTGTGAGAACGGCGTTGCGCCGGATCAAGAGGGTAGTAACGCTATGTTCTCTTTGGTGAATACACCTATGTTTGAACAGGAAGCTCCCAAGTGATATTTTTGTAATAAAAAGACTCATTATTCTTGAAACGAAACGACAGAGGCCCTGATTTATCAGGGATGCCGGCTTTATTATAATCATCATAATATATACACTGTCAAGATATGTGCATTGTAAGAGCCGGTGGCTCAGGTATAATAGGCCGAAGATGAGAAATATTCCACGGCCGGTGGGTCTCCTCCTCCGACTTACGTGAGTCCTTGTGTTCACGAACATCGATAAGGTAGTATGTGCCATTGTTTAGATTCTTGCTGACCACAAAGGGTCCTTCCCAAGGTAGGGATAACTTGTGCATATCCGTTTGATCCTAGATAAGCTGGAGCACCAGGTCACCTTCTTGAAAGGTTCTGGTTTTAACCTGGTGGCTGTGACAACGGCGCAGAGATTGCTGGTAAGTCGCCGAACGAGCCACCGCGAGGTCACGCTTCTCATCCAACAAGTCAAGTGCATCTTGACGTGCCCTCTCATTATCAGCTTCAACATAAGCCGCCACTCGGGGCGAATCATGATGGATGTCGCTGGGGAGAACTGCCTCTGCTCCGTAAACCATGAAGAAAGGCGTATAACCCGTAGATCTGTTGGGGGTAGTATTGATGCTCCATAACACAGAAGGTAACTCCTCCACCCAACAACCCAGTGTCCTTTGCAAGGGAACCATAAGCTGGGGCTTGATGCCTCTTAGGATCTCCTGATTAGCTCTCTCGGCTTGACCATTAGACTGGGGGTGAGCCACAGATGATACATCAAGCCGGATATGCTCACGTTGACAAAATTCTTTCATAGCACCCTTGGATAGATTAGTGGCATTATCAGTTATGATACTGTGGGGAAAGCCAAAACGGAAAATCACCTTTTTGATGAATTGAACCGCCGTTGCCGCGTCACATTTACTGACCGGCTCTGCCTCGACCCACTTTGTAAATTTGTCAACTGCCACCAAGAGGTGTGTCTTCTTATCTTTGGACCTTTTTAAAGGCCCAACCATGTCAAGCCCCCAGACTGCAAACGACCAAGTAATTGGAATCATTCTCAATTCTTGAGCCGGCACGTGAGCTCGTCGGGAGAATTTCTGACAACCATCACATTTACTTACTAGATCCTCAGCATCAGCATGAGCCGTCAGCCAATAAAATTCATGACGAAAAGCCTTAGCCACAAGGGACTTAGAGCCGGCATGATGGCCACAATCGCCTTCATGAATTTCACGCAGAATCTCACGGCCCTCCTCTCAAGAAATACAACATTGAAACGCCCCTGTGACACTGTTGAGGGAGTCCTCGATTAGGGGGTGTCCGGATGGTCGGACTATGACCTTTGGCCGGACTCAAGGATTATGAAGATACAAGATTGAAGACTTCGTCCCGTGTCCGGATGGGACTTTCCTTGGCGTGGAAGGCAAGCTTGGCGATATGATATGTAGATCTCCTACCATTGTAACCGACTCTGTGTAACCCTAACGCTCTCCGTGTCTATATAAACCGGAGGGTTTTAGTCCGTAGGACGAACAACAATCATACCATAGGCTAGCTTCTAGGGTTTAGCCTCTGTGATCTCGTGGTAGATCTACTCTTGTACTACCCATATCATCAATATTAATCAAGGTGAGTAGGGTTTTACCTCCATCTAGAGGACCCGAACCTGGGTAAAAACATCGTGTCCCTTGTCTCCTGTTACCATCCGCCTAGACGCACAGTTCGGGACCCCCTACACGAGATCCGCCGGTTTTGACACCGACATTGGTGCTTTCATTGAGAGTTCCTCTGTGTCGTCATATTTAGGTCCGAGGGCTCCTCCGATCATCAACAATGATGCGGTCCAGGATGAGACTTTTCTCCCCGGACAGATCTTCGTATTCGGCGGCTTTGCACTGCGGGCCAATTCACTTGGCCATCTAGAGCAAATCGAAACCTACGCCCCTGGCCATCAAGTCAGATTTGGAAGTTTAAACTACATGGCCGATGTCCGTGGAGACTTGATCTTCGACGGGTTCGAGCCACAGCCAAGCGCGCCGCACTGTCACAATGGGCATGATCTAGCTCTTCCGCCGAACAGTGCCTCGAGGTCGCACCGATGTCCGCTCCGACCCTTAACTCGAGCCGATTGCGCTAATCGAGGACGGGTGGCTGGACACCGCCTCGGGACTGCAATCTCTACGGCGATCGAGCGAACACCATACCTGTCCTTTATGGCTTCGTGACTCCAAGGTGCCGGACTCCTCTCCGGACTCCGAACCTTCCGCGCCCCTGCCAATCGAATCTGGTTGGGCGCCGATCATGGCGTTCACCGCCGCAGACATCTTTCAGCACTCGCCTTTCAGCGACATTTTGAATTCACTAAAGTATCTATCCTTATTAGGAGAACCCTGGCCGGACTATGGTCAGCAAGGTTGGGATGCGGACGACGATGAAATTCAAAGCCCACCCACCACCCACTTTGTAGCCACTGTCGATGATTTAACCGACATGCTCGACTTCGACTCCAAAGACATCGACGGTATTGTTGGGGAACGTAGTAATTTCAAAAAATTTCCTACGATCACGCAAGACCATGGTGATGGCATAGCAACGAGAGGGGAGAGTGTCCGTCCACGTACCCTCGTAGACCGAAAGCGGAAGCGTTATAACAACGCGGTTGATGTAGTCGACGTCTTCACGATCCGACCGATCCAAGCACCGAACGTCACGGCACCTCCGAAGTTCTGCACACGCTCAGCTCGATGGCGATCCCGGACTCCGATCCAAAGCAAAGTGTCGGGATGAGTTCCACAAGACGACGGCGTGGTGACGATGTTGATGCTCCACCGACGCAGGGCTTCGCCTAAGCTCCGCTACGATATGACTTCTCCGGCGCAGGGCTTCACCTAAGCTCTACGACGATATGACCGAAGTGGAATATGGTGGAAGGGGCACCAGACACGGCTAAGGAAAGATCCGTAGATCAACTTGTGTGTCATGGGGTGCCCCTGCCTCAGATATAAAGGAGCCAAGGGGAGGTGGCCGCCCAAGGGGGAGGCGCAAGGAGTCCTACTCCTCCGGGAGTAGGACTCCCTCCAATCCTAGTTGGATTAGGATTCCTGAGGGGAAGAGAGAGAGGGGCGGCCCACCTTTCCTAGTCCTAATAGGACTAGGGAAAGGGGGGGGGGCGCGCGGCCACCTAGGGCTGCCCCTTCTTCTTTCCTCCAAGGCCCACTATGGGCCCATGTAGTTCCCGGGGGGTTCCGGTAACCTCCCGGTACTCCGGTAAATTCCCGTTTTCACTCGGAACCATTCCGAAGTCCAAACATAGGCTTCCAATATATCAATCTTTATGTCTCGACCATTTCGAGACTCCTCGTCATGTCCGTGATCACATCCGGGACTCCGAACAACCTTCGGTGCATCAATACTTATAAACTCATTATGAACTGTCATCGAAACGTTAGCGTGCAAGGACCCTACGGGTTCGAGAACTATGTAGACATGACCTAGAACCATTCTCGGTCAATAACCAATAGCGGAACCTGGATGCCCATATTGGTTCCTACATATTCTACGAAGATCTTTATCGGTCAAACCGCATAACGACATACGTTGTTCCCTTTGTCATCGGTATGTTACTTACCCGAGATTAGGAGATTCGATCGTCGGTATCCAATACCTAGTTCAATCTCGTTAAAGAAGTCTCTTTACTCGCTTCCGTAATACATCATCTCACAACTAACTCATTAGTTGTAATGCTTGCAAGGCTTAAGTGATGTGCATTACCGAGAAGGCTCGAGATACCTCTCCGACAATCGGAGTGACAAAACCTAATCTCGAAATACGCCAACCCAACAAGTACCTTTGGAGACACCTGTAGTACTCCTTTATAATCACCCAGTTACGTTGTGACGTTTGGTAGCACCCAAAGTGTTCCTCCGGTAAACGGGGGTTGCATAATCTCATAGTTACAGGAACATGTATGGGTCATGAAGAAAGCATTAACATACTAAACGATCAACTGTTAAGCTAACGGAATGGGTCATGTCAATCAGATCATTCAACTAATGATGTGAACTTGTTAATCAAATAACAACTCCTTGTTCATGGTTAGGAAACATAACCATCTTTGATTAACAAGCTAGTCAAGTAGAGGCATACTAGTGACATGCTGTTTGTCTATATATTCACACATGTATTATGTTTCGGTTAATACAATTCTAGCATGAATAATAAACATTTATCATGATATAAGGAAATAAATAATAACTTTATTATTGCCTCTAGGGCATATTTCCTTCAGTCTCCCACTTGCACTAGAGTCAATAATCTAGATTATAAAGTAATGATCCTAACACCCATGGAGTCTTGGTGCTGATCATGTTTTGCTCGTGGAAGAGGCTTAGTTAACGGGTCTGCAACATTCAGATCCGTATGTATTTTGCAAATCTCTATGTCTCCCACTTGGACTTGGTCCCGAATGGAATTGAAGCGCCTCTTGATGTGCTTGGTCCTCTTGTGAAATCTGGATTCCTTTGCCAAGGCAATTGCACCAAAGATTGTCACAGAAGATCTTCATCGGTCCCGATGCACTAGGTATGACACCTAGATCGGAAATGAATTCTTTCATCCAGACTCCTTCATTTGCTGCTTCCGGAAGCAGCTATGTACTCCGCTTCACATGTAGATCCCGCCATGATGCTTTGTTTAGAACTGCACCAACTGACAGCTCCACCGTTTAATAAAAACACGTATCCGAGTTTGCGATTTAGAATCGTCCGGATCAGTGTCAAAGCTTGCATCGACGTAACCATTTACGACTAGCTCTTTGTCACCTCCATATACGAGAAACATATCCTTAGTCCTTTTCGTGTATTTCAGGATGTTCTTGACCGCTGTCCGATGATCCATTCCTCGATTACTTTGGTACCTTCCTGCCAGGCTTATAGCTAAGCATACGTCGTGTCCGGTACACAGCATTGCATACATGATAGAGCCTATGGCTGAAGCATAGGGAACATCTTTCATTTTCTCTCTATCTTCTGCTGTGGTGGGGCATTGAGTCTTACTCAATCTTACACTTTGCAACACAGGCAAAAACCTTTCTTTGCTCGATCCATTTTGAACTTCTTCAAAATTTTATCAAGGTATGTGCTTTGTGAAAGTCCAATTAAGCCGTCTTGATCTATCTCTATAGATCTTGATGCCCAATATGTAAGCAGCTTCATCGAGGTCTTTCATTGAAAAACTTTTATTCAAGTATCCTTTTATGCTATCTAGAAATTCTATATCATTTCCAATCAATAATATGTCGTCCACATATAATATCGTAAATGCCATGAGCTCCCACTCACTTTCTTGTAAATACAAAGCTTCTCCAAAAGTCTGCACAAACCCATATGCTTTGATCACACTATCAAAGCGTTTATTCCAACTCCGAGAGGCTTGCACCAGACCATAAATTGATCGTTGGAGCTTGCACACTTTGTTAGCACCTTTTGGATCGACAAAACCTTCTGGTTGCATCATATACAACTCTTCTTCTAGAAATCCATTCAAGAATGCAGTTTTTACATCCATTTGCCAAATTTCATAATCATAAAATGCGGCAATTGCTAACATGATTCGGACAGACTTAAGCATCGCCACGGGTGAGAAAGTCTCATCGTAGTCAACCCCTTGAACTTGTCGAAAACCTTTCGCAACAAGTCGAGCTTTGTAGACGGTTACATTACCATCGGCGTCGGTCTTCTTCTTAAAGATCCATTTATTTTCAATGGCTTGCCGATCATCGGGCAAGTCAACCAAAGTCCATACTTTGTTCTCATACATGGATCCCATCTCAGATTTCATGGCTTCCACCATTTTGCGGAATCTGGGCTCACCATCGCTTCTTCATAGTTTGTAGGTTCGCCATGGTCAAGTAACATGACTTCCAGAATAGGATTACCGTACCACTCACAGTGCGTATTTTACTCTGGTTGACCCACGAGGTTCAAGAGTAACTTGATCTGAAACTTCATGATCATCATCATTAGTTTCCTCACTAATTGGTGTAGTTGTCACAGAACCATTTCTTGTGATGAACTACTTTCCAATAAGGGAGTAGATACTGATTATCTCATCAAGTTCCACTTTCCTCCCACTCACTTCTTTCGAGAGAAACTCCTTCTCTAGAAAGGATCCGAATTTAGCAACAAAAATCTTGCCTTCAGATCTGTGATAGAAGGTGTACCCAATGATCTCCTTTGGGTATCCTATGAAGACACATTTTTCCGATTTGGGTTCGAGCTTATCTGGTTGAAGTTTCTTTACATAAGCATCGCAGCCCCAAACTTTAAGAAACGACAACTTTGGTTTCTTGCCAAACCACAGTTCATAAGGCGTCGTCTCAACGGATTTTGACGGTGTCCTATTTAACGTGAATGCGGCCGTCTCTAAAGCATAACCCCAAAACGATAGCGGTAAATCGGAAATCGACATCATAGATCGCACCATATCTAGTAAAGTACGATTACGACGTTCGGACACACCATTTCTCTGTGGTGTTCCGGGTGGCGTGAGTTGCGAAACTATTCCACATTGTTTCAAATGTAAACCAAACTCATAACTCAAATATTCTCCTCCACGATCAGATCGTAGAAACTTTATTTTCTTGTTACGATGATTTTCCACTTCACTCTGAAATTCTTTGAACTTTTCAAATGTTTCAGATTTGTGTTTCATTAAGTAGATATACCCATATCTGCTCAAATCATCTGTGAAGGTGAGAAAATAACGATACCGCCAAGTGCCTCCATTCATTGGACCACAAACATCAGTATGTATGATTTCCAACAAATCAGTTGCACGCTCCATAGTTCCGGAGAACGGCGTTTTGGTCATCTTGCCCATGAGGCACGGTTCATAAGTACCAAGTGATTCATAATCAAGTGATTCCGAAGCCCATCAAGATGGAGTTTCTTCATGCGCTTTACACCAATATGACCCAAACGGCAGTGCCACAAATAAGTTGCACCATCATTATCAACTCTGCATCTTCTGGCTTCAACATTATGAATATGTGTATCACTACCGTCGAGATTCAACATAAATAGACCACTCTTCAAGGGTGCATGACCATAAAAGATATTACTCATATAAATAGAACAACCATTATTCTCTCGATTTAATGAATAACCGTCTCGCATTAAACAAGATCCAGATATAATGTTCATGCTCAACGCCGCACCAAATAACAATTATTTAGGTCTAAAACTAATCCCGAAGGTAGATGTAGAGGTAGCGTGCCATCGCGATCACATCGACTTTGGAACCATTTCCAACGCATCGTCACCTCGTCCTTAGCCAATCTTCGCAATCCGTAGTTCCTGTTTCGAGTTGCAAATATTAGCAATGTAACCAAAGATCAAATACCTGGTACTATCATGAGTATTAGTAAGGTACACATCAATAACATGTATATCACATATACCTCTGTTCACCTTGCCATCCTTTTATCCGCCAAATACTTGGGGCAGTTCCGCTTCCAAAGGTCCGATGCTTGCAGAAAACACTCGATTTCAGGCTTAGGTCCAGACTTGGGTTTCTTCTCTTGATCAGCAACTTTCTTGCTGTTCTTTTGAAGTTTCCTTCTTCTTCCCTTTGCCCTTTTCTTGAAACTAGTGGTCTTGTTGATCATCAACACTTGATGCTCTTTCTTGATTTCTACCTCCGCAGCTTTTAGCATCGCGAAGAGCTCAGGAATTGTCTTAGTCATCCCTTGCATATTATAGTTCATCACGAAGCTCTTGTAGCTTGGTGGCATTGTTTGGAGATTTCTGTCAATGAAACTTTCATCCGGAAGATTAACTCGGCTGAATTAAGTGATTGTTATACCCGACATTACGAGTATGTGCTCACCGATGTAACTATTCTCCTCCATCTTGCAGCTATAGAACTTGTTGGAGACTTCATATCTCTCAATCCGGGCATTTGCTTGAAATATTAACTTCAACTCGGGAACATCTCATATGCTCCATGACGCTCAAAACGTCGTTGAAGACCCGGTTCTAAGCCGTAAAGCATGGCACACTGAACTATAGAGTAGTCATCACCGCTTTGCTGCGACGTTCATAACTTCTCGCTCAAAGATCTGCAGCAGTTCGCTACCCAGCGGTGCTTCCAGGATTTAATTTTTCTGCGGCAGCAATGAGGATAATCCTCAAGTTACTGAGACCCAGTCCGTGTAATTGCTACCATCATCTTTCAACTTTGCTTTCTCAAGGAACGCATTAAAATTCAACGGAACAACAAAGACGAGCCATCTATCTACATCAAACATAGACAAGCAAAATACTATCGTGTACTAAGTTCATGATAAATTTAAGTTTGATTAATCATATTAAAAACCTCCCACTTAGACAGACATCTCTCTAGTCATCTAAGTGATCACGTGATCCAAATCAACTAAACCATGTCCGATCATCACGTGAGATGGAGTAGTTTCAATGGTGAACATCACTATGTTGATCATATCTACTATATGATTCACGCCGACCTTTCGGTCTCGTGTTCCGAGGCCATATCTGTTATATGCTAGGCTCGTCCAAGTTTAACTCGAGTATTCTGCGTGTGCAACTGTTTTGCACCCGTTGTATTTGAACGTAGAGCCTATCACACCCGATCATCACGTGGTGTCTCAAAGACGAAGAACTTTCGCAACGGTGCATACTCGGGAGAACACTTCTTGATAATTTTTAGTGAGAGATCATCTTATAATGCTACCACAATCAAAGCAAGATAAGATGCATAAAGGATAAACATCACATGCAATCAATATAAGTGATATGATATGGTCATCATCATCTTGTGCTTGTGATCTCCATCGCCAAGCACCGCCATGATCACCATCGTCACCGCGCGACACCTTGATCTCCATCGTAGCATCGTTGTCGTCTCGCCAATCTTATGCTTCCACGACTATCACTACCGCTTAGTAATAAAGTAAAGCATTACATCGCGATTGCATTGCATACAATAAAGCGACAACCATATGGCTTCGCCAGGTTGCGATAACTCGGTTACAAAACATGATCATCTCATACAATAAAATATAGCATCACGTCTTGACCATATCACATCACAACATGCCCTGCAAAAACAAGTTAGACGTCCTCTACTTTGTTGTTGCAAGTTTTACGTGGCTGCTACGGGCTGAGCAAGAACCGTTCTTACCTACGCATCAAAACCACAACGATAGTTTGTCAAATAGACTCCGCTTTTAACCTTCTCAAGGACCGGGCGTAGCCACACTCGGTTCAACTAAAGTTGGAGAGACAGGTCTTCCGCAAGCCATCTATGTGCAAAGCACGCCGAGGGAACCGGTCTCGCAGAAGCGTCACGCGTAAGGTTGGTCCGGATCGTCTCGCCCAACAATACCGCTGAACCAAAGTATGACATGCTGGTAGGCGGTATGACTTGTATCGTCCACAACTCACTTGTGTTCTACTCGTGCATATGACATCAACGCATAAAACCTGGCTCGATACCATTTGGGGAACGAGTAATTTCAAAAATTTCCTACGATCACGCAAGACCATGGTGATGGCATAGCAACGAGAGGAGAGTGTCCGTCCACGCACTCGTGAGACCGAAAGCGAAGCGTTATAACAACGCGGTTGATGTAGTCAGACGCCTTCACGATCCGACCGATCCAAGCACCGAACGCACGGCACCTCCGAAGTTACGCACACGTTCAGCTCGATGACGATCCCGGACTCCGATCCAGCAAAGTGTCGGGGATGAGTTCCACAAGACGACGGGCGTGGTGACGATGTTGATGCTCCACCGACGCAGGGCTTCGCCTTAAGCTCCGCGACGATATGACTTCTCCGGGCGCAGGGCTTCACCTAAGCTCTACGACGATATGACCAAGTGGAATATGGTGGAAGGGGCACCAGACACGGCTAAGGAAAGATCCAGAGATCAACTTGTGTGTCATGGGGTGCCCCCTGCCCCGTGATATAAAGGAGCCAAGGGGAGGTGGCCGCCCAAGGGGAGGCGACTAAGGAGTCCTACTCCCTCCCGGAGTAGGACTCCCCTCAATCCTAGTTGGATTAGGATTCGGAGGGGAAGAGAGAGAGGGGGGCCCACCTTTCCTAGTCCTAATAGGACTAGGGAAAGGGGGCGCGCCACCTAGGGCTGCCCTTCTTCTTTCCTCCAAGGCCCACTATGGGCCCATGTAGTTCTGGGGTTCCGGTAACCTCCGGTACTCGATAAATTCCGTTTTCACTCGGAACCATTCGAAGTCCAAACATAGGCTTCCAATATATCAATCTTTATGTCTCGACCATTTCGAGACTCCTCGTCATGTCCGTGATCACATCCGGGACTCCGAACAACCTTCGGTGCATCAATACTTATAAACTCATTATGAACTGTCATCGAAGCGTTAAGCGTGCGGACCCTACGGGTTCGAGAACTATGTAGACATGACCTAGAACCATTCTCGGTCAATAACCAATAGTGGAACCTGGATGCCCATATTGGTTCCTACATATTCTACGAAGATCTTTATCGGTCAAACCGCATAACGACATACGTTGTTCCCTTTGTCATCGGTATGTTACTTACCCGAGATTAGGAGATTCGATCGTCGGTATCCAATACCTAGTTCAATCTCGTTACCAGTAAGTCTCTTTACTCGTTTCCGTAATACATCATCTCACAACTAACTCATTAGTTGTAATGCTTGCAAGGCTTAAGTGATGTGCATTACCGAGAAGGCTCGAGATACCTCTCCGACAATCGGAGTGACAAAACCTAATCTCGAAATACGCCAACCCAACAAGTACCTTTGGAGACACCTGTAGTACTCCTTTATAATCACCCAGTTACGCCAGGACGTTTGGTAGCACCCAAAGTGTTCCTCCGTAAACGGGGTTGCATAATCTCATAGTTACAGGGAACATGTATGGGTCATGAAGAAAGCATTAACATACTAAACGATCAAATCGTTAAGCTAACGGAATGGGTCATGTCAATCAGATCATTCAACTAATGATGTGACCTTGTTAATCAAATAACAACTCCTTGTTCATGGTTAGGAAACATAACCATCTTTGATTAACAAGCTAGTCAAGTAGAGGCATACTAGTGACATGCTGTTTGTCTATATATTCACACATGTATTATGTTTCCGGTTAATACAATTCTAGCATGAATAATAAACATTTATCATGATATAAGGAAATAAATAATAACTTTATTATTGCCTCTAGGGCATATTTCCTTCAGGTATGGACGCTGATGCGGGAGACGACCAAGAACCAGCGCCTACAGGATACTGAAAGGCCACCTCGTTGTATGACATATACATGGTGGACACCCCAAAAGAAGGGAACGGCGATTGAACAACGGAGGATGACCCCTCCAAGAAACAGCCTAAGCGCCGGTGTCAGTGGCGCCGCTCTAAATCCCGCCACAGCAAAAACGGCGATTCTGGCACAGGAGATAATAACACCCCAGAAAGTGCCGAAGACAATCCCCTCCAGCAGGATTCAGCGCAGGAGGATGAAGAAGCCAGCCCTCATGATAGAGCGGCAGACAGAGAGGTAGAGGACGATAATTACATGCCTCCCTCCGAAGACGAGGCAAGCCTCGACGACGACGAATTTGTCGTGCCTGAGGATCCCGTCAAACAAGAGCGTTTCAAACGCAGGCTTATGGCCACGGCGAGCAGCCTCAAGAAAAAACAGCAACAACTTAGAGCTGACCAAGACTTGCTAGCCGACAGATGGACTGATGTCCTTGCGACTGAAGAGTACGAACTCGAACGCCCCTCCAAGAGCTACCCAAAACGCAGGCTGCTACCCCGATTAGAGGAGGAAGCACAAAGACCTACATCACCGGCGCATGCCGCGGCCGATCGGCCACCTCGTGGCCGCGATAGAGAGGCCTCTCGGCCCTCCACTCAAGCCACACCCCGGCGTCGCTCAAAGAATACCAAGGCACGGGGAAATGCGCCAGACCTGCGAGATATATTGGAGGACAGGGCAAGGCAAACAAGATCGATCTATCGATCGGCGTGGGCATACGACCGCGTGACAATAACCGCCACGCCGGATATGGCAAATCCGCCGGGCGAACACGATGAGACAAAGCTCATTTGAGCTACGTCATGATATAGCCCAATACAGAGGCGCCGCACACCCACTTTGCTTCACAGATGAAGTAATGGATCATCAAATCCCTGAGGGTTTCAAACCCGTAAACATGGAATCATACGATGGCACAACGGATCCGGCGGTATGGATCGAGGATTATCTCCTTCATATCCACATGGCCCGCGGCGATGATCTACACGCCATCAAATACCTCCCACTCAAGCTTAAAGGACCAGCTCGGTATTGGCTTAACAGCTTGCCAACAGAATCAATTGGTTGTTGGGAGGACCTGGAAGCCGCATTCCTCGACAACTTCCAGGGCACCTATGTGCGACCACCAGACGCCGATGACCTAAGCCACATAATTCAGCAGCCAGAGGAATCGGCCAGACAATTCTGGACACGGTTCCTAACCAAGAAAAATCAAATAGTTGACTGTCCGGACGCAGAGGCCCTTGCAGCCTTCAAGCATAACATCCGTGACGAGTGGCTTACCCGGCAATTAGGACAGGAAAAGCCGAAATCCATGGCAGCCCTCACAACACTCATGACCCGCTTTTGCGCGGGAGAAGACAGCTGGCTAGCTCGTAGTAATAACATGACCAAGAGCCCTGGTAATTGGGATACCAAGGACGACATTGGTAGGTCGCGTCGCAACAAGCAAAAGCGCCGCACTAACGGCGACAATGCTGAGGATACAACAGTTAATGTCGGATTCAGAGGCTCTAAACCCGGTCAGCGGAAAGAGCCATTCAAAATAAATACTCCGGGCCCGTCCAATTTGGACCGAATACTCGATCGCTCGTGCCAGATAAACGACACCCCCGAAAAACCAGCCAACCACACCAACAGGGATTGTTGGGTTTTCAAGCAGGCAGGCAAGTTAAACGCCGAAAACAATGACAAGGGGCTACATAGCGATGACGACGAGGAGCCTCGGCCGCCGAACAATAGGGGACAGAAGGGCTTCCCCCCACAAGTGCGGACGGTGAACATGATATACGCAACCCACATACCCAAAAGGGAGCGGAAGCGTGCACTCAGGGACGTATATGCGTTGGAGCCAGTCGCTCCAAAGTTCAACCCATGGTCCTCCTGCCCGATCACTTTCGATCGAAGGGACCACCCCACTAGCATCCGCCATGGCAGATTCGCTGCATTGGTTTTAGACCCAATCATTGACGGATTTCACCTCACTAGAGTCCTTGTGGATGGCGGCGGCAGCCTGAACCTGCTTTATCAGGATACAGTGCAAAAAATGGGCATAGATCCCTCAAGGATTAAACCCACAAAGACGACCTTTAAAGGCATCATACCAGGTGTAGAGGCCAACTGACAGTGCTCGATTACACTTGAGGTGGTCTTCGGATCCCGGATAATTTCCGGCGAGGAGTTAATCTTCGACATAGTCCTGTTCGCAGTGGCTATCACGCGACCGCTTTCGGACGAAGCGCATTTGCAAAGTTCAATGCGGTGCCGCACTATGCATACCTCAAGCTCAAGATGCCAGGCCCTCGAGGAGTCATTACGGTCAATGGAAACACCGAACGCTCTCTCCGGACGGAGGAGCATACGGCGACCCTTGCAGCGAAAGTACAAAGCAGCCTCTCAAGGGAATTCTCCAGTCCGGCCATTAAACGTCCGAACACCGTCAAGCGCGCCCGGAGTAACCTACAACAAGACCACCTGGCACGTTTCGAGCACGCGTAGCAATGCGGCCCCAACCCCAGCCCTCGCGAAATTGCAAAACCAGTAGTACGAGTACATAACTACACTCTGGAAATACCATGGGCATAGGGGGAGGGGCACGACCACGGCATGCCCAAAATGCGGCTCAACAGGGGCTCCCGATTTTCTCATTCTTTTTTTTCTTACTTTCAGGACTCCACTCTACGGAAGGCATGTCCGGCAGTACAATCGCCGAACACACGATGCAACAGCCAGGGGGGCAGAAAGCTACGTCGAGTGCCCAGGTGGTCTCTATAACGAGCAGTATACTTGTTTCAGATATCATCCCACAGCTCGCCCCTGCAGGGGGGACATGTTAAATAGTCCCATCTCTTGCTTATCGCACTATTTGTAGCATTCTTCTGTTACCGCAGACTTTTCGAATAAACAATGCATAGCTTTTGTCTATTATTGCATTCCCTTTTTTATAAAAATATGTTCAGTTATGACATTATGCAACCGTACACTTTGGTACGGAAAATACACCAGGGGCTTACATACCCCAGAATATGGTGTGAGAACCCCGAACACTCTCATGAGTGTGGCACCCAGAACTTATAGCATTATATGCATCGGCTCCGAATCATGTCTTGGGTCAATAGTTAGGTTTGCCCGGCTCCCATGTTTTGGTACCTTACGTTCCGTTATATCGGCTAAGGTAGCACTGGAGAACCACTGCGATTGTGCCCCGGTTGAGCTGGGCTGAGCACCTCAGTGGAGAAAGCTAAAACTGACCATCATGATAGGGCGAGAGATGGTCGCTGTTCGAGAGGTTTTCGAGTCCCTAAAGACTTATGCCGCTTAGAGCGAGGAGTCGGCTTTGTCTGGCCTAGGCGTGGATAGCGCCGTGAACTCGGTCTTCCGAATACTAGGGGCTTCGCCAAAATTTAAAATTATAGAATTCTATGGCTAAGTGAGAGTGTTCAAGCATTATAGTCTGATTGCCTTGTTTGTTGTGTTGAGCGCCTCCCTCGAAGGACCCAATAATGGGAAAAAGAGCGCTCAAGTTTATCCCGAACACCCCAGCACTCGTGGCATGGGGGCGGCCGACGACTCGCCATCTCTCAAATTTAATTAACGGCCGCCTGAAGGTAATATTTTAAATTCAAAAGCGTTGCTTAGCGCATATGAACAAGTTTTCAGCGTACAGGATCACAAATGCGAGTTTACTCAAAAATTACATCTTTGGAGCACTCATCTGCTATAAGGCGGGCACCTTTCAGGACGCCCTCATAATACATCTCGGTCTTGCGATGCTCCTTGCCCGGCGGTGGTCCCTCCGTCACAAGCTTCTCAACGTCCATCTTGCCCCAGTGCACTTTAGCACGGGCAAGGGCCCTACGGGCACCCTCGATGCATACGGAGCGCTTGATGACTTCAAGCCTTGGACAGGCATCCACCAGTCCCCTTACCAGCCCGAAGTAGCTCCCAGACATGACTTCCCCAGGCCACAGCCGGACTACGAGACCCTTCATGGCCTGTTCGGCCACCTTATGGAGCTCGACCAGCTACTTCAATTTGGTCGCTCAAAGGGCCGCCGGTGTCCGGCCTCGATATCTTGAGACCAGAACACCTTCTCCGTCGAGCTCCCCTCTTCGGCTCGGTAGAATGCGGCAGCGTCGGACACACTCCGGGGAAGATCTGCGAATGCTCCTGGAGAGCTTCGGACTCGGGTAAGTAACAAGTAATTCACTTTCACGTGCTTGCTTTGCATAAAGAATGCCTTACCCGTTGCTATCTTCTTCATCGCCTCAATTTCCTGGAGGGCTTTTTGGGCTTTGGCCTTAGCAGACTTGGCGCTCTCAAGGGCCGAGGCAAGCTCGGACTCTCGAGTCTTTGAGTCAAGCTCCAACCTCTCGTGCTTTTCCACGAGAGCCTGGAGCTCTTGCCGCACCTCCGCCACTCGCGCCTCCTGCTTCTCTCGCTCGGTGCGCTCCACGGCCGCATTGTTTTCGGCCTTGGATAGCGCTTCCTTCAGGGTCACCACCTCATTCGTGGCCCCTGCAATACCCACGTTGGTCCTGTCATTTTTTGCAACCACATATTTTTATATACGTACATAAGGTATTACTTACCTTCCTTGTCCTCGAGCTGCTTCTTGGCAAGGCCGAGCTCGTTCTCGGACCGCTCGAGGCTCTGCTTCAATGCATTGACATCTGTAGTCAGTGCGGCAGAGGTCAGCAGCACAGCCTGCATTCCCATATTGACATACTTATGTTTGACTCCTGCGTATAATTTTTTGATCCTCAGTTCGGCTTTTCCTTCCGAACACCAAACTGAGCATCAATGGCTACTGTCTATGCGGTAATATTTTTACATATCTTAAATACATACCTCAAAGCCTGTTAGAAGGCTGGCACAGGCTTCGGTCAGCCCGCTCTTGGCGGACTAAACCTTCTGGATCACCACACTCATAATAGTGCGGTGCTCCTTGTCGATGGAGGCGCTGTTAAGCACCTCCAGCAGATTATCCGGTGCCTCCGGTTGGACGGAGGTCACCGGTGTCGTGGGCTTGCCCTTCTTAGTAGGGGCCGCTGCCGGATGCCGGAACCGTTGAAGGTTCCGGTGCGGTGTCCGGCCTAGGGCCGGACTTGGAGCCCTTTGGGGTTTTATCCCCTTTGCGCCTGGAATCCGGGAGGTTGCCTTGCGGCACCTCCAGGACCACATCCTCCTAGCCTGGCCCCTTTTGGGACGCCACCTCGGCATCGTCCGTAGCGCGAGGAGATGAGGCGGCCAGAAGTGAAGTGTTGTTCACATTTGACGAACCTAGGGAACCGCTCGACGAAGCATCGAGCCCGGCCTTTGGCGGACTGCATGATTATATTCGGCGTCAGAAGGTACTGTGCAATGAAAAAGCGCCGTGAGTTACTCTGGTATCCGGATGCTCACGATTTCGCCAGGGGCTTGGCCTTGGGTGGCCACTCTTCCTCGCCGTCGTCGACATTGGTGGAGTAGTCCGGAGGGAGGGTCCTTCCCTTCTTGGACCCCCCCCCCCCAGTTGGGGCGACCTTCCTTTTCTTCTCTCCCCCCGCTGAGGGAGAGACCTCTCTTTCCTCCTCCTCGTCTTCACGGGAGGAGTCTGCCTCGGAGTCATCGGACGATGAGTCCGACACCACCTGGCGCCGGGAACTCCTTCGAGTTCCCGTGGCCTTCTTCTTGGCCTTCTTCTACGGCACCACGTAAGGTCTTTGGAGCCAGCAACCTCAGCAAAGGCGTCCGCTGGGTCTTCGGCAAGGGAGCCGGACAGCCATTCTGCCGGACGCCCTCCTCGCCAATCTCACAAAGGTAAGGGAGTTTAGATCCCGCATAGAGTCAAACTATGAAAACAAGTGTCTCATAAAGGGCAAAATAGCTTACCGCGTTGGCTTGATGCTGCGCGCTGAATCCGCGATCTTAGGTAGGCGAATGCGGGAGCCTCGGTGCCCTTGAAGAGCACCTTCCAGGCATCTTCGTACGTAGTGTCGAAGAGCCTGCTCAGGGTTTGGTGCTGTGCCGGATCAAACTCCCACAAGCTGAAAGCCCGTTGTTGGCACGGGAGGATCTGGCGGATGAGCATGACCTGGACTACGTTGACAAGCTTGAGCTTCTTGTTCACCAGGTTTTGGACACAGGTTTGGAGTCCGCCCAGCTCTTCCGAATTACCCCACGATAGGCCCGTCTCTTTCCAGGAGGTGAGCCTTGTAGGGAAGCGGATCGAATTGGGGCCGCTGCCCAGTCAGGGTCACGCGGCTCAGTGATGTAGAACCACCCCGATTGCCACCCCTTTATGGTCTCCACGAAGGAGCCCTCGAGCCATGTAACGTTGGGCATCTTGCCCACCATGGCGCCTCCGCACTCCGCTTGGCGGCTGCCCACTACCTTCGGCTTGACATTGAAGGTCTTCGGCCATAAGCAGAAGTGGGGCTGGATGCAGAGGAAGGCCTCGCACACGATGATGAACGCCGAGATGTTGAGGATGAAGTTCGGGGCCAGATCATGGAAATCCAGGCTGTAGTAGAACATGAGCCCCCGGACAAATGGGTGAAGTGGAAAACCTAGTCTGCGGAGGAAGTGGTTAAGGAACACCACCCTCTCATGCGGCCTGGGGGTGGGGATGAGCTGCCCCTTGTCGGGGAGCCGGTGCACGATGTCATTGGACAAGTATCCGGCCTTCCTCAGCTTTTTGATGTGCCCCTCCGTGATGGAGGAGGCCATCCACTTGCCTCCCGCTCCGGACATGACTGGAAAAGGTTGAGGCAGGGTGTGCGGACTTGGCGGCTGGAGCTCGAGTCTTGTGAAAATGGATAAGCGAAGGAGGAAGAAGGCGTAGATGGAAAAGGTGGATCCTTATCCCCTTATATGGGCGAACGAAGCTATGTGCCCCCACCAGCCTGGTAAAACTCGCTTATCTCCCAAGCACCGTAGATTAATGGCACGGTTGGGTTACCCACGCCTGTATTGATGAGAATCCCGGAATAAGGGGACACGATCTCTGCTTCAACAAGACGTGCCAAGGAAACCGCCTCTCTAAGTCTTATTTGAGGTGGGACAAGAAAACGATTGAATAAAGGCTTGGCCGTGGTGTGATGTCATGCTGCGGAATACGTCAGCATGTTGAATATGTGTAAATATTATTCTCTCTACGGTGGTATGTGGAAATTATTTTGCAGAGCCGGACACTATCCTTGTGTTCAAAAACTTCTATGAAGTATTCGGAGGAGGAACCTGCCTGGCAATGCCGAAGACAATCTGCACGCCGGACTCGTCGTCATTGAAGCCTGGTTCAGGGGCTACTGAGGGAGTCCTGGATTAGGGGGTGTCCGGATGGCCAGACTATGACCTTTGTCCGGACTCCTGGACTATGAATATACAAGATTGAAGACTTCGTCTCGTGTCCGGATGGGACTTTCCTTTGCGTGGAAGGAAAGCTTGGCGATACGGATATGTAGATCTCCTCCCATTGTAACCAACTCTATGTAACCCTAACCCTCTCCGGTGTCTATATAAACCGAAGGGTTTTAGTCCATAGGACGAACAACAATCATACCATAGGCTACCTTCTAGGGTTTAGCCTCTCTGATCTCGTGGTAGATCTACTCTTGTACTACCCATATCATCAATATTAATCAAGCGGAGTAGGGTTTTACCTCCATCGAGAGGGCCCGAACCTGGGTAAAAACATCGTGTCCCTTGTCTCCTGTTACCATCCGCCTAGACGCACAGTTTGGGACCCCCTACCCGAGATCCGCCGGTTTTGACACCGACAACTGTGATGATGCAACTCTCTATGAACGATAGTCTTTGACTTAGATCGCCGGGTTATCTGCCTGGCCAAAGTTTCATCCTCAGGTAACTCGCCCCGGGTCATATAAGCCAGATATGGGACTGTCCAATCAGGAATCGCATGAAGAACTGCCACCGAGTTGCGCTTCCGGGTCAGGAATAGCCAGATCTTCCTCTGTAGGTACTTTGACAGAAGGGTTATACAAAATATCCAGGAAAGTGTTAGGGAGTACCGGCTTACGCTGAGACCCTAACCGGCTTAAAGCATTGGCCGCTTCATTTTTCCTGCGATCAACATGTTCAACTTGATAACCCTTAAAGTGACCCGCAATAGCTTCAACTCTCATCGGTAAGCCGCCATGAGTGGATCCTTAGAATCCCAAGTGCTAGAAGCTTGCTGAGCCACCAGATACGAGTCGCCGAAACACCTCACTCGGCTTAAACTCATCTCCTTAGCCATCCGAAGACCATGGAGCAACGCATCATACTCAGCTGCATTGTTAGTACAAGGGAACATAAGCCGAAGAACATAAGAAAATTTATCACCTCGTGGAGAAGTTAATACAACTCCAGTCCCCGAGCCTTCCAACTGCCTAGATCCATAAAAGTGAATAGTCCAACATGTGTTATCCGGCTTCACCTCAGGCATCTGCAACTCGGTCCAATCATTGATAAAATCAACAAGTGCTTGAGACTTGATGGCTGTACGGGGCACATATTTCAAACCATGAGGCCCAAGCTCAATGGCCCACTTGGCTATCCGACCTGTGGCTTCTTTGTTTTGAATGATATCCCCCAAGGGGGCAGAACTAACCACCGTGATAGGATGACCCAGAAAATACTGCTTAAGCTTCTGGCTAGCCATGAAAACCCCATACACAAGCTTCTGTCAATGTGGATATCGTTGTTTGGACTCAATAAGAACCTCACTTATATAATAAACCAGCCGCTGAACCGGATATTCCTTGCATGTCTCCTTCCTCTCTAACACAACAGCTACACTGACAGCCCGGCTATTGGCAGCCACATACAACAACAAGAACTCTTTATCAATGGGAGCAGCCAGAACGGGCGGCTCAGCCAACTGTTTCTTCAAATCCTCAAATTCTTGATTAGCAGCATCACTCCAAACGAAGTGGTCTGTTTTCATCATCATCTGGTACAATGGTATAGCCTTTTCACCCAGCCGGCTTATGAACCGGCTTAAAGCCACAATACGACCTCCCAGATGTTGAACATAATTAACACACGCCGGCCTAGCCAAAGAAGTGATGGCCTTGATCTTCTCCGGGTTAGCCTCAATGCCTCTGTTGGAAACCAGTAAACCCAAAAGCTTACAAGCTGGCACACCAAAAACACACTTGGCCGGGTTAAGCATCATCTTATAAACCCGGAGATTGTCAAATGTCTCCTTTAAATCATCTATCAAGGTTTCCTTCTTTCTGGATTTCACCACAATATCATCCAAATAAGAATGAACATTGCGCCCGATTTGATTATGAAGGCAGTTTTGCACACACCGCTGGTAAGTCGCCTGGGCACTCTTGAGCCCAAAAGGCATGGACACCTAGCACAAGGCTCCAAACGGAGTGATCAAAGCTGTCTTCTCCTGGTCCTTAACTGCCATCTTGATCTGATGATAACCAGAATAAGCATCCAAAAAACTCAAACACTCATAACCCGTTGTAGCATCAATAATTTTGTCAATACGAGGGAGAGCGAAAGGATTAGCTGGACAAGCCTTGTTTAAATCCGTGTAATCCACACACATACGCCAAGTGCCGTTTTTCTTAAGCACCAACACCGGGTTAGCCAACCACTTAGGATGGAAGACTTCAACAATAAATCCAGCCGCCAAGAGCCGGGCTACCTCTTCACCAATGGCTTTACGCCTCTCTTTATTAAAACGACGAAGAAACTGTTTGACCGGCTTAAACTTGGGATCAATATTAAGAGTGTGCTCAGCGAGTTCTCTCGGTACACCTGGGATGTCAGAAGGTTTCCATGCAAAGATGTCCCGGTTCTCACGGATGAACTCGATGAGAGCGCTTTCCTATTTTGGATCCAGATTTGCACTGATGCTGAACTGCTTGGATGAATCGCCAGGAATGAAATCAATTAACTTGGTGTCATCTGCCAAATTAAACTTCAAAATCGGGTCATGCTCTGTCGTTGGCTTTTTCAAAGAGGTCATATCTGTCGGGTCAACATTGTCTTTATAAAACTTCAACTCCTTTGTTGCGTAGACAGACTCAGCATAGGCTGCATCACCTTCCTCACATTCCAAAGCTATCTTCCGGCTTCCATGCACCGTAATCGTCCCCTTGTAACCCGGCATCTTGAGCTGCAGATAAACATAACAAGGCCTTGCCATGAACTTAGCATAAGCCGGCCGCCCAAACAGAGCATGATAAGGGCTCTTGATCTTCACCACTTCAAAGGTCAACGTCTCAGACCTGGAATCATGATCGTCCCCAAATGCAACCTCCAGAGCTATTTTACCATCCGGGTATGCCAACTTACCAGGCACCACACCGTGAAAAATAGTATTTGACGGCTTAAGATTTTTATCAGTCAACCCCATGTGACGGAAGGTTTCATAAGAAAAGATATTGATGCTGCTACCTCCGTCCATGAGTACCTTAGTGAATTTATATCCTCCAACCTGAGGCGCTACCACCAAAGCCAATTGACCTGGATTGTCAACCCGGGGCGGGTGATCCTCACGACTCCACACAATGGGCTGCTCAGACCATTGTAAGTAATAGGGAACTGCCGGCTCAACGGCGTTCACAGTCCTTTTATGGAGGTTCTGATCCCGCTTGCATAAACTTGTGGTGAAGACATGGTACTTCCCACTACTCAATTGCTTCGGGTTACTTTGATATCCAGACTATTGTTGCTGATTCCCCTGACCGGACTGTTGATGATAACCGCCCTTCTTGCCTTGATTGCCTTGGTGACCCTGAAAGCCAGAATTAGAACCGCCACCGCCGTGACCCGGTCCATAAGAGCCGGAACCTGAGCTGTCGCCTGGTCCATGATTGTCTTGGAACAAGTTGGAATTTTTGAACTCTTTCAAATATAGCAGTCCCTCCAAAGGTGATTGGACGGTCGTTCCTGCGTGCCATGCTTTGGGCAGGGCTGATTCAGCAGCCGCTCAAGATTGACCCCTGACCCTCTCGTCCGAGGAGGCGGTTTTCCCTTACGGCGCTGGCCTTTATTCTGTGCATTGGTATTAGCCACAAGATCTGAATTATTATCATCCTTGCGCTTACCATTGGTCCCTTGACTCGCCGGGTTATTGGGCTGCCCCTTGGCGCTGCTACTCTTCTTTCCCTTACCCATCTTTTCTTATCAGACTCGGGGTCCTTGGTACTGTTAGAGTCGGCATATTTAACCAGAGCCGCCATGAGCATTCCCATGTCATTGAAGTGGCGTTTGAGTCGCCCTAATTTTTGTTTCAGGGGTATGAAATGACAACTGTTTTCCAACATTAGGACATCCGAATCAGCCTTGAGACGATCTGACAAGTGTAGAATTGCCGAGACCCGGCGCACCTTTCTTTCTGTTCAGTCCTGGAACTTATTCTTTTCCGGTCGACCTATCAACAGTAGCGATCATACCCCATCAAGCGAGTTAGGAGCTCCTCACAAAGACCAATGGGTTGTCGACTCACCCTCTTCTTGCACATAGGCAGCCAAGTCTACAATCGACATAGGCTGCTTGCATGTGTCTTTGAACTGCTGGATAAACTGGGCCCTTTAACCAGGTACCTTTAACCAGGTACGAGCTGTTCCTTCCAACATCATGGTGAAATACTTGGCACATGCAGCATCATCGACGTCCAATAACTCCATCGCCATCTCATAACTTTCAACCCACTTTCAGGGGGTAAGTCAGCTGTGTAGTTGGGAACTTTACGAGGACCCTTGAAATCCTTGGGTAGACGTACGTTACGTAGAGCCGGTACTGAACATGGTACTCCCAAGGATCTAGAAGTCACACCAAACTCCACCGAAGTTGTCGGATAAACCAGAGACGGTTGATGAGCCGTGTTCTGAGCTGTTGGCTCAGCCCCGCGACGTGCTCTATCCTGATCTATCAGGGCCTGAGTAGTATGGGGTGGGTCGTGTCCATGGGGCGGGTTATGACGCTGCTCGCTGCTTGACACCGCCGGGGAGTCCATGTGTCTGCTATAACTCTGGCTTGGGCGAGGGGTTGAATGGATCCTCTCACGACTGTAGGACTAAACCTACTACTGCATCAATGTTGCTTGAAGGAGCTCTCTAGCCCTCCGCGTTTCAACCGCAGTTGGAGAATCGCCTTCAACTGGGAGAGCCGCCAATCGTGACGCCGCAGCGATGATGTTGTCCAAAGGGTTAGAGTAATGACCCGGTGGTGTTGGCACGTGTTGCGGTGGGATATTATTCTGATGAGGCGGGTCCATCGTGCGTGGCTGAATCCGCGCTCCAGTCCTAGGCATGGCTACTGTCCGGTTTACACCTGGTAGGTCACTGGTCCCTACACCAGGAATGTTGAAAAGGTTCCTTGCCTCGTAAACTGGAGGCAGATGACTTCAATACCCTCTCCTCATGACATCGTTTGAAGCGTTCTGATCCAATGGGAGCCGGAAGGAATCCGCCTGGATCCGTTGTGCCTGCGCCTCCAGAACCGCTCGTTCCGCTGCCATCCTGGCATCCTCGGCTGCCAGGTCCTCCTTGGCTTGTGCTATCTGATCTCGCAATTTTGCAACCTCCGCGTTGTGCTGATCTTGGTTTGCTGGGTTAACCGCCGCTGTCAACAGTGTTGTCAAAGCGTCTAATAAGTCGGAAAAGACCTGAGCCGGCGGGCGCGCAGGGCCTCCTGCCCCAGCCGCCGTCGCCGCTACTAACCCGGAAACCATTGATGCTGCAGTCGACGGGTTCTGCACTGACTGTGTACCGGCCATAAAGATCGCGACCCTGTTTGGCGGCTCATAGGGGTCCGGAATATTGTCACCATCGGATTAGCCCCCAAGCCTGCCGTCCTGCAGTTGATACAACGAGGTAGTCTCTCGCGTGGACAACTCACCGTCAGAGTAGATGGCCGTCTCACCGCCAGACATGGATCCTTCCTTGAACTTTGCTCCATGGATGAATCCCACAAAGGCGTTCTTCATGGCGGCTGAACTCGGGCGGGTCTCGCACGCGGAGCCGTCTCGATGATGTTGGTGCCGATGTTCGGCTCAGGGCCCCATTTGCCAATTTTGCCGATGAAGGCGTGGATTCCACCGAAGGGGACCCGGTACCCATACTCGATTGAGCCGGCCTCAGGGCCCCATCCTACGTCATCGATGTAGAGCTTGCCACGACGACACTTGGTCATCCGACCCACATCGTATCCCTCTATCCCTTCGAAGCTGCCCTGTAAGAACTCGAAACCACCGTGCGATGGCCCCACGGTGGGCGGCATCTATCGTGGGGTTATCACATCAGATGTCCTAGGGTGAGGACTTAGTCGTGGAGCCATCACACTAGGTTAGCTTAAAAGGGTTAATCGGGACAAAGGACACATGAGTTTATACTGGTTTGGCCCCTTGTAGTGAAGGTAAAGGCCTAATCCAGTTTGAGGTGGTATTGCTTATGTTTCAATTACGAAGGAGCGAATACGCTTGACCTAGCTTTAGATCTCTCGTCTCTTGCCCTAAGCCGCTGCCGGGTCGTCCCCTTATATACACGGGTTGACGCCCTGCGGCTTATAGAGTCCCGGCCGGCTCATACAAACGTGTCTGGCCCGGTGACTTATCTTACATGCCTTACCATATAAGTTACATATACATGGAGGTTTACACTCATGGGCCTTAAGCCACCTCTGGGTTTGGCCCTTCAACAAGCCTACGTCATGAACCACCATCTTCAAAATACTCATGGGCTTTGTTTAAATAAACCGCCATTGGGATAACCCGACCCCTCCTTGGCGGGTCATATCCAATAGTCATATCCCCAACAGTGACCAAAGATTGGTCGGAGTCCCTGATGGGATCACGGACATGACGAGGAGTCTTGAAATGGTCGATAGTTAAATATTGATATATTGTAAGATGGCATTCGGACACCGGAATGGTTTTAGAGTGGTACGGGTATTTTTTGGAGTACCGAGGGGTTAACCGAACCCCCCGGGGAAGTATTGGGACTACATGGGCCATATGGGATAGAGAGGGGAGCCCGCAAGGGGTGGCGCCCCCCTCCAAGGGAGTCTGAATAGGACAAGGTGGAGGGGGCGCGGCCCCCTTTCCCTCTTCCTCTTCCTCTCCTTCCCCTTTCCCCCTCTGAAAGAAAGGAAAGGGGCCGACTAGGATTGGGAGTCCTAATCGGTTTCCCCCTATGACGCGCCCCTTGTGGACGGCCTCCCCCCCTCCTCCTTTATATACGGGGCAGGGGGCACCCCATAGCACATCAATTGTTCTTAATCGTGTGTCGTGCCCCCCCCCCCCCACAGTTTACTCCTCCGGTCATAGCGTCGTAGTGCTTATGCGAAGCCCTACGCGGATCACATCACCAACACTGTCACCACGCCACACACTGATGAAACTCTCCCTCGACCCTCCACTGGATCAAGAGTTTGACGGATGTCATCATGCTGAACGTGTGCTGAACCCGGAGGTGCCGTGCATTCGGTACTTTATCGGTTGGATCGCGAAGACGTTCGACTACATCAACCGCGTTAAACTAACTCTTCCGCTTTCGGTCTACGAGGGTACATGAACACACTCTCCCCCTCTCGTTGCTATGCATCTCCTAGATAGATCTTGCATAATCGTAGGAATTTTTTTGAAATTGCATGCTACGTTCCCCAACAGTGGCATCCGAGCCAATTCTATGCATAGATGATATGCACGAGTAGAACACAATGAGTTGTGGGCGATCATAGTCATACTGGTTACCACCAATGTGTTATTTTTATTTGGCGGTATTGTTGGATGAAGCGGCCCGGACCAATCTTACATGACCACGTTCATGAGACCGGTTCCACTGACAGACATCATTTTGTTTTGCATAAAGGTGGCTGGCGGGTGTCTGTTTCTCCTACTTTAGTTGAATCAAATTTTACTACGGCCAGTCCTTGGTGAAGGTTAAAACAACACACTTGATGAAAAATCATTATGGTTTCGATGCGTCGGTAAGAACGGTTGTTGCTAGAAGCCCGTAGCAGCCACGTAGAACTTGCAACAACAAAGTGGAGGACGTCTAACTTGTTTTTTGCAGGGCATGTTGTGATGTGATATGGTCAATACATGATGTCATATATGTTATTGTATGAGATGATCATGTTTTGTAAAAGTTATCGGCAACTGGCAGGAGCCTTATGGTTGCCACTTTATTGTATGAAATGCAATCGCCATGTAATTGATGTACTTTAACACTATGCAGTAGCGATAGTTGCAGAAGCAATAGTTGGCGAGACGACAACGATGCTACGATGGAGATCAAGGTGTCAAGCCGGTGACGATGGAGATCATGACGGTGCTTTGGAGATGGAGATCAAAGGCACAAGATGGTGATGGCCATATCATGTCACTTGTTTTGATTGCATGTGATGTTTATCTTTTATGCATCTCATTTTGCTTAGTACGGTGGTAGCATTATAATATGACCCCTCACTATATTTCAAGGTATAAGTGTTCTCCCTGAGTATGCACTGTTGCGACAGTTCGTCGTGCCGAGACACCACGTGATGATCGGGTGTGATAAGATCTACGTTCACATACAATGGGTGCAAGACAGTTTTGCACGTGCGGAATACTTCGGTCAAACTTGACGAGCCTAGCATGTACAGACATGGCCTCGGAACACTAAGACCGAAAGGTCGAACGTGAATCATATAGTAGATATGATCAACATAGAGATGTTCACCATTGAAAACTACTCCATCTCACGTGATGATCGGACATGGTTTAGTTGATATGGATCACGTGATCATTTAGATGACCCGAGGGATGTCTATCTAAGTGGGAGTTCTTTAGTAATATGATTAATTGAACTTAAATTTATCATGAACTAAGTCCTGATAGTTTTTGCATATCTATGTTGTTGTAGATCAATGGCCCGTGCTATCGTTCCCTTGAATTTCAATGTGTTCCTAGAGAAAGCTAAGTTGAAAGATGATGGTAGCAACTACATGGACCGGGTACGTAACTTGAGGATTATCCTCATTGCTACATAGAAGAATTATGTCCTTGAAGCACCGCTAGGTGCAAGGCCTACTGCAGGAGCAACTCCGAACGTTATGAACGTCTGGCAAGCTAAATCTGATGACTACTCGATAGTTCAGTGTGCCATGCTTTACGGCTTAGAGTCGGGACTTCAAAGATGTTTTGAACGTCACGGAGCATATGAGATGTTCCAGGAGTTGAAGTTAATATTTCAAGCAAATGCCTGAGTTGAGAGATATGAAGTCTCTAACAAGTTCTATAGCTGCAAGATGGAGGAGCACAGTTCTGTCAGTGAATACATACTCAGAATGTCAGGGTACCATAACCACTTGACTCAGCTGGGAGTTAATATTCCGGATGATAGTGTAATTGACAGAGTTCTTCAATCACTGCCACTAAGCTATAAAGGATTCGTGATGAACTATAATATGCAAGGGATGGAAAAAACAATTCCCAAGCTCTTCGCAATGCTTAAGGCTGCGGAGGTAGAAATCAAGAAGGAGCATCAAGTGTTGATGGTTAACAAGACCACTAGTTTCAAGAAAAAGGGCAAAGGGAAGAAGGGGAACTTCAAGAAGAATAGCAAGAAAATTGCTGCTCAACGGAAGAAGCCCAAGTCTGGACCTAAGCCTGAAACTGAGTGCTTCTACTGCAAAGGGACTGGTCACTGGAAGCAGAACTGCCCCAAGTATTTGGCGGATAAGAAGGATGGCAAAGAGAAATGTATATTTGATATACATGTTATTGATGTGTACCTTACAAATGCTCGTAGTAGTGCCTGGGTATTTGATACTGGTTTTGTTGTACATATTTGCAACTTGAAACAGGGGCTACGGATTAAACGAAGATTGGCTAAGGACGAGGTGATGATGCGTGTCAGCAATGGTTCCAAGGTCGATGTGATCGCCGTCGGCACGCTACCTCTACATCTACCTTTGGGGTTAGTTTTGGACCTGAATAATTGTTATTTGGTGCCAGCGTTGAGCGTGAACATTATATCTGGATCTTGCTCTATTTAGATGAGTAATATCTTTTATGGTCATGCACCCTTGATGAGTGGTCTATTTTTGTTGAATCTCGGTCGTAGTAATACATATATTCATAATATTGATGCCAAAAGATGCAAAGTTAATAATGATAGTGCAACATATTTGTGGCACTGCCGTTTAGGTCATATTGGTGTAAAGCGCATGAAGAAAGTCCATGCAGATGGGCTTTTGGAATCACTTGATTATGAGTCACTTGATGCTTGCGAACCATGCCTCATGGGCAAGATGACTAAAACTCTGTTCTCCAAAACAATGGAGCGAGCCACTAACTTATTGGAAATAATACATACTGATGTATGCGGTCCGATGAGTGTTGAGGCTCGCGGCGGGTATCGTTATTTTCTGACCTTCACAGATGATTTGAGCAGATATGGGTATATCTACTTGATGAAACACAAGTCTGAAACATTTGAAAAGTTCAAAGAATTTCAGAGTGAAGTAGAAAAATATCGTAACAAGAAAATCAAGTTTCTACAATCTGATCGCAGAGGCGAATATTTGAGTTACGAGTTTGGTCTTCATTTGAAACAACGTGGAATAGTTTCACAACTCACGCCACCTGGAACACCACAGCGTAATGGTGTGTCCGAATGTCTTAACCATACTTTATTAGATATGGTACGATCTATGATGTCTCTTACTGATTTACCACTATTATTTTGGAGTTATGCTTTAGAGACAGCTGCATTCACATTAAATAGGGCACCATCTAAATCCGTTGAGACGACACCATATGAACTGTGGTTTAGCAAGAGAACTAAGCTGTCGTTTCTTAAAGATTGGGATTGCGATTCTTATGTGAAAAAGCTTCAGCCTGATAAGCTCGAACCCAAATCGGAGAAGTGCGTCTTCATAGGATACCCAGAAGAAACTGTTGTGTACACCTTCTATCACAGATCCGAAGGCAAGATATTTGTTGCTAAAAACGGATCCTTTCCAGAGAAGGAGTTTATCTCGAAAGAAGTGAGTGGGAGGAAAGTACAACTTGATGAGGTAGTTGTACCTTCTCTTCAATTGGAAAGTAGTTCATCACAGAAATCAGTTCCAGTGATGCCTACACCAGTTAGTGAGGAAGTTAACGATGATGATCATGAAACTTCATATCAAGTTACTATCGAACCTCGTAGGTCAACCAAAGTACGTTCTGCACTAGAGTGGTACGGGAATCTTGTTCTGGAAGTCATGTTACTAGACCATGACGAACCTACTGGGCCTTGGGCCTAGTCTTCTATCTGACCCGCCGTTGGGGTCATCCGTGAGTCGTCGGGCTCGTGAGTCGTCTGACTAGTGAGCCGCCAGACCCGTGAGTCGCCAGTCCTCCGACGGATCATCGGTGAAGCGCCAAGTCGGGCCGGGTCATACTTCCGGCCGGGTCATACCGCGGGGTATATCCCCGACATTAGCCCCCAGTTTAATTTGGATTTATCCATGTTAAAATGATCCTGTAAAACAAACACAAGAACAATTTTGATAGATTGTGTTCCAGGTTAAAAATTCTTGTAAGCCGGCACCTAATCATTCTTAAGTCCTTGTCATTTCCTCCTTCTAGAAAATCCGGGTCAATAAGCTAGCTTCATACTCAATTTGTTGATGTTGGTTTCTCACAGAAAATTTTTGTGAAGAATAATCCACTTGAGTCGGCTTCCAAGGCGTCGGCTTAATAAACATATTGGACTCAAGATTCATCTGGTGATCCGCCGGTTTAAAGATGTAGAGGCTGGCGAGCAAAATTGCCGGCTTGTAAATATTGATAACACCGGTCATAACTGTTACGATGTCGGGTTAATCTTATGATGACGCCGGTCATAAACTTTGCAGATTTCTCTGATAATAATATAATACCTGATTTGCTCAAAACTGATAATTTGAAGTTATTCCTCCCTTATATGCATATCACCTGTAGCCCCCAAGTGCCGGGTTGTCATGCTTGCAACAACCTGGGACTTGTAATTGCCTTATGCTCATAAAGATTTCAACCAGTGTAGCCCCCAAGGGCCGAGTCATTATGCAATAATGAGCAGGGACTTTGTAAACATGATCATGTAAAATTGAGCAACAACGTGTAGCCCCCAAGGGTCAGATCAATAAGATATTACTGAGCTGGGACTTTGTATATGATTCATTGATAATACCATCAAATGATGTAATCTCCTCCATGGGGCTTGAACCCACGTCCACAAGGTTAAGAGCTTTGTACTCTACCAACTGATTAATGGATCTTTTATATAATGGATTAAGGCTTGTGTACCTTGAATTTTCTGCAGGAGCAATTGGTAGCCCCCAAGGGCCGGCTCATTTAAAATGTGATGAGTCGGGTCTTCAATAAGTTGAGCAAAAAATGACTTTGCATTAGCCCCCAAGGGCCATGGTGCATGCTGGCAGTGACATGGGACTTGTATATTCGATGTAATCTCGATTTGAACAATGTAGCCCCCAAGTGCCGGGTCGTAAGCCTGCAGCGACTCGGGACTATTTCCTCCATTGTAAAGCGAGTTTGAAAACCTCAATCATAACAGAAATAATAGCCATGTTGGCTATTCAAGATTTGAATAATATAATCCGGTATGAAAACTTCAATCATTCAATATCATCATGAAAATCCAGCCAGTTTTGGCTATTAAAGATTTGAATACCTCATCGGTTGACAAGTAAATCCGGAGTTTAAATACCTGGTGGCTCTTGGCCGATGACGAATTAATGTGCATTCATTGTAAGCCGGAGTTTTTGTAACCCGGTGGCCTATAGCCTTTGAGAAAATCAATAATTGATAACCCTTTTGAGACACCAATTTCAGTGATGAGCTTGGACTGAAGCATTTATATAAGTCATAGTTCTGCAAATCCTGCACAGAGTTTAAACAACATATGCCCTGGCGACTTAATGTCAAGAGCCAGGGTGGGTAACCACCCATATGTAATCTTACCCTGCACACAAGTAGATCACAAGAACCCTTGGCGGTTTGCCGCAGGGCGGGTCATAATACCTCACATATAAGCACTATAATACCTCACACAGTTTACATGACCTGTGCAGTAAGGGTGATCACCCAATCCTTAGAAGCCAATGCTTCCACATAGATGATGATTGTTATCAGCTGGCGACTTAGAGTCAAAAGTCAAGCCGGGTTATAAATAAATGATACCGCCGGTTTATGTGATCCGGAGGGTGAAGTTGATAACTCAACTCTGTAAAAGCCGGCACATATGATATTTGTGACAACTCAAATACTTGTGATTACAAGAACTGTATAAGAAATAGATAAAAATTTTGAGGCTTCTGATTCGAATAGGATTAGTAAACCGTCCCAAAGGGGTTAAGCTAAGATTCGAATACGATCATATAGCCCCCAGTGGCGTTGGCGTTGCCGATCAAGAGGGTATCGACAGCTATGTTCTCTTTGGTTCGAATACGACCTATGTTTGCACAGGAAGCCCCCAAATGACCTTAAGAGTTGTTTAGCGATGCTAATTCTAATACGATCCACGTCGATTCCCAAAGGGGTTGAGCTATGATTCGGATACGATCAAGAAGCCCCCAAGTAGGTTCGGCAGTTTGCCAATTTAGCGACCCGACCTCAGATGGTCAAGTCTCTGTGCTTCTGTGCCATCCCTGGATCGGTAATGCTAACACACACAGTACTCGAAGGATTTATAACAGAGTACCAATCACACACTTATTACATCGAATGTCTCAAAAGAGAACTTATTACAATAATATGGCTTAAGGCCATCTAATGCGATAACAGCGGAAGGCTTGGAAGATAAAGTGAGTCAAATCAACTCCAACGGCATAACTGAGCTGCACGGCAACGACCTACAATCCTTACTCCTCGTCTGAAAAGTCTGCAACATAATACGTTGCAGCCCGAGAACGGTCGACACATGGAATATGCTGGCAATGTAACACATAGAGTAGTGAAAGAATAAGCTATACTACATGCATATATGGCTGGTGGAAAGCTCTATGGTTACAGTTTGCATAAAGCCAATTTTTTCCTACATCAAAGGAATAAATTTAATTTTAACTATCATGGTGGTTGAAACATCATTGAGAAGGTATAACCCCAACTCAATCCCAATTAAAGTGATTAACAACCCAACAATATTAATTTAGAGTGATGAGATACATGTGAATACTCAGGTACTAGATACTCGAATTGTCCATAACCGGGACACGGCTAACCATGATTAGTTTGTACACTCTGTAGAGGTTTGCACTTTTCCCCACAAGACTCGATCGCCTCCGTTGATTTCTCGCACTGCATGGTGTTTGAGAAACGGATGACCGAGACACGATCTTCGTAAACATTAACTCTCTACTCCGGATAGATCATACCAAACCTATAAAACCCACTACCTGTGACCTACCTCTTGAGAGCTTCACGTAACTTACTCAACTATGCTAGAGCCCATAATAGCTTGTGGCTGCACACGGAAGTTTTCTAGCATGAATAATCTCAGTTCCCTTTGAGCCTGGGTGGCGGTCCATAGGAAGATCACACGGGTACCCGGGATTTCCAAAAAACAGACAACACTGGGTTCCCAGTGCCTCAATCCACCCAGATGTGTATTTAAGTTGCCACCTTAAAGTAAACCATTAATTAACAATCTCACATCTGTCGTGAATATCTCTCAAACCCACACCACGTCTATGAGCATAGCATGGCAATATAAGCATAACATAGAAGTAACTCCCAAGGGTTTGAAAGTAACAGGGCAATAGTTCCTACCTCATCATCTACTTCCCGACCCAAAATTTAATGCCATCCTAATCATGCAATGTTGGAGGGTTGAGCTAATGCATAAAAACTGGGTATGAAAAGAGTATGATCAAGTGTTACTTGCCTTGCTGACGATCCGTGAATCCTATAGACTCGTAGTAACACGCTTCGCACTCCGGAAATTCTATCGCAAGCAAACATTACATACATAAGTAAACAAGCAAAGATGCACAAACGAAACTTCAACTGAAAGAGGTTGACCAGAGAGTTCAACTTAAGAACTCCGGTTTGCAAAAAGAATCAAACCAAACGGAACAACAAAACTCAAACGGCAAAAGAAATAGGGTCCGTTTACTAATCTGAACTAGGGTCAAATTTTACAAGGATAAAAACTGGTTTAAGTTAATTATTCGGAAAGAGGGTTTCGAGATGAAACTCCAGCGCTTGAATCGCCTGATTCCGATAAACGAGTTAAAAGATAAACAGGTTTGAAAAATCGGTTCAGAAATCGCGATCAGAATAACCGCGGAATAAATCTGATAAAGGAAAAGCAACGAACTGCTAAACGAACGAACATTCGTTAACACACACTAAACGATGAACGCGTTCGTTAGAACGAACGGACGAACGGACGTTCGCTAAGTAAATAAACCGACGAAATAAACCGATCTATATATATATAAACGATCTAGGGTTTATATATTAAAAAAAACCGAAGGGTTTTCTTTTAAAAAAAACTGGCGGCGGGGTCGGGTACCTCCGGCGAGGCGCGTCCGGCGGGGCGGAGGCTCCGGCGGGTTCCGGGGTGGGGCGGCGAGGGCAGGGCGGCGGCGGCTCGGCGAGAGGCGGCGACGGTGGATCGGGCTCGGCGGCTCGGCTCGACTCGGACTGGGCGGCTTGGGTGGTGGCGGGGTGGTGGTGTGGCGGGCGGGCGGCATTTATAGGAGGCGGGGCGGGCGGCTTGGGAAGGGCACCGGGGTGGAGTCCGGCTCGGACTCGCCCTCGGCGTCCGTGCCAAGCAAGCGCCGCAGGGGAAAAGCGTGGCGGGTTTGGCTATTTGGGCCTTTGGCCCGATCGGGTCCATTTAAAAAAAATCATTCCGCCGAAAGAAAAATTCCTAGAAAAATAAATAAAAATCTAAAAATTCCAAAACAAGTTTTCTCCATCTAAATAAAATATTTAGAACTAGATGAACTTTTCTTGGCCCCTAAAATGCAACTTTTAAAACGTGCAAATTTTTCTAGGGCAAATAAAATTCCAAAAAAATCAAATAAAATCCCAAAAATGATTTTAACATTTTTCCTCCGTTATTTCAATTATTTTGGAGAAGTCATATTATCTCCCCTCATTTAATTTAAATTGAAATAGTTTTCCGGAGAGAAAAATAATAAAATCCAATATCCTCGTCTTTCATTATTTGAAAAAAATCCCCAACTCTCTCCGAGGGTCCTTGATTTGCTTAGGATTTTCGAGGATGGCAAACGAGAATGCAATAAAATATGATATGCAAGGATGACCTATGTATAACATGCCAAATTGAAAATTTGGGATGTTACAAACCTACCCCCCTTAAGATGAATCTAGGCCCTCGAGATTCGGGTTGGCTAGAAAATAGGTGCGGATGGTCCTTGCGAATATCATCTTCTCGCTCCCAGGTGGCTTCCACCTCGGTATGGTGACTCCACCGAACTTTGCAAAACTTGATCACCTTGTTGCGAGTGACTCGGCTATCAAACTCGAGAGTCTTTACTGGCTTTTCCTCATAAGTCAAGTTATTATCCAATTGTATCGCCTCCAAGAGCACTGTATCCTTTAACGATATGTCGGCCATCTCAGCATGGCACTTCTTCAGTTGTGATACGTGAAACACATCGTGAACTCCTGACAGTCCTTCGGGTTACTCCAGTTTGTAGGCAACTTCTCCCATTCGTTCCAAAACACGATACGATCCTACAAATCTTGGGGCTAACTTTCCTTTTACTCCAAAACGTTTCACTCCCCTCAGGGGTGATACTCGCAGATATGCTCTTTCTCCGATTTCATAGGTTATTTCCTTGCGTTTTGAATCTGCGTAACTCTTCTGTCTAGACTGAGCAATCTTTAGCTTTGTCTCGATCAGTTTAACCTTTTCCTCTGAGTCTTTGATCAAATCTGGTCCAAACAACTGACGGTCTCCGACCTCGTCCCACATCAAGGGTGTTCTACATCTGCGTCCATATAGAGCTTCGAACGGTGCCATCTTCAAACTGGCCTGGTAGCTGTTGTTGTATGAGAATTCTGCATACGGCAAATTGTCATCCCAACTAGATCCATAATCTAGCGCACAGGCTCTCAACATGTCCTCCAAAATCTGATTGACCCTCTCTGTCTGTCCATCCGTTTGTGGGTGGAACGCGGCACTAAATTCCAATCTGGTACCCAAAGTCTGGTATAGTTGATGCCAAAATTTTGAAGTAAACTGTGTTCCTCTATCTGATACGATACTCGTCGGAACTCCATGCAAACATACGATCCTGGTCATATATATCTTGGCCAACTTGGCACTTGTATAAGTTGTTTTCCTTTGGGATAAAGTGAGCTACTTTGGTCAACCGATCCACTACTACCCATATTGAATCATATCCTGCTTTGGTTCTGGGTAATCCGGTGATAAAATCCATGCCAAGTTTGTCCCACTTCCATTCGGGTATTGGCATAGGCTGCAACAGTCCTGCTGGCTTTTGATGCTCTGCCTTCACTCTCTAGCATACATCACAAACGGCTACATACTCGGCAATGTCCTTCTTCATACCAGTCCACCAGAAACGTTCCTTCAAGTCCAAATACATCTTGGTGTTTCTGGGGTGAATCGAGTATGGTGAGTCATGGGCCCCTTCAAGTATTAACTTCCTGATCTCCGAATTGTTGGGCACATAAATCCGATCCTCAAACCATAAGGTATCATGCTCATCCTCGCGAAAACCTTTGGCTTTTCCTTTGCCCAGCTTTTCCTTAATCTCCGCAATCTCTTTATCCTCCTTTTGAGCGTCTCGAATCTTGTCTAACAAGGTCGACTGAACCTCCATTGTTGCAAGAAAACCTCTTGGAACAATCTCCAACTGAAGTTCCATAACATCCTCTGCTAACTCCTTTGGCAGTCCTCTACCTTTAAGGATATTGGCATAACTTTTCCGACTCAAAGCGTCTGCTACGATGTTGGCTTTTCCTGGATAATAGTGTAGCTTCATGTCGTAATCCTTTATAAGTTCCAGCCATCTCCTCCGTCATCGAGGTTTAACTCATACGTGTGAAAATGTACTTCAAACTCTTATGATCCGTGTATACATCACAACGGTTTCCCATGAGATAATGTCTCCAGGTCTTCAACGCATGTACTACAGCTGCTAGCTCCAAATCATGCGTGGCATAGTTCAACTCATGAGGCTTCAGTTGTCGTGAGGCATACGAAACAACTTTTCCTTCCTGCATAAGAACACATCAAAGTCCCAAGCGAGAGGCATCACAATACACTTGAAACTCCTTATGTATATCTGGCAATGTCAGCACTAGGGCTGTAGTCAACCGTTTCTTCAACTCTTGGAAGCTTGTCTCACAATCCTCTGTCCATTTGAACTTGGTATCCTTCTTTAGTAGTTCTGTCATTGGTTTAGCAATCTTGGAAAAATTCTCAATGAATCTCCGATAATACCCTGCCAGTCCAAGGAAACTGCGAATCTCGCTAACTGAAGTGGGTGCTAACCATTTGGTGACTGACTGAATTTTACTGGGGTCTACTGCTATACCCTCTCCTGATATAACATGCCCAAGAAATCCTACTTACTTTAACCAAAACTCGCACTTGCTGAATTTGGCATATAACTGGTGTACCCTGAGTTTCTCAAGAACCAAATGAAGGTGTTCTGCGTGCTCCTCTTCGTTCTTCGAGTAAACCATAATATCATCGATAAACACCACAACAAACTTGTCCAAATACTCCATGAACACTTTGTTCATCATACTCATGAAATAGGCAGGGCCTTTAGTCAGTCCAAACGACATGACCGTATACTCATATAATCCATATCGTGTGGTGAATGCTGTCTTTGGTATATCCTTCTCTCGGATCTTCAACTGATGGTATCCTGATCGTAGATCAATTTTAGAAAACACCTTAGCTCCTTGCAACCGATCAAACAGATCATTAATCATCGGTAAGGGATACTTGTTCTTTATCGTTACTTCATTCAGAGCTCGGTAATCAACAACCATCCTTAGGGATTTATCCTTCTTCTCCACCAAAAGTACTGGTGCTCCCCAAGGTGATGAACTTCTACGAATGTAACCTTTCTCCAATAGCTCCTTGATCTACTTCTTAATTTCCTCCAGATCATTTGCGGGCATCCGATAAGGTCTCTTTGATATTGGCCCTGTACCTGGTATTAGTTCTATTTTAAACTCGATGTCTCGATCTGGTGGCATGCCTGGTAACTCTTCCGGAAAAACATCTGGATAATCCTTCACTACCGGTATTTCCTCTTGTACAACTCCCGTGAGGGTATTCACTTGGCTCCTCCTAGGCATATGCCTCGATACATACTTAATCCTTTTTCCCTCTGGGGTGGTAAGATAAATTGACTTGCTAGCACAGTCGATACTTCCTCCAAACTTCGACATCCAATCCATACCTAATATCACATCCAATCCTTGCGACTCCAAGATAATTAGGTCAGACGGAAAAACATGTGTGCCAATGATTAGGGGTATCTGGGTGCACCATCTGCTAGCCATATACTCTGCTCCAAGCGAGCTCACTAAAAGAGTGGTTCTAAGGGTCTGGGTTGGTAACTTAAACTTATCCACAAATCCCTTGATATAAGCGAATGCGATGCACCAAAGATCGAAAAGAACAATAGCGATAAATGACCGAACCACCAACTTACCTATTACCGCCTCCGGCTGCTCTTCAACTTCCTCCACGTTAACGTGGTTCACTTGTCCTTTGTTGAATGGATTGGGCTTCTTCCCAGCGCTCCCATTTCCGTTTCCAGTCTTTCCTTCAGGGCAGTCGTTGGCATAGTGCCATGTCTTCCCGCAGTTAAAGCAAATAACTTGGCTCAAGTCTCTCTTAGCGGGTGTAGCTGGGTTAGAGCGATTCTGATTATTGTTGGCTGCATTTCCATTCCCATTCTTCGCACCATTATGCGATCCTCCTCCAGTATGGTTATGTCCTCCATTGTTATGAACTAGTCCTCCCGAGTTCGGGGTTAAGCGAGGTTTCTGGTGAGCTCCTGAGTTATACTTCCCTTGTCCATACTTCCTCTTACGACTCTCAATTTGCTGCTGCTTTCCCTCAATCATTAGGGCCTTATCTACCAACTCCTGGTAGTTGTTGAAATTTGCCACCATCAACTGCATACTCATCTCATCATTCAGCCCTTCCATGAACTTCTCTTGCTTCGCGGCATCTGTGGCCACATCATCAGGGGCATAACGTGATAACTTGCTAAACTCATCCACGTACTGGGCCACAGTACGATTCCCTTGGCGTAACTTGCGGAACTCACGATTCTTTATCTGCATGGCTCCAGTTGAAACATGGGCTGTGCGAAAAGCTTGTTGGAACTGGTTCCAAGTGACATTGGCTATAGGAAAAGTAGCCGTGTAATTCTCCCACCATGCGGCTGCTGGTCCATCCAATTGATGTGCGGCAAAGCGCACTCTTTCAGCATCCATGCATCTAGCGGTGGTTAACTCCCTTCCAATACGGCGTAACCAGTCATCTGCAACTAATGGCTCGGTGCTCTTTGGAAAACACCGGCGGTTGTAACCTCGTAAAACGGGCTAAATTGTCCACTGGCGGCGGGTTGTTGTTGTTGGTGTTGTTGTTGTTGGCATTGCCCTGGTTACGAACTAGCAATTGCATCAATGCATTCTGGCTGTTGGATCAACCGAGTGAGCTCGGTGGGAAAGCAAAACCGGGTCTCGTCTCGGAGGCATCCGGGGTTTAGAGGAGAGATTAGAAATAGAAAGAGGTCTAGTGAGAAAACACTACCCATATGCACATGAGGCAACACACACATTCATTCATTCAAGCAAGCAAGGGCATACAAAACGATCTAGGACTATCGCATACGTGCTCAACTACTACTAGTTACATGGGGGAAAATACTACTAATATTTGGTGGTCATCTAGAAATTTTGATCGGTGGAAGACTCCATGATGTACGCTCCACTTCGTCTTCATAGTCATCATCACTTGGATCTGAGTCGGTGTCGTCGATGATGATGTAGTTATCTGGACAAGCGGGGTCTTCTTCCTCTTCTTGCTCCTCTTCCTTGGGTGCTGGTCCTCCCATGAAAACTCCAATCTTCTTGACTAGGTCATCGTTCTTCTCCAAGAGTATCTTGATTTCTTCCTCATATCCATCGCGGGTAGACTTTAGTTCTTCCTCCAATTCGATGATCTTAGTTTTCGCCTTCTTCAAATCCAGGCATGTCGCACATCCGGTTCTCATGATGTCGAATGTGCTTTGGTTTAGCTCACGGATGTAAGCTGCAATGGATCTATCCTTCTTGGTGCTAATTACTTCCCATTGCTCGTCTCGGCGCCCACATATTTGGTATATGGTGTCTTTAAGCTCCTTGTTGTAGACTTCTCCAATGCGTCCCATGGTAATGTGAGCTGCCATACTCTTTCCCAAACTCCATGTTGGTGCATTGAAAACACATACTATGGGCTCTGTGCTTGGTGCAAACGTCCTTCCGGAACTAGAGCTTGAATCTTCCGGCATTCTTCTTACGGTAAGGTGGCGTTGTACGTCCCGGTGAAGCTTGGTATTCCAATATTCAGGTACCTAGTGACTTCCTTCAAGTGGCGTCCGAAAGGTGTATCTTCATCTGGTTGGGCAAACTTGTACTTCATCTCTGTCATCCTAAAGAGTGGAAAAATGGAGAGAGGTCAGAAATGAGTAGAGAGGAGTGACCTATGGTTTTATCTTAGTGGTCATGTCCTACACTCAGCGTGTGCTCTGATACCATCTTGTAGCGACCCGACCTCAGATGGTCAAGTCTCCGTGTACATGCCATCCACGGATCGGTAATCTTGACACACACGATTTCGAAGGATTTATAACAGAGTACCAATCACACACTTATTACATCGAATGTCTCAAAAGAGAACTTATTACAATAATATGGCTTAAGGCCATCTAATGCGATAACAATGAAGGCTTGGAAGATAAAGTGAGTCCATCAACTCCAACGGCATAACTGAGCTGCATGAACGACCTACAATCCTTACTCCTCGTGCGAAAAGTCTGCAACATAATACGTTGCTAAAAGCACGAGAACGGGTCAGCACATGGAATATGCTGGCAATGTAACACATAGAGTAGTGAAAGAATAAGCTATACTACATGCATATATGGCTGGTGGAAAGCTCTATGGTTACAGTTTGCATAAAGCCAAATTTTCCCTACATCAAAGGAATAAATTTTAATTTAACTATCATGGTGGTTGAAACATCATTGAGAAGGTATAACCCCAACTCAATCCCAATTAAAGTGATTAACAACCCAACAATATTAATTTAGAGTGATGAGATACATGTGAATACTCGGTACTAGATACTCGAATTGTCCATAACCGGGGACACGGCTAACCATGATTAGTTTGTACACTCTGCAGAGGTTTATGACTTTTCCCCACAAGACTCGATCACCTCCGTTGATTTCTCGCCTTGCATGGTGTTTGAGAAGCGGATGACCGAGACACTGATCTTCGAAACATTAACTCTCTACTCGGATAGATCATACCAAACCTATAAAACCCACTACCTGTGACCTACCTCTTGAGAGCTTCACGTAACTTACTCAACTATGCTAGAGCCCATAATAGCTTGTGGCTGCACACGGAAGTTTCTAGCATGAATAATCTCAGTTCCCTTTGAGCACTGGTGGCGGTCCATAGGAAGATCACACGGGTACCCGGATTTCCAAAAAGCAGACAACACTGGGTTCCCAGGTGCCTCAATCCACCCAGATGTGTATTTAAGTTGCCACCTTAAAGTAAACCATTAATTAACAATCTCACATCTGTCGTGAATATCTCTCAAACCCAAACCACGTCTCTGAGCATAGCATGGCAATATAAGCATAATGTAGAAGTAACTCCCAAGGGTTTGAAAGTAACAGGCAATAGGTTCCTACCTCATCATCTACTTCCGACCCACAATTTAATGCCATCCTAATCATGCAATGTTGGAGGGTTGAGCTAATGCATAAAACTGGGTATGAAAAGAGTATGATCAAGTGTTACTTGCCTTGCTGACGATCCGTGAATCCTATAGACTCGTAGTAACACGCTTCGCACTCCGGAAATTCTATCGCAAGCAAACATTACATACATAAGTAAACAAGCAAAGATGCACAAACGAAACTTCAACTGAAAGAGGTTGACCAGAGAGTTCAACTTAAGAACTCCGGTTTGCAAAAAGAATCAAACCAAACGGAACAACAAAACTCAAACGGCAAAAGAAATAGGGTCCGTTTACTAATCTGAACTAGGGTCAAATTTTACAAGGATAAAAACTGGTTTAAGTTAATTATTCGGAAAGAGGGTTTCGAGATGAAACTCCAGGCGCTTGAATCGCCTGATTCCGATAAACGAGTTAAAAGATAAACAGGTTTGAAAAATCGGTTCAGAAATCGCGATCAGAATAACCGCGGAATAAATCTGATAAAGGAAAATCAACGAACTGCTAAACGAACGAACATTCGTTAACAGACACTAAACGATGAACGCGTTCGTTAGAATGAACGGACGAACGGACGTTCACTAAGTAAATAAACCGACGAAATAAAACGATCTATATATATAAAAAAACGATCTAGGGTTTATATATAAAAAAACCGAAGGGTTTTCTTTAAAAAAAAGAACCGGCGGCGGGGTCGGGTACCTCCGGCGAGGCGCGTCCGGCAGGGCGGCGGCTCCGGCGGGTTCCGGGTGGGCGGCGAGGGCAGGGCGGCGGCTCGGCGAGAGGCGGCGGCGCTGGAGGCGGCGACGGCGGATCGAACTCGGGCTCCGGCTCGGACTCCGGCGGCGGCGGCAGGTGGTGGCGGGGTGGTGGTGTGGCGGCGGGGGCGGCGGCATTTATAGGAGGGCGGGGGCGGGCGGCGTGGGGAAGGGGGCGCCCGGGGGTGGACTCCGGCTCGGACTCGCCCTCGGCGTCCGTGCCAAGCACGGTGGCGCACGTGGAAGGCGGTGGCGCGGGCGGGCCGGCCTGGCTCGGCTGGGCCTTTGGCCCAGTCGGGCGCGGGTCCATTTTTTTTTAAAATCATTCCGCCGAAAGAAAAATTCCTAGAAAAATAAATAAAAATCTAAAAATTCCAAAACAAGTTTTCTCCGTCTAAATAAAATATTTAGAACTAGATGAACTTTTCTTGGCCCCTAAAATGCAACTTTTTAAAGCGTGCAAATTTTTCTATGGCAAATAAAATTCCAAAAAAAATCAAAAAAAATCCCAAAAATGATTTTAACATTTTTCCTCTGTTATTTCAATTATTTTGGAGAAGTCATATTATCTCCCCTCATTGAATTTAAATTGAAATAGTTTTCCGGAGAGAAAAATAATAAAATCCAATATCCTCGTCTTTCATTATTTGAAAAAAATCCCCAACTCTCTCCGAGGGTCCTTGAGTTGCTTAGGATTTTCGAGGATGGCAAACAAGAATGCAATAAAATATGATATGCAGGGATGACCTATGTATAACATGCCAAATTGAAAATTTGGGATGTTACAGCCAATCAAAAGGGTATCGACAACTATGTTCTCTTTGGTTGGAATACGACCTATGTTTGAACAGGAAGCCCCCAAGTGACCATATAAGTTTTGGCATTGCGCCGATCAAGAGGGTACTGATAGCTATGCTCGATGACCAGGAAGCCCCAAAATGATCATAATAAGATAAGCCGTAATGCAGGATACCCAAGTTTGAATCACGCATCATGGCAACAAGTTCTTTTTGGCAACCTTTAATTTTTCTGAGAACTCGAACTTGCGAGAAATTAATTCTTTTTGAACCGAAACTTTAAACCGGATTTGAAAGCTTCAAAAAATTGTGAAGGACAAATTTACCTTGGGCCGGATTTTGAACCGGAATTGAGAGCTTCAGTGCTTTGTGGGAGAAAGATGTCTCTTGAACCGGATTTTAAACCAAAATCCTTATTTTGAGCCGGAAATCGTCTAATGGCCTTTAAATTTTCATCGATCTAGCAGTAATCTCAGGGGCCGGGTTTTTTTTCCTTTAATGACCTGGAGTTCTTGAATTTATTGAAACTGGCTAATTTTGCCGAGTCATACCATTGTAGCCCCCGAGTCTCAAGACGACTCGAGGAGTTGGCTTGTGATTCTCCATATTGGACCATAGCAGAAGGTGTATATCATTGGCGGTGATAGCGTGATGTGAACCCACAGAAGGTTGAAGTGACTGCGGCGGGTTATAAATGATCCCGTATGAGCCGTGTCAACGACTCGGCCAATGGCTCCTTCCAACTGGCAGTTTGAAGTTAACCAAACTGTAGTGGCGGCGACTGCGCTTGCCCATTGAACCATCCGATGCGGATGGTGGTTGATATATATGATAATTTGCCTCCAATTTGTTGGAAGAGAAACGGGCTTCCCAAGTAGTGACTTGCTCATACTCAATGAACAGATCACGCAGACAGGTGCGGCCCGATGTGTTGATGTAGACCAGGCCGCGAGAGACAGACGGATGAACCGGCCGCGGCGTTGTAAGCTGGCGCGGACGGGCGAGTCAACCACGTCGTGTTGATGTAGTGAACAGTTGTCCTGCCTCAACAACATCGCAAACCAGAGTAATTGCTCTTTTAAAGAAAACAATATATAATATATAAAAATATACTGGATGGATTTCACCTCATATGTTAGGCCAGAAGTTATCCACCGCGGAGTTGATGATCACCACGGTGAAGCTGAAATCAATTATGGGCGAGTCGGCCACACAAGCAGACAGATGAATCAGCCATGACGTTGTAAGCCGGCACGAACGGGTGAGTCGGCCGTAGGTTGATGTAGACCGGACTGCGGGGGTCGGCGGCCTGTGCGTGCTTTATTGGGTAAGTCGCGTGGTCTTGATGAGTTGATGCAGGCTGGACCGTGGGAACGGCGGCTTGTACGCATGTCTGTCAAGCAGCGTGGCATGAACGAATGCTAGTGGATGCACTCCGTATTCGAGGCAGAAAAAATTGTCCTGTGTAAAAATATTACAGGGCAGAGAAAATTGTTCTTTGACAAAAAACAATAAGTGTTTAATAGATAAACTTTAGATGGACATCACCTGATGTTTGTGAACGACAAATGATCTGCGCGTTTTAGTCAACTCGACACTTTCGATATGCCGGACCACACCATCAGAAACGGCTTCAGAGAGATGAGTCGGTTGCGGCCTTGTAAGCCGGTGCAGACGAGCCAGTTGTGCTCTGCATTATAAACCGGTGCCAATGCGTGAACCGCCGTGAGGGCAGATGGACGAGTCGTCCATGGCGTTGTAAAACGTCGCGGACGGCAAGTCAAACGTGACGTTGTTTAACCGGTGCAGATGCACGAATCGGCCGCAGGCGCAGACGGATGTAATTCGAACATCGGGGCGGCGACTTGCACATGTAACCGCCGAGCATCATAGCACAGACATAGCACCAGTGCAAAAGTGATGTTGACACGCACCCCTTAGGTGACACCTTTTTGTAATGGTCCTGCGAAAATATTATAAGACCAAGTAATTGTTCTTTGATGAAAACAATATATATTAATAAAATAAACTTGAATGGATATCACCTGATTCGTCTGGTCGATAAATAATCGATTCCACATGACAAAAATGGCGATTCGAAACAGCCCGACCGTTTAACGCGGCAAGGATGGCTTAAAACGGCTGTGACGGCTCAGAAGGAATCCTCTGGGTCTTTAAACACTTGGCTACCCGCCTTTTTTTTTGGACGTGAACTAGCACATTTGATAAACTCACGTGAGGGATCCTTGGCGTATGTCCTTGTCCTTCCCATGTAGGAGTAAGTAGTAATACTACTAGCTTTTGATTCTCGCCAAAGCATTGGTGCTTGGTCTTTCTCGTGGGTGGCAGGGCTGTAGCTTCAGAGATGTGACAACGCTACTATTGCTGGGTCAACCGGATGAACTTGAGCGTGTGTGTGCAGAGATGACTTGTGATTTGACAGCAGTGGTGCAGCGGAAGCCTTGTGTCCACCTCGGCGGACTGCCCGCACAAAAATTGATCTCCATCATTGCGTATGCATTGAATTGGCAGCAAAAGAACTTGTCGTCTCGGCGACTCACAGCGCATCCCACAAACCGTCACGCAACCCTAGTTTCCTTTTACGATTTAGTGGTACGGGCCGAGTCGGAATCTGACAAAGTTGGTTCCTTGTCACCGTCAATTTGGACGCTGGCCGTTGGCCTTCGCCGCTGTCCTTTGGTTTCTTTTCCTTCCAACCTTGTTTAGGGCGAACCAATCTCATACTTGTTGTAATTACCGCTGATCAGGGACAGCTTGGTTTCGTCGATTGCTCCTGTATCCGCCTTGGGTGACAATATGCTAAAGATGCGTCTGGCGGCGCACAAGTCGAAACCCTAATTTTCTCTCGTCTCAAACTTGTATATACCGCTGCTGAAAAACTTTTCCAATCTTTGACTAACGAACTTCATAGTTGATGTGAATCCTTCCACGCCGGCTCTTGCTGATCCGGCAGGTCGTAGCTTCTCGAACCCTAAAAAGATCCCTTCAAAATCTCAACACCACCGTGCGCGAGGCCCCACGGTGGGCGCCAACTGTCGTGGAATTGTCACGGCAGATGTCCTTAGTATCAGGACTTAGTCGCGAGGCCAACGCATCTATGCGGTAGCTTGAAGGGGTTGATCGGAATCAAGAGACACAACATGCAAGACGAAGATTTAGACAGCTTCGGGCCCCGGGAAACATCATCCGGTAATAACGCTACATGTTGTTTGTGGCTAGATCTCATTATGCTCATGAGAGAGTCGCCGGTAAGCCGACTCTTTTTTTCTAGCCCCAGAGATTATTTTCTTGTCCCCCCCTCTTGGGGAGCCCTGCCCCTCCTTATATAAGTTAGAGGGGCGGGTTACATGTGGAGTCCTAGTAGGACTAGGACTAGTCTATCTTCTCTTACAAGTCGATTACAAGTCCGGGTCTTTCTTCCTTGTAAAGGAAATATTCCTCTTGCCTTCCGTCTTAAGCCGGCCCACAATAACATGAGACGGCCTACTGGGCCTTGGGCCTAGTCTTGTATCTGACCCGCCGTCGGGGTCATCCGTGAGTCGTCGGGCTCGTGAGTCGTCTGACTAGTGAGCCGCCAGACCCGTGAGTCGCCAGTCCTCCGACGGGTCATCGGTGAAGCGCCAAGTCGGACCGGGTCATACTTCCGGCCGGGTCATACCGCGGGGTATATCCCCGACAATGAGGAAGCGATGATGAGCCCAGATTCTGTGAAACGGCTTGAAGCCATGAAATCTGAGATGGGATGCATGTATGAGAACAAAGTATGGACTTTGGTTGACTTGCCCGATGATCATCAAGCCATAGAAAATAAATGGATCTTCAAGAAGAAGACTGACGCTGACTGTAATGTTACTACCTACAAAGCTTGACTTGTTGCGCAAGGTTTTCAACAAGTTCAAGGAGTTGACTACGATGAGACCTTCTCACCCGTAGCGATGCTTAAGTCTGTCCGAATCATGTTAGCAATTGCCGCATTTTATGATTATGAAATTTGGCAAATGGATGTAAAAACTGCAATCCTTAATGGATTTCTTAAAGAAGAGTTGTATATGATGCAACTAGAAGGTTTTATCGATCCTAAAGGTGCTAATAAAGTGTGCAAGCTTCAGCGATCCATTTATGGATTGGTGCAGGCCTCTCGGAGTTGGAATATACGCTTTGATAGTGTGCTAAAATCATATGGTTTTATACAGACTTTTGGAGAAGCCTGTATTTACAAGAAAGTGAGTGGGAGCTCTTTAGCATTTCTAATTTTATATGTGGATGACATATTGTTGATTGGAAATGATATATAATTTCTGGATAGCATAAAAGGATACTTGAATAAGAATTTTTCAGTGAAAGACCTTGGTGAAGCTGCTTATGTATTGGGCGTCAAGATCTATAGAGATAGGTCAAGACGCTTAATTGTACTTTCACAAAGCACATACCTTGATAAAGTTTTGAAGAAGTTGAAAATGGATCAGTCGAAGAAAGGATTCTTGCCTGTGTTACAAGGTGTGAAGTTGAGTCAGACTCAATGCCCGACCACTGCAGAAGATAGAGAGAAAATGGAAGTCATTCCCTATGCCTCAGCCATAGGTTCTATCATGTATGCAATGTTGTGTACCAGACCTGATGTGTGCCTTGCTGTAAGTTTAGAAGGGAGGTACCAGAGTAATCCAGGAGTGGATCACTGGACAGCGGTCAAAAACATCCTGAAATACCTGAAAAGGAGAAAGGATATGTTTCTCGTTTATGGAGGTGACAAAGAGCTCGTCATAAATGGTTACGTCGATGCTAGCTTTGACACTGATCCGGATGACTCTAAGTCACAAACCAGATATGTATTTATACTGAATGGTGGAGCTGTCAGTTGGTGTAGTTCCAAGCAGAGCGTTGTGGCGGGATCTACGTGTGAGGCGGAGTACATAGCTGCTTCGGAAGCAGCAAATGAAGGAGTTCATATCCGATCTAGGTGTAATACCTAGTGTCAGTGTCAAAACCGGCCGATCTCGGGAAGGGGGTCCCGAACTGTGCGTCTGAAGATCGATGGTAACAAGAGACAAGGGGACATGATGTTTACCCAGGTTCGGGCCCTCTTAATGGAGGTAATACCCTACTTCCTGCTTGATTGATTTTGATGAGTATAGGGGTTACAAGGTTTGATCTACCTCGAGATCGTAATGGCTAAACCCTAGATGTCTAGCCTATATGATTTGTCATAACCTATATGGACTGAACCCTCCGGTTTATATAGACACCGGAGGGGCCTAGGGTTATACAAAGTCGGTTTACAGAGGAAGGAAACTACACATCCGAATGCCAAGCTTGCCATCCACGCAAAGGAGAGCCCCATCCGGACACGGGCGTAGGCCTTCTATCTTGTATCTTCATGGCCCATCAGTCTGGCCCACGCTACACAGCCCGGACGCTCGAGGACCCCATAATCCAGGACTCCCTCGGTAGCTCCCGAACTTGCCTTCAATTACGACCTAATATTTGGATCATGTCTTCGGATTTGCAAGGCGGGTTCTTCATTATAATCCGGACTGATGACAATCTGGTGATAATGTTGATGCCTCTTACGACTCCCCCTATTGACGCTTCGATTTCCGCGTGCCGAGTGAATATGAATGATCCATGCTTTTTTGCAAATAATTCCTTTGACACGCTCGGATGGCATCTATATAAGGAGATACAGATCTCCAAATGGCATCCCACATCGCACAGAAAGAAAATCGCCAAGTCCAGCCATGAGCAAATCCTTCCACCATGACCGGCGCCCCAGGCTCTTTTTCACGCCCCCATGGCCCTCAAGAGGGCTATTTGCAGAGTTGTTGCGTGCCTCTTCTTCAGTTAAGTCGACTCCAGACGCAAGGCTACATCCCCCCGCGGATCTAGTCTCCGTTCGAGCGGGATTTTATTCAGTAGGCAACGACGCGATGGCTGAGAATTTCCCCAACCCCAATAAGGAGGAGAGGGTGTGCTTCGTCCCATTCTTGTTGCGGGGCCTAGAATTTCCAATCCATCCCTTTCTCAGGGGTTTATTGGAATTTTATGGCATCCAACTACACGACCTCACCCCAGGTTCGATTTTGCACATCTTAGGCTTTGTCGCCCTCTACGAGCGATTATTGGGTATTGAGGCCCATTTTGAATTATGGAGGAAGTTATTCGGTCTCATTCCCCGCCACCGCGGAGGTTCTATATTTGAGGTGGCCGGTGCAGAAGTATGGCATATAGCCGGATCCGGATACCTCGTAGGAACACCTAAAGAGGTATACCCACAGTGGTCTTCGGAATGGTTCTATGTGGACGACGACCCACTGCCAGACCCAGTTCGTAGTGGCCTCCCAGAATTATCCAGTGCTCCTTTAAAGAAGCGCATCAACTAGCGTCCCCGCAGTCCCAATGAAGAGGACAGTGCGGAGATAAAGAGCTTTGTCAGCAAGGTCAAGTTGCTAGCCCATACCGAGCTCTCTATAGTCGAGGTCATGGCTATTGCAATAAAGAGGTGTGTTCAACCTGTTCAATCCAGAGTAACTCCCTTATGGTGCTATAACGGAGAAGACGACGTATCCCGCGGCAGACGGAAGGGTCCGGATACCCCAACGGAGCTGGCTTCAATTTTGGCTGGTCTGTATAAGGGCGAGAAAGAAGATTTTCTCTAGTTAAACTGCCGGGAAGCTTATTCTATGTACACCCCTATTGAATGGTTAAGATCCGTGCTTATTTTATTGTATTGCAGACACTAATCGAATTTTCTCGTTGTTGCTATCAATAGTCATGGACAAGGATGACCGAAGACATCCACTTCCCTACTCTCCAGCCAGAGGATCATAATCGAGATGAGGATCCTGGCCTTTGCGAGGATCTAGACATATATATAGAATTCGATGACGGGGTATTCTATCAGTCGAGCCTTGAAAGTTCGGAAGTGGCCATAACCGCCGACTACCCTCGCCTTTATCCCTTTTGCATCGTGAGTATCCAGAGGCTTCTTGAAAGGAGATCCTTATCTGCATCTCTACCCGTTGTACTGATCCAGATTTTAACAGGATCGACGCTCTAGGGACCATATCTCCTCAAGGGCTGCCCCTACACAAGGCCGTCGTTCAAAACGAAAAGGGACCGGGAATACTACAGAGAACTCACAGGCTTCCAAGAGGTACATATGCCTTAATGCATGCCTAAGCATGAGTCTGGATTATTAAAAGTCTCCCTCTTTATCCTTGTCATAAGGAGGAGTACGCGGCAGACTGTGGGAAAACACCCTATTAGCAAAATGTGTGCTAACCGGCGCCGGATTTGTCAACTAGGACGCGAGTCGACGCAATGCCCGTTCCGCCTCCTCAAGAGGATTCAGATGACGTATCAGTCACGAATTCCAAAGTGGAGAGCGTGATGAATCACCATCAATTAAAGGAGGATATACGAGCTCCTGCTTTTCCCGAACAAGAGTTTGCCGCACTGAGTTTGGTGGATGCATATTTCCGAGCCGCTCGAGACGGACTTGCCGGAGTTATTCAGCTGTTCTCGAAGGATATAAAGGTAAAATTTGACACAAATTGTATGGTCATATGCCAATAGCCCCCGAGACTTGAAACGGTGAAGCAAACCGATTTAAGGATCGATAATTTTTGGAGGTTCTGAAAGAAAAGAACACTATGCTAGCCCAGGAGCTGAACACAAACCAGACACAACTGAATGCTGTCACCGCTGAACTAACGGATTTGAAAGAGATCACGAAGGGCACGTCTAGGGAGGAAAAACTTGAGGAGGAAAAAGACAAACAGTACGAAGAGATAGAGAGCTTGAAGGATCAGATATTGGCCGTTTAGAAGGAAAATGAAAAACTGAAGGGCTGCATGTTTGGTATGTCTTCCACTCTTATGTAGAACCACCATAGGTGCTCATGTTTAGCCCATAATGCGGAATATCATGACTTTGTTGCTGCACGTCTGTTAACTGGTTGGCTGGAAGAGGAAGTATCTGGATTTCAAGGCGACATGCTAAAGGAGTTGTCCGCCGTTCATGCTCGGGCCCGAAAAGCCATGAGGAGTATGGTGCAGGCGTTATGGCCATCTGATACCCCTCCAGAAAGTATGGAGGGCCTGGCAAACCTGTTGAAAGGTGCCTGGCACCGCTTCGAGCTATGGAAGACGTCTGCCTGCCGTGAAGGCGCGCGAGAAGCCTGGGCCGTGGTGAAGACACGCTTCACTAAACTGGACCCGAATCATATGGCTCGAGTAGGACCACAGGGACCAGATCGGAAGGAAATCCCTTTAAGTTTGGTCTATGATCAAGTAATGAATTGCTGCGAAATATTCGCAGGAAGACTGTAGATTAGACAACCTTATAGACGGAATGGAGAAGGAATAGGTTCTTGACTTAATGTATCAATGTACATTTATGATCAACCTTTGGATTGATCCGAACTTTTGAAATGATTTTTTCATTGCAGGCTTTCGGCTTTAACCTTCGGACCGAAATGGTGGAGTATTTCCGGATACTTAAGGCAAAAGTAAGCATTTATCCGGAAACCAGGCAACCCAGTCACTATGCTCGAACAGACAAAAAATTCGAGTTCGGGATGTATGTTATATTACGTATGTAAGAAACATCTTCCAAGGAAAATAGTTCCGTTAAGGGTTACTTTCCTTAGGTTGGCATATTATGATTACACGTGCCGGGGCGCGTGGTCCGTAATACGGAAAAACTGTCTCGCAGTGCTTAAAATGGTTGCAATATGACAACAATTTGTCGTTTAAGTGCCGACCAATAATTCCCTTAAGAACGCTAGCTTTCGGCTTCACTCGTCTGAGGTACATGTCCGGATAACCCGGTTGTAACAATCGCAGAGGTGCTCCCTTTATTCCCTAGCCGAAAAATCGAGAACGTAGGGCATAAGCACAGGAGCAAGGTGAGGGAGTCCTGGATTAGGGGGTATCCGGACAGCCGGACTATATACATCGTCCGGACTATTGAAGCGTGAAGATACAATCGTCCCGTGTCCGGATGGAACTCTCCTTGGCATAGCAGGCAAGCTTGGTGATCCGGATATTGTATTTCCTTCCTTGCAACCGACTCCATGTAAACCCTAGCCCTCTTCGGTGTCTATATAAATCGGAGAGGTTGGTCCTCAGAAGGCCGATCACAATTACAATCATACCATCATAGGCTAGCTTCAAGGGTTTAGCCTCTACGATCTCGTGGTAGATCTACTCTTGTACTACCCATATCTTCAATATTAATCAAGAAGGAACTAGGGTTTTACCTCCATCGAGAGGGCCCGAACCTGGGTAAACATTGTGTCTCTTGCTTCCTGTTACCATTAGCCTAAGACGCACAGATCGGGACCCCCTACCCGAGATCCGCCGGTTTTGACACCGACATTGGTGCTTTCATTGAGAGTTCCTCTATGTCGTCGCTGCAAGGCTCGATGTCTCATCTCGTTGTCAGGGACAACATTACCGCGGGGGGAGCTCTGGCTGTAGGCCAAACTCTCCGACTAGGCGGCTTCGTCATGGCCGCCCCATCGGCTGTCGCACCGACGATGGCCTCTCGGGTCATCACGCATAAACTTCGCATCAATTCGGAACTCGCCGAATAGATGGATCCGATAGAGCTCTCTTCCCTTAATGAGCTCTTGCATCGCTTAGCCGCTTTGGGAGTCGCAACGGACTATGACCGGATCGGGCTTAAACTCGACCAAAGGGACATTAAATCCCCGCCGGCCACCCATGAGATAGCGGTAGCGGAGGAACCACACAGGGAGTATCCCTCTATTTTGAGGACGAATTATGTCCAGATCTCCGAGCTCCCGAAGCCGGACACCCGCCCAGGGGAGGATATGACCCGGGTCCCGAACTTAGAATCGGGCACGGGGCCGAAAAAATTGGGCAGCGTCCCGGATCCCGAGCTGTCGAACTCGGAAGCTCCCATGCCCCGGGGAGCTAGATCGGATCAGAATTCGGATTCAGCTATAACCACCCACACGGACTTAAATCGTCTCTCCCATATCAGGCAAGAGCCCCAGGAGACAGTGCATCATTACTGGGCCAGATTCCTCCTTCCGCTAAACAAGGTTGAGGACTGCCACGAGGAGGACGTAGTCTCACTTCAAAAACTGCACGGACAAAGGAATCCTTAATGCTATAAGTCGCCGTGACATAGTATGCTTTGCGGACTTAGCAACCATAGTACAGAAGTACTGTGCGATGGAAAGCGTCTGGAAAACCCAAGCTGAATTTTGGGATAGTCCGGCTCTCACCAAAACCTTTGTCCGAACTAAACGGGCGAACTCTCATAAGTTGGCCGATCCAATCCCCAAGAAACCAAAAGCCCACCCTGTATGGAATCAGATTGGAAAAATGGCTCCATGGGCCATGTAAACTTCACAGCACTCCGGACACAACACCAACTCATAGCCTTAGGGCATGTTGGATACTCCGGCAGGTTGCAAAAAGTGGTGAGGATCTTCTTACAGAACAACATCTCACCAACAAGCACAATAGGGTACTAACAGTCTTCGAGACTTTTGCCTCAAACAGTAGGCGCAAGAGAGCTCATCAAAGCTCCACGAAAATTTGCCATATGGCCAAAATAAACCCCTGGAACGACACTGCTATAACTTTCAATGCCAGTGATGAACCTCGATTCCAGACTGTCCGGGCACCAGCCGCTCTGGTTCTTAGCCCAATCGTGGACGACTTTTGGCTCACTAAAGTGCTCATGGATGGCGGAAGCGGATTAAACTTGATCTATGAAGAGACACCCAGCAAGATGGAAATTGACAAAGGCCGCATTGAACAAAGCGGCACAACCTTCAAGGGAATTATCCCTAGTCGGGAAGCGCGATGTGCAGGAAAAATCACACTCGACGTGGTATTTGGGACTCCGGGGAATTATAGGTCCGAAGAAATCACATTCCAAGTGGCCCCTTTTAGCAGCGGATACCACGCCCTTCTAGGGCGGGACGCGTTTACAAGCTTTCAAGCTATACCCCATTACGGGTACATGAAGCTTAAAATGCCCGGACCCAATGGAATCATTACTCTAGCCAGTGATCCGGACGTCGCACTTCACGCCGAAAACAAAACCACAGCACTAGCCCTGGAGGCATTATCTGAGGCCCTAGCAGCCGAAGAATTAACAACACTGCGGGCCACCGTGGGATGTGGACGACGTGATACTCGAAAAGCGACCCAAGTCCACCTCATTTAAACCCGCAGAAGAGATAGTCAAATTCCAAGTCCATCCAACGGACCCCACGAAGACAGCTTCCGTCGGGACACAGTTGAGCCCCGCGATGGACGCCGCACTGCGAGACTTCTTACGCAAGAATTGGGACATCTTCGCCTGGCACCCATCGTACATGTCGGGCATCCCACGCAGATTGGGCGATCACAGCCTCAATATACTAAAAGGATACAAACCGGTCAAGCAGACTCTTAGACGGTTTTCAGAGCCCAAACGGCAGGCCATGGGGGAAGAGCTAGCCAAACTACTCGAGGCCGGATTCATCAGAGATATCAAGCATCCGGATTGGCTCGCAAACCTGGTAATGGTACCAAAGACGGACAAATCCTGGCGCCTATGTGTCGACTTTAAAGACCTCAACAAGGCTTTCCCCAAGGATCCCTTTCCCCTCCCTCGCATCGATCAAATCATCGATGCCACAGCAGGACACGACTCGCTGTGTTTCCTCGACGCATACTCTGGATACCATCAAATAAAGATGGCAGAGTCTGACCAAGCTGCAACAGCTTTCATAACACCATATGGTCCTTTCTGCTTCAACACTATGCCTTTCGGGCTTAAGAACGACGGCGCAACCTACCAACGCATGATGCAAACATGCCTGGAAAAGCAAATCGGCAAAACACTGGAGGCATACGTTGATGACGTGGTCATAAAAACAAGACACGTCGAAACCCTAATAGATGACTTGAGGCTTACATTCGACAATCTCCGGACATACGACATCAAGCTGAACCCGGAAAACTGCGTTTTTGGCGTCCCCTCGGGGAAACTACTCGGCTTCATCGTTTCCAATAGAGGAATTGAAGCGAATCCGGCAAAAGTCTGAGCTCTGTCACAGTTGGCTATACCAACAGACCTAAAGCACATCCAGAAACTAGCCGGATGCGTGGATGCTCTAAGCCGCTTTATCTCCAGGTTAGGAGAAAAGGCATTACCTCTTTACCGCCTTCTTCAGCGCACCGAACACTTCGTGTGGACGGATGCAGCCGCGGCCGGACCGGACTGGGGTAATCCAGTACTAACAGCGCCAAATATTGATGAACCTATGCTGTTGTACAAAGATGCAACACATCAAGTTGTAAGCGCAGTGCTCGTCGTTGAACGAGAGGCTAACGGATACAAATTCCCGCTCCAGGAGCCGGTTTACTACGTATCCACGGTCCTAACCCCATGCAAATCCCGATACCCACACTATCAAAAAATAGCATACACGGTGTTCATGGGATCCCGGAAGATACGACACTACTTTCAAGAGTGTTCGATTACGGTGGCCTCCGAAGTACCACTCAACGACATAATAAATAACAGCGATGCTACGGGCCGAATTGCCGAATGGGCCATTGAGCTCCTTTCGTTCGACATAACATACAAACCACGGCGGGCCATCAAGTCGCAAGTATTGGCTGACTTCATCGATGTAACATCCCAAATTTTCAATTTGGAATGTTATACATTAGGTCATCATGCATATCATATTTTCTCGCATTTTTCCGATCCCAGAAAATTTCACGCAACTCAAGGACCCTCGGAGAGAGTTGGAAGTTTCATTATTTTCATATTTGGGATTTCTCAAATTTTGAAAATAGGATCATTGGATTTATTTAATTATCTTCATAAAGTTTTTCCGAAAAAAAATTTAAGAGAGGGAATAATATGACTTTCCCAACATTTAGGAAAAATGAAGATTTTATAAATAAATCAAATTTGGTTTTGGAAGATTTATTTTGCTTAGGCAAAAATGAGCATTTAAAAAAAATATGCATGTTTGCTGCTTTTAAAGTTCATTTTGTTCGACTCATTTTAGGAGTCGGGGAAAATTTATTTTATTAAATTCGAGTTCGTTTGGTATTTTTTATCCGTTTAGTTTTGTTTTGTTTTTTAAAAAAAATCGCAAGACCCCCCACCGGGCTAAGGCCCCCTGCCCCGCCAGCCAGCCGCCTCCTCTCTCCCTCACAAGACGCCTTGCTTGAGCCCCACGCCAGACGTCGCCCAGCTGCCCCGAGTCCGCCTCCGACCCGCCTTGCCCCTCCCAAGGCGCCGCCACGCCCCATCCATAAATACGGACCCCCCCTCTTTCCTCATCCCTTGCCGCCCTCAACCCGAGCCGCCGCCATCGAAGGCCGCCGCCGCCACTGCCGTCGCCCGACGTCGCCCCTCGCCACCAGTCGACCCGCCCGCCACCCACCGCCTGTCAGACGACTCGCCGGAGGTCGGAGCCTCCGGCGAGCCGCCAGAGGTAGCCCCTCGCCGCCGCCCCGATCCGGTTCTTTTAGGAAAAACCCGATCCGGTTTTTCTCGAGATGTTCGGTTTTTTTTTTTAAAAACCTAGATGGTTTTTTTTTTCGGTTTTCTTATTTAACGAACGTTAACCGAACCGTTCGTTTCAATGAATGTGTTCGTTGGATTAGTTCTGTTAACGAACGACCGTTATTTAATCCGTTCGTCGTTTTCTTTTAATCGGATTTAATCCGTTATTTTTTCTGATTCGATTTCCGATCCGATTTTCAAATCTGTTTCATTTCTTGCTCGTTTATCGGAATCAGGTGATTCAAGCGCCTGGAGTTTCGTTACGAAACCGCCGTTCCGACTAACCTACTTACACAGAGTTTTGCTACTGTAAAATTTTGACCTAGTTTCAGATTGCAAAACCGAGTCGTTCTCTCTCGAGTTTCGACTTTCGATGCTTTATTTGATTCGATTCTTTTGCAACCACGGTTCTTAAGTTGAACTCTCTGGTTAGATCTTTTATTCGAGATTTCCCCGTGTATTAGATGAGTACTTATTGTATGCTTGTTGTTTGTCTGCGTTAGATCACCCGGAGTGCGCCGCTTGTTACTTCGAATCTTTAGGTCTCATGGATCATCGCAAAGGCAAGTAACACTTGATCATATCTTTTCTACTACCCAGTTTTATTGCATTAGATCAAACCCTCAAACACTTGCATGTTTAGGATCTAATTAAATTGTGGGATTGGGAAGTAGTTTGAGGTAGTACCTATTACCTGTTTTGTTATCAAACCCTTGGGAGTTACTTCTACGTTTGCTTATTACGCCATGCTATGCTAGTAGACGTGGATTGGGTGAGTGAATATCCATGACAGATGTGAGATTGTTAATTAATGGTTTATCTAAGGCGGCAACCTAAACACACATCTGGGTGGATTGAGGCACCTGGTTTCTATCAGGACTTGCCTGTATTTCTTCGGACCGCCACCTGTGCTCTAAGGGATCATAAGATTATTCAAACTGGAGACTTCCGTGCAGCCACAAGCCAATTATGGGCTCTGGCGTAGTTGACTAAGTTGTGCGAACTCTTACGGGTAGGCTAGCTGATGTAGGGGATGTAGGTTGGTACGGTCTACCCACATGTAAGGTGCTAGCGCTTACGAAAGACTATGTCTCGGTCATCCGCTTTCTCAAACACCATGTAGTGCGAGAACCAAGCGGAGGCGATCGAGTCTTGTGGGGAAAAGTGCGCAAACCTCTGCAGAGTGTATAAACTAATCATGATTAGCCGTGTCCCCGGTTATGGACGTTTTGAGTATCTGGAAATTGAATATCATGTGAATCTCAACATGTTACTTCTAATTAATATTGTTGGGTTTTGATGAGTGCTTTTAATTGGGATTAAGGATGCTGTCAACCATTCTCAATGTTTAACAACCACCATGATAGTTAAATAAAACTATTCCTTTGTTGTAGGGAAAAACTAGCTTTATGCAAAAATTGTAACCGTAGAGCTCTTCCACCAGCCATATATGCATGTAGTATAGGCTTATTCCTTCATTGCTCTCTATGTGTTACATTGCCAGCATATTCCATGTGTCAATTCGCTGGGCTGCAACTTTCACGTTGCAGACTTTTTCGCATTTTAGTAAGGTGTTAGGTCGTGGTTCTATACTCAGTGATGCCGATGGAGTTGATGGACTCACTTATCTTCCAAGTCTTCCGATGTTATTGTTAGATGGCCTTAAGCCATATTATTGTATTAAGTTCCCTTGTGGACAACGATGTAATAAGTGTGTGATTGCTACTCTGCTATAAATCCTTGAAATCTTGTGTGGTGTCGACATCGATCCAGGATGACACCGAGCACAGAGACTTGATCCATTCGGTCCGGTCGCTACAGAGAATGGTATCGAGCACACGCCGATCGTAGGGACACGACCACTAAGTTAAAGCCATAGATCACTACTCTCTTCCCATTTTCTAACTCCTCATCTTTTCTACTCTTTAGGATGACGGACGCGAAGATCAAGTACACCCAACTAGATGAAGGCACACCTTTTGGATTTCACTTGAACGAAGTTACCAAGTACCTGAACATTGGACTACCCAGCTTCACCGGGACTTTCAACGCCACTCTGCCTGAAGAGGAGCGCTGGAAGATTCAAGCTCACGTTCCAGGAAGAACATTCGCCCCAATCGCCAAGCCTATAGATAGTGTTTTCAGTGCACCAACTTGGAGTCTGGGAAAGAGCATGGCAGCTCACATCACCATGGGACGCATTGGAGAAGTTTATCAAGAAGACCTCAAGGACACTATCTACTAGATTTGCGGACGCCGAGATGACCACTGGGACGTCGTCAGCACCAAGAAGGATAGATCCATTGCAGCGTTCATCCAGGAGTTAAACCAGCACATTCGACGCCAGGAGAACCAAATGTGCAATGATATGTTGGAATTATAGAAGACCAATGGAAGGATCATCAAACTTGAAGAAGAACTAAAGACTATACGCAAGGACTACATGGACGAGATCGTAGCTCTAGCAAGACACAACAACGATCTTAAGTACGAGATCGAAGAACTCAAGAAGAAGTTGGCGCTCAGGAGTGAAGACCAGTATGTCGATTGCCCAAGCGACTACATCAACATCGACGACATCGATTCGGATCCAAGTGAACCCGACTTTGAAGACGAAGCTGGAGCAGACATCATGGAGTCTTCCACCGGTTCAAACTAGTAGAAGTCTCCCACATATTAGTAGTATTCCCTCCATGTAAACATTATAGTACACGCACTTTTGCGATAGTTAGATCGTTGTAAGCCCTTGTTTGATTGAATGAAGTGATTTTGTGTGCATTTGCTCATGTGCATTTGGGTAGTGATTCCCTTAGACCTCATTCTATTCTACATTTCTCTTCTTTTCTAAACCCATCAGATGCCTCCGAGACGCGACCCCGGATTCGTTTTCCCGCCAGAGATCACACAATTGATCCAGCAGCAGAATACCCTGATTCAAACATTGGTGCGTAACCAGGCAACAACAACAACAACAACAACAACAACCCACCACCACTGCGGATCATCCGACTCGCTTTCCTTAGACTGAATCCGCCGGTGTATTCCAAGAGCACCGAGCCGATTGTAGCAGATGGTGGCTCCGCAAGATAGGAAGGAGCTGACCACTGCAGGGATGCATGATGGAGAAAGAGTGAAGTTTGCAGCACATCAGCTTGAAGGACCCGCAGCAGCATGGTGGGAGAATTTCACAGCCACTTACCCGGTAGACACTGTCACATGGGATCAATTTCAGCAAGCTTTCCGCACAACCCATGTTTCAGCAGGAGCTATGGCCATGAAGAAGCGTGAGTTTCGCAACTTACGCCAAGGAGGAAGGACTGTTGGCCAGTACGTGGATGACTTTAGTAAATTAGCACGTTATGCCCCAGATGACGTTGCTACTGATGCAGCTAAACAGGAGAAGTTTCTAGAAGGACTGAATGATGAGTTCAGCATGGCGTTGATGGTAGCCAGTTTCAACAACTACCAGGAGTTGGTAGACCGAGCCCTCATGATTGAAGGAAAGCAGACAAGAATTGAGAACTGCATAGCGGAAGTATGGACAAGGGAAGTATAACTCGAGCTCAGCAGAAACCTCGTTATACCCTAAATCAGGAATTCAGTTTCAGCATACCCATGGAGGAGGTAATTCGCATAACCATAATGGCACTAAGAATGGGAACGGGAATGGAGGAAGCAGCAGACGTAACCGTACCAACCCGTCCAACACCATCCAAAGTAGACTCGAGTCACATCACTTGCTTTAAGTGCCGCAAGACTGGGCATTATGCAAATGACTGTCCGAAGGCGAGAATGGAAATGGCAATGGAAGCTACGAAAGAAGCCCAACCCATTCAACGGGGGACAGGTGAACCACATTGATGTGGAGGAGGTTGAAGATCAGCCCGATGCAAGAATCGGTAAGTTTTGGTTAAGTCATTTACTGCGGTTGTTATTTTCGATACTTGGTGCATCGCATTCATACATATCAAGGGGATTTGTGGATAAGTACAAATTACCGACCCAAGCCCTTAGGTCACCCATGCTAGTAACCTCACCCGAGCAGTACATGGCTAGTAAATGGTGTGATCGGCGCCTTAAGGATTGGACACTATGTTTTCCCCTCAGACCTAATAGTTCTGGAATCCCAAGGATTGGATATGATATTAGGTATGGATTGGTTATCAAGGTATGGAGGAAACATAGATTGCACCACAAAGTAAATTTTGCTCACCACACCAGAAGGAAGAAGGATTAAGTATGTATCACTGCAAGAGCCGAGAAGATCGCAAGTTAATTGCTTATCGTGAGTGGTGCGGGAAGAAGTACCGATGGTGAAGGATTTTCCGATGTATTTCTCGAAGAGTTGCCGGGAATGCCACCGGATAGAGACATTGAGTTTTGATCGAGCTGTTGCCAGGAACAGGCCCGATATCGAAGCGACCGTACAGGATGCCCGCAAAGGATCTGGCGGAAATCAAGAAGCAGATTAAGGAACTATTGGATAAAGGTTTTATACGCCCAAGTTCTTCACCTTGGGAATCACCCGTTTTGTTAGTGGAGAAGAAGGATGGATCTTTAAGAATGGTTGTTGATTATCGTGGATTGAATGAAGTAACAATCAAGAACAAGTACCCACTACCTATGATAAATGATCTGTTTGATCGCTTGCAAGGAGCCAAAGTGTTTTCTAAGATCGACTTGCGATCAGGGTACCATCAGTTGAAGATTCGGGAGCAAGACATACCCAAGACAGCATTTACCACAAGATATGGGTACGAGTATACCGTTATGTCATTTGACTGACTAACGCACCAGCCTATTTCATGAACACGATGAACAAAGTGTTTATGGAGTTTTGGATAAGTTAAATCGTGGTGTTCATTGATGACATTTTGATTTTCTCGAAGAATGAAGAGGAACACAAGGAACATTTGCGATTGGTTTTGGAGAAACTGAGGGAACACCAGTTGTATGCCAAGTTCAGCAAATGTGAGTTTTGGTTAAAAGAAGTTGGATTTCGGACATGTTATATCCGGAAAAGGAATAGCGATTGACCCCACAAAAGTTGAGACCAGAACCAAATGGGAAGCACCAACGACAGTTGGAGAGATTCGGAGTTTCCTTGGACTTGCGAGGATACTACCGAAGATTCATTGAGAATTTCTCAAGGATTGCTAAGCCTATGACTGAATTGTTGAAGAAGGATAACAAATTCATATGGACTGAGGACTGTGAGGCAAGTTTCCAGGAGTTGAAGAAAAGATTGGTTACCTCACCAGTTTTGATATTGCCAGATCAGACCAAGGATTATGAGGTGTATTGTGACGCTTCACGTCGAGGAATTGGAGCCGTACTTATGCAAGAAGGAAGAGTTGTTTCGTATGCTTCACGACAACTTAAGCCCCATGAGTTGAATTATGCCACACATGATTTGGAGTTAGCAGCCGTTGTGCATGCCCTGAAGACGTGGAGACATTTTCTCATTGGAAATCATTGTGAAGTGTACACGGATCACAAGAGTTTGAAGTACATTTTCACGTAAGGAATTGAATCTCGACGAGAGGAGATGGTTAGAGCTTATCAAGGATTATGATATGAGATTGCATTATCACCCGGAAAGGCTAACGTTGCAGCAGAGCGCATTGAGCCGTAAGAGCCACGTCAATATCCTAATGATGGGAGGAATACCCAATGAGTTAGCCGAGGACCTTCGAGAACTATGCTTGGAAATAGTTCCGAGAGGCTATGTAGCAGCATTGGAGATTCAGTCGACACTAATGGACAAAATCAGAGAAGCCCAAAAGGCAGATAAGGAAGTTGCCTCTATAAAGGAGAAAATGAGCAAAGGAAAAGCTAAAGGATTTCGTGAGGACGAGCACGATACCCTATGGTTTGAAGACCGTGTTTATGTGCCCAATGACCCGTAGATCGTGAAGTTGATTTTACAAGAAGCTCATGATTCACCCTATTCGATTCACCCAGGAAATACCAAGATGTATTTGGATTTGAAGAATACTTTCGGTGGACCGGAAAGAAGAAGGATATTGCGGAGTATGTAGCAGTTTGACGTATGTCGAAAGTAAAGGCAGAACATCAGAAGCCAGCAGGATTGTTACAACCATTGCCGATACCCGAATGGAAGTGGGATAAACTAGGCATGGATTTCATCACAGGTTTGCCAAAGACCCGTTCAGGTTATGACTCGATTTGGGTTATAGTCGACCGTCTGACAAAGGTAGCTCATTTCATTCCAGTCAAGACTACCTATAGCAGTGCTAAGTTGGCAAAGATATACATGACCAGAATTGTGTGCTTACACGGAGTTCGAGGAGCATCGTATCGAGATAGAGACCCAGTTTACCTCGAAATTTTGGAACCAGCTTGCACGAAACATTGGGAACCAGATGGAATTCAAAGACTGACTTTCCACCCGCAGACCGATGGATGACCGAGAGTCAATCAGATTTTGGAGGACATCTTTGAGAGCTTGTGCACTAGATTATGGATCTAGCTGGGATGATAATTTGCCGTATGCAGAATTTTACTACAACAACAGTTACCAAACCAGCTTGAAGATGGCACCTTTCGAGGCTCTGTATGGAAGAAGGTGCAGGACACCGTTGTCATGGGATGAAACTGGAGATCGTCAGTTGTTTGGACCAGATTTGATTAAGGAGTCTGAACAGAAAGTTAAGTTGATTCGAGACAGGCTCAAGGTAGCCCAGTCCTGCATAAAAAGAGCTATGCCGATTCAAAAAGCAAAGCGATTGAGTATGAAGTTGGAGACAGAGTATATCTCAGAGTATCCCCGCTTCAAGGAGTTAAGCGTTTTGGAGTTAAAGGAAAGTTAGCACCACGTTTCGTTGGACCGTATAAGATTTTGCAGCGCATGGGAGAAGTTGCTTATAAGTTGGAATTGCCCGAAGGACTGTCAGGAGTTCATGATGTATTCCATGTTTCTCAGTTGAAGAAATGTCACCCGAGATAGCAGAGGTACCGTTAAGAGACACAAAGTGCCACTTTGGAAGCAATTCAGTTGAAGGATGACTTGACATATGAGGAAAAACGGTTAAGATTCTCGATTATGCCAGCAGAGTTACCCGCAGCAAAGTTATCAAGTTTTGCAAAGTTCAATTGGAGCCACCACACCGAGGATGAAGCCACCGGGAAAGAGAGGAAGTTTTGCTCAAGGACCACCCTCACCTATTTTCTAGTTAACCCGAATCTCGAGGGCTTAGATTCATATTAAGGGTAGGTTTGTAACATCCCAAATTTTCAATTTGGAATGTTATACATTAGGTCATCATGCATATCATATTTTCTCGCATTTTTTCGATCCTAGAAAATTTCACGCAACTCAAGGACCCTCGGAGAGAGTTGGAAGTTTCATTATTTTCATATTTGGGATTTCTCAAATTTTGAAAATAGGATCATTGGATTTATTTAATTATCTTCATAAAGTTTTTCCAAAAAAATTTAAGAGAGGGAATAATATGACTTTCCCAACATTTAGGAAAAATGAATATATTATAAATAAAACAAATTTGGTTTTGTAAGATTTATTTTGCTTAGGCAAAAATGAGCATTTAAAAAAATATGCATGTTTGCCGCTTTTTAAAGTTCATTTTGTTCGACTCATTTTTAGGAGTCGGGAAAATTTATTTTATTAAATTCGAGTTCGTTTGGTATTTTTTTATCCGTTTAGTTTTGTTTTGTTTAAAAAAATCACAGACTTCGGGCCAAGGCCCACTGCCCACCAGCCCAGCCTGCCCGCCTCCTCTCTCCTCAAGACGCCTTGCTGGAGCCCGCCGCCGCCATCGCCCGCCGCCCGAGTCCGCCTCGACCCGCCTTGCCCCTCCCAAGGCGCCACCCCCCCCTTCCAAAAATACGGACCCCCCTCTCTCCTCATCCCTTGCCGCCCTCAACCCGAGCCGCCGCTGTCGAAGGCCGCCCGCCCTTGCGTCGCCGGCGTCGCCTCGCCACCCGGTCGACCCCGCCGCCACCCACCGCCCGTCGCCCGACCCCGCCGGAGGCCGGAGCCCCGCCGGCGAGCCGCCGGAGGTAGCCCCTCGCCGCCGCCCCGATCCGGTTCTTTTAGGAAAAACCCGATCCGGTTTTTCTCGAGATGTTCGGTTTTTTTTTTTAAAAACCTAGATGGTTTTATTTTTTTTCGGTTTTCTTATTTAACGAACGTTCACCGAACTGTTCATTTCAATGTATGTGTTCGTTGGATTAGTTCTGTTAACGAACGACCGTTATTTAATCCGTTCGTCGTTTTCTTTTAGTCGGATTTAATCCGTTATTTTTTCTGATTCCATTTCCGATCCGATTTTCAAATCTGTTTTATTTCTTGCTCGTTTATCGGAATCAGGTGATTCAAGCGCACGGAGTTTAGATTTAAACCGCCGTTCCGACTAACCTACTTACACAGAGTTTTGCTACTGAAAAATTTTGACCTAGTTTCAGATTGCAAAACCGAGTCGTTCTCTCTCGAGTTTCGACTTTCGATGCTTTATTTGATTCGATTCTTTTGCAACCAGGGTTCTTAAGTTGAACTCTCTGGTTAGATCTTTTATTCGAGATTTCCCCGTGTATTAGATGAGTACTTATTGTATGCTTGTTGTTTGTCTGCGTTAGATCACCCGGAGTGCGCCGCTTGTTACTTCGAATCTTTAGGTCTCGCGGATCATCAGCAAGGCAAGTAACACTTGATCATATCTTTTCTACTACCCTGTTTTATTGCATTAGATCAAACCCTCAAACACTTGCATGTTTAGGATCTAATTAAATTGTGGGATTGGGAAGTAGTTTGAGGTCATGGTGGACAAATTCACCAAATGGATAGAAGCCAAACCAGTCAAAACGGCCGAATCCGGACCAGTAATAGACTTCATATCCGGGTCGCATAATCGATACGGTGTCCCCACAGCATCATAACTAATAATGGCTCAAATTTCACAGCCGATTTAAGTGAAAACTTGGTGCGCAAAAATGGGCATTAAGCTTGATTACGCTTCCGTCTACCATCCCCAAACAAACGGCCAGGTAGAGCGGGCAAATGGTCTCATCATGAGCGGCATCAAACCCAGACTAGTGCGATCCTTGATAGAGTTGGATACGCACTGGGTCGAGGAGCTCGACTCCTTACTCTGGGGGCTGCGGACCACGCCGAATCGCACCACCAGATATACACCATTTTTTACGGTGTACGACGCGGAAGCAGTATTACCCTGCGACATAATACATGATTCGCCACGCGTACGCATGTACAAAGAGAAGGAAGCCGAGTTAGATCTGCAGGATAACTTGGATGCCCTGGAGGAGGAGCACAACGTCGTAAAAGCCCGCTCCGCATTCTATCAGCAGTAGGCTCGATGATATCAAAGCAGAGAAGTGCGGGCCAAAACTTACAATATTTGCGAGCTCATTCTACGCCTACCGGAGAAGAAGAAGGACAAGCTCAAACCCAAGTGGGAGGGTCCCTTTGTCATTGACAAAGTTCTCACCGGAGGAGCGTACCGCTTACGTAATGCATCCGATAACAAACTCGAGCCGAACCCATGGAACGCAGCCAGACTCCGGAGATTCTACGCCTAACGCCGAACCCAGTGTTCGTCTCCTAAAGTATGCTCCTTTTTAATTATGCTCCATCCCTTTTCCTTTCTCGACCTTTTTTCCTCTTCACACAAAGTATTCAATACAGTGCGGACTCCCGGATCACTCCGGTAGCACTAGGTGTGTAAGCAATACCTGGGGGCTTCCTATACGGAAGCTAAAAATAATTACTCACATGGCTTTCTGCCCATCACATATGCATTATTTTTCCATATGTGCCTTTTCTTCACCATTATATGCATCGATATGACTTAAGATGTGGCCAAGCTGGGTTGCCTGGCTCTTGTGTTTATGCCCTACGTTCCCGTTAATTCGGCTATGTTATCTTTCGGCCTTCTCGGAGCCGTTAATGGGTATAAAGTGATACACTGTCATTACGTTCCCGTTGGGCCGTGTGTTTATGCCCTACGTTCCCGTTGGGCCGTTTCCAGCCCATGTTATCTTTCGGCCTTCTCGGAGCCCATTTATTCTTGGGCTCATTTCCAGCATTCGTTTACTTACGGCCCGTTACTTTCATTTTCTCGCCAGGGCCAAATTCAGCCCGTGGTTACAGTCGGCCCGTTTGTGGTCCATTAATACGTTGGGCCGTTTTCATAGCGTCATGAAATACGGCCTATTAAGGATGGCCCGTTCTGGTCGGCCCATGAACGGACGATTCCAACTCTAGCCCGTTTACGGCCATAATGCGGCCTGTTATTGGCCCATGTTATCATACTGCCCGTATAAGGCCCATTGATGATACGGCCCGTAGAAGGCCCATTGTTTCTACGGCCCGTAGAAGGCCCATTGTTTCTACGGCCCGTAGAAGGACCATTGTTTCTACGGCCCGTAGGAGGCCCAGTGTCACTACAATAAATATTAGCCCATGGTTATTGTAGCCTAGTTTTATAAAATAGGTTATTGCATTCACTAGCAAACCGCGGAAAAAGAACTGCAATGACTACAAGCAAACAAATAAACAAGACAACAAGGAAATAAATAGGCAAGCAACTCACGCTAGGCTATCACGGCTATCACATATTACATCCACCGGACATCAAAGTTCGCCACCAGTGCAAATAAACGCACCGACAAAAGAATATACAAAACTGAGAGCACTTCAGAAGGCACTAGGCACGCCGGTCGGGCCCCCAAACAATTTGAAGAAGCTAAGTAGACCTCAGTTGTGTCAACGATAGATGCATCAACACTAGATTTAAGGCATGATGGTGCGACGGCAGTCCTCCTCTGACATCTTCATTGCATCTTTGACTTCAAGTCGGAGCTGAGCTGAAGCAAGCCTTTCCGCTTTAAGTTGAGACTGGAGAAGTCGAACTGATTGAGGCAGCGACTGCACAAAGGTTGTCACACACCTGCTTGTGAGTAGCTTCAACTCACTGTCTTCATCAAGACAGGACCTTGGGGTCATCTCGCTATCCTCAAGATGGTTTGGCTCACTATCTTCCCTAAAGTTCTGCCTCATGAAGAGATACGACTCTGAAAGAGAAACAAGGAGACACGTAACATGTTCCACAATTATATAAGCAAATAAATGGATCTGTTCTGCATAAGGAACATGTTTTTACAACCACAATTTGAAACTGGTAGTTGTTGCAAACATCCAATCAGATGTAAACAACAAAGCAAACAGCAGTGGAGGAAATGATGCTTGTCCAAATCTATACTAGAACAAAGTTTGAAGGCTTGAGAAGGCTGAACTTACATTACATGTTAACACGGGCTGGACAAAGCCCTTCTCCTTTTGATGGAAGGATAATTCAATAAATTCCCCAAAGAAAATTCTTTATAAGCGTTACCATTATTCTACATTTTGCAAAGAGTAAATATAGAACAAATAATATTGGAAGAAATAGAGGATAATGAAGCTCAGGTGCAGACTGATGATACATAATCAAATAGCAATTGATTAAGTACAGCGTTACAAGGCAAAAAAGGAGAGAGGTACTGACAAGAGCAATGCAGAGCCCATTATTGTTTTGAGATCGTATGATCCTTTGAGCAAGGAGATTCATCTGAAATTAGTTTTCATACAAGAGAGAAGGTAAGGCACAAGCAGAAATTTAGGAGTTCAAATTTTGAATTGATATCATAGACAAGACTGACGCTAGGCTCCCAGCCAGTTCTAATAGGGGTTTGGCCTTTGGAGTAGGGGTAAAGTGTGGTACAGTTGGGCCTGTGTTTTCTGTGGCTGCTGATCTATCTGATTTAACAGGTATCACTACCTTTTCCAAATACCGAGTTTGTACTCCTTGAGGATCTGCACTCACCCTCTTCCTTTTGGACATCTATTACGAAAGAACAACATTTGACTCGAAAAACATAGTGTGACGACACATGGAATAGGTACAGAAAATGGATAGGTATGGCATATAATCATATATGATGCTTAAACTAAGCAGATGGTGTAACAAAATAGAAGTAATGCAAGAGGTCAGATGCAAAATATGTGCGACCAATACAACTTTGCAAAGTTAGAGCAAGCACCTTGATGGGTGAATAAGATAGGCCATCCTCCACAATGCCAAGTTTATTAGCCAGTGGATCATTCCGCAATATTCCTCTCGTGTGCCCATTCTCATATTATTTTGATAATGTTCAATATCTGACATACATGAAAACATCAAAACAAGTGAGATTTTCTTTGTAATGCAGAAGTGATTCTAATCCAATATTGCCTCCCTGTAAACCCCTTTGTGCTATCTCTGCAATTCTTTTAAAAGATGCCATGCATGCTGTAATTGTTTGTGTGCATTAATATAATGTGGCCTACTACTCAAAATATGAGAGCTCCAGAAGTGATGACACTTCGCAGATGATAGCTTCAACATATAGTAAAGAAGAACAAGTCAACCTGACCTGACAGATTCAAAATATACTAAGGAGAACAACTCAATTCGACCAAATAATTCCCAAGAGAAGAGTATCATCTTAAAGAAGAGCAGAAGAGCAAGCAGATTGAAGATATTACAAGTATTTCAATACAATGTCGGTTGGCCACCCATGACGAACCAGAGCGCACAGAGAAATACTATTCTTTCCGGTCTCTCCATATGTGGCTCACATGCATTTCGAAACTAAAGTAGGAACATTTAGCTCACCAATTAAACATCTCTCAGTTTTACTAATATCAGCAATAATATCAGATATGAATTTGTACAACTAAGCTTGTTTAGCTCAATGGGTGGAGCAGTGCTATTATGACACGAACCACGTAGCTGATTGTGGTCATCATAAAATGGGGAAAACATAAGCATGATGAGTACAGTGTTGACCGTGGCAGTGGGATGGCAGATCTGAAGCTGCAAACCGCAAGAAGGGTAGTTAGCAACCGATGTTTGCTTTGAAATAACAACTAATATTTGGTATGGACAAGAAAGTACGGTCAACAAGTGACAAAGAAATGCAATTATGTTGTCTCTCTATATGTCACGACATGCATTTGGAAACTCAAGTGGGACCTTTAGCTAACCAATTAAATGTGTCGGTTAACTAATATCAGTATCATATCACAATCATATTTGAACAACTAAGCTTTCGAATTCTGAGTGTTGTGTTGTTTAGCTTGATGGGTGGAGTAATGCTAGTACGACAGAAAGCACCTACGCAGATCATAGTGCAGTAGATAAAAGGGGAAAACCCTAAGCATCAAGAGAAAAATCAGGAAAGTGGAACTAGCTGGACCAGTGGGTGGCGCACATGCTTTTCGAAACGAATATAGGAACATTAGGTGAACAATTAAACGTTCTTCGCTTTTAGTTATCTGAGCATCATATCAGCTTCATATTTCAACACGTAAGCTTTGGGTTGAGGTCTTGAGGAGCAGTGCTAGCACGACACGAAGCACCTACGATGATGGTAGTGAATATAAAGGGGGGAAACCATAAGGTTAACGAGTATAGTGCCCGTGCCATGGCAGATCTGAAGGTGCAAACCGGACAAAGATACTTCGCAACCAATAATTGTTTTCAACTAGCCACTACAATTTGGTATGGACAAGAAAAGTACAGTAAACCAATTACGATCTATTTTCCGGGTGAGATCAATAACTTAAGCACATATGGAAGAGTACCACCTCTCTTGTGACGCCGTGTAGGCCTATGCTGATACATTGAGGGTGCTGCGGGTGCGATGGCTGTCGGCGGCGGGGAAGAAGACTTTAGACGGCAGACGGCCGGGTCGGGGGATATATCCTGTTGCCGTGGACGAGGCGGTCGTAGGAGCGGCAACGACAAGGTGGACGACGGTGCCGATGAAGCGATAGGAGGCGATGAAAGGATCCTGGTCCAGCACCATGGATGAGAGACGTCCATCTCTTGCAGTGGACGACGGGGTAGGGGTAGCGGCTCCGGCAAGGTGGAGGATGGGGTGGCGGACGGAGGAGGCTGGCCGCAGTGCGGAGGTTGTCATGCCGCCGACGGTGTATGAATGGGGAAATGGAGGGGAGGGGGGATCTCAAACTTTGGGACGCGCTTCTCTGAAATGGGGGGTACAAACTTATCCCTCGTTTAAAATTTTGGACATCGCGTCGGTTGGGGATAGGACGGTAATCTCGCATCTCCCAAATATTTGCCGGTAACTATTTCGGGCGAGGAGAGGGTGTTTTGCCACCCACAGTTGGCACCCACAGTGTATGAACGGGGCTGACAGGTAGGGCGGTTGTGTCACGTCTGATGGAAGTTACACATCTGCCCCTATTTAAAATATTAGCCTACATCGATTTCGGACGAGGAGAGTTTTTTTTGCCGCCCACCATGTATGAATGGGGAAATGGAGGAAGAGACACATGTCTTTCGGACGAGCTTGAATCAAATGTGTTTTGCTGCCCACGTTTGGCGCCCACCGTGTCTGAATGGGCTCAGAGGCCGTCGTGTCACGTCTGATTGAAGTTACTAGTCTACCCCTATCGACAGCAGTGTAAATCCGGTCGATAAGGATGTCAAGTGTCAGGGGTTGACAGTAATTTCCATCTCGCAAACACTTGCTTCGGGCAGCCCACAAATTATAGTGGGTGTTTAGCCGCTTCGTTCAAAACTTGGAAGAATTAGCATTCACGTTTGCCCGGGACACGCAAACCAAATTCAAATCCAATTTGTATTCGATTACGAATATCCACAGATAATTATATCGCTTTTGTTATTTATTTCTTCAAAACCACAACAAATATTTATTCCACCTTTATATATGATTATGATTTAGAAATGCCGTGATCTTGAATTGATGAGGTTGGATACACTCTGATTCAAACAGTTATTTCATCCAATACAATATGCTCACACGAAAAACAGTTCACCTTATGTCAATCATACAAGTACTGAGGATTACCTCGCCTAAAAAATTCGGATCATTCCAACACATGGACAACATAGGGGGTCTTACATAATCCATTCAGAGACATGACACAACATGCAAGTACAATAATCTAATGACAATTTCAACTGGTATCTAAAGAAGAACCGGGATTACCTTCGGCTTCAGATAGCAGAAACAGCAGGACCTCCTCCGTCTTCAAATGCAACATTCTTACTTCCTCCAATTCTTGGGTTGCTTGCATAATGCGTGCCGCTAATTCCGTAATTTCCAGCCTCAGGATAAAGATTACCTCATTCATGGCAGCCACACCATCTCTTTCTGCCTCTAGTAGAGCCTCAAGCACTATAATATCTGTGCTTAGACTGCTCTCCATGGTGTTGCCTCTAAACTGCTACCATCTGGTAACATGGATGGCGACTGCTTCCACAAATAGATTAAGGGGTTGTACATTGTGTCCTAGTGTGAACGGCATCCTGAAAGGTTTCCGCTGGACATAAGTAAGAGATAGTTATCGTATAATCCAGGCAGTAAGCTTACATGGTAAACGACGGATGAATTATTGCCAAGCATGGCAAACTATATTTAAATTGTTCGAAGCAGCATCAGCCGAAAAGAAATTAAAATGGTAAGATGAAACTAGGGATGTAAGTGGCAAATAAACGACATCCGCCAGTCCCATCTAGTTAGTTTTTGCTACCTCCCTAGTTCATTTTCCTCAAAAAACAAAAACTCTTTTGAACTATCATACCACTAGTGGACTTTAATCGGGATTAAACGGGACCCAATTGACATCCCTAGTTGAAAGGGAGTGTACAACCGCTATATTTAAGTTGCCAAGGCATCTAAGCAGTTGAAATAATCTGAGAAAGCACTTAATAGTGTGGCCTCATATAAACTACGAAGACAGTCTTGTGATGAAGTTGAGAGGAAAAGTTAAGGAATCAAATGAAATAGGCATGCATTTCTTTACGATAGTATAGTACAAGTAATCACCGGCATATTGGCCAACTCATGTATAGCGTAACAACAAACAAGCATTGAATCAAGCAATACAGCAAAGCGCATAACCTGAACTATTTGTAATTCGATAGGATTACACGTTGAGGCACAAGCCAAGAAAGCATCCCACTCGCATTACATTTCACATGTACTAAAACACCTTTGGCTTACCATATGTTCTTGTGAAGCCTAGCTGCATTGCAATGTTTTTTGAAGATATCGTCAAGCATCCCGTGGTTGCAAATCTAGTTGTTGTAGTTTATTCTGCACCATCTATTTAGGTAAAATTAATTTTAATCGCATGCACTGGTCCGAATTGATCATCAATGGTTCATCTAAACTAATGAAAGAAGGGTGCGTGCATACACGAATATATATCTGCTTCCCTCTATTTTTATGCTTGTTCGAGGTGCCAGCCCAAAAAGAACAAATATTTTGCTTGATGGGGTGCAGCTCCATAATTAATAGAAGCATCAAATTAGTCATGCAACTTGGGAAGATCAAGAACACACTAACAAGTAATGAACAGAGGCTCGAAGCAGTGATGTAATAGCTAGCATCAGAAAATGTAGGGTAAAACGAACAAAAAGCAGCGGAACCACATGCTAGTTTGCTGATGTGTAATTAAGCATAGAGAACATTAAGCAGTCTGATGGAACCAACAGGTGGCATTAGAACAAAACTAAAGCATATTAACTATATGTGCACTGGTATTTAATTTAGCACATGTAACATGTTCACTGCCAAAAGTATGGCCCTACAGGTGCAAGCAGAATAACGCGTCTCATGAAAAACTGAATGACGCCCTGAAGAAATTCAAAGGTGCGGTGCTTATGCTAGGAAAGTGAACGTAGGCGCCGGCCGTTGGATAATAGTACCTGATTCTCGGCGGCGTATGGGTATCGTTGTCATACTTGATAGCTAAGGATCGTCGATGGTGCTCGTGTTGCGGTTGAGTATGGACCGGCTGTCGCCGTCGCTGAAGCGGCACCGATGCTACGGCTGCGGCGCCTGTCGACATACAAGAAAGCTCATCTGTGGTAAGTGAACAGTTGCAAGATAAAGAGAAAAACCGAAGGAGTACAAATCGAAATAACCTGATGAGGCTGCGGCGTCGGTAAAGCAGGGCCGGTGGAGTTGAATATGGCGTCCATGGAGCGGGTTCGGTGCAGTGGACGAAGGCTTCGGCAGGCGTGTTGTACAGTGCTTTCGGTGAGGCGGATCTGTTGCCGCGGACGAGGACTTGTATGAAGGGCCAACAAAGGGGCGGACGAGGGAGTCAGTGAAGGGCCTACGCTGTGGTGGACGAGGGCGCCGGTTAAGCAGATCCGGTGTGGTGGACCATGATGGCGGTCAAGGAGATCTGAAGCGGTGGACAAGCTAGTCGCTGAAGCGGCTCCGGTGAAGTGGTGAGTTGGCAGTTGGGGGTTCCAAGGTGCCGAAGGTAGATCCGGCGGGGTGTGAGGTCCACCACTTCGGTGGAGGACTAGATTCGGCGGCTTGCCGTGGTTGGGGTCGGGGAGGGGAAGGGGAGGGGCTCTAGGGAAGAATGTTGGGGGCAAAGAGGGGAAAACAATGGAGTTACCAAAGCAGCCCTTTTCCGTTCATGTGGCAGGGGTAAAACATGAATATCACAGGACTAAACTTTCGGGCGCGTGATATTTTGATATGAGCGGGAAGTTTGAAAGCTTTTGGCGCCTAAAATTATAAGCATTCTGCTCTTGTACGCCCGACTATGATATCATGGCCGACAATTTGTTTGTTTTGCACGCAAAAAAATGTGCACGTTTTGAAAATCAATGTCTCCAACTCGAAACTTAGATTGTCCATTCAATTCAAATATGGATCATTGAGCTACTACAAGAAAATACCATCATACGGTCCAATTCAAATGAAATTCCAAATGTGTTTATCCTAAATATGATGACAAAATAAAAAATGTGTATGTGTATAAATAAAGTGAATGATTATAAAGTTTGAACATGCACGTATGTGTATATCTCTAGGTTTGATATATGAATTTGAAATCACGAAATCCCGGCTTAAAAAATGTACCTCCGTTTAAATGAATTACAAAAGCTAATGACGGAGTCGAATTCCAAAATTCCGATCTTAGGTTTGTAATTCTGGTACATCAAGGTATATCACGCATGTTCAAAAGTATCGTTATCTCATAGTACAAACTGTGAAACCAATTGATCAACCATGAGTGCACAATATCTCAATTACACTAAAGTCCCTCAAATATAGACACCTCACTGCTTTATCCAAGTCAACCTCCCCCCACCACCACCACACACACACACACACACATAGAGAAGTCGTTCTCTCCCCAAACACCAACACACGAGCACATTAACACCCTCTCTCTCTTGTAAAGTCCAGGACCCCAACATAGGTCTCTATCACTTTGTCTCTCGTGCATGCACACATCTCTTCCCTCACTCTCTAGGTCTACCGCTATCTCTCTTACCCAAGCACACGCACTATGTAGAGTGTATATTTCCCATACACACAAAACGTCAGCCCCAAACGTCTATCTCCCTAGTTATGTGGTTCTCACAAGACTCGCCTCACACACCACCCCAATCGCAAACAAGCACACTTTGTCTCCTTGTGCACCACTCTCCTCTTTCTATCTCTCCCACATGAGGACCCGCCCCTGCTCCTTCCCTGTATACATATATGTCGTGACTCTTTGCATAGCTCCCTAATGTATAATCATTCTCGATTTTGCACATTGTTCTCTACACCATCTATTCTAGATCTCTCATGAAGTCCCTATCACACACACGATGACTCGCTTCCCTTGCATCTCCGTTCATAGGAAAATTTCGGACAACATCAACAGTGTCTCCCTATCTATACGCCATTTATGGCCACAAACGGCCCCTCTTGCCCCCTCTCTTCCTCTCTCTCTCTCTCTCTCTCTCTCTCTCTCTCTCTCTCTCTCTCCGTCGCTAGCTCTCTCTTTCTCTCTTTCTCTCGCCTCACACCCCTCTCCCACACACACACACTCAATGTCTCTTCCAAATAGTCTGCTCCCCCGCCCGCACCTGCTATCCTGCTACTACACATGTCACACCATTCCCCTTCTCTTATACTAGGTTTACATCATCATGGTCTCTACTCCACATACACTCTCTCCTCACACACACAACGCGTGCACAAACACACATGCACACGCACAAACACCCATTTATCTGGATCCTCGTCTCTCCCCATGTCTGCATGTGTATCTCACACACTCACTCTCTAATTATGTATATGTGTATCCACGTTACACAACACAAAGCCCCATGTACATGTCTCTCTCTATCCTCCACACACATAGAAACAAAGAATCTGTTATCATTGCCTAAGTCTCTAACATATCACACACGCACTCTCTCTCTCTCTCTCTCTCTCTCTCTCTCTCTCTCTCGCAAACACGCTCAACAAGGGTTTCCCCGTGAATAACTTACTGTCTATTCATCCACAGTCGTGGCAGTACGGCGAACACAAGATGTGGAAAAGAATAAATCTGCATGTGCTTAGACCACCTTGTATGACTACTAGGACTAGAGCAAGCCAAAAGCGGCGCATTGTCACCCCCCTCCTTGTCGTGACGGGAAAATCTTTGTTTTACACAATGAGAAGTCATTGTGCTAAGGCCCCACATGCCGAGGCATTGAATAGAATGTAGATGCTAGTTTACGGAAGCAAGTATCGATAATACGTTGGTATCTCCATACTTATATTTCTTCTCTTATAAAAAATCGAGTTGGTGATGATGGTACGTGTGCCATCTTGCAATATAGACCGTCCGATCTATATCTGATGGATGGAAATTAAACTAAAAGATACCCGCACCCCTCTCCACATTTGCAGACAAGGCCTTCCCGCGTTCATCCTTATCTCCAACAAACCTCACTGTTGAGCAATTAAGCAAGGAAGCCTCTGGAACAAACTGGCCTGGTGGCCACTACCGGCGTCGTCAATCCCCATGCCTCCGCTCAGTCCGACCACCAACCACCACTATACCCCACTCCTCTTCACCTTATCTCATATTTCTCGAGATATCATTAGTTTTTACACATGGGATTACTCCTGCAATGGTCAATCACAACAATTGTTTTATAAAAAAATGCATCTTGATGTTTCGTGCAATGCACGGATCTTGCTAGTACTCCTACACAAGACTAAGTTGGTGATCTTTGGTGTATACGCCATCCGTCAGCTTCGACCATTAGATCTACATCAAGTTGTTGCCTTTTCTCACCAACATCCCACTTGTCTACCAATTTGCAGAAAAACCCATAATTAGTATCTTAAAACAACCACATCCCTCTCTGACCTCACCAAAACAGCCCAAGGAATATATTCTAATTGAAACATAATATATCTCTAGTGACATATGTATATCAAAATTAGGGTGTTTTGTACCAAGCTTGTGAATAAGTATTATTCTAATTATGATTCGTTGTGCCGCGGTAGAGCGCGTGGCGTGGCGCTGCTGCTGTGGGCCCGTCTGCCGCCCCGTCTCGTCTCCGGCCTTGCGGAGACGCCTCTTCGGCGGAGCCGGGGGCTCCGTTGGCGGCAAGTCGCTGGGTGGTGGAGAAGAAGCGCCCTCGGCGGGTCCGCTCGACTCGGCCTCGGGCTCGACAAGCTCTTCCTCGCCTGCGAGCTCCCGCTTCGGCAAGGCTTGCCGCCTGCGTCCGCCTCCTCCACGGTGTACCGAAGACGCCAAAGAGCGGCAGCCATCGCCGCCTCCTCCAGCCTGGTGGCAATGCGCGCCATCTCCTCGTCGGTGGTGTCGCGAGTGAGCCTCTTCTGCTCGTCGGAGCGGATCGGCACTTCTTCCAAGTTGTCGAAGAACTGCTGCACGATCTCGTCGGAAGGCTCCTGCCAGGTTGGAACGATCCCATGGGAATCGCACAACGGCATCATGGCGCGGATGCGGTCGAGCGCCGAGTTGTTGCACAATGGGACGACCCCCCTCGGCAACCTAAACCACTCGGGGTGATTGGGGTCGTTCCTGAACAGCTCTAGCAGCATCGCATCCAGCTCCAAGACGGTGAAATTCCAATTGAGGCCCGGGCGCAGCCTCATGATGTCTGCCGCATTTTGGAACTCCCAAGCAGGCCTCCTCCTCTCTTGCAAGGGAGCGATGCGGCGGCGAAGGAAGTCTGCACCAACCGCTACTACGGTTAGTCCGGCAAGCCCGAGGCGCAAAATCCGGTCACAGCTATCTTCAATCTAGCATCCTCCGCGCCAAGTTGCTCCAATCGCTGTCACAAGACTATTGGGGTTTGGCGCATGGCAGTGAAGGGCTGCGGGTTCTCCTGTACGATCCAACACCAGTTGGCTCTCCACTCCTCCCACTTGCTGCGGAACTCCCCTTCCAGATACGCTTCTTTCTTGCCGACCCTGGAGACCCAAGCTATCCCTCCGGCAAGCGGCTCCCCTCTCTCTACGCGGGGCATGAAGAAGTGGCAGAAGAGGGCTACGTTGGGATAGATCCCGACAAAGTTTTCGCAAAGTTGTGCGAAAACTGCCATGGTCAAGACAGCGTTGGGAGTGAAATCAAGGAGGCGGAGGCCATATGTGTTCATGATATCGCAGAAGAACTCGGAAAAGGGCGGGCAGAGCCCGCAATAGAAGAAAAGGGCAAAGAAGCGATACCCATTTGGGGCCAAATCAGAAGCGGAGGCAGGGAGTACCTTCGTGCACGGATGCGCACGCGTCTCCGTCGACCAAAAGAGATAGAAGAGCTCCCTCAGCTCCTTTGCGTCGAGCTTAGGGGAGAAGATGGCCCGCTCCTTGCACAGTGCCGCGAGCCGCTGCGCCTCGGCCGACTTGACGCCCTTCCCCTTGTTTGCTTTCGGAGCCATGGCGGAGGCGGCGGAGGAGGTCGACGGCGGTGAGGACGCTTGTGGCGAAAGGGGGCGGGGCGCTGCTCTCTTCGCACTGGAGAAGAAGGGGAGAGCGGCGGTGGTTTTCTTGACAAGACAGCAATGGCGAGGTGGACGGCCTGCCCCTGTTTCCCCTGTTTATAAGGAGGGGGACGGGGCGGACGTTCCGCTTTTCCTATTAAAGAAACCCCCACGATCACGCCCACGATCTCACGCACGACGCCACGTTCGGTGCGTGCCGTTAGTGGGGGTCGTGGTGGGTCCGGGGCGAGTTACAGCGTGATAGAGGCCGCGTGTGACCGTGCATTGTTTTGGGCCTGGCCCGACAGCGCTCGGCAGGTAGCGCCCAGCCGGGGCTCTGTCGGTGTACTAGAGTAGGGTACCCTATTATCTCGTGCACGTGCAGGCGATTAGCACCCAGCAGCGAGGTTTGCCTGGTCACCGCCAAGGTCCTCCGTGGTTCCTTCGAGCCATTCAAGAACAAAGTATTTGACCAAGAAGACAAGGCCCGGCAAGAGGAGCTTGCCGGGAAGGCCACTCGAGGCACGCAGAAGACAAGGCCCCGGCAAGAGGAGCTTGCCGGGAAGGTTCGGAGGGCGACAAGCCTCCGGACGCGAGAAGGATTCAGCCGCGACAAGGCGCTTGCCGCGGCAAGCAACCTCTCTCCATCTCTGCTCCAACTCATCCAACACCGTGTCGCCATGGGACCATTCCATGCGCGCGTGTCAAGAGGTCTGCAGCCGGCGGAGAGCGATGGTAAGCGGCGGCCGACAAGCTTGCCATCGTGGCGAAGCGGTGGCGCACTGACGGTCTCTGTTACCTTTGTTTAGGTGACACAGACGGGCATTTATTGCTTTTGTCCCTTTCCGTCGAGTTAGGTATTTTGCAATGTACACTCGCTCAAGTAGGTGTACCAACCATCGCTTTTACATTTCTACCCTCATCTATGTTGCCACCTGTCGGAGACCCCTTGAGCATATAAAAGGAGGCCCATGCGCAACGTAGAAAGATCCCTTGCCGCGCATCGACCAGATTGTTGACTCCACGGCTGGATGTGATTTGCTTTCGTTTGTTGATGCATACTCAGGATACCATCAGATCTTCATGGCTGAAGAAGATGAGGAGAAGACCGCATTCATTACACCATGTGGCACATACCGCTTTATTTCATACGGATGCCTTTCGGTTTTGAAGAATGCTGGTTCAACGTTTGCAAGAGTAGTCCATGACGCTTTTGAGCCGCAAATGCATAGAAATGTAGAAGCCTACATGGATGACATAGTGGTCAAAAGCAAGGACAAAGCAACTCTGGTTCAAGATTTGGATGAGACCTTTGAAAATCTGCGCAAGATCAACCTCAAGCTCAACCTCGAGAAATGCGTGTTTGGAGTCCCTTCCGGCAAGCTTCTCGGGTTCTTCAGAAATCTCAACGGGGATTGAAGCCAATCCCGACAAGATCAAGGCCATTGAGCAGATTGAAGCACCAAAGCGCCAAGGATGTACGAAGACTTTCCGGTTGCGTGGCTGCTCTCAAAGAAGTTTATCTCTAGGTTCTGCTGAACGCATACCGCCATTTTTCAAGATTTTGAAAAAGGCAGGTCCAATGAAATGGACTCGAAGCGGAGGCTGCGCCGCAGACTTAAAGAGATACCTGTCCTCCACTCCAACACTTGTCGCACCTAGGCCACAAGAGAAGTTGCTGCTATATATAGCGGCAACCAATCAAGTGGTTAGTGCTGCGTTAGTAGCGGAGAGGAAGGCGGATGACGAGCCAGCAACCATGGCAAACACATCCAGCGACAAGCAGAGGGCTTCGCCGACAAGCTCTGGTCCCGACAAGGACGAATCTGCGCAGACGCATGAACAGATGCAGAAAAGGATGGTGCAGCGCCTTGGTTTACTGATGCACGGGCAAAGAAGACCCAGCGGCAGGTTTGCCTGGTCACCGCCAAGGTCCTCCGTGGTTCCTTCGGAGCCATTCAAGAACAAAGTATTTGACCAAGAAGACAAGGCCCTGGCAAGAGGAGCTTGCCTGGAAGGCCACTCGAGGCACGCAGAAGACAAGGCCCCGGCAAGAGGAGCTTGCCGGGAAGGTTCGGAGCGCGACAAGCCTCCGGACGCGACAAGGATTCAGCCGCGACAAGGCGCTTGCCGCGGCAAGCAACCTCTCTCCATCTCCGCTCCAACTCATCCAACAATGTGTCGCCATGGGACCATTCCATGCGCGCGTGTCAAGAGGTTGTGCAGCCAGCGGAGAGTAGCGGTAAGCGGCGCTGACAAGCTTGCCATCGTGGCGAGCGGTGGCGCACCTGACGGTCTCTATTACACTGTTTAGGCGACACAGACGGGCCTCGAGTGGCCTTCCTGGCAAGCTCCTCGTGCCGGGGCCTTGTCTTCTTGGTCAAATACTTTGTTCTTGAATGGCTCCGAAGGAACCACGGAGGACCTTGGCGACTCAGTAAACCCTCGCCACGGGTGTCAGAATCGCTCGCGGCATCGAGCACGGGATACTAGGGTACCTTACTCTAGTACACCGACAGAGCTCCCGGCTCGGGTCAGACACGGTGCCGAAAGCGCTGTCAGCCAGGCCCAAAACAAAGTGCACGGTCACACGCGCCTCTATCACGCTGCAGAATCTCGCGGACTCCACCACAACCCCCACTAACGGCACACACCGAATGTGGCGTCGTGCGAGAGATCGTGGGCGTGATCGTGGGGGTTTCTTTAATAGGAAAAGCGGAACATCCGCCCCCTCCCCCTCCTTATAAACATGGGAAACAGGGGCAGGCCGTCCACCTCGCCATTGCTGTCTTGTCAAGAAAACCACCGCCGCTCTCCCCTTCTTCTCCAGTGCGAAGAGAGCAGCATCGCCTCTTTCGCCACAAGCGCCCTCACCGCCGTCGACCTCCTCCGCCCTCCGCCATGGCTCAAAGCCGACAAGGGAAGGGGCGTCAAGTCGGCCGAGGCGCAGCGGCTCATGCGCGCATGCAAGGAGCGGGCCATCTTCTCCCCTCAGCTCAACGCAAAGGAGCTGAGGGAGCTCTTCTATCTCTTTTGGTCGACGGAGACGCGTGCGCATCCGCGCACGAAGGTACTCCCCGCCTCCGCTTCTGATTTGGCCCCAAATGGGTATCCCTTCTTTGCCCTTTTCTTCTATTGTGGGATCTGCCCGCCCTTTTCCGAGTTCTTCTGCGATATCATGAACACATATGGCCTCCGCCTCCTTGATTTCACTCCCAACGCTGTCTTGACCATGGCAGTTTTCGCACACCTTGCGAAAAACTTTGTCGGGATCTATCCTAACGTAGCCCTCTTCCGCCACTTCTTCATGCCCCGCCAGAGAGAGGGGAGCCGCTGTCGAGGGATAGCTTGGGTCTCCTGTGGTCGGCAAGAAAGAAGCGATCTCGGAAGGGGAGTTCCGCAGCAAGTGGGAGGAGTGGAGAGCCAACTGGTGTTGGATCGAGGAGAACCCGCAGCCCTTTCATCGCTGCAGGCGCCAAACCCCAATAGTGCGCTAACGATTGGAGCAACTTCGGCGTTGGAGGATGCTAGATTGAAGATAGTTGTGACCCGGATTTTGCGCCTCGTGCTTGCCGGACTAATCAGAGGCGCTAGCTTGGCGCAGACTTCCTTAGCCGCGACGCTCCCTTGCAGGAGAGGAGGAGGCCTGCTTGGGAGTTCCAAAATGCGGCAGACATCATGAGGCTGCGCCCGGGCCTCAATTGGAATTTCACCGTCTTGGAGCTGGATGCGATGCTGCTAAAGCTGTTCAAGAACGACCCCGATCACCCCGAGTGGTTTAGGTTGCCGAGGGGGGTCGTCCCATTGTGCAACAACTCGGCGCTCGACCGCATCCGCGCCATGATGACGTTGTGCGATTCCCATGGGATCGTTCCAACCTGGCAGGAGCCTTCCGGCGATATCGTGCAGCAGTTCTTCGACAACTTGGAAGAAGTGCCGATCCGCTCTGATGAGGAGAAGAGGCTCACTCGCGACACCACCGACGAGGAGATGGCGACATCTTCAACATCTTCCTCAACATGCCACCGAAGAAGAAGGCTTCGGCGGCAGCAGAGCCGTCCGCGTCGTACCCTCCATCACCACAGCAAACGGGTGGTGGGGCGGACGCTGGCGGAGGAACGGGCGCCGACGAAGGAGTTCGTGGACGTTGCAAGTCCAAGGACAAGGCCCCGCAAACCTCGGCGTCAAGACATCCCCGCGCCGATCTCAGGAGACGCGGGACCAGCAGCGTCATGGCGTTCACAACGCCATACGCTCGTTGGATCGAGACCCTCAAGACCAGCGTGCGCGCCAACATGCTGGCATGAGCGAGATACGGTCGCCTGGACGGGATGCTGCTCCTTCTAACATAGTTAGAAGTCCGTGCATATCCCGCTCCTCGCACCGTTCACCAATGCCACCCACTACTCCAGCAGAAGCTACGGCGAGCTCAATCGCTCCTCGACTACCCTCCAACGGCCGACAAGGTCGACGAGTGGAGGGCCACTATACAGTAGTCTCATCGGCTTAGCTAACGGCGACGCCCGCTGCAACCGAAAAGCGCCGCTGCCACGGCAAGAACGCTAAACGCGAGCCGGTGGCGACGAGACCGTGGAGGTGCAACTACCATGCACTCTCCGCCTGAAGGCCAAAATCGCCGACTCACCGGATCCACCTCGACAATGACTCCACCGCGTTATCGGATCCACGAGCTCGCCGCGATCAGCGCCAAGTTCTTCATGAACGATAACAAGAGGACGCCGAACTCGTGATCGAGCGCCGGAGAGAAGCGCGACGTCGGTCCGACAAGCGCCGCTGGGCCTCTCTTGACATGCACGCCAGAGGAACCAGCGACGGTCAGACGCGTAGGTTGCCCTGCGTTCACTCGTGAGCTGCGGCAAGTCCAAAGGGCCCAGCCGTAAAAAACATCAAACCAGATGTGCCGGAGAAGTATGATGGCAGGACGCATCCGTCGTAGTTCCTCAGCATCTACACCATTGCGGTGCAGGCTGCGGGGGGACGAGACGACAAGATCCTCGCCAATTACTTCCCGTTGGTACTCAAGCCCAACGTCGATCTTGGCTCATGCACTTGCCGGACAGCTCCATATCCTCTTGGGCAGAATCTGTGCCATCGGTTTGTTGGCGCCTTCACGGTGACCACAAGCCTCATGGCCAAGAGAGTGACCTTCATCCGCTCACCCGGAAGGAAGGAGAGTCCTGCGCAAGTTCATTCAGAGATTCAGCCGTGTGCACTACAACATCCAGATGTCCACCACGCCATGGTGATCGGCGTGTTTCATCGTAACGTGCGGAACCGCAGGATGAGGGAGGAGATGGCGATGGTGCAAAGACAAGGACGCTGAGCTGTACTCCTTGGCTGACAAGTGTGCACGCTACCGAGGAAGGGAGGAGACTCTGTGAGAGAATGCAGAAGCAGGATCTGACAGTGAGGAGACCGCCCCGGCAAAGAAGAGCCGGCGGCGAGGCAACAGGAAGAAGAAAGGCAGAGAAGTGCTAGCTGTTGAGCAGTCCGGCAACGGAGGTGGCGACAAGAACGCCAAGGCTGGTGGCTCCGGCAAGGAGGTTACCGCTGCCGCCATCCACCAGTCTGTGGCGGCCGCCGACAAGCATTTGGCTCCGCAAGCAAGATCGCAAAATCCACCGCACCAAGGGCCACGACCGTGAGCTGCAAGAAGGTCGAGCAGCTTGTCGAACAATGCCAGAAGGCTGAGTAACAGCAGCGCGACAAGGAGAAGGCCTGTGAAGGTGCCGGGGAGCAAGCAAGAAACGCCCCGGCCGGGAGGACGCTTGTGGCAAGGCCAAGCAGCGGCAAGGAGACAGGCCTCCCGCGGCGCGGCTAAGGATGAAGATGACGACGACAGCGAAGATATGGAAGACGACGACGCCGACGAGCAGGAGTTTTGAAGCTACAGAGGTCCTCTGCGTTGGCGGAGGTGCTTCTGCACACCTCCCACCGCCAACTCAAACGATGGATGCGGAGGTCAATGCGGCGGAACCATCCGTAGAGTCACGCAAGCCTCAAGTGGTTCAAAGACGCCTATCATCTTTGATATTGAGGACCACCTGATCGCGATAATCGCGGTCGGGTGTTTGCCGATGTTGGTCTCACTAACTATCCGCAACCTCAAGGTTACCAAGATGCTAGTTGACAGCGGGGCCGGCTTGAATCTGATCTCCTCCGCGGTGCTCCGTAAGCTTCAAATCCTCGACAACGAGCTCAAGAGACCGGCACTTTCAAGGAATAAATCCGGGAAGGAGCAAGTCAAGGGGAAGATTACGCTGCGGTAACATTTGGCTGAAGCTGAACTTTAGGACCGAGAGGGTCACATTCAACGTTGCTGATTTCCCATTGCCTTACAATGGGATACTTGGCCCAAAGACTCGCCAAGTTCATGGCAGCCTCTCACTACGCCTATAACTTACTCAAGATGCCAGGCCCGATAAGCGTCATCTCTGTCCATGGCGACAAGAAGGATGCCCTTATCTGTTCCGACAAGATCTACCGGGATGCAGCAGCCGCAACAGATTGCCAAACACTTGCCGCTGAAGCTCCCGGGGGAAGAAGACCAAGTCCAAGTCCGACAAGAGCTCTGATGCCCACTCCGGCAAGCGCACCTCTTCGGAGTGCTACACTACCGTTGAGGACGCACCATCGAGCTCCACCGGCAAGTGCAAGAAGAAGATGGCAGCTCCGCCAAAGACCAAGAGGGTGTCCGCCAAGGAGGACGGCACTAGTCATACCTTTACCATCAGTGCCTCTCTCGACCCTAAATAGGAAGGCGCGCTCGTTGCTTTCCTACGGGCGAACGTCGACGTGTTTGCATGGCAACCGTCTGACATCCCCGGTGTTCCCAGGAAAGTGATTGAGCACCGCCTGGCCGTTTGTCCTCATGTGCGGCCCGTCAAGCAAAAATTCAGGAAGCAAGCAGTGGAGCGCCAAGAATTCATAGCAGAACAGATCAAGAAATTGGAAGCAGCAGGCCTTGTCAGAGGAGTGCTCCATCCTACGTGGTTGGCCAATCCTGTAGTCGTGCGCAAGCCAAATGGGAAATGGAGACTTTGTATTGACTTCATGGATGTTAATAAAGCTTGTCCCAAGGACCCATTTCCCTTGCCGCGCATCGACCAGATTGTCGACTCCATGGCTGGATGTGATTTGCTTTCGTTTCTTGATGCATACCGAGATACCATCGGATCTTCATGGCTGAAGAAGATGAGGAGAAGACCGCATTCATTACACCATGTGGCACATACTGTTTCATACGGATGCCTTTCGGTTTGAAGAATGCTGGTTCAACGCTTGCAAGAGTAGTCCATGACGCTTTTGAGCGAAAATGCACGTAAATGTAGAAGCCTACATGGATGACATAGTGGTCAAAAGCAAGGACAAAGCAACTCGTTCAAGATTTGAATGAGACCTTTGCAAATCTGCAAGATCAACCTCAAGCTCAACCCCGAGAAATGCATGTTTGGAGTCCCTTCCGCAAGCTTCTCGGGTTCTTCAGAATCTCTGGCCGGGGATTGAAGCCAATCCCGACAAGATCAAGGCCATTGAGCAGATTGAAGCACCAAAGCGCGTCAAGGATGTACGAAGACTTGCCGGTTGCGTGGCTGCTCTCGGCGAGTTTATCTCTAGGTTCTGCTGAACGTGCCTCGCCATTTTTCAAGATATTGAAAAAGGCAGGTCCAATGAAATGGACTCGCGGAGGCTGCTACTGCAGGACTTAAAGAGATACCTGTCCTCCACTCCAACACTTGTCGCACCTAGGCCACAAGAGAAGTTGCTGCTATATATAGCGGCAACCAATCAAGTGGTTAGTGCTGCGTTAGTAGCGGAGAGGAGGCGGATGACGAGCCGACAACCATGGCAAGCACATCCAGCGACAAGCGAGGGCTTCGCCGACAAGCTCGTCCCGACTAAGGATTTAATCTGTAGCAGACGCATGAACAGATGCGTAAAAGGATGGTGCAGCGCCAGTTTACTTTGTCGATTCCCTCCTGCAGGGGGCTAGGTCAAGGTACTCTGGTGTGTAGAAATTGCTTTTCGGCCTCCTCATGGCCTCGAGAAAGCTGCGCCATTACTTCCAAGCACATGAGATAACGTCGCCACCTCGCTTTCCGGGCCGAAGAGGATACTTGAGAATCCGGAAGCGACAGGCAGTGATTGTCGAGTGGGCATGAACTGTCAAGCTTTGGTCTCAAGTTTGAAAGCACTTCAACTATCCAAAGCGTAGCATTGGCAGAATTCATAGCAGAATGGACGCCAACACCGGATGAAGAAATTCGAGACGAGCATCCCCGTCAAGGAAGCAAGAAAAGTGGCTGATGTACTTTGATGGTGCCTTCTCGCTGCAAAGGCGCCGGTGCCGCGTGGTTGCTTGTCACGCCCACCGGAGAGCACCTCAAGTACGTAGTCAAGATGCACTTTCCCAAGGAGCAAGCAACAAACAATACTGCAGATTATGAAGGTTTGCTTGCCGGTCTCAGGATCGCCGTGGACCTTGGGATCAAGAAGCCTATCGTCAGGGGCGACTCCCAGCTTGTCGTCCGCCAAGTGAACAAAGATTATCAGAGTCCTTTGATGGAAGCCTACGTTGATGAAGTGAGGAAGCTAGAAGAACACTTTGACGGCCTGCAAATGGAACATGTTCCAAGAGCTCAGAATGACATTGCTGATAGCTTCGTCAAAGTGCGCCGCACTTAAGTTGCACAATGGAACCAGGGATTTTTGTGCTCAAGCTGACTCAACCAACCGTAACACCATCAACTGGGCAGAACAATAAGAGGAAGTTGATCTCTGGTGACTACTTTCCGGCGGAGCTTCCCGAAGCCACCATCGCGAAGGTCCCCAAGATCGACACCAACAGAGCTGAGGGGCAGTCTGCTCCGACAAGCCCCAGGGTTTGTTTCGTTGAAGCAGACGCTCCCGACAAGTTTTGCTCCGGCAAGCTTGCCGGGGAGCATCAAGCTCCGGTGAGCCGCGGGTTCTCGCCGTGGAAGCCGATGTTCCCGCAGCGGCAGATATGCCTTTAGTCCTTGTTGTCGAGTCATAAGCTCCAAAGATGGGCGCAGCAGATTGTCCAGCTTCCTTCAGACAGGAGAACTTCGAAGAGCAAGAAGAAGCGGAAGAAGTAGCCCGGCAATGTCGGTATGTACCCGGTTTGTCGACTGAGATCTTGTCGCATGTAAGAAGGCTCAACGGTGTGAAATTGAAGTTCATTTGCCGGGAAGATGGAAAGATGCTGTTGGCGGATATACATGTAGTCTTATGTGGTCACCACATTGGCGCATGAGATCTTGCCGGCAAAGCTTCCGGCAAGAAGGTTTCTTCCGCCGACAGCCCTCGAGGATGCAAATCGCACAAGTAACCAAGTGTGAAGCATGCGGTTCCATTCCAAACAGATACACCAGCTAAGCTCGGGCTCTCCAGACGATCCCTTTATCCTGGCCATTTTCGGTTGCCTGGGCTCGACATCCTCGGCCCCTTCCCACGAAGCTGTCGGGGGCTTTGAGTACTTATGCGCTGTAATCGACAAGTTCACAAAGTGGCGGAAGTGGAAGCGATGAGGAAGGTGACAAAGACACGGTCGTGATAAAGTTCTTTCAGGTCGATTGTTTGCCGTTTCGAATCCCTAACAGGATCATCACCGACAACGGCACACAATTTATGAGCCGCACTTTCATGCAAAGACGTCCAAGATCTTGGCGCCAAAGGTCGGGCTTTCGCATTGCTCATCCGAGAAGCAACAGTAAAGAGGAGAGGGCAAATGCTGAAGTGCTGCGCGGGCTCAAGACCAGAACTTTCGACAGGCTGCACAAGTGCGGAAGAAACTGGCCCCATCTGTGTCGCCTAAACTGTGTAACAGAGACCGTCAGGTGCGCCACCGCTCGCCAAGATGGCAAGCTTGTCAGCGCCGCTTACCGCTGCTCTCCGCTGGCTGCACAGCCTCTTGACAGGCGCGCATGGAATGGTCCCATGGCGACACGTTGTTGGATGAGTTGGAGCGGAGATGGAGAGAGGTTGCTTGTCATGCAAGCGCCTTTGTCGCGCTGAATCCTTCTCGCGTCCGGAGGCTTGTCGCCCTCCGAACCTTCCCGGCAAGCTCCTCTTGCCGGGGCCTTGTCTTCTGCGTGCCTCGAGTGGCCTTCCCGGCAAGCTCCTCTTGCCGGGGCCTTGTCTTCTTGGTCAAATACTTTGTTCTTGAATGGCTCCGAAGGAACCACGGAGGACCTTGGCGGTGACCAGGCAAACCTGCCGCTTGGGTTCGCGAACTGCCCAGGCACGAGTACGGGATACTAGGGTACCCCCTACTCTAGTACACCGATAGGGAGCCCCGGGCTGGGCCGACACGGTGCGGCGCTGTCGGGCCGAGCCAAGCCCCGTGATCCCGCCTCAGCTTGTTGCAGCGGTGAGGCGCTCCTGCTGCAACATCGCCGCCATGTAGAGCGGCGTCGCGGCGCTGCTGCTGTGGGCCTGTCTGCCGCCCCGTCTCGTCTCCGGCCTTGCGGAGACGCCTCTTCGGCGGAGCCAGGGGCTCCGTTGGCGGCAAGTCGATGGGTGGTGGAGAAGAAGCCCCCTTGGCGGGTCCGCTCGACTCGGCCTCGGGCTCGACAAGCTCGTCCTCATCGGCGAGCTCCCTTCGCTCGGCAAGGCTTGCCGCCTTCGCTGCTGCCGCCTCCTCCAGCCTGGTGGCAATGCGCGCCATCTCCTCATCGGTGGTGTCGCGAGTGAGCCTCTTCTGCTCGTCGGAGCGGATCGGCACTTCTTCCAAGTTGTCGAAGAACTGCTGCACGATCTCGTCGGAAGGCTCCTGCGCGAGTTGAACGATCCCATGGGAATCGCGACAACGGCATCATGGCGGCGGATGCGGTCGAGCCGAGTTGTTGCACAATGGGGCGACCCCTCGGCAACCTAAACCACTCGGGTGATCGGGGTCGTTCTTGAACAGCTCTAGCAGCATCGCATCCAGCTCCAAGACGGTGAAATTCCAATTGAGGCCCGAGCGCAGCCTCATGATGTCTGCCGATTTTGGAACTCCCAAGCAGGCCTCCTCCTCTCCTGCAAAGGGAGTGATGCGTGGCGAAGGAAGTCTGCGCCAAGCGCCTCTGGTTAGTCCGGCAAGCCCGAGGCGCAAAATCCGGTCACAACTATCTTCAATATAGCATCCTCGGCACCAAGTTGCTCCGGTCGTTGCAGCACTATTGGGGTTTGGCGCCTGCAGTAGTGAAGAACGCGGGTTCTCCTCACGATCCAACACCAGTTGGCTCTCCACTCCTCCCACTTCTTGCGGAACTCCCCTTCCAGACACGCTTCTTTCTTGCCGACCTCGAGACCCAAGCTATCCCTCCCAAGCGGCTCGCCTCTCTCTGCGGGGCATGAAGAAGTGGCGGAAGAGGGCTACGTTGGGATAGATCGACAAAGTTTTCGCAAGGTGTGCGAAACTGCCATGGTCAAGACAGCGTTGGGAGTGAAATCAAGGAGGCGGAGGCCATATGTGTTCATGATATCGCAGAAGAACTTCCGGAAAAGGGCGTGGCAAGAGCCCGCAATAGAAGAAAAGGGCAAAGAAGGGATACCCATTTGGGGCCAAATCAGAAGCGGAGGCGGAGTACCTTCGTGGCGCTGGATGCGCACGGCGCCTCCATCGACCAAAAGAGATAGAAGAGCTCCCTCGGCTCCTTTGCGCCGAGTGAGGGGAGAAGATGGCCCGCTTTGTGTGCAGCCATGAGCAGCTGCGCCTCGGCGACTTGGACGCCCTTCCCTTGGCTTTCAGCCATGGCGGAGGCGGCGGAGGAGGTCGACGGCGGTGAGGACGCTTGTGGCGAAAGGCGAGGGCACGCTCTCTTCGTGACTGGAGAGAAAGGGGAGAGCGGCGGTGGTTTTCTTGACAAGACAAAGCAATGGCGGTGGACGGCCTGCCCTGCTTCCCTGTTTATAAGGAGGGAGGGGCGGACGCCCGCTTTTCCTATTAAAGAAACCCCCACGATCACGCCCACGATCTCTCGCACGACGCCACGTTCGGTGCGTGCCGTTAGTGGGGGTCGTGGTGGGTCTCACAAGCGCCCAGTTCAATGAAACAAACCCTGGGGCTTGTCGGAGCAGACTGCCCCTCAGCTCTGTTGGTGTCGATCTTGGGGACCTTCGCGATGGCGGCTTCGGGAAGCTCTGCCGGAAAGTAGTCACCAGAGATCAACTTCCTCTTATTGTTCTGCCCAGTTGATGGTGTTACGGTTGGTTGAGTCGCCTTGAGCACAAAATCCCTGGTTCCATTGTGCAACTTAAGTGCAGCGCACTTTGACAGGCTATCAGCAATGTCATTCTGAGCTCTTGGAACATGTTCCATTTGCAGGCCGTCAAAGTGTTCTTCTAGCTTCCTCACTTCATCAACGTAGGCTTCCATCAAAGGACTCTGATAATCTTTGTTCACTTGGCGGACGACAAGCTGGGAGTCGCCCCTGACGATAGGCTTCTTGATCCCAAGGTCCACGGCGATCCTGAGACCGGCAAGCAAACCTTCATAATCTGCAGTATTGTTTGTTGCTTGGTCCTTGGTAAAGTGCATCTGGACTACGTACTTGAGGTGCTCTCCGGTGGGCGCGACAAGCAGCACGCCAAGATCGGGCGCCTTTGCGTAGAAGGCACCATCAAAGTACATCAGCCACTCTTTGCTTGCTTCCTTGACGGGATGCTCGTCTGCGGAATTTCTTCATCCGGTGTTGGCGCCCATTCTGCTATGAATTCTGCCAATGCTACGCTGGATAGTTGAAGTGCTTTCAAACTTGAGACCAAATCTTGACAGTTCCAAAGTGCCCACTCGACAATCCTGCCTGCCGCACGGATTACGAAGTTTCCTCTTGATGAAAGCGAGTGACGACTGTTATCTCATGTGCTTGGAAGTAATGGCGCAGCTTTCTCGAGGCCATGAGGAGGCCGAAAAGCAATTTCTGCACACCGTAGTACCTTGACCTAGCCCCCGCAGGAGGGAACCGACAAAGTAAACCGGCGCTGCACCATCCTTTTCTCGTGATCTGTTCATGCGTCTGCAGATTCGTCCTTGTCGGGACCAGAGCTTGTCGTGAAGCCCCACCTTGTCGCTGGATGTGTTTGCCGTGGTTGCTGGCTCGTCATCCGCCTCCCTCTCCGCTACTAATGCAGCACTAACCACTTGATTGGTTGCCGCTATATATAGCAGCAACTTCTCTTGTGGCCTAGGTGCGACAAGTGTTGGAGTGGACGACAGGTATCTCTTTAAGTCCTGCAGCGCAGCCTCCGCTTCGGGAGTCCATTTCATTGGACCTGCCTTTTTCAAAATTTTGAAAAATGGCAGCGCGTTCAACAGAACCTAGAGATAAACCTCTTTGAGAGCAGCCACGCAACCGCAAGTCTTCGTACATCCTTGACGCGCTTTGGTGCTTCAATCTGCTCAATGGCCTTGATCTTGTCGGGATTGGCTTCAATCCCCGCTGAGACATTCTGAAGAACCCCGAGAAGCTTGCGGAAGGGACTCCAAACACGCATTTCTCGGGGTTGAGCTTGAGGTTGATCTTGCGCAGATTTGCAAAGGTCTCATCCAAATCTTGAACCAGAGTTGCTTTGTCCTTGCTTTTGACCACTATGTCATCCATGTAGGCTTCTACATTTCTATGCATTTGCGGCTCAAAAGCGTCATGGACTACTCTTGCAAACGTTGAACCAGCATTCTTCAAACCGAAAGGCATCCGTATGAAAACAAAGATGTGCCACATGGTGTAATGAATGCGGTCTTCTCCTCATCTTCTTCAGCCATGAAGATCTGATGGTATCCTGAGTATGCATCAAGAAACAAAAGCAAATCACATCCAGCCGTGGAGTCAACAATCTGGTCGATGCGCGGCAAGGGAAACGGGTCCTTGGGACAATCTTTATTAACATCTGTGAAGTCAATACAAAGTCTCCATTTCCCATTTGCCTTGCGCACGACTACAGGATTGGCCAACCACGTAGGATGGAGCAGTCCTCTGACAAGGCCTGCTGCTTCCAATTTCTTGATCTCTTCTCGCTATGAATTCTTGGCGCTCCTTGCTTGCTTCGACTTTTTGCTTGACGGGCGCGCATGAGGACAAACGCCAGCGGTGCTCAATCACTTTCACAGGAACACGGGGATGTCGACGGTTGCCATGCAAACATCGCCGACGTTTCGCCCGCAGGAAAGCAACGAGCGCGCCTTCCTATTTAGGGCCGAGAGAGGCACTGATGGTAAAGGTATCACCAGTGCCGTCCTCCTTGGCAGACACCCTCTTGGTCTTTGGCGGAGCTGCCATCTTCTTCTTGAACTTGCCGGTGGAGCTCGATGGTGCGTCCTCAACGGTAGTGCAGCACTCCGAAGAGGTGCGCTTGCCGGAGTGGGCATCAAAGCTCTTGTCGGACTTGGACTTGGTCTTCTTCCCCTGCTGCAGCGTCAGGCTCCGAGGAGCCCCAGCCCGGCGCCTACTTGAAGGCCGGCGACGGTGTCTTCATCAAACTCCCCTGGGAGTCGAGCTCTGTGGCGCCGGGTCAAGGAGAGACCTTTGACGGAGAGCTGCTCGCCTCCGGCTGGCTGATCTTGGTGGACGCGCCAAGCAGCAGCGGCGAGTCTGAGGAGGAGCAGCTGCTGTCGCTCTACCGCGCCCGGCAAGCCAAGTTGGAGTCCCGGGAAGCACTTGTCGCGAGGGCAGGAGCGGACATGGAGAAGCGCGCAGAAGAGCTCCATAGCGCCAACCAAGAAACTCTCCGGGACGTAGCAGAAGCGCGGGAGCAACTTGCAGAGGAGCGCACGACCTTCATCCTTGAGAAGGCCGCAGCTGAGGAGGAGCAGCGGCTGGCCGCCGAGAAGCTCTCCGCGCAGGAAAGTGAGCTGGCGCAGCGGAAGGTCAACCTGGACAGCCACGGGGAAGACCTTGCCGCGCGCGAGGAGTTACTTGGCAGGGCGCTTAAGGAAGCGAAGGATCTTGCCAGCAGTCACCGAGGCCGCCAAGGAAGAGTTGAAGGCGAAGGTGGCACAGCTGGAGGCCAGCCTCAAGAAGAGCGGCGAGGAGCTTGCCGCGCTCTAGCACGAGCGCGAGAAGGACGCCTACACTCTTGGCGAGCTGAAGGGTCGTCTCGCTGATAGGGGCAAGGAGCTCGACGCCGTCAAGGATTCCAAGGCGGATCTTGAGCTGAAGCTGACCACTCTGACGCAGACGCTGGACAGCGCCAGAGAGAGGGAGGTGGGCCTGTTGGAGGCGATCAAGGCCAAGGAGGAGCTGCTGGCGAATGTTGTTGCTACCCAGAGCGCCTTGAGGGAGAGTGTGGAGCATTGGACCGAAGGTCTTTGGATCTTGCCACGACATCCACAACGAAATGATGGAACTGGGATGGAGGATCTTGCATACTCCTCCCGACGAGCATCTCCAACCCAGCCAAGCTCAGCTTATTCTTCAAGGGCGTGGTGACGGGCCTCCAGCGACTCCGGGAAGAGGTCCCAAAGCAGCTGGCCGAGGAATCACGCCAGATTTGTGCAGGAGCCCTTGAGAAGGTGTTGATAAAAGTGGCCTTCCGCAATCCGGGCCTCAGATCCTTGCCGCCAGATGCCAAAGTGGAGGAGCTCAAAGCCCTTGTCGCACCCATTGTGGACAAGGTGAACAAGATCAAGCAGATTGACGGCGACCGCGTGGACTAGGCCGCCAATTTTATCTTTCCCTTGTCGCTGCTGATCATGTTTAGGACACTTTGTTAGATCAGCGACAAGTTATTTTGTAATATACTCTATCTTAGGCGATCATTGCAATGTTATTTCCTCTACTTGATTCCTTCCTTTGTAATGCGTTTACGCCTCACGCATTTGGAGGACTTGTCGGTGCGGGCACCTTTTGTCATGAAGCGCTGAGTGCGGAACGTCAGCAGCCTGCTGGCGGTGCCGCCTCCGACAAGCAACCTTGTCGCGACTAGCTGCAGCTCACTTAAGTTGTTGAGCGGACTCGAAACAAAGTAAGGGCGCGACTAGCCTGCGAGTTGGTTCCTCTCACACATGTGTTTTCCATACAAAGTACTATCATTCGAGGAAGATAACTTAAAAATTTAACAATTGATTGCTCAAACTTTGGCAACTTAGCTTTTCATGCCGCTTGCTTCCCGATATATGAAACTTCCTCGAGCGATGCTTGGTCCATAGTATTATCTTCTCCTTCCCCCCTGGTTAACTTGTGCGCGAGGGAGCCTTCCTTTCTTTGAGAAAAGAGAACGAAGTTAAAATAAAGTTATGGAGCCCAGCTGCTCGATATTGCTTACCGGGTGTGGTTGCTGCACAAAGTGTTAGCCAAAACATGCAATAAAATGATGAAAGCATGAATTTGACAAGTTGTGCGCAACACATGAGTTTTACTGATGCACGGGGTCTGCGCCCGGCTTTGTACAAAGGATTACATGCAATAGCGTCAAGACTTGTACAAAAGGTGGTTGCCGGAACAGGTTCCGGCAACCGCGCCCTATGGGTAAAACTTACGAAGATGCTCAATGTTCTAGGAGTTGCTCACCGAAATGCCATCTTCGGTCTCCATGACAGCGCTGTGCCTAGTGACTCGCTTTCACCCGATAAGGGCCTTCCCACTTTGGCGTCAACTTGTTTGAATTCTTGGCGGACTGAACGCTACCGAAGAACAAGGTCGCCTTTCCTCGAGACTTCGGCACTAACTTTGCGGCTATGGTAGCGACGTTAAAGCTTGCTGGTAACGGCGGCTCGTGACAAATGCCTCGAAGATCGATCTCTCCTCAAGGAGCAGCGCGTCATCTTGTCGCAGCTGCTCTTGCTCAAGCTCATCATAAGTGAGCACTCGAGGCGATCCGTATACGAGTTCCGTGGGGAGAACTGCGCTGCTCCATAGACTAGAGCAAAGGTGTCCGCCGTGGCTCGATTTGGCGTCGTTCGATCGACCAAAGAACCACCGACAGCCTCGATCCAGCTTTCTTCCGCACTTGTGCAGCCCGTCGAAAAGTTCTGGTCTTGAGCCCGCTGCAGCACTTCAAAGATTTGCCCTCTCCGCTTGACCGTTGCTTCTCGGATGAGCAATGTGGTTAAGCAGACCTCGGCGCCAAGATCTTGGACGTACTGCATGAAGGTGCGGCTCGTAAATTGTGTGTCGTTGTCGATGATGATCCTGTTAGGGATTCCGAAACGGCAAACAATCGATCTGAAGAACTTGACTGCTGACTGTGTTGTCACCTTCCTCACTACTTCCACTCCCGGCCACTTTGTGAACTTGTCGATTGCAACGTACAAATACTCAAAGCCCCCGACAGCTCGGGGGAAGGGGCCGAGGATGTCGAGCCCCCAGACCGAAAATGGCCAGGATAAAGGGATCGTCAGGAGAGCTTGAGCTGGCTGGTGTATCTGTTTGGAATGGAACTGGCACGCTTCGCACTTGGTTACTTGTGCAGTTGCATCCTGGAGGGCTGTCGTCCAGAAGAAACCTTGCCGGAAAGCTTTGCCGGCAAGTGCTCTTGCGCCAATGTGGTGACCACATAAGCCTCCATGTATCTCTGCCAACAGCTTTTGTCCATCTTCCCTGCAAATACACTTCAATTTCACACCGTTGAGCCTTCTTCCGTACAGTATGCTATCGACGAACTGGTACATACTCGACTGCCGGGCTACTCTTTCCGCTTCTTCTTGCTCTTCGGGAAGTTCTCACATGCTCAAGGAAATGGACAATCTGCTGCGCCCATCTTTGGAGCTTGCGGCTCGACAACAAGGACTAAAGGCATATCTGCTGCTGGGAACATCGGCTTCCACAGCGAGAACTCCGCGGCTCAGCCCGGAGCTTGATGCTCCCGGCAAGCTTGCCGGAGCAAAACTTGTCGGAGCGCCTGCTTCAACGAAACAAACCACAGGGCTTGTCGGAGCAGACTGCCCCTCAGCTCTGTTGGTGTCGATCTTGGGGACCTTCGCGATGGCGGCTTCGGGAAGCTTTGCCGGAAAGTAGTCACCAGAGATCAACTTCCTCTTATTGTTCTGCCCAGTTGATGGTGCTACGGTTGGTTGAGTCAGCTTGAGCACAAAAATCCCTGGTTCCACAGGCAACTTAAGTGCAGCAAGACTTTGACAAAGCTATCTAATGTCATTACGAGCTCTTGGTACATGTTCCATTTGTAGGCCGTCAAAATGTTCTTCTAGCTTCCTCACTTCATCAACGTAGGCTTCCATCAACGGACTCTGATAATCTTTGTTCACTAGGCGGACGACAAGCTGCGAGTCGCCCCTGACGATAAGCTTCTTGATCCCAAGGTCCACGGCGATCCTAAGACCGGCAAGCAAACCTTCATACTCTGCAGTATTGTTTGTTGCTTGCTCCTTGGGAAAGTGCATCTGGACTACGTACTTGAGGTGCTCTCCGGTGGGCGCAACAAGCAGCACGCCGGCACCGGCGCCTTGCAGCGAGAAGGCACCATCAAAGTACATCAGCCAGTCTTTGCTTGCTTCCTTGACGGGGATGCTCGTCTCTGGAATTTCTTCATCTGGTGTTGGCGTCCATTCTGCTATGAATTCTGCCAATGCTCTGCTTTGGATAGTTGAAGTGCTTTGAAACTTGAGACCAAAGCTTGACAGTTCCAGTGCCCACTCGACAATCCTGCCTGTCGCTTCTGGATTCTGCAGTATCCTCTTCAGTGAAAGCGAGTGACGATCGTTATCTCATGTGCTTGGAAGTAATGGCGCAGCTTTCTCGAGGCCATGAGGAGGCCGAAAAGCAATTTCTGCACACCATAGTACCTTGACCTAGCCCCTGCAGGAGGGAACCGACAAAGTAAATCAAGGCTTGCACCATCCTTTTCTCGTGATCTGCTCATGCGTCAAGGCAGATTCATCCTTGTCGGGACCAGAGCTTGTCGGTGAAGCCCCCTACTTGTCGCTGGATGTGTTTGCCGTGGTTGCTGGCTCGTCATCCGCCTCCCTCTCCGCTACTAACGCAGCACTAACCACTTGATTGGTTGCCGCTATATATAGCAGCAACTTCTCTTGTGGCCTAGGTGCGACAAGTGTTGGAGTGGAGGATGGTATCTCTTTAAGTCTCAGAGCGCAGCCTCCGCCCGGAGTCCATTTCATTGGACCTGCCTTTTTCAAAATCTTGAAAAATGGCGGGGCGCATTCAGCAGAACCTAGAGATAAACCTGCCGAGAGCAGCCATGCAACCGCAAGTCTTCAGACATCCTTGACGCGCTTTGGTGCTTCAATCTGCTCAATGGCCTTTGATCTTGTCGGGATTGGCTTCAATCCTCACCGAGACATTTTAAGAACCCGAGAAGCTTGCGGAAGGGACTCCAAACACGCATTTCTCGGGGTTGAGCTTGAGGTTGATCTTGGCGCAGATTTGCAAAGGTCTCATCCAAATCTTGAACCAGAGTTGCTTTGTCCTTGCTTTTGACCACTATGTCATCCATGTAGGCTTCTACATTTCTGTGCATTTGCGGCTCAAAAGCGTCATGGACTACTCTTGCAAACGTTGAACCAGCATTCTTCAAACCAAAAGGCATCCGTATGAAACAGTATGTGCCACATGGTGTAATGAATGCGGTCTTCTCCTCATCTTCTTCAGCCATGAAGATCTTATGGTATCCTGAGTATGCATCAAGAAACGAAAGCAAATCACATCCAGTCGTGGAGTCAAGAATCTGGTCGATGCGCGGCAAGGGAAACGGGTCCTTGGGACAAGCTTTATTAACATCCGTGAAGTCAATACAAAGTCTCCATTTCCCATTTTCCTTGCGCACGACTACAGGATTGGCCAACCACGTAGGATGGAGCACTCCTCTGACAAGGCCTGCTGCTTCCAATTTCTTGATCTCTTCTGCTATGAATTCTTGGCGCTCCACTTCTTGCTTCCTGACATTTTGCTTGACGGGCCGCGCATGAGGACAAACGGCCAGGCGGTGCTCAATCACTTTCCTAGGAACACCGGGGATGTCAGACGGTTGCCATGCAAACACGTCGACGTCGCCGCTGCAGGAAAGCAACGAAGCGCCTTTCCTATTTAGGGTCGAGAGAGGCAATCGATGGTAAAGGTATCACCGGTGCCGTCCTCCTTGGTGGACACCCTCTTGGTCTTTGGCGGAGCTGCCATCTTCTTCTTGCACTTGCGGTGGAGCTCGATGGTGCGCCCTCAACGGTAGTGTAGCACCAAGAGGTGCGCTTGCCGGAGTGGGCATCGAGCTCTTGTCGGACTTGGACTTGGTCTTCTTCCCGGGGAGCTTCAGCGGCAAGTGTCACGGCAACTGTCATGCTGCTGCATCCCGGTAGATCTTGTCGGCACAGATAAGAGCATCCTTCTTGTCGCCATGGACAGAGATGATGCTTATCGGGCCTGGCATCTTGAGTAAGTTGTAGGCGTAGTGAGGGGCTGCCATGAACTTGGCGAGTGTTGCACGGCCAAGTATCCCATTGTAAGGCAATAGGAAGTTAGCAATGTCGAATGTGACCCTCTCAGTCCTAAAGTTCAGCTCGCTGCCAAATGTTACCGGCAAAGTAATCTTCCCCTTCGGCTTGCTCCTTCCCGGATTGATTCCTTGGAAAGTGCCAGTCTCTTCGAGCTCGCTGTCAGGGATTTGAAGCTTCTGGAGCACCGCGGAGGAGATCAGATTCAAGCCGGCCCCGCTGTCAACTAGCATCTTGGTAACCTTGAGGTTGCGGATAGTTGGTGAGACCAACATCGGCAAACACCCGACCGCAGTTATGCGATCAGGGTGGTCCTCAATATCAAAGATGATAGGCGTGCTGGACCACTTCAGAGGCTTGCGTGACTCTACGGATGGTTCCGCTGCATTGACCTCCCGCATCCACTGTTTGAGTTGGCGGTGGGAGGTGTGCAGGGAAGCACCTCCGTCAACGCAGAGGACCTCTGTAGCTACGAAACTCCTGCTCGTCGGTAAATGCGTCTTCCATATCTTCGTCGTCGTCGTCATCTTCATCCTTGTCGCGGCCGCGGGGAGGCCTGTCTCCTTGCCGCTGCTTGGCCTTCTCGCGGCGTCCTTCCCGGCCGGGACGTTTCTTGCTTGCTCCCCCAGCACCTTCCTGGGCCTTTTCCTTGTCACGCGGCTCGTACTCAGCCTTCTGCTGTTCGACAAGCTGCTTGACCTTCTTGCAGCTCTGGAGGTCGTGGCCCTTGGTGTGGTGGATCTTGCAGTACTATTTGCCGAAGCCGTCCTGCTTGTCGGCGGCCGCCACAGACTGGTGGTTGGCGGCAGCGGTAACCTCCTTGCCGGAGCCACCAGCCTTGGCGTTCTTGTCGCCACCTCCGTTGCTGGACTGCTCAATAGCTAGCACTTCTCTGCCTTTCTTCTTCATGTTGCCTCGCCGCCGGCTCTTCTTTGCCGGGGCGGTCTCCTCACTGTCACATCCTGCTTCTGCATTCTCTCCTGGGAGTCTCCTCCCTTCCTCAGCGATGCACTTGTCGGCCAGGGCGTATAGTTCACTGACGTCCTTGACTTTACACATCGCCATCTCCTCCCTCATCCTGCGGTTCCGCACGTTCTGATGAAACGCGCTGATCACCGCGGCAGGGTGGACATCTGGGATATTGTAGTGCACACGGCTGAATCTCTGAATGAACTTGCGCAGGGACTCTCCTTCCTTCTGGGCGAGCAGATGAAGGTCAATCTCTTGGCCATGGGGCTTGTGGCCACCTGTGAAGGCGCCAACAAACTGATGGCACAGATCTGCCCAAGAGGATATGGAGCTGTCCGGCAAGTGCATGAGCCAAGATCTGACGTTGGGCTTGAGTACCAACGGGAAGTAATTGGCGAGGATCTTGTCGTCTCGTCCCCCCGCAGCCTGCACCGCAATGGTGTAGATGCTGAGGAACTACGACGGATGCGTCCTGCCATCATACTTCTCCGGCACATCTGGTTTGATGTTTTTCTGGCTGGGCCACTGGACTTGCCGCAGCTCACGAGTGAACGCAGGGCAACCTACCGCGTACGGCAAGTCGCCTGGTTCCTCTGGCGCGTGCATGTCAAGAGAGGGCCCGGCGCGCTTGTCGGACTGACGTCGCGCTTCTCTCCGGCGCTCGATGCGAGTTCGAGCGTCCTCTTGTTATCGTTCATGAAGAACTTGGCGCTGATCGCGGCGAGCTCGTGGATCCGATGACGCGGTGGAGTCGCTTGTCGAGGTGGATCCGTGAGTCGGCGATTTTGGCCTTCGGGCGGAGAGTGCATGGTAGTTGCACCTCCACCGTCTCTGCCGCCACCGTCTCGCGTTAGGCGTTCTTGCCGTGGCAGCGACGCACTCGGTTGCCGCGGAGCGTCGCCGTTGGCTAAGCCGATGAGACTCTGTATAGTGGCCCTCCACTCGTCGACCTTGTCGGCCGTTGGAGGGTAGTCGAGGAGCAGTTGAGCTCTTGCCAGAGCTTCTGCTGGAGTAGTGGGTGGCATTGGTGAACGGTGCGAGGAGCGGGATATGCTCGGACTTCTAACCATGTTAGAAGGAGCAGCATCCCGTCCAGGCGACCGTATCTCGGTCGTGCCAGCATGTTGGCTCGCACGCTGGTCTTGAGGGTCTCGATCCAACGAGCATATGGTATTGTGAACACCATGACGCTGTTGGTCCCGCGTCTCCTGAGATGGGCGCGGGGGGTGTGCGGACGCCGAGGTTTGCGCGGCCTTCTCCTTGGACTTGGCAGCGTCACGAGCTCCTTCGCCAGCGCCCGTTCTTCCGCCCGGCGTCTACTCCACCACCCGTTTGCTCCGGTGATGGTGGAGTGCAGCAGCGACGGCTCTGCTGCCGCCGAAGCCTTCTTCTTCGGTGGCATGTTGAGGAAGATGTTGAAGATGTCGCTCGTGTGAACGCTGGATCGGGTTCACACAGCCTCGACTCCCCCTACCTGGCGCGCCAAAGATGTCGGGGAGGCTGATCATACCCACGAACACCTATGGGGCTGGCGGACCGGGCCCCTTGTGGTTCGGAGGGGGGCGGAGATCGCACGAAGAGCGGATCGAGGCGAGGCACACGAGCCGTTTACCCAGCAGGAGCTCTCCGAGAGATAACACTCCTACCGCTGCTTGTCCGATTGTATTGTGTTCTTGCTAGGGAGCGGCGAGAGCTACAAAACCTAAGCGTGAGTGTCTCTCGGTCTCGAATGAGTCGAACGTGCCGACCCCTTTATACGTTGCGCATGGGCCTCCTTTTATATGCTCAAGGGTCTCCGGCGGTGGCAACATAGATGAGGGTACAAATGTAAAAGCAGAGTTGGTACACCTACTTGAGCGATTATGCGATGCAAAATACCTAACTTTCTGACGGCAAGGGACAAAAGCAATAAATGCCCGTCTGTGTCGCCTAAACAAGGTAACAGAGACCGTCAGTGCGCCACCGCTTCGCCACGATGGCAAGCTTGTCGGCGCCGCTTGGCCGCTGCTCTCCGCCGGCTGACAAATTTCTTGACACGCCAAGCGCATGGAATGGTCCCATGGCGACACGTTGTTGGATGAGTTGGAGCGGAGATGGAGAGAGGTTGCTTGCCAGCGGCAAGCGCCTTTGTCGCGGCTGAATCCTTTGTCGCGTCCGGAGGCTTGTCGGCCTCGAACCTTCGGCAAGCTCCTCTTGCCGGGCCTTGTCTTCTGCGTGCCTCGAGTGGCCTTCCGGCAAGCTCCTCTTGCCGGGCCTTGTCTTCTTGGTCAAATACTTTGTTCTTTAATGGCTCCAAAGGAACCACGGAGGACCTTGGCGGTGACCAGCAAACCCTGCCGCATGGGGTCTGCAACTGGCCCGATCTGCAATCACGGGATACTAGGGTACCCCTACTCTAGTACACCGACAGGTTGCAACGAACATGAACATTTCTAGTATTTCCAACCATGCATTTTTTTCCCTAGTATTCCATATCGAGTTTTCCATCAAGATATTAGTCACTCATGGTTGATATTTACTTTCAATCATGTACACGTATGCACTATATAACTAGCCTTGCTTATTGGCTTCCAAAGCTTAACTTTCACTCCTACTTACAATATGTAGAGTATTTAACAAAAAACTACCAGTTTAAACCAGCCCTAGGAAGAATCTATTGTACAAAAAATAGCAAAAACATACCCAAAATTTCTTAATCCACGCCAAAAACTACTACCTAGTACTCCTACCGACTAGTTTCGTTTAAACCCATTTATGACTGGGTTGGCCCACACGTCCGTGCTGATGAGGCAGCTTAAACCAACACATTTTGTTTGGCCGTTGACATGACGGACCCACATCTGACCTTCTATCCTGTTATTCCCCCTCAAATCATTATTTTTCCTGAACATTACTTCAAACAAGATCTTGATGCGTATTCGCCGGGTGGCGCCCGGTGATGGGTGAGTTGGTCGCCGCTTCCGGCCGGACGGGCCGGACGCCATACCAGCCTCCGCACGGGTTGGCAGGCTGGCCCGAGCATGACTCACGAGCGAGCAAGCCGCCGCGCTGGCCTTCACTCGAGCCAGATGGCTGGCCTTAGCGCGGCGCGCACGAGCAAGCTATCGCGCTGTCGTGCCAATCTAGCTAGCAAACCTTGTAGACAAGCAGCTGGACGGAGCTATCTTGGCTAGCTAGCGGACGCGAGCGCCGGACGGAGCTGGCATCCGGGCTGCCGCAACATGGGCTCCACACCGCCGACGGTTTTGACCTCGCCTTCTGCCGGCGGTGGTTGCTGCGTCCCATGGCCGAGGATGACTAGGTGGACGGGCCAGAGGTAGGAGGTCACTCGAGGATTTTTGTTGGTAAGAGCATATACAATGGTTGATAAGGTATTCTTATCTTAAGTCTGCCACGTATGCAAGTGGTAGTAGTTTCTTGGCATTTTAGTGGTTTCTTGCATTATTAGGGGTTTCTTGTAATGAACAATGTACGTACTACTAGCGACAAAAGGCGATTCTAGGTTGCGTTGTACTCCAACGAGTACTACTAGTGGTCGCGGGAGTGTATACCTCGTTTTGTGGGTTTGATCCCGGCCGAACGCACGGCGGCCTTTCTAAAAAAATAGTACTACTGCACTTCGCTGCGAGCCAATATTTTACACGGGTAATTTGAGTTTTGAAGTCAGACGGACGTGCGGCCCCACAATCGGGGTGCACTGGACAGCCTAGCCACGTGAACAGGTTCTCCTTCCCAGCATCCCGTGGCTCGCGTGCTCTCCCTAGCCGCACCTCGCTTGCAGCTTCCTCATCAGCTAGTAGCATATTTAAACTAGCACCTCCCAATTAAGCCCGAGGAGCCGGAAAAGCCTGTCGGGGCATTGGGAACTGTGCAATATGGCTCTGTATGTAAAGTGCTCTACTACTACTCTGTAGCTTGTGGCGTTGCACTCATGGACTTCACTCCATTATCGGCTCTACTATAAAAGTAATTCCTCTTGACGTGTTTTTTTAAACGGAGGCAAAAGCTTTGTTTCATCTCATTCATAAAGAAGGAACTACTAACAAAGTCCGACGAGATCCATTACACCTCCACAAATGGAAGCGAAAAGCCTAGTCTCGTTGTATCAAATAACTCGAATGTTCTCGCCTCAAAGAATCGTCAGCCGATAAACAGGCTGCTAGTGTGTGCGTGAGAGGAGCGGCTGAGTAGGCCAACTACGTGAGAGGAGCGGCTGAATAGAGCACCGAGAGTACCCACTAGGCCACTACGCAGGTGTACTTCCCCTGCATTACAACGATGGTTCTAGAGAACAGTAGTACCCTCCACTTCCAACTGTAGCTCCTTGGCCCTGAGATTCAAGAGTTCAAAACTGGTGCACTATACTAGACTAGACTAGAAGTACAGTACATCGCACTACTAGTTGAGAAAAAGTAGTACTAATACTGCTACAAAGATCTAGCACGCATACACCTCCATCACATAATGTAAGACGTTTTTTGACACTAGTTGGCGTGTACAAAAAATGGCAAAAACATACCCAAAATTTCTTAATCCACGCTAAAAACTACTACCTAGTGCCAAAATTTTCTTACTAGTGCTATTATTTACAGTATAATGCAATCCCATAAAGTTCCATAATGCTAGTACTTAGTAGTAAATAATAGCCTCACCCCTTCAATGAGGAACGATCTACAGTTGGAAGGGACGAGGCCCTGCAGTTACTACGCTCTTATCTCCTCCTTGCCATTATTTTGCAGGGACCAGTCATCCCCCGATCAAAAAAAGATCGCCGATCCTGGATGTGCATTTGCATCCGTGATTCGGTCTAACCTGGAACGTTGTAGCTGACTTTGGCATATTGGTATCAACTATCTTAGCAGTCGTTACCCATGGTACCACTGATGTGCAACAAGGTCACACAATCTACCACGATCGGACCGTCACCATCTACCCAGGTATTCCATTTTTTAACCCTCTCGCCTTCTCTTTCATTGTTGTACTAGTAGTATACTTAGTAGTACTAGTAGGAGTACTTTTTACCTTGGAGGGCCAGCGTATAGCTAGCTAGGCCCTTGAAGACTTGAACCCACTAGCTGCCACCATTTTTGTTTTTCATGTCTTACTATCTCATCCATGTAGCCAAGAGTGGCTATATATAATAAGCCGGTTATTTTACTTCCTCTATACCAGAGTAGTACTATTTGCTGCACAGTATTACTGACCGCCATATTTGAGCACAACATTATTATGCATGGACCTTGACTATGTACGTCACCATGTGTCCAGATCTGGGATGCCGCGTGTACCAGATGAACGGCGCCGAGTTCAACCCCTGTGATGCTACGTGGGTGCCGAGGAACACTCTTGGAGAGTACTCGCTTTTCATCGGGGACAGCTACCCCATTGTGAAGCGAATGCTACCTTCCGTGCACGACATGGAAGGCCTACCGTTCATGAAGCATGGTTGTGTCTTCAGTGAGCACCGCCGGATGAACGACATGCTGGGACACGCTATCCCTGATTTATGCCGCTTCAGCTTGGATGAGTCTCCATCGCGTGGAACCGGACTAGAAAGCTGCGACAATGATTCCCGTTGCCCACCGCTATGGATCTTTCCATCCATGAAGAACTCCTGGGACTGGAACCTGGAGGAGGACATGTAGCCCATCTATAACGTGTAAGTGGAGTACGGTAATTGTGAACGGTAGCGCTGTGAATATATGTAGACTAGTCGTGCACAAATTTATCACATGAATTGGAGATGAACTTGTGTGGCATATTGGCATTTGTCCTTTAGAATTTATTACTAGCAAATGTGTTATGTGTGCGTGCAACTTGTGTGGTTGTTGCACGGGCTCCAACACGCTCTTTGAGAAAAAAAGGTGGCACAGCTTTGGATATACGTGACGTGGCGGCATCATACAGTAGCATCGTTCGCTATAGTTGTAGTACACTCCTACTAGGACGACAACTCCTATAAAACCTTGTGCTTGGCTCTTTGCCTCTTCGGGAGGTTCAACAGTTCGTACTCGTGTGAACCTTGCACTTGGCTCTTCGCCTCTTCGAAAGGTCCAACAATGATGATACTACAGTACAATATGCTTCTGGCAATCTGACACCGATTGAACTGCTGCACGTCCACCGCGAGGGCGAGGGCGAGGGCGAGGGAGAGGAAGAGGGAAAGGGTGCTGTAGTCAAAAACCTCTCCTCATCCTGCGAACCACCGCGCGCGTGGGCGATGGAGAGGCATAGTAAGTAAGCTTCTCCTCATTCGGCGAGTTGATGGGACACATCAAAGCAGTACTAGTACTAGTAGTAGTTCATACTGCGTCCTTTCCGATTAATATGGCTTAATTTGAAACGAGAAAAATACACTAACAGTCAACGTATGTAACGATACGCTCTTTACGGTCACTATATATAGTTTTGCGTCGATTATACGATCACTAGCTCATCGTAGAGCACCGTATTGCACCCTACTGACCGGCAAAATAGTCGACGTGGCACTTTGTTGACTGGTTAAATTGTCACCAGGTTTCTGGGTCCCACCTGTCAGTTGGCAGAGCAAAGAAATCAGTTAAACAAAACTTTACGCAGGCGCGACACGAGTCCAACCCTTGCGCCCGACCCGCCCTAGCTGTGTATGTGAGTGCATGCACGTGTCCTCCCTCGGCCTTCCAACAAAGTGTGTACATCGGCTATAAAACAAAGAGTTTAGTAGTACATGATGTACATCTACACTTCCAATGCATTTAGCCTTTAATCTAAATCGATATTGATTGACTAATGCACCAACTTGTGCTGTAGGTATAGGCTACATGTCTATCCTTAATTACAGCATGCAACGGCGTTCATTTAATCTTCTTATCTCAATGGTCGCATGCACACATAAGTCTGCTACTTTTGGGCGTTAATTATACCCTGGTCAATGTGTAAATCTCTAAATGTAGAGTCTTTCAAGGACGTAGGGAGTAGGTTGAGCACTTGAGCGTGAGCGTGTGTGTTGCGTCGTGTGCTGTGTGCCGCATGGGTGCGTGAGTGTTGCATGCGTCCATATGGAGTATGTGTGAGTGTTGCATGTTGCATGCATGGGGCTTACTCCCTCCCATTGACATGTTCATATTTCAAGCTTCCTCTGTTCCCTCCATATGGTGATACTCCCTTTGTTCCCAAATAGTACGGAGTAAAAGCCTCCCTCTATTCCCAAATACGGAGTATTTGTATTTCTACAGATTTCAACAAGTGACTAGGTACGGAGCAAAATGAGTGAATTGAGCGTAGAGCCATAGAGATACCGTAGAAAGGAAGTCCTCGCGATCCATTATTCCCCATCTCGGTTAGAGAGAACTATTCAACTAGTCTTCGTAGTGAAGTGACAATACACGCTGTAGCATATGGGACACGTAATTAATAAGCTAAACCAGCGTGTTGATGTTACTAAGTCAGCCTTACCCAATACTGCCATCATGTTTGCCAGTAGAGCACGCTTCCGCAAATACGCCTACGCACCTCTGTCCTCCATTAACTGACGTATGGGCCCTCTTGTGGTAGACCCACATGTCATCGGTGTAACTATTTACACTCCGAAGGACGGTGCCTATATCCTGGTAGTAGTACTAGTAGAATTGAGATTTAATGCACTTTCTTCCCCGTCTTCCACTCTTCTTCCTCCTCCCTTCTTCTTCCTCCTGTCTTCCCCATCGTCGGTCACACACCATTTACCCCCACTCACAGCTCGCCCGCCCGCGCCATCTTCCTTGGTAGCTCGCGCGTACCATATCCCCCCACTCACTGCTCGCCCACACGAGGAGAAGCTTCTTCGCTCGCCTACCCGAATCCACTACCCCGCTGGCTCGCAGGCACCGAAAACCCCAATGGAAGAACCGACTGACACGCAGAGCCGCGATTGGAATTCCTTCCCCGATGTTCTCTTGGAGCAGATCTGTAGTCGTATGGACCTACTCAGCACCGTCCGTCTGGCTGCATCCTCGGTGTCTTTGTATCTTCTACTCGTCTGCAACCGGCCGGCTCTTTTCAAGACACCCTGCTTGCTGATGCCCGATCCTCGCAGGTGGCCCAGACACCGACTTGACGATCCTACGGAGGTTGTCTTGGTGCCCCTCGACATGCTACCACTACCCGTCCACCTGTCCTTCATGCGCGGCCACTACTGGGCGGGCATGAAGGTCAACTGGATCGTTCTCATCCACCACACCGGTAGTCCGTGGCATCTCGTGGATATCTACACCCAGCGAGAGATCACCCTTCCATCGTTGGATACCGCCGCCATCGAGCCTCGCGGCCAGCCGGACACTCCTTCCTACTACGCACGGGACGCGTCAAGCTTTTGGCTCGACCTCTGTTTGCAGAAAGTTGTAATCTGCGAAGTGCCCACACCATCAGAAGACTACATGGATTACAAGCTCATTGCCTTGTAGAACATGGGATTAGTCTATCTGGAATCCGGTCGCCATACATGGTTATGGCTCATCATCAATCCTGTTGAGGAAACATTTATGTATGATGCTATGGTGCACGATGGCATCGTTTACGTGATCGGCCTTGCAGATTGGCTGCCTATCTTTGGTGGAATCTATCGTCGTGTAATTGTTCTATCTCATCTCATCTTTACCTTATGAATACGACTTCCTGTTCATTTGTTACAAATTTAGAATGCATAGCATGTCTATAACCACATCATTGCTATATGTTCCTCTCATTTCCTAGATTTTTATGACCACACATGTTATTGTTAGAGTTGATATGAGAAAAAATGGCATCTAATGATTGTTAGAATACATATTATGAGCATAACATCATGATTCCTATATGTTACTCTCGTTTACAAGATTTTTATAACAATGCATGTTATTGCTTAGAGTTGATATGAGAATAGTAGTAGTAAGTGCTATGGTAGAATATGAGTAGGTATTTGTCATAGCTGTTTTCCTCTCATTGTTACATGATGTTTGAACCATGACATGTTGCTAGAATATGAAAGCCATTGGCTTATTTTTTTTAACTTGGGGTATGATTTTGACCACGGCATTGCAATTCTCTGTCTATGATATGTGGCACTGTTATAATAATCTTAATTCCACACATACTCTGAACATGATTGTTTACTTTTGTCCTTTTGGTCTCCAATTTGAATTGTTGCAGGAGACACAAATGCGCTGGCCTTCATGATTCCAGGACCTGGAATCATACCAGCCGATGGGTGCTGGTTTATCGCTCGTTCAGGTGGACGGCGGTCATTTGATGCTCATTCGCACGCACCAAATTGACCAAACCATTACATCAAACCACATGCAGTACAATGCATGGTGCGCTCGTGACATTGATGGCTATGGCTGCCGTGTTCGAGAAAGATCCCAGCTCCGTTGGGCGAGCGTATTCAAGCTGGAGGCGGGTTTACAGCCTCGCAACCACTCCTTGTTCCTCGGGCTCAATTATCCGATCATCCAACCAATCATCGATCATATCACGGTGATGATTACTGTGCTATGCAACTTCCATTCGCGAGGGGGGCTGTGTTTACACATCATACCATGGGTTTCATGAATCACCATATCCAGAGATTCGTCGACACAACTTGTTGCCAGATAATCTTCAGTGTGCGAAAGGCATCAATCTTCAGTATTTAGTGTCACAATTTATACATAGGTTTAACTAACAAGTACGCACTTGAAGCCTAACTGATATATATATATATATATATATATATATATACTAAATATGACTAGTAAGTAGTACAGTAGCAGTACTAGTATACGTCGCTCAAACTATTCATCATGTCCACACATTGAATTGACGTGACAACACGCTGCCCGTGAGGTGACACAAGAATCCCTGCAGCGTGTTCGGGTTTTCTGGACTTCAGATTTGGAGTACCACTTATCTGTCGAAATCTTTCATCATTCACTTAAAACAGTCGATTGATCATACATTGAGTACCATATAACTGGAATTACGGATGCAAGTCGAAGAAGGATTGGCCGGTGCTGCCGGCTGGCGTCAAGTTCGATCCCACGAATCAGGAGCTGATCGAGCACCTTGAGGCCAAAGTGAGTGTTGATGCCGAGATTTCAGTCTCTCATCGATTTGTTCATACCAACCATCGACAGCGAGCACGGCATATGCTACACCCAACCTGAGAAACTTCCAGGTAAGACACCGATCGGCCATCTACTTGCACAAACATATTCCTTTCTTTATAGCTCTATTTTTCTTTTTAGACGCAGACCTGGTGAAGCAATTACAATTTGGCAGTTAATAAAAAGTGAAACAAGTGACTGCAACATGCCAAAGATGTTATGAAAATGCCAACTAGGTACACTAAAACTTGTATTCCACAATACTGCAGGTATCACACTGAGTGGCCTAAGGAAGCATTTCTTCCATCGCAATTCTAGGGCGTTCAAAAGGGGCACGTGGACGCATCGCAAGGTACATTCGGAGTGCGGCATGCACGCGATGTGGCACAAGACCGGCAATACCTTGCCGGTGATGGTCAATGGCCGGCAGACGGGCAGCAAAAAAGGTTCTGGTGCTGCACACCAACAAGAACTTCGACCAGCAGAGGACCAACTGGGTGATGCACCAGTACCACCTCGGGGACCAGGAGCAAGAGAACGAGCAGGAGCTGGTCCTCTGCAAGATTTTCTACCAGACGAACACTAGGGCCAGGAGTAAAAAGATTATAAGTTAGTTTGGTATTGGTAGTTGTACTACCTTGTCGTCCGCAAGTTGGTATTGTTGTTAACGATCTTTTGGTATGAACTTGCATTTGCTTACAACCATCATGCCGAGGGTCCACGTGGATATAAAGCTGAATCATTTGTTTTGAAACGAATTCTTAGGCACCTGATTTTTATTTGATGGGTAGCATAAGCACCCGCCGTTTGAATGCCCAGTTCTGTAGTTTTTTTGAAACAAGTGCATGCACTTATTATCACGATAAAAAAACAATATCCGTGCTGCATTCCAGTTATCAGTCTGTGCTTGTAGAATTCTCTCGTTTATTGAGCACGTATATTGTTTTTTCAGGCCGAGCAAGTTTCAACTGGGCTGTAGACTGCCCAGGGTTGGTTTTGTTTTTAACAGGCCCAGCCCATGACGACAACGGGGCACAAAGATACAACAGGTATCTACTGGCATCTGGCTCGCTAGCGTTAGTTATATTTTGTCTTACAACATCCATGATCAGTTTTTCTTGAATCAAACACACGGCCAGTTCTATTTTCCTCTTGAAACGCATGTCCTACATCCATTTTCTAATCTCTACCTATAGTTTTACTAGTTCATATACACGTATCATTATATTGAAAACACATAAAATTCCCTTTTCATATTTACATCCTTATTTTTGTTGCTTTTTCCCACACAGCGCTGATTTTTTACCACTGGTTTTCCCTTAAACCAACTCAATTGTCCACGTCTTATTTGCTTACATAAACAAAACGATTTTTTTGGAAAATCAATAAGTTCTTAAAAGAATGTTTATCATTTCGGGATTACAACAGTTTGGACTCCACCAAAATATGCAAAATAAGGTTGAACTTTTTGACCGTGGTCCTGGGCTGAAAATGGGCTGTAATAAATTACTTAAGAATTAGCAAATGGGTTGCAAATTATAAAAAAAAATAGCAAATGGGCTGCAAATTATAAAAAATAGATAATGGGTTTTATGTTGTCTGCCACAGATTTGGAGGCTGACTTGTGGGCCTACACAAGGTTTCTTAAAAAAGAAACTTAGTCAACAATCGACTCTACCAGCGTCAGACCGTTAGATGTCAATATAACGGCAATCGTGCTTCTTGATCTCGATCTTCCTGCCCGGCCGCCCAAACCAGCGCTGCCGGAACCGCCGCTCCCGCCTCCCGTGGTTCAGTAGCAGTCTGCCAAGAGGCCTCACGGCCCCATCACTCGCATCGCTGGCCTGTCGAGCCCTCTACTCACCAACACCTCCTGTTATTTTTCGGCGACGGCAGCCGAACCAGTCAACCCTCGTACTCTCCACCACATGGGCAGCCACTGCCGTGTCTTTGCCGGCTCCGTGTCGTTCCCTTCGTAGGCCTCGCGCGTCGTCCACCACGCTGGTGCTCTCGGTGCGGCGTGGCCAACGATGTCCATCCAACGGGCGTAGTGCTTCTTCAACCTCTGGTCTTCTTGCCCCAGCCGCCCAAAGCAGCGCCGGTCGTGCCGCATGCTCCTGCCTCCCGTGGCCGGCTGTGCTGCCGCGGAGGCCTCACCGTCCCCATACTACTCCCACCGCTGGCCAGGCCATCCTTCCACTCACCCACTCCCCCTGTTATTCTGCGGCGACGGCAGCCTCACACCGTAGCCGAACCAGTGAACCCTCGTACTCCTCTCCGCGTGGGCATCCACTGCCGCGTCCTCCCCGACTCCACGTCGTCCCCTTCCTAGGCCTCGCCGTCGTCCACCGCCCTGGTGCTCTCGGCGCGGCGTGGTCAATGAGGTCAACGACCGACTTCCATCGGAATAGTACTGTACGTGGAGAGGCTGACAGCTGGGTCCACGTTAGCCGCAAGGAAGTGCCTCCTTATTACGCGCAAAATAATTATTCCTCCACCTGACAGCAGGGACCCACCGGACGGGACACCAGTATTTCGCTGAAAAAACGTTTCCCCCCTGACTGTTGTGACCCACCGAACGGACCACCGTATTTTGTGAAAAAAACATTTGTCCCTGACTGCTGGGACCCACCGGACGGACCACCGTATTTCACGAAAAAAATGTCCCCCTGCTGTCAGCTCGAACCCACCGGAAGTGCCTCCTTATTACGCACAAAAAAATGAATACTCCCCTTGCTAGCTGGGACCCACCATGGTGGGAGGCTGACTTGTGGGACTACTAAGTTGACGGGGACAGAGGGCTTGTCAACTTAGTCAATATGAACGATTCTAGCTCCAGTGACCATATGATGTCCATCCAATGGCCGTCGTGTTTCTTCAATCTCTGCTCTTCCTACTCCAGCCGCTCAAACAAGCGCCGGCGGGACTGCCTGCTCCCTCCTCCCCGCGGCTGGCTGTGCTGCCGCGCAGGCCTCACCGCCCCACCGTACTCCCATCGCTGGCCTAGCCATCCCTCTACTCACCCACACCTGCTGTTATTCTCCGGCGAGGGTAGACGAACCAGTAAACCCTCGTACAGTCGTACTCCCCTCCGCGTGGGAAATAACTGTAGAGTCTTCCCTGCCTCTGTGTTGTTCCCTTCCTAGGCCTCGACATCGTCCACCGCCCTGGTGCTCTCTGTGCAGTGTGGTGAACATGGTCAAGGAACGGCTTCCATCGGACGTGGACTGTACGTGGAGAGGCTGACAGTTGGGTCCACGGCCGCGGCAAGGAAGTGCCTCCTTATTACGCGCAAAATAATTATTCCTCCACCTGACATTTGGGACCCACCGGAAGGGCCTCTGTATTTCACGAAAAAAACATGCCCTCACGACATGTCGGACCCACTACCTATCTTCGCACGCAAGGAAGTGCCTCCTTATTACGCACAAAAATGAATACTCCCCGCCGGTGGAACCCAAAGCATAGTGGGAGGCTGACTTGTGGGCCTACCAAGTTGACGGGGACGGAGGGCTTTCTCAACTTAGTAAATATGAGCGATTCTAGCTCCTGTTACGTCACGATGTTCATCCAACGGCCGTAGTGCTTCTTCAACCTCTGGTCTTCTTGCTCCAAATTACCAAACCAAAGGTCTTGCGGTCAGCTTGCTTGCTCCTGCCTCACGTGGCCGGCTGTGATGCCGCGGAGGCCTCACTGCCCCCTACTACCCCCACCGCTGGCCAGGTCATCCCTCTACTCACCCACACCCCCTGTTATTCTGCAGTGACAGCAGCCTCACACCGCAGCCGAACCAGTGAACCCTCATACTCCTCTTCGCGTGAGCATCCATTGATGTGTCTTCCCCGGCTTTGAGTCGTCCCCTTCCTAGGCCTCGCCTTCGTCCACCGTCGTGGTGCATTCGGCGCGGTGTTGTCAACGTGGTCAAGGAACGACTTCCATCGGACGTGGACTGTACGTGGAGAGGCTGATAGCTGGTCCACGGTCGCAGCAAGGATGTGCCTCCTTATTACGCGCAAAATAATGATTCCTCCACCTGACAGCGGGGACCCACTGGACGGGCCACCGTATTTCACGAAAAAAATGTTTCTCCCTGACTGCTGGGACCCACCATCTACATCTTAGCACGCAAGGAAGTGCGTCCGGGCAAAAAAAAAACGATTCGCCCCCCTGACTGCTGGGACCCACCAGCATCTTCGCACGCAAGGAAGTGCGTCCGGGCAAAAAAAACGATTCACCCCCACGCAAAGGAAGTGCCTCCGGGCAAAAAAAAACGATTCGCCCCTCTGACTGCTGGGACCCACCAGCTACATTTTCGCACACAAGGAAGTGCACGGCGGTCGGGACCCACACGGTGAAGCCTTCACGTAGCGTTGTCATTACGGTCGCGAACGTGTACATACATCTTGGTCGTTGTAGGCGTGCACGTGTCGTAGTAGAGGCGCCGCGTAGCATGTACTGCATGTACAGCCGCCAGGTGCAAGAAAGAAAATCTGACGCCACGCACGTAGAATCTGGGCAGGGTCTCGAACGCCTACTCATGCATACGTACGGCGAGGGCTCGTGTACATGGCTGGGTCGGAACGGAGAAACAGCGTCGTCGTCGTGTTCACGGGGAGGCAACGGAATGCGTGTTGTTCATGGGGAGGCAACGAAGTGCGCCGTGTTCATCGGGAGGCAACGGAACGCTTTGGAGCCAACCGGCTTGGACGGAACAGGCGGTGGAAACGAGGCCTGGCGTACCGCAGAACGAAGGAAACGGCCTTGTGTTCGACCGGCCATGTTCGAAACGGGGTCCTATTGATCGGGAGGGGTCCGGCGTACCGCAAAACGGAGGAAACAGACCTCCTATGGTCGAAACGGGTGTCATGTTGATCGGGAGGGGTGTGGCGTACCGCAAAACGGAGGAAACGGACCTCCTACGGTCGAAACGGGGGTCCTGTTGATCGGGAGGGGTGTGGCGTGCCGCAAAACGGACGAAACGGACCTCCTCGGTCGAAACGGGGGTCCTATTCATCAAGAGGGGTGTGGCGTACCGCAAAATGGGACTCCATGGGATACTGTTCATCTCCACCGTCGACCTCCTCCAGCCTCCACGCGCTACCGTCGACCTCCTCCAGCCTCCACGGGCTCCTGTTGATCCAGCCTCCACCGCGCTACTCCACCGCTCTTGTTCAACCACCCCTCCACCATCTACTATTCATCCAGCCCTCCACACCACGGGGTCCTGTTCAACCACCCCTCCACGGGCACCCCTCCACCGTCTACTTTTCATCTAGCCCTCCACACCACGGGGTCTTGTTCATCTAGAGGCAAACACCACCGCTCACTGTTCATCCAACCCCCCCGCAACGCCACCGCTCATCCCAGAGGCAGCATCGATCGGCTTGATTAGCGGCGATGGCGAAGAATCGCTCGATCGGGTTGATTAACAACCATCGATCGATCGCTCGGGTTCGATAACGCGTAGCCTGCGATTACTGTCGCCGGGTTCGATTAGAGCCCAATACCTCGCTCGGGTTGATTAGAGCTAACGCGCACACACACCTGCAGCAGCGTCGTGTCACGAGAAAAGCGCATCACTCGGCCCCGACCTCCCACCATAACCGCAACTCCCGAAATTTTCCTCCCCTCGCTTCTACCACGGTTTTTTCCGTCATGGACGGCCCAAAGAATGTCATGCAGGCTGCGTCTCTGGCCCGGCCAGACGAAAAGCCCATTTTTTCATGATTTTTTCTCATAGAAGTAGGAGCCCACCACATCTATGATGATACCGGGTTTTGTCACAATTATCGTCATAGAAGTGTCATATGTATGACAGAAAAAAGTTTCGTTCGGCCCAAAATGTCACGGATGTGTCTTTTTTTGTAGTGGCAGGACTCGGAAATACAAACATGGCTTGTTCTTAACTTAGGGGGAGAAGTATTCTCGGCTTGTTCCTCCACGACCGCTACCAGATGGGTGATCGACAGGGACCTGATTTCCCTCAGATCGGGTTTAAGCCCGATCCGATCATAGTCTGTTGCAACTCCCAGGACGGCGATGTGATCTAGTACCTCGTTTAAGGACGAGACATCTACTGGATCCATCTTTTCGGGGTGTTCAAGGCCGATGCGAAGACAATTTTAAGCGGTTTTGAGGGCTGCCTTTGGCTTAACGGCCGCGCGGGTGCCCATGGTGAAACTGCCGAGATGGAGGACCTTTCCAAGAGCTAGGGCCCTCTAGAGGTAATGTTGTCGTTAATGACAAGGCGAGCCATTGATCCCGCTGTCGATGACACAATGTAACTCTCAATGAAAGCACCAATGTTAGTGTCAAAACCGGCCAAAGATCGATGGTAACAGGAGACAAGGGGACAGGATGTTTACCCAGGTTCGGGCCCTCTTAATGGAGGTAATACCCTATTTCCTGCTTGTTTGACTTTGAAGAGTATAGGGGTTACAAGGGTTGATCTACTTCGAGATCGTAATGACTAAACCCTAGATGTATAGCCTATATGATTTGTCATAGCCTATATGGACTGAACCCTCCGGTTTATATAGACACCGAAGGGGCTTAGGGTTATACAAAGCCTGTTTACAGAGGAAGGAAACTACACATCCGAACGCCAAGCTTGCCATCCACGCAAAGGAGAGTCCCATCCAGACGCGGGGGAAGGCCTTCTATCTTGTATCTTCACGGCCCATTAGTCCGGCCAATGCTACACAGCCCGGACGCACGAGGACCCTCCAGGACTCCCTCACCTAGTGCATCGGGTCCAATGAAAATCTTTTGGGACAATACTGGAGCAATTGGATTAGCGAAGGAATCGAGATTTCATAAGAGAACCAAACACATCAAGAGACGCTTCAACTCCATCCGCGATCAAGTCAAGGAGGGAGACATAGAGATTTGCATAAGGATATGGATGTTGCAGACCCGTTGACTAAGCCTCTTCCATGAGCAAAACTTGATCAGCACCAAGACTCCATGTGTGTAAAAATCATTACAATGTAATCTAGATTATTGACTCTAGTGCAAGTGGAAGACTGAAGGAAATATGCCCTAGAGGCAATAATAAAGTTGTTATTTATATTTCCTTATATCATGATAAACATTTATTATTCATGCTAGGATTGTATTAACCTGAAACTTGAAACATGTGTGAATACATAGACAAAACAAAGTGTCCCTTGTATGCCTCTACTTTACTGGCTCCTTAATCAAATATGGTTAAGTTTCCTGACCATAGACATGTGTTTTCATCTGATGAACGGGATCACATCATTAGGAGAATGATGTGATGGACAAGACCCATCTGTTAGCTTAGCATAATGATCCTTAAGTTTTATTGCTATTGCTTTCTTCATGACTTATACATATTCCTTTGACTATGAGATTATGCAACTCCCGAATACCGGAGGAACACCTTGTGTTCTATCAAACTTCACAACGTAACTGGGTGATTATAAAGATGCTCTAAAGGTGTCTCCGAAGGTGTTTGTTGGGTTGGCATAGATCGAGATTAGGATTTGTCACTCCGAGTACTATAGAGGTATCTCTGGGCCCTCTCGGTAATGCACATCACGATAACCTTGCAAGCAATGTGACTAATGAGTTAGTTGTGGGATGATGCATCACGGAACGAGTAAAGAGACTTTCCGGTAACTAGATTGAACTTGGTATGAGGATACCGACGATCGAATCTCGGGCAAGTAACATACCGATGATGAAGGGAATAACATATATCTTCATTGCGGTTTGAACGACAAAGATCTTCGTAGAATATGTAGGAACCAATATGAGCATCCAGGTTCTGCTGTTGGTTATTGACCGGAGATGTGTCTCGGTCATGTCTACATACTTCTCGAACCCGTAGGGTCCATACGCTTAACGTTCGATGACGATTTCTATTATGAGTTATGTGTTTTTGGTGACCAAAGATTGTTCGGAGTCCCGAATGCGATCACGGACATGACGAGGAGTCTCAAAATGGTCGAGAGGTAAAGATTGATATATTGGAAGATGGTATTCGGACACCGGAATGGTTTATGAGGGGTTCGGCTATTTTTCAGAGAACCGGGGGGTTACCGTAACCCCCCCTCGGGAAAGTATTGGGCCTACATGGGCCATAGGGGAGAGAGAGGGGATCCCACAAGGGGTGGCGCGCGCCCCCTCCAACGGAGTACGAATAGGATAAGGAGGAGGGGCGCGGCCCCCTTTCCCTCTCCCTCCCCCTCTCCCTCTCCTTCCCCTTTCCCCCTCCGAAAGAAAGGAAAGGGGGGCCGACTAGGATTGGGAGTCCTAGTCGGTTTCCCCCAATGGCGCGCCCCTTGTGGCCGGCCTCCTACCCTCCTCCTTTATATACGGGGGCAGGGGGCACCCCATAGCACATCAACTATTCTTAGCCATGTGTCGTGCCCCCCTCCACAGTTTACTCCTCCGGTCATAGTGCTTAGGTGAAGCCCTGCTGCGTGAATCACATCACCATCACCGTCACCATGCCATCGTGCTGACGAAACTCTCCCTCGACCCTCTGCTGGATCAAGAGTTCAAGGGACGTCATCGTGCTGAACGTGTGCTGAACTCGGAGGTGTCGTACGTTCGGTAATTGATAGACTGGATCGTGAAGACGTTCAACTACATCAACCGTGTTAAACTAATGCATCCGCTTTCGGTCTACGAGGGTATGTGGACACACTCTCCCCCTCTTGTTGCTATGCATCTCCTAGATAGATCTTGCGTGATCGTAGGAATTTTTTTGAAATTGCATGCTACGTTCCCCAACACTAGAAATTTTAGAGAAGTCTTTAATAAACCTCCTATAGAAACCAGCATGATCAAGGAAACTACGAATACCTTTGATATCTTTAGGACATGGCTGTCGGCGTTCTGGGAACGGGGGTACCCAGACTTGCCTGCCTGCGGCCCACACCGTTGCTCCATCGACGCTCTGGTACGGCCCAGCTTCAGCATTAACAACTCAAGACCCTCGTGAGGGGCCAAGCCTCGCGAGGCGAACTACACCAAGACCTGCACGAGGAGCAGCCTCCCCAGGCTGGCTCCTGAGGAGCGGAGATTTCTATGCAAGCCTCACGTCGTGAGGTTCGGATGACGTGAGCCATGACGACCAAGGCCAGGCAGGCGCCCGCGAGCGCAGTGTACCAGTTTCCTCTTTGGTGCTAAAGAGGCAAGCGCGGGCGCAGAGCCCGAGGAATCAACCAAAGGTTTCCATTCCCGTGCAACAAGACCAAGACCGCCAGGATGGCAGGACGGATGTCATCGCCGATCCTACCACAACATCACGAGCAGAGGCTTTTGTAGGCGAAGACTACTTTTGTCAGGATAGCATGTACTAGTTGTCTCCCTTCGAATTTGGCCGTTGTGGGATCCCTTCCCGCCTATCATTTGGGAAGAGGACCAAGGCCACTATAAATAGGACCTAGCCACCACCATAGAGGGGGATCGATCATTCAGACCATCCTCTCTCCCACCAGCTCAAGAACACACCTCCCGAGGTAGTTCTTCCATTGTACTAGTTCATCCTCAGACCCTCGAGGCCAATCCACCACAAAGGAGTAGTAGGGTTTTACACCGCAAGGTGGCCCGAACCTGGGTAAACTGCTATGTCTTGTTTCCTTCCAGTTCATCGAGCTAGGCTGTGAGATTAGCGAGTAGGCAGATTGGGGAGGACGAGTTCTTCGCATGCACCCCAAAGTTCGAACCTCTCAAGGGTTTGCGGAACCCGAAATCCGACATTTTGGCACGCCAGGTAGGGGTGCGTCGGAGCCTCTCTTCCACCGGTCCACCCTTCACCGCTCCAGCGCTTCCATGGCTGACGCTCGTTGAGCTCGTGCTGAGCGCCGGGCCGACCTCGCCGCCAATGTTGCTTAGACAGTGCCGGCGGGTGACGGCTTCCCACGCTGTCCCTTGTCTCTAGTGGCGAACGCCGCCACCGGCCCCACAGGGCATGAGCAGCAAGCTTCGTTGATGCATCCTTCTGTGCAGCGAGATGGGCAAACCGCCACCCCGTCGCTGACTCCGGCAGGTTCGTCATCTCATGCTCGTCGCGGGCCGGCGAACGCACAGGCTGCGTTGCTCATGGCGCACGAGCTCCTGTGCTATCGCCCCTTCTACAATCTCTAGGAAGACTGGCTATACCGCATCGCCGAGCTTGTCAGCGCCGTCGGGGACTGCCCTGCACCGTCTCGCTCGCTGCCTCACCCGCCGCCTGCTGCGGGTGACATAGCCCATTGAGCACCTCCTCCACCTCCCCGTCAAGATGTCGCCCTCGGACCAAGGCGTGAGGCCCCGCGGCGTGACCCGCTGCGCAGGGCGCCGACGCGTGAAGAGGAGAGCTGCCAGGTGGTGTAGCGGCCGCAAAAAGATGCTCGTGCACTCCTAGCACAACCACGTCAAGACCGCGCGCCTCCTGCGGCGGTGGCGTGCGAGCGCCAAGATCAGGCTCCGCCTCTACGATGGGTTCCCGGGACCACAACGGGTTGCCGCGCCTTCACTCCGGAGCTACGCAGCCACGGGTTGCGGGTGACCTGCGGCGCATCAAGCAGCAGCCTGGAGAAACCTTAAAGAAGTACATCCAGCTCTTCAACAATGTTCGCCTCAAGATCCCCAAGGTGTCAGATGAGGCCATCATCTCGGCATTCACTGATGTCGTCCGCGACGTCAAGAGGAAGGAGGAGCTCGCCATACACGAGGACCTATGCATGGCTTTGGAGATGTTTGACATGGCGACCAAGTGCGCGAGAGCTGAGGAGGGGCGCCTCTCTCTCCTCGAGCTCCCTGAAGCTGACCTAGAAGACAAGAAGGCCAAGGACGTGAAGCGCAAGGGACCGGACGTACTCGCGGCTCAGCCGGAGATGAAGCATGGCTGCGAACACCTGGAGTCATCCAAGGGCAGCCGCCCGTCCTGCATCTTCCACAATGTGCACAACCATAACACCAACAACTGCCAGGAGCTCAGGGCCATCCGCAAGTGCAACGATCGAGGCTACGGTTGCGGAGGACGCCGAGGCAGAGGACGCTGGGACGGCCGCGACCCTTGGCGTGACCAACCTCGCAAGGATCCCTGGCAAGCCTAGCCTCGTGAGGGCGCCTGGAGGGATCAGCCTCGCGAGGACCGCTCTCAGGGCAACGCTAGCCTCCCTCCATTCCCGCCACCACAAAGAAGGAATGATGACCACCACCAGAACGAGGGGGCTGGGGGATTTCAGGAGCCTCGTGCCATCGCCTGCATCCTGGGCGATGCTCAGGCCCCAACCTCTCATCACATCTTCAAGAAGTTCGCGCGCGAGGTGAACGCAGCGCTTCCCAAGCTCGAAGCAATGCGTCCACTCAGGTTTTCCAAGTACACCATCAGTTTCAGCTCTTCCCACCAGCTCAAGTGTGCGGCAACTGTCGGTGCTCTCCCGCTGATTTGCTCGCCTACCATCAGCAACGTGCTCGTCGCCAAGACTCTCATCGATGGCGGTGCGGGGCTCAACGTTATTTCCATTGAGACGTTCGGCCGACTCTAGGTGCCCAATGACCAGCTGCATCCTACCAAGCCTTTCTCAGGAGTGACCGTTGGCTCCATCACCCCGCTAGGGCAGATCCGCCTCCCTGTCACCTTCGGCAAGCGCGACAACTACTGCACTGAGCTCATCGACTTCGACGTCGCCCACATTCGCCTTCCATACAACGCCATCCTTGGGTATCCGGCCTTGGACAAGTTCATGGCAGTGACTCATCATAGTTACAATGTCCTCAAGATGCCAGGAAGTTGCGGCGTCATCACGGTCGCCTGTGAGGAGAAGGACGCAGCATGGTCTCTCGAGCGCGCCTACTAGGCTGCGGCAGTCGAGAACCTAGATGACGAGGGCACCTTCGACCCTCCCGAGGCCGTCCCCAAGAAGAAGAAGCAACTGCTCCACCAAGGACCTCAGGAGAGCGGGGTGTCAAGCGCCACAACCTCAGGACCTGCGCCCACTAACGGGGTGCCTCCCTCTCTCGCATAGGAAGGCGTTCCCGGCACCCCTCTTAGGTTGGGCTCGGGGGATCTCCTCTCGAGGGCCTCTGACCTGGCCAACGTCACGCGGGAGGCGCTCGAGCACCATGTGGAGGTGTGCTTCAACGCGCGCTTTCGTGAGGAAAGCACATGGCACGAGGTGCCAGGTGCTCAGGAGTTCATCACCAAGGCAATCGAGGAGCTTCAGGAGGCAAGAGCTATGCGAGGCGACTATCGCCCATCACCAGGCGCGGCTCCTTGTCCCGGCGAGGACAGTGAGCTGCGCGCCTGCGTCCACATCCCAGGGAACAACAGGGCCACATCTCAGGAGCTCTTCTGGCCCTCCCACATTGGCCGGTGTGAGGGCCCCCTCATAGCTAAATTTGCATGCCTTTTGGCTTGCTGAATAGGGCTGTCGTGCATCAGCGTCACATGCAGAGCGTTCTGGCGGCTCAGGAGGCCAGGCAACAGGCGATCCTGACGGAGATGGCAACAGATCCTCACGAGCCCCCCGGGCCTCCAGAACCTCCCGAGGTTCAGGACCTGGGTGGCTCATGAGGAGTAACTTCTGCAGCACGCGTCTTCGACTACTCCAACATCTCTTCAGCAATTGTGCCACGTGACATTTTCTGATTTGTTCAGTTGGGGACGCCCCTCAGGCTGCATTATCCCCAAGCCGCATGGGTCCGTCCCTGCGGCATGTATCGTTTTTCTTCTATCAGAATTGGCTTTACCTCCTTACATGGGTTGCTTTATGTTATCACCTGCTTGCCTGGTGTTTTATCGCCATTCACGGCCTCCCACATTGCTGACCAGCCTTTTGCTCATCCCGCAACGGGGGCTACACATGCTGGCACGACGCTTGTGCTCGGGTCCGTCCCTGCAACGCTGACAAACCTGAGAGATCGAGCTCTGGCTCATGATATGTCTCCAGCGTATCTATAAATTTTGATTGCTCCATGCTATATTATCTATTGTTTTGGACTATATTGGGCTTTATTTTCCACTTTTATATTACTTTTGGGACTAACCTATTAACCGGAGGCCCGACCCAGAATTGCTGTTTTTTTTCCTATTTCAATGTTTCGAAGAAACGGAATATCAAACGGAGTCCAAACGGAATGAAATCTTCGGGAAAGTGATTTCCTCATCAGATAATACCCAGGAGACTTGGAACCTCCGTCAAGAAAGCCACGAGGCGGCCACGAGGGTGGAGGGCGCCCCCCTAGGGCGCGCCCCCTGCCTTGTGGGCCCCCCGAAGCTCCACCGACGTACTCCTTCCTCCTATATATACCTACGTACCCCCAATAGATCAGATACGGAGCCAAAACCTAATTTCACCGCCGCAACTTTACTGTATCCACGATCCCATCTTGGGGCCTGTTCGAGCTCCATGGGAAGGGGATTCCACCACGGAGGGCTTCTACATCATCATCATAGCCTCTCCGATGAAGTGTGAGTAGTTTAGCTCAGACCTTGGGTCCATAGTTAGTAGCTAGATGGCTTCTTCTCTCTTTTGGATCTCAATACAATGTTCTCCCCTCTCTCGTGGAGATCTATTCGATGAAATCTTCTTTTTGCGGTGTGTTTGTTGAGACCGATGAATTGTGGGTTTATGATCAAGATTATCTATGAGCAATATTTGAATCTTTTCTGAATTCTTTCATGTATGATTGAGTTATCTTTGCAAGTCTCTTCGAATTATCCGTTTGGTTTGGCCAACTAGATTGGTAGTTCTTGCAATGGGAGAAGTGTTTAGCTTTGGGCTCAATCTTGCGGTGTCCTTACCCAGTGACAGAAAGGGTTGCAAGGCACATATTGTATTGTTGCCATCGAGGATAACAAGATGGGGTATTTATCATATTGCATGAATTTATTCCTCTACATCATGTAATCTTGCTTAAGGCGATACTCTGTTTTCATTAACTTAATACTCTAGATGCATCTTTGGATAGCGGTCGATGAGTGGAGTAATAGTAGTAGATGCAGGTGAGTCGGTCTACTTGTCTCGGACGTGATGCCTATATACATGATTATACCTAGATACTCTCATAACTATGCTCAATTACATCAATTGCTCAACGATGAATTCGTTCACCCACCGTAAAATACTTATGCTCTTGAGAGAAGCCACTAGTGAAATCTATGGCCCCCGGGTCTATTCTCATCATATTAATCTTCCTACGCTTTATTATTGCTTTTCTTTTTTACTTTGCCTTTTATTTTACTTTGCATCTTTATACCAAAAAAATACCAAAAATATTATCTATCATCCCTATCAGATCTCACTCTCGTAAGTGAATGTGAAGGGATTGACAACCCCTATTCGCGTTGGTTGCAAGGAGTTATTTGCTTTGTGTAGGTACGAGGGACTTGCGTGTGGCCTCCTCTTTGGATTGATACCTTGGTTCTCAAAACTGAGGGAAATACTTACGCTACTCTGCTGCATCATCCTCTCCTCTTGGGGAAAACCAACGCAAGCTCAAGACGTAGCAAGAAGGATTTACAGGCGCCCGTTGGGAGTCTACGTAAAAGTCAACATACCAAGTACCCATCACAATCCCTTATCTCTCGCATTACATTATTTGCCATTTGCCTCTCATTTTCCTCTCCCCCACTTCACCCTTGCCGTTTTATTCGCCCTCTTTTTCCCAATCTCCTCCTCTCTTTTCTCTTGCCTTTTTCTGTTTGCTCGTGTGTAGGATTGCTTGCTTGTCACTATGGCTCAAGATAATACCAAATTGTGTGACTTTACCAATACCAACAATAATGATTTCCTTAGCACTCCGATTGCTCCTCTTGCCAATACTAAATCGTGTGAAATCAATTCTGCTTTATTGAATATTGTTATGAAAGATCAATTCGCCGACCTTCCTAATGAAGATGCCGCTACTCATTTAAATAGCTTCGTGGATTTTTGTGATATGCAAAAGAAGAAAGATGTTAAAAATGATGTTGTTAAATTGAAGCTATTCCCTTTTTCGCTTAGAGATCGTGCTAAAGCTTGGTTTTCGTCTTTGCCTAAAAAGAGTATTGATTCTTGGAACAAGTGCAAAGATGCTTTTATCTCTAAGTATTTTCCTCCCGCTAAGATCATCTCTCTTAGGAACGATATTATGAATTTTAAGCAACTTGATCATGAACATGTTGCACAAGCTTGGGATAGAATGAAATTAATGATACGTAATTGCCCTACTCATGGTTTGAATTTGTGGATGATTATACAAAAAAATTATGCTGGATTGCATTTTGCTTCTAGAAATCTTTTAGATTCGGCCATGGGGGCACTTTTATGGAAATCACTTTAGGAGATGCTACTAAACTTCTAGATAATATTATGCTTAATTATTCTCAATGGCACCTTTGAAAGATCTACTAATAAAAAGTGCATGCGTTAGAAGAAATTAATGTTTTGAGTGGAAAGATGGATGAACTTATGAAATTATTTGCTACTAAGAGTGTTTCTTGATCCTAATGATATGCCTTTGTCTACTTTGATTGAGAATAATAATGAATCTATGGATGTGAATTTTGTTGGTAGGAATAATTTTGGTAACAACGCATATAGAGGGAATTATAATCCTAGGCCCTATCCTAGTAATCCTTCTAATAATTATGGAAATTCCTACAACCACTCTTATGGAAATTTTAGTAAGACGCCCTCTAAATTTGAGAATAATGTTAAAGAGTTTATGAATTCACAAAATAATTTTAATGCTTTGCTTGAAGAGAAATTACTTAAAGTTGATGAATTGGCTAGGAACGTTGATAGAATTTCTCTTGAAGTTGATTCTTTAAAGCTTAGATCTATTCCTCCTAAGCATGATATCAATGAGTCTCTCAAAGCCATGAGAACTTCCATTGATGAGTGCAAGGAAAGAACCGCTAGGATGCGTGCTATTAAAGATGCCTTTATTAAAGCGTGTTCTTCCAATTTCCATGAAAATCAAGATGAAGATCTAAAAGTTATTGATGTGTCTCCCATTAAGTCTTTGTTTTGCAATATGAATCTTGATAATGATGACATTGAATATGAGTCACCTTTACCTAGAAGGAGTTATAAAAATTCGGAGCTTTTAGATTATGATGCTAAAATTGATAAAAGTGGGATTGAAGAAAGTAAAACCTTAGATGTTGCTAAACCCAATATTTTGGATTTCAAGGAATTTAATTATATAAGTTGCTCTTTAATTGATAGTATTTCCTTGTTACAATCCGTGCTAAATTCTCCGCATGCTTATAGTCAAAATTAAGCGTTTACTAAACATATCGTTGATGCCTTGATGCAATCTTATGAGGAAAAACTTGAGTTGGAAGTCTATATCCCTAGAAAAATTTATGATGAGTGGGAACCAACTATTAAAATTAAGATTAAGGATCATGAATTCCATGCTTTATGTGATTTGGGTGCTAGTGTTTCCACTATTCCCAAAACTTCGTGTGATTTGCTAGATTTCCGTGATTTTGATGACTGCTCTCTAAACTTGCACCTTTCGGATTCTACTATTAAGAAACCTATGGGAAGAATTAATGATGTTCTTATTGTTGCAAATAGGAATTATGTGCCCGTAGACTTTATCGTTCTTGATATTGATTGCAATCCTTCATGTCCTATTATTCTTGGTCGACCTTTCCTTAGAACGATTAGTGCAATTATTGATGTGAAGGAATGGAATATTAGATTCCAATTCCCATTAAAGAAAGGCATGGAACACTTCACTAAGAAGAAGATAAAATTACAATATGAATCTATTATGAGAGCTACCTATGGATTTCCCACCAAAGATGGCAATACCTAGATCTATCCTCGCTTTTATGCCTAGCTAGGGGCGTTAAACGATAGCGCTTGTTGGGAGGCAACCCAATTTTATTTTTAATTTTTTGTTTTTGTTTTTGTTTAGGAGTAAATAATCCATCTACCTTCTGTTTAGATGTGGTTTTATGTTTTAATTAGTGTTTGTGCCAAGTTAAACCTATAGGATCTTCTTGGATAATAGTTACTTGATCTTGCTATAATTTCCAGAAACTTCGGTTCAAGAAAATAATTGTTAAAAATCACCAGAACGTGATAAAATAGTGATTACAATTGCTGTTGATCATAAAAAAATTGCCTAGGTCGTCCTATTTTGGCTTAATTTTTGGAGTTCCAGTAGTTTGCGTTAGTTACAGATTACTACAGACTGTTCTATTTTTGACAGATTCTGTTTTTCGTGTGTTGTTTGCTTATTTTGATGAATCTATGGCTAGTAAAATAGTTTATGATCCATAGATAAGTTAGAATACAGTAGGTTTAACACAAACATAAATAAAGAATGAGTTCACTACAGTAACTTGAAGTGATCTTTTGTTTTTTTTCACTAACGGAGCTCACGAGATTTCTGGTTAGTTTTGTGCTGTGAAGTTTTCAAGTTTTGGGTGAATTTTTTTGATGGATTATGGAACAAGGAGTGGCAAGAGCTTAAACTTGGGGATGCCCATGGCACCCCCAAGATAATCCAAGGACACCAAAAAGTCAAAGCTTGGGGATGCCCCGGAAGGCATCCCCTCTTTAAATCCACTTCCATCGACAACTTTACTTGGAGCTATATTTTATTCACCACATGATATGTGTTTTGCTTGGAGTGTCTTGTATTATTTGCGTATTTGCTTGTTAGTTTACCACAATCATCCTTGCTGTACACACCTTTTGAGAGAGCCATACATGAATTGGAATTTGTTAGAATACTCTATGTGCTTCACTTATATCTTTTGAGCTTGATAGTTTTGCTCTATGTGCTTCACTTATATCTTTTGAGCTTGATAGTTTTGCGCTAGTACTTCACTTATATCTTTTAGATCACGGTGGTGGATTTGTTTTATATAAACTATTGATCTCTCATGCTTCACTTAGATTATTTTGAGAGTCTTAAATAGAATGGTAATTTGCTTAATAATTATATGCTTGGTATTCAAGATTTGTAAAACTTTCTTTTGAGTGTGTTGAATACTAAGAAAAGTTTGATGCTTGATAATTGTTTTGAGATATGGAGGTGATAATATCAAAGTCGTGCTAGTTGAGTAGTTGTGAATTTGAGAAATGCTTGTGTTGAAGTTTGCAAGTCCCGTAGCATGCACGTATGGTAAACGTTATGTAACGAATTTGAAACATGAGGTGTTATTTGATTGTCCTCCTTATGAGTGCGGGTCGGGGACGAGCGATGGTCTTTTCCTACCAATCTATCCCCCTAGGAGCATGTGCGTAGTGCTCTGGTTTTTGATGGCTTGTATATTTTTGCAATAAGTATGTGAGTTCTTTATGACTAATGTTGAGTCCATGGATTATACGCACTCTCACCTTTCCATCATTGCTAGCCTCTTGATGCCGTGCATTGCCCTTTCTCACATTGAGAGTTGGTGCAAACTTTGCCGGTGCATCCAAACCCCATGATATGATACGCTCTTTCACACATAAACCTCCTTATATCTACCTCAAAACAGCCACCATACCTACCTATTATGGCATTTCCATAGCCATTCCGAGATATATTGCCATGCAACTTTCCACCATACCATTCTTCATGACACATTCATCATTGTCATATTTCTTAGCATGATCATGTAGTTGACATAGTATTTGTGGCAAAGCCACCATTCATAATTCTTTCATACATGTCACTCTTGATTCATTGCTTATCCCTAAGACATCACGGGAGGCATTCATATAGATTCATACTTTGTTCTAGTATCGAGTTGTAATCATTGAGTTGTAAATAAATAGAAGTGTGATGATCATCATTTTCCTAGAGCATTGTCCCAACAAAAGGGAAAAAAGAAAGAAAGGCCAAAGAAAAAAAAAAGAAGGCCCAAAAAAAAGAAATAAAATAAAATAAAAAGGGGCAATGTTACTATCTCTTTTTCCACACTTGTGCTTCAAAGTAGCACCATGTTCTTCATATAGCGAGTCTCATATATTGTGCTTCAAAGTAGCACCATGTTTTTCATATAGAGAGTTTCATATGTTGTCACTTTCATATACTAGTGGGAATTTTTCTTTATACAACTTGGCTTGTATATTCCAACGATGGGCTTCCTCAAATGCCCTAGGTCTTCGTGAGCAAGCAAGTTGGATGCACACCCACTTAGTTTCTTTTGTTGAGCTTTCATACATTTATAGCTCTAGTGCATCCGTTGCATGGCAATCCCTACTCCTTGCATTAACATCAATTGATGGGCATCTCCATAGCCCGTTGATTAGCCTCGTTGATGTGAGACCTTCTCCTTTTTGTCTTATCCACATAACCCCCATCATTATATTCTATTCCAACCATATTGATATGTCCATTGCTCGCTCTAATATATTGTGTGAAGGTTTATAAGTTTGAGATTACTAAAGTATGAAACAATTGCTTGGCTTGTCATCGGGGTTGTGCATGATGAGAGCATTCTTGTGTGACGAAAATGGAGCATGACTAAACTATATGATTTTGTAGGGATGAACTTTCTTTGGCCATGTTATTTTGAGAAGACATAATTGCTTAGTTAGTATGATTGAAGTATTATTATTTTTATGTCAATATGAACTTTTGTCTTGAATCTTTCGGATCTGAATATTCATACCACAATTAAGAAGAGTTACATTGAAATTATGCCAAGTAGCACTCCGCATAAAAAATTCTATTTTATCATTTACCTACTCGAGGACGAGCAGGAATTAAGCTTGGGGATGCCTGATACGTCTCCAAATAGATCTATAATTTTTTATTACTCCATGCTATATTATCTATTGTTTTGGACTATATTGGGCTTTATTTTCCACTTTTATATTACTTTTGGGACTAACCTATTAACCGGAGGCCCAGCCCGAGTGCAGTTTTTGCCTATTTCAGTGTTTGAAGAAAGCGGAATATCAAACGGAGTTCAAAGCGGAATGAAATCTTGAGGCGTGATTTCCTGATCGAGATAAGACCAGGAGACTTGGACCCTCCATCAAAGAAAGCCACGAGGCGGCCCACGAGGTGGAGGGTGCCCCTAGGACGCGCCCGCCTCGTGGGCCCCAAGCTCCACCGACGTACTCCTTCCTCCTATATATACCTCGTACCCCAACAGATCGATCACGGAGCCAAAAACCTAATTACACCGCCGCAACTTTCTGTATCCACGAGATCCCATCTTGGGGCCTGTTCCGGAGCTCCGCCGGAAGGGGATTCCACCACGGAGGGTTTCTACATCATCATCATAGCCTCTCCGATGAAGTGTGAGTAGTTTACCTCAGACCTTCGGGTCCATAGTTAGTAGCGAGATGGCTTCTTCTCTCTTTTTGGATCTCAATACAATGTTCTCCCCCTCTCTCGTGGAGATCTATTCGATGTAATCTTGTTTTTGCGGTGTGTTTGTTGAGACCGGTGAATTGTGGGTTTATGATCAAGATTATCTATGAGCAATATTTGAATCTTTTCTGAATTCATTCATGTATGATTGAGTTATCTTTGCAAGTCTCTTCGAATTATCCGTTTGGTTTGGCCAACTAGATTGGTAGTTCTTACAATGGGAGAAGTGTTTAGCTTTGGGTTCAATCTTGCGGTGTCCTTACCCAGTGACAGAAAGGGTTGCAAGGCACGTATTGTATTGTTGCCATCGAGCATAACAAGATGGGGTATTTATCATATTGCATGAATTTATTCCTATAAATCATATCATCTTTCTTAAGGCGTTACTCTGTTTCCATTAACTTAATACTCTAGATGCATGCTGCATAGCGGTCGATGAGTGGAGTAATAGTTGTAGATGCAGGCAGGAGTCGGTCTACTTGTCTCGGACGTGATGCCTATATGCATGATCATACCTAGATACTCTCATAAGTATGCTCAAATCTGTCAATTGCTCAATGATGAATTCGTTCACCCACCGTAAAATACTTATGCTCTTGGGAGAAGCCACTAGTGAAATCTATGGCCGCCGGGTCTTTTCTCATCATATTAATCTTCCTAGGCTTTATTATTGTTTTGCTTTTTGCTTTGCCTTTTATTTTTCTTTGCATCTTTATACCAAAAAAATACCAAAAATATTATCTATCATCTCTATCAGATCTCACTCTCGTAAGTGACTGTGAAGGGATTGACAACCCCTATTCATGTTGGTTGCGAGGAGTTATTTGCTTTGTGTAGGTACGAGGGACTTGCGTGTGGCCTCCTACTGGATTGATACCTTGGTTCTCAAAAACTGCGGGAAATACTTACGCTACTCTGCTGCGTCATCCTCTCCTCTTCGGGGAAAACCAACGCAAGCTCAAGACGTAGCAGCTCGCGGCCTACCCCGCGCACGTCACCTCACCAAATCCTCAGTGCTTTCATCTTCTTGCGAAAATATCAGCGGTAGGACAGAAAGCACGATTATGAGTTATACTCTCCTCCTGGACTAACCCATAGGAGTCCCTGGAGTTTACCTTCAGGCGGCCCCGCCTGCCGTCCCTTTTTCATGCAATTCACTTGCACTTTAAAGAGGGGGCTCCTGAGCACCGTCCCCTACTGGCTCTCCAGCCCTTACCCCGTGGCGGCCTTGACCACGACATCGTGACCTGGCATACCAGCGGCGGCTGAGCCTCTCTCGGGAGCCAGGACCCGAGGACGTAGAGCATCTAGATGAGCGAGGGAATGGGGAGGCCGGCGTGAGCCCTACCAAGGAGTGTCACCACTAAGGCATAATCAGACGCCGTGCAAAGGATCACCGCAGGCTCACTAAGATAAGTCACCTATACATATCAGCGTGAACCCCACCGTCCGGAATTTCGACTCTTGCAATCTCACTCCGGCATTGCCGCTTTCCTTTTCGGCCTTCACGGAGATGCTTGCACGCTAAAGGGGACCTCTTGCGCATCGCGCCTCAGGAGTTCTTACCGGACCTTGGGCCGCTCACCTCCTGGCCTTGACCACAGCATCGCGACCTAGCATACCAGTGACGGCTGAAGCCTGCCTGGGGATTGGGACCTGTTTGCGTAGGGCACTAAGCTACCGCGAGTGTGAAAAGGGGGAACCGTGCCGAAGCGAGATGCGTAGTTGCAGCATCATACTAGGAGTAATAAACATTGGAACAAAAACATTACATTTTCACATACCCCCATGGGGATTGTCACATTTCCACGCAGGGAAACAAAAGAAGAAGATATCGGAGGATCCCGCTGCTGGGCATCACCGACGACGCCGAGCGGACGCTGCTGTCGTGCTCCGGGCACGTCGAGAGCTCGGTGGCACGTAGATGTCGTCGCTGGACTCTAGAGAATCGCTGGGCTCGGGAGTGTCGCTTGCTCCCCAGGAGTCGCCGCTGCTGCTCGAGGAGCTACCGGCGAGGCCAGAGGCGGGCTCGGCACCCGCGGTCGCGCCATGCGCGCTGCATCCCCCGGGGCGGCACTCCAGCCACTGGCCCTCCTTGTCGAGGACCTTGAATAACAACGTGGAGGCACTGATGTACTCGAAGTGGATGGCGAGGGCCCCCTCTGGACGATAGGCGCGGGCGACCTCGCCCCACCCTCGAGTCATGAAGATGCCGCTCGGGGGGACGACCTCGACTTCCGCCCCTGTGGCCAGGCTGTAGCACCCAGCATGTTGCAGCCACAACTCGATTGGCCCACTCAGCGGCATCTCCTCGGCGAAGAACCTTGGGAACCGGATCCATGTGCATGGCGACATTGCCACCCACACCACAAACTCGTGCGAGGTGCCCTCGGCGTGGGTTCGCGGGCCAGCTGGCCGTGAGCCTCAGCCTGGCCACCGCAACCCCGGACCGCGCGGTGCTGGGCACTGCCGCCCTGTCCGGAGTTCTGCACGCCGGTGTACAGAGGGAGCGGGAAGCCAGGCGGAGGCCGCTCATACCAAGGTCGCATCACCTCCTGCCCTACGCCGACATTGCGAGGGCGGTCGAACCTTTTCTTCGGCGGAAGTGGCTTAGGCTCCTCCCGAGGGGTTTTTCCCTTGTCCGCCGCGGAGAATCTTCTGATCGGTGTCGTGGGTGCTACAACAAGACAGGAAGACGAAGAAGAGGAAGGAGAAGGGGCAGGCGGTGAGCAGATGGAGATGAGCAAAAAGGGGGCTCTGCCCCTCCCCCCATTTATAGCCAGAGGGAGGCCAACCGCCAGCCTCCACGATCCCACACAATGATGGTTATTCTCTGCATGCAATAGAGTCTCATCAAGTTTAATGGATACCGAGGCCGCGTGGGGAGGCGGAGATGCCCACGTCCCATCAATCGCCACGCATCAACCGAGGCCGCAGGCGGTTAGGGCCCGCGACGCTCCACACTTGCCCTTTAGCGTCGCCTCGAAGCCAAGTTCGAGCACGCCTTGGGCCCGGGGGCTACTGTCGATGTTCTGGGAACGGGGGTTGTCGGTGTCAAAACCGGCGGATCTCGGGTAGGGGGTCCCGAACTGTGCGTCTAGGCGGATGGTAACAGGAGACAAGGGACACGATGTTTTTACCCAGGTTCGGGCCCTCTAGATGGAGGTAATACCCTACTCCTGCTTGATTAATATTGATGATATGGCTAGTACAAGAGTAGATCTACCACGAGATCAGTGAGGCTAAACCCTAGAAGCTAGCCTATGGTATGATTGTTGTTCGCCCCACGGACTAAAACCCTTCGGTTTATATAGACACGAATAGGGTTAGGGTTACACAGTCGGTTACAATGGTAGGAAATCTACATATCCGTATCGCCAAGCTTGCCTTCCACACCAAGGAAAGTCCTATCCGGACAAGGGACGAAGTCTTCAATCTTGTATCTTCATAGTCCAGAGTCCGCCAAAGATGATAGTTCGGCTATCCGGACACCCCCTAGTCCAGGACTCCCTCAGTAGCCCCTGAACCAGGCTTCAATGACGACGAGTCCGGCGCGCATATTGTCTTCGGCATTGCAAGGCGGGTTCCTCCTCCGAATACTTAGAAGGTTTTGAACACAAGGATAGTGTCCGCCTCTGCAAAACAAGTTCCACATACCACCGTAGAGAGAATAATTTTTGCACAGATCTGGCGACGTGATACGTGGCGTGACTTCACACCACGGCCAAGCCTTTATTTGAATCGTTTTTTTTTCGACCCAACACAGCGCGTTTATCGAGGCGGTTTCCATGGCACGTCTTATAAAATCGTAGATCGTTCCCCCCCCGTATTCCGGGATTCTCATCAATACGGACGTGGGTAACCCAACCGTGCCCGTTGGCACGCCTCCTCTATCGAAGGCGAGTCCCAATCGACAACGGGGAGGGCTCTTGTATTCAACCTCTTTATAATGAGACCAAGGCCCTCTTCTTTTTTCCACCCTCCATCGAATTCGCCTCGCGCTTCGAGTTCTAACACCCAAAGCTTCAGATTTAGGCGCTTCGGACCTTCGACGATGTCCGGCTCCGACCAGCTCGGCCGATGGATGTCTTCTTCCGTCACAAAAGAAGATGTGCTAAAGCTGCGAGACGCCAGGTATCCAACCAGCGAGATTTCGCATAGGCTGCCTACTCCTGGGCAGGTCATGCCCACTCCCGAGCCCGGCGAGAGCGTGGTGTTCGTGTCTTACTTCCTTTGGGGTTTAGGCTTCCCGACGGATCCCTTTGTGCGGGGGCTCATGTTTTATTATGGGCTGGATTTCCATGACTTGAATCTGGAGTCCATCCTCCATATCTCGTCATTCATTGTCGTATGTGAAGCCTTCCTCCATATTACCCCTCACTTTGGATTGTGGCTCAAGACCTTCAAGGTGGAGCTGAAGATGATTGGGGGACAACAAGCAGAGTGCGGAGGGTGGTCATAAGCAAGTGTCTTGATGCTCCGTGGCCCGAGGGCTCTTTTCGAGAGGAGCTTGGTTTAGGCAACGGGAGTGGTTTTATATCACCACTCCTGTGGGAACCAAATGGGTGGTGCCACCCGCCTTCGCTCAGGTCCACCACGGCCGCTGGCATCATGGGTCAAAGGGGGCTCGTGGGGGCCGTCCAAGGGCGTTCCTACATTGCGGGGCCGTGTCGAGACCTCCAAGAAAGAGAGATCAATCTGGTCGTGGCGGCGCAGGTTATGCTGATCCGCGCCTTCGCCTGCAAACGCCGCCCTCCGCCTCAGTGGGAGTTTAATCCGGAGGGACCACGAGCTCTCCAACATTTTATGGGCGCGACGCCCAAGGAGATGTACAAACTGTTCTTCGGATCACAAGAGAAGTGTCCGGACTTGACTGAGGACGCAGGTCTAAGCTGCAATCACCCAGATACTCAGTAAGTAACCCTGTAACCGGACAGGCTGTTCATTCGTTTATCATATATATGCCCTTTAAGGGAGCCGTTTCTTGAATAGGAGTGGATAGCCAAGGAAAAGTTGATAAGGTGTCCGGCTCCCCTCCCGGAGACCACGCCAGATCCCATGCTAACCAAGATGTTGAAGGCCGCGCCTTTTAAAGAAGGCGAAGGAAGGAGGCTTTAAAGGAAGTGGGGATCAGGGATCCTCCCCTCCAAGGGGAGAAGAGGACCGCTTCCGAAGACCCGGAAGCCAAGGCCTCAAAACGAGGAAAGAAGTCTTCGTCAGAAAGTACGGCGCCGGGAAGTACCCCAGCCGCACTATTTCCCCAAGGGGATCAGCCCTCCAGCGAGCCGTAAGTAAAAAGAAGGGGTCCTGTGAATAAAGAACATCCCTGTATTTATTTACGAAGATAACGAAATTGTACCTTGTAGTTCGGATCTCAGCCCTTCTCGTGAGCTTGTCTTGGGGATCTTCGTCCGGAGATGATAGAGAGCAAACGCCTCCACCTATCGCGCCTTCGTGCGAGGCGGGCGACCTGAAGTGTAAATCACGGAGAGTTTCTCCGAGTCCGGCGGCAGACGGTCCGGCGCCAACCGGGCGTCTTGGTCGGAGGAGCTGAAGGACCTGCTCAGGCGAGCGTATATCTCAGAAGATCACCGTGCGCTAATGGCTACGGTAATTGAAAGAATTGCATCCGCTGAGAGCGGATTGCATGAAGCCGCCAGAAGTTTACTGACGGGGGTTGAGGTACGAAAAAAATGATGTACCTTCTGACAGTTATGCATATAGAATGCGCCCTGTATAGATAGTAGCCCCTAAGACTCGGTATGTTGTCACAACTGAGAGCGTGCCGAGGATCATAATCTCAGTACTAAAATGTCGCCGTTCCTATGTAGGTGGTGGGGCGTCCGGTGGCTAGCCGGCCTGATGAATTTGCCGAACTAAAGCGGCAACTTGACGAGGTGGATGCGGACATCGCGCTGGTCAATAAACGGTTTGACGAGTCACAAGGTATGCGACTTCTCCGCGGACACCTGGTAAGGGAGCTTGACGCCCATGCCTTACTACTTGTATGCTTTGATGCAGACGGTGCCGCTGCTGTGGAGAGGCTGCGGGCGGAACTTGCCCGAGCTAAAGAGCAAGCCCGAAAGAGTAATGCGGCCGCTTTAAAGGCGGCCGAAGAGCTAAAAGCCGAACGGGCTGCTCACTACCGAAGCAAAGAGGAAATGGCCGATTTGGCCCTGAAACTGTAGAATACTACCGACCGCTGCGAGGTTATTGAAAAAGAACGTCAAGCGGAACAAGAGGACCTGAAAAAGGCCACCGCCGAATCCAAGGATGCCCGTTCCGCTATGAGAGCTGCCAAGGAGGAGCTAAGTCAGGCCGGGGATATTGCGGCTGGAAAACCGTTTCTGCTGCGGAGGAAATATACGGATCCGAAGTATGCTCAGTTGGACAAGCTGTGGAGTTCGGAGGATGCTTATCTGGACTTAGCGGCGAGCACTGCGGACGCGATTGAGCACTTCCGAGGCCAGAAGGGGCACAGAAGGGAAGAGCTATTTTGGTCGCAATTCCATAGTCCGGAGCGTCCTCTTCCGTTGACCGATCGGTTGGCCGAATGGGCCAAGCTGAATCGATTATCCGGACTTGCCATGAAGCATGTCATGACTTATTTGTGGCTGGCGGACCCCAGCCGAAGAGTTATTTTGGCTTAGTGCAGCAGTTCCTTGGTGCGGTACCGTGTATCGACGCAATGAAGCGGTCGGCGTGTATTGAGGGGGCGCGGATGGCTCTTGACCGTGTCAAGGCATACTGGGCTGAGATGAAGCCACCGATATTGCATCCCCAGATTCGGACGGCAGCCGAGTACCAGTCGAGTGCTATTTTGAGGAAGTTCTTCCGGGCACTCGTTTAATAGAGACGCAATGCTCGAAGGATGTTATGATTGAATGACATGTATAATTTTATGAAACAACGTTTCAATTTAATGTAAGAGCTTTTTATACTTGTGCCTTCAAGTAGCAAACTACCTCTGTGCGGCCGTTGATGTATATATGTACATAACACGAAAGATGGCAGTCTTGACTTTCAGCCCCCACGCACATAGTGCGGGGTGTTTGCAAAGAACTCGCGCTTTCACACTTAATCCACCGTCTAGGTCCTATACAGGAGGTGGTAGCGTAGCAAACTAGGCAACCGGACTATAATGCTTTATCACTTTCACTTAGCCATAGGAGTTCGATGGTGGGGCTACTATATAGCCTCTGGGGCACCGCACTCTACCGAATTCAGGGTGCGTATGTGCCAGACCGGAAAACGGTCCTTCGTTTATGCGGAGGAATTCTAAACATTCAGGTGAGTCATCGAGTGGTTGACCAGTCTCTCGCTATATCATGACAGTCAGTTTTCGGCTTTCTCTACTGAGGTGCTCGCCCGGCCGAACCGGGGCACAATCGCAGTAGTTCTCCTAGTGCCGAACGGAACGTAAGGCAGCTAAACACAGGAGCCGGGCAAACCCAACATTTGACCAAAGACATGATTCGGAGCTGATGCATATAAGGCCTAACTCGAGACGCCGAACACTCCCTAAGGTATTTGGTCTTTTATAAAGTGGGCCGAACAATGCCCTTGGTAACAAGCCCTTGGTGTCCAGGTACGTGCAAACTTCTGACACGGCCGATGCCAAAACACCAGCCTCCTCCTGGTTATAATAAGAGACCGGGGGATGAGTAACAACAAGACACAGTGAAAAACGTTTACGCAGGGTCTTAATCTGAAAAGAATCCTTGCAACGGGTCCTCGCACGCGTCATACTGCGTGTCTCCGCAGCCGTATCCTGGACCGGTATAGCACGGCGTTCATCTGTAATAGAGAGGAACTTAGTTTGAAAAAGATCGTGCTAAAATGTAATTGGGAATAAAATAGAGTATGATTCAAAAATGAGTAAAATTGAGCTTTATTGTCTCTTGTTGTACATGCGTGGAGCCCCTTGTAAGGGGGGTACGCGGCTAGTAAGCATCATGTTTATTTATGTCGGACTCACCTTACCGTGTCCGGGGTCTGAACGACCTGCTTTAGACGCTTTTGGCCAGCAAGGCCGTATTAGTGTGAGGCTGTTAAGGCAGTCTCACATTCTTTCCTTGAGGGACACGCGCAGCTTCCATTTAATGAAATGATGCCTTGTGGACCGGGCATTTTAAGTTTAAGAGATGCATAATGCGGTATTGCGTTAAAGCGGGCGAAAGCTTTGCGTCCCAGTAGTGCTTGATGGCTACTTTTAAATGGGGCGATGTGGAGACCAACTTTTCCCGACGGAAGTTGTCGGGTGAGCCGAACATAACTTCCAATAGTAGGGAGCCCGTACAATGGGCATATGTGCCTGGCATTATTCCTTGGAAGGAAGTGTTGCTATGGCTAATCCTGTTTGGGTTTATCCCCATGTTGCGGATTGTGTCATGACATAGCAGGTTTAAATCACTGCCGCTGTCCATTAGGACTTGCGTAAATTGAAGACCGTCGATTATAGGTTCTAGTATCAAGGCAGTCCATCATGCGTTCCGGATACTTTTGGAGTAGTCCTGATGTTCGAAGGTAATTGGTTTTGACAACCCGGTGTTGGGACTCATTGGGGTAGATTGTGCGGTAGCGTAATTCAATGGGTGCCGCTCTGTTTTCCCTTTTGTTACTTGAAGTAAGTTTATTGTTTTGACCTCTTGTGGGAAATTCTTTTGTTTTCCGGGGCTCTGGTTGTGGTGCTCGTCATCATCCTCACTTGGTGTGTCGAGCCCCTTGTGTTCGGCGTTGAGTCTGCCGGATCGCTTGAAGACCCAAAATCTCGGTGGGTATGGTTTGCGGGCTTCCTGAGTCTTGTGGATTTGGCATATCTTGTCCAAGATTTTGTTTAAGTTGGATAGCTTATCGCTATTGTCCTTAAGGGGCAGTTTTTATTGTTACGCCATGAGCTTTTGAATCCGGCGTTGTTGCCTCGCTCTTTGGACCGTTCCCCTTAATCCGCGCTGGTCCTTGCTGCGTCGTGGTTTCCCATTCCATCCACGACTTGGATGTACTTGGGTCATTGATGCGCATCTTGCTAGCCACTATCCTCTCCAGCAAAAAGCGGGTCATGAGGCTTGTTAGTGCGGCCATTGTTCTTGGCTTTTGCTGGCCAAGGTGTCTGGCGAGCCATTCGTCTCGGACGTTGTGTTTAAAAGCTGCTAAGGCTTCGGCGTCCGGACCGTCGACTATTTGGTTCTTTTTGGTGAGGAACCTGTTCCAGAATTTTCGAGCTGACTCTCCGGGCTGTTGGGTTATGTGACTTAGATCGTCTGCGTCCGGAGGTCGGACATAGGTTCCCTGGAAATTGGCCCGAAAAGCATCCTCAAGCTCTTCCCAACTACCAATGGTGTTTTCGGGGAGGCTTTTAAGCCAATGCCGGGCTGGCCCTTTGAGCTTGAGGGGTAGGTATTTTATGGCGTGGAGATCATCTCCTCCGGCCATGTGTATGTGGAGGATATAATCCTCAATCCAGGACTCAGTGCTGTCGTTCCTTCGTATGCCTCTATGTTTACGGGCTTGAATCCCGCTGGAAATTCATGATCCAGCACCTCATCGGTGAAACATAGAGGGTGCGCGGCGCCCCTGTATTTGGGTGTGCCGTGATGTTCGGATATTTGACGTGTTGTATTGCTCGCTGAACTTGTTTCCTTGGCCCGTAGATAGATCTAACTAGGCCATACTTTTGGTGTGAATCCTTATGCGGATCGCGTGCGGCTTACATGCGGCGCCGCTTGCCGCTCTACGTTTGCCATGTGGTCGTCTATCCGACCCGGCGGCCTCTTTGTTTTTTGATCGTGGGGGCTCTACGGCCTCCTCATCGAATTCCGGTAGTAGTTTGCGCTTTGGGTAGCTCTTTGCATGGCGGCTGTCGCCATATTTGTCTGCAGTGTTGAGTAATTTACTCACTCTCATTCGAAGTGCGTCTTCCGCTGTTCTGAGCCTCTGTTTCTGCTTTTTCAAGCTACGCGCAGTAGCGAGGAGCTCTTTGTGGAGGTTCTTTTGATCCAATGACTTGTCCGGCGTGAGATCGTCCGGACTGTTGTCCTTGCCGGGGACGGGTTGTTTGTCCAAGTTGGCCTATTCGGATGGTTACTCAATGGCATGTTCGTCGTCGGCCGGCTCACCCTGCTCTATGGCTGGGTCTGTTTGGGCGCTATCTTTGTCGAGGTGGGGTTTTGAGCGGCGCTTACGCCGCCGCTTTGACTGCTTCCCGAGGGAATTTTATTTTGCAGCGTCTCGTCGTTCCTTGTTATCGCTTCCCTTAGGTGTGTCCACCATATATATATCATAAGTTGAGGTGGCCATCCAGTGCCCTGTGGGCGCTAGTTCTTGGTCGTCTCCAGCGTCGTTCCCCATATCGTCGATGTCCTCAGAGTCGAAGTCGAGCATGTCTGTTAAGTCATCGACAGTGGCTACAAAGTGGGTGGTGGGTGGGTGTTGAATTTCTTCGTCGTCCGAATCCCAACCTTCCTGACCGTAGTTCGGCCAGGGCTCCCCTAACAAAGAGAGAGACTTTAATGAGTTCAGGATATCGCCAAAGGGCGAGTCTTTGAAAGATGTCCGCGGCGGTGAACTTCATAACGGCGCCCGGTCGGATTTTGGCGGTATGAGGAGGTTCGGAGTCTGGAAAGGAGTCCGGCACCTGGGAGTCACGAGCTTTGCAAAGGACAGGGATGGTGTTCGGCTCAATCGCCGTAGAGATTTCAGCCCCCGTGGAGGTGTCCAACCAACCGTCATCGATCGGTGAAACCGGCTCCGAATTAAGGGTCGGAGCGGGCATCAGTGCGACCTCCGAGCCTTTGTTCGTGGCAGAGCTAGATCGTACCCATCGAGAGCGGTCACGGCATGCTGCTGTGGCTCGAGTCCGTCGAAGATCAAGTCTCCGCGGACATCGGCCGTATAGTTCAAGCTTCAAAATCTGACCTGATGGCGGGGCGTAGCTTCGATCTGCTCCGGATGGCCTAGCGAATTGGCCCGCGGCGCAAAGCCGCCGAATACGAAGATCTGTCCGGGGAGAAAAGTCTCACCCTGGACTGCATCGTTGCTGATGATTGAAGGATCCATCGGGCCTATAGGTGACGACACAGAGGAACTCTCAATGAGAGCACCAATGTCGGTGGCAAAACCGGCGGATCTCGGGTAGGGGGTCCCGAACTGTGCGTCTAGGCGGATGGTAACAGGAGACAAGGGACACGATGTTTTTACCCAGGTTCGGGCCCTCTCGGTGGAGGTAATACCCTACTCCTGCTTGATTAATATTGATGATATGGGTAGTACAAGAGTAGATCTACCACGAGATCGAGAGGCTAAACCCTAGAAGCTAGCCTATGGTATGATTGTTGTTAGATCCCTACGGACTAAAACCCTTCGGTTTATATAGACACCGAATAGGGGTAGGGTTACACAGAGTCGGTTACAATGGTAGGAAATCTACATATCCGTATCGCCAAGCTTGCCTTCCACGCCAAGGAAAGTCCTATCCGGACAAGGGACGAAGTCTTCAATCATGTATCTTCATAGTCCAGGAGTCCGGCAAAAGATGATAGTTCGGCTATCCGGACACCCCCTAGTCCAGGACTCCCTCAGGGGTACCCAGACTTGTCTGCCTGCGGCCCACGGCGTGGTTCCATTGACGGCCTGGAACGGCCCAGCTTCAGCATCAACAACTAAAGACCCTCGCGGGGGGCCAAGCCGCGCGAGGCGGACGACACCAAGACCTCCACGAGGAGCAGCTTCCCCAGGCTAGCTCTTGAGGACTGGAGATTTCTATGCAAGCCTCACCTCACGAGGTTGGGATGACGTGAGCCATGAAGACCAAGGCCAGGTGGGCGCCAGCGGGCGCAGTGTACCAGTTTCCTCTTTGGTGCTAAGGAGGCAAGTGCAGGCGCGGAGTCCCAAGGAATCAGCGAAAGGTTTCCATCCCCGTGCAACAAGACCAAGACCGCCAGGACGGCAGGATAGGGGTCATCACCGAGCCCACCATGGCGTCGCGACCAGAGGCTTTTGTAGGCGAAGACTACTTTTGTCAGGATAGCATGTACTAGCTGTCTCACTTCGAATTTGGCCGTTGTGGGATTCCTTCCCGTGTCTCATTTGGGAAGAGGACTAAGGCCACTATAAATAGGACCTAGCCACCACCATAGAGGGGGACGAATCATTCAGAGCATCCTCTCACCCACCAACTCAAGAATACACCTCCTGAGGTAGTTCTTCCACTATACTAGTTCATCCTCAGCCCCTCGTAGCCAATCCACCACAAAGCAAGAGTAGGGTTTTACACCGCAAGGTGGCCCGAACCTGGGTAAACGGTTATGTCCCATTTCCTTTCAGTTCATCGAGCTAGGCCGTGAGATTAGCGAGTAGGCAGACTAGGGAGGACGAGTTCTTCGCACACACCCCAGAGTTTGAACCTCTCAAGGGTTTGCGGAACCCAAAATCCTACAATGGCATTTTCTCAATTGCATCAACTTTAGCTTTATCCACCTCAATACCTCGTTTGAAAATTTGATGTCCCAAGACAATACCTTCATTTACCATAAAGTGGTACTTCTCCCAATTCAAGACGAGATTAGTTTGCTCACATCTCCGCAACTCGAGATCAAGGTTGCTTAAGCAATCATCAAAAGAAGTTCCGTAAACCGAAAAATCATCCATGAAAACCTAAACAATCTTTTCACAAAAATCAGATAATATAGCAGTCATACATCTTTGAAAGGTAGCAGGTGCATCGTGTAAACCAAAAGGCATACGTCTATAAGCATAAGTTCCAAAAGGACAAGTAAAGGTGGTTTTCTCTTGATCAGGTTGTGAGACAGGTATTTGAGAAAAACCAGAATGTCCATCAAGGAAACAAAAATGTGTGTGCTTTGACAATCTTTATGGCATTTGATCAATAAAAGGCAGAGGGTAATGATCTTTTCTAGTAGCTTTATTTAACTTTCTAAAATCAATTACCATTCTATAGCCAGTAACAATTCTTTGTGGAATAAGTTCATTATTATCATTAGGAACAACAGTAATACCTCCCTTCTTAGGGACACAATGAACATGACTTACCCATCTACTATCAGCTATGGGATAAATTATACATGCTTCCAGAAGCTTCAGTATTTCAGTTCTTACCACTTATTTCATCTTAGGATTTAAACGTCGTTGTTGATCAACAACGGTTTTAGCATCAGGTTCCATATTAATTTTGTGCTAACAGCGAGTGGGACTAATGCCCTTTAAATCATCAAGAGTATACTCAATAGCAGCTCGGTGCTTCTTCAGAACCTTTAATATTCTTTCTTCTTCATGTTCTGAAAGTTTAGCACTAATAATAAAAGGATATATCTTTTTCTCATCAAGATAATCATATTTCAAAGTGTCTGGCAATTGTTTTAATTCAAACACAGGATCACCTTTAGGTGGAGGAGCACCTCCAAGAGTTTCAATAGGCAAATTGTGTTTAAGCAGAGGACGTTGTTCAAAGAAAATATTATCTATTTCATTTCTTTCATGCAGATGCATATCATTCTCATGATCTAGCCAATATTGCTCTAGTGGATCAGTAGGAGGCACGACAATAGAAGCAAGACCAATTATTTCATCCTTACTAGACAATTCTTTCTTATGATGCTTCCTACTAAATTTAGAAAAATTAATTTCATGAGACTCGTCACCAAAACTAACACCAACAGTTTGTTTCTCACAATCTATTTTAGCATTAAAGGTGTTCAAGAAAGGTCTACCAAAGATAATGGGACAAAAGTCATCTTGTGGGGAACCAAGAACAAGAAAATAAGTAGGATATTTTATTTTCCCACACAAGACTTCAACATCTCTAACAATCCCAAGTGGTGTGATGGTGTTTCTATGAGCAAGTTTAATAGTAATATCTAGGTCTTCTATTTTAGTGGGTGCTATATCATTCATAATTTCTTGATATAAGGTAAAATAAATAGCACTCATGCTAGCACCTATGTCACATAAACCATGACAACAATGATCTCCTATTTTAACTGAGACAGCTGGCATGCCAACAACAGGTCTATGTTTATCCTTTTCATCGGGGTTGGCAATTCTAGCAGCTTCCTCACAGAAGTAAATCACATGCCCATCTATATTTTCAACCAGGAGTTCTTTAACCATAGCAACACTAGGTTCTACTTTTATTCGCTCAGCAGGTTTGGAAGTTCTAATATAACTTTTATTGACCACAGTTGAAACTTTAGCATGTCCCCTCATCCTAACAGGGAAAGGTGGTTTTTCAGTATAAGCAGTAGGAACAACTGGATCAACATTATAAATAATAGTTTCATCTTTAGCCATTACCGGTTCTTTAATTTCTTCTTTAATAGGTGGGTGATATTTAAACCAGATCAACATGAGTAGAAAATGATTCACAAAAGGAGGCCACTATCTCAGAGTCAAGTCCATATTTAGTGCTAAACTTTTGAAAAGCATCGGTATTCATGAAAGATTTAACATAATCATAATTAAGATTAATACCTGACTCTTTACCTTCGTCCAGTTCCCAATCTTAGGAGTTTCGTTTAATTCTTTCTAAAAGATCCCACCAGAATCCAATAGTCTTCTTCATAAAGGAACCAGTACAAGAAGTATCGAGCATGGATCAATCATCATGAGAAAGCCGAGCATAAAAATTCTGAACGATAATTTCTCTTGAGAGCTCATGATTGGGGCATGAATATAGCATTGACTTAAGCCTCCCCCAAGCTACAGCGATACTTTCTCCTTCATGAGGCCAAAAATTATATATGTAATTCCGATCACGATGAACTAGATGCATAGGATAATTTTTTTTGGTGGAACCCCAATTTCAATCGATTCCAATTCCAAGATCCAATATCATCGCATAGCCTATACCATGCCAATGCTTTTCCCTTCAAATATAAATGGAAAACCTTCTTCTTAGCTTCATCTCCAGGTAAACCTGCAAGCTTAAATAATCCACAAATTTCTTCCACATATATCAAGTGCATATCAGTATTAGCTAGCAGTTGTTCTATCATACTCGAAGGAATTTCATAACCAATATTTTCAGTAGGTCCAGTAGGTTGAGGGGTGACTAATTGTGGTTCCGATCAAGGTGAAGATACCCAGAACAAAGCCCTCAAAGGATTGTTTCCCATAGTAACAAGTGACAGTAAGTTTTAGCATGTAGTAATAATTTTTCCTTACCAAGAGCGCTTCATTCCCCGACAACGGCTCCAGAAAAGAGCCTTGACGACCCACAAGTATAGGGGATCAATGATAGTACTTTCGATAAGTACGAGTGTCGAACCCAACGAGGAGCAGAAGGAAGTGACAAGTGGTTTTCAGCAAGGTAATGTCTGCAAGCACTAAAATTATAAGTAACCGGTAGTTTGATAGCAAGACAATTTGTAACGAGCAAGTAACGGTAATGGTAAAAAAAGTGCAGTAAGGTATCCCAATCCTTTTGAGGCAAAGTACAGGCCAAAACAGTGTCTTATAATAAGCAAAGCGTTCTTGAGGGTACACGGGAATTTCATCTAGTCAGTTTCATCATGTTGGTTTGATTTGTGTTTGCTACTTTGATAATTTGATATGTGGGTGGACCGGTGCTTAGGTGATGTTCTTACTTGAACAAACCTCATACTTATAATTAACCCCTCACAAGCATCCGCAGCTATGAGAAAAGTATTAAGAATAAATTCTAACCATAGCATTAAACTTTGGGATCCAAATCAGTCCCATACGGAATAGTGCATAAACTAGGCTTTAAGCTTCTGACACTCTCACAACCCATCATCTAATAACTACTCCACAATGCATTCCCTTAGGCCCAAATATCGTGAAGTGTCATGTAGTCGACGTTCACATGACACCACTAAGGGAATCACAACATACATACCATCAAAATATCGACCACATATAAAATTCACATGATTACTTGCAACAAGATTTCTCCCGTGACCTCAAGAACAAAAGTAACTACTCACAAATGATAATCATGCTCAAGATCAGAGGGGTATAAAATAGCATATTGGATCTGAACATATAATCTTCCACCAAATAAACCATATAGTAATCAACTACAAGATGTAATCAACACTACTAGTCACCCACAAGTACCAATCTATAGTTCCGATACAAAGATTGCACACAAGAGATGAACTAGGGTTTCAGAGGAGATGGTGCTGTTGAAGATGTTGATGGAGATTGCCCTCCCCAAGATGGGAGAGTTGTTGGTGATGATAATGACGATGATTTCCCCCTCCGGGAGGGAAGTTCCCCTGGCGGAATTGCTCCGCCGGAGGGCAAAAGTGCTCCTGCCCAAGTTCCGCTTCGAGACGGTGGCACTTCGTCCCGAAAGTCCTCTCCTTACTTTTTCTAGGTCAAAATGACTTATATACCAGAAGAGGGGCACCGGAGGTGGGCCGAGGAGGGCATAACCCACCAGGGCGCGCCTGGGCCTCCTGGCACGCCTAGGTGTGTTGTGCCCACCTGGTGGGCCCCCTCTGGTACTTATTGGCTCCAATATTTCTTATATATTCCATAAAAATTCTTCCAAAAATTTCAGCTCATTTGGAGTTGTGCATAATAGGTAGCGTCACGTAACTTTTTCAGGTCCAGAATTCCAGCTGCCGGTATTCTCCCAATTTGAGCGTCCCTTGCATATTGTGAGAGTAAATGCATTATAAATACTCCAAAAAGCATTATTATACATTAAAACAATATAAATAACAGTAGGTAAACATGATGCACAATGGATGTATCGGTAGTCAGGTTGATCGTGCTCCGGCGTGGTCAATAAACTCTGGGAGTTGGTTTAGCGGTTGCTAAGGCGCGACGTCCTCGCACGTTCGTAGTTGGATCATTCAAGTCTACTCCAAAAAAACGATAGCCACAATCTCATCGAAAGACGGGACACCTTCGCCTCTATCAAGTGGTATCATATTTCCAGGTTGCTCGGTTAGATCTTCCAGTTTTTCGTAGTTTAGATCGAGTCTGTTTTTCATACCTACAGTCCACGAAAAAGCCAAAAAAATTAGGGCTAGTTCATCATATCCAAACCAATATGAGCCTTTGCATAATATTTTCTGTATTTTCTTTGTTGAATTTGCAGTTGCATCGTCGTGTCAAGTTGCTGGTCTTAATGTCTAGTCCTTTAGAGTTTCGAGTTCTGTTCACAAGTTGTCACGCCGCTGTCGCAGCATCGTCATCACCGCTGCCATATACCACATATCCACCGCCATCACGCTAATCCGAGCAAACCTCCATCACAGATTCGCCACCAGTCTGTGTTCAACAGCACTACATATATCCGCCACCAGTCCGAGTTCCACCAGATTCATCTCCACCACCAGTCCGAGTCCAGTATTTCCTTCTCTGTTATTGATTCCGAGATCACGCCATACTATGAGTCGTGACCAAGTCAGACTCCCTAACTTTAGTGCCACGCGTAGAAGAAAAATAGTTCTAGTTTTAAACAAACTAAGTCTAGAAAATTCTGGCTAGGCAGTTTTTAGACCATTCGTAGACTTCTTTGGAAAAAAATTGTTGCGGAGCAAAAAAAAGAGAGGAAAAAAGTGCAATAAAAGTGAAAAAAGAGAAAAAAAGAGATTGAGAGTGTGCTCCTCCCTTGTTTACGTGTCGCGCCGTGATTTTGTTAGTGTTCTAGGCTCACGTCTCTAGCACGGTCTAGCCTAGGACCATCACAGTACCGTCGTTGAGCGTTTATTCAACTTTTCATCTTTGAATTGATTATTGCTAACATTTTTGCTACCATGTTATAACCCTTCCCAGCTCCACAAACATCTACATTGTGCGTTTGACACCACCTGGTAATCGCTACGTCCAAGGTTTGAGAGTTTTTACTACAACGGTTGCCGATCACCACCAGTTGCTGGGTAAGAACTGGTAAGAATTTGAGATTTGCTTGACGGATTTGTGACACCCCATGTCGGTGTCAAAACCGGCGGATCTCGGGTAGGGGGTCCCGAACTGTGCGTCTAGGCGGATGGTAACAGGAGACAAGGGACACGATGTTTTTACCCAGGTTCGGGCCCTCTCGATGGAGGTAATTCCCTACTCCTGCTTGATTAATATTGATGATATGGGTAGTACAAGAGTAGATCTACCACGAGATCAGAGAGGCTAAACCCTAGAAGCTAGCCTATGGTATGATTGTTGTTCGTCTTACGGACTAAAACCCATCGGTTTATATAGACACCGAATAGGGTTAGGGTTACACAGAGTTGGTTACAATGGTAGGAAATCTACATATCCATATCGCCAAGCTTGCCTTCCACGCCAAGGAAAGTCCTATCCGGACAAGGGACGAAGTCTTCAATCTTGTATCTTCATAGTCCAGGAGTCCGGCCAAAGATGATAGTTCGCTATCCGGACACCCCTAGTCCAGGACTCCTTAGTAGCCCCCGAACCAGGCTTCAATGATGATAAGTCCGGCGTGTTGATTGTCTTCGGCATTGCAAGGCGGGTTCCCCTCCGAATCCTGTGTTGAATAGTGTCTAGCTTTCTTGTGAATATCGCGCTTCTCGGCTTCCACGCCCAATAATGGCCATCTTCCACGTGTCGAACGAATGTGAAAAGTCAGGGTATCTTTACATTTACCCCCCTTGCTGTGCAAATGAGCTGTCTATAAAATAGACGGGGATCCAGATCCGGATCACACCATCTTCCCTTCGCGAGCCTTCATCAGAGCGCCTTTGACAAAAAACCCACTCGACCATGGACAGTCGACGCGGCTCCTCCTCTCGCGTTCCTAGCCCTCAGCCCGGAGACTGGGGGAGATGCTCAGTCCCGCACAGCGAATTGGTGGCGCTCCAAACCAAGGGATTCCTTCCCCCGGCCTTCATGGTTCCGGTGCGTTCCGGACTCGCCACTTATAAGGGCGGGAAGCAGGCGGAGAGCGTCCCCGATCCCTCTAAGGGAGAGCGGGTATGCTTCATCTCTTACCTAATGAGAGGACTCGGATTTCCAATCCATCCGTTTCTCCGGGGGCTTCTGGAGTTCTACGACCTCCAGCTGCACAACCTTACGCCTGCCTCCATCTCGCATATAGCGGGCTTTGTGGCCCTTTGCGAGCTGTTTATGGGCGTTGAGGCCCATTTTGCTCTGTGGAAGAGATTGTTCTGCCTTGTGCCTCGTTCTCACGAAGGGTCAATATATCAAGTGGGCGGAGCCGACCTATGGCACATCGCCGGGACCGGATACTTATCCGGAACCCCAAAGAAGGCGTCCGAGGACTGGCCCTCGGAATGGTTTTACATGGAGGACGTCCCGCTGCCGGATCCTGTTCGGATCGGCCTTCCGGAGTTTAGCAACGCTCCTCTGAAGAAGCGCCTAAGCTGGCGCCCACGGAGCCCCCAGAGGGAAAATGACCGGGACGTCCTTTACTTGATGAGCCGAATAAGATTACTGGCTCATGCCGGATTGACAATGATTGGAGTCATGGCAATCTGCATTATGAGGGGAGTGCAGCCGCTCCAATATAGGGGCAACCCCATGTGGGACTTCAACGGGGAGGACGATGCCACCCGCCATGGCCGCAACGGGCCGGGATCGGTCATCGAACTGGTGAAGACCTTGTCCGCCATGTACAAAGGGGAAGAGGAGGATTTTCTCCGTGTCAGTCCACTGAACGGGTTTTCTTCGAATAATCCTCGAAGTTGGGTAAGCAAATATCTTTGTGGCCTGTCCGATCCATGTTCCCGTGGCTAAATATCTCGTTTCATGGTTTCTACGCAGGAACCGCGCCGGGCCGTGGAGAAGATACACAGCCCGCCCCCACAACCCGAGGATCCAGAACGGTCCCTCGATCCGGCCTCTGAAGAGGACCCGGATATAAAGGTGGAGCTGATCGACGGGGTGTTCCACCAACTTAGCATCGACAATGCTTTGGTTGCCATTACGGCCGACTACCGGATTATTTCCGGCCTCCTGTAACCGTGATCAAGTCCGGATACCATGACCCACCCGCTTTTACTTCTAATCACCACGTATTTGATGGTGTTTCGCAGGGGGTGCCTTCAGAATGGGAAGCCGAGCCTGCCGCAGCCGTCCAACAAGGGGCAGCTCGGCCCAGCAGGCGGAAAAGAAGTGCGGTACAACTCGAGACATCGCTGCAACGGTATGATGTGCCATCGTGTTTAAAGGAGAGGTTCCTGCGAGGCACACAGACGCTCGTGGTTTTTTCAGGAAAAAGAGCGCTCGCCGGACTGAGTCCGAAGAAGTTGCCAATCGGACCTCCGCCAACCAGGCTCAAAAGCCGAGTCCGGAAGGGGGTACAAACACGAGGCGTGCGTCGGATGCTCCTCCAACGGAGGATGCCGATAGACTGTCCACCACCAAGTCGGAGGTGGAGAGCGCCACGAATCATAGGCGCCGCCGGACTATTCTACGTGACGCATGTTTCCCCCAAGAGGCGTTGGACGCCTTTAGTTCGGGAGAAGCGCACCTCCGTGCCGCTCAAGATGGCCTAGCCAGAGCCACGGAGCAGTATGTGAAAGACATATGGGTAAGGAATTTTGTGATTATATATGCCAAGAGCCCGAGACTTAAAATAGTTAGGATAACTGATTTAAGGATCATTTGGAATCTGAGTTCTTACCGAAAAGAATACCCGTTTGTCCCAGAGCTTGAAGAGTGCAAGGCCCAACTTGAGGTCAAGATGGCCGTGACCGGGGAAGCCATGAAGACTCCCTCTGGTAATATATGCCCTTCAAAGTAGAAGCAGTTTCGCAAAGTGCGGCGTGTGCATAAATCTGACATTAACATTGCAGATAGCGCCGGGATGGATCCAGACAAGCAACAGCTCCTGCGCCAGCTAATGGCCGGTGAGAGCGTGCTTACGAGGGTGCGGCAGGAGAAAAATAACCTCCAAGATGCCAACACCCAAGTGGGTGAGGAACTAAAGGATGTTCATGCCCAGTTGTCTGACTCCGTAAAGGAGAATCTACGGCTTCGTCGCGGCATTTTCAGTAAGTGCTTAAACAAACTTTGAAAGAGTTCGGCGAGGAAGGCGACTAACATAAACATGTATGTAGGTTTGCTCACAGTGTCGCCCCGAGGAGGAGATGCCCAGTTCTTCGGGTGATCTTCTTCCCGAATCAAGGCTACCTGCACGAACAAGGTCGGCAGGTGATGAAAGGCGTCGCCAGGCCTTGTGGCCATCTATCTCCCCGCTCAAGGCATTGGGGAGCCGGCAGAGCGGCTTCAAGGAGCACGGCGGCGCTTCCGACTATGGAAGATATCGGCTGCCGTCCACGGCGCCCGAGGAGGCTCGGGCCATGGTAAAGACGCAGTACACGGTTGGTTGACCCAAACCACATGGCCGAGGTCGGACATGTGGGGCTGATGGGAAGGAGATCCTGTATGCTTAGTGTACGGCCAAGTAGAATTGGCCGCCAAGTATTCCCAGCAAGATTGTAAATTAGATGGCCTATTAGATGGCATTGAGGAGGAATACAATTAGTCGAGTTGACTATGTAATTGAATATTACATGAAAAATTTCTTCTAGCCGGATTGTAGATCGTTTGTCATAGCGGACCTTTTCGCTTCGACCTCGGGACCCAATAGTCCGGAGTGTGTCCGAATACCCTCGCGGTTATGTAAGAACCGGCGCATGCATGGAGACAAGGTGTAGGGGTCATTATTGCTGTATCAGAAAAGTGCCCAACTAGTTATGTTATATTACATGGATAGTAAGAAACATCTTCCAGGGAGAATAGTTCCGTTAAGGGTTCCTTTCCCTGTGAGGCATGCCCTAAAGTGCATGTCCAAACTGCTAAGAAAGCAGAAAATCATCTGGGGCAGATGGATAAATAGTTAAAAATCATCTTTCAGTTCACCGACCAAATATTCCCTTAAGAATGCTAGCTTTTGGCTTCACCCAGTCTGAGGTACACATCCGTCTGACCCGACAGTAACAATCGCATAGGTGCTCCCTTTACCACCTAGCCGAACAATCAGGCAACCCAGCTTGGCCAAAACTTAAGTCATATCGATGCATATAATGGTGAGTAAAAGGTACATGCGGAAGTTTGACACATGTGTTGGGCATGAAGCCCGTATAAATAAGCTTCTGTTAAAGAAGCACCCAGGTATAATGAGCGGACAGCGCGTCAAGTATCTTGAACAAAGCGCAAACGAGCCTCTAAAGGCTTCAAGAAGAAGGAGGAGGAAGGAGAGAAATAAAAGACAGCAAAAATAGAAAATGTGGACGGAGGAAGGAGACGAACTCGGAGTCCGGCGCTTAGGCGTAGAATCTTCGTAGATGGGCTGCGTTCCATGGGTTCGGCTCGAGTCGGTTATCCAATGCATTTCACAGACGGTATGCTCCGCCGGTCAGGACCTGTTCGATGATGAAGGTACCTTCCAATTTGGGCTTGAGTTTGTCCTTTTTCTTGTCCGGCAGGCGTAGAACTAGTTCGCCAACGTTGTAAGCTTTGGCCCGTACTTCCCTGCTTTGATATCTTCGAGCCTGCTGTTGATAAAATGCGGAACGAGCTTTTGCCACGTCGCGCTCCTCCTCCAATGCGTCCAAACTGTTCTGCCGATCGAGCTCGGCTTCTCTTTCTTCATACATGCGCACGCGAGGTGATTCATGCATTATGTCGCAGGCAAAGACTGCCTCTGCGCCGTACACCATAAAAAATGGTGTGAATCCGGTAGTACGATTCGGCGTGGTCCGCAGCCCCCAGAGTACGGAGTCGAGCTCCTCAACCCAGTGCGTGTTAGATTCCTTGAGGGACCGCACTAGTCTGGTTTAATGCCGCTCATGATTAGACCGTTTGCTCGCTCAACTTGACCGTTGGTTTGAGGGTGATAGACTGAGTCGTAATCGAGCTTGATGCCCATGTTTTTGCACCATAATTTGACCTCATCGGTCGTGAAGTTGGTGTCGTTATCAGTGATGATACTGTGGGGGACGCCGTAACGGTGCACTACCCCTGATATGAAGTCTATCACCAGCCCGGATTCAGCTGTTTTAACAGGCTTGGCCTCTATCCATTTGGTGAATTTATCCACCATGACCAATAGGTATTTTTGCTTGTGGGTTCCTCCCTTAAGGGGTCCAACCATGTCAAGCTCCCAGACCGCGAACGGCCAGGTGATAGGTATAGTTTTGAGGGTGGTGGGTGGCATGTGGCTTTGGTTAGCAAAAAGCTGGCAAACCGACGCATCGTTGGACTAAATCCTGCGCATCTGCCTGGGCCGTCGGCCAATAAATCCTGTACGGAAGGCCTTGCCTACAAGGGCCCGGGCTGCAGCATGGTGCCCACCCAGTCCGGCATGAATTTCAGCCAGGAGGTTTCGCCCTTCCTCTTCGGAGATACACCTTTGAAGGACTCATGTTGTGCTTTTCTTATATAGCTCTCCCTCATGGACTTTATAGGCTTTGGATCGCCGTACTATGCAACAAGCCTCACTTTGGTCTTCGGGGAGTTCTTTCCTAGTTAGGTAGGCTAGGAATGGTTTCGTCCACGGGGCGATAACCGCCATTATTTCATGGGCGGAGGGTGTTATCTCGTTGGCAAAGCCTCCGATTGTGTCAGAGTGTTCGGTGTCAGGCAGTGCGGTTGGGTCCGGATTGTTATTTCCGGACTCCCCATCCCATAGTACGGATGGCTTGAAAAACCGCCGCCTGGTTGTTATCTCGGGCTATATGATGAAATTCGAGCCCTTCGAACCGTGCTGACATTTTTAGGACAGCATTGCGGTACGCTGCCATTTTCGGATCTTTGGCATCAAAGTCTCCGTTTATTTGAGATATCGCGAGGTTCGAATCCCCGCGCACCTCTAGGCGTTTAATGCCCATGGAGACTGACATCCGGAGGCCGTGCACAAGGGCCTCGTATTCGGCTGCGTTGTTGGAGTCCGTATACATTATCTGAAGAACGTAGTGGACTGTGTCCCCGGTTGGGGACATCAGGAAGACGCCAGCCCCCAGGCCGGCCAACATTTCGGAGCCGTCAAAGTGCATGATCCAATTGGAGCATGCGCCGTACTCTTTAGGGAGTTTGGCTTCGGTCCATTCGGCCACGAAGTCGGCCAAAACCTGCGACTTAATAGCTCGTCGTGGCTTATAGGTTATGTCGAATGGAAGGAGCTCTATGGCCCATTTAGCAATCCGGCCCGTCGGTTCGAGGTTTTTTTTAATGTCGTTAAGAGGTACTTTGGAGGCTACCGTTATCGAACACTCTTGAAAGTAGTGTCGCAGCTTCCGGGATGCCATGAACACCGTGTATGCTATCTTTTGATAATGTGGGTACCGGGACTTGCACGGAGTTAGGACAGTGGACACATAGTAAACCGGTTTTGAAGAGGGAACCCGTGTCCGTCTGCTTCCGCTCGACGACGAGCACCGCTGACAACTTGATATGTTGCGGCGATATATAATAGCATTGGTTCGCCCATGTTGGGCGCGGCTAGGACCGGATTTGTTGCCAATATGGCTTTTATTTCTTCGAGTCCGCCGTGGCGGTATCCGTCCACTCGAAGTGTTCGGTGCGCCGGAGGAGGCGGTAAAGGGTAACGCCTTTTCTCCCGAACGGAAATAAAGCGGCTTAGAGCCGCTATGCATCGATCAATTTTTGTATTTGTTTGAGGTCTTTTGGAATATCCAATTGTGACAGAGCTCGGATCTTGGTTGGGTTTGCTTCAATTCCTCTACGGACACAAGGAATCCCAAGAGCTTTCCTACCGAACGCCGAAGACGCATTTTTCCGGATTGAGCTTAATGTCATATTTTCGGAGATTGTCGAATGTGAGCCTCAAGTCGTCTACTAGAGTTTCGACATGATTGGATTTGACGACCACATCATCTACATATGCTTCCACTGTTTTGCCAATCTAGTTTGCTAGACATGTCTTAATCATGCGCTGATATGTTGCGCCGGCGTTTTTGAGCCCGAAGGGCATTGTGTTGAAGCAGAATGGGTCGTATGGAGTGATGAATGTTGTTGCGGCTTGGTCTGGCTCCGCCATCTTGATTTGGTGGTAGCCGGAGTACGCGTCGAGGAACCACAATGAGTCATGTCCTGTCAGAAGCGTCGATAATTTGATCAATGCGAGGGAGGGGGAAGGGATCCTTTGGGCAAGCCTTATTAAGGTCTTTGAAATCAACACATAGGCGCCAGGATTTATCCTTCTTTGGTGCCATCACCAGATTTGCTAGCTAGTCCGGATGTTTTATATCTCTGATGAATCCGGCTTCCAGAAGTTTGGCTAGCTCCTCTCCCATGGCATGTCTCTTGGGTTCGGAAAAGCGCCGAAGAGCCTGTTTGACTGGCTTGAATCCTTTTAAGGTATTTAGGCTGTGCTCGGCCAGCCGACGTGGGATTCCTGGCATGTCTGAAGGGTGCCAGGCAAAAATGTCCCAGTTTTCTCGTAGAAATTCTCGTAGTGCGGCGTCTACATCAGGGTTTAATTGTGCCCCAATGGAGGCCGTCTTTGCAGGGTCCGTTGGGTGGACTTGGAATTTGACTATTTCATCTGCTGGTTTAAAAGAGGTGGACTTGGATCTTTTATCAAGTATCACATCGTCCCTGTTCACCGTGGAGTGCATCGCAGTGAGTTCCTCGGCCGCTAGGGCTTCGGATAGTGCCTCGAGGGCTAGTGCGGCTGTCTTGTTTTCGGCGCGGAGTGCTATGTTCGGATCACTAGCGAGAGTGATGATTCCGTTAGGTCCGGGCATTTTAAGCTTCATGTACCCATAATGGGGTATAGCTTGAAAAATTGTGAATGCCTCTCGCCCTAATAAAGCGTGATATCCGCTACTGAGCAGGGCCACTTGAAATGTGACCTCCTCGGACCTGTAATTGTTCGTGAGCGAACACTAAATCGATGTGATTTTTCCTGTGCGGCATGCTTCCCGGCTAGGGATTATTCCTGTAAAGGTTGTGCTGCTTCGCTCAATGCGGTTCTAGTCTATTTCCATTTTTCGGAGGGTTTCCTCGTAGATGAGGTTTAGTCCGCTGCCGCCATCCATGAGTACCTTAGTAAGGCGAAAAGTCATCCACTATTGGACCGAGGACCAATGCGGCCGGTGCTCGGGCTGTTCGAATTTGGGTTCGCCAACGGCATTAAAGGTAATAGCCGTGTCCTCCATGGATTTATTGTTGCTACTTGGTAGACTTCGCAAGGTTGCGGAGTGTTCGCTTCCGCATGTTATTTGATGCGAAAGTCTCAAGACTGTTAATACCGCATCGGTGTTGCTGGGCTGGGATTCTGAGGCTAGAAGCTCTTCGCCACTTTTGGCCACCTGCCGTAGTATCCAACATGCTCGAAGGCTATTAGTTGGAATGGCGCCCTCTGTGCTATGAATTTTGCAGGGTCCGTTTAGCCAACCCTCCAGTATGGTTCCGTGCCCTTTAGGGGGTTTTTGTTTTTTGATGTTTAACCCAGGTGCTTGGTGATGATGCACCCTTTTATTTCGGACTAGGGCTGTATTCGGGGCCGGATTATCCCAAAATTTACTTTCGGTTTTCCAAGCACTCTCCATCGCACAGTACTTTTGTACTATGGTCACCAAGTCAGCAAAGCGTGTAATTTCACGACGACTTATGGCGTTTAGGATTCCCTTGTCCGTGCAATTATTGCAGAAAAGTGAGATTGCGTCCTCCTCTCGGTAGTCCTTCATCCTGTCCATAACCAGGAGGAATCGCCCGATAATGATGTCTTGTTTCAGCGGCTCTTGCCGAATTTGGGATAGATCGCTAAAGTTTGGGTGGGCGGGTGGAACTAGATCTGGAACCCGTCCAATTTAAGACTCGAGGGCGAGAAGCTTCGAACTTGGAAGTTTTGATTTTGAATGCTATCCAATGAATCCAACCCGTCACCGACTTTAAGTTCAGGGCTTGATCGACATCCGTCCCTCTGCGGGAATCCGGCATGGAGGGATCGGGAATCCGGACGTAGCTAGTCCTTAAGATAGAAGAAGAATCACCGTATTGCTCCTCTACCACAGCAACATGATGGGTAGCCTGGGGAGAGTTGATCTCTCTCAGATCGGTTTTAGGCCCGATCTGGTCGTAGTCTGTGGCGACTCCCAGGGCGGCGATGCGATCCAAGAGCTCGTTTACGGAGGAGAGCTCGATCGGATCTAACTTCTCGGCAAGTTCCGAGTTAACGTGAAGATTGGTTTCGATGACCCGAGAAGTCATCGTCGGTGCCGAATCGAACCGGGCGGTCATAAGAAAACCACCTAACCAAAGAGTCTGACCAGTGGACAAGGCTCCTTTGGCGATAGTATCGTCTTTAAAGACGGGATGAGGCATAGTTCTTGACGGCAACGACACAGAGGAACTCTCAATGAAAGCACCAATGTCGGTGTCAAAACCGGCGGATCTCGGGTAGGGGGTCCCGAATTGTGCGTCTAGGCGGATGGTAAGAGGAGACAAGGGACACGATGTTTTTACCCAGGTTCGGGCCCTCTCGATGGAGGTAATACCCTACTCCTGCTTGATTAATATTGATGATATGGGTAGTACAAGAGTAGATCTACCACGAGATCAGAGAGGCTAAACCCTAGAAGTTAGCCTATGGTATGATTGTTGTTCGTCTTACGGACTAAAACCCTTCGGTTTATATAGACACCGAATAGGGTTAGGGTTACACAGAGTCGGTTACAATGGTAGGAAATCTACATATCCGTATCGCCAAGCTTGCCTTCCACGCCAAGGAAAGTCCTATCCGGACAAGGGACGAAGTCTTCAATCTTGTATCTTCATAGTCCAGGAGTCCGGCCAAAGATGATAGTTCGGCTATCCGGACACCCCCTAGTCCAGGACTCCCTCACCCCACCACCACAAATTTTAGTAGTCTGTAGGATCATATTCTTGTGTGTTTCTATTGCTGCTAACCATGGCAGGACCACAAGCCGGCGAGATTGACTCGAAGAACATGACGAAGAAAGACATTCATGATAAATTTTAGCAAATGTTGAGTCAACAGGTGGAAGATGTGATGGCCAGCTTTCCAAATGCACTTGAGAGGATGGATGACATTGAGAAGACAATTGACACCAAGTTGCACACCAAGTTCGATGCAGTACTTGCACGTCTACCACAGCCACCATGCCCATCTACTACACCATTGCAACAACATCAACAACCACCTCCACGCCGCGATCCAGCAGGGCAAGCGCAGTGTGTTCCTCTTGAGCCAGGACAAACTTCTAGTGCCACTGCTACTGACGTTGATGCTTCTATAGCTCTTGCTGCTACTGCAGAGGTGGAGGACTATTACGTGGATGAGGTTGATCAAAATCAGAACTACGTGCAACCACCGGCACCAGCAGTACCACCACTACCAGTTCGACCTCATGCATATAATCGCAACGGTAGGGCTACAACACCACCTCAGGTACGAGATTATCACCATATTCCTAAACTAAAATTGAATATTCCATCATTTGAGGGTAGATGCATTCCTGATGTATATCTTACTTGGGAGTTAGAAACTGAACAACGTTTCACATGCTTACAATATCCTGAGGAAAGACGTGTTGCTGCTGTTGTTTGTGAATTCACTAGTTTTGCTTCTATTTGGTGGTCTGGACATTGTCGATTATATCATGATAATATCCCTACTTCTTGGGCTGCTTCGAAAACTGTTATGTGTACTCGTTGGGTTCCACCATATTATCAACGTGAATTACTTCAAAAACTGCAGCGTTTGAGACAAGGAAAAAATTCTATAGAGGAGTATTATTAGGAATTACAAACTGGCATGATTAGATGTGGTATTGTTGAGGATAATGAAGCTATGCTTGCACGTTTTATGGGTGGATCAAATAAAGAGTTTCAGACCATTTTAGAGTATAAGGAATATAAAAATATCACTCGTTTATTCCATCTTGCTTGCAAAGCTGAACGTGTAGTGCAGGATCGACAGACATTGGCGCGGACTAACTTTTCTACAGGTCGAACTTCATCCTGGACACCGCGTGCATCCTCTACTTCCGCATGTTTTGCTACACCAGCACTTCCGTCAGCTGCCACCTCGAGTCGTGATACAATAAAGCAGGCACAACCACCACTATCTGCCAAGAGCACGCCTGCCGGGCCTGCACAGAGCTCTTCTTCATCCATGGCATCAACAGGGAACCCACATGATATTATTTGTCGTCGTCGAAGGGTAGAGGTCATGATGCGAGAGAATGCCAATCTCCACGTGTTATGATTGCTACTGAGGATGGTGGGTATGAGTCCGCTAGTGTAACGCCCTCGGTGCGGCTATATCTCCCACGTGTCGAAGCACGACTTAGAGGCATAACCACATTGAAAGCAATGTCGCAAGTGAGGTAATCTTCACACAACCCATGTAATACATAAGGGAAAAAGATACATAGTTGCCTTACAGTCGCCACTTCACACAATACATAAATAAACATCCATCATCCAGAATACACTCAAGGTCCGACTACGGAACCAAAATAAAAGAAGATACCCCAAATGCTACACAGATCCCCGATCGACCCAACCGGCTCCACTCATCGATCATCGTGAAAAGACACATAGTAACGACCACGTTCCTCATCGAACTCCCACTTGAGCTCGGGTTGCGTCACCTGCACTGGCATCGTCGGCACCTGCAACTGTTTTGGTAGAATCTGTGAGTCACGGGACTCAGCAATCTCACACCCGCGAGATCAAGACTATTTAAGCTTATAGGAAGGACAGAGTTGTGAGGTGGAGCTGCAGCAAGCGACTAGCATATATGGTGGCTACATTCGCAAAAGAGAGCGAGAAGAGAAGCAAAGCACGGTCGTGAAGCTAGTAGCGATCAAGAAGTGATCCTGAACTAATTACGTCAAACATAACTCCAACACCGTGTTCACGTCCGGTACTCAGCCTAGAAGAGAACATCACTGTTACACACTCGGTTGATGTGTATTTTAATTAAGGTCAACTTCGGGTTTTCTACAACCGGACATTAACAAAATCCCATCTGCCTCATAATCATGGCACGGCTTTCGAAAGATAATACCCTGCAGGGTGTCCCAACTTAGCCCATTATAAGCTCTCACGGTCAACGAAGGATATTCCTTCTACCGAAGACCCGATCGATCTCGGAATCCCGGACTACAAGACATTTCGACAAAGAATAAAACAAGACCAGCAAAGCCGCCCGATTGTGCCGACAAATCCCGATAGGAGCTGCACATATCTCGTTCTCGTGGCACATCCGGATGAGCAGTCCGTACAACTAAAACCAGACCTCAAGTTTCCTTGAGGGGGCGCTGCACAGGGCTCTAGTTCGGGCCAGCACTCGAAGGAGCACTGGTCCGGGGGGTTTAAAATAAAGATGACCCTCGGGTTCGCGAAAACTCGGGGGAAAAAGGCTTAGGTGGCAAATGGTAAGACCAACGTTGGGCCTTGCTGGAGGAGTCTTATTCAAAGCGAACTGTCAAGGGGGTCCCATAAATCACCCAAACGTGTAAGGAACGCAAAATCAAGGAACATAACACCGGTATGACGGAAACTAGGGTGGCAAGAGTGGAACAAAACACTGTGCATAAGGCCGAGCCTCCCACCCTTTACCAAGTATATAGATGCATTAATTATAGCAGATAATATTGTGATATCCCCAACAAGTAAACATGTTCCAATAAGGAACAACATCTCCATGTTCCAACAAGGAACAAACTTCATCTTCACCTGCAACTAGCAACGCTAAAAGAGGGGCTGAGCAAAGCGGTAACATAAACAATCAACGGTTTGCTAGGAAAGGATGGTTAGAGGTTTGACATGGCAATATGGGTGGCATGATATAGCAAGTGATAGGCATCGTAGCATAGGCATAGCAAAAGAGCGAGCAACTATCATAGCAAAGATAGAAGTGATTTCGAGGGTACGGTCATCTTGCCTGCAAAGTTCTCAGAGTTGTCGAAAGCTTGATCCTCGTAAGCGTTCTCACCAGGTTCCTCGTTCCGTGCACTCGCCTCCGGCTCTATCCAAAGCAAGAACACAAGCAAAGGAACCATAATAAATCACGGTGCAATGCACAAGCAACATGATGCAAAACATGACATGATATGCGAGATGTGATATGCAATGCGTATGCGTGCTCCGGAAGGAAAATGATGAACCAGGCATCAACTTGGAAAACCAAGTATACCGCTGGAAAGATGAGATGATTTCGGTTGAAATCGATATAAAGATCACCGGAATCGGATGCACGGTTTGCAAATGACAAGCAAAACAAAAATGGCACAAATCTGCCATTAACAGCATGATACCACATAGCAAGCAACAAGAAATTAAGCTACTGCACCCAGACGTACCAGAGAAGCATATGGCAGTGATCTACTCAAGATGCTTGACAAAAGATGAACACTGAGGGAAATTACTGAATGGCAAAAGTGCAAAATATATCAGCTTCACAGACTTAGGGAAATTACTGAACATGGCAAAATCAGCATCAGGAGGCAATGTTCAGAGCAAGCAAACGACATGCTACAAGAACTTATAATAGCAAAACGAGGCACGACATGAATCTACTCAAAGCATAGAACAAAAGTCCTTTAATGACCATGAGCCAAAAGGGATCAGAAAATATAATAACACCCATGTAAATATAACAAGTTTCGTTAACAGATTCAGCAACAGGGCATGACAAACAGATAACAAGTAGGCATGTTTAAGAGCTTGATGCACTCACTACAGAGCATTACAAGATAAACTAAGCATACATATATCAAGAAGACATGGCATAGAAGATATACATGGAAAGAACAACATCATAGCATACACGGATCAACTACAACAACCTTGGCAAAATTGAATAACATGTAAACAATCTGCCAGGAAACATTTTATAGCAAAAAGTAGAGCTCGATTGACTCAAACTATAGCACTCAATAATTGCAAACAAGGGCATGGATGGATAGAGCATAACCATATGTGCAAAACATCCTTGCTAAATCACATCATAACAGGTCCAAACAAGCATGGCAAAAGTGCAAAATATATCAGCTTCACAGACTTAGGGAAATTACTGAACATGGCAAAATCAGCATCAGGAGGCAATGTTCAGAGCAAGCAAACGACATGGTACATGAACTTATAATAGCAAAACGAGGCACGGAATGAATCTACTCAAAGCATAGAACAAAAGTCCTTTAATGACCATGAGCCAAAAGGATCAGAAAATATAATAACACCCATGTAAATATAACAAGTTTCGTTAACAGATTCAGCAACAGGGCATGACAAAACAGATAACAAGTAGACATGTTTAAGAGCTTGATGCACTCACTATAGAGCATTACAAGATAAACTAAGCATACATATATGAAGAAGACATGGCATAGAAGATATACATGGCAAGAACAACATCATAGCATACAAGGATCAACTACAACAAATTTGGCAAAATTGAATAACATGTAAACAATCTACCAGGAAACATTTTATAGCAAAAGTAGAGCTCGATTGACTCAAGTTATAGCACTCAATAATTGCAAACAAGGGCATCGATGGATAGAGCATAACCATATGTGCAAAACATACTTACTTAAGTATCTCAAAATATGCATGGATCTCTCGGTAGCATCAAGTTAACATGGCATAAAAATATCAGCAAAACAGGGGCTGAAATCAGCAACATCAGGAAGCCTAGTTTGCATGCTTGTGCTAGTGACCACAGAGATCACAAAAATACATAGAATACATCCCTGGAAATATGGCATGGCATATTACAAAACACATGTAGGACTCAAATTCATAGGATGCACACATTAATCATGGCAAAAATGACAAAAGTGTATGTTCTGTTAAGAATCTGAAACTAACATCACATAGCCCTCTTCCAACAGAATTTAGGGCATCAAGATGAGCTCAACTGAAAATGGTGCAGCGAGCTGAAATGATCTACCCTTCGAGGCGAACATTTCGGTATGCTATACGCCCCAAACGGAGCCACAGGTGCGGAGTTATGGCATGAAGAAAATGCAACAAATTATCACAGAATTAAAGACTTAGATGGATTCGGGGGGAAGGAGAAAGTCAACCCCGATCTAGATTCGATCGGATCCGAGGCGGGATCGAGGCGGCCGGCGGCGTGGGGGCTCGGGCCGGAGTAGGAGAGGCCGGGGCCGGGCTGGCGGCGCCGGGCGGCGACGGCGGGCGCCGCGATCATGAAGCGGAGGCGGCGGAGGCCGGAGGCGCGGGCGGCCGGGCGAGGCGACGGCGGGCCGGGCCGAGGCGGCGGAGGGCGAGGCGGGCGCTGGCTGGGACGCGCCCGGAGGCGACGGCGATCTGCCGGAGGGTTTCGCCTGACCTCGGGCGGCGGCGAGCGGGCGCGGCGCCCACGTGGCGAAAGTGGCCGGCGACGGCAAGCGGGACGTGTCCGCCTATTCTCGACGCTGCCCCGGGCGCGGAGAGGAGCGGGCTAGGGTTTGGAGGAGGATTGATCCAAAATTCGGGAGGGGGGTGTTTTATAGGTAGATGGACCTAGGAAGCTCCAAATGGAGTGCGGTTTTCGCCCACACGATCGTGATCCGACGACGGAGAGCATGGAAGTGACTTAGATGGGTTATTGGGCTGTTTTGGAGGAGTGTTGGGCTGCAACTTAAAAGAGGTCTTTGCGAGAGTGCGGTTAACCGTTGGAGTACCAAACGAGCTCCAAATGACCCGAAACTTGACAGGTGGTCTACCGGTGGTGTACCAAGGCCAATTGACAAACCTCGGTCCATTCCGAGAAAGTTTAGTACCCGCTCACGGAAAAACGTAAAAGGGGACGCCGGGGAACATAGGAGTGCCGTATTGCAAAACGGACAACGGGGAAAATGCTCGGAATCATGAGACGAACACGTATGCAAAAGAGATGCACATGATGACATGATATGAAATGCATGACATGGAAAAAATGCAAAATTGAAGAAAAACCCAACCACGGAGGGAATATCATATCACAATGCCGAAAATGGCAAGAGTTGGAGTTGCAAATATGGAAAGTTACATCCGGGGTGTTACAACACTCCACCACTACAAGAGGATCTCGTCCCGAGATCTAGGACTGAAAGAACTCCGGATATTCGGAACGGAGGTGATCCTCGCGCTCCCTGTGTGGCTTCTCGGTCGGAATGGTGTGACCACTTCACTTTCAGGAATTTGATTGACTTGTTGCGAGTCTTGCGCTCGGTTTCTTCAAGAATAGCAACGGGTGCTCATGATAAGAGAGATTTTCTTGGAGGTCAATCTCTTGAAGTTGATAGTGCGTTCAGAGTCTTGAAGCACTTGCGGTTGTGACACGTGAAACACGTCGTGCACATTTGGCGGTTGGACGGAAGCTCAAGTTGATAGGCGAGATCGCCTCTTTTGCCAATGATCTTGAAAGGACCCACGTATCTAGGGGCAAGCTTCCCTTTGATACCGAAGCGACGAGTGCCTTTCATTGGAGAGTCGGAGGTAGACATGGTCTCCGATTTCAAAAGCCACATCACGGTGCTTGCCATCATAATAGCTCTTCCGGGCGCGATTGCGGCTTTGAGATTCTCACGAATGACTTTGCACATTTCTTCGGCTTCTGTGATCAAGTCGTTACCAAGAAGTTGGCGTTCACCTGTCTCAGACCAATTGAGAGGAGTACGGCACTTTCTGCCATAGAGAATTTCGAATGGGGCCTTGCCCGAACTCGCTTGGAAGCTCTTGTTGTAGGAGAAATCGGCATATGGAAGACAATCTTCCCACTTCATACCGAAAGAAATGACACAAGCCCTGAGCATATCTTCAAGGATTTGATTGACTCGCTCGACTTGGCCACTTGTTTGAGGGTGGAAAGCTGTCGAAACGAATGTTGGTGCCCATGGCCTTACGAAAAGAATCCCAAAACTTGGAGGTAAAGATGCTGCCACGGTCTGAAGAGATCAATTGTGGAATGCCGTGCAAGGAGACAATTTCGAGGTGTATAGCTCGCCAACCGAGCTGCTGTGATGGATTCTTTGATAGGAAGAAAATGAGCCACTTTAGTAAGCTTGTCAATGACAACGAAGATAGCATCATTTCCACGCTTGGACTTTGGAAATCCAGTCACGAAGTCCATTTCAATATGATCAAACTTCCATTACGGACTAGCAAGAGGTTGGAGGAGACCAGCTGGTCTTTGGTGTTCTGCTTTCACTCTTCTCGCAGACATCACACTCATTCACGAATTGAGCAATTTCTCGCTTCATTCGAGTCCACCAATATGACTGCTTGAGGTCATGGTACATCTTCGCATTTCCGGGATGAATGGATAGAAGGGAATTGTGCGCCTCGTTCATAATGACTTTACGTAGATCACCCTTTGGAACCACAATCTGGTCCTCGAAGAAAAGAGTATCTTTGTCATCAATGTGGAAGCACTTGTACTTGGAAATGCCCTTGTCGATACCACGTTTCACCTTTTTCACCATGGTATCCAGGAGTTGAGCCTCACGAATCTGATCTTCCAAAGTAGGAGAGATTATGAGGTTGGCAAGAAAGCCTTGAGGAACAACTTGAAGATTCAGCTATGGAAAGCTTCACAAAGATCCGGTTGGAAGGGCTTGAGGATTAAACTGCAAAGTAAGCCTTCCTGCTCAAAGCATCTGCAATGACATTGGCCTTGCCCGGAGTATATTCGATACTTGGGTTGTACTCTTGAATCATTTCGACCCATCGAGTTTGCCTCAGGTTGAGGTTGGGTTGAGTGAAGATATACTTGAGGCTCTTGTGATCGGTGAAAATGTCCACTTTCCTTCCCAACAAGAGATGTCTCCATGTTATCAATGCATGGACAATCGCCGCCAACTCAAGATCGTGAGTGGGGTAGTTCTTTTCGTTGGGCTTCAAATGACGAGAGGTATAGGCCACAACTCTCTTCTCTTGCATTAACACAAAGACCGAGACCTTGAAGAGAAGCATCACGTAAAACTTCAATGGCTTTGATTCATCAGGAGGAGTCAAGACAGAGCTGTGACGAGTTTCTCTTTGAGAGTATTGAAAGCAACGTCACACTCGGGGAGACCGGACATACTTCACATGCTTCTGGAGGAGGTTGGAAAGAGGCTTTGCAATCTTGGAGAAGTTCTCAACGAATCTTCGGCAATAGCTTGCAAGACCAAGAAAACTGCGGAGCTGCTTGACATTCTGAGGAGGTTCCCAATTCACAACTGCGGACACCTTCTCGGGATTAACAGCGATGCCCTTGGCGGAGATGATGTGACCAAGGTAAAGAACTTCATCAAGCCAAAATTCACATTTAGAAAACTTCGCATAGAATTGATACTCTCTGAGCTTGTCTAGCACAATCGCAAATGTTTGGCATGATCCTTCTTATTCTTGGAGAAGACCAAAATATCATCAAGATAGACCAAGACGAATTCATTGGTGTAGGGGTTGAAGATGAAGTTCATCATTCGAGAGAATGTTGGAGGAGCATTGACAAGGCCGAAAGACATGACAGTATATTCATAAGAACCAAAGCTTGTTATGAATGTCGTCTTGGGAATATCTTGTTCACGAATGCGAATTTGATGATAACCCATCTGAAGGTCAAGCTTGGAGAACACTGTAGCACCTTTGAGTTGCTCGAAAAGCTCATTGATGTTAGGAAGTGGATACTTGTTCTTGATTGTCTTCTTATTCAATGGACGGTAATCGACGCAAAGTCGGTCCGTGCCATCCTTCTTCCGGACAAAAAGAACACCACAACCCCAAGGAGATGAACTCGGTCTGATCAAACCCAGACGCTCTTGTTCATCGAGCTGCTTCTTCAATTCCTTCAGCTCATTAGGTCCCAGCTTGTATGGACGCTTGCAAACGGGTTCTGTGCCATACTCAAGATCGATAACGAATTCAACTGGCCGGTGAGGAGGCATACCCGGAAGCTCTTCTGGAAAGACATCTTGGTACTCACAAACGACTGGAATCTGAGAGATAGCATCCAATTCGCCCTTCTCATTGAGAGAAAACAACCGAATGGTTTCATCACGAGCGGCATAGATGATCACATCATTAGAAGAGTGAGTCAATTGAATTTCCATGGCAGCACAATCAAGCTGAGCTTTGTGCTGAGAAAGCCAGTCCATCCCAAGAATAAGATCAATATCCGAGTCACCAAGAACAATTGGTTTAGCCAGAAATCTATAGTCGCCCATCTTGATACCGACATTCGGAACCAAAACTCGAGAATTCAATTGCCTAGCCGGAGAAACAATAGACAAAGGTCTCGGCAATGCTTGAGTAACCAAATCATGCATAGCCACAAAAGGTCTTGAGATGAAAGAATGCAATGCACCAAAGATCAAATAAGACTTTTGCAGGAATATCATTAACTGAGAGATTACCCATTATCACATCAGTAGATTCTTCCGCTTGAGCTGCATTCATCATATTCACCTTGGCATGCTTTGGATTATGCTTGACCACTGCATTGCTGGAAGATTTCACAGGAGGAGGAGGCGGAAGGCGCCTTTGGTTGAAGCACTTGTTCGCATAGTGACCTTTTCACGACATTTGTTGCAAGTCACCTCACGAGAGCGGACGGTGATAAGGAGCATTTGACCTTGGAGCTTCAGAATTAGACTTGTTACGATAGCCTGGGTTGGGCGGGTGGGAAGATCCACGACCACTGCGTTCTTCCGCTGATAAGGCCGACGGAACGGAGGAGGAGGAAGATAGAACTTCGCTGCTTAGCTGCCACTTGAGAGGAAGAAGAAGACTGAATCGCATCCCGATTCTCTTCTTAGAAGCCTCACATTTGAGCTGGGCAGCTTCTTGCTTCAGTGCCATGTTGTAGAATTCATCATACTTTTACGGCTCAAAAAGCACGAGAGCTAATTGCAGATCTTCTCTCGAGACCACCTCTGAATTGATTGATCATACTCTTTTCATCAGGGACGTCTTGCTTAGCAAAGCGAGCGAGTTTCTGGAACTGGATATTGTATTGATACACAGACATGTTGCCTTGCTTGAGATTGCGAAACTCCTCACGCTTGCTCTCAACAACACTTTTCGGAATGTGGTGAGCTCTGAAGTCTCGGCGGAACTCATCCCAGGTAATGACACGACCTCCTCTGGAATCTTTGTATTCTTTGGAACCACTCAGCAGCTTGGTCCTTGAGTTGAAATGAAGCAAACTTGACAAAGTCCTCGTGTCCGACATTGCTGCATTCAAAATGTTTGCAGATGTCCACAAGCCAATCGTCGGCGTCTGTGGCCTCGGCTACGTAAACCGAAAGACTTCGGCTGATTAGCGAGGAACTGATTGAGGGTAGCAAAGTGCGGCTGGTTGTTGCCTTGACCTTGACTGCCTTGCCCTTTGGGTACGCTCTTGCAAGAGTTGCAAAATCATCTCGAGCATTGGCATTGGTGGCTGCCATGATAGCTTGCCATGCCTCCGGAGGCGGAGGTGGAGGTGGAGGGTCTGGCCGACTCTCATCATTGCGATCCGGATTCAGACGTTGGCGGAGCCATCTGAAGAGGGTGACATCCGTTAGCACTTTGATAGACAGATAGACAAGTTGAATCAACGGATAGAAATTGCAACACATAGTCTTCACAATAAACATTCGAACAAGGATGAACGAATGAATTCCAAAAGCTAATATCACACGTCCATTAAGGTGAGAAGCCACTTGATTAAGGGTTGATGAAAAAATAACAAGGTACGACTGGAATAAATAAGTGGTAAGGATTACCCAATCACAAACCAAATATCTCAAGGGAAGAAATGCTAGGAGCTACTTGAATCCCACCTATAAACTCGAAACTTTACGGTTATGCAATCTGGTGTTGGGGATACAGGGACACAAAATATATCACCCAAACTAACAATACCTAGATCCAAATTGTATCCATCCGTCAACACATAACCAAGAAACCTTCGGAAATCGTGGTACCTCGACCTTGAAAAGCATCCGTTATACGAGTCATGGCAATACTCGAGCTCGCCTGATCTTTGGGTTATCGGGTTATCTCACCAACAACTGCAGAAAAGAGATTTTCGATGTCGGCAAATCTCGTGTATTCCAGAACTGCAACGATAAAATTGTGACGACAACACCTCGGAGCTCAACTCCACGGGACACCGCCACAACCCCTAAATGTCGAGGCACCAAGAACAATGTTCTCGCCACAAAACCATCGAACGATCCCAAGATACCCGCGTGATCCTAAAAATTTTTTTAGTGAAATTTGAGGAGAGGAGAGTCAAAACTTCACGTCAGGAGACCTCACCAGAGCGACGAAGGACCGGGGAGTAAAAAGAATCCTACTCTCCGATATATATAATCCTAAGACTCAAAACATTTTTTCTAGACTCAACAACGCCAAAGAAACAATCAGCGAGGGCTCCTAAGTCGGGATGGCTCTAATTACCAACTTGTAACGCCTCGATGCGGCTATATCTCCCACGTGTCGAAGCACGACTTAGAGGCATAACCGCATTGAAAGCAATGTCGCAAATGAGGTAATCTTCACACAACCCATGTAATACATAAGGAAAAAGATACATAGTTGGCTTACAAATGCCACTTCACACAATACATAAATAAACATCCATCATCGAGAATACACTCAAGGTCCGACTATGGAACCAAAATAAAAGAAGATACCCCAAATGCTACACAGATCCCGATCGACCCAACTGGGCTCCACTATCGATCATCAGGAAAAGACACATAGTAACGACCACGTTCCTCATCGAACTCCCACTTGAGCTCGGTTCGTCAGGCCACTGACCGGCATCGTCGGCACTGCAACTGTTTTGGTAAAATCTGTGAGTCACGGGGACTCCAGCAATCTCACACCCGCGAGATCAAGACTATTTAAGCTTATAGGAAGGACAGAGTTGTGAGGTGGAGCTGCGCAGAAGTTTACTCAGCATATATGGTGGCTACATTCGCAAAAGAGAGCGAGAAGAGAAGCAAAGCACGGTCGTGAAGCTAGTAGCGATCAAGAAGTGATCCTGAACTACTTACGTCAAACATAACTCCAACATCGTGTTCACTTCCCGGACTCACGAGAAGAGACCATCACGGTTACACACGCGGTTGATGTGTATTTTAATTAAGGTCAACTTCGGGTTTTCTACAACCGGACATTAACAAAATCCCATACGCCTCATAACCGCAAGGAACGGCTTTGAAAGATAATACCCTGCAGGGTGTCCCAACTTAGCCCATTATAAGCTCTCACGGTCAACGAAGGATATTCCTTCTACCGGAAGACCCGATCGATCTCGAATCCCGGACTACAAGACATTTCGACAGCAATAAAACAAGACCAGCAAAGCCGCCCGATTGTGCCGACAAATCCCGATAGGAGCTGCACATATCTCGTTCTCGTGGCACATCCGGATGAGCAGTCCGTTACAACTAAAACCAGACCTCAAGTTTCCTTGAGGGGCGCTACATGGGGCTCTAGTTCGGCCAGCACTCGAAGGAGCACTGGTCCGGGGTTTAAAATAAAGATGACCCTCGGGCTCGCGAAAACCCGGGGAAAAAGGCTTAGGTGGCAAATGGTAAGACCAATGTTGGGCCTTCTTTGGAGGAGTCTTATTCAAAGCGAACTGTCAAGGGGTCCCATAAATCACCCAAACGTGTAAGGAACGCCAAATCAAGGAACATAACACCGGTATGACGGAAACTAGGGTGGCAAGAGTGGAACAAAACACTGTGCATAAGGCCGAGCCTCCCACCCTTTACCAAGTATATAGATGCATTAATTATAGCAGATAATATTGTGATATCCCCAACAAGTAAACATGTTCCAATAAGGAACAACATCTCCATGTTCCAACAAGGAACAAACTTCATCTTCACCGCAACTAGCAACGCTTAAAAGAGGGCCGAGCAAAGCGGTAACATAGCCAATCAACGGTTTGCTAGGAAAGGATGGTTAGAGGTTTGACATGGCAATATGGGTGGCATGATATAGCAAGTGATAGGCATCGTAGCATAGGCATAGCAAAAGAGCGAGCAACTATCATAGCAAAGATAGAAGTGATTTCGAGGGTACGGTCATCTTGCCTGCAAAGTTCTCAGAGTTGTCGAAAGCTTGATCCTCGTAAGCGTTCTCACCAGGTTCCTTGTTCACGTACTCGTCTCCCGGTTCTACCCAAAGCAAGAACACAAGCAAAGGAACCATAATAAATCACGGTGCAATGCACAAGCAACATGATGCAAAACATGACATGATATGCGAGATGTGATATGCAATGCGTATGCGTGCTCCGGAAGGAAAATGATGAACCAGGCATCAACTTGGAAAACCAAGTATGCCGCTGGAAAGATGGGATGATTTCGGTTGAAATCGATATAAAGATCACCGGAATCGGATGCACGGTTTGCAAATGACAAGCAAAACAAGAATGGCACAAATCTGCTATTAACAGCATGATAATACATAGCAAGCAACAAGAAATTAAGCTACTGCACCCAAACGTACCAGAAAAGCTTATAGCAGTGATCTACTCAAGATGCTTGACAAAAGATGAACACTGAACTACGGCTAAATCACATCATAACAGGTCCAAACAAGCATGACAAAAGTGCAAAATATATCAGCTTCACAGACTTAGGGAAATTACTGAACATGGCAAAATCAGCATCAGGAGGCAATGTTCAGAGTAAGGAAACGACATGCTACAGGAACTTATAATAGCAAAACGAGGCACTGCATGAATCTACCCAAAGCATAGAACAAAAGTCCTTTAATGACCATGAGCCAAAAGGATCAGAAAATATAATAACACCCATGTAAATATAACAAGTTTCGTTAACAGATTCAGCAACAGGGCATGACAAACAGATAACAAGTAGGCATGTTTAAGAGCTTGATGCACTCACTACAGAGCATTACAAGATAAACTAAGCATACATATATCAAGAAGACATGGCATAGAAGATATACATGGAAAGAACAACATCATAGCATACACGGATCAACTACAACAACCTTGGCAAAATTGAATAACATGTAAACAATCTGCCAGGAAACATTTTATAGCAAAAGTAGAGCTCGATTGACTCAAACTATAGCACTCAATAATTGCAAACAAGGGCATGGATGGATAGAGCATAACCATATGTGCAAAACATCCTTGCTAAATCACATCATAACAGGTCCAAACAAGCATGGCAAAAGTGCAAAATATATCAGCTTCACAGACTTAGGGAAATTACTGAACATGGCAAAATCAGCATCAGGAGGCAATGTTCAGAGCAAGCAAACGACATGGTACATGAACTTATAATAGCAAAACGAGGCACGGAATGAATCTACTCAAAGCATAGAACAAAAGTCCTTTAATGACCATGAGCCAAAAGGGATCAGAAAATATAATAACACCCATGTCAATATAGCAAGTTTCGTTAACAGATTCAGCAACAGGGCATGACAAAACAGATAACAAGTAGACATGTTTAAGAGCTTGATGCACTCACTACAGAGCATTACAAGATAAACTAAGCATACATATATGAAGAAGACATGGCATAGAAGATATACATGGCAAGAACAACATCATAGCATACAAGGATCAACTACAACAAATTTGGCAAAATTGAATAACATGTAAACAATCTACCAGGAAACATTTTATAGCAAAAGTACAGCTCGATTGACTCAAGTTATAGCACTCAATAATTGCAAACAAGGGCATCGATGGATAGAGCATAACCATATGTGCAAAACATACTTACTTAAGTATCTCAAAATATGCATGGATCTCTCGGTAGCATCAAGTTAACATGGCATAAAAATATCAGCAAAACAGGGGCTGAAATCAGCAACATCAGGAAGCCTAGTTTGCATGCTTGTGCTAGTGACCACAGAGATCACAAAAATACATAGAATACATCCCTGGAAATATGGCATGGCATATTACAAAACACATGTAGGACTCAAATTCATAGGATGCACACGTTGATCATGGCAAAAATGACAAAAGTGCATGTTCTGTTAAGAATCTGAAACTAACATCACATAGCCCTCTTCCAACAGCATTTAGAGCATCAAAATGAGCTCAAATGAAAATGATTCAATAAGATGAAATGATATACTCTTCGAGGCGAACATCCCGGTATGCTATACGCCCCAAACGGAGCCACAGGTGCAGAGTTATGGCATGAAGAAAATGCAACAAATTATCACAGAATTAAAGACTTAGATGGATTCGGGGGGAAGGAGTAAGTCAACCCCGATCTAGATCTGATCGGATCCGAGGCGGGATCGAGGCGGCTGGCGGCGTGGGGGCTCGGGCCGGAGGAGGAGAGGCCGGGGCCGGCCGGGCGGCGACGGCGGGCGCCGCGATCATGAAGCGGAGGCGGCGGAGGTCGGGCGCGGCGGCTTTGCCGGTCATGGGCGGCCGCCGGTGGTTTGGGAGTGGCGCTGCCGGGCGGCGGGCGGCCGGGCGAGGCGACGGCGGGGCAGCCGAGGCGGCGGAGGGCGACGGCGGGGCACGGCGGACGCGAGGCGGCGGCGATCGGGCCGGAGGGTTTCGCCCGGCCGGGCGCGCTGGGGCGGCGGGCGGGCGCGGCGCCACGCAGCGTGGCAGCGTACGGGCGGCGGCGGGACGTGTCCGCCTAGTCCGACGCGTCCGGGCGCGAGAGGAGCGGGCTAGGGTTTGGAGGAGGATTGATCCAAAATTGGGGAGGGGTGTTTTATAGGTAGAAGGAGCTAGGAAGCTCCAAATGGAGTGCGGTTTTACCACACGATCGTGATCCGACGACGGAGAGCATGGAGGGGAGTTAGATGGGTTATTGGGCTGTTTTGAAGCGGTGTTGGGCTGCAACTTAAAAGAGGCCTTTGCGAGTGCGGTTAACCGTTGGAGTACCAAACGAGCTCCAAATGACCCGAAACTTGACAGGTGGTCTACCGGTGGTGTACCAAGGCCACTTGACAAACCTCGGTCCATTCCGAGAAAGTTTAGTACCCGCTCACGGAAAAACGTAAAAGGGGACGCCGGGGGACATAGGAGTGCCGGATTGCAAAACGGACAACGGGGAAAATGCTCGGAATCATGAGACGAACACGTATGCAAAAGAGATGCACATGATGACATGATATGAAATGCATGACATGGACAAAATGCAAAAATGAAGAAAAACCCAACCACGGAGGGAATATCATATCACAATGCCGAAAATGGCAAGAGTTGGAGTTGCAAATATGGAAAGTTACATCCGGGGTGTTACAGCTAGTGACTATGATGAGGAAACTTTGGCTCTTATTACAATTGAAGAACATGGTGGAGATGATTCTGATCATGAGACGCGATGCATGGCTGCTGAAGATGCTGACATGTATGAAAGTTTAGTTGCTCAACATGTTTTGTATGTGCAGGTCACACAAGCTGAGCAAAATCAGTGGCATAATTTATTTCATACAAAGAGAGTTGTGAAGAAACGTTGTGTTTGCGTCATCATAGATGGAGGGAGCTGCAACAACTTTGCTAGCATGGAGATGGTGGAGAAGCTATCTCTCACAACAAGACCACATCCACATCCGTACTACATCCAATGGTTCAACAACAGCGGCAAGGTTAATGTAACACGTACTGTTTGTGTGCATTTTAGTACCTCCACATATGCTGGTTATGTTGATTGTGATGTGGTACCCATTCAAACATGTTCCTTATTACTTGGTACATAGAGCACGACAACTTGATAAAAATTCTGTACACCATGGTAGAAACAATCTGTACACTCTTGTTCATAAGGATACACATATTACTTTGCTTCCAATGACTCCTGATTCTATTTTGAAAGATGATATTCATAGAGCTAATAAAGCAAAATAGGAGAAAAATAAGAGTGAAAATCAGATCGTGGCAAAAGAATTTGAGCAACAAATGAAGCCTAATAATAAACCTTCTAGTATTGCTTCTGAAATTAAATTGAAAAGTGCATGTTTACTTGCCACGAAATCTGATATTCATGAGCTAGATTTCAGCAAATTTGTTTTGCTATGCTTTTGTGTGCAAAGAGGCATTATTTTTATTCGCGGACGTGCCTTCCTCTTTGCCTCCTGCTGTCACTAACATTTTGCAGGAGTTCACTGACGTCTTTCCAAAAGACGTGCCACCGGGATTACCACCTATTCGAGGGATTGAGCATCAGATTGACTTAATTCCTGGTGCATCGTTACCCAACCGTGCACCATGGCATACCAATCCAGAGGAGACGAAGGAGATTATGCGTCAAGTCCAGGAGCTGCTCGACAAAGGTTATAGACGCAAATCCCTTAGTCCTTGTGTTGTTCCTATTATTCTAGTGCCGAAAAAGGATGGTACATCGTGTATGTGTGTTCATTGTAGAGGCACTAATAATATTACTATTCGTTATCATCATCCTATTCCTAGGCTAGATGATATGCTTGATGAATTGAGTGGCTCTACAATATTCTCCAAAGTTGATTTGCGTAGTGGATAACATCAAATTCGTATGAAATTGGGGGATGAATGGAAAACAACATTTAAAACTAAGTTTGGATTATATGAGTGGTTAGTCATGCCTTTTGGGTTAACTAATGCACCTAGTACTTTCATGAGATTAATGATCGAAGTTTTACGTGCTTTCATTGGACGATTTGTGGTAGTCTATTTTGATGATATAATGATTTATAGCAGATCTTTGGAGGAACATTTGGAACATTTACATGCTTTTTTTATTGCTCTACGTGATGCACGTTTGTTTGGTAACCTTGAGAAGTGCACCTTTTGCACCGATCGAGTACCTTTTCTTGGCTATCTTGTTACTCCATGAGAACCCACAAGTATAGGGGATCAATTGTAGCCTCTTTAGGTAAGTAAGAGTGTCAAACCCAACGAGGAGCTAAAGGTAGAACGAATATTCCCTCAAGTTCTATCAACCACCGATACAACTCTACGCACACTTGATGTTTGCCTTACCGGAAACAAGTATGAAACTAGAGCATGTAAATAAATTCTAGGGGCTTTTTAGATAAAGACACAACTAAGTTAGTTTTAGTAGAGAGTTTTTGGCAACAAGAAAGTTATTTGTCCCTAGGCAATCGATAACAAGTACCGGTAATCATTCTTGTAATTTTATATGAGGGAGAGGCATGAGCTAACATACTTTCTCTACTTGGATCATATGCACTTATGATTGGAACTCTAGCAAGCATCCGCAACTACTAAAGATCATTAAGGTCGTGAAACCCAACCATAGCATTAAGTATCAAGTCCTCTTTACTCCCATAAGTCATACCCCACCTACTCGGGTTTAAGTTTCTATCACTCTCGCAACCCTCCGTAAATGAACCATGAACATATTGCAACACCCTACAGCGAGGGCCCCTCATGTTTGCGCGAGACGGAGGGCACTTTAGGACAGCACCATAAATAAAATATACAATCATACCAACCAAGATCACGATTAACCCACAGGACAAAGCGGATCTACTCAAACATCATAGGATAAGCATAGATCATTGGGAAATAATATATGGAGTACCATGTTTAAGTAGAGATTACAGCGGGGGGAAGAGGTGTTACACTCCTGCATAGAGGGGGGAAAGGTGGTGTTGACGGTAGCAAGATTGTTGGTGTAGATCACCGTCACGATCCTAGCCCCGGCGGCACTCCGGCGCCACCAGGAGAGAGAGGGAGAGACCCCCCTCCTCCTCCTCCTTCTTCCTTGGCCTCCCCCCTAGATGGGAGGAGGGTTCCCCCTCTGGTCCATGGCCTCCATGGTTGTGGAGGGGCGAGAGCCCCTCCGAGATTGGATTTGTCTCTCTGTTCTCTTCTGTTTCACGTTCCCTGATCTGGCCGTAAACCGTTTCTTATATTCCGGGAGATCCGTAACCCCAATTGCGCTGAGATTTTAACAAGATTTTTTTTCCGGATATAAGCTTCCTTGCGCCCGAAGTAGAGCTCCAACCGACATTCGAGGAGGGCACAACCCACCACCGCGCGCCAGGGGCCTCTGGCGCACCCTGGTGTATTTTGGGCTATGTGGGCCTCCATTTGCGGTGATACCAACTCCCCAAAATCACAAATATTCCAAAATAAATCTCCGTATTTTTTATTGCATTTGGACTTCGTTTGATATGGATACTCTGTGATACAAAAATGTAGAAAACAGGAACTGGCACTGGGCACTGGATCAATAGGTTAGTCCAATAAATCATATAGAAACTTGCCAAAAGTATGTGAAAGTGGTATAATATTGGCATGAAACAATAAAAAATTATAGATACGACGGAGACGTATTAGCATCACCAAGCTTAATTCCTACTTGTCCTTGAGCAGGTAAATGATAAAAAATATAATTTTTGATGTGGAATGCTACCTAACATAAACTTGATCATATGTCTAGTCATGTCATGAATATTAAGACATAAGTGATTCAAAGCAATAGTCTATAATTTGACATAAAGACATCAATACTCAGGCATCCCAACAAACAATCATGTCTTTCAAAATTTCAACGCTAAAGAAAGTTATCCCTACAAAATCATATAATCTTGTCATGCTCTGTCTTCTTAACACAAAGTATTTATCATGCACAACCCCGATGACAAGTCGAGCAATTGGTTCGTACTTTTTAACGCGCTTCAGCTTTTTCAACCCTCACGCAATACATGAGCGCAAGACATGGATATAGCACTATGGGTGGAATAGAGTATGATGATAGGGTTAAATATAAACAAGACAAAAAAAACTAAGAAAGTCTCACACCGACGCGGCTAACCAACGGGCTATGGAGATGCCCATCAATTGATATCAACGTGAGGAGTAGGGATTGCCATGCAACGAATGCACTAAGAGCTATAAGTGTATGAGAGCTCAATATGAAACTAAGTGGGTGTGCATCTAATCCTATAATGAAAAATTCCCACTAGTATATGAAAGTGAAAACATAGGAGACTCTCCATATAAAAAAATATGGTGCTACTTCGAAGCACAAGTGTGGTAAAGGATACTAACAATGCCCCTTCTCTCTTTGTTTATTTTTTCTTTTTTTCTTTCTTTTTTCCTTTTTTTCCTTTTTTTCCTTTTTTTCCTTTTTATATTTTTTCTCTCATTGTCTGGAGTCTCATCCCGACTTGTGGGGGAATCCTAGTCTCCATCATGTTTTCCTCACTGGGGCACTACTCTAAAAATGAATAATGATGATCATCACACTTCTATTTACTTATAACTCAAAAGAAATAAAAATTACAACTCGATACCTATGACAAAATATGACTCTATATGAATGCTTCTGGCAATGTACCAGGATGTGCAATGATCTAGTGTAACATGTATGAAATATGATGAATGATGGCTGAGCCACAACTACTATGTCAGCTATATGATAATGCAAAGCAATATGACAATGAATGCTCAAGTCATCAAACGAAAGCGGTGGGAGTTGCATGGCAATATATCTCGGAATGGCCATGGAAAAGCCATAATAGGTAGGTATGGTGGCTGTTTTTGAGGAAGATATAATAAGGCTTATGTGTGATAGTGCGTATCATATCACGGGGTTTGGATGCACCGGCGAATTTTGCACCGACTCTCGATGTGAGAAAGGGCAATGCACGGTACCGCAAGCAAATTGCGAAAAGGTAAGAGTGCGTATAATCCATGGACTCACATTAGTCATAAAGAACTCATATACTTATTGCAAAAGTTTATTAGCCCTCGAAGCAAAGTACTACTACGCATGCCCCTAGGGGGATAGATTGGTGAAAAAGACCATCGTCAATTCCGACCGCCACTCATAAGGAGGACAATCAATAATAAATCATGCAACTTCATAGCATAACGAGAGACTATACATGCATGCTTCGGGAATCACAAACCTTAACACCAATATTCCTACTAAACACAACCATTCACTAGTACCTCCCACATATTACCATCTCTATAGCGCAAAACTATTGCAAGGAATCAAACATATCATATTCAGTGATCCATAAGTTTTATGTAGGATTTTATGACTAACCATGCAATTGACCAATTCCTTTTAACTCTCTAAATAGATATAAGTGAAGCATGAGAGTTTAATTCTTTCTACAAAAGATCATGCTCTAATAAATATAGGTTAAGCAAAAGAGCATTCTACAAACAACGGTTTTCTATGTGAAGAGAAACAGGCAATCCAAATTTCAAATGATATAAGTGAAGCATATCAAGCATTCTAAAAAGCCATACTCAAAAGATATAAGTGAAGTGCAATGAGCATTCTATAAATCAACCATGGACTATCTCATACCAGCTGGTGCATAAAATAAAAATGAAAACTAATAGTAAAATACGCTCCAAGATTTGCACATATCACATGAACGAAACGAAACTGAAAACATACCGATACTTGTTAAAGAAAGATGGGATGCCTTCCGGGGCATCCCCAAGATTAGACACTTGAGTATCCATGAATATTTACTTGGGGTGCCTTGGGCATCCCCAAGCTTGAGCTCTTGCCTCTCATCCTTCTCCTCATATCGAAACCTCCTCGATCTTTGATCACTTCATCCACACAAAACTCAACAGAAAGTTCGGTAAGATCCGTTAGTATAATAAAGCAAACCACTACTCTAAGTATTGTTGCAAACCAATTCATATTTTGTTTTTGCATTGTAGCTACTGTAATATAACTTCTCCATGGCTTAATCCACTGATAGAAATCGATAGTTTCATCAAAACAAGCAAACAATGCATCAAAAACAGAATATGTCTTAAACATGACAGTTTGTAGTAATCTAAACATTCACCATACTTCTGGTACTCCCAAAATTCTGAAAAAATTAGGAAATATAAACAATTTGTATTGAAAGACGGTGCAAAAAGTTTCAGAACCGTTTGACATTCTAGTAAAAAAAATGAAAAATCGCGCACTACAACCAAAGTTTCTGTTTTGCACCGCACAAACCAACAAGCAATCTAAACATCCTAATGGCAAACCTTGGCACATTATTTTCATAATACAATGGAATTGTAAAAAGGGATAATTATTTTTGTTGAAAAGTTTCTGTAATTAAGATTCACAAAGTTTCTGTGAGCATGAACAAAGTTCAAGGAGCTCCCCCACTTCAACAATGCTTGTCTCTCTCACTTTCACCTTTCTCTTTGTGAAGTTTTAAGTTCCCCTCTATATTTTTTGTTTTTAAACTTTATAAAAGCACTCAACAGAAATAAATGACTCTCTAAAACTTTTGGGTTGTCTCCCTGGCAGCGCTTTCTTTAAAGCCATTAAGCTAGGCATAAAGTGCTCAAGTAATGGATCCACCCGGATCCCAAGGTATATCAAAGCCAATTTGAATCAACAATGATTTAGCATTTAGTAGTGAGCACAAAGCAACATATATCATGCAATGACAAAGTCTAACTCTCTTCCTATGCATCGGCATGTCATACAAGAACAATTCATGCACATCAAGTAAAGGCCAATGCATAGGATAAACAGCTTCTTGCAATTTTTTCGTGTTGGAAATATAAAGAGGCGGAGATATAGTCCCTCTCTCATAATAATTGCAAGTAGGAGCAGCAAGCACATGCATATTATATTCATCAAAATCATCATGTGCAACGGTAAAAGGCAACCCATCAATATAATCCTTAACAAGAGCAAACTTCTCCAATATAGTGTAGTTTCGAGAATTCAAAAGGATAATAGGACTATCATGTGTGGGTGTAATAGCAACAATTTCATTCTTAACATAAGGAACTATAGCAAGTTCATCTCCATAAGCATCATTCATATTGGCATCATGGCCACAAGCATAGCAAGCATCAAGTTCATCGGAAAGGGATATTTAAAAAGAATCAACGGGATCATAGCAATTATCATGGCATTCATCCTTCGGTAAGCACGAAGGGAAATTAAATAATGTATAGAAGGTGGGTACGGGTAGCTAATATGTTCTTCCTCCTTTTGTTCTTCGCTCTCCCCATCATCTTTTTCATCCAATGGGCTCACAGTTTTATCAATTCCTTCTTCCATAGACTCCTGCAAAATATTAGTCTCTTCTTGGACAGCAGAGTCTTCCTCAATAAATTCATCAATATCGGAATTGTATTTATAATTATCATAGAAATATTTAAGGATGGCAAAAAATTTAGTTCTATAAACATCATCATCAAAAGCTTCATATTTTTCAAACAAAGATTCAATTTCATAAGCACCCTTAAAAGCAACAAATTCTTTTATTCGTTCCACATCATAGTAATCATATATACCTCTAGCATATGAAGCCAAGGTTTCATTATCATTAAATTCACATGAAAAGGGAAGATGTGGAGCATTCATTCTAGAGTAACAAGTATAATCATATCTCAAGTATAGCTCCCAAGCATACCAATGCAACATATAATTTGATCCCATAAAAATTTCCCTTTATGAGTCAACCGATAATCCATAAAGTATTCACGTTGATCCAAAGTTACTCCCATTATATAGTTGAATGGGGTTTTCTCAGGATTATCAAAGTAGTGCATAATATCTTTTACATAATGAGCATCGAGGGTTTTAGGAGGTTCCCCATCTCCATGAGTAGCAAGTACCACTAATTTTTTGGTGTTTCGTGCTCCATATCCATAACTAAAGATAGAGAACAACTTAGAAAAAGAAATAAAAACTACCTAGTGATAAAGCAAACAAGCACACGAGAATATTCACCCCACGCTATTGCTCCCTCAAAGAACGGCGCCAGAAAAAGGTCTTGATAACCCACAAGTATAGGGGATCAATTGTAGCCTCTTTAGATAAGTAAGAGTGTCGAACCCAACGAGGAGCTAAAGGTAGAATGAATATTCCCTCAAGTTCTATCGACCACCGATACAACTCTACGCACACTTGATGTTTGCCTTACCGGAAACAAGTATGAAACTAGAAGTACTTTGTAGATCTGATAGGATAGGTTTGCAAGATAATAAAGAGCATATAAATAAAATCTAGGGGCTGTTTAGATAAAGACACAACTAAGTTAGTTTTGGTAGAGAGTTTTTGGCAACAAGAAAGTTATTTGTCCCTAGGCAATCGATAACAAGTACCGGTAATCATTCTTGTAATTTTATATGAGGGAGAGGCATGAGCTAACATACTTTCTCTACTTGGATCATATGCACGTATGATTGGAACTCTAGCAAGCATCCTCAACTACTAAAGATCATTAAGTTCGTGAAACCCAACCATAGCATTAAGTATCAAGTCCTCTTTACTCCCATACGTCATACCCCACCTACTCGGGTTTAAGTTTCTGTCACTCTCGCAACCCACCGTAAGCGAACCATGAACATATCGCAACACCCTATAGCGAGGGCCCCTCACGTTTGCGCGAGACGGAGGTCACCGTAGGACAGCACCATAAATAAAATATACAATCATACCAACCAAGATCACGATTAACCCACATGACAAAGCGGATCTACTCAAACATCATAGGATAACCATAGATCACTGGGAAATAATACATGGAGTTGAGCACCATGTTTAAGTAGAGATTACAGCGGGGGGAAGAGGTGTTACACTGCTGCATAGAGGGGGAGAAAGTTGGTGTTGACGGTAGCAAGATTGTTGGTGTAGATCGCTGTGGCACCCCGGCTCAGAGAAAACCGGAACGCCCCGTATTCCAGCCCAGAGATCAAGGTGAAGTCTTCTAGAATACGACACTGCTTAGTATATAACAAACCAGCTCTCTATTACAACACGAATATGAATACAAGGGTTCCGATATTACAATGAATAACATCGGCACAGCGACACTACGCCAACCACGGTTGCTCTATACAAGCAGCATAACAACTCGAAGCAGCGGAACAACGAATGGCGATGATGGACTCCAATCCGCAGGGACTCTAGCTGGAACGCTTATCCTAGCTCGCAAACAAATAATCCACGACAAACAAGCATTCAAATCCGGCATGACCTGCAAACTGGCATGACACGCCAGGTCAGTATATTGAATGTACTTGCAAGCTCACAATAACCAGAAGCATTCAAGACAAGCAACAGTATGGCAATTACAGGTTAAGCATAAATTATCATGAGATCATCAGGATAACATAACATGAACATAATACTTCTAGAACAATATGATCATGGCAAGAACATATAAATCTGATGATACTAGATGCAACATGATGACACTACATGCACCATTTATTCTGCTCGGGTTACCTCGTAACCATCACATGCCTCACTTACCAACCTCGGACATTACACGATCATCTTAGGACAAAATCAAGCTTGGTATCAACAATACCGTAGTAATCATCAAATGACCACACGGAGCTTGATCTTTTCCCACGATTCTCGCACAACATCACAAATATCCAACAACTCGGTATCCTTGATACCACGGTGATCATTCTGGCGATCACAGCCATGACCAACACTTGGTCTCATACCGTGATCCTTCCGGCGATCGCAACCAACTTACTCATCATCGAACCGGGGTTGTCATTAATCAAGTTATTATTAATACTGTTGACTCACAGTGTGACCGACACGACCTGGGCCCTTATCTGCGGGCGCGGCTATCGATAGATTTAATATACACTCTGCAGAGGTTAGCACACTGTACCCACACTACGGAACCCATGGCCTCATACTCCCATTCGGGTGGACCAACGACATTCCGACAAAACCGATATACTGCCATGACACTCTCCCGGCCACTCCGACCCACTCCCAACTGGGCTAGTCCTGGGTGGCCCCGTGTCTACCAAAGACACAACAACAACGGGCACACAAGGTTATGTATGCTTACCGAGCCAGGGTACGCACGCCCATAACCTTCCCTCGTTGGAGGCACCGGCGAGAGGCACGACAATAGACCCAGTTAGGACCTTCCCATAAAGGTAAGCGTGGTTGCACTGGTCAGCTCGATATGGTGGCACCATGACTCAGCCAACAGTTGTTCAAGTTCAATTTACGGTTAAACTTGAATGCAATATGCCGAGCCATGATCAAATAACATGATGCCATTACAATGCATGAGCATGATATCAACATAATCATGAGAGAACCACATAACTATCCACCATATCAACAATGAATCATATCCAACTAAGCATGGCATACTGACTAGCATGAACATCATAAGTACATACTTCTCCGAAACATAGCATGACCACTAGCATCAACAATAAATATCATGCAAGAACATATCAACAATGCCATCATGCAATCATTTAACCAACTGGATGCAAAGGGACATGCATAACGACGACGCTTGGAACAGACATTAGTCATGCACCGAAGGCCATCACCAACATCAACATGTACTACTAGCAAGCATAAGCATGTGAAAGGAATACTAATAACTAGCAGGGCATGACAACCATGTGCATAACAACATAGCAAGAAAGTAAGCACTAGTCCAGAAGCATTACCGAAACAACGATAACCATATTTTAAACAAGCAAACAATTATTAAATATTCAAGTTGAAAACCATGGCTACTGCATGACTATCATGAAAGTGGGTATTTTGGCTTGCCTGGGGATGAAGAAAACATCAGGAAGAAGTGCGAGAAGCTCGCGGAAAGATTTGCTGGAAACAGGTCTCTCTCGGAGGGGCTGTTTACGTGCAAGGACAAAAAGGTCATTTTCAGAATGTAAAAACATAGTGAAAATGATACCAACAGAACGGGCTCGACGAAACAAAGAAGTGGGCTTTGGAATCACCTCATTTGGAGTTGCGAGCAAAAAACTGTGAAGGTTGGAAGAACAGGGACTAATTTGTGAAAAATTTATCACAAACGGGTCCCTGAGTGGATAAGACAGAAACGGATTTCAGAAAATACGCTTTCTGAGTAAGAAAACGTATTCCAGGCTGAGGAAGGAAAGGTACGATTTCGGGCAAATGAAAGCGTACAAATAGGAATACGCCTTCGGGTAAATGAAAACGTACTAACCCGGGGGCGCTTACACTTATGCGCCTGGGCCCGCGCATGGTCAACGCCTGAGAGGCTGACCGGTGGGGTCCGCGGGGAGGAGGGGGTCCAGGCGCGCTTGTCTTCTTCCTCCTCTCCCTACTCCCGATCGGGAACAGAGGAGCGAGGACAGGAGCGAGGCCCTGCGATGGGGGGGCCGCTCCGGCAAGCTCCGGCCCGGCCGAGCACACCGGCGGGACCGTGGGGCCAGGCCGCACCCGTTTAGAGGGTCAGCCGACGCCGGGGTGGAGTGGAGAGGAGGGGAGGTCGCGGCGACGAGGAGGGGTACAAAGGGCTCGGGCGACGAGGTTCGTCGGCGATGTGGACACACCGGCAAGGGGGGAAAGGGTGGGGCGGCTCAGTGGGACGAGGTGAAGACGTTGGTGGAGTCGGGGAAGCACGAGGAGGCTCGGGATGGCCGGACGAGCTGGAGGCCGAACGGCGGAGGCGGTGGCCGGACTCGGGGCACGCGGCCACGGGGCACTCCGGCGAGGGGAAAGGGGTCGGGGCGACTCGTGGGAGTGTGGGGGAGGCAGAGGACAACACCAGAGGAGAGGGGGAGGCTCGAGCTAGCCGGAACCAAGGAGGAACCGCGGCGGCCGAGGCGAACTCCGGCGAAAAGAGGAGGGGGCCAAGGGCTCCAGCGGACTAGAGAGCCGAGGGAGGAGTGGATGAGCTGCGGGAGGGCTTGGGGCACGCTTATATAGCGGCGGGGAAGGCTCTGGAGCATCGCTAGCGAGCTCGAGCAGTGCTCTAATGGAGGTCAGAGGCTGGGCATGGCACGGGCACTGCTCTAGCAGCGCATTAATGGTGAACCACGACGAGGCACCGATGCAGGGCGACGTAGTCGAGCATGGGCGAGCTCCAGGAAATGAATGGAGGTCGAGACGAGGAGGGAGGAGACGGGGACAGTGGCCGGAACAAGCCAGCGCACGCGTTCAGCCATGACGCAAGCGCGATCACCACGCGCACTGGCGCAAGCGGCGCTCTTTGGCGTGGCCAACCATGTCCAGCGGATTGACCTTCGTGCCCTTAGTCAAAATGAGGAAATAAATCGGTCCAGGGGCAAATAAGAGATTCGCACTTAGCTCCAAAAGTAAATCAGTAAGAAGGTGTTTGTAACTCTCTGTGGTTAAACCAGCTTGGTAACGTGGTAAAGAGTTTGTCTGCCGATGATCACACACTATGGTGATTTGGATCACCAAAAGACTAAGAGGAGGAGTTTAGATGAGGGTTGCTGTAGAAAGTGCAAAACTGGCCAGAATTAGGGATTTGGATCATACACTCACATACTTGATTTCCATGAGCTGAAATCTGGCAGAGAGGGGTTATATGATGTTATGACACTGCTGTAAAGATTTCATGCCATTTGGAAATACCAAAGTGGCACTTGCTTCACAAAGCTTCATTCTGGACAGAAACTTGGAAAAATTCTAGAGGAATAATGGCTTGATGAACCATGCCCAAAATGGGTGGAGGTAGGTTATATGGATAATAGAAGGCCTCGAAAAATTGGCAGCCAAAATGGAGCAAGATAAAATATACTTGCTTCACAAACTGAATTTTTGGACAGAATCAAAGAATTGAATATGAGCTCACCTGGAGGCATGACATGAGCTATACTTTGGTGGAGGGCTATTATATGATTATATGAGGGATCATGCAAAATGGCAACTCATTTGGATATGCCTAGCTTGCACCTCCTTCACAAAGCTTCTTTCTAGATAGAAACTTTGGAAAATCATAATTAAATAATTACTAGGCAAGTGAGGTTGCATTTTGTCATGTGGCAATGATATGGACAGGAAAAGGTGTCCAAGGAGTTTGAGGTCAATTGGGAAAAAGAAAATACCACTTGCTTCACAATGTGCCATTTAGGGCAGAATAGGAAATGAATTATTTGAGCATGATGATAAACATGACAAATAAAATATTTTCCCATATTTGAGAAAGATATGATCCAAAAAAATTATGAGAATTATTTGGGAATTTTAGGAGTGATGGAAATAAAGGTTGCTTCACAACCTAGGGCAATTTGAGTTATTCCTTTAATAGAAAAGGAATATTCCCAATGAAAAGAATATTGGGATTTGGGCTAGGATGAAAATGACAGGGTCTAAGGAAGGGTTTGGGGAATGACAAGCCACTCCGGAAACAAAGAAGAGGGCATCTTTTTCAGTTTCCAGACCACAAAGCCACGAAAAAAGAAAACTCAAGCAAAAACCTCAGAAAAACAAAAGAAAAAGAAAGGGCCAAAAATCAGGTTGTCACAATCGCCGTCACAATCCTAGCCCCGGCGGAACTTCGGCGCCACCGGGAGAGAGGGGAAGAGAGCCCGCCTCCTTCTTATTCTTCCTTGGCCTCCCCCCTAGATTGGAGGAGGGTTCCCCCTCTGGTCCATGGCCTCCATGGCTGTGGAGGGGCGAGAGCCCCTCCGAGATTGGACCTGTCTCTCTGTTCTCTTCTGTTTCGCGTTCCCTGATCTGGCGGAAATCCGTTTCTTATATTTCGGGAGATCCGTAACTCCGATTGCGCTGAGATTTTAACACGATTTTTCCCCGGATATAAGCTTCCTTGTGCCCGAAGTAGAGCTCCAACCGACGTTCGAGGAGGGCACAACCCACCACCGCGCGCCAAGGGCCTCTGGCGCGCCCTGGTGTATTGTGGGCTGTGTGGGCCTCCGTTTGTGGTGATTCCAACTCCCAAAATTCACAAATATTCCAAAATAAATCTCCGTATTTTTTATTGCATTTGGACTTCGTTTCATATGGATACTCTGCGATACAAAAAACATGCAGAAAACAGGAACTGGCACTGGGCACTCGATCAATAGGTTAGTCCAATAAATCATATAAAAAGTTGCCAAAAGTATGTGAAAGTGGCATAATATTGGCATGAAACAACCAAATATTATTGATACGACGGAGACGTATCACTCCACAGGGAATTGAAGTTGATAAGGCCAAGATTGAAGCTATTGAGAGTTGGCCACAACCCAAAACAGTAACACAAGTAAGGAGTTTTCTTGGCCTCGCTGGTTTTTATAGGTATTTTGTGAGAGATCTCAGCACCATTGCTGCACCCCTAAATGAGCTTACAAAGAAGGATGTGCCTTTTGTTTGGGGCACTGCACAGGAAGAAGCCTTCACAATATTGAAAGATAAGTTGACACATGGTCCTTTACTCCAACTTCCTAATTTTAATAAGACTTTTGAGCTTGAATGTGATGCTAGTGGAATTGGATTAGGAGGTGTGTTATTACAAGATGGTAAACCTGTTGCATACTTTTCTGAAAAATTGAGTGGGCCTAGTCTGAACTATTCTACTTATGATAAAGAATTATATGCTCTTGTTCGGACCTTAGAAACATGGCAACATTATTTATGGCCCAAAGAATTTTTTATACATTCTGATCATGAATCTTTGAAACACATTAAAAGTCAAGCAAAACTGAACCGAAGACATGCTAAATGGGTTGAATTCATTGAGACTTTCCCTTATGTCATTAAAGAAAAGAAGATTAAAGAAAATGTCTCGTCGTTATACTATGCTTTCACAACTTGACTTCAAAATATTTGGGTTGGAGACCATCAAAGATCAATATGTGCATGATGCTTAATTTAAAGATGTATTGCAGAATTGTATAGAAGGGAGAACATGGAACAAGTTCATCGTTAATGATGGATTTGTCTTTCGTTCTAACAAGCTATGCATTCCAGCTAGCTCCGTTCGTCTTTTGTTGTTGCAGGAGGCGCATGGAGGAGGATTAATAGGACACTTTGGCATGAACAAGAAGGAGGATATACTTGCTACATAATTCTTTTGGCCAAAGATGAGACGGGATGTTGAACGTTTTGTTCCTCACTGCACTACATGTTAAAAAGCTAAGTCACGACTCAATCCTCATGGTTTATATATGTGTTTGCTTGTACCTAGTGTTCCTTGGGAGGATATATCTATGGATTTTGTTTTAGGATTACCTCGAGCAAAGAAGGGGAGGGATAGCATATTTGTTGTCGTGGATAGATTTTTGAAAATGGCACACTTCATACCATGTCATAAAAGCGATGATGATGCTAATGTTGCAGATTTGTTCTTTCGTGAAATTATTTGCTTGCATGGTGTGCCAAATACTATTGTTTCAGATCATGATACTAAAATTTTTAGCCACTTTTGGAGATGTTTACTGGATAAGTTGGGGACTAAACTTATTTTTAGTACTACTTGTCACCCCCAAACTGATGGACAAACTGAAGTAGTCAATAGAACATTGTCTACTATGCTTAGGGCTGTTTTGAAGAATACCAAGAAAATGTGGGAAGAATGCTTGCCTCATATTGAATTTGCTTATAATCGTTCGTTGCATTCTACTACTAAGATGTGCCCTTTTGAAATTGTGTATGGCTTCCTACCTCGTGGACCTATTGATTTCTTGCCTCTTCCATCTTCGGAGAAGGTTAATTTTAACGCTAAACAAGGTCTTGAATTAATCTTAAAATGCAAGAGTTAACTAAAGAAAACATTGAGCGTATGAATGCTAAATATAAACTTGATGGAGATAAAGGTAGAAAACATGTTGTCTTTGTACCTGGAGATCTTGTTTGGTTACATTTGCGTAAGGATAGATTTCTGATTTGCAAAATCAAAGCTAATGCCACGTGATGATGGTCCTTTTAAGGTGTTAGAGAAAATAAATGATAATGCATATAAACTTGAGCTGCCTGCAGATTTTGGGGTTAGTCCCACTTTCAACATTGCAGATTTGAAGCCTTATTTGGGTGAGGAAGATGAGCTTCCGTCGAGGACAACTTCAGTTCATGAAGGGGAGGATGATGAGGACATCAATACCATTGGTACACCCACAGCCCCTGCTGCTATACATACTGGACCAAATACTAGAGCTCGCTGACGCCAATTAAACTACCAGATACTTTCATTTCTTGGTAATGATTCTAATGTTCATGAGAATATGATGTTGCCTAAATTAGATACATTTGTTTTGCTTACAAATGAAGGGCCTAGCTTGGAGAAGGATGAACATTAGAGCAAGAACAAGCATGAGGATGATGGCATGCGCAAGGGGAACGAGAGTGGAGTTTCAAGTGATGATTTCAGGACTTTGAAGCCACCGTAATGACTGCATGAAGGCTTGGACGAAATGTACAAGATGCCACGTCACAAATTTCGTCCAGAGGCTATTATAGATGTTGTGTCACCTTATTATTGGGCCAGGACCATGTAATTTCGAAGTACTTAAGTATAGGCTGTTTTTTAGGGTCTGTATGTGTGGGGAAACCAAGGAAGGGTTGGTTTCAGACCCCTCCTACAAGGGACCATGAAATTCCCCCTACTCCTCCATATATACAGCCCTTAGGGCGTCGTTTAGACTTTGGGTTTTGTTTAGATTAAAAGTTCGCCATAGTTGCAACTTCGCGTACTTCGTTTGTGTTCAATGACCAGACCAAGACATCACAGAACCCCACTTGATCAATAAAGCTTTCCTCTTTTATTAGCAATATCCAGATTGCAATTTCAGTTTCTTGTTTGTTCTTCATTTGCTTGTAGGAAATAGACCTTCGTGGTCAGGTTGATCATGCTCTGACGTGGTCAATAACCTCTCGGAGTTGGTTTAGCGATTGCTAAGGTGCGACGTCCTCGCATGTTAGTAGTCGGATCATCAAAGTCTACTCCACCAAAAACGATAGCTACCGTCTCATCGAAAGACGAGACACCTTCGCCTCTATCAGTTTTAGTCAAATAGCTATAGTTTTGATATTTTTTTGAAACTAGGTGAACCCTAGTTCATCTTGAAGTTTTGAAATTTGGATAATTGAATGGATAGATATACGTTGGATATATGAATGTGTGGATGAACTCTATTTCATCTTGTGGTATTGACATATGTAGAATGAATTCATATGGATATATGTGTGGATGTATATATCTAGAAAGATGAATGTCTTTAGATGTGTGTGAGTGTGTGTGTGTGTGGGCGCGCGCGCGCCCACACTCGTGGATTAGATGTTTTTATTCAATTTGGATCATATTAGTTAGTTATGTGGTTGTGAAAAAATTAACTTGAATTGACAATTGTTTTAGGAGGACCCTTGATCCGAACATCGACACTAAGTACATCATGCTTGACTCTGTGTTCGACACCGGTCAACGCGCACATTTTATCGAGAATAGAATGCTAATAACTATGTTCAAATTCTAGCAAAAAAAAATGGCTTTGTGATACGTCTGCAACGTAGCTATAATTTTTATTGTTTCATGCTATTATATTACCAATCTTAGATACTTTTTATACAATTTTATATAATTTTTGGGAACAATCCTATTAACCTATGCCTACTGTTGATTTGTTGTTTGCTGCTTGTTTTTGGTTTTCCAGGAAATTTGTATCAAACAGAGTCCAAATGCTATGAAACTTTTCGACGATTTTTTTTCTGGACATAAGAGACCCTAGAAGCTTCGGGGGAGAGACCAGACAAGAAGCAAGGAGAAGACAAGGCAACAGAGTTCGCCCTGATGCCTTGTGGGCCCTACGTGGCTTCGTCTGACCTAATTCCACTTCTATAAATTCTCAAATGTTAGAAACCTCCCCAGAGAGCCACACGAAACAACTTTTCGCCGCCGCAAGCTTTTGATCTTCCGCGATCCCATCTGGAGGCCTTTTCCGGTACTCTACCAGAAGGAGAATCAATCACATAGGGTTTCTACATCGACCATCACTACTAGGGAAAACCCTAGCAGCAGCGCTGGTTTTGTGCTCAATAGTAGCGCGGGTAGGCGCGCTACTAATAAGGCGATACAGTTATCGCTTAAAGAACGCTGCGTTCAAGACGCCGCCATCGCTAGGACCTAATAGCTGCAGCGTTTTGTTCACTCCAGCCATCGCTAGTGTAACTACTGGCAGCGTGTTTTCTCTCCATCGCTACTAGTATTCTTTTTTTATTTTTTCATTTTCAGTTTATTTATTCGCCATCGTACAAATATTGATACAAAACCAGTTATGAGGTTTACATCATTATGTCCATAATAGTGTCAAATAAAGGTGGATTAGGTTCAAGTGGAGGCAATATGTGGTGCATGTCAAAAGTATACTACTAATCCAAACTTGATCTAGTTTGGACTAGTAGTACTTTCGATGTGCACCACATGTTGCCTCCACTTGAATCTAATCCGCCAGCACAAGATATTTAATCATCATCATGGTCATTACCACCAACAGTATTAATTTAATCACCACTAACACTAGCTAATAATAATCATCATAGTCATTACCACCAACACTAGCTATTTTATCATCATAGTAATAGTGTAGCACATCATCATCCTGAAACTCATTTCTAACTAGCTAATCACTCCTGTTTCTCTCTCTTAGGTAAAACAACATAAACCATGTCTAGCTCTCCTCCTTGATCAAGTTGGAGCATGCAGATGAACCTGTCTCCTAATCGTGGGTAGCGCCTCTGTTTGCTCCCTAGTACTTCTCTATGCTCCCCCATCACATATTTGGTCCAGTCTTGCACTATTAAGAATCCGTTGCTAATCTTGAATGCACTAAAGTAATCTGTAGGATATCTTGTCCGTAAGATGATAATACTCATGGTACCTTTAGTCTTGATCCCATAAGGCACAACATTCATCGGGAGTCCCTGTTGAAGAACATCGTATGGTAACATACTTAGCAATGAAGTTTAGCTTCAAAAATAATGTATGGAAAAGATGCACTGAGGACAAATAGTAAAAATCTTACCATCCTTCCTAAATAGATGTGACCGTAGTTCATTACGAACACTATTGGTCGCGCGTTTTCAAGACTAACATTTCTAAATCCAGGAAGAAAATTTGTCTTGACAGTATCAAGATCCTCAAGCCATGAAACATAATGACTTAGCTCCTCATAGCTTTAGTTCAGCCTCGGGACAGTAGTAGGTCCTGTCTACCAAGTTACCGGACATGTTGGCTTGCAATCAAATAAGTTGACAATACAAAATAGTTGTCAACTATTTTTGAATAAACAATATCAAAGACATAAATATGGTTGAGAAGCTTACATAATGGTATAATCGAGTATGCTCAGACATCGACTCCAGATATCGGTATTACCTTCAATATCATCTACGGACGAATATCAAAGGTGATAACCATATCAGGCTCAAATGCATAAGTCTTGCATAGTGCTCGCCATGTTTTGCATCCAAAATAGGTGTAGTCGTCTGAATTGTATAATTTTGCATGGAAAATATAACCATGCTCGGTCTTCAAATAAACTTTATTTACCTCCGTAGTATAACTGAAACCTATCTTATCCAATACAAAAACTATTGCATGGCAGGGGATACGCTAGTAGAATAGTAAAAAATATATAAGTTGAAGCAAATGAAGCAGATGTCATGCTTAATTACGAAAAAAGACTTGTCGTTATGACTTACTGTATCCACTTCGAAGTTCTCGTCGACTTGATGTCAAGCGCCTATCATCATCTAGGAAGATTACGACAAAGCCGCGCATTGCCTTCACAAGATTTGCAAATACCGAAATCCTTTTCGTCGTCAGACATTTCCTATGTTCATACTTAAAACATTAATTGAAAATCGATCGAAGACAACTACCAGGATACTCAACACACAAATCCGGGGCACTCGATATTTCCTACATAGAACCTGGCACAAGTCATGCCAAAATTCACGGAAAAATCCGGCATGACCTTTGCTAAAATAGGACATATCGAGCGCCTGAAATTTGCCGGAACGAAAATGAATCAACACTCCGCAAAACATAGGCCACTTTCGAAGGTGTAACCTGCAAACATGACCGCCACTTGGATATTGAGCAACACAAGATATACATTTCAAAATATCTTATAGGACTCAAATTAGCATGCATTCAATAAGCAAAAGTAAATCATCTCATGCGTCCGTACATCGTCGAATATTATCACTAATACATCACGAATAATGGCATACATATAACATCACTAATACAACTAAAACCCTAGCACACGACGGGTACCGGCGCGGGCGGTGGACACCCACAGAGAAGGAACCATCACGGGATCATAGCTCCAGTGAGATCCTCGAGAACCTGCTGTATTGGAGAACCCGTGTTCCAACACAAACAAGTAGCGACGGACGTGCGCTGCCCTCCTCATCGACACGGTGACGCACCACCTCTGCGGAGTCCTCGAGCCTCTGGACCGCCATCGCCCACGCGACCGCCACCAAAGAAGGTTCGGGTCAACGATAGGCTGGCTCCTCACCAACCTGCGCCTCGGTAGGTAGCGCCCCAAGACCACCTCAAAGAAAGCCCAGTCCGGACATGGCCCATCCGGTCAAGCAGGTGTCGCCCTCCGCCGACTCGACGACGAGGATGTGGGATAGGCATCGCTTCACGTCGATGCGGGAAAAATTGCTTTAACTAAAAAATAGCAACAAGTTCTTACTAACTAGTTCTATTAATTCAACTAGTTCTTACTAAAAATAAACTTACTATAAATAAAAATATTCTAATACCTAATTAGTACCTAGTTCTTACTAACTCATTAGTACCTAGGAACTACTGCCCTAATTACCATCTAATTTGATGAACCTATAGGGGTGGAAAGTGGTAGCTGATATTCCAATTATCCAACTATAAAGTGAAATAAGTGGTTAAATTTTACTCGTTTTATGATTCATCTTAGAAATTTGATTTGTTTCCACCCTTACATGAACCCTAACTCATTTGCCGCATCCGCATCCGATTTGTTTCCACTCTTACATAAACCCTAACTAATTTGATGCAACTAGAATATAAAAAAACCTAGGCAGAGGTAGGGGAGAGGGTGGAGCAGTCGTGCTCACCTCGGGTGCTTATGACGAGGGAGGGGCAGGCGCCGAGGTCGGGTCGGAGGCTCGGGCGCGGCAGATGGCGGCGTCGAGGTCGGGGTCGGGGGCGGCGTCCGGGGCGGCGTTGAGGTCGGGGGTGGACAGTTGCGGTCGACGGGCGACGGCGGCGGCGAGGAGTGTGGACATTTGGATTTTGGGAAGTGGCCGTTGATGAAGTCATGTACCTAGGGTAGGGTCATGGACTTGTCTAAGACACCCTCCCCAAGGACATCTCTAGAAGAAATTACCTTTTAGTCGACCAGGAAGGGTTCCACTCGACCAACTGGAAGACACTCGACCATGAAGCTAAACCACTCGACCGCCAGGAGATCTAAAGCCAGTCTGCGCGCAAACGGTCGGTCATTAAGTAGCTTTATGGTCATCATAGCACTTTATATGGGCGTTACCATTAACCCCCTACCTTAATGTACCTTTAACCCTGCATAACTGGGGGCCGAAGGGGTCTGGCGAACTCTATATAAGCCACCCCCCTCCTCAGTGCCAGGGGTTCGCACCTTTGTAACTCATACACGCAAAATCCAGTCGACCGCCTCCGGGCTCCGAGACGTAGGGCTATTACTTCCTCCGAGAAGGGGCTGAACTCGTAAAACTCGTGCGTATACAACTACTCCATAGCTAGGATCTTGCCTCTCCATACCTACCCCCATTCTACTGTCAGGCTTAGAACCACGACAGTTGGCGCCCACCATGGGGCAGGCGTCTTAGCGACTTGTTGGAGAAGTTGCATTTTTTCCGATCCCATTCATCATGGTTTCAGGCGGAGTTTTGGTTGAGGGCCGCGAGATCCGTCTCGGCGCGCTCACGTTCATCGCCGACGACTCTGCTTGGTTGCAGGAGGCTCCACTCGACGTTGACGCACTCCCCGTCCGCGGGGCAACGCACTTTCGCGCGTGCGTCCGCGGCGTCCTCCTGCGGCAGCCGTCGACCCAGTATCGGTCGGCTCTTGTGCCGTCCTCCCTCCCGATCTCGCGCCGGCGCAAGCGCTCCGGTCGATCGAGGCTTCAGCGGTGGGTGAGGCACGGTGGCCCGCCATCGGCCACTCCGCAAGTCGCGTAATCGAGCCCGACGAATCTCTCTTTGTTCGATCTGTCGACTGGCTCCGCAGAGACTGCATCCGAGTGCGACAGCAGCGACCCAGCGGCGGAGGTTCTGATGGTCGACGGACCATGCAGTCCTCCTCGTTTCCCCCGCACCGACGGAGGCGTTGGCGGAGCCGAGCCGGCGCAGGCTCACGAAGAGTACCAACCCGAGCCCCTCACTTCGCTGCAAAGGGAGGAGCTCCGCCGCCGGAACATGGATGCGCTTCACACTCCTATCGTTGGAGAAACCCTCGAAGCCCGTGCCTTAGAAGATGTGTGTTTGGCCAACTTGGCTGAGCGCACTTGACTGGAAAATCTCCAGCGAGTGCTCGATGAACGAGCGCAACAACGGGTCCCGTCATCCAGTCGACGTCGACTCTTTCCACAACCAACTCAGGTATACCGAACTCCCATTCAGAATCTAGCAGCTGCAGCCTGTATAGCAGAGTCCATTCAGCCTTCCCAGTCGGAGGCTGGCAGGGGCTTACTCCAGATCAGAGATTTGCTCCAGGCAGCAGGAGATCAGAATTCAGTTGTATCGCAATCACGGAATAGGATTCACAGCAGATCCGTCACTGCGAATACAGTCCAGTCGGCACATAGCCCAAGATCGCCCCCGAGGCGTGAGGGACATGGAGGCCGGCGTGATCAGTATGAGGACCGATTCGATCATGATGATCGATGTTGAGTGCGCACTCCTCCCCCAAGGGGTGGGTCATATGCACCTCGACAACATGATGACAGACGCCAGCACAGTGTTGGGCGGAGGATTCCATTCGACCCCAGGGAACCAGACTTTGATGCGAGATCCGTCATCATTCAAGGTCTGGTCGACAGGAACAGAGCTAACCGTGAAGGCCATGACAGAAACGCACCCATCAGGGGCAGAGTACACGTCTCAGGACCAGAGTGTTTTAGCAGAGCCATCAAAGCCGCGGTGATTCCTCCCAACTTCAAAGTTGGCGATCGAGTCGATAAGTTCACCGGTGAGTCTAAGCCGATACTTGGCTTGAGGACTACCGAGTGGCTGTTCAGATCGGCGGCGGCAACGATGAAGTGGCCATGAAACACCTGCCACTTATGTTGGAGGGATCGGCGAGCATGGCTGAATCAGTTAGCCTCAAAGAGCATTTACACTTGGGAAGATCTTCCCGAGTGTTTGTCGTGACATTTGAAGGAACTTGCAAGCGACCAAATAGGGTTGACAGAGTTGTAGTCGTGTGCGTAAGTCGAATGAAACTCGAGGATTACATCCAGAGATGGATCACTTTGCACCACACAAGAGAGAATGTATCCGATCATCAGCGATCTGTGCCTTCAAGGAAGGAGTCAAGAACAGAGAGTTGAGTCTAAAATTCGGTCGGACAGGAGACATGACACTGAGTCGAGATGGAGATTGCCACCAAGTACGCCAATGGTGAAGAAGAGGATCGGCTCCGGATTGGCAAGTACAAGTCAGCCGCTAATAAAACCGGTGGAGGGAACTCCAGTCGGAAACAGAAGCGGAAAGCCGAGCCAGCTGCTCCTGGAGAAGCCTTGGCTGTGAGCCTAGGAAAGTTCAAGGGAAACCCAAGGGTCCTTGGAACCCCAAGAAAGTGAAAGACCAAGATGGAAATGATGTGTTGGACTTGCCATGTCACATTCACACGAAGAAAGATGAAGAGGGTAAACTTATTTACCCAAAGCATACCACTCGACAGTGCCGGCTCTTGATTCAACAGTTCCAGGGGAAGCAGCCCAAGGACAAGGAAAAGGAATCAGACAAAGTTGAGGACAAGGAAGATAGTGATTGGGTACCCTCGTGTCAATTCCACTCGATGATTTTGGTCGACGTTGAAAGCAAAAGTCGATTGAAAGTTATCAACCGCGAAGTGAATATGGTTGCTCCGGTGACACCCAGTTACCTGAAATGGTCGCAGACTGCCATCACGTTTGACCAGTCTGATCACCCAACACACATAGCCACCCCTGGGAGGCAAGCATTGGTGGTCGACCTAGTCGTCGAAGGCACTCGACTAACTAAGGTTTTGATGGATGGTGGCAGTGGTCTGAACATTTTGTATGCAGAGACGTTGAAAGGGATGGGCATTCCGATGTCCAGACTCAGCACCAGCAACATGAGCTTCCATGGAGTCATTCCTGGAAAGAAGGTTGAGTCACTCGGCCAAATTGCTCTCGATGTGGTTTTTGGTGACTACAAGAATTTTCGTAAGGAAAAGTTGACCTTTGAGGTCGTGGATTTCCAGAGCGCTTATCATGCTATCCTGGGGAGGCCGGCATATGCACGTTTCATGGCTCGACCATGTTATGTGTACCTCAAGCTGAAGATGCCAGGTCCCAAAGGTGTGATCACTGTCACTGGCAATCGGAAAAAGGCAGAAGAGTGTTTTCAGAAAGGCTCTAAGATCGCTGATGCTCAGATGGCAGTGGTCGAGTTGCAAGAATACCAGAAAACTGCAGACCCGAGTGATTTTGCGAGCCAAGAAGCCCGCCACGGAGTCAGCATTTCAGTCGTCCGGGGAAACGAAACCGATTCATATTCATCCGACTGATCCCAAGGTTGCTCCGACTCACATCTCAACAACACTCGACTCTAAATAGGAAGAAGCACTCATCCAGTTCCTCCGTGAGAACTGGGACATCTTTGCATGGAAGCCTGCTGACATGCCGGGTGTTCCTGTGGGATCGGGCTGAGCATCGTCATGAAGTCGACTCAAAAGTCAAACCTGTCAAAGAACATCTTCGACGGTCCGCCGTCCGTAAGAGAAAGGCCATAGGCGAGGAGGTGGCTCGGCTCTTAGCAGCAGAGTTTATCCGAGATTTACCGATCGAGTGGCCCGCCAACGTTGTCATGGTCCCTAAGAAGGACAATTCACTGCGCATGTGCATCGACTTCAAACATATCAATCGGGCCTGCCCGAAAGATCATTTTCCTCTCCCCCGCATCGACCAAATAGTCGACTCGACTGCGGATGTGAGCGGTTGTCTTTTTTAGACGCATATTCCGGGTACCATCAGATCCGATGCGTATGGACCCGACGAGATCAAAACAGCTTTTATCACTCCATTCGGGTGCTTACATTATGTCACCATGCCATTCGGCCTCAAGAATGCCGGAACCACGTTCATGAGGATGATTGAAGTGTTTACTCACTCAAATCGGTCGGAATGTGGAAGCATACATGGATGACATTGTGGTCAAGTCACGAAAAGGTTCCGACCTGTTGGTGACCTTGCTGAAACATTTGCCAATCTCGTGTTCCGACCTGTTGGTGACCTTGCTGAAACATTTGCCAATCTCGGGAGGTATGATATCAAGCTTAATCCATCAAAGTGCACATTCGGAGTTCTGGCGGGAAGTTACTCGGTTTTCGTTTACGAGCGAGGAATCGACGCTAACCAGAAAAAGTTGGCACTTACTCCAAATGTAACGCATACATGCGTGTGCACGATGTCCAGAAGCTTACTGGATGCTTGGCCGCTTTATGTCGATTCATCTCTCGCCTCGGTGAAAACGCATTGCCTATTTACCGACTGATGAAGAAGTCAGACAAGTTCGAGTGGACTCCTCAAGCTGATGCAGCGCTTGCAGAGCTCAAAGCTCTGCTCTCCACCCAGCCGGTGCTTGCTGCCCCAATCAGCAAGGAGCCGTTGCTGCTTTACATTGCAGCCACAGGACAAGTCATCAGTACAGTACTTACGGTCGAGCGGGAAGAGGAAGGAAAGGCCTTCAAAAGTTCAGCGCCCAATATATTATCTTTCTGAAGTATTAACCCCGTCAAAGCTAAGATACCCTCATTATTAGAAGCTTGTGTATGGGATTTATATGACCGCGAAGAAGGTTGCTCATTACTTCTCTGATCATTCCATTACAAATCGCCACGACGCCCATATCGTAGATTTTGCACAATGTAGACGAATCGCGGTCGAGTGGCGAAATGGGCGATTGAACTTCTTCCCCTTGATATCAAGTTTGAGGCAAAGAAAGCCATCAAGTCCCAAGCAATAGCAGATCTCATCACCGAGTGGATTGAACAACAGTTACCGACTCAAGTTCACTCGGAGCACTAGTGAGAGATTCCCGAATTAGCGGGTGTCCGGATGGCCGAACTATCACCGTTGGCCGGACTCTTGGACTATGAAGATACAAGATTGAAGACTTCGTCTCGTGTCCGGATGGGACTTTCCTTGGCATGGAAAGCAAGCTTGGCGATACGGATATGTAGATCTCCTACCATTGTAACCGAATCTGTGTAACCCTAAACCTATTCGTTGTCTATATAAACCGAAGGGTTTTAGTCCGTAGGACACAACAACAATCATACCATAGGCTAGCTTCTAGGGTTTAGCCTCTCTGATCTCGTGGTAGATCCACTCTTGTACTACCCATATCATCAATATTAATCAAGCAGGAGTAGGGTATTACCTCCATCGAGAGGGCCCGAACCTAGGTAAAAACATCGTGTCCCTTGTCTCCTGTTACCATCCGCCTAGACGCACAGTTCGGGACCCCCTACCCGAGATCCGCTGGTTTTGACACCGACATTGGTGCTTTCATTGAGAGTTCCTTTGTGTCGTCACCGATAGGCCCGATGGCTCCTTCGATCATCAACAACGACGCAGTCCCGGGTGAGATTTTTCTCCCCGGGTAGATCTTCGTATTCGGCGGCTTTGCACCGCGGGCCAATTCGCTTGGCCATCTGGAGCAGATCGAAAGCTACGCCCCTGGCCATCAGGTCAGATTTGGAAGTTTGAACTATACGGCCGATGTCCGCGGAGACTTGATCTTTGACGGATTCGAGCCGCAGCCGAGCGTGCCGCACTGTCTCGATGGGTACGATCTAGCTTTGCCGCCGAACAGTGCCCTGGAGGCCGCACTAGTGCCCGCTCCGACCCTTAATCCGGAGCCAGATTCCCTGATCGAGGATGAGTGGTTGGACACCGCCTCGGGGGCTACGATCTCAGCGGCGATTGAGACAAACTCCATCCCTGTCCTTTGCGAAGACCGTGACTCCAAGGTGCCAGACTCCTCTCCGGACTCCAAACCCTCCGCGCCCCTGCCTATCGAATCCGATTGGGCGCCGGTCATGGAGTTCACTACCGCGGACATCTTTCAGCACTCAACCTTTGGCGACATCCTGAGTTCACTAAAGTCTCTCTCTTTATCCGGAGAGCCCTGGCCGGACTACGGTCAGGAAGGTTGGGATGCGGACGACGAAGAAATTCAACGCCCACCCACCACCCACTTTGTAGCCACTGCCGATGATTTAACCGATATGCTCGACTACGACTCAAGACATCGACGGTATGGATGACGATCTGGAGACGACCAAGACCCAGCGCCTACAGTGGCACCGGAAGGCCACCTCGTCATACGACATATACATGGTGGACATCCCAAAAGATGGGAACGGCGATGGAACAGCGGAGGATGACCCCTCAAGAAACAGCCCAAGCGCCCGGCGCCTTGCGCCGCTCTAAATCCCGCCACAAAGAAAACGGTGATTCCGGCACGGGAGATAATAACACTCCGGACAAGGTGCGAAGACAACCCCTCGGCGGGACTCGGCAGCGGGAGGAGGGAGAAGCAAGTCTGCACGACAAGGTCTGGCGTAAAGAGAGGTAGAGGACGATAATTATGCGCCTCCCTCCGAAGACGAGGAAAGCCTCGACGACGATGAATTTGTCGTGCCCGAGGATCCCGCCGAACAGGAGCGTTTCAAACGCAGGCTTATGGCCACGACAAGCAGCCTCAAGAAAAAGCAGCAACAGCTTAGAGCTGACCAAGACCTACTAGCTGACAGATGGACTGAAGTCCTTGCAGCCGAAGAGTATGAACTCGAACGCCCCTCCAAAAGCTACCCCAAACGCAGGTCGTTGCCTCGATTAGAGGAGGAAGCACCCAAGTCACCAGCGCACGACATGGCAGACCGGCCACCCCGTGGCCGCGATAGAGAAGCCTCTCGGCCCTCCGCTCAAGCCACGCCCCGACGCCGCTCAAAAAGTTCCAAGGCAAGGGAAAACGCGCCGGACTTGCGAGATATATTGGAGGATAAGGCAAAACATACAAGATCGATCTACGAATCGCATGGGCGCCCCTCGACACGGGATGATTACCGTCACGCCGGGAACAGCAAACCCGGCCGGGCCGAACACAATAGACAAAGCTCCTAGGACAGGAAAAGCCGAAATCCATGGCAGCCCTTACCACACTCATGACCCGCTTTTGCGCGGGAGAGGATAGCTGGCTAGCTCGAAGCAACAACTTGGCCAAACACCCTGATAGTTCGGATACCAAGGACAACAATGGCAGGCCGCGTCGCAACAAGCATAAACGCCACATTAACGGTGATAATGCTGAAGATACGGCAGTAAATGCCGGATTCGGAGGATCTAAACCCGGTCAGCGGAAGAAGCCATTCAAAAGAAATACCCAGGGCCCGTTCAACTTGGACCGAATACTCAATCACTTGTGCCAGATACATGGCACCCCCGAAAAACCAGCCAACCACACCAACAGGGATAAGGGGGCACGATCTACCCTTTGATAAGACGTGCCAAGGAAACCGCCTCGCTGAAGAGCCGAGGTGGACAATAAAAACAATTCGTATAAAGGCATGGCCGTGGTGTGATGTCACGCCGCAGAATACGTCAGCAGATCTGTGCAAAAAGTTATTCTCTCTACGGTTGTATGTGGAACTTGTTTTGCAGAGCCGGACACTATCCTTGTGTTCAAAACCTTCTATGAAGTATTCGGAGGAGGAACCCGCCTTGCAATGCCGAAGACAATATGCGCGCGGACTCGTCGTCATTGAAGCCTGGTTCGAGGGCTACCGAGGAGTCTGGACTAGAGGGTGTCGGATAGCGAACTATCTTCGGCCGGACTCCTAGACTATGAAGATACAAGATTGAAGACTTCGTCCCGTGTCCGGATGGGACTTTCCTTGGCGTGGAAGGCAAGCTTGGCGATACGGATATGGGGCATAATTAAACCCTGATATAGACGCCGCACTACGAGAACTTCTACAAGAAAACTGGGACATTTTTGCCTGGCACCCTTCGGACATGCCAGGAATCCCACGTCGGCTGGCCGAGCACAGCCTAAATATCCTAAAAGGATTCAAGCCAGTCAAACAGGCTCTTCGGCATTTTTCCGAACCTAAGAGACAGGCCATGGGAGAGGAGCTAGCCAAACTCCTGGAAGCCGGATTCATCAGAGATATAAAACATCCGGACTGGCTAGAAAATCTGGTGATGGTACCAAAGAAGGATAAATCCTGGCGCCTATGTGTTGATTTCAAAGACCTTAATAAGGCTTGCCCAAAGGATCCCTTCCCCCTCCCTCGAATTGATCAAATTATCGACACCACAGCAGGACACGACTCATTGTGCTTCCTCGACGCGTACTCCGGCTACCACCAAATCAAGATGGCGGAGCTAGACCAAGCTGCAACAGCATTCATCACTCCATACGGCCCATTCTGCTTCAACACAATGCCCTTCGGGCTCAAAAACGCCCGGGCGCTACATATCAGCGCATGATTCGAACATGTCCGGCAAACCAGATCGGCAAAACAGTAGAAGCATATGTAGATGACGTGGTCGTCAAATCCAAGCATGTCGAAACTCTAGTAGACGACTTGAGGCTCACATTCGACAATCTCCGCAAATATGACATTAAGCTCAATCCGGAAAAATGCGTCTTCGGCGTCACAGCCGGAAAGCTCTTGGGCTTCATTGTGTCCGGTAGAGGAATTGAAGCAAACCCAGCCAAGATCCGAGCTCTGTCACAATTGGATATTCCAAAAGACCTCAAGCAAATACAAAAATTGACTGGATGAGTAGCGGCTCTAAGCCGCTTCATTTCCCGTTTGGGAGAAAAGGCGTTACCCCTTTACCGCCTCCTCCGGCGCACCGATCACTTCGAGTGGACGGATGCAGCCACGGCCGGACTCGAAGAAATAAAAGCCATATTGGCAACAAATCCGGTCCTGGCCGCGCCCAACATGGGCGAACCAATGCTATTATATATCACCGCAACACATCAAGTTGTCAGCGCGGTGCTCGTCGTCGAACGAGAAACGGACGGACACCGGTTCCCTCTTCAAAGACCGGTTTATTATGTGTCCACTGTCCTCACTCCATGCAAGTCCCGGTACCCACATTATCAAAAGATAGCATACACGGTGTTCATGGCATCCCGGAAGCTGCGACACTACTTTCAAGAGTGTTCGATAACGGTAGCCTCCGAAGTACCTCTTAACGACATTATAAACAACCGCGACGCGACGGGCCAGATTGCTAAATGGGCCATAGAGCTCCTTCCATTCGACATAACCTATAAGCCACGACGATCTATTAAGTCACAGGTTTTGGCCGACTTCGTGGCGAATGGACCGCCGAACTCCCTAAAGAGTATGGCGCATACTCCAATTGGATCATGCACTTCGACGGCTCCAAAATGTTGGCGGCCTGGGCTGGCGTCGTCCCCGACGTCCCCAACCGGTGACACAGTCCAATACGTCCTTCAAATAATGTATACGGACTCCAACAACGCAGCCGAATACGAGGCCCTTCTGCACGGCCTCCGGATGGCAGTCTCCATGGGCATTAAACGCCTAGAGGTGCGCGGGGATTCAAACCTCGCGATATCTCAAATCAACGGAGACTTTGATGCCAAAGATCCGAAAATGGCAGCGTACCACAATGCGGTCCTAAAAATGTCAGCACGGTTCGAGGGGCTCGAATTTCATCATATAGCCCGGGATAACAACCAGGCGGCGGACGTATTGGCACTCATCGGCGCTAAATGCAATGCCGTCCCGCCCAACATCTTCCTGGAACGGCTGTTCAAGCCATCCGTACTATGGGAAGGGGAGTCCGGAAATAACAATCCGGACCCAACCGCACCGTCTGACACTGAACATTCTGACACAATTGGAGGCTCTGCCAACGAAACAACACCGTCCGCCCACGAAATACTGGCGGTCATTGCCCCGTGGACGGAACCATTCCTAACCTACCTAACTAGGCAGGAACTCCCCGAAGACCAAAATGAGGCCCGCTGCATAGTACGGCGATCCAAAGCCTATAAAGTCCATGAGGTAGAGCTTTATAAGAAAAGCACAACAGGAGTCCTTCAAAGGTGTACCTCAAGAGGCGAAGGCGCAACCTCCTGGCTGAAATTCATGCCGGACTGGGTGGGCACCACGCTGCAGCCCGGGCCCTTGTAGGCAAGGCCTTCCGTACAGGATTTTATTGGCCGACGGCCCGGGCAGATGCGTAGGATTTAGTCCAACGATGCGTCGGTTGCCAGCTTTTTGCTAATCAAAGCCACATGCCACCCACCGCCCTCAAAACTATACCCATCACCTGGCCGTTCGCGGTGCAGGGGCTTGACATGGTCGGACCCCTTAAGGGAGGAACCCACAAGCAAAAATACCTATTGGTCATGGTGGATAAATTCACCAAATGGATAGAGGCCAAGCTCGTTAAAGCGGCCGAATCCGGACCGGTGATAGACTTCATATCGGGGTAGTGCACCGTTATGGCGTCCCCACGGTATCATCGCGATAACGGCACCAACTTCACGGCCGATGAGGTCAAATTATGGTGCAAAAACATGGGCATCAAGCTCGATTACGCCTCGATCTATCACCCTCAAACCAACGGTCAAGTCGAGCGAGCAAACGGTCTAATCATGAGCGGCATTAAACCCAGACTAGTGCGGTCCCTCAAGGAATCTAACACACACTGGGTTGAGGAGCTCGACTCCGTACTCTGGGGGCTGCGGACCACGCCGAATCGTACTACCGGATTCACACCATTTTTTATGGTGTACGGCGCAGAGGCAGTCTTGCCCTGCGACATAATTCATGACTCACCTCGCGTGCGCATGTATGAAGAAAGAGAAGCCGAGATCGATCGGCAGGACAGTTTGGACGCATTGGAGGAGGAGCGCGACGTGGCAAAAGCTCGTTCCGCATTTTATCAATGATGAGGCTCGAAGATATCAAAGCGAGGGAAATGCGGGCCAAAGCTTACAACGTTGGCGAACTAGTTCTACGCCTGTCGGACAAGAAAAAGGACAAAGTCAAGCCCAAATGGGAAGGTCCCTTCATCATCGACCAGGTCCTAACCGGCGGAGCATACCGTCTGTGAAACGCATCGGATAACCGACTCGAGCCGAACCCATGGAACGCAGCCCGTCTATGAAGATTCTACGCCTAAGCGCTGGACTCCAAGTTCGTCTCCTTCCTCCGTCCGCATTTTTTATTTTTTGCTGTCTTTTATTTCTCTCCTTCCTCCCCTTTCTTTTTAAAAAGCCTTTAGAGGCTCGCTCGCACTTTGTTCGCACATAGTTGACGCGCTGTCCGCGCTCATTATACCTGGGGGCTTCTTTAACAGAAGCTTATTTGTACGGGCTTCATGCCCATTACATGTGTCAAACTTCCGCATGTACCTTTTATTCACCATTATATGCATCGATATGACTTAAGTTTTGGCCAAGCTGGGTTTCCTGGCTCCTGTGCTTACCCCTACGTTCCCGATTGTTCGGCTAGGTGGTAAAGGAGCACCTCTGCGATTGTTTCTGCCGGGTCAGCCGGATGTGTACCTCAGACTGGGTGAAGCCGAAAGCTAGCGTTCTTAAGAGAATATTCGGTCGGTGAATTGAAAGATGATTTTTAACTATTTATCCATCTGCCCCAGATGATTTTGTGCTTTCTTAGCAGCTTTGACATGCACTTTAGGGCATGCATCCCAAAAGGAACCCTTAACGGAACTATTCTCCTGGAAGATGTTTCTTACTATCCATGTAATATAACATAACTAGTTGGGCACTTGTCTGATACAGCAATAATGACCCCTACGCCTTGTCTCCATGCATGCCCCGGTTCTTATATAACCACGAGGGTATTCGGACACACTCCGGACTATTGGGTCCCGAGGTTGAAGCGAAAAGGTCTGCTATGACGAACGATCTACAATCCGGCTAGAAGACATTTTTTCATGTCATATTTAATTACATAGTCAACTCGACTCATTGTATTCCTCCTCAATGCCATCTAATAGGCTATCTAATTTACAATCTTGCTGGGAATACTTGGCGGCCAATTCAACTTGGCTGTACACTAAGCTTACAGGGATCTCCTTCCCATCAGGTCCCACAGGTCCGACCTCGGCCATGTGGTTTGGGTCAGCAACCGTGTGCAGCGTCTTCACCATGGCCCAGGCCTCCCTGGTGCCCTGACGGCAGGCCGATATCTTCCATAGTCGGAAGCGCCGCCGTGCTCCTTGAAGCCGCCCTGCCAGCTCTCTAACGCCTTCGGGCAGGGCGATAGATTGCCACAAGGCCTGGCCGACGCCTTTCATCACCTGCCGAACTTGTTCGTGCAGCTGGCGCAGTTCGGGAAGAAGATCACCCGAAGAACTAGGCATCTCCTCTTCCGGACGACCTGTGAGCAAACCTACATACATGTTTTGAAGGAAATATGCCCTAGAGGCAATAATAAAGTTATTATTTATTTCCTTATATCATGATAAAGGTTTATTATTCATGCTAGAATTGTATTAACCGGAAACATAATACATGTGTGAATATATAGACAAACAAGTATGTCACTAGTATGCCTCTACTTGACTAGCTTGTTAATCAAAGATGGTTATGTTTCCTAACCATGAACAAGGAGTTGTTATTTGATTAACAAGGTCACATCATTAGTTGAATGATCTGATTGACATGACCCATTCCGTTAGCTTAACACTTGATCGTTTAGTATGTTAATGCTTTCTTCATGACCCATACATGTTCCTATAACTATGAGATTATGCAACTCCGTTTACGGAGGAACACTTTGGTACTACCAAACGTCACAACGTAATCGGGTGATTATAAAGGAGTACTACAGGTGTCTCCAAAGGTACTTGTTGGGTTGGCGTATTTCGAGATTAGGTTTTGTCACTCCGATTGCGGAGAGGTATCTCTAGGCCTTCTCGGTAATACACATCACTTAAGCCTTGCAAGCATTACAACTAATGAGTTAGTTGTGAGATGATGTATTACGGAACGAGTAAAGAGACTTACTGCAACGAGATTGAACTAGGTATTGGATACCGACGATCGAATCTCGGGTAAGTAACATACCGATGACAAAGGGAACAACATATGTCGTTATGCGGTTTGACCGATAAAGATCTTCATAGAATATGTAGGAGCCAATATGGGCATCCAGGTTCCGCTATTGGTTATTGACCAAGAATAGTTCTAGGTCATGTCTACATAGTTCTCGAACCCGTAGGGTCCGCACGCTTAAGGTTTCGATGGCGGTTATATTATGAGTTTATGAGTTTTGATGTACCGAAGGAGTTCGGAGTCCCAGATGAGATCGGGGACATGACGAGGAGTCTCGAAATGGTCGAGACGTAAAAATCGATATATTGGACGACTATATTCGGAGTTCGGAAAGGTTCGAATGATTCGGTATTTTCGAGTACCGGGAGTTACGGGAATACGGGAAAGAGTATTGGGCCTTAATGGGCTTTAGTGGGAAGGAGCCAGGAGGTGGCGCGCGCCCTCCCAAGCCCAGTCCGAATTGGACAAGGGGTTTGGGCGCAGCCCCTCTCCCTTCCTTCTCCACTTCCCCTTTCCCCCTTCTCCTAGTTGGACTAGGAAGAAGGAGTCCTACTCCCGGTGGGAGTAGGACTCCCCTTGGCGCCGCCTCCTCCTAGGGCCGGCCTCCTCCTCCCTCCCTCCTTTATATCACGGGGCAGGGGCACCCCATGAACACACAAGTTGATCTACGGATCTTTCCTTAGCCGTGTGCGGTGCCCCTTCCACCATATTCCACTTCGGTCATATCGTCATGGAGCTTAGGCGAAGCCCTCGCCGGAGAAGTCATATCGTCATGAGCTTAGGCGAAGCCCTGCGTCGGTGGAGCATCAACATCGTCACCACGCCGTCGTCTTGACGGAACTCATCCCGACACTTTGCTGGATCGGAGTCCGGGATCGTCATCGAGCTGAACGTGTGCGTAACTCGGAGGTGCCGTGACGTTCGGTGCTTGGATCGGTCGGATCGTGAAGACGTCGACTACATCAACAGCGTTGTTATAACGCGCTTCCGCTTTCGGTCTCACGAGTGCGTGGGCGGACACTCTTCCCTCTCGTTGCTATGCCATCACCATGGTCTTGCGTGATCGTAGGAAATTTTTGAAATTACTACGTTCCCCAACAATGGCATCCGAGCCTGGTTTTATGCGTTGATGTCATATGCACGAGTAGAACACAAGTGAGTTGTGGACGATACAAGTCATACGCCTACCGGCATGTCATACTTTGGTTCAGCGGTATTGTGAGATGAAGCGGCCGGACCGACATTACGCGACGCTTACGCGAGACTGGTTTCACCGCCCGAGCACTTTCGTTGCTTAAAGGTGACCGGCGGGTGTCTGTCTCTCTCACTTTAGTTGAACTGGTGTGGCTACGCCCGGTCCTTGAGAAGGTTAAAACGGAGTCTATTTGACGAAGTATCGTTGTGGTTTTGATGCGTAGGTAAGAACGGTTCTTGCTCAGCCCGTAGCAGCCACGTAAAACTTGCAACAACAAAGTAGAGGACGTCTAACTTGTTTTTGCAGGGCATGTTGTGATGTGATATGGTCAAGACGTGATGCTATATTTTATTGTATGAGATGATCATGTTTTGTAACCGAGTTATCGGCAACTGGCAGGAGCCATATGGTTGTCGCTTTATTGTATGAAATGCAAACGCCATGTAATTGCTTTACTTTATCACTAAGGAGTAGCGATAGTCGTAGAAGTAATAGTTGGCGAGACGACAACGATGCTACGATGGAGATCAAGGTGTCACGCCGGTGACGATGGTGATCATGACGGTGCTTCGGCGATGGAGATCACAAGCACAAGATGATGATGACCATATCATGTCACTTATATTGATTGCATGTGATGTTTATCCTTTATGCATCTTATCTTGCTTTGATTGACGGTAGCATTATAAGATGATCTCTCACTAAAAATTATCAAGAAGTGTTCTCCACGAGTATGCACCGTTGCCAAAGTTCGTAGTACCCGGACACCACGTGATGATCGGGTGTGATAAGTTCTACGTCCATCTACAACGGGTGCAAAACAGTTGCACACGCGAATACTCGAGTTAAACTTGACGAGCCTAGCATATAACAGATATGGCCTCGGAACACGGAGACCGAAAGGTCGAGCGTGAATCATATAGTAGATATGATCAACATAATGATGTTCACCATTGAAACTACTCCGTCTCACGTGATGATCGGACATGGTTTAGTTAATTTGGATCACGTGATCACTTAGATGACTAGAGAGATGTCTATCTAAGTGGGAGTTCTTAAGTAATATGATTAATTGAACTTTAATTTATCATGAACTTAGTCCTGGTAGTATTTTGCAAATTATGTTGTAGATCAATAGCTCGCGTTGTTGCTTCCCTATGTTTTTTATGTGTTCCTAGAGAAAATTTGTATTGAAAGATGTTAGTGGCAATGATGCGGATTGGATCCGTGATCTGAGGTTTATCCTCATTGCTGCCTGTAAGAATTATGTCCTTAATGCACCGCTAGGTGACAGACCTATTGCAGGAGCAAATGCGGGCGTTATGAACGTTTGGCTGGCTCAATATGATGACTACTTGATAGTTTAGTGCACCATACTTAACGGCTTAGAATCGGGACTTCAAAGACGTTTTGAACGTCATGGACCATATGAGATGTTCCAGGAGTTGAAGTTAATATTTCAAGCAAATACCGAGTTGAGAGATATGAAGTCTCCAACAAGTTCTATAGCTAAAAGATGGAGGAGAATCGCTCAACTAGTGAGCATGTGCTCAGATTGTGCAGGTACTTCAATTGCTTGAATCAAGTGGGAGTTAATCTTCCAGATAATATAGTGATTGACAGAATTCTCTAGTCACCATCACTAAGTTACTAGAACTTCGTGATGAACTACAAAGATGCAAGGGATGGCGAAAATGATTCCCGAGCTCTTCGTGATGTTGAAATCGACGAAGGTAGAAATCAAAGAAAGAGCATCAAGTGTTGATGATTGACAAGACCACTAGTCTCAAGGAAAAGGGCAAAGGGAAGAAGGGGAACTTCAAGAAGAACAGCAAGCAAGTTGCTGCTAGAGTGAAGAAGCCCAAGTCTGGACCTAAGCCTGAGACTAAAGTGCTTTTGCTGCAATGGAACTGGTCACTAGAAGCGGAACTACCCCAAGTATATGGCGGATAAGAAGGATGGCAAAGTGAACAAAGGTATATTTGATATACAGATTATTAATGTGTATTTTACTAGTGTTCGTAGCAACCCCTCGGTATTTGATACTGGTTCAGTTGCTAAGAGTAGTAACTTGAAACGGGAGTTGCAGAATGAACAGAAACTAGTTGAAGGGGAAGTAACGATGAGTGTTGGAAGTAGTTCCAAGATTGATATGATCATGATATGATCATCATCGCACACTCCCTATACTTTCGGGATTAGTGTGGAACCTAAATAAGTGTTATTTGGTGTTGAGCATAAATATGATTTGATCATGTTTATTGCAATACGATTATTCATTTAAGTAAGAGAATAAATTGTTGTTCTGTTTACATGAATAAAACCTTATATGGTTACTCACCCAATGAATATGGTTCATTGTATCTCGATCATAGTGATACACTTATTCATAATATTGATGCCAAATGATGCAAAGTTAATAATGATAATGCAACTTATTTGTGGCAATCGCCGTTTAGGTCATATTGGTGTAAAAGCATGAAGAAACTCCATGTCGATGGACTTTCGGAATCACTTGGTTATGAATCATTTGATGCTTGCGAACCGTGCCGTTTGGGCAAGATGACTAAAACTCCGTTCTCGGAACAATGGAACAAGCTCTTGACTTATTGGAAATAATACATACCGATGTATATGATCCAATGAGTGTTGATGCTTTCGTGGCAAGTATCGTTATTTTCGACCTTCACAAGATGATTTGAGCAGATATGGGTATATCTACTTGATGAAACATAAGTCTGAAATAGTTGAAAGGTTCAAAGAATTTCAGAGTGAAGTGGAAAATCATCGTAACAAGAAAATAAAGTTTACTGCGATCCGATCGTGGAGATGAATATTTGAGTTCTGAGTTTGGTCTTCAATTAAAACAATGTGGAATAGTTTCACAGCTCACGCCACCTGGAACACCACAACATAATGGTGTGTCCGAACGTCGTAACCGCACTTTATTGGATATGATGCGATCTATGATGTCTCTTATCGGTTTACCACTATCGTTTTGGGGTTATGCATTAGAGACAACTGCATTCACGTTTAATAGGGCACCATCTAAATCCGTTGAGGCGACACCGTATGAACTATGGTTTAAACAGTAAACCTAAGCTGTCGTTTCTTAAAGTTTGGAGTTGTGATGCTTGTGTGAAAAAGTTTTCACATGATAAGCTCGAACCCAAATCGGAGAAATGCGTCTTCATAGAATACCCAAAGGTAACTATTGGGTACACCTTCTGTCACAGATCCGAAAGCAAGATATTTGTTGCTAAGATGGATCCTTTCTAGAGAAGAAGTTTCTCTCGAAAGAAGTGAGTGGGAGGAAAGAAGAAACTTGATGAGGTAATTGTACCTTCTCCCTTATTGGAAAGTAGTTCATCACAAAAATCAGTTCTAGTGATTCCTACACCAATTAGTGAGGAAGTTAATGATGATGATCATGAAACTTCAGATCAAGTTGCTACCAAACCTCGAGGGTCTTCGAGAGTAAGATCCGCATCGAGTGAATGCGGTAATCATGTTCTGGAAGTCATGTTACTAGACCATGATGAACCTACGAACTATGAGGAAGCGATGATGAGCCCAGATTCCGCGAAATGGCTTGAGGCCATGAAATCTGAGATAGGATCCATGTATGAGAACAAAGTATGGACTTTGGTTGACTAGCTCGATGATCGCAAGTCAAGTTAAATAAATGGATCTTCAAGAGGAAGACAGATGATGATAGTAGTGTTACTATCTACAAAGCTCGACTTGTCGCAAAAAGGTTTTCGACAAATTCAAAGTGTTGACTACAATGAGATTTTCTCAAACTGTAGCGATTCTTAAGTCTGTCCGAATCATGTTAGCAATTGTCACATTTTATGAAATTTGGCAAATGGATGTCAAAACTACATTCTTTAATGGATTTATTAAAGAAGAGTTGTATATGATGCAACCAGAAGGTTTTGTCAATCCTAAAGGAGCTAACAAAATGTGCAAGCTTCAAAGAATCCATCTATGGACTGGTGCAAGCATCTCGGAGTTGGAATAAACGCTTTGATAGTGTGATCAAAGCATATGGTTTTATCTGAGACTTTTGGAGAAGCTTGTATTTACAAGAAAGTGAGTGGGAGCACTACAAAGCATTTCGATAAGTATATGTGAATGACATATTGTTGATCGGAAATAATGTAGAATTATTCTGCAAAGCATAAAGGAGTATTTGAAAGGAGTTTTCAAAAGAAGGACCTCAGTGAAGCTGCTTACATATTGAGCATCAAGATCTATAGAGATGGATCAAGACGCTTGATAAGTTTTTCAATAAGTACATACCTTGTCAAGATTTTGAAGTAGTTCAAAATGGAACAGTCAAAGAAAAGTTCTTGCCTGTGTTACAAAGGTGTAAAATTGAGTAAGACTCAAAGCCCGACCACGGCAGAAGATAGAAAGAGAATGAAAGTCATTCCTATGCCTCGACCATAGGTTCTATAAAGTATGCTATGTTATGTACCAGACCTATTGTATACCTTGCTCTGAATTTGGCAAGGGAGTACAATAGTGATCTAGGAGTAGATCACTGGACATTGGTCAAGAACATCCTTAGTAAGGACTAAGGAAATATTTCTCGATTATGGAGGTGATAAGAGAGCCCGTCGTAAAGAGTTACATCGATGCAAGCTTTTTATACTGATCCAGATGACTCTAAGTCTCAATCTGGATACATATCGTAAGTGGGAGCAATTAGCTAGAGTAGCCCGTGCGAGCATTGTAGACATAGAATATTTGCAAAATACATACGGCTCTGAATGTGACAGGACCCGTTGACTAAGCTTCTCTCACGAGCAAAACATGATTATCCCTTAGTACTCTTTGGGTGTTAATCACATAGCAATGTGAACTAGATTATTGACTCTAGTAAACCCTTTGGGTGTTGGTCACATGACGATGTGAACTATGGGTGTTAATCACATACAGATGTGAATATCAATGTTGAATCACATGATGATGTGAACTAGATTATTGACTCTAGTGCAAGTGGGAGACTGAAGGAAATATGCCCTAGAGGCAATAATAAAGTTATTATTTATTTCCTTATATCATGATAAAGGTTTATTATTCATGCTAGAATTGTATTAACCGGAAACATAATACATGTGTGAATATATAGACAAACAAGATGTCACTAGTATGCCTCTACTTGACTAGCTTGTTAATCAAAGATGGTTATGTTTCCTAACCATGAACAAGGAGTTGTTATTTGATTAACAAGGTCACATCATTAGTTGAATGATCTGATTGACATGACCCATTCCGTTAGCTTAACACTTGATCGTTTAGTATGTTAATGCTTTCTTCATGACCCATACATGTTCCTATAACTATGAGATTATGCAACTCCGTTTACGGAGGAACACTTTGGGTACTACCAAACGTCACAACGTAATCGGGTGATTATAAAGGAGTACTACAGGTGTCTCCAAAGGTACTTGTTGGGTTGGCGTATTTCGAGATTAGGTTTTGTCACTCCGATTGTCGGAGAGGTATCTCTAGGCCTTCTCGGTAATACACATCACTTAAGCCTTGCAAGCATTACAACTAATGAGTTAGTTGTGAGATGATGTATTACGGAACGAGTAAAGAGACTTACCGTAACGAGATTGAACTAGGTATTGGATACCGACGATCGAATCTCGGGTAAGTAACATACCGATGACAAAGGGAACAACATATGTCGTTATGCGGTTTGACCGATAAAGATCTTCGTAGAATATGTAGGAGCCAATATGGGCATCCAGGTTCCGCTATTGGTTATTGACCAAGAATAGTTCTAGGTCATGTCTACATAGTTCTCGAACCCGTAGGGTCCGCACGCTTAAGGTTTCGATGCGGTTATATTATGAGTTTATGAGTTTTGATGTACCGAAGGAGTTCGGAGTCCCAGATGAGATCGGGGACATGACGAGGAGTCTCGAAATGGTCGAGACGTAAAAATCGATATATTGGACGACTATATTCGGAGTTCGGAAAGGTTCCGAATGATTCGGGTATTTTTCGGAGTACCGGGGAGTTACGGGAATACGGGAAAGAGTATTGGGCCTTAATGGGCTTTAGTGGGAAGGAGCCAGGAGGTGGCGCGCGCCCCTCCCAAGCCCAGTCCGAATTGGACAAGGGGTTTGGGGCGCAGCCCCCCTCTCCCTTCCTTCTCCACTTCCCCCCTTTCCCCCCTTCTCCTAGTTGGACTAGGAAAGAAGGAGTCCTACTCCCGGTGGGAGTAGGACTCCCCTGGCGCCCTCCACCTAGGGCGGCCTCCTCCTCCCTCCCTCCTTTATATCTGAGGGCAGGGGCACCCCATGAACACACAAGTTGATCTACGGATCTTTCCTTAGCCGTGCGGTGCCCCTTCCACCATATTCCACTTCGGTCATATCGTCGCGGAGCTTAGGCGAAGCCCTGCGCGGAGAAGTCATATCGTCGCGGAGCTTAGGCGAAGCCCTGCGTCGGTGGAGCATCAACATCGTCCACCACGCCGTCGTCTTGACGGAACTCATCCCGACACTTTGCTGGATCGGAGTCCGGGATCGTCATCGAGCTGAGCGTGTGCAGAACTCGGAGGTGCCGTGACGTTCGGTGCTTGGATCGGTCGGATCGTGAAGACGTGCGACTACATCAACCGCGTTGTTATAACGCTTCCGCTTTCGGTCTCACGAGTGCGTGGACGGACACTCTTCCCTCTCGTTGCTATGCCATCACCATGGTCTTGCGTGATCGTAGGAAATTTTTGAAATTACTACGTTCCCCAACATGTTTATGTTAGTCGCCTTCCTCGCCGAACTCTTTCAAAGTTTGCTCAAGCACTTACTGAAAATGCCGCGACGAAGCCGTCGATTCTCCTTTACGGAGTCAGACAACTGGGCATGAACATCCTTTAGTTCCTCACCCAGTTGGGTGTTGGCATCTTGGAGGTTATTTTTCTCCTGCCGGACCCTCGTAAGCATGCTCTCACCGGCCTTTAGCTGGCGCAGGAGCTGTTGCTTGTCCGGATCTAGTCAGGCGCCATCTGCAATATTATTGTCAGATTTACACACACGCCGCACTTCCTAACTTATTTATCTTTTGAAGCATATATTAACAGAGGGGGTCTCTGTGGCTCCCCCTGTAGTGGCGAGTGCGCCTCAAGTTGGGCCTTGCATTCTTCAAGCTCCTGGGACAGTCGGGTATTCTTTTTTGTAAGATCCTGCATAACAAATGATCCTTAAATCAGTTTGTCGAACTATTTTAAGTCTCGGGGGCTACTGGCATATATAACTGTCAAACTTCCTTACCCGTATGTCCTTTACATACTGCTCCGTGGCTCTGGCTAGACCATCTTGAGCGGCACGGAGGTGCGCATCTCCCGAATTGAAGGCATTCAAGGCCTCTTGGGAGAAACATGCGTCACGAAGAACTGTCTGGCGGCCTTTGTGCTTCATGGCGCTCTCCACCTCGGAGTTGGTGGCGGACAATCTGTCGGCATCCTCTGTCGGAGGAGCATCCGACGCACGCCTCGTGCTCGCCTCCGCTTCCGGACCCGGCTTTGGAGCCCGGCCGGAGGAGGTTCGATTGGCAATCTCTCCGGACTCAGTCCGGCGAGCGCTCTTTTTCCTGAAAGGAGCACCAGCGTTAGTACACCTCTCCGGAATCAATCCTGGGAATATGGTGACACGCCATATCGTTGCGGCGGAGTTTCGATCCGGACCGCACTTCTTTTTAGCCTGCGGGGCCGTACTGCCCCTTGTTGTCCAGCCGCCGCGAGCTCAGCTTCCTGCCTCGAAGGTACCCCCTGCGAGACACCATTGGTATACGGTGATCAAGAAATAAGAACGGATAGGTTATTATCAGAGTATTGGGACCTCGGTCTCGATTACTGTGAAATTTGGAAGTATTCGGGGTAATCGGCCGTAATGGCAACCAAAGCATTGTCGATGCTAAGTTGGTGGAACACCCGTCGATCAACTCCACCTTTATATCCAGATCCTCTTTGGAGGCGGATCGAGGACCGTTCGGATCCTCGGGTTGTGGGGGCGGGCTGTGTATCTTCTCCATGACCGGCGCAGTTCCTGCGTAGAAACCATGAACTGAGATATTTAACCACGGGAACATGGATCGGACAGGCCACTAAGGTGTTTGCTTACCCAACTTCGAGGATTATTCAAAGAAAACTCGTTCAGTGGATTGACGTGGAGAAAATCCTCCTCCTCCCCTTTATACATGGCAGACAAGGTCTTCACCAGTTCGGTGACCGATCCCGGCCCTTTGTGGCCATGGCGGGTGGCATCGTACTCCCCGTTGAAATCCCAGATAGGGTGGCCCCTATATTGGAGCGGCTGCACTCCCCTCATAATGCAGATTGCCATGACTCCTGGCATGGTCAATCCGGCATGAGCCAGTAATCTTATTCGGCTCATCAAGTAAAGGACGTCCCGGTCATTTTCCCTCTGGAGGCTCCACGGGCGCCAACTTAGGCGCTTCTTCAGAGGAGCATTGCTAAATTCCGGAAGGCCGATCCGAACAGGGTCCGGCAGCGGGACGTCCTCCATGTAAAACCATTAGAAGGCGGTATTCAGACGCCTTCTTTGGGGTTCCGGATAGATATCCGGTCCCAGCGATGCGCCATAGTTCGGCTCCGCCCACTTGATATATTGACCCCTCATGAGAACGGGGCACTAGGCAGAATAATCTCTTCCACAGCGCAAAATGAGCCTCAATGCCCAAGAATAGTTCGCAAAGGGCCCACGAAGCCCGCGACGTGTAAAATGGAGGCAGGCGTAAGGTGGTGCAAGCTGGAGTCCATAGAACTCCAAGAGCCCCGAGAAAGCGGATGAATTGGAAATCCGATTCCTCTTACTAGATAAGAGACGAAGCATACCCGCTCTCCTTTAGAGGGATTGGGGACACTCTCCGCTTGCTTTCCGCCCTTGTACGTGGCAAGTCCAGCTCGAACCAGAACCATGAAGGCGGGGGAAGAAATCCCTTGGTTGGGAGTATAACTAGCTCGCTATGCGGGACTGAGCATCTCTCCCGATTTCCAGGCTGAGGGCTGGGAGCACGAGAGGAGGAGCCGCGTCGACTGTCCATGATGGAATGGGTTTTTTGTCGGAGGCGCACCAATGAAAGCTTGCGGAGGGAGCATGGTGTGACTCAGATCTAGATCCTCGCCTCTTTTTTGGGCGGCCATTTGCGCAGCTAGGGGGGTAAGTGTAAAAATACCCTGGCTTTTCGCATTCATTCAAAACGTGGAAGATGGCCATTATTGGGCGTAGAAGCCAAGGAGCGCAGCATTTATCAGAAGCCGGACACTATTCGACAAGTATATGGAATTTGGAGAAGAACCCGCCTCGCAATGCCGAAGACAATCAACGCGCCGGACTCATCGTCATTGAAGCCTGGTTCGGGGCTCTTGAGGAGTCCCGGATTAGGGGTGTCCGGATGGCGAACTATCACCGTTGGCGGACTCTGGACTATGAAGATACAAGATTGAAGACTTCGTCCCGTGTCCGGATGGGACTTTCCTTGGCGTGGAAGGCAAGCTTGGCAATACTGATATGTAGATCTCCTACCATTGTAACCGACTCTGTGTAACCCTAACCCTATTCGGTGTCTATATAAACCGAAGGGTTTTAGTCCGTGAGACACAACAACAATCATACCATAGGCTAGCTTCTAGGGTTTAGCCTCTACGATCTCGTGGTAGATCCACTCTTGTACTACCCATATCATCAATATTAATCAAGCGGAGTAGGGTATTACCTCCATCGAGAGGGCCCGAACCTGGGTAAAAACATCGTGTCCCTTGTCTCCTGTTACCATCCGCCTAGACGCACAGTTCGGGACCCCCTACCCGAGATCCGCCGGTTTTGACACCGACAACTGGACTATGTTCTTTGATGGTTCCAAGATGCTGAATGGTTCCGGTGCTGGGGTAGTATTGGTTTCCCCCCGAGGAGATAAGCTCAGATATGTGCTCCAGATTCACTTTGATTCTTCCAACAATGAAGCGAATCTGAAGGCTTTGTTGTATGGGTTGCGTATGGCCATTTCACTTTCGGCGTCCGTCGCCTCATGGTTTATGGCGACTCAGATCTAGTGGTTAATCGGTGATGAAGGAGTGGGACGTCAGAAGTCCAGCCATGGTAGCTCTTGTAATGGAGTGAGGAAGCTAGAGAAGAAGTTTGAGGGTTAGAGCTCCATCATATACCCCTTGAAAAATCAAGTCTTGATGATTTGGCGAAAATAGGGTCCAAGAGGAAGCCATTCCGGTGATGTGTTTTTGGAGCACATCCGCACATCATCGATTCAAGAGGATCCTTTCATCAAGAAGCTCCACAGCCAAAAAGTGCCACCGATCCATTGAAGTTGAGGTCCCAAAGAAGTGGTCGACCTGATCATGGAAGTCGTGGTCATCACTCCCGACCGGACAATACCGTACATCAGCGTATATCCCGAGGAAAGAGCTCCGGAGAAGCGAAGAAGAGGCTAGACAGATCGTCCACCGATCCAAGGCCTTTCTTGTGATCAAGGGACAGTTATTCAGAGAAAGCGTGATCGAGTCAGAAGTGCATAACGCCGAGAAGAAGGTCGATAATTCTTGATGATATCCACTCGGGGACTGAGGCCACCATGCGTCCTCTCGGACCATCGTGGCTAAAGCATACCGGCGGGATTTCTTGGCCAAAAGCAAATGAAATGGCAAAGGAAATAGTCGGCAATTGTGAAGGATGTCGGTTCTACTCCAATATGTCACACAAACCCACCTCGGCATTGAAGACCATTCCCTCGTCGCCTTTTCGCTGTTTGGGGGTTGGATATGATTGGACCATCGAGAACCGGGCAGAGCGGTTTCACTCATTTTCTTGTGGCGGTTGACAAGTTTACAAAGTGGATCAAAGCTAAACCTATCAAGAACCTTGATGCGTAATCGCTGCCGGTTTCATCAGAGAGTTGATATTCAGATATGGAGTTCCGCACAAAGATCATCATCGACAATGGGTCAAACTTCGATTCGACAAGTTCAAAGCCTTTTGAGCCTCTCAGGCACGCGAGTCGACTATGCTTGATTGCTCACCCCGCCGAATGGACAAGCAGAACGAGCAAATGGTCTAATTCTCAAAGGACCGAAACCTCGACTGATGCGTGATCTCAAGCATGCAACAGGAGCGTGGGTCGACGAACTTCCGTCAGTTCTTTGGGGATTGAGGACCACTCCTAATCGGTCGATTGGGAGAACTCCATTCTTTATGGTCTATGGAGCTGAAGCAGTTCTGTCGAGTGACCTGCTTCACAATGCGCCCCGAGTCGAACTCTACTCTGAAGCTGAAGCGGAGCATGCTCGGCTAGATTGAGTTGACCTCCTTGAAGAGGAGAGAGAGATGGCCCTGATCCGCTCGACCATCTATCGGCCAAGACTTGCGTCGATTCCACGCTAGAAATGTGAAGAGCCGAGCCTTTCAAGAAGGGGATCTGGTCCTCCGAGTGGATCAACAAAACCACACAAGCTCGCTCCCACTTGGGAAGGTCCTTCATCGTCACCAGAGTTCTCCACAATGGAGCTTACCATCTTTACAACGTCGAACGCCAGATCGATGAGCCTCGAGCCTGGAATGCGGAGCTGCTCCGCCCCTTTTACACTTAAGAACTCACTCCGGTGAGATGTAATAAAAGTACCTCTGTAGTTTGTTTATCAAAGACAAGAATGTTATAATTTTCCCAGTGATTGTTATTACTTTTTTCGTTTACATAAGAAATTTCCCCCACTGGCTGGCCTAGCCGCGAACCTGTTTCGCCTAAGTTTGTAAAGAAAAATCCCTGCCGAGTGGAGAGCCAGCCTCCCACTCGGGGGCTTAGCTGTGAATCCGTTTCGCCTAAGTATCTGAAAAATCCTACCGAGTGAGGAGCCAGCCTCCCACTCGGGGGCTTAGCTGCAGTCCAAGTACTCGCCTAAGTATTTGAAAATCCTACCGATTGAGGATCCAGCCTCCCACTCGGGGGCTTAGCTGCAGTCCAAGTACTCGCCTAAGTATTTTATACAATGTGCACTTTGCAAGGACGACGAGGTACAGGTCGACTGTTGCCTTTCCCTTCAAAGCTATGACACAAAAATCCTCCTTGGAGGCTTAGGCTGCAGTCCAAGACTAGCCTAAGTTTGAAAAATCCTACCGAGTGGAGAGCAAACCTCCCACTCGGAGGCTTAGCTGCAGTCCAAGACTCGCCTAAGTTTGAAAAATCCTACCGAGTGGAGGGCAAACCTCCCACTCGGGGCTTAGCTGATTCAAGACTACGCCTAAGTTTGAAAAATCCCACCGAGTGGAGAGCAAACCTCCCACTCGGGGCTTAGCCTGATCCAAGACTACGCCTAAGTTTGAAAAATCCTACTGAGTGGAGAGCAAACCTCCCACTCGGGGGCTTAGCTGCAGTCCAGTACTCGCCTAAGTACGAAATCCGTCCCGATCCGCAAGGACGACAAGGTGCAGGTCGACTGTTACCTTCTCCTTCGGAGCTGCACCACAAGTACAACGTGCGCCTCATCCCGATCCGCAAGGACGATGAGGTGCAGGTCGACTGTTACCTTCTCCTTCGGAGCTGCGCCACAAGTACAACGTGCGCTTCATCCCGATCCGCAAGGACGACGAGGTGCAGGTCTACTGCTGCCTTCTCCTTCGGAGCTGCGCCACAAGTACAACATGTGCTTCATCCCGATCTGCAAGGACGACGAGGTGTAGGTCGACTGCTGCCTTCTCCCTCGGAGCTGCGCCACAAGTACAACGAGCGCTCCATCCCGATCCGCAAGGACGATGAGGTGCAGGTCGACTGCTGCCTTCTCCTTCGGAGCTGCACCACAAGTACAACGCGCGCTTCATCCTGATCCGCAAGGACGACGAGGTGCAGGTCGACTGCTGCCTTCTCCTTTGGAGCTGCGCCACAAGTACAACGCGCGCTCCATCCCGATCCGCAAGGACGACGAGGTACAGGTCGACTGTTTCCTTCTCCTGCTACCGCAAGAGCAACAAAGTGTAGGTCCATTGGATCCACCTCGAGCTGCATCTCAAGCATTGAAGAATAATCCGAGTGAAGAGCAAAGTTCACTCGAAGGCAAACAAAAGCATATTTCGACGATAAGTAAAGTTCGGATAGCATCCTAAGGATGCAGAAGTACCCAGGCCTCAAGCCTGTTAAAGTTTATCGGTTACAGGATCACTCGGCATTCCGAGGCAAATTTACGATGAATCATAAAAGTTTTTACTCCTCAGCGGAGGAATTTGGAAGGCCTTTAACTGGTCCAGAGTCAATCCCATCAGCGATTCGGTGGCAGCACCAATGAAGGTCTCCATGGAAGATCGGAAGTCGTACTTCTTGGTATTGGCAACTTTGATGGACGCCAACCTTTCTCTCGCCTCCTTGCAATGAACGCGGACCAGGGATGAGCGACATCAAGACCAAGATCTGGCGAAGACTTCTTCCATTCCTGCACTCGATTTGGAATATCATTTAGTCGAGTCATTAAAGACTCAAGGTCATTTTGAAGTGTTTCGCCTGGCCAGAGTGTTGAGTCAATCCGCGACATCGCAACCTTCAGTCGAGCGAGGTAGTCCACCACAAAGACAGAACGTGAGATTCGGTCGAGCACGTTCATAACAGCTTCATCTTTCACGGGGGATTTAATGGGGTCCAGACTTGTCTCCACTCGACTAGTCTCCTCCTCGAAATTCTGACAGAATTCTGCAAATATGACTCGAGTTCAAGCTAATGGTTCTATGATGAGTCGATGATGACAAGTCAGTCGGATAAGAGGAATTACCTTCAAGCATGAGGAATAGCTTTCTTGGCGAGCCCTCCCAGATAAGCCTCTAGATCATTCCTCTTCCCCGCCCACCACCTTGTCGCTCAGTGCTATCTTGTCGTTCTTCAGTCGGCTAACCTCCTAGTTAGCCGCATCAAGAGCAGCTTTCAGATTGGTGTTCTCTTCTTCAAGTTTTCCGACTGAAGACAGCTTCTCTTCCGCGAGCTTGGTCTTGTTCAAAGCCGTTTGTTGCGCCTCGGCAAGGTCATGATCCTTCTTCTTCAGAGCCTCCTCCATTTTGTCTGCAAAATAACAGTGAGGTCAGAATTAGGAAGGGACAGAAAAACAAAAACAGTCGTCAAGATCTCACCAGCCATACCTTTTGCTTCGCCTCTCGCCTTTCCGCAAGTTCTCCTGCAAGCTTCAAGTCAAGGTTGAGCTGGATCTGTTTGTTCTCCAATTCAGTGTATCGAGCCACAAGCTCGCAAGATTTCTGCAAAGAATTAGTCGATGACGTCACAGATGGGTTACTTCCGGGTGACCAAGAAAAATTACTGCGTTTCTAAGACTACAGCCGAATGAAAATATTCGACAGTAGTCTCGGGGACTACACCCAGTGGGTGCACTTAGCGTGCCCCCACTGATCCTACCAACTCGGTTTGATCAGTCGACCGAAAGAGACAAAAAAAAGAATAGAAAGGAGTTCTTCAGACTACGGTCGACTGCCAACAGTCCACCATAGTCTCGGGGACTACACCCAGTGCACTCAGCGTGCCCCCACCGGTTTCAAGATTCCACTCGACATGGTCCGACCAGACCGAGTGAAGAAGTTATCAAAGAGATACAAAGTACAAAGACTACGGTCGACTGCCAGCAGTCCACCATAGCCTCGGGGACTACACCCAATGGGTGCACTCAGCGTGCCCCCACCAGTTCAAAAATTCACTCGACACACCCAAAGGTGTACAGAATCTGAAGGTCTCCAAAAGAAGAGTTTTTCGTAGCATATCCTAATGTAACAAGTGGTGATCAACTAACTCGGGCGTTGCTCTCAAGAGCTGAATCGGCATCATAGGCCGCTTGGCTAGCTTCCGGACCACCTTCATTTGCTCCATCATGAGCCCCGCAGCATATAGCCTCCTTAGCAGCACCCACTTGGTCCTCCGGACGTGGTGCGTGGAGAAAAGGGAAGGCGGATCAGCGATCGACATTGAAGGCGGATACTCGTTAGCGGCACAAATGAAGACACGAAGTGCGAGTGGTGTTACCACCCTCATGAACCAGCGCCTCAGGCATCGATGCAACCTGAGCAGTCCTGCTAGCAGGTGCCTTCTTAGTCCTCCTCCGCCTCAACGGCGCCTCATCATCATCATCAGGGAGATCAATGACATGAGGAGGGACTACAGAAAAGATTCAAAGTTAAAAACGGAAATCCAATCGTCCAAAAGCGAAAAGCAGCGATCGTACCAAGGTTAGAGGTAGCAGCATCTTCCATCTCCTGGTCTTCGTTCCTGACTGAGGTCTTGGAGGTGGCAGCGCTGTAGATTTCAGAAATCATTTGATCAGTCAACAAGTCGACCAAAAGTATGATTCGCGCTGAACAAAAAGCTCAAGTTCATTTGCATACCGGAAATAGTGGGGATAACCATCTTCATCTTGGGCAAAACCTTTGTCGGCTTCGACGGTGTCGCCGAGGTTGCTTCAGCGCTTTTTTCGATCGGCGCGGAGAGGACGTTCGGGACGTTTGCGCCCGACAGTAGCGATAGCCTTTTGCGCTTCGACAGCGGGGTCATGGGTGAGCTTGGACCGCCTTTCCATGCGAGGAGGGTCGACTTCTTCCTCCTCTTCCTCCTCCTCCTCTTCATCGGAACTGTCGTCATCTTCGTCTCCCCCACCGTCAGACTGCCATTCCTCCTGGCTTTCACCTCCGCTCCCTTCTTCCTCCTCAACTAGTTCCTGCGCCCCGTTGGGCATCGAGTACATCTCAGTGGTGACCTGGAAGAAGACAAACAAGATGAAAGTCAGCCGACCGATTTAAGCAAACAAGATGGAGTAAGCAGAGTTAGGGTCAAGGATACGGGATTGAACCTTGTCTGGCTCGTACGATTGGTCGAGTGGAGGGATTCTCCTAGCTCCTCGGGGGTTATCTTTGTTCCCAGTGATGGCGGTCATCCATCTCTCCAGCGTGGCATCCTCGACCTCCTCCGGGTGGACCCGAGTGGTGTCTTCAGTGCCAGAATACATCCACATTGGATGGTCTCGATACTGAAGTGGCTGGATGCGCCGTCGAAGAAAAACCTCTAGAAGATACATACCAGTCACCCAGTCACGGATGAGCTGGACTACTCGCTCGACCAAAACCTTGACCTGAGCCTTCTCCTCCGGGATCACCTTCAGTGAGGACGGCTTGCTCACTCGATCCATGGAGAAAGGAGGGAGTCTAGTCGACTGCCCCGGCGTCGGCTGGTCTAGGCAGTAGAACCAGGTCGACTGCCACCCTCGAACCGACTCAGGAAGGATCATGGCTGGAAAAGAGCTCTTACCTCTCATTTGGACCCCAAGACCCCCACATCTGAATCACTTGGGTTCTCTCGCCACTCGGATTGGCCTTTTTCACCGTCTGGGAGCGACGGTGAAGATGTGTTTGAAGAGGCCCCACACGGCCGACAACCCGTAAAATTCTCACACAAAGACACGAAAGTGGCGAGATACACGATAGAGTTGGGTGTGAAGTGGTGGAGTTGTTCCCCAAAAAAGTTCAGAAATCCTCGAAAGAAAGGATGAGGCGGCAAAGAAAACCCTCGGTCGACGTGAGTGGCTAAGAGGACGCACTCACCCTCCTGAGGCTGCGGCTGCCACTCCATCCCTGGAAGCCTCGCTGATCCATGAGGGATCAGTCCCTCATTGGCCAGGTCGTCAAGATCTTTTTGGCAGATGGTCGAGCGAATCCAGTCGCCCTGGATCCAGCCCTGCGGCAAACCAGCCCGCGACAAGGATCCGCCCCGACTGGTCGCCCGCCCCTTCGCCTTCGCCGTCGCCTTCTTCGCCTGTTCCACAGCCGCCGTCTTTTCTTTCACCATTGTCATCGGCGGAACGCGCGTGGAGCAGCGGTTCGGAGATGGAGGCAGGCGCGGCGGATGAATCTGAGGAAGAAAGGAGTTAAGGGGAACGCACTGTTCAAAAAACCCCAGTCCTGGACCTTATATGGGGTTGCTTCCGAGTGACTGACTGGTAGGCCCAGGCGATCCTGTCAAATCCCACAACAGTCGCCCGCGCGATACATGGCGAAAAAGGTGGCGCGGAGATCGAGGCGCCCTTGCCTTATCCCGTCCGATTACTGCGGCTCTCTCTTAGTCCCGCTCGTTTCCCGAAGATTCAAATCCCGCCAAATCCGCGCGCCGCAGAGCAAATTGTCAGAGAAAAGGTTTCCTCTGTCCTGTCATTCGGAAATCACCAAGTACGGAAAACACACTCGACGGATACAAAGAATGGATCCAAGACAAGACACTATTGCCGCACAAGAATGAGTCGGGAGTATGTTCAACTCCTTTCCCACTCAAACCTCGATCCATTCGGGGGCTAATGATGAAGTCATGTACCTAGGGTAGGGTCATGGACTTGTCTAAGACACCCTCCCCAAGGACATCTCTAGAAGAAATTACCTTTCAGTCGACCAGGAAGGGTTCCACTCGACCAACTGGAAGACACTCGACCATGAAGCCAAACCACTCGACCGCCAGGAGATCTAAAGCCAGTCTGACGCATAAGCGGTCGGTCATTAAGTAGCTTTATGGTCATCATAGCACTTTTATGTGGGCGTTACAAGAACCCCCTACCTTAATGTATCTCTAACCTGCATAATCGAGGGTGCGAGGGTCCGGCGAACTCTATATAAGCCACCCCTCCTCGGCTGTGGGTTTGCACCTTTGTAACTCATACATGCATAATACAGTCGACCGCCTCCGGGCTCCTAGACGCGGGGCTATTACTTCCTCCGAGAAGGGCCTGAACTCGTAAAACTCGTGCGTATACAACTACTCCATAGCTAGGATCTTGCCTCTCCATACCTACCCCCCATTCTACTGCCAGGCTTAGAACCACGACAGCCGTGGGGAAGGACGAACCCCGTGGTTAAGTCAGAGGTAGCAGTAGCGCGTTCCAGGAAGAACGCTACTTCTAAGTTAGCTACATCGCTTTCTGGGATACACGCTACTGCTATTCGTTTCTCTTTTTTCCCTTTTTCATTTAGTTTTCTTCACATTTTATTTTCTTTCCTTTCACATTATTCTATTTCTTTCATTTTCAATTACCTTTCTATTTGCTTTCCATTTAATTTTATATCCTTTAGCAGTAGCGAGTTTAATATAAAACGCGCTGCTACAAAGTATGTGGCGGTAGTGCGGTTCGTTATAGGTCGCTACTACTATGTGAAGCCTATCGGCTAAGCCGTGGGAATTTTAGTAGTAACGTGTTTAGGGCAGCACGCGCTACTGCTACAACTTTATCTGCAGCGTGGTTTGGCCAGGCGCGCTACTGCTAGTTTGCACCAGCGTGCTTTTTTGACCCTTGCTGCTGCTAAAGTTCTGTGTATAAGGTTTTCCCTAGTAGTGCATGTTGCCCTTCTGATGATGTGTGAGTAGTTCACCACAGACCTATGGCTCCATAGCTACTAGCTAGATGGCTTCTTCTCTCTCTTTGATCTTCAATACAATGTTATCCATGATCTTCATGGAGATCGATTCGATGTAATCTTCTTTTATGGTGTGTTTCTTGGGATCTGATTAATTGTGGGTTTATGATCAGATTATTCATTGAAAGTCATTGAGTCTTTTCTAAACTTTATTATGCATGATTATTATAGATTTGTATTTTTCTCTTATCTACTTTGGTTTTGCCAACTATATAGATTTATCTTCAGTTGGAGAGATACTTCCTAATGGGTTCAATCTTGCGATGTCCTCACCTCGTGACAGAAGGGGTAGCGAGGCATGTATTGTATTGTTTCCATTAAGGGCAAAACGAAGGGGTTTAATCGCATTGCTAGGTTTTATTCTATCTACGTCATGTCATCTTGCTTAAAGTGTTACTCTGTTTGTCATGAACTTAATACCACAAATGTAGGCAGGAGTCGGTCGATTGGTGGAGTAATAGTAGTAGATGCAGGCAAGAGTCGGTGTACTTGTCATTTTGGATGTGATGCCTATTTATTTGATCATTGCCATGAATAACGTCAAAACTATGCGTTTTCCTATCAATTGCCCAATAGTAATTTGTCTACCCACCGCATGCTATGTTTCGAGAGAGAAGCCTCTAGTGAAAACTATGGCCCCCGGGTCTACTTTAATCATATTACTAAAACCAAAAATACCTTGCTGCAATTTTACTCTTTTTATTTTACTTTGCAATTTATATATCTACCACTAAAAAATTTAATCCTTGCATGTAACGAGTTCTAGGGGATTGACAACCCTCTTGCCCGTGCTGGGTGCAAGTATTTTCTTTTGTGTGTGTAGGTGTTGTTCACTAGGATCTGCGTGGTTTTCCTATTCGTTCGATAACCTTGGTTGTCATCGAGGCAAATACTTATCAGCTACTATATTCGTTCACCCTTCCTCTTCGGGAAAAATCCCAACACAGTTCACAAGTAGCACTTTGCAAAAGTAAGTTACTAACTACTTTCATCTAAATTTTCGCACATGCTAGCACCATTGCTTATGAGGGCTCACACGAAAGCCTGCCAGATGCAAAACGACCACTGCTTGAAGACGTACTTTAGGGGAGTCAGGCTACTGCTATTTGTGCTTCGGTTCAAGCAAGCGATGTCGATGCTCGTCCACTGAGCTTTCACATCCTTGACGGATCGTTGGCAGCCCCGAGATGCACAATTTCCATCTCTCCTGTGGTAAGACGCGCAATTTCCATCTCTCTTGTGGCATGATCATGACCCTGCCGCTTCAGGGCCAGGCTCTCACTGGGCTAGTGTACAAGAGCAACTAGGAGGATAGGGTTGTGACTCTCATCAGTGATTGTCCCGCCTCTATCCGTGATGAGGTCCATGGCTTGGTGGATAACCATACATCTGGTATACCACTAATATGGCTCGCTGCCAACCGGTCCGAATGCCCGCAAGGTGCCAACGCACGGACCATGGAGCAGTACATGAGGGCCTACTCTTGTGGTATCTCCTAACAGAGGTCGTGTTTCCAGACTGCTCGAGGGACACTGCCCTATGGATGTATCTGGACTTCCTCGCAGACTGGTGATACGTCTCCAACGTATCTAATTTTTTATTGTTCCATGCTATTATAGTATCAATCTTGTATGTTTATTATGGAATTATAATCATTTTTTTGGGACTAACCTATTAACCTAGTGCCCAGTTTCAGTCACAGTTTTTTCTTGTTTTTGGCTTTTCAGGAAATCAATACCAAACGGAGTCGAAACACTATGAAACTTTTTGACAATTTTTTATGGACCAAGAAACACCCTAGAAGGTTCGGGAGAAGACCAGACGATCCACGAGGGAGCAACATGCTCACTAGGCGTGCCCTGGGGGGGCATGGGCTTATGGGCCCCTTGTGGCACCTCCTGACCTACTTTCAGCTCTATAAATTCCCAAATATTCCCAATACATCAGAGAGCCACCCCAAATACTTTTTCTGTGCCTTAAGTTTTTGTTCTCTGGAGATCCCATCTGGAGACCTTTTCCGTACTCTCCCAGAGGGGGAATCAATCACGGGGGGCTTCTACATCAACCTTGATGCCCTTCCAAAGATGTGTCACTAGTTTACAAAAGTCCTACGGGTCCATAGCTAGTAGCTAGATGGCTTCTTCTCTCTCTCTTTGATCTTTAAGACAATGTTCTCCTCGATGTTCTTGGAGATCTATTTGTTGTAATCCTTTTTTGCGGTGTGTTTCTTGGGATCCGATGAATTGTGGGTTTATGATCAGATTATTCATGAATATTATTTGAGTCCTCTCTGAACTCTGTTATGCATGATTGTTTAGCTTTGTATTTCTCTCTGATCTATCCCTTTGGTTTGGCCAACTAAATTGATTTATCTTGCAATGTGAGAGGTGCTTTGTGATGGGTTCAATCTTGCGTTGCTCAATCCCAGTGACAGCACGGGACATTAACACGTACTTGTATTATTGCCATTATTAAGGATAAGATGAGGTTTATTCATAGTAATTGGGTTTACTTTGTCTACATCACGTCATCTTGCTTAAAGCGTTACCAATTTTTGTGAACTTAATACGCTAGATGCATGCTGGATAGCGCTTGATTTGTGGAGTAATAGTAGTAGATGCAGGCATGAGTCGGTCTACTTGTCTCAGACGTGATGCCTATATACATAATAATTGCCTTGGATATCGGCATAACTATGCGCTTTTCTATAAATTGCCTAACAATAATTTGTTTATCCACCATATGCTATGTTCAAGAGAGAAGTCTCTAGTGAAAACTATAGCCCCGGGTCTATCTTTATCATATATTAAAATCTAAAAATACTTTGCTGCACTTTATTTTATTTTATTTTGTGTTTTTGTTTATCTATCTATCACTACAAGATATGACCCTTGCAATTAACCGCCAAGGGGTTGGCAACCCCTTGTTTTTGTTCGGTGCAAGTATTTGTTATTTTTTCTATAGATGTTGTTCAGGAAGTGTTGCGTGGTTCTCCTACTGGATTGATAACCTTGGTTCTTAACTGAGGGAAATACTCATCTATACTATACTGCATCATCCTCTCCTCTTCAAGGAAATCCCAACGCAGCTCAAAAGTAGCAACTGGGAGGTAGGGTACAGATGGGGGTCTGTCGGCCTCGTGTACCTACGGCGTTTGGTAAGAAGCTATCTCAACAATCGTTTATGGATGTATGTATGCTTCTTTGAATTGTGTCATCTAATCATGAATTGGCATTTGTAGCTGCACGACGCATGTCAGAGGACCGAAGATAAGTCTGGTAGGTGTGAATGTGCCTAGGCCCTTTCGATTTGGATGTGGGAGGGGTTGCCGGTGGGTCGTCCTAAGAAAGATATCCTGCATCCATGGACAAAGTATGGTGAAGAAGGTGACACTTCTTGATACCCCACAGTCGTGAACTCTTGGGACAGGGTTAAAGTCTTCAGGCAAGTCCGCCGGATTGGACAAGGTCTTCACCAACGAGCAGGACAACCTGGCATATTACCTGGTAAACCTCTTGCTAGTGATTTCTTGTAGCCACTTTCATGGTTGCTTACCAATCTTTCTGCAGGTTTACTGGTGGCTGTATGACAAGAAAGGATGTGGTTTTGAGTTGAACGAGATGTGCACTTGGGACATGCTTATCTGGTGGGCTAATGTCCCGTTGATATGCGTGTACGCTGTCGAGTGTCACGTACCACGGCGCATGGCTTTGTAGTTTGATTAATGCCAACACACCCACCGAAGGATACCCACACTGGTGGTTTCAAACTTCACTAGTGAGGGCATTAATCTCTTTTATGTTTTAGTACGGTTTGTTGTTTTTATGATTTTTTATGGTTTATTGTTTCTTATGCCATGTAGGAAGGGTAGGAACAATTGTCAGGCAATATCGGACTAGGGAAAAGAGCACACGGAGTAAGTGAAAGCGTGAGACGAGAGGAGGTGTCGCAAAGATGGGGAGAAGAGGGTGGTTGACTGGGACGCGTACGATCGACATCTGAGTTGGTATAATGATGACGTAAAGTATCGTGTGCGCCTAAGGACACAGTGAATGTCAGCGGATATCGGATCACTACAGGCGGATGACCCCGATGAAGAAGCCTACAATGCCAATGTTAGAGAGTCCTTCGGTGAATTTAGGGAGTATATATGCACCCCTAATGAATAGAGTGGTAAGTTGTGTTCAATTGTTCGGTGCCGACATTTTGAGAAGAATCTAGTTTAGTCATTGTCACTAACTTATTCATGATGCTGACATTTGCAGGCTTCCAAGGTGAACAGAAACAGTTTCGATGCCTCGAATGCGCTACTTCACGACCCTGAGACTGTGGAATCTGACAGCAAGCTCAAGGAAGTGTCGAAGGTAAGTTTGAGCCTAGCCATATGCTCCAGTAACCAGAACCTTGGTCCATATCATGTTTTTGTCACTTACTTTGAGCCCAACCATAATCTAGTATAGTATTTGTCACTACCAGATCCATAACCATAAACTTGATCCATATCATGTTTTTGTTTATTTTTCGTTGCAGAAGTTCATGACTGTTGTCGCAAGCTAGTGAGCATGCTTGGGTGCGCTATCTCGGCTTATGTGCATGTTCCTGGACCGTCGACACGTACCGTCGCTTCATCGAGCCATGCCGGTGGAGCTTCCTCTAGCCATGTCGTCTCGTCGTCTCACCATGTTGAGGATGACGAGGAAGATGAGGAAAAAGACGATGAGGAGCAAGCCGAGGGAGAAGAGGAACAGTGGGCAAGGAGGAGCACGACGAGGATGACGGATCTCCACCCACTCAGCCAACCCAGAACAAAAGGGAGAAACAACCAAAAAAGCAATGAAATAGTCCATCCCCGTTTTAGCGTCCTCCTTGCCGCGCAACAACAAAGCAAGAGACTCGCTCGAAGAGAAACAAGGAGTGCATAGCCAAGAGGGGGATGGAGGCTTAGTGATAGAACTATTTGCTTTGTGTTAAGCTGTGAACAAGAATTTGTTGGCCATGTTGAAGTACTCGCTGTCGTCGATTTGCTAAACTATTTGGACATGTAAACCTATTTGCTATGTTTGATATGTTGAAATATGCTTTATTTCGATGTGTGATGTATACTATGATGTGTGAGATCCTAATTTTGATTTGCAAACTATATTATACTGTGTGATGAAATTTTTGAATTAAATGATCAAGTTTTATCAAAAATATAAATGAGATTGGACCCTACCGCCATAGTCCCTAGCGGTAGAGTTGCACACCCAACCACAAAAACAATATGAAGTTTTGGATACATACCACCGACGGCAGGTAGCACACTGCCTACCGTCAGGCTTGTTGGCGATAGGGTTGCAGCGCAGCGCAGGGCATGGGCATGGACTTCTTCCTCCCAACCACACCCCTCTCTCTCTCTCTCTCTAAAATTCACCGGCTCACCGCGGCAAAATTTCATGTTTTGACCATTTTTCCAAACCTATTCGAGATCTGACCCTAGTTTGAAAAAAATTCGATATCTGACCCTTTTGCTACCGCCAGGGACCATGGCGGTAGGGTATAACCACCGCCAGGCCTGCGGTAGGGTTGCATGCCCTACCGCCAAAAGCCTCCTAAGTATTGAACACAGTGCGTGCTCGTGCCTACCGCCAAGCACCTTGGCGGTAGGGTTATCTTACCGCCAAATTTGGCGGAAGCGATGTTTCCTACCGCCAAAGTCTCTGGCGATAGGCTGTTATACCCTACCGCCATGGTCCCTGTCGGTAGCAAAAGGGTCAGATCTCGAAAAAATTTCACACTAAAATCAGATCTCGAATAGGTTTCAGAAAAGGGTCAAAACACGAAATTTAACCGCTCACCGCTCCGTGTTCACAGTGCAGTGGCGCAGTACCAGTGTACCACCACGAGAGTGGACTGGTTCAAGCAAGCCGCACCCCACTCCCTGTCCCAGCAGCAGCGGCCACTTCCCCTCTCTCCCGTCACCTCGCCAATCCCTGCTCGCCCCCGTTTCTTTCTTTTGAGACGGAAGGATGGATAGATAAGATGGCCTAGTGAGAGAGATAGATAGGATAGCTAGCTCTCTCCCAAGGAGACATTCCCCGCTTTATTGATGCCATGTGGTTACTGCCACCCTCCTTAATAACCATTGCTAACCAGCCATACCACCCTGTAGATGTATCCCTCCTCCGTTAGGCTCAAGAGATCCCTCTTTCCCACTTGAGGCCAACACCCCCCTCCTAGCTCCACCACAAACCTAGCTACAACTATAAGTTTCCCACTTAGAACAAGTCACAACACAGCACGCCCCAACAAGCCCACCGCCCAAGAACACACCACAAGAGAGAGAAGAATCTCAGGTCCTAATCGCACAGGCGAGAACGCAAGCGAGCTAGCTCCGGCGAGGCCTGGCCGGAGCCTCCCATGGAGTACAAGAGGTCATCGCATGTGAAGGAGGACGAGGAGGAGGAAGAGGATGATGATTGGGCGACGAGGGACCGTCGGTACCAGCATCAGCATCCGCACCATCATCGCCATCACTACACCACGGTGCCGGCCACGGCCGCGCCCCCGCAGACATGCACCTGCACGGCCAAGCTCCCCAGGTTCTTGGCTCGCCTGCCGCGGCTGCCCCTTCGCCCTCCTCCGTGATGGAAGCCGCCGCTTTCTCTAGGCCCCTCCTGCTACTGAATCTGGTTTATATCCATTAAAAAACATGAAATTATTTTCTTGTGAAAACTAAACGGAATTGCTGGCGTGGTTGCAGAAGATATCAAGATAATGCTGATCTGGGGCGAGGAGGACAAGCTTTTCGACATAGAGCTGGCCAAGAAGATGAACGAGTAAGCTTCTACGTACACGCATTCCAGTTCAATCAAAACAACGGAGCTGTATAGTAAACCCAGCAGGCGTTCATGCATGCATGGCAAAAATTGCTAGGACTATGACTATGAGTCTATGTGTAAATTAACTCGGTGAAACAAAGCTGACGGCCCATTTGCATTTGCAGGCAGCTGGGCAGAACTGCTACCTGCAGGGCATCCCCAAGGCCGGGCACCTGCTCCACCTGGAGCGCCCCTGCGCCTACAACCGCCAGCTCGGCAGGTTCCTCGCCTACGTCAACTCCCAGGAAAACCAAACCACCAGTTGAATCAATCACTACTACTACTACTATCTCGTTCGTTCCAGTTCCAGAGGAGGATAATTATTTGCAAGCAAAGCAAAGCAGGTAGCCTGTCAACGTTCGTTCTTCTGCAACACGCACCGCATTAAATGATTGCCTGGAAACGTCAACCCATGGATGTGAAGCTAGCCATTACTACTACGTGCAACTAGCTGCTAGGTTTACAGGGCCACATTCCGTCGCCCTGAAGATTATTAAAGTGATGGGTTGACGCCACGCTCGGTGTGCCGTGGTGGCGTTTTATTTCCTCCTGTTCCTGGTCACTGTTTGCTTCGATGCTACTACATGACTTTTGTGGACGCGATCGTGGTGCGAGTACCTTTCGTTGTTGCTGACGAGGAAACGGTACCAAGTCGTGGATGATGATGCATGCTCGTTAGGTGTGTGGCCGTGTGGGCATGCACAGGCACAGCACACACGCGCGCGCGCTCCTCGTTGGACCGGATCTGGCGTTCGTTCCGTTTCCGCGAGGAACCCTAACCTCGAAGCGCCTTCTGGAAAAAGGGTCCCTCGCGCGCGCGCAAGACAAACGAGCGGGGCCCCGCGCTTCGCGGAGTGGACTATCCGTATCAGGCACAGGCACAAGAACGAGTAACCTCACTCACCAGTCAGATCATCATCCCGGGCAGGCGGTCTCGATCGTGGGGCGGTGGGATTCTTAGGTCGATCGTACGGCCCACCGGCGCATGCGCCACCAACAGTGCTGTGCATGACGAGGCTACGTCCGGCTGGACCGCTGGAGGAGCATCCGATGTTGGCCCGTTCGGGACAGTTTCCCGCCCTGCCTGCCCTACGCGCGCCTCCTCGCTCCGTCGCGTCGCCGGACGACGGACCGTGTTAAACATTGTAATTGTATATGTTGCGGTCACGTTATGAACCGTGATAGTTAGGACATGGTGTGCGTTGTAAACTGTTAGGATAAGTTAGGTTGTTATGATATGATCCTATAGTTAGCTTGGAGATCAATTCACACCTAACCTAATCCTAAACTCCTGTAAGCCGCCGGCCTTGGGCCCTTTATTAACACCCAACGCGCCCCTGCATTGTGCAAGCGCTTCCAGCTATTTTCACATGGTATACAGAGCCTAGTTTTTTTATCTCATCTAGGTTATGTCGTCTTCCTCCTCCTCCCACGCCATGGCCATGCCCTCGCTTGCCTCCCTCGGCCACACCATCACGGAGAAGCTCACCCGCGACAACTTCCTGCTGTGGAAGGTCCAAGTCCCCCCGCACGTCAGGGCCGCGGCGATGATGGGCTACCTTGATGGCTCGATCAAGGAACCCGCTGTTGTCATCGTCACCGAGAAGGAAACCAACGGGAAGAAGGAGACCACCGAGATGCCTAATCCAGAGCATGCGATCTGGGTTACCCAAGATCAACAGGTGCTTACCTTTTTGCTTGCATCTCTGTCTCGCGAAGTGCTCATGCAGGTGCCCAACCACACCACGGCTGTGGGCGTCTGGCAAAGCCCTGGTAGAAAGTTTTTCCGCGCAGTTCAAGGCGCGCCAGATTCAACTCCACTCGGCCATCGGCAACGCCCGCAAGGGCGATCTCTCTGCTCCCGCTTACTTCACGAAGATGAAGGGGCTAGCGGATGAACTTGCTACTGCAGGAAAGCCCCTGTACGAGGATGATATCGTCTCGCACATCCTCGAGGGACTCATGCACGAGCCCGACTACAACGGGTTTGTCACCCTCATCTCCACGCGCGCTGCCACCGATCGGCCGATCGGTCTCAGCGAACTTTTTTCGCTCCCGCTGTCTGTGGAGGCCCGGATCGCTGCCCAGCACGCCGCCTATACCGCTCATCACTCTGCCAACCTAGCTGCAAAGGGTGGTCGGGGCGGTTACGGCGGCGGACGCGGCGGTCAGGGCAGCGGACGCGGTGGCAACAGCGACGGCAACTACGCCGACAACTCAGGCAATGCTGGCGGATGTGGTGCGCCGCGCCAACAGGGAGGTGACCGCGATGACCACGAACGCTGCCAAATCTGCAAGGAAGAGGGCCACGGTGCGTGGCGCTGCAGGAAACGTTTGACAAAAGCTACAACAACAACGTTCGCAACCCCGCTGGAGGTGGCGGTGGTGGTGAACACGGTAATGGTGGGCGCGGTGGCGGTGGCGGGGGCGGCAACTCTCGTGCTGCTAACTCCGCTCACTCCTACGGCGTGCATACTAACTGGTATCTTGATACCGGCGCCACGGACCATTTTACCGGTGAGCTGGAGAAACTAGCTATCTGTGATCGCTACACATGCACCGACCAAATCCACACGGCTAGTGGTCAAGGTATGGATATAGAGCATCTTGGTCATTCAGTACTATCTACTCCCTCTGGTTCCTTGCACTTGAACAATATTCTCCATGCTCCTAGTGCCGACCAAAGCCTTCTTTCTGCCTATAATCTTATGCGTGATAATGACGTATTTATTGAACTTCACCTTGAATTCTTTCTTATCAAGGATCAGGCTACCCTGAGAACAATTCTGCAAAACAAGAGTAGATAGGGCTTGTTCCCCGTGACCGGACGGCAAAGTGCTCCTCAACGCCAAGTTCTTGCTGCCATCAAACCATCCACCTCACGGTGGCACAAGCGCCTAGGGCATCCTGCTCTTCCGGTAGTTCAAAAGATTCTTCGTGACTTCAACCTTCCTGTCTCCAATAAACAAGATCATCTTCTAGTGTGTGATGCATGTCAGATGGCCAAGAGCCATCAGTTACCTTATTCTCGTTCAACTAGTGAGTCCACATCTCCTTTAGAGCTACTGTTTTCAGATGTTTGTGGTCCTGGACCCGTCTCTGTAGGGAGACAAAAATATTATGTCAGTTTTATCGATGATTTTAGCTGGATATATTTGCTCAAAAATAAATCTGATGTCTTCGAGAAATTTCGTCTTTTCCAAGCTCATGTTGAAAGCCTCTTTGATCGAAAGATTATTTCCATGCAAACCGATTGGAGTGGGGAATACCAACGGTTGAACTCCTTTTTTGAGCGCATTGGCATCACACACCACGTTTATTGCCCCCATGCTCATCAACAGAACGGCTCCGCGGAGCAGAAACATAGACACATAGTGGAAGTTGGTCTCTCTCTACTTGCCCATGCTTTCATGCCGCTCAAGGTTTGGGACGAAGCGTTCCTCACCGCAGTTTACCTCATTAATCGCATCTCTAGTAGAGTTATCAAGAACCAAACTCCGTTAGAAAAGCTCTTTGGTACTAAACCCAATTACTCTTTTCTCCGCATTTTTGGTTGTGCTGTTTAGCCTAACTTGCATACTTTCAACAAACACAAACTCAAATTTCGGTCTAAACAATGCGCCTTCTTAGGGTACAGTACTCTTCACAAAGGCTATAAGTGTCTCGATATTGCTTCTGGCCGTGTCTATGTTTCTCGTGACGTGGTATTTGATGAGTAAGTTTTCCCTTTCGCCAAACTCCACTCCAACGCCGGCGCCCAACTTCGTAAGGAGTTATTACTTTTACCATCTCACCTCTTACCGTCTCCGAGTTGGGGAGCTGATTTTGCTATTGATCATATGCCTATGCCTAATGCCAATAACCCAGCTGAAAGTGTGCAGGAAACAGAGCAGGAAAATGTTGAAATTTTTGGCAAAAACTCATATGATTTTATGCAGCCAACAGGGAGCTCCACAGAAGATCCGCAGGATCTCTCGGGATCAGCTGCCGCAGCGATCCCAGGCGAATCAACGGCGGGATCCGTGCCCTCTGACGCGGCAGGCGAATCCGCGCCGGGATCCGCATTGTCAGGCGGGCTAGGTGGGCAGCCAGGCGGACCAGGCGGGCGCACCGAGGCGCTGTCCCCTGGCGGGCCGACCCCCACGCTGTCCCCCGCGTGGGACGATGCACACTCTCCCGGCGGGCCGGCTGGGCGAGGCCCACGTGGAGTCCGCGGGGCTAGGAGCCCAGAATCCAGCACGACGCGGATTCCCCCCCCCCCCCACCCTACGCCCACTCCGGAACTGCCAAGTGGCAGTTGGTCATCGGCTGCCACACCAGATCCGTCTGCTTCCCTGCAGGCAGCGGATTCAGGATCTTCTGCGCATGCTATGCCTCGTCCGACTCCGCCGTATCGTCCACGCACAACCGTCTTCAGCTTCAGCAAGCTCGGCCAGCTCCGCCTCCTCCTGTCTGTCCCCGTACTCGGTCACAAAGTGGTATTTCCAAACCCAAAGTTTATAATGATGGGTGTGTTCGTTGGGGCTCTTTCTGTGCCACAGGTGAACCGAAGACGTTGCAAGACGCCCTGGGAGATCCCAAGTGGAAACAAGCCATGGATGAAGAATTTTCTGCTCTTATTGAGAATAACACGTGGTGCCTGGTGCCTCCAGTTCGAGGGAGGAATGTCATTGACTGCAAATCGGTGTACAAGGTCAAGCGGAAATCTGATGGCATCATTGACAGGTACAAGGCACGTCTTGTGGCCAAAGGTTTCAAGCAAAGGTACGGAATCGATTATGAGGACACCTTTAGCCCCGTGGTCAAAGCTGCTACTATCAGGTTAATTCTTTCAGTTGCAATATCTCGAAATTGGTGCATGCGACAACTAGATGTTAAGAACGCGTTTTTGCATGGTGTTCTGGAAGAAGAAGTGTTTATGAGGCAGCCTCCTGGGTATGAAAGTTCAGTTTTTCCACGACATGTTTGCAAGCTTGATAAAGCAATTTATCGCCTGAAGCAAGCACCCCGAGCTTGGTATTATCGTCTGTTCTCCAAGTTGCGGTCTCTTGGGTTCTCTGACTCCAAGGGAGACACTTCACTGTTCTTTTATCATCGACATGGAATAACTATTTTTATGCTTATTTACGTTGATGATATTATGTCACCAGCTCCTCCACTAAAGCAGTTGATGCACTTCTTAAGGATCTGCGCATGGATTTTGCGCTCAAGGATTTGGGCAGTCTTCATTTTTTCCTTGGGATTGAGGTAAAGCATGTTGCTAGTGGCATTTTTCTGTCTCAAGAAAAATATGTACAAGATATCCTTGAGCGGGTGGGCATGAAAGGCTGCAAGCCTTCTCCAACTCCTTTATCTACCTCGGAGAAGTTGTCTTTTTATGATGGTTCGAAGCTTGGAGCCGAGGACTCCACCAGGTACAAGAGTGTTGTAGGAGCTTTGCGGTATTTAACTTTAACCAGGCCAGATATTTGTTTCTCAGTCAACAAAGTTTATCAGTTTCTGCATGCTCCTCCTAGTACTCATTGGACAGCTGTAAAAAGAATTCTTAGGTATCTTCAGGCAACCAAGAGTCATGGTCTCAAACTTGCTAAGTCAGATTCTACGCTTGTTAGTGCCTTTTCAGATGCAGACTGGGCAGGTTGTCCTGATGACCGGAGATCTACTGGAGGCTTTGCTGTGTTTTTTGGTGGTAACTTGCTTTCTTGGAGTGCACGTAAGCAAGCTACCGTGTCCAGATCAAGTACTAAAGCTGAGTACAAGGCATTAGCGAATGCCACTGCTGAGATCATTTGGGTACAGAATCTATTAACAGAGTTGGGCATTCGTCACCCATCTGCAGCATCACTTTGGTGTGACAATATTGGTGCTACCTATCTCTCTGCCTATTAGGATTAAACCTGACATCCTAGTATTCGAGTAGTACAACATATATAACACCGAGTAGGATTAGTATTACTAGTACGTTTCGGTTAGCTGCTAGGCTGTCCTATATATATATATATATATATATATATATATATATATATATATATATATATATATATATATATATATATATATATATATATATATATATATATATATATGTGCCTGTACCTTGCCCCTTGTAACACCAACAAAAATCAAAGCAATAAAGAGTATTAACAGGTGCGACAGGCACCTGTGGCCATCACATCGATTAGTGCCTTCGGCGTTCGTTCGTTCTTTTCGAGAGGTTCCGTCGAGAGAGGTACAACAGGTCGCCTACGTACGTGCACTGTTGCATACAAGATCCATCAAGCTGCTAGCTAGCTTGCTTGCTAGCTTTGCACTACGTGTGTGAGATCCTGGGTTATTTGATCTAGGGATCAAAATCCAACAATTGGTATCTAGAGCCTTGACGATCTACGATCAACGATGACAGACAGTGACGCAGAGTCGGTCAAGTCCGGCAACGACGGTTCCAAGGCGAACAAGAATGGCGACAAGGTGATGAAGGGCAGCAAGTCAGCGACTAGTGATGGCGGAACGGGCAACGCCAACATGCAGGCGCATCGCAACATCCCCATCCAGTACCCGATGCTCACCGACGCCAACTACGGCATGTGGGCAGTGAAGATGAAGATCATTCTCCGAACCTTTCGAGTGTGGGAGGCCATTACGGACGATGACGTTGACGAGGAGTGCGACGAAGGTGCCATGGCCGCCATAGCCCAGTCTGTGCCGGATTCCGTGCTGATGACATTGGCGGGGTTCGAGACAGCAAGAGAGGCATGGAACGCACTCAAAGAGATGAGGATCGGAGAAGATCGCGTCACCAAGGCTCGGGCACAAGTGCTGAAGAGCCAATTTCACAAGTTGCAGATGAAGGAAACTGAATCGATGAACGACTATGCCATGCGTCTGACTACATTGGTGGAAGAGATCCGCGCACTTGGTGCAAAGCTCGAGGAGACCGAGATTGTGGAGAAGTTTTTCAGTTCGGTGACTGATAAATTCACGTACATCATCGGCACGCTCGAGCAGCTTTTCGACATCGACGACATGACCATAACGGAGGCGATCGGACGCTTGCGAACATGGGAAGAGAATGCTCGTGGCTGTCGGAAAGGCAAAGGAGGAGGTAATGACCAACTCATGTACTCGCGCGCAGATTGGGATTCTCCAAGTAGAAAAGGAAGGCGCAACGTTGGTGAAGGCTCAAGCAACGCGAAGCGCGGCGGACAAACCGAAGAAGGCAAAGGAAAAGGCAAGCCACAAGGTCGTGGTAAGGCGGACCGATCTAAAGAGCAGAAGCCACGGAACTTGGATATGTCCGAGGTCAAGTGCTATAACTGCAACGAGATGGGTCACTTTGCAAAGGATTGTCCTGAGCCTAACAAGCGGGAGATCAAGGCAAATTTGGAGACGCAGGAAGACGAACGTCCAGGTCTTCTGATGGCCGAAGTTTGTGATCTTGTCCAAACGATGGTTGTAAAACCAAACCGGAAGGTGCCACTTCATGAGAAAAAAATACCACCAAAGTTATCCGGAAGCCATAACATGTCGTGGTACCTAGACACGGGTGCCTGTAACCACATGACGGGGTGCAAGGAGAAGTTCCTCGAGCTAGAATATGATGTTCAAGGCTCGGTCAAGTTCGGTGATGGTTCAAATGTGGAGATTTGTGGGCAAGGTTCTGTCCTCTTTGAGGGTCTCACAGGAGAACATCGCATACTCACTGGAGTGTACTACATCCCACGGCTTCGCAACAACATCATCTCTGTCGGGGAACTTGACGAGAATGGATGCAAGGTGGATATTGAGAACAGAGTGATGACGATATTCGGCAACCTCCGAAACGCGATGCTAAGCGCTGCAGAATCGCATGTGAACAGGCTCTATATCCTCAACCTTGATCAATCTCAACCGGAGTGTTGGCTCGCCAAGAGTGATGATGATTCGTGGTTATGGCATGCTAGATTTGGACACGTTAACTTCTACGCCTTCAAGAAGATGTTGAAGATGGAGATGGTATCCGGGATGCCGTTTATCGACCATGTTGATCGAGTATGTGAGGGGTGCTTGGTTGGAAAACAGCACCGCAGGCCATTCCCTCGCTTCACTCTACCTATCGTGCAAGTGATGCACTCGAGCTGCTCCATGGTGATCTATGTGGCCCTATCATCCCAAAGAACTCACGGAGGAAAGAAGTACTTCTTCCTTGTGGTAGATGACTACTCGAGATATATGTGGGTCGTTCCCCTACGATCTAAAGATGAGGCGTTTGAAGCGTTTAAGAAGCTGAAGGCTGCAACGGAGATGGAACACAAGTTCAAGGTTCGCGCTCTACTGACAGATCGCGGCGGAGAGTTTACGTCAAACGAGTTTAACGACTACTGCGAGAAGATTGGCATAAAAAGGTTCCTCACGACACCTTATATGCCACAGCAGAACGGGGTTGTTGAAAGGCGCAATCGAACCGCCGTTGACATCGCGAGAAGTTTACTCAAGAGCAAGAACTTGCCGGGGACTTTTTGGGGAGAAGTTGTCTCGACGGCGGTCTATCTTCTCAATCGGGCTCCAACAAAGGCAGTGATCGGCAAGACTCTGTATGAAGCAATTTACGGACGGAAGCCGAATGTGTCTCATCTACGGACGTTCGGGTGCGTAGCGCATGTGAAGACAACGGAGCCGCATCTCTCAAAGCTTGCTGATCGAAGCACCAAGATGGTGTTCATCGGATACGAGAGGAGTTCCGGCACCAAGGCATACCGCTACGATCCATCCACGAACCAAGCGCCTACGGATTTCACGCGACGTCGTGTTCAAGAAAACCAAGCGTGGAATTGGAGCGCAGCAGCCGACGATGCTCCAAACGGTAACATATTCACGGTTGAATTTCCAACTGATGATGATGCAGGGGAGGATGTCCAGGTGGTTGGCAAGACACACAACCAAGGTGACCACAATGATAGTGATCATCATGGTGCCGACACCGACGACGACGCGCATGGGTCGCAAGGTGATAGTGACAACGACGCGCAAGACACAGGTAGATATCTCGGCAACGACATCGACAACGAGGCGCATAGTGATGATGACAATCAAGATGATGGTCACGACCACAACGACTACGACCCGACATCTACCACGCCCGAGACTCAACGGTCTTCCTCAAGTGCATCGACGCCGACACAATTTGTGTCGCCTCCTTCGCAAGCCACGACGGATTCTTCCGGGCCTCGTCGCTACAAGCCCCTCAAGAAAGTCTACAAGTACGCAAAGCCAGTTACACTCGAGTACTCCGATTTGTGTTTACTCGGAATTGAGGAGCCGGCGAACTTCGTAGAGGCGAGTAAAAGTTCAAGTTGGATGCACGCCATGGATGAGGAGATGAAGGCGATCGAGAACAATGGCACGTGGACTTTGGTAACCCGACCTCCAAACCAAAAGGCCATAGGTTTGAAGTGGGTTTACAAGTTGAAGAAGGACACGAAGGGCGCCATTCTGAAGCACAAGGCAAGAATCGTCGCAAAGGGCTACGTACAATGTCAAGGAGTTGACTATGAGGAGGTGCTTACACCGGTTGCTCGAATCGAGACGGTGAGAGTGCTCCTAGCTTTGGCAGCACAAGAGGATTGGAAGGTTCATCATATGGATGTTAAATCCGCTTTCCTCAACGGTGACCTTACAGAAGAAGTGTACGTGGAACAACCCCTCGGCTATGAGAAAAAAGGAGAAGAAGGGAAAGTGTACAAGCTCAAGAAGGCATTTTACGGGCTAAAGCAAGCGTCAAGAACTTGGAACTCAAAGTTAGACCAAAGATTGGTCTCAATCGGGTTCAAAAGATGTCCCCTCAAACATGCAAAAGACAGTCTATCAAGCACCGAAGAACAGGTGAAGGTTGAAGACGCGATGAAAGAGAAGCGCTGCCATCAAGCTACGGACGAGCCAACGACAGCAAAGACGGTCCCTGAAATGCTGCGAGAAGGGGCAAAAGCAATGCCAAGGATAAATACTATGTGTAGCAGCAGTCGCATTTAGGATCCAGGTCGCATCGGAGATGTCATGTTTAGGGAGGTGAATATTAGGATTAAACCTGGCATCCTAGTATTCAAGTAGTACAGCATATATAACATCAAGTAGGATTAGTATTAGTTAGCTGCTAGGCTGTCCTACGCATATATATGTGTGTGTGTGTGTGTGCCTGTACCTGCCCCTTGTAACACCAACGAAAATCAAAGCAATAAAGAGTATTAACGGGTGTGACAGGCACGTGTGGCCATCACATCGATTAGTGCCTTCGGCGTTCGTTCATTCTTGTTGAGAGGTTCCGTCGAGAGAGCTACAACGGGTCGCCTACGTATGTGCACTGTTGCGTACAAGATCCATCAAGCTGCTAGCTAGCTTGCTTGCTAGCTTTGCACTACGTGTGTGAGATCCTGGGTTATTTGATCTAGGGATCAAAAGCCAACACTGCCAACTCTGTTTTTCATGCTAGGATGAAGCACATTGAGATTGATTATCATTTTGTTCGGAAGAGGATTGCCAACAAGCTTCTGAACATTCATTTTGTTCCTACTGGTGATCAAGTGACGGATGGTTTCACTAAACCACTATCATTACGGCTGGAGGTTTTTAGACGCAATCTGAACTTAGATAGTTGTGATTGAGGGGGAGTGTTAAACATTGTCATTGTATGTTGCGGTCACGTTATGAACCGTGATAGCTAGGGCGTGGTGTGCGTTGTAAACTGTTAGGATAGGTTAGGTTGTTGTGATATGATCCTATAGTTAGCTTGAAGATCGATCCACACCTAACCTAATCTTAACCTCCTGTAAGCCGCCAGCCTTAGGCCCTTTATTAACACGCAACGCGCCCCTGTGCAAGCGCTTCCAGCTATTTTCATAGACCGCACCGCGTGCACGCACGCCCCCTGCCGGTGCGTGGTGCCGGTCATCGGGCAGGGGCCCGACACGACACGACACGGGCTAAGCACTCGGCTGGCAAATTCGCCAGCCCCATGGTACTCCGACTCACAAGAAAAATAAAACTGTGGTCCGGAGGAGGAGGAAGATGGAAACCGCGCGTAGGATCTTCGGCTTAGGGCCGAGTCAAATAGCTCGACGCGAGCGCCACTGGAGACTGGACCACGCGCAGCTGGCTGGAGCTCATGCTCCTCCTGCCGTCCATGTGTGAACTGATCGGCGTGATTACTGTGGCTAGCTGCCATGCCAGAGCGTCTGGCCGAGGCCGTAGCCGGCCCGGAAGGCGCCGGCGCGCGCCCGGGTCCGCGCTCTGGCGGAGGACGTGTGCTCGCTTTTTCGGCGCGATCGCCGCATCTCGATCCGCCGGGACCTCGACCACGGCGACCTGCGCGCCGGCTCGTGCAGCGCAGTGGTGGCCTGCCCTGGGACAGGGGACTAGCAGCTAGCTCATGCACGCGCCAAGCCCCAGGAGAGGGAGAGCACGCGGTGATTGAAGTTGAACTACGCGCCGAGATCGACCGACCGTCTCATCTCACCTCATGCCGTACAGTTTACGGTTATTAAAGCTATCTGTAATGTATGCATGCGGCAGGAGCTCGTCAAAAACGCAGAGAGAAACAAGATCTAGCTGAAGCTCTCTCGAGCTTGAGCTGTACTGCGTACCTTCCTGGTTATATATCCCTGAAGTTAATATGGAGCGGCCGCGCTTCATCAAAGTTCAAGCCTGGTACGTACATACGGCGGTACGCGTACGAGCGCATCATATATTCCATTCCCATAGCGGTGTACGTACTCACTCTACTCCTACTTAGAGCATCTCCAACAGACGCGCTAAAGCGCCGTGCGCAAAAAACCTATTAGCGCGCGCGCTGCGACTGGTTTTACTTTCATCGCTGGCTCAAAGAGTCGCTTGAAATGCCAATAAGCCGCTTCCAATAGGCTAAAATGCAACAGGGCGACTAGAAATGTATGCATTTTTAAAAGTTGAAATTATAAAAAAAAACTAGATAGATTACATAGATTAAACGATACAAAGGTATTTTACATCCGAAACATAGATTGCATAAAATAAAAACGACAAACGATAAACATAGATTGCATTAACAAAAAAAAACTAATCTAAGTCGCTATCATCATCACCACTATCATCCTCGGTGGTGTCATCTGAAGTAGATAGCCAGATGTCCAGCCACCGCTCATCGTTCGGCGTGAAGAACGACCGCCCACCTGCTGCAACGAGGTCGGACTGCGCATTCGCCAACGCCTTCCGCCAAAGCCTGTCCAACCGCGACGCTGGGCGCTTTTGCGTGTCCTCCTCGCGGCGCCTTGCCCAAAGAGGGCTTGCTCGTAGGGCGACGCCCTCCGGTGGCGCTGGCGCCCGATCCGCCATGACCCTCTCGTCCTCCTAGGCGACAAGGAGGCGGCGTTGCCGCAGGCGTGTTCGCACGGTCTTCCGCCGTGTTCGTGACGAGGCGTAGGGGCGAGGTTGAGCGCTTGCTCGAGCGTGTACACATCTTGGAAGTTCATCTCGCCGCTGCCGCCTAGGGCGCCACGCCGCCGCTGTGACGCGCTGAAGCTGTCGCCGCGCCGCCCCAGACGCGCCGAGGGCGAGCCGGAGTTCGCCGGAGCGTATCTACGCGTGTAGCTGCTGGGCCGCAGCGGATGCCGCGTTGCCGGACGCCTCGGCGGCGCGGCGGCATGGCGGCGCGTCGGTGGCGGGGCGCTGGAGCGACGCGTGGCAGAGAGGGAGAGGGAGAAGGGAAGAGATGTGTGTGGAGAAGGCGCGTGGCGCGCCAAATCTTGCGCGCGAGCTGGTGCCTTTTCGCGCGCACGCGCAAACGATTCCCGCGCGCGCTTGTTTCCCGCGGCCGCTGGAGAAGCTGTGTTTACCGCGCGCGCGTGTCGTTTGGGGCGACTGTTGGAGATGCTCTTATACTACGTACGGACATAGCAAATGGATCTGCTGGTGCAGTGCTGCGAGTAGCGGCTAGGCTGGTCCATGCGTGAGCTCACACGCCTACGCTTACGACATGGCGCGGGAGGGCTTGCGTCGTCCGTCCGATCCAACGGACCGCAACGTGTACGTACAAATACTATTATTAGCAGCTAGGCTGGGCAAGTAACGCAACGTATATGTAGGGGGACCGTGGTCCTTGCGTTTTTTTCTTCATGCAGTTTGTGCTGCCAACTTAATGGGCAGCGCTACGTGTCCCTCGTGTTAGGAAGTATTAGCACTTTCTCGACTAATCTAATTCACGAGAAAACAATAAACATGGCAAATACGGTATGCATCTCATAACGATACTTAAGCATGTGAGCACATACAGTACATAGAACCGAAACATCTATGCACAACATATATACGACCAACACATGAACGAGAAAATAAGGGATAAACGAGTCATACCCTCTGATTGGCCAGGCCAACGCGGCGGCAGCAGCGGCAGCCTCGGCATCGGCCGAGGCCTTCTTCTTGGCGGCTTTATCGTCAGTCATGGAGTCGATGCAGGGGAACCAGTGGAAGCAGAGGCGGGCGGAGACGGGGACGGATCGGGAGCAGTCGCGTTGAGACGCTCCCCAAAAACCTTATTGCCGTTCTCCCGGGCAGGAGGGTTCCGGAGGCACCTGCTCTCCCGACCAACCGTGCACGCGTCATCGGGATGGGATCGCCGGAAGCAGCACAGAGAGAGGAACAATAGATGACGGCTAGGGTTGTGCGAGAGAGAGTGAATGATGGACAAGACCCATCCGTTAGCTTAACATATTGATCGTTCAGTTTGATTGCTATTGCTTTCTTCATGTCATTGTCGGATGTGGGGTTCCGGCAAACCCTTAAGGTTCGAACACTGGGGTGCGCGCGAAGTCTTTCCCTCCTACCGATCTACGCTCTAGCTCGCTAAGATCTCACGGACGAACTCAACGAACTCACAACACAGAAAGGGACACGGGGTTTATACTGGTTCGGGACACCGTTGTGGTGTAATACCCTACTCCAGTGTGGTGGTGGATTGCCTCTCGGGCTGATGATGAACAGTACAAGGAAAGAACAGCCTTCTGAGGTTGAGGTGTTCTTATGGCTAGGCTCTCGATCGGATTGGATCAAGCTAAGATCATATCCCCGATGCCCCTCCCACTGTGGTGGCTAGTCCTATTTATAGAGGCCCTGGTCCTCTTCCCAAATATCGAGCGGAAAGGGAGCCAACAACGGCGGGCAAATTTGAAGGGGGACAGCTAGTACAAGCTATCCTAACAAAAGCAGTCTCCGCCTACGAAAAGCCCTGGGGTGACGCCGTCCTGGGCTCCACGATGACCTCCGCTTGGCCGTCCTCCTGGTCTTGGTCTTGTTGCACCAATATGGCAACCTTTGCCTGATGCCTCGGTACTCTTCGTCTGCGCTTGCCTCCTTAGCACCAAAGATGAAATGAGGACGTTGCACGCACCGGTGCCTGCGTGGCATCTGCCTGGCACCGTTCGTCATGGCTCACGTCACGAGAGCCTCGTGAGGTTTGCCTCTCCTTGATATCTCCGCTCCTCGTGAGCCTGCCTGGCTAGGCCACTCCAGAGGAGGTCTTGCGTCGTCCGCCTCGCGAGGCTTGGACCCTCGCGAGGGTCTTGAGCGCTTTGTTGGTGAAGATGGGCCGTATGGCCTACTGCTTAGCCGCGCCGTGGGCCGCAGGCAGGCAAGTCTGGGGACCCCCGTTCCCAGAACGCCGACAGTAGCCCCCGGGCCCAAGGTGCGCTCGGGCTTGGTTTCACGGCGAAGCCAAGGGTCAAGTTCGGAGCACCGCGGACCCTAAAGCTCGCGGCCTCGGTCGACGCATGGCGGTTGATTGACGTATGCGTCTCCGCTTCTCCACGCTGCCTCAAAGAATCGCGACGACTTGACAAGTCCCTGCGACATGCAAGGAAAACCATCATTACCTGCGATCGTGGGAGACGCCAGTTGGCCTTCTCTTGCTATAAATGGGGAGAGGGGCGGAGCCCCTGTTGCCCATCTATTCCTCGCTTGCTTGCTTCATCTTCTTTGCTCCTTTGCTGACAACAATGGCGCCCATTAGAAGGTTTTCCGCCGAGGAGAAAGGAAAAGCTCCTCGCGATGATCCGGGGCCACTTCCGCCGAAGAAAAGGTTGATCCATCGCCGTGATGAAGCGGCGATGCAGGTGGTGACGAGGCCTTGGTGCGAGCGGCCTCCGCCGGGGTACCCGCTACCCTTATACGCCCGAGCCGAGGGCTCGGGATGTCGGAGCGACGAGCAGCGCCGCCCATGCCGTGTCCGGGGGCGCCGCGCCACGGCGCCACACGCTGTTGCCCCCGGGGTCCACGCCGCCGACTCCTCGCGCGAGTTGGTGCTGTGGGCGCCGTTGCCGCCAAGCTCCTGGATCCGCTTCCCGCGGTTCTTCTCTGACGTGATGCCGCCGAGGGGGCCGCTCGAGCTCTGGCTGCATCATGCCGACTGCAGTGCTCCGGCGACCGGAGCAGAGATCAAAGCAGTCCCCACCGGCAAGATCTTCATTACCCGCGGTTGGGGCGAGATCGCGCGGGTTTGCCGTGCGAGGGGAGCCCTCGCGATCCACTTCGAGTACGACGGCGCCTCCATGCTCTTCTTCAAGGTCTTCGACGCCGAGGGCCGCCGCTTGGAGTGCTGCTCTGGAGAGGAGCGCCAGGTCGTCGCGCGCCTCGCCCGCAGCTACTCCAACAGCAGCAGCCCCTGGGAGTCCAGTGATGTCTACTACGCAACCTTCTTTTTGTAGACGTTTTTGGGCCTCCAAGTGCAGAGGTTTGTAGGACAGTAGCAAATTTTCCTCAAGTGGATGACCTAAGGTTTATCAATCCGTGGGAAGCGTAGGATGAAGATGGTCTCTCTCAAGCAACCTTGCAACTAAATAACAAAGAGTCTCTTGTGTCCCCAACACACCCAATACAATGGTAAATTATATAGGTGCACTAGTTCGGTGAAGAGATGGTGATACAAGTGCAATATGGATGGTAGATAAAGGTTTTTATAATCGGAAAATATAAAAACAGCAAGGTAACTAATGATAAAAGTGAGCGTAAACGGTATTGCAATGCTAGGAAACAAGGCCTAGGGTTCATACTTTCACTAGTGCAAGTCCTCTCAACAATAATAACATAATTGGATCACATAACTATCCTCAACATGCAACAAAGAGCCACTCCAAAGTCACTAATAGTGGAGAACAAACGAAGAGATTATGGTAGGGTACGAAACCACCTCAAAGTTATTCTTTTCAATCAATCCGTTGGGCTATTCCTATAAGTGTCACAAACAGCCCTAGAGTTCGTACTAGAATAGCACCTTAAGACACAAATCAACCAAAACCCTAATGTCACCTAGATACTCTAATGTCACCTCAAGTATCCGTGGGCATGATTATACGATATGCATCACACAATCTCAATTCATCTATTCAAACCAACACAAAGAACCTCAAAGAGTGCCCCAAAGTTTCTACCAAAGAATCACGACGAAAACGTGTGCCAACCCCTATGCATAGGTTCATGGGCGGAACCCGCAAGTTGATCACCAAAACATACATCAAGTGAATCATGTGATATCCCATTGTCACCACAGATACGCACAACAAGACATACATCAAGTGTTCTCAAATCTTTAAAGACTCAATCCGATAAGATTACTTCAAGGAGAAAACTCAATTCATTACAAGAGAGTAGAGTGGGAGAAGAAACATAAGATCCAACTATAATCGTGCCAAATCAAGAACACGAGAGAGAGAGAGAGAGAGAGAGAGAGAGAGAGATCAAACACATAGCTACTGGTACATAGTCTCGGCCCCGAGGGTGAACTACTCCCTCCTCGTCATGGAGAGCGCCGGGATGATGAAGATGGCCACAGATGAGGGTTCCCCCCCTCCGGCAGGAGTGCCTAACAGTGGTCCCGATTGGTTTTTGGTGGCTCTGGAGGTTTTGGCGGGCGGAACTCCCGATCTATTCTCTGCTACGGAAGTTTTAGGGTACGTGGAGTTATATAGGCGGAAGAAGCACGCTGTGGGGAGCCACAAGGGCCCCACGAGGTAGGGGCGCGCCCTAGGGGGTGGGCGCGCCCCCCACCCTCGTGGCTTCCTCGTTCCTTCCTTGACGCGGGGTCCAAGTCCATCCGGTAGCTTTCCTTCCAAAAATAACTTCTCCAGTTGATTTCGTTCCGTTTTGACTCCATTTGATATTCCTTTTCTTCGAAAAACTGAAATAGGCAAAAAATAGCAAATCTGGCATGGGCCTCCGGTTAATAGGTTAGTCCCAAAAAGTAATCTAAAAGTGGAAAATAAAGCCCAATATTGCCCAAAACAATAGATAATATAGCATGGAGCAATAAAAAATTATAGATACGTTGGAGACGTATCAAGCATCCCCAAGCTTAATTCCTGCTCGTCCATGAGTAGGTAAATGATAAAAAGATAATTTTTGATGCGGAGTGCTACTTGGCATAATTTAAATGTAATTCTTCTTAATTGTGGTATGAATATTCAGATCCGAAAGATTCAAGACAAAAGTTTAATATTGACATAAAAATAATAATACTTCAAGCATACTAACAAAGCAATTATGTCTTCTCAAAATAACATGGCCAAAGAAAGTTATCCCTCCAAAATCATATAGTCTGGCTATGCTCTATCTTCACCACACAAAGTATTTAAATCATGCACAACCCCGATGACAAGCCAAACATTTGTTTCATACTTTTGACATTCTCAAAACTTTTTCAATCTTCACGCAATACATGAGCGTGAGCCATGGACATAGCACTATAGGTGGAATAGAATGGTGGTTGTGGAGAAGACAAAAAAGGAGAAGATAGTCTCACATCAACTAGGCGTATCAACGTGCTATGGAGATGCCCATCAATAGATATCAATGTGAGTGAGTAGGGATTGCCATGCAACAGATGCACTAGAGCTATAAGTATATGAAAGCTCAACAAAATAAACTAAGTGGGTGTGCATCCAACTTGCTTGCTCAGGAAGACCTAGGGCAATTTGAGGAAGCCCATCATTGGAATATACAAGCCAAGTTCTATAATGAAAAATTCCCACTAGTATATGAAAGTGACAAAATGAGAGACTCTCTATCATGAAGATCATGGTGCTACTTTGAAGCACAAGTGTGGTAAAAGGATAGTAGCATTGCCCCTTCTCTCTTTTTCTCTCATTTTTTTATTATTTTTTATTTTTTTTATTTGGGCCTTTTCTCTTTTTTTATGGCCTCTTTTTTTTCTTTTTTTTTCTTTTTCGTCCGGAGTCTCATCCCGACTTGTGCGGGAATCATAATCTCCATCATCCTTTCCTCACTGAGATAATGCTCTAAAAATGATGATCATCACACTAATATTTTCTTACAACTCAACAATTACAACTCGATACTTAGAACAAAATATTACTCTATATGAATGCCTCCGGCGATGTACCGAGATATGCAATGAATCAAGAGTGACATGTATGAAAGAATTATGAACGGTGGCTTTGCCACAAATACAATGTCAACTACATGATCATGCAAAGCAATATGACAATGATGGAACGTGTCATAATAAATGGAACGGTGGAAAGTTGCATGGCAATATATCTCAGAATGGCTATGGAAATGCCATAATAGGTAGGTATGGTGGCTGTTTTAAGGAAGGTATATTGTGGGTGTATGATACCGGCGAAAAGTGCGCGGTGTTAGAGAGGCTAGCAATGGTGGAAGGAACAAGGGTGCGTATAATCCATGGACTCATCATTAGTCATAAAGAACTCATATACTTATTGCAAAAATCTACAAGTTATCAAAGCAAAGTATTACGCGCATGCTCCTAGGGGGATAGATTGGTAGGAAAAGACCATCGCTCGTCCCCGACCGCCAGTCATAAGGAAGACAATCAATAAATAAATCATGCTCCGACTTCATCACATAACAGTTCACCATACGTGCATTCTACGGGAATCACAAACTTTTACACAAGTATTTCTCAAATTCACAACTACTCAACTAGCATGACTCTAATATCACCATCTCCATATCTCAAAACAATTATCAAGCATCAAACTTCTCATAGTATTCAACACACTCATAAGAATTCTTACAAATCTTGTATGCCTAGCATATTAGGATTATTTAAGAAAATTACCATGCTATTTAAGACTCTCAAAATAATCTAAGTGAAGCATGAGAGATCGATAGTTTCTATAAAACAAATTCACCACCGTGCTCTAAAAGATATAAGTGAAGCACTAGAGCAAACAACAAACTACTCCGAAAGATATAAGTGAAGATCAATGAGTAGTCGAATAATTATGCGACTATGTGAAGACTATCTCATTTAATAATTTCAGATCTTGGTAATTTATTCAAACAGCAAGCAAATCTAAAGAAAATAAAATGACGCTCCAAGCAAAACACATATCATGTGGTGAATAAAAATATAGCTCCATGTAAAGTTACCGATGAACGAAGACGAAAGAGGGGATGCCTTCCGGGGCATCCCCAAGCTTAGGCTCTTGGTTATCCTTGAATATTACCTTGGGGTGCCTTGGGCATCCCCAAGCTTATGCTCTTGCCACTCCTTATTCCATAGTCCATCGAATCTTTACCCAAAACTTGAAAACTTCACAACACAAAACTTAACAGAAAATCTCGTGAGCCCCGTTAGCGAAAGAAAACAAAACACCACTTCAAGGTACTGTAATGAACTCATTATTTATTTATATTGGTGTTAAACCTAATGTATTCCAACTTCTCTATGGTTTGTAAACTATTTTACTAGCCGTAGATTCATCAAAATAAGCAAGCAACACAATGAAAACAGAATCTGTCAAAAACAGAACAGTCTGTAGTAATATGTAACAAACGTATACTTCTGGAACTCCAAAAATTCTAAAATAAATTGGTGGTCCTGAGGAATTTTTCGAGTAATCATCTTCAAAAAGAATCAACTAAATATCACTCTCCAGTAAAAAGTTTTAGCTAATCTCGTGAGCGCTAAAGTTTCTGTTTTTTACAGCATGATCATAAAGACTTCACCCAAGTCTTCCCAAAGGTTCTACTTGGCACAAACACTAATTAAAACATAAAACCACATCTAAAAAGAGGCTTGATGGATTATTTATTACTAAACAGAACCAAAAAGCAAGAAACTAAAATAAAATTGGGTTGCCTCCCAACAAGCGCTATCGTTTAACGCCCCTAGCTAGGCATGATGATTTCAATGATGCTCACATAAAAGATAAGAGTTGAAACATAAAGAGAGCATCATGAAGAATATGACTAGCACATTTAAGTCTAACCCACTTTCTATGCATAGGGATTTTGTGAGCAAACAACTTATGGGAACAAAAATCAACGTGAGTAGGAAGGTAAAACAAGCATAACTTTAAAACTTTAAGTACGTAGAGAGGAAACTTGATATTATTGCAATTCCTACAAGCATATATTACTCCCTCATAATAATTTTCAGTAGCATCATGAATGAATTCAACAATATAACCAGCACCTAAAGCATTATTTTCATGATCTACAAGCATAGAAATTTTACTACTCTCCACATAAGCAAATTTCTTCTCATGAATAATAGTGGGAGCAAACTCAACAAAATAATTATCATGTGAGGCATAATCCAATTGAAAACTAAAATCATGATGACAAGTTTCATGGTTATCATTATTCTTAATATCATACAAGTCATCACAATAATCATCATAGATAGGAGGCATGCTTTCATCATAGTAAATTTGCTCATCAAAGCTTGGGGGATAAAAAATATCATCTTCATCCAACATAGCTTCCCCAAGCTTGTGGTTTTGCATATCATTAGCATCATGTGTATTCAAAGAATTCATACTAACAAGATTGCAATCATGCTCATCATTAACATATTTTATGCCAAGCATTCTATGTAATTCTTCTTCTAGTACTTGAGCACAATTTTCCTTCCCATCATACTCACGAAAGATATTAAAAAGATGAAGCGTATGAGACAAACTCAACTCCATTTTTTGTAGTTTTCTTTTATAAACTAAACTAGTGCTAAAACAAGAAGAAAAACGATTTGATTTCAACATATAAAGATATACCTTCAAGCACTCACCTCCCCGGCAACGGCGCCAGAAAAGAGTTTCATGTCTACTACGCAACCTTCTTCTTGTAGACGTTGTTGGGCCTCCAAGTGTAGAGGTTTGTAGGACAGTAGCAAATTTCCCTCAAGTGGATGACCTAAGGTTTATCAATCCGTGGGAAGCGTAGGATGAATATGGTCTCTCTCAAGCAACCCTGGAACCAAATAGCAAAGAGTCTCTTGTGTCCCCAACACACCCAATACAATGGTAAATTGTATAGGTGCACTAGTTCGGCGAAGAGATGGTGATACAAGTGCAATATGGATGGTAGATAAAGGTTTTTGTAATCTGAAAATATAAAAACAGCAAGGTAACTAATGATAAAAGTGAGCGTAAACGGTATTGCAATGCTAGGAAACAAGGCCTAGGGTTCATACTTTCACTAATGCAAGTTCTCTCAACAATAATAACATAATTGGATCACATAACTATCCCTCAACATGCAACAAAGAGTCACTCCAAAGTCACTAATAGTGGAGAACAAACGAAGAGATTATGGTAGGGTACGAAACCACCTCAAAGTTATTCTTTCCAATCAATACGTTGGGTTATTCCTATAAGTGTCACAAACAACCCTAGAGTTCGTACTAGAATAACACCTTAAGACACAAATCAACCAAAACCCTAATGTCACCTAGATACTCCAATGTCAGCTCAAGTATCCGTGGGCATAATTATACGATATGCATCACACAATCTCAATTCATCTATTCAAACCAACACAAAGAACCTCAAAGAGTGCCCCAAAGTTTCTACCGGAGAATCACGACGAAAACGTGTGCCAACCCCTATGCATAGGTTCATGGGCGGAACCCGCAAGTTGATCACCAAAACATACATCAAGTGAATCACGTGATATCCCATTGTCACCACAGATACGCACGGCAAGACATACGTCAAGTGTTCTCAAATCTTTAAAGACTCAATCCGATAAGATTACTTCAAGGTGAAAACTCAATTCATTACAAGAGAGTAGAGGTGGAGAAGAAATATAAGATCCAACTATAATAGCAAAGCTCGCGATACACCAAGATCGTGCCAAATCAAGAACACGAGAGAGAGAGATCAAACACATAGCTACTGGTACATACCCTCAGCCCCGAGGGTGAACTACTCCCTCCTCGTCATGGAGAGCGCCGGGATGATGAAGATGGCCAGAGATGAGGGTTCCCCCCTCCGGCAGGGTGCGGAAACAGGGTCCCGATTGGTTTTTGGTGGCTCTGGAGGTTTTGCGGCGGCGGAACTCCTGATCTATTCTCTGTTCTGGAAGTTTTAGGGTACGTGGAGTTATATAGGCGGAAGAAGCACGTCATGGGAGCCACGAGGGCCCCACGAGGCACGGGGCGCGCCCTAGGGGGTGGGCGCGCCCCCCACCCTCGTGGCTTCCTCGTTCCTTCCTTGACGTTGGGTCCAAGTCCATCCGGTAGCTTTCCTTCCAAAAATAACTTCTCCAGTTGATTTCGTTCCGCTTTGACTCCGCTTTGATATTCCTTTTCTTGAAATCCGAAATACATAAAAACAAAGAAATCTGGGCTGGGCCTCCGGTTAATAGGTTAGTCCCAAAAGTAATATAAAAGTGGAAAATAAAGCCCAATATTGCCCAAAACAGTGGATAATATAGCATGGAGCAATCAAAAATTATAGATACGTTGGAGACGTATCATCCAGCAGCTCCCCAGAGATTTACGAGACTCCGAAGAAGAGCGACGACAGCTACGTCCCCCCGAGCTCTTGCCGCGCTCGGAGCAGGGCTGCGGCGTCCGGCCGCCGCCACCGCTGATCTGGATGGGGTTGGCGCCGACCTCCCGTGGCCCACTGTTGATGATGGCATCTGCCACGGGAGGGTGTAGATAGGATTACCCTTAGTATCAGCTTTTGTTTCCTGCGAAGGATCAAGAATCACCCCGTGGGGGCATGTAAGGGTCTGTGATGTCTTTGGTGCTTATCTTCCTTGTTATAAAAACTCGGTGAACGCATGTCCCGTTAAGGCTCGGTCCCCCTATCTTTCCTCGCGATAGCTTGTTGCTCTACGCTGACGGGTCCTGGTCCCGAGGCGGCTACAGCCGTCGCTAGTATGCCAGGTCACGTGCCGGGGTCAAGGCCAGGAGGTGCGCGGCCCGAGGTCCAGTAAGAGCCCCTGAGGCGCGATGCTCAGGATGTCCCCCTTAGTGCTCAAGAAGCCATGGTAAGGCGAGAAAGGGAGTTGACGTGGCCGCAACGGGGTTGCGGCGGGGCGCGAGCGACCATTAGGCCCAAACATTTAGCTGATCCGGGTGCAGGACTTATCTCGTTGATTTTGTGGTGACTCCTGACGTGGCGCCAGAGCTGCGCGCCTACTTGTGCGGCATAGCTAGGCCGGCCCATACGAGTTTCCCTTCCCCCATGCTCTCCTTAGTGCTCTACGTCCTCAGGTCCCGGCCCTCGAGCGAGCTCAGCCGCCGCTGGTATGCCAGGTCGCGATGCCGTGGTCAAGGACAGGGGGTGAGGGCTGGAGAGCCAGTAAGAGCTCCTGAGTCGCGATGCTCAGGAGCCCCCTTTTAACGTGCAAAGCGAATCACACGAGGAAAAGGAGACTCGCGGTGCCGTCTGCGATCCTTCCCTTGGTACTCCTGTGAACAGGCACAAGCAGAAACATGGTTGACCGTTACAGCTGCTAGCCTGCCGCTGGTTGCTCTGGGTGAGGCGAAGGCACCGAGGGCCTGGTGAGGTGACGTGCACGGCGCGTGTCGCGAGCCAGAGCACGACCACTCAGATTTGTCGGTCGTGGCAGGGACGGACCCATGCACCAGCGTCGTGCCTGTGTGAAGGCCTCGGGGGAGGCGATGATCGAGCAGGCGATAGCGGTTGGCAGGTTAAGCATGGAGAGCAGATCGACTTGGACAAATGCAGGAAGATACATGCCACTGGGCCTGGCCTGAGCGGCTTGGGGATGATGCAGCCCGAGGGGCGCCCCCAGCAAGGTAAGCCAAAGACTTTAAGCAAAAGGGATACATGCCACAGGGACGGACCCGTGCGACCTGGGAATAATGCAACCCGAGGGGCACTCCCAGTTTAAACGAACTTGGAAGATGTCACCTGGTTATGTAGAAGAAGTAGAGTTGGCATAGCTGAAGCCACGCGTTGAAGGAATGACTCCTCATGAACCACCAGGACCCTGAGCCTCGGGAGGCTCTTGGGGCTCAGGAGGTTCCATGAGGGCCGTCCCCATCTCCTCCAGAACGGCGTGGATCCTGGCCTCCTGAGCTGCCAGGACCTGCCGCCTGTTGCGCTGATAGGCCGACGCCACGCTCGGCAAGCCGAAGGGCATGCGAACGTAGTTCTGTGGTGGACCCTCACAGCGGCCCACACGTGATGGCAAGAATCACTCCTGAGATGCGGCCCTGTTGAGCCCTGGGACATCGACACAGACTCGTAGCCCAGCATCCTCGCCTGGATGGGGGGGGGGGCGCCTTGTGAGCGGCTGTGGCCGGGCATGGCTCTTGCTTCTTGCAATTCCTGGGTGGTCTTGTTGATGAACTCCTGGGTGGTGGGCACTCCTTGCCCTGTGTTCTCCTAAGGAAGGCGTGCCGTGAAGCACGCTTCCAAGTGGTGCCCAAGCGCCTCCCTCGTGAGGTTGGCAAGGTCTGAGGCTCTCCAGAAAAGAGCCCCCGAACACTGCCCGAGGAAGGCGCCGGGCACGCCTTCCTATGCGATGGAGGGAGGCGCCCCTGGAACGGGCGCTGATCCTGACGAGGCTCCTGACGCGGCGCCATCTTCTTAGGGTCCTGCGCGGCGCGGCAACTTCTTCTTGGGGATGGTCTCCGGTGGGCCTTCACTTCTGCTGTCGGGGTCATCGATTGCTGCGGCTTGGAAGGCGCGCTCGAGGGAGCACACCGCGTCCCTCTCTTCACATGGGACCGTGATGATTCCTCTGCTTCCTGGCATCTTGAAAACATTGTAGCCGTGGTGAGTGAGTGCCATGAACTTGGCCAGGGCCAGATACCCGAGGATGGCATTGTACGGCAGGCGGATGTGCGCGACGTCGAAGTCGATGAGCTCGGCGCGGTAGTTGTCGCGCTTGCCGAAGGTGACGGGCAGGCGGACCTGCCCGATCGGTGTGGTGGAACCGTCGGTCACTCCTGAGAAAGGCTTCGTTGGCTGGAGCTGCTCATAGGGCACTTGAAGGTTGTCGAACGTGTCGACGGATAGGACGTTGAGCCCTGCGCCGCCGTCGATGAGAGTCTTGGTGACTTGCACATTGCTGATGACTGGGGAGCACAGCATAGGGAGTGCGCCAGTGGTGGCTGCGCACTTGAGCTGGTCTGCCGAGTTGAAGGTGATGGCGCATTGGGACCACCTGAGCGGGCGCGTGGCCTCGAGCTTGGGGAGCACCGCGTTCACCTCACGAGCGAACTGTTTGAAGATGCGCTGAGAGGCTGGGGCCTGCGCGCCGCCCAAGATGCAAGCAATCGCAGGCGGCTCCTGGAAGCCCCCAGCCCCCTCGTCCTGGTTGTGGTCGTCGTTCCTTCCTGGTGGAGGCAGTGGGGGAAGACCGGTGTTGTCGTGAAGGCGATCCTCGCGAGGCGGGTCCCTCCAGGCGCCCTCGCGAGGTTGGTCCTGCCAGCGGTCCTCACGAGGCCGGTCGCGCCACTCCTGGCGCGGGCCACGGTCTTCCCAATGTCCGCCTCCGCATCCTCCTCCGCGGCCGTAGCCTCGGTCATTGCGCTCGGGGCGTCGACCGTAGTGTCCTTCCCGTATGGCTCTGAGCTCTTAGCAGTCACCGGTGTTGTGGGTGTTCAGGTTGTGGAAGGCGCAGAACGGTCGGCCGTTCTTGGACAACTCAGGCTGATCTCTGCTCGCTTGGTGTCGGGCTCCGCTGCGAGCACCACTGCCTCTTTGAGCTTCACATCCTTGGCCTTGGCCTTCTTTTCTTCCGCTCCTGCAGCTGGTAGCTCGAGGAGAGGGAGGCGCCCCTCCTCAGCTCTTGCGCACTTGGTCGCCAAGTTGAACAGTTCCTGAGATGTGCAGAGCTCCTCGTGGATGGCGAGCTCTTCTTTCATCTTGACGTCTCCGACACCGTCTGAGAACGCGGAGATGATGGCTTCGTCCGTGACCTTGGGGATCTTGAGGCGAGTGCTGTTGAAACGCTGAATGTACTTCTGGAGAGTTTCTCCTGGCTGTTGCTTGATGCGGCGTAGGTCGCCCGCGGCCGGCCGGCGGTCGCGAGTGCCCTGGAAGTTGGCGATGAAGCGGTCGCGCATCTCGTCCCAGGAAGAGATCGAGCCGTGCTGCAGGTTCAGGAGCCAAGAGCGGGCCCCATCCTTGAGAGCCATGGGGAACCAGTTCGCCATGACTTTCTCATCGCCGTTGGCCGCTTCGATGCTGAGCTCATAGAGCTGCAGGAACTCCGCTGGGTCGGCGGTGCCGTGGTAGCGAGGAGGCGGGTCTGGCTTGAACTTGCCTGGCCAGGCGACGCTACGCAGCTTGGGGGTGAAGGCGCGGCAGCCGGCTGTGTTTGTCGGGGCCCAGTTCGGGGGTGGAGCTTGATCTTGGCGAGGTCTGCCCTGTGCCACCGCACGCGGCACGCGGTCTTGACGAGGTGGCGCGGGGAGCGCCGGTGCAGCTTCTCGCGGCCGCGGGATTTCTTGGCAGCTTCTTTCTTCACGCGCGGGCGCCGGGCACGGTGGATCACGCCGCGGAGGCGCGCGCCTTGGTGCCAAGGCACCGTCTTGGGGTTGAGGTGGTGGAGGCACGCCATGAGCCCCGTCGCCCGCGGCCGGTTGAGGGGGAGGCAGAGAGTGGGACGACGCCGGAGAGCCCCCTGCGGGCGCGACGAGCTCGGGCGACGCGGTCGAGCAACTCTCGTAGACGCCGTCAGCGTGGCGGTAGCACAGAGGCTCGTTCGGTGCAATGAGCGCTTCGTGTCTCCATGGAGCGCTGCGCGCTGGGATGAAGAACCGCCGGGTCAGCGATGGAGTAGCGGTGCGGCCGTCTGCCCGCGATGTAAGGATGCAGCAAGAACGCCTGCTGCTCGTTCCCCGCCGGGCCGGTGGCAGCATTGGCGACGGGAGACGGAGAACGATGAGGTGGCCCGCCTACGGGAGCCATCTGAGCGACGCGCGCGGAGAGGGCAGCCCGACGCTCAGCTCGAGCACGGCGAGCGTCCGCCATGGAAACGATGGAGCAATGGAGCAACGAACCGACGGAAGGGAAACTACGGCGCGCCAAATGTCGGATGTGGGGTTCCGACAAACCCTTAAGGTTCGAACACTGGGGTGCATGCGAAGTGTTTCCCTCCTACCGATCTACGCTCTAGCTCGCTAAGATCTCGCGGACGAACTCGACGAACTAGCAACACAGAAAGGGACACGGGGTTTATACTGGTTCGGGCCACCGTTGTGGTGTAATACCCTACTCCAGTGTGGTGGTGGATTGCCTCTCAGGCTTATGATGAACAGTACAAGGGAAGAACAGCCTCCTGAGGTTGAGGTGTTCTTGTGGCTAGGCCCTTGATCGGATTGGATCAAGCTAAGATCAGAGCCCCGATGTCCTACTATGGTGGCTAGTCCTATTTATAGAGGCCCTGGTCCTCTACCCAAATATCGAGCGAGAAGGGAGCCAACAACGTCGGGCAAATTTGAAGGGGGACAGCTAGTACAAGCTATCCTGACAAAAGCAGTCTCCGCCTGCGAAAAGCCCTGGGGTGACGCCGTCCTGGGCTCCACGATGACCTCCGCCTGGCCGTCCTCCTGGTCTTGGTCTTGTTGCACCAATATGGCAACCTTTGTCTGATGCCTCGGTACTCTTCGTCTGCGCTTGCCTCCTTAGCACCAAAGAGGAAATGAGGACGTTGCACGCACCGGCTCCCGCCTGGCACCCGCCTGGCACCGTTCGTCTTGGCTCACGTCACGAGAGCCTCATGAGGTTTGCCTCGCCTTGATATCTCCGCTCCTGGTGAGCCTGCCTGGCTAGGCCACTCCAGAGGAGGTCTTGCGTCGTCCGCCTTGTGAGGCTTGGACCCTCGCGAGGGTCTTGAGCGCCTTGTTGTTGAAGATGGGCCGTACGAGCTGCTGCTTAGCCGTTCCGTGGGCCGCAGGCAGGCAAGTCTGGGGACCCCCGTTCCCAGAATGCCGACACTCATATACATATTCCCCGAATACCGGAGGAATACCTTGTGTGCTATCAAATGTCACAACATAACTAGGTGATTATAAAGATGCTCTACAGGTATCTCCGAAGGTGTTTGTTGGGTTGGCATTGATCGAGATTAGGATTTGTCACTCCGAGTATCGGAGAGGTATCTTTGGGCCCTCTGAGTAATACACATCATAAGAAACCTTGCAAGCAAAGCGACTAATGAGTTAGTTGCGGGATGATGTATTACGGAACAAGTAAAGAGACTTGCTGGTAAAGAGATTGAACTAGGTATGTGGATACCGACGATCGAATCTCGGGCAAGTAACATACTGATGACAAAGGGAATAACATATGTTGTCATAACGGTTCGACTGATAAAGATCTTCGTAGAATATGTAGGAGCCAATATGAGCATCCAGTTTCCGCTATTGGTTATTGAACGGAGAGGTGTCTCGGTCATTTCTACATAGTTCTCAAACCCGTAGGGTCCGCACGCTTAACGTTCGATGACGATTTAGTATTATATATGTTATGTGATTTGGTGACCAAATTTTGTCCGGAGTCCCAGATGAGATCACGGACATGACGAGGAGTCTCAAAATGGTCGAGAGGTAAAGATTGATCTATAGTACGATGGTATTCGGACACCGGAAGTTTTCTGGAGGGTACCGGGTACATATAGGGTCACCGGAAGGGGTTCCGGGCATCCCCGACAAAGATATGGGCTTAATGGGCGAAGAGAGGGACAGACCAGCCCACAAGGGGCCGGTGCGCCTCTCCACCAGGTCGGCCAGCCCTATGGAAAGGAAAGGGGAGGGCAAGTCCCTCTTTTCTTCCCCTTGAGGGAGTCCTGGATTAGGGGGTATCCGGACAGCCGGACTATATACATCGTCCGGGCTATTGAAGCGTGAAGTTACAAGACTCAAGACTTTGTCCCGTGTCCGGATGGAACTCTCCTTGGCGATCCGTATATTGTATTTCCTTCCTTGTAACCGACTCCATGTAAACCCTAGCCCTCTCCGGTGTCTATATAAACCGAAGAGGTTGGTCCTCAGAAGGCCGATCACAATTACAATCATACCATCATAGGCTAGCCTCTAGGGTTTAGCATCTACAATCTCGTTGTAGATCTACTCTTGTACTACCCATATCTTCAATATTAATCAAGCAGGAAGTAGGGTTTTACCTCCATCGAGAGGGCCCGAACCTAGGTAACATTGTGTCTCTTGCTTCCTGTTACCATCAGCCTAAGACGCATGCATCGGGACCCCTACCCAAGATCCGCCGGTTTTGACACCGACATTGGTGCTTTCATTGAGAGTTCCTCGTCGTCGCTGCAAGGCTCGATGGCTCTTCTCGCTGTCGGGGACAACATTACCGCTGGGGGGGCTCGGCTGTAGGCCAAACTCTCCGACTAGGCGGCCGTCATGGCCGCCCCATCGCTGTCGCTACCGACGATGGCCTCTCGGGTCATCACGCATAAACTTCGTGATCAATTCGAACTTCGCCGAACAGATGGATCCAATAGAGCTCTCTTCTCTTAATGAGCTCTTGGATCGCATCGCCGCTTTGGAAGTCGCAACGGACTATGACCGGATCGGGCTTAAACTCGACCAAAGGGACATTAAATCCCCGCCGGCCACCCATGAGATAGCGGTAGCGGAGGAACCACACAGGGATTATCCCTCTATTTTGAGGACAAATTATGTCCGGATCGCCGAGCTCCTGGAGCCGGACACCCGCCCAGGGGAGGATATGACCCGGGTCCCGGACTTAGAGTCGGGCACGGGGCCGGAAAAATTGGGCAGCGTCCCGGATCCCGAGCTGTCGAACTCGGAAGCTCCCATGCCCCGGGGTGCTAGATCGGATCAGAATCCGGATTCAGCTATAACCACCCACACGGACTTAAATCGTCTCTCCCATATCAGGCAAGAGCCCTAGGAGACAGTGCATCATTACTGGGCCAGATTCCTCCTTGCACTAAACAAGGTCAAGGACTGCCACGAGGAGGACGTAGTCTCACTCTTCTGCAAAAACTACACGGACAAAGGAATCCTTAATGCTATAAGTCACTGTGACATAGTACGCTTTGCGGACTTAGCAACCATAGTACAGAAGTACTGTGCGATCGAAAGCGTCTGGAAGACCCAAGCTGAATTTTAGGACAGTCCGGCTCTCACCAAAACCTTTGTCCGAACTAAACGGGAGAACTCTCGTAAGTCGGCCGATCCAATCCCCAAGAAACCAAAGCCCACCCCAGGGCGGGGAACCGTATTGGAAAAATGGCTTAATGGGCCATGTAAACTCCACAACACTCCGGACACAACACCAAGTCATAGCCTTAGGGCATGTTGGATACTCCGGCAGGTTGCAAAAAGTGGCGAGGATCTTCTTACAGAACAACATCCCGCCAACGAGCACAATAGGGTACCAACAGTCTTGAGACTTTTGCCTCAAACAAGAGGCGCAAGCGAAGCTCATCGAAGCTCATGGAAATTTGCCATATGGCCAAAATAAACCCCGGAACGACATCGCTATAACTTTCAATGCGCGATTTAACCTCGATTCCAGACTGTCCGAGCACCAGCCGCTCTGGTTCTTAGCCCAACCGTGGACGGCTTTCGGCTCACTAAAGTGCTCATGGATGGCGGAAGCGGATTAAACTTGATCTATGAAGAGACACTCAACAAGATGGAAATTGACAAAGGCCGCATTGAACAAAGCGGCACAACCTTCGTGGGAATTATCCCTAGTCGTGAAGCGCGGTGTGCAGGAAAAATCACACTCGACGTGGTATTAGGCACCCCGGAGAATTATAGGTCCGAAGAAATCACATTCCAAGTGGCCCCTTTTAGCAGCGGATACCACGCCCTTCTAGGGCGGGACACGTTTACAAGCTTCCAAGCTATACCCCATTACGGGTACATGAAGCTTAAAATACCCGGACCCAATGGAATCATCACTCTAGCCAGTGATCCGGACGTCGCACTTCGCGCCGAAAAAAAACCGCAGCACTAGCCCTGGAGGCATTATCAGAGGCCCTAGCAGCCGAAGAATTAACAACACTGCGGGCCACCATGGACAGGGATGATGTGATACTCGACAAGCGACCCAAGTCCACCTCATTTAAACCCGCAGACGAGATAGTCAAATTCCAAGTCCATCCAACGGACCCCGCGAAGACAGCTTCCGTCGGGACACAGTTGAGCCCCGCGATGGACGCCGCACTGCGAGACTTCTTACGCGAGAATTGGGACATCTTCGCCTGGCACCCATCGGACATGCCAGGCATCCCACGCAGATTGGCCGAACACAGCCTCAATATACTAAAAGGATACAAACCGGTCAAGCAGACTCTAAGACGGTTTTCAGAGCCCAAACGGTTGGCCATTGGGGAAGAGCTAGCCAAACTACTCGAGGCCGGATTCATCAGAGATATCAAGCATCCGGATTGGCAGGCAAACCTGGTAATGGTACCAAAGAAGGACAAATCCTGGCGCCTATGTGTCGATTTAAAGACCTCAACAAGGCTTGCCCGAAGGATCCCTTTCCCCTCCCTCGCATCGATCAAATCATCGATGCCACAAAGAGACACGACTTGTCGTGTTTCCTCGATGCATACTCGGATACCATCAAATAAAGATGGCGAGTCGACCAGGCTGCAATAGCTTTCATAACGCCATATGGCCCTTTCGCTTCAACACTATGGCTTTTCGGCTTAAGAACGCCAAGCAACCTACCAACGCATGATTCAACCATGCCTGGAAAAGCAAATCGGCAAAACAGTGGAGGCATACGTGGATGACGTGGTCATAAAAACAAGACACGTCGAAACCCTAATAGATGACTTGAGGCTTACATTCGACAATCTCCGTACATACGACATCAAGCTGAACCCGAAAAAATGCGTTTTTGGCGTCCCCTCGGGAAAACTACTCGGCTTCATCGTTTCCAATAGAGGAATTGAAGAGAATCCGGCAAAAATCCGAGCTCTGTCATAGTTGGCTGTACCAAAAAGACCTCAAGCACATCCATAAACTAGCCGGATGCGTGGCTGCTCTAAGCCGCTTTATCTCCAGGTTAGGAGAAAAGGCATTACCTCTTTACCGCCTTCTTCGGCGCACCGAACACTTCGTGTGGACGGATGCAGCCGCGGCCGGACTGGATGAAATAAAGACCTTATTGGCCAGTAATCCAGTACTAACAGCGCCAAATATTGACGAACCTATGCTGCTGTACATAGCTGCAACACATCAAGTTGTAAGCGCAGTGCTCGTCGTTGAACGAGAGGCTGACGGATACAAATTCCCGCTCCAGAAGCCGGTTTACTACGTATCCACGGTCCTAATCCCATGCAAATCCCGATACCCACACTATCAAAAAATAGCATACGCGGCGTTCATGGCATCCCGGAAGCTACGGCACTACTTTCAAGAGTGTTCGATTACGGTGGCCTTCGAAGTACCACTCAACGACATAATAAATAACCGCGATGCTACGGCCCGGATTGCCAAATGGGCCATTGAGCTCCTTCCGTTTGACATAACATACAAACCACAGCGGGCCATCAAGTCGCAAGTATTGGCTGACTTCATCGCCAAATGGACAAAAGCCGAACTCCCTAAGGATTACGGCGCATACTCAAATTGGATCATGCACTTTGATGGCTCTAAAATGCTGGCCGGATTGGGAGCAGGTGTAGTCCTGACGTCTCCCACCGGAGAGAAAGTCCAATACGTCCTCCAAATATTATACACAGACTCCAACAATGCAGCCGAATATGAGGCTCTGTTGCACGGTCTTCGGATGGCAGTCTCTATGGGCATTCAACGCCTAGAAGTGCGCGGGTATTCAAACCTCTCAATATCACAAATAAACGGAGATTTTGATGCCATGGACCCGAAAATGGTGGCCTACCTTAATGCCGTCCTCAAGATGTCAGCTCGGTTCAAGGGGCTCGAATTCCACCATGTGGCTCGAGAAAACAATCAAGCGGCGGACGTCCTCGCTCGCATCGGCGCTAAACGCGACCCTGTCCCACCTAACATATTCTTGGAACGGTTGTTCAAGCCATCTGTAGTATGGGAAGGGGAGTCCGGCAATACTAGCACGGATCCGAATAAACCCCCAGATTCCGAACTATCAGACATAATCGGAGGTTCTACCACCAAAATAACGTCCTCGGCCCACGAAATCATGGTTGTAATCGCCCCGTGGACTGAGCCTTTCTTGGCCTACCTAAATAGGCAGGAGCTCCCTAAAGAACAAAATGAAGCACGCTGATTCGTCCGGCGCTCTAAAGCTTACAAAGTCTACGAAGGGGAACTCTACAAGAAAAGTGCTACCGGAGGACTCCAAAGATGCATCTCCGAAGAGGAAGGGCGGCAGCTCTTGGCTGAAATCCATGCCGGACTGGGCGGGCACCACGTCGCGGCTCGAGCATTAGTCAGCAAGGCCTTCCGTACAGGTTTCTACTGGCCGACAGCCCGAGCAGACGCACAGGACCTTGTCCAACATTGCGTTGGTTGCCAGCTCTTTGCCAACCAGAGTCATATGCCCCCTGTCGGTGTCAAAACCGGCGGATCTCGGGTAGGGGGTCCCGAACTGTGCGTCTAGTCGGATGGTAACAGGAGACAAGGGACACGATGTTTTACCCAGGTTCGGGCCCTCTTGATGGAGGTAAAACCCTATGTCCTGCTTGATTAATATTGATGATGTGTGTTACAAGAGTGGATCTACCACGAGATCAAAGAGGCTAAACCCTAGAAGCTAGCCTATGGTATGATTGTTGTTCGTCCTATGGACTACAGCCGTCCAGTTTATATAGGCACCGGAGAGGGCTAGGGTTACACAAAGTCGGTTACAAAGGTAGGAGATCTACATATCCGTATCGCCAAGCTTGCCTTCCACGCCAAGGAAAGTCCCATCCGGACACGGGACGAAGTCTTCAATCTTCTATCTTCATAGTCTTGGAGTCCGCCGATGATGATAGTTCGGCTATCCGGACACCCCTAGTCCGAAACTCCCTCAAGAGCCCCGAACCGGGCTTCAATGACAGCAAGTCCGGCTACAGTATATTGTCTTCGACGTTGCAAGGCGGGTTCTCCTCCAAACTTCATGTGCCCGTCGAATAGTGTCCGGCTTCCTTATAAATGTTGCGCTCCTTGGCTTCTACGCCCAATAATGGCCTTCTTCCACGTGTCGTATGAATGCGAAAGGCTGGGGTATTTTTACATTTTGCCCCTAGTCAGGCGTAACGAGCCGCCTATAAGAGAGGCGAGGATCTAGATCCAGCTCACACCATCCTCCAGCCGCAAGTTCTCATCAAGCGCCTCGACAAAAATCCATTCCATCATGGATAGCCGACGCTGCTCCTCCTCTCGGCGCTCCCAGCCCTAAGCCAGAGATTGGGGAGATGCTCAGTTCCCACACAATGAGCTAGTGGCACTCCAAACCGAGGGATATCTTCCCCAGCTTTCACGGTTCCGGTTCGAGCCGGACTAGCCACCTACAAGGGTGGAAAGCAGGCGGAGAGCGCCCCAACCCTTCCAAAGGGGAGCGGTATGCTTTGTCCCCTATCTAATAAGGGGACTCGGATTTCCCATACATCCGTTTCTCCGGGGGCTCCTAGAGTTCTACGGACTCCAGCTTCACCACCTCACGCCTGCCTCCATTTTGCACATCGCGGGCTTCGTAGCTCTTTGCGAGCTGTTCTTGGGCATCGAGCCCCATTTTGCGCTGTGGAAGAGATTGTTTTGTCTCGTACCCCGTTCTCATGAGGGGTCGATATCTAAAGTGGGCGGAGCCCAAATATGGCGATCGCGGGACCGGATATCTATCCGGCACCCCGAAGAAGGCGTCCGAAGACTGGCCTTCGGAATGGTTCTACATGGAGGACGTCCCTCTGCCGGATCCAGTTCGGATCGGCCTCCCGGAGTTCAACAATGCTCCTTTGAAGAAACGCATGAGTTGGCGCCATGAGCCCTCAACCGGAAGATGATAGGAGCGTCCATTATCCGATGGGCGGATTAGGTTATCGCCCACTTCGGATTGACCATGATTGGAGTCATGGCCACGTGCATTATGCGAGGGGTGCAGCCACTCCAATATAGGGGCCACCCTATGTGGGATTTCAACAGGGAAGATGACGCCACCCGTCATGGCCGCAAAGGGCCAGGCTCGGCAGCCGATCTGGCAAAGATCCTGTCCGGCTTGTACAAGGGAGAGGAGGAGGACTTCTCCGCATTTAATCCGTTGAATGGATTTTCTATGAATAACCCTCAGAGCTGGGTAAGCGGATGTTCATCTACCCGATCCATACTTTTAAAGTCAAGTATGTTACTCTGTGATTTCGACGCAGGAGCTGCGCCGGGACGTGGAGGGCATACAAAGCCTAACTCCACAGCCCGAGGATCCGGAACGATCCCTTGATCCGACCTCCGAAGAGGATCCGGACATAAAGGTGGAGCTGATTGACGGGGTGTTCCACCAACGTAGCATAGACAATGCCCTAGTCGCCATTACGGCTGACTACCCCGGTTTCTTTCTAGCCTCCCAGGTGACTACAACCGAGGTCTTGACACCATCATTTGATCCGCGCTCAATTCCGACCATCCCATACTGATGGTGCATCGCAGGAGGTGCCTTTAAGGAGGGAAGCCGAACCCGCGGCGGCCGACCAACAAGGGACAGTCCGGCCCAAAGCGGAAGAGGAGTGCGACGCGAATCAAACATCGCCCATAGAACGGTATGGAGCACCGCTATTTTTAAGGGAAGGATCCTAGGAGGTATATTAATGCTCATAACTTTTCCAGAAGAGCGCCACGGACGGTGTCCGGAGAAGTTGCTAATCAAGCCTCCGCCACCATGCTCCAACGCATGGTCCGGGAGGGGAGGCGAATACAATGCATGAGCCGGACGCTCCTCCGACGGAGGATGCAGACAGGCTGTCCGCCACCCGATCTGAGGTGGAGAGTGCCATGAATCATAGGCGTCGCCGGACAGTTCTTCGTGACGGGTGTTTCTCCCCGGAGGCGTTAAATGCCTTTGATGCGGGAAGCAGCACCTCCGATGCCGCTCAAGATGGGTTAACCAGAGCCACTTGAGCGGTATGTGAAAGACATACGGGTAAGTAATTTTAATAGTTATATATGCTAGTAGCCCCCGAGACTTAAAATAGTTGAAATAACTGATTTAAGGATCAATTGTTATGCAGGGTCTTACGAAGAAGAATACCCATCTGTCCCAGGAGCTCCAAGAGTGCAAGGCCCAACTTGAGGTCAAGATCGCCGCGCTGTGGGGAGCCACAGAGACCCCCACTGGTAAGACATACTTTGAAAAGATAATTATTTAACAAAGTGCGGTGTGAATCTGACAATAATATTGCAGAGGGCGCCGGACTAGATCCGGACAAGCAACAGCTACTGCGGCAGCTAAAGGCCGGCAAGAGGGTGCTTATGAAGGTGCAGCAGGAGAGGAACAAGCTCCAAGATGCCCACACCCAGCGAGGAGAAGAGCTGAATGGTGTTCGGGCCCAGCTGTCTGGCTCCGTGAAGGAGAATCAACGGCTTCGTCGCGGCATTTATAGTAAGTTCTTGAACAAATTCCTTTGAAAAGAAGAGTTCGGCAAGGAAGTCGATTGACAGAATATGTCTTTAGGTGTGCTCACAGGTCGCCCTGCGGAGGAAACGCCTGGGTCAACGGGTGAGCAACTTCCTGAGCTGGTGCAGTTGCTCGAACGTGTTCGGCAGGCGATGAGTGGCGTCGTTCATGCTCTATGGCCATCCGTCTCCCTACCCGAGGGCCTTGGTGAGCTTGCTGAGAAGCTTCAGGGAGCACGGCGACGCCTCCGCTTGTGGAAGATATCAGCTGCCGTCGAGCGCCAGGAGGCACGGGCCATGGTGAAGACACGTTACGAAGGCTGACCCAAACCACATGGCCGAGGTCGGACTGCGGGGCCTGATGGGAAGGAGATCCTGTGAGCTTGATGTACGGCCAAGCAGAACTGGTCGCGAAATATTCCCAACAGGACTGTAAATTAGACCTGTTAGATGGGATTGAGGAGGAGTACAATCGATCGGTTTGGCGATGTAATTTGAAATGACATGTAAAATGCCTTCTAGCCGGATTGTAGATCGTTTGTCTTTGCGGACCGTTTAGCTTCAACCTCGGGACCCAACAGTCCGGAGTGTGTCCGAATACCCTTACGGTTATAAAAGAACCGGGGCATGCATGGAGACAAGGCGTCGGGGTCATAATTGCTTTATCAGACAAGTGCCCAACTAGTTATGTTATATTACATGGTTAGTAAGAAACATCTTCCAGGGAGAATAGTTAGTTAAGGGTTCCTTTCTCGGGAGGCATGCCCTAAAGTGCAATGCCGGACATGCGAAAATAGCAGAAAAAGCATCCGGGGCAGATAAATAAGTAAGTAATAAATCATGTTTCAAGTCACCGACCGAATATTCTCTTAAGAACGCTTAGCTTCGGCTTCACCCGGTCGAGGTACACATCCGGTGACCCGGCAGTAGCAATCGCAGAGGTTCTCCTTTACCTCCTAGCCGAACAATCGGGAACGAGGGGTAAGCACAGGAGCCAACAACCCAGCTTGGCCAAAACTTAAGTCATATCGATGCATACAATGGTGAATAAAAGGTACATGCGGAAGTATGACACATGTATTGGGCATGAAGCCCGTATGAATAAGCTTACATTGAAGAAGCCCCGGGTATAATGAGTGCAGGAGCACATCAAGTGTAAAAGTAACAAAGCGCAAATCAGCCTAGAAAAGGTATTGAAAAAAGTGGGAAGAAGGAGGTGGACAAGAGACGGTAAAAAATATAAAAAGGTGGGCGGGGAGTGAGACGAACTCGAGTCCGGGCGTTAAGCGAGAATCTTTGGAGACGGGTTGCGTTCCATGGGTTCGGCTCGAGTCGGTTGTCGAGATGCGTTACGTGAGCGGTATGCTCCGCCCGGTCGGGACTTGGTCGATGATGAAGGGACCTTCCCACTTGGGCTTAAGTTTGTCCTATTTCTTGTCCGGCAGCGTAGAACAAGTTCGCCAACATTGTAAGTTTTGGCCCGTACTTCTCGCTTTGATATCTTCGAGCCTGCTGGCGATAAAATGCGAGCGAGCCTTTGCCACGTCTCGCTCCTCCTCTAAGGCGTCCAAACTGTCCTGCCGATCCAACTCGGCTTCTCTTTCTTCGTACATGCGCACACGAGGTGAGTCATGAATTATATCGCAGGGCAGAACTGCCTCTGCGCCGTATACCATGAAAAATGGTGTGAATCCAGTAGTTCGGTTTGGCGTGGTCCGCAGCCCCCAGAGTATGGAGTCGAGCTTCTCTACCCAGTGCGTATTAGATTCCTTGAGGGACCGCACTAGTCTGGGTTTGATGCCGCTCACGATTAGACCATTTGCTCGCTCGACTTGACCGTTAGTTTGGGGGTGATAGACTGAAGCGTAATCGAGCTTAATGCCCATGTTTTTGCACGAGTTTAACCTCGTCACCGTGAAGTTCGTGCCGTTAGCGATGATGATCTTTGTGGGGACGTAAAACGGTGTACTACCCCGGATATGAAGTCTATCACCGGTCCGGATTCTGCCGTTTTAACCGGCTTGGCCTCAATCCATTTGGTGAATTTGTCCACCATGACCAATAAGTATTTGTGCTTGTGGGTTCCCCTTTAAGGGGTCCAACCATGTCAAGCCCCAGGCCTTGAACGGCCGTGTAATGGATATAGTTTTGAGGGCGGTGGGTGGCATGTGGCTCGATTAGCAAAGAGCTGGCAACCGACGATCGTTGGACTAAGTCCTGAGCATCTGCCTGTGCTGTCGGCCAATAAAATCCTGTACGGAAGGCCTTGCCTACAAGAGCCCGGGCTGCAGCGTGGTGCCCGCCGAGTCCGGCTTGAATTTCAGCCAGGAGATTTCGCCCTTCCTCTTCGGAGATACAGCTTTGAAAGACTCCGGTTGTGCTTTTCTTATAAAGTTCTCCCTCATGGACCGTGTAGGCTTTAGATTGCCGAACTATGCAGCGGGCCTCATTTTGGTCTTCGGGAAGTTCCTGCCGCATTAAGTAGGCTAGGAATGGTTACATCCCACGGGGCAATTACTGCCATTATTTCGTGAGTTGAAGGTGTTATCTCATTGGCTGAGCCGCCGATTGTGTCAGAATGGTCTGAGTTAGGTGATGAAGCTGGCTCCGGATTGTTATTTCCGGACTCCTCTTCCCATAATACGGATGGCTTAAAGAGCCGTTCGGGAAGATGTTTGGAGGGACGGCGTCTCGTTTCAGCGCCGATGCGTGCTAACACGTCTGCTGCCTGGTTATTATCCGGGCTACATGGTGGAATTCGAGTCCTTGAACCGAGCTGACATTTTTAGGACGGCGTTGCGGTAAGCTGCCATTTTTGGATCTTTGGCGTCAAAGTCTCCATTTACTTGGGATATTGCGAGGTTTGAATCGCGCACCTCTAGGCGTTGAATGCCCATGGAGATTGCCATCCGAAGGCCATGTAGAAGGGCCTCAGATTCGACTGCGTTGTTGGAGTCCATGTACATTATTCGAAATGCGTATTGGATTGTGTCTCCGCTGGGGACGCCAGACGACACCAGCCCCAAGCCAGCCAACATTTTGGATCCATCGAAATGCATGATCCGGTTGAGTACGCGTTGCACTCTTTAGGGAGTTAAACGGTCCATTCGGCGACGAAGTCAGCCAGAACCTGCGACTTTATAGCCCGCCGTGGTTTGTAGGTTATGTCAAATGGTAAGACCTCGATAGCCCATTTTGCAATCCTGACCGTTGCGTCGCGATTGTTTATAATATCGTTGAGAGGTACTTCCAAGGCCACCGTTATTGAACACTCTTGAAAGTAGTGTCGCAGCTTCCGGGATGCCATGAACACCGCATACGCTATATTTTGATAATGTGGGTACCGGGATTTGCATGGAGTTAGAACAGTGGATACGTAGTACACTTTGGTTTTTGAAGAGGGAATCGTGCCCTTCGCTTTCTCGTTCAACGACGAGTACCGCAATGACAACTTGATGTGTTGCTGCGATATATAATAACATAGGTTCGCCCAGGTTGGTACGCGGCTGAACCAGATTTGTTGCCGGTATGGCCTTTATTTCTTCGAGTCCGGCAGTGGCAGCATCCATCCATTCGAAACGTTCGGTGTGCCGGAGGAGGCGATAGAGGGGCAGAGCCTTTTCTCCCAAACGGGAGATGAAGCAACTTAAGGCCGCTACGCATCCGGTTAGTTTTTGTATCTGCTTGAGGTCTTTTGGAATATCCAATTGTGACAGAGCTCGGATTTTGGCCGGGTTTGCTTCAATTCCTCTACCGGATACGATGAAGCCCAAGAGCTTTCCTACCGGTACCAAGACGCATTTTTCCGGATTGAGCTTAATGTCATATGCTCGAAGGTTGTCGAATGTCACCCTCAAGTCTTCTACTAGAGCTCCGACGTGTTTGGTCTTGATGACCACATCGTCTACGTATGCCTCTATTGTTTTGCCTATTTGGGTAGCCAGACATGTTTGAATCATGCGCTGATATGTTGCGCCGGCGTTTTTGAGTCTGAAGGGCATTGTGTTGAAGCAGAATGGCCCATATGGAGTAATGAATGCCGTTGCGGCCTGATCTTTCTCCGCCATCTTGATTTGATGGTATCCGGAGTATGCGTCGAGGAAGCACAATGAATCGTGCCCTGCGGTAGCATCGATTATTTGGTCGATGCGAGGGAGGGGGAAAGGGTCCTTTGGACAGGCCTTGTTAAGGTCTTTAAAATCGGCGCAGAGTCGCCAGGATTTGTCCTTTTTTGGTACCATTACTAGATTGGCTAGCCAGTCCGGATGTTTTATATCTCTGATGAATCCAGCTTCTAAGAGTTTGGCTAGATCCTCTCCTATTGCCTGTCTTTTAGGTTCGGAAAATCGCCGGAGAGCTTGTTTGACTGGCTTGAATCCTTTTAGGATATTTAGGCTGTGCTCGCCCGACTGCGTGGGATTCTGGCATGTCTGAAGGGTGCTGTGCAAAAATGTCCCAATTTTCCGAAGGAATTCTCGAAGTGCGGCTTCGACATCGAGGACTTAATTGTGCCCCAATGGAGGCCGTCTTTGTGGGGTCCGTTGGATGGACCTAAAATTTGATTATTTAAATCTGCTGGTTTAAAAGAGGTGGATTTGGACCTCTTATCGAGTATCACATCGTCCCTATCCACCGTGGGAGCGCAGCGTAGTTAGTTCCTCCGCCGCTAGGGCTTGGATAATGCCTCTAGGGCGGTCGGCTGTCTTATTTTCAGCGCGGAGTCTTTGTATGCAGATCCTTGGGCGAGAGTGATTATCCCATTGGGTCCGGGCATTTTGAGCTTCATGTACCCGTAGTGGGGTATAGCTTGGTAGATTGTGAATGCCTCTCGCCCTAACAGGGCGTGATATCCCCTGCCGAATGGGGCCACTTGGAACGTGACCTCCTCGGACCTGTAATTGTCCGGTGAGCGAACACTACATCTAGTGTGATTTTTCCTGCGGCGTGCATTTCTCGACTAGGGATTATCCCTCTGAAGGTTGTGCCGCTTCGCTCAATGCGGCTCCAGTCAATTTCCATTTTTGAAGGGTTTCCTCATAGATGAGGTTTAATCCGCTGCCGCCATCGATGAGTACCTTAGTAAGACGGAAACCGTCCACTATCGGACCGAGGACCAATGCGGCTGGTGCTCTAGCTGTTCGAATTTAGGTTCGTCATTTGGCGTTGAAGGTGATAGCCGTGTCGCTCCATGGATTTGTTCTTGCTACTTGGTAGACTTGGCGAGGTCATGGATTGTTCGCTTCCATACGTTATTTGATGCGAAAGTCTCTAAGACCGTTAATACCGTGCATCGGTACTGCCGGGTTGGTTGCCGGGGCTAAAAAGCCTACGCCACTTTTGGCCACCGCCGTAGTATCCAACACGCCGAAGGCGTGTGTGTTGGAGTGGCGCCCCCATCTTGTGGATTTTTCAGGTCCGTTGAGCCATCCCTCCAAGACGGTTCCGCACTTCTAGGGTTTTTGCTTTGGTTTTTAACGGTGCTTGAGTATGAAGCACCCTTTTATTTCGGACTGGGTTTGTATTCAGGGCCGGATTGTCCCAAAACCTAGTTTCGGTTTTCCAGGCACTCTCCATCGCGCAGTATTTTTGTACGATGGTCGCTAGGTCGGCGAGGCGTGAAACTTCGCGACGACTGATGGCGTTTATGATTCCCTTGTCCGTGCAATTGTTGCAGAAGATTGAAATCGCGCTTTCTTCACGGCAGTCCTTTATCCTGTTCATAACCAGGAGGAATCTGGCCCAGTAATGATGTACTGTTTCATCGGGCTCTTGCCGTATTTGAGATAGATCGCTTATGTTTGGGTGGGCGGGTGGAATTAAGTTCGGAACCCCGCCCGGTCTGAGACTCAAAGGCCAAGGAGCTTCCGGATTCGGAAGCTTGGTTTGCTGAGCGCTTTCCAACAAATCTGGTCCGATGCCTGACTTTAGGTTCAGTATTTGTTTAGCGTCCGTCCCTCCGCGGGAATCCGGCATGGAGGGATCCGGAATCCGGACATAGTTGGATTTTAACATAGAAGAAGAGTCGCCGCATTGTTCCTCTACCATGACAATGTGGTGGGTAACCACCGGAGAGTTAATTTCTCTCAGATCAGTTTTAAGCCCAATCTGATCGTAGTCGGTAGCGACTCCCAGGGCGGCGATGCGATCCAAGAGCTCCTTTACGGAGGAGAGCTCAATCGGATCTAGCTGCTCGATTTAATTCCGAGCTGACGTGAAGATCGCTTTTAATGACTTGAGAGGTCATTGTCGGGCGGTGGCGAACAGCGGTCATGAGAAAACCGCCTAGCCGGATAGTTCGCCGGGCGGCCAAAGCTCCCTTGGCGACGGTGCCGTCTTTAAAGACGGGAAAAGGCATCCTTCCCGATGGTGACGGCACGCAGGAACTCTCAATGAAAGCACCAATGTCGGTGTCAAAACCGACGGATCTCGGTAGGGGGTCCCGAACTGTGCGTCTAGGCGGATGGTAACAGGAGACAAGGGACACGATGTTTTACCCAGGTTCGGGCCCTCTTGATGGAGGTAAAACCCTACGTCCTGCTTGATTAATATTGATGATGTGTGTTACAAGAGTGGATCTACCACGAGATCAAAGAGGCTAAACCCTAGAAGCTAGCCTATGGTATGATTGTTGTTCGTCCTATGGACTGCAGCCGTCCAGTTTATATAGGCACCGGAGAGGGCTAGGGTTACACAAAGTCGGTTACAAAGGTAGGAGATCTACATATCCGTATCGCCAAGCTTGCCTTCCACGCCAAGCAAAGTCCCATACGGACACGGGATGAAGTCTTCAATCTTCTATCTTCATAGTCTTGGAGTCCGGCCGATGATGATAGTTCGGCTATCCGGACACCCCCTAGTCCGGAACTCCCTCACCCCCTACCGCTCTCCAAACAATCCCCATGACTTGGCCCTTCGCGGTCTGCGGGCTGGATATGGTCGGACCTCTTAAAGGGGGAAGCCATAAGAAAAAATACTTATTGGTCATGGTGGAGAAATTCACCAAATGGATAGAAGCCAAACCAGTCAAAACGGCCGAATCCGGACCAGTAATAGACTTCATATCCGGGGTCGTACACCGATACGGTGTCCCCCACAGCATAATCACTGATAATGGCTCAAATTTCATAGCCGATGAAGTGAAAACTTGGTGCGCAAAAATGGGCATTAAGCTTGATTACGCTTCCATCTACCATCCCCAAACAAACGACCAGTTAGCGGGCAAATGGTCTCATCATGAGCGGCATCGAACCCAGACTAGTGCGATCCTTGACAGAGTCGGATACGCACTGGGTCGAGGAGCTCGACTCCGTACTCTGGGGGCTGCGGACCACACCAAATCGCACCACCGGATATACACCATTTTTTATGGTGTACGGCGTGGAAGCAGTATTACCCTGCGACATAATACATGATTCGCCACGCGTACGCATGTACGAAGAGATGGAAGCCGAGTTAGATCGGCAGGGTAACTTGGATGCCTTGGAGGAGGAGCACCACGTCGCAAAAGCCCGCTCCGCATTCTATCAGCAGCAGGCTCGGCGATATCAAAGCGGAGAAGTGCGGGCCAAAACTTACAATATTGGCGAGCTGGTTCTACGCCTACCGGAGAAGAAGAAGGACAAGCTCAAACCCCAAGTGGGAGGGTCCCTTCGTCATTGACAAAGTTCTCACCGGAGGAGCGTACCGCTTACGTAATGCATCCGATAACAGACTCGAGCCGAACCCATGGAACGCGGCTAGACTCCGGAGATTCTACGCCTAACGCCGAACTCAGTGTTCGTTTCCTAACCCCTCCTTTTTAATTATGCTCCATCCCTTTTCCTTTCTCGACCTTTTTCCTTTTCACACAAAGTATTCAATACAGTGCAGACTCCCGGATCACTCAGGCCGCACTAGTGTGTAAGAAATACCTGGGGCTTCCTATACGGAAGCTAAAAAAATTACTCACATGGCTTTCTGCCCATCACATATGCATTCTTTTTCCATATGTGCCTTTTCTTCACCATTATATGCATCGAGATGACTTAAGATGTGGCCAAGCTGGGTTGCCTGGCTCTTGTATTTATGCCCTACGTTCCCGTTAATTCGGCTAGGGCATAAGGGGAGCACCTCTGCGATTGTTACTGCCGGTTCAGCCAGATGTGTACCTCAGACTGGGTGAAGCCGAAAGCTAGCTTCCTTAAGAGAATATTCGGTCGGTGAACAAAAGATGTATTCGTTTATTACAACACAAATCCCCAGAAGTTTTGTATCCTGCGCAATTGTTCGCAGTCCGGACATGTGCATTGTCGCATGCGTACCCAGGGAAAGGAACCCCTAATGGAACTATTCTCCCTGGAAGATATTTCTTACTATCCATGTAATATAACATAACTAGTTGGGTACTTGTCTGTTCAAGCACTTATGACCCCTACGCCTGGTTTCCACGCATACCCCGGTTTTGTATAACCGAAAGTGGGTATTCGGACACACCCGGATCTGTAGGATCCGGGGCTGAAGTGAAAAGGTCCGCCATGACAAATGATTTTAATCCGGCTAGGGACTAATTATGTCCATTGAATTACAGTCACTTGACTGACTATATTCCTCCTCTATATCATCCACCAGGCTATCTAGCTTACAATCCTGTTGAGAATATTTTGCGGCTAACGCTACCTGGTCATTTACCAGACTCACGGGAATTTCTTGCCCATCTGGCCCTGCCGGTCCGACTTCGGCCATATGGTTCGGGTCCAGCTTGGTGTAGCGTCTTCACCATATCCCAGACTTCTCTCGCACCTTGCCGGCAGGCTGATATCTTCCACAATCGGAAGCGCCGCCGTGCTCCTTGAAGCATATCCGCAAGCTCTCCCATGCCATTCGGCAGGAAGCTTGATGGCCACAAGGCCTGAGCAACGCCCTGCATCACCTGCCGAGCTCGCTCGTGCAGTTGTGAGAGGTCTTGTAGTAACTCGCCTACAGATGATGGCATCTCCTCCTCAGGGCGACCTGTTAACATTCCTACAAGCAAAATGCTTTCAATATACTTCTGCGCCGAACTATACTATAGTTCGTCTAGGCACTTACCATAAATACCGCGTCGAAGCCTTTTGTTCTCCTTTAGGGAGTCCGCCAGCTGAGCGCGGACGTCTTTTAACTCCAACTCCAGCTGGACTTTGGCATCTTGAAGATTGTTCTTCTCCTGCCTAACCTGCGTAAGAATGCGCTCGCCAGCCTTCAGCTTCCTTTTAAGATGTGATTCGTCATCTCTTACGTCCTCCGGATTTACCCCGGAATTGTCTGCATAATTTCTTGTTAGACTTGTCATATCGACCACTTACTAGCTGGTGCATATTCGCACAATTGAGACAAATGTTACCAGATGAGGGTTTTTGGGATTCCTCTAACTTCGCAACTGTGGCCTTTAGCTCGGCCTTGCACTCCTCCAGCTCCCGAGACAGTTGCTCATTCTTATCTACAAGGACCTGTACATATATTGATCCTTAAAACAGTTGTTCCAACCATTTCAAGTCTCAGGGGCTACTGCTATACATGCTTATCAAAATTTCTTACCCGTATATCTTTGGTATACTGGTCCGTCGCTCGGGCAAGCCCGCCTTGAGCAGCTCGGATGTATGCGTCTCCCGAATTGAGGACATTAAATGCATCTTCGGAAAAGATGTTGTTCCGAAGCACGGCCCGTCGGCGCCGGTGATTCATGGTGCTCTCTACTTCGGAGTTCGTGGCCGAGAGCATATCCGCGTCCTCTGTCGGAGAACTATGCAGCACCGGCCCCGCGTCTGCCTCCGCTCTCGAGGCCGGTTCTGGAATCCGGCTGGTGGAGGTGTGATTGGCGAGGTCCTCGGATATAGTCCGGCGATTCCTCTTCCTGCCGGGGCCTTAAAGGCGCCGTTATACTTCAAATACCATAATCGCAGGACAGGTTTTTTCCTTACCTCTGCAGCGGCGTGTCGACCCTTACCGCCTTCCGCTTGAGCCTGCCCAATCCGGACGCCCTTGGCCGATGAGTCCCTAGGGGCTCGGCCCCGCGCTCCGACCGTTGTCTCTGCAAAAAACACGACACTTCAAGGGTAAGGCATGACATCTGAAGGGAGTCTTCTTCGGAGGATAGGGTTTTTCGGTTTGGCTTACACGCGATGTAGGTAGCAATCCGGGGTAGTCGGCAACAATGGCCACTAAGGCGCCATCACAGCCCGCTTGATAAAATATCCCGTTGACAAGCTCCATGGTAATATCTGGATCATCTTCGAGTCCTGGATCTAGGGCCCTTCCGGGGTCCTCTGGCTGCGGGGAGGGGCTGGAGATTCCTTCTACGGCCCTCCTCAGTTCCTGCTCGGAAATGTCGAAGCAGATGATCTTAGCGAAGAACACCGCGATGAGTGAAGCGGGGAAAGGACTAACGACTTACCGAGTTTGGGGGGTTGCACATGGAGAATCCATCCCGCGGTTTAATGCAAAGAAATTCTTCCTCTTCTCCTTTGTATAATTCGGAAAATATCCTTGCGAAGCGGTGGCGAGTCCGGACCCTTACGGCCACGGCGGGTGGCATCATCTTCCCCGTTGAAGTGCCACATGGGCTTCCCCCGGTATTGAAGCGGTTGCACCCCCCGTATTATACATATTGCCATGACCTCGACTATCGTCAGTCCGGACTTGGCCAGCAACTTTATCCTGCTCATCAGGGAGTGTACTTCCCTGGTATCCTCCTCTTGGGGGCTCCGGGGTGCCCGGCTTAGACGCGTGCCCTCGGTGGGCGTCCATCGAACTTGGGAGACCTGTCCGGACTGGATCCGAAAGGGGAACATCATCAATATAAAACCATTCCGAAGGCCAGTTCTCTGGTGCCTTCTTGGGAGTGCCGGATAGGAATCCGGTTTCGGCAATGCGCCATACTTCGGCTCCGCCCACTTGACATGGAGATTCTCCCTGGTTGCGGGGGACAAGGCAGAACAACTTCTTCCATAACCCGAAGTGAGGCTCGCACCCTATAAATAGCTTGCAAAGGGCAACGTACCCTGCTATATGTAGTATAGAGGCAGGGGTAAAGTTGTGTAACTGGACGCCGTAGAACTCCAGGAGCCCGCGAAGGAACGGGTGGATAGGAAACCCGACGCCCCTTAGCAGATGCGGGATGAGGCATATTCGCTCCTCACGGAGATGGATTGGGGATCTCTCCGCTTGCTCCCCACCATTATAGGTGGCTATTCCCTTCGGACGGGGACCATGAACGCCGGTGGGAGAAACCCTTGGGTTTGTAACTCAATCAAACGGCTATGGGGAACTGAACACTCTTCCCAGTCCCCCGGCTTGGAGCGAGGAGAGCGAGCAGAGGAGCTGCGACGACCGGCCATGTTGGAATGGTTTTTCCGGAGCGCTCTGTTGGATGCTTGCTCGAGGGGGAAGAGTGAGGTTTGGATCTGAGAATCCCCGTCTCTTCAAATAGGCGGTCAGCCCAAAGGATTGAGGGTGGCAAATGCGAAAAATACCTCGGCTCCTCGCATTCGCTCGACACGTGGAGATGGTCATTATTGAGGCACTGAAGCCAAGGAATACAACATTGATGGAGTTCCGGACACTATTCGTCGTAACAGGTACTTTGGAGTATTCGGAGATGGAACCCGCCCTGCAATGCCGAAGACAAGATTGCTGCCACGGACTCATCGTCATTGAAGCCTGGTTCGAGGGCTCTTGAGGGAGTCCTGGATTAGGGGGTATCCGGATAGCCGGACTATATACATCGTCCGGACTATTGAAGCGTGAAGATACAAGACTCAAGACTTCGTCCCGTGTCCGGATGGAACTCTCCTTGGCGTGGAAGGCAAGCTTGGCGATCCGGATATTGTATTTCCTTCCTTGTAACCGACTCCATGTAAACCTTAGCCCTCTCCGGTGTCTATATAAACCGGAGAGGTTGGTCCTTAGAAGGCCGATCACAATTACAATCATACCATCATAGGCTAGCTTCTAGGGTTTAGCCTCTATGATCTCGTGGTAGATCTACTCTTGTACTACCCACATCTTCAATATTAATCAAGTAGGAATTAGGGTTTTACCTCCATCGAGAGGGCCGAACACAGGTAAACATTGTGTCTCTTGCTTCCTGTTACCATCAGCCTAAGATGCACAGATCGGGACCCCCTACCCGAGATCCGCCGGTTTTGACACCGACACCCCTCCTCAAGGGAGAAAGGAAAGGGGGAGGGGCGCATCCCGTGGCGCCTATACAAGGAAGGGGGGGGGGGGAGCGAACCAGGGCAAGAGCCCAAGTGGGATTCGACCCCACTTGGGGCGCCCCTTGGCCTATCCCCTTTCTCTGCCACCTATATATATATGAGGAGGGGGCGCGTAGAACACACAACATCAATTGTTAGCCGTGTGCGGCGCCCACTTCATAGTTTACACCCCCGATCATAGTTTTGCGGTGCTTAGGCGAAGCCCTGCGAGAGTCACTTCACCATCACTGTCACCATGCCATCGTGCTGACGGAATTCGTCTACTACCTCGACACGTTGCTGGATCAAGAAGGCGAGGGACGTCACCGAGCTAAACGTGTGCAGAACTGGGAGGTGTCATGTGTTCGGTGCTTGATCGGTTGAATCTAGAAGAAGTTCGACTACATCAACCGCGTTGTCAAACACTTCTGCTTTCGGTCTACGAGGGTACACGGACACACTCTCCCCCTCTCGTTGCTTTGCATCTCCTAGATAGATCTTGCGTGAGCGTAGGAATTTTTCTTACATTGCATGCTACCTTTCCCAATAGTGGCATCCGAGTCAGGTCTCTGCGTAGATGATATGCACGAGTAGAAAACAAAGAGTTGTGGGCGGTGATAGTCATACTGCTTACCACCAACGTCTTATTTTGATTCGGCGGTATAGTGGGATGAAGCCGCCCGGACCAACCTTACATGTCCACGCACATGAGACCGGTTCCATCGACATACATGCAACTTGTTTTGCATAAAGGTGGTTGGCGGGTGTCTGTTTCTCCTACTTTAGTTGAATTGAATTTGACAACGGCCGGTCTTTGAAGAAGGTTAAAACAGCAAACTTGACAAAACACCGTTGTGGTTTTGATGCGTAGGTAAGAACGGTTCTTGCTAGAAGCCCGTAGCAGCCACGTAAAACTTGCAACAACAAAGTAGAGGACGTCTAACTTGTTTTTGCAGGGCATGTTGCAATGTGATATGGTCAAGAAATGATGTGATATACGTTATTGTATGAGATGATCATGTTTTGTAAAAGTTATCGGCAGCCGGCAGGAGCCTTATGGTTGTCTCTTTATTGTATGAAATGCAAATGCCATGTAATTGCTGTACTTTATCACTATGCGTTAGCGATAGTTGTAGAAGTAATAGTTGGCGAGACGACCACGACGCTATGATGGAGATCAAGGTGTCGAGCCGGTGACAATGGAGATCATGAGGATGCTTTGGAGATGGAGATCAAAAGCACAATATGATGATGGCCATATCATGTCACATATTTCGATTGCATGTGATATTTATCTTTTATGCATCTTATTTTGCTTAGTACGGTGGTAGCATTATAAGATGATCCCTTAACTAAAATTTCAAGGTATAAGTGTTCTCCCTAAGTATGCACCGTTGTGACAGTTCGTCATGTTGAGACACCACGTGATGATCGGGTGTGATAGACTCTACATTCACATACAACGGGTGCAAGACAGTTTTGCACATGCGGAATACTCGGGTTAACTTGATGGGCCTCGCATGTACATACATGGCCTCAGAACACTGGAGACTGAAACGTCGAACGTGAATCGTATAGTAGATATGATCAACATAGAGATGTTCACCATTAATGACTACTCCATCACACATGATGATTGGACATGATTTAGTTGATTTGGATCACGTATCATTTAGATGAGTTGAGGGATGTCTATCTAAGTGGGAGTTCTTAAGTAATTTGATTAATTGAACTTCATTTTTCATGAACTTAGTCCTGATAGTATTTGCATATCTATGTTGTAGATCAATAGCTCGCGATTTAGCTCCCTTATTTTTTTGATATGTTCCTAGAGAAAACTAAGTTGAAAGATGATAGTAGCAATGATGTGGGCTGGATCCGTGATCTGAGGATTATCCTCATTGCCGCACAGAAGAATTATGTCCTTGATGCACCGCTAGGTGACAAACCTGTTGCAGGAAGCGGAATCTGAGGCGTTATAAACGTTTTGCAAGCTCGATATGACGACTACTTGATAGTTTAGTGTGCCATGCTTTACGGCTTAGAACCGGTACTTCAAAAACGTTTTGAACGCCATGGAGCATATGAGATGTTCCAAGAGTTGAAATTGGTATTTCAGACTCATGCGTGTGTCGAGAGGTATGAGACCTCTGACAAGCACTTTGCCTACAAGATGGAGGAGAATAGATCAACAAGTGAGCATGTGCTCAAAATGTCTGGGTACTACGATCACTTGAGTCAAGTGGGAGTTAATCTTCTAGACCAGAACTTCGTGATGAACTATAATGTGCAAGGGATAAGGGAAAAGATTCCCGAGCTCTTCGCGATGCTGAAATCGGCGAAGGTAGAAATCAAGAAAGAGTATCATGTGTTGATGGTTAACAAGACCACTAGCTTCAAGAAAAAAAGGGCAAAGGAAAAGAAAGGGAACTTGAAGAAGAATGACAAACAAGTTGCCACTCCCATGAAGAAGCCCAAAGCTAGACCTAAGCACTGGCGAGTGCTTCTCTTGCCAGCGAATGGTCCTTTGGGCGGAACTACCCCAAATACTTGGTGGATAAGAAGGATGGCAAAGTGAATAAAGGTATATTTTACATACATGTTATTGATGTGTACTTTACTAGTGTCCATAGTAACCCCAGGGTATTTGATACCGGTTCAGTTGCTAAGATTAGTAACTCAGAACAGGAGTTGGAAAATGAACAGAAAAAGTTAAGGGCGAGGTGACGATGTGTGTTGGAAGTGATTCCAAGGTTGATAAGATCACCATCACACACTCACTCTACCTTCGGGATTAGTGTTGGACCTAAATAAATGTTATTTGGTGTTTGCGTTGAGCATGAATATGATTGGATCATGTTTATTGCGATACAGTTATTCATTTAAGTCAGAGAATAATTGTTGTTACATTTACATGAATAAAACCTTCTATGGTCATACATCCAATGTAAATGGTTTATTGACTCTCGATCGTAGTGATACACATATTCATAATATTGATGCCAAAAGATGCAAAGTTGATAATGATAGTGCAGCATATTTGTGACACTTCCGTTTAGGTCATATAGGTGTAAAGCGCATGAACAAACTCCATACGGATGGATTTTTGGTATCACTTGATTATGAATCATTTGATACTTGTGAACCATGCATCATGGGTAAGATAACTAAAACTCCGTCCTCCGGAACAATGGAGCGAGCCAATGACTTATTGGAAATAATACATACTGATGTATGCGGTCCGATGAGTGTTGAGGCACGCGGTGGGTATCGTTATTTTCTGACCTTCACAGATGATTTGAGCAGATATGGGTATATCTATTTAATGAAACACAAGTCTGAAACATTTGAAAAGTTCAAGGAATTTCAGAGTGAAGTGGAGAATCATCGTAACAAGAAAAGAAAGTTTCTACGATCTGATCGCGGAGGTGAATATTTGAGTTACGAGTTTGGCCTTCATTTAAAACAATGTGGAATAGTTCCACAACTCACGCCACCTAGAACACCACAGCGTAATGGTGTATCCGAACGTCGTAACCGTACTTATTAGACATGGTGCGATCTATGATGTCTCTTACCGATTTACCACTAGGGTTGTGAATTAGAGACAACTGCATTCACGTTAAATAGGGCACCTTCTAAATCCGTTGAGATGACACTGTATGAACTTTGGTTTGGCAAGAAACCTAAGCTGTCGTTCTTAAAGTTTGGGGTTGCGACACTTATGTCAAAAGGCTTCAGCCTGATAAGCTCAAACCCAAATTGGAGAAGTGCATCTTCATAGGATACCCTAAGGAAACAATTGGGTACACATTCTATCACAGATCCGAAGGCAAGATCTTTGTTCCTGGGAATGGAACCTTTCTAGAGAAGGAGTTTCTCTCGAAAGAAGTGAGCGAGAGGAAAGTAGAACTTGATGAGGTAATTGTACCTTCTCTCGAATTGGAAAGTAGCACATCAGAGAAATATGTTCCCGTGATGCCTACAAAAAGAAGAGAGGAAGCTAATGATGATAATCATGAAACTTCGGATCAAGTTACTACCGGACATCGTAGGTCGAATAGAGCACGTTCTGCACCAGAGTGGTACGGTAATCCTGTTCTTGAAGTCATGTTACTATACCATGACGAACATATGAACTATGAAGAAGCTATGATGAGCCTAGATTCAGACGATGGCTTAAGGCCATGAAATCTGAGATAGGATCCATGTATGAAAACTAAGTATGGACTTTGGTGGACTTGCCCAATGATCGACAAGCCATTGAGAATAAATGGATCTTCAAGAAGAAGACTGACGCTGATGGTAATATCACTATCTACAAAGCTCGACTTGTCACAAAAGTGTTTTCTACAAGTTCAAGGAGTTGACTACGATGAGACTTTCTCACCCGTAGCGATGCTTAAGTCTGTCCGAATCATGTTAGCAATTGCCACAGTTTATGATTATGAAATCTAGCAAATGGATGTCAAAACTGCATTCCTTAATGGATATCTTAAAGAAGAGTTGCATATGATTCAACCAGAAGGTTTTGTCGATCCTAAAGGTGCTAGCAAAGTGTGCAAGCTCCAGCGATCTATCTATGGACCGGTGCAAGCATCTCGGAGTTGGAATATACGCTTTGATAAGGTGATCAAAGCATATGGTTTTATACAGACTTTCGGAGAAGCCTATATTTACAAGAAAGTGAGTGGGAGCTATGTAGCATTTCTAATATTATATGTGGATGACATATTATTGATTGGAAATGATATATAATTTCTGGATAGCATAAAATGATACTTGAATAAAAGTTTTTCAATGAAAGACCTCGGTGAAGCTGCTTATTTATTGGGCATCAGGATCTATAGAGATAGATCAAGACGCTTAATAGGACTTTCACAAAGCACATACCTTGATAAAGTTTTGAATAATTTCAAAATGGATTAGTCAGATAAAGGGTTCTTGCCTGTGTTACAAGGTGTGAAATTGAGTCAGACTCAATGCCCGACCACTGTAGAAGATAGAGAGAAAATGAAAGTAATTCCCTATGCCTCAGCCATAGGTTCTATCATGTATGCTATGCTGTGTACCAGACCTGATGTGTGCCTTGCTATAAGTTTAGCCGGGAGGTACCAAAGTAATCCAGGAGTGGAAAACTGGACAACGGTCAAGAACATCCTGAAGTACGTGAAAAGGACTAAGGATATGTTTCTCGTTTATGAAGGTGACAAAGATCTCATCGTAAATGGTTAGCTTTGACATTGATCCGGATGACTCTAAGTCACAAACCAGATACGTACTTATATTGAACAGTGGAGCTGTCAGTTGGTGCAGTTCCAAGCAGAGCGTCGTGGTCTACGTATGAAGCGGAGTACATAGCTGCTTCGGAAGCAGCAAATGAAGGAGTCTGGATGAAGGGGTTCATTTTCGATCTAGGTGTAATACCTACTGCATCGGGTCGAATGAATATGTTTTGTGACAATACTGGAGCAATTGCCTTGGTGAAGGAATCCAGATTTCACAAAAGAACCAAACACATCAAGAGACGCTTCAACTCCATCCGTGATCAAGTCAAGGAGGGAGACATAGAGATTTGCAAAATACATACGGATCTGAATGTGGAGACCCGTTGACTAAGCCTCTTCCACGCGTGTTAGAATCATTATAATGTCACTACTGCAGGATGCTGCTAACGCGACACTACGATCAGCGACCCTTGGACGAAACTGTGTGAAGCAATAATCGTAAACGGTGGTGTAAAAACCGTCAAAAAAGTTGCAAAACGTTTGCGATGGCGGATGCATCAAACACGGTTCATATTTTAGTTGCATGTGCGATGCGGGGCATACGGTTCAGTTCAATTAATTGTTTGCGATGAGGAGGAACAAAAGAAACGGGTAGCCAGATGAAGGTGTGTGCGATATACAACATACGGTTCACTCGGATGAACTGTTTCTGATTAGGCAACACAAAAGAAACGGTCGGCCAGATCAAGGTGTGTGCCATACTCTGACCGCATTCCTTTCCGGATGAACTGTTTGCTTTGAGCCAGGAGAACAGAAACGGTTCAATATAACAAGATGTGTGTGATACGCGGCAAACAGGTCTGTAATCGGAAACGTGTGGGAAGACCTATAACAACACAGACGATTCATGTTAACAAGCCGTGTGTGTTGTGAGCAAACGATTGCTGGTATACAATTGTGAGTGATTAATGAAAACATCACCGATGGGTTCCTTTGTTTAGTCCATGTGCGATGTGATTTTCTCTGTCCGCAACATCTACCCTCTGTCTACAGAGCATGAACATATATACTTAAAAAGGCAGCATTGCATAACCAAATTAAGCATACAATTACAGAAGTGACTACACACATAACATTTCCACACACCAAAGTAAGCAATTACATGCATACTAAACTAGGAGAAACGAGGATCTAATCATCTACTTATTGTTGCGACGACGCTTGCCATTGCTCTGCTTTCGGCTGGATCCCTGGCCGTTTTGGGGAAGGAGGCACTTCCTCATGTCAACGATCCGCTTTGTACATGTAAATGGCTCGTATGCGCCTCCTTGGCCATGTACACGACATGAGCTTTGTCAAGTATCTCCATCCAGGCCGAGTGCCAGGCACGCTTGTCCTTGTTGCAGGAATCCTTCATGTCTCTGTAGTAGGGGTCGATGATGGCCTCGGCGAGGTGAACCGGTGAGTCCTTCTCATGCTCCTTGCTCCCCCAGATCTTGTATTGTCCCTGGATGTCGACAAGATCCTGTCATGCGAAGCCCGAATTCTTGAGCGCCTTTACATCATTGGTGATGTCCACCGTAGCGAACATGTAGTGGGGGCTGTTGACAAACCTGGCGAAACGCTCGCAAGGCATTGTGGCCAGGCAGTAGTGGTAGACGAGGACGTGGTGGCACATGCACATCTGGGCGACGACGACCTTGGGATGAGACCCGGCACGAGCGCGGGTGTACTCGAGGTCGAACCCGACCACCTTGTACTTCTCCTTGGCAAGCAACAGCTCCATGATGTGGATGGAGTGTTGCACCCAGACCGGGTCGTTGGTGTACACCACCGAGAGGTCCGTGAACCTACCTTCTGTGGGTGTCAACCACGGCATGCATGGTGAACTGTTGCTCGTCGTCGGTAGCCGCTCGGAGCACCATTGGAGCCGCGCAGGAAACCCTCTAAGAATTTCCCGTGGTGGGTGTGCTTCTTGCAATGGTGGGGCGTGATCGAAAGGTTGAAGAGACACAAGGGTTAAATAGTCGATGTAATAAATGGGGGCTGGCCGGCTTGTAATCGTCACGTCTTGTCACGTGGTTCATAGCGGAGGATTCCAGTGCACGCTTGACAACACAGCACCCACGCGTTTCGTTTGACCACGCATGGGCTCGAAGAGGCGCCAAATGTATCATCGATGAGCCTGTTCCCGCGCTACTGCGCAGTTTACCGCGCTAGCTACCCGCCCGGCTAGTTTGGCCATGCCTCGGCTAGAAGAGGGACAAATCGTTGGCGTTTATTGGCCAAAAGCTTTGTAAAAAACAAAGTGTGTGGAATGACTTCGGTCATAATTTTACCTGTGGGTGATGAGGTCAAAGTTACATAGAAGGGTGATGATGGACACTCGAGTGCGATAATTAATTTTGCCCTCTACAGGGCACACGGTTGAAGAAACCAACTGTGTGCAATAATGTCAAAGATCGCAGTCGAGTTAGCTATATAGATCGTGTGCTGTGAGACCGGCAAGGTAAACAAATTTGAGAATGGTTAATAAAATCTAAGACCATTGCATATTAAGGTAAAAATACTTCTACCAATATACGAGTCTCATACGATGCCATTTCAACGGTTATACCACAAAAGCTTGAAATATTACCAGGTTCAAATTCCAGAGTTATATGGCTCAAATTCGAAGATTACAAGGTTCAAACTGATATTAGAAATGAAATTCAGCTCATCAGCTGCAAACGCTCGCCCTGATCTACTTAACATGGATATCAGAGAGGTTAAACTAATATTACCACCTCTAAGTCTGGTATTGAAACCTCATAATTTTTGCAAAGGTGTCAGCCACTGAGAAGTCATGTATGGGGTTGACATGATGACTTCCGATTACTCTGTCATCTGAAGTTCCAAAATGAAATTCAGCATTTTTGGAGCCCATTCCATTCTGCCGCAGGCGCCGACACTGTTCAACAAACCATTCATTTTTGCGAAATTAATGTAGGGAAAACCTCATTACCTTCAGCGCCCTTGCTCTGACAACAAAGAACCTAGCGAATATAATCTCTGGTAAGGTCCCTCGGTAGGAGTTCAAAGTAATTTCTGAGAGATGCAGATCTAGGCATTCGACGTGATTGTTATATTGTATCACATTATCCACCATTGGGCCTAATCTTATCTACAAAAGAAGAAAACATGTTAGTGCCTACATGTAGTTTTGAACACTACTACAGGCCTATTTGGTTTGCAGGATTTGTAAAATGCACTAACATGCCATCTTCGATCTGACATGATTAACATGGGCATTTGATTACAAATTCTAGAAAAATGTAGCGTTCTTCATAAGAGGTTGGAGTGGATGAAAAGTTCCCTAAGAAAACTAGTATAGATGAATCCAAAGGAGAAATGCTTATGGATTGTAACCATCTGGATCAAGCAAACAATATGGGGGGGGGGGGGACATGTATGTACTGAAGACCTCCAAAAGAATCCTTCAGAAATCGTAGTACATTGTCATTGTAAACTTGGAAAAAGGTGTCACAGATTGAACTCCCTTATGGTTAACATTTGACAAGAAAGGAACATCACCTCGATATATAGCTTCTCCAGGAACGGAAAGCATCTCAGTAAACTGACAACTTGCTCCAGGTTGGGGCCGATAGATTTAAGTGCCAAGACCTTCACTGTGCGCAGTTTTGGTGTCAAGCTTGTCAGAATCATTTTCTAGATGACAGACAAACAAACAGTTGGGGTCCAATAACAAGTTCAGAGTATTTGTCAGACGAGTAGCCCACCACTGTTAATTTCGGCGCAGAAATGACATTGATTCTTATTAGACCTTCTTGATCAACTACAAGTAATCTCTCAAGTGCAGGTGTGTCCTCAATGACAATACCGTGGTACACATCTTTTTATGTCTTCCTGCCGCACCAGCAACACACATAAATAGTCTGGAGAGTCATGGAGGTGATGTGGAAGCTACTCAACCATTGATCGCCTGAAGACGAAAGTACACGAGTGCAGTGCAGCCACGAAATAGGCGCTCCATGTCACCGTTTGGGAGGCAGACGGCAACGAGCTCGAGGTGCTTAGGTCGTGGTAGAATAAGAGCGGTCGCGTCATTAAGGGGGGGAATGGCACTTCCTGAACTTGGCGATGCGCAGCGTAGGCACGAGGCGGAGCGTGGACGTTGGCAGCAAGCGCATGTGCCCATAATCAAAAGTGAGCTCCTTGACCTGATCTAGGGCGAGGGATCGAAACCAGTCGTCAAGCTTGGCTCGGTCCATGCCGTTGGAACGGAACTTGCCCATTGTAAGGCCTCTGGTTGGGCCAAGGTGAGTGCCGAGGATCTTGGAGAATGCATCCAAGCTTTTGCGATAGCCATGGCACAGCTCGTGGGTGTCTGATACGTCTCCAACGTATCTATAATTTTTTATTGCTCCATGCTATATTATCTACTGTTTTGGACATTATTGGGCTTTATTATCCAATTTTATATTATTTTTGGGACTAACCTATTAACCGGAGGCGCAGCCCAGAATTGCTGTTTTTTTTGCCTATTTTGGAGTTACGCAGAAAAGGAATATCAAACGGAGTCCAAACGGAATGAAACTTTCGGGAATGTGATTTTTAGGAAGATTATGATCCGGGAGACTTGGATCCTAGGTCAAAAAACAAAAGAAGAGGCCACGAGGTAGGGGGGCGTGCCCACCCCCCAGGGCGCGCCCTCCACCCTCGTGGGCCCCCTATTGCTCCACCGACGTTCTCCTTCCTCCTATATATACCTACGTACCCCAAGCGATCGAGATCACGGGCCAAAACCTAATTCCACCGTCGCAACCTTGTACCCACGAGATCCCATATTGGCGCTGTTAGGAGCTCCGCCGGAGGGGGCATCCATCACGGAGGGCTTCTACATCAACACCATAGCCTCTCCGATGAAGTGTGAGTAGTTTACCTCAGACCTTCGGGTCCATAGTTAGTAGCTAGATGGCTTCTTCTCTCTTTTTTGATCTCAATACAATGTTTTCCCCCTCTCTCGTGGATAACTATTCGATGTAATCTTCTTTTTGCGGTGTGTTTGTTGAGATCGATGAATTGTGGGTTTATGATCAAGATTATCTATGAACTATATTTGAATCTTCTCTGAATTCTTTTATGTATGGTTGGTTATCTTTGCAAGTCTCTTCGAATTATCAGTTTGGTTTGGCCTACTAGATTGATCTTTCTTGAAATGGGAGAAGTGCTTAGCTTTGGGTTCAATCTTGCGGTGTCCTTTCCGGTGTGATGGGGGTAGCAAGGCACGTATTGTATTGTTGCCATCGAGGATAACAAGATGGGGTTTTTATCATATTGCATGAATTTATCCCTCTACATCATGTCATCTTCCTTAAGGCGTTACTCTGTTTCCATGAACTTAATACTCTAGATGCATGCTGGATAGCGGTCGATGAGTGGAGTAATAGTAGTAGATGCAGGCAGGAGTCGGTCTACTTGTCTCGGAGGTGATGCCTATATACATGACCATACCTAGATACTCTCATAACTATGCTCAATTCTGTCAATTGCTCAACAGTAATTCGTTCACCCACCGTAAAATATTTATGCTCTTGAGAAAAGCCACTAGTGAAATCTATGGCCCCCAGGTCTATCTTCATCATATTAATCTTCCAACACTTAGTTCTTTTTTTGTCTTTTTACTTTGCTTTTATTTTACTTTGCACCTTTATCACAAAAATACCAAAAATATTATCCTATCATATCTATCAGATCTCACTCTCGTAAGTGACCGTGAAGGGATTGACAACCCCTTATCGCGTTGGTTGCAATTAGTTATTTTCTTTGTGCAGGTATGAGGGACTCGCGCGTAGCCTACTACTGGATTGATACCTTGGTTCTCAAAAATTGAGGGAAATACTTACGCTACTGTGCTGCATCATCCTTTCCTCTTCAAGGAAATCCAACGCAGTGCTCAAGAGGTAGCAGTGTCGATGAGGTCAAGAGGGGTGGAGTGTTGGGGAACGAAGTAATTTCAAAAAAATCCTACGCACACGCAAGATCCATCTAGGTGATGCAGAGAAACGAGAGGGGAGAGTGTTGTCCATGTACCCTCGTAGACCGAAAGCGGAAGCGTTATGACAACGCGTTGATGTAGTCGTACGTCTTCACGATCCGACCGATCCTAGTACCGAAAGTATGGCACCTCCGCGATCTGCACACGTTCAGCTCGGTGACGTCCCATGAACTCTAGATCTAGCTGAGTGTCAGGGAGAGCTTCGTCAGCACGACGGCGTGATGATGGTGATAATGAAGTTACCGACGCAGGGCTTCGCCTAAGCACTGCAACGATATGACCGAGGTGGAAATCTGTGGAGGGGCACCGCTGCGGCTAAACAATCAACTTGTGTATCTATGGGGTGCCCCTCCCGTATATAAAGGAGAGGAGGAGGAGGCCGGCCGGCCCTAGAGGGTGCGCCAAGGGGGGAGGAATCCTCCTCCTAGTAGGAGTAGGATTCCTTCTTTCCTAGTCCTACTAGGAGAGGGAAGGAAGGAGAGGGGGAGGGAGAGGGAAAGAGGGGCCGCACCCCCCTCCCCTAGTCCAATTCGGACTCCCTTGGGGGGGGAGGGCACGCCACCTCCTGACTGATGCCCTCTCTCTCCCCTAAAGCCCACTAAGGGCCCAATAACATCCAGGGGGTTCTGATAACCCTCCGGCACTCCGGTTTTATCCAAAACCTCCAGGAACACTTCCGGTGTCCGAACATAGCTGTCCAATATATCAATCTTTATGTATTGACCATTTCGAGACTCCTCGTCATGTCCTTGATCACATCCGGGACTCCGAACTACCTTCGGTACATCAAAACACATAAACTCATAATACCGAACGTTAATCGTGCGGACCCTACGGGTTCAAGAACTATGTAGACATGACCGAGACTCATCTCCGGTCAATAACCAATAGCGGAAACTGGATGCTCATATTGACTCCTACATATTCTACGAAGATCTTTATCGGTCAAACATCATAACGATATACGTTGTTCCCTTTGTCATCGCTATGTTACTTGCCCGAGATTCGATTGTCGGTATCTCAATACCTAGTTCAATATAATCTCGTTACCGGCAAGTCTCTTTACTCGTTCCGTAATGCATTATCCCGCAACTAACTTATTAGTCACATTGCTTGTAAGGCTTATAGTGATGTGTATTACCGAGAGGGCCCAGAGATACCTCTCCGAAAATCTGAGTGACAAATCCTAATCTCGATATATGCCAACTCAACAAACACCATCGGAGACACCTGTAGAGCATCTTTATAATCACCCAGTTACGTTGTGATGTTTGATAGCACACAAAGTGTTCCTCCGGTATTGGGAGTTGGATAATCTCATAGTCATAGGAACATGTATAAGTCATGAAGAAAGCAATAACAACAAACTAAACGATCATCGTGCTAAGCTAACAGAATGGGTCAAGTCAATCACATCATTCTCTAATGATGTGACCCCATTAATCAAATGACAACTCATGTCTATGTCTAGGAAACTTAACCATCTTTGATTCAATGAGCTAGTCAAGTAGAGGCATACTAGTGACACTCTATTTGTCTATGTATTCACACATGTACTAAGTTTCTGGTTAATACAATTCTAGCATGAATAATAAACATTTATCATGATATAAGGACATATAAATAACAAATTTATTATTGCCTCTAGGGCATATTTCCTTCATGGAGTTCCATAGGGGCGCCACCGCCAGGAAAGGACGGTTGTCTGCGCCCCATATTTGATTGGGAGGAGGGAGATGATGACTGTCAACATATCATCGGGGAGGTTGCGGATGAAGTCTAGGCCTACTGGAGTCGCTTGCGGTTCTTGCTCGCCCCGTTCACCACCTCCGGAGTCTCCATGTCAGCGACGCTTTCTGATAGACGTGGGAGTACAAGGAATATTTAGTTAAAACAGGGCAATAGAAAAGTGTATTGGTAACTAGAAGTTATTAGGTAGGAATGTAGTAATGAAATGGAATAACAGTTGGTTCCTTAAATACTACACAATTCATTTGATATTGCTGGGTAAGTCAACATGCAGATACTTGAAAAGAAAACTTACTTCGAACAAAGTTTGGATGGATGGTATCATCGGGGAAGTTAGCATATATCTCATGACCAAGCCCTTTTATGTTTAGTGCAATTATAATACTAGCTTTCAGTACATAAAACTTAGAAATTTCTTTCCAAAGGCCAGTGCCAAAATAGGAGTCACCACGTTCATCAAGTCTTATAGTAACAATAATTGTAAACCCTTGGTGTGTGTTCAGTATTGTAACACCCCGGAACTAACTTTCCATATTTGTAACTCCAACTCTTGCCATTTTCGGCATTGTGATATGATATTCCCTCCGTGGTTGGGTTTTTCTTCATTTTGCATTTTGTCCATGTCATGCATTTCATATCATGTCATCATGTGCATCGCATTTGCATACGTGTTAAGTCTCATGATTCCGAGCATTTTCCCGTTGTCCGCTTTTGCAATCCAAAGACTCCTTTGTCCCCGGCGTCCCCTTTTACGTTTTTTCCGTGAGCGGGTACTAAACTTTCTCGGAATGGACCGAGCCTTGTCAAGTGGCCTTGGTATACCACCGGTAGACCACCTGTCAAGTTTCGGGTCATTTGGAGCTCGTTTGGTACTCCAACGGTTAACCGCACTCTCGCGAAGGCCTCTTTTTAGTTGCTGCCCAACACCCCTTCAAAACAGCCCAATAACCCATCTAAGTCACTTTCATGCTCTCCGTCGTTTGATCACGATCGTGTGGGCGAAAACTACACCTCATTTGGACTCTCCTAGCTCCCTCTATGCCTATTTAAACACCTCCCCCGTCTAAATCCGGGTCTTCTTCCCCGAAACCCTAAAATTCATCCAGCCCGTCTGGACCGCGTCCGCCGCCGCCACGAAAATCGCCGCCGCCGCCCAATCGTCCTTGAGCGCCGCGTGGCCGCCGCCGCCCGCGCCGCTTGACCGTGAGCCGGATCGGGCCCAGGCCCATCTCCTCCCGCGCCGGGCCCGACTCAGCTCCGCCGCCTCTCCGCCCCGCCGCCGCCCGCGCCCGGGCCACGCCGCCCGCCAGCGCCGCCCGGCCCCTACGCCCGCCGCGTGTCGCCTCACCGGTGGCCGTATGCCGCGCCACCACTGCATGGCGCCACCTCCCTCCGCCGGCGCCCCTGCGTGCCTCCTCTCCCTCAGGCGAGGAGCCGCCCGCCGCCGCCGCCCTCGATCGTGCCGATCCCGATCGGATCTGGAAGCCCGTTGACTTTCTTCCCCCCTCAATTTTCTTCCAAGTATTTTTGCATCCTGTTAATATTTCGTGGCAATTTCAACGCATCATAACTTTGCATCTGTTACTCCGTTTCGTGCGTGTAATATGTCAAATTGTTTGCCTCGAAGAGTAGATCATTTCATCTCATTGAATCATTTTCATTTGAGCTCATCTTGATGCCCGATATTCTGTTAGAAGAGGGCTATGTGATGTTAGTCTCTGTTTCTTAACAGAACATGCACTTTTGTTATTTTCGCTATGATTGATGTGTGCATCCTATGAATTTGAGTCCTACATGTATTTTGTAATATGCCATGCCATCTTTCAGGGGTGTATGCCGTGTATTTTTGTGATCTATGTGGTGACTAGCAGAAGCATGCAAAGTAGGCTTCCTGATGTTGCTGTTTTCAGCCCCAGTTTTGCTGATATTTTTATGCCATGTTAACTTGATGCTACCGAGAGATCCATGCATATTTTGAGATACTTCAGTAAGGATGTTTTGAACATATGGTTATGCTCTATCCATCCATGCCCTTGTCTGCAATTATGGAGTGCCCTAGCTTGAGTCAGTCGAGCTCTACGTTTGCTATAAAATGTTTCCTGGCAGATTGTTTACATGTTATACAAATTTGCCAAGGTTGTTGTAGTTGATCCGTGTATGCTATGATGTTGTTCTTGCCATTTATATCTTCTATGCCATGTATTCTTAATGGATGTATACTTAGTTTATCATGAAATGCTCTGTAGTGAGTGCTTTGAGCTCTTAAACATGCCTACTTGTTATCTGTTTTTGACATGCCATGTTGCTGAATCTGTTAACGAAACTTGCGATATTGACATGGGTGATACTGTATTTTCTGATCCTTTTTGGATTGTGGTCAGTAAGGGACTTTTGTTCTATGCTTCGAGTATACTCATTCCATGCCTTTGTTTTCTATTATAAGTTCCTGTAGCATGTAGTTTTCTTGCTCTGAACATTGCTACCTGATGCTGTTTTTGCCGTGTTCAGTAATTTCACCAAGTCTGTGGAGCTGATATGTTTTGCACTTTTGCCATGCTTGTTTGAACCTGTTATGGTGTGATTTAGCCGTAGCTCAGTGTTCATCCTTTGTCAAGCATCTTGAGTAGATCATTGCCATATACTTTGTTGGTACGTTCAGGTGCAGTAGCTTAATTTCTTGTTGCTTGCTATGTGGTATCATGCTGTTAATGGCAGATTTGTGCCATTCTTGTTTTGCTTGTCATTTGCAAATCGTGCATCCGATTCCGGTGATCTTTATATCGATTTCAACCGAAATCATCTCATCTTTCCAGCGGCATACTTGGTTTGCCAAGTTGATGCCTGGTTCATCATTTTCCTTCCGGAGCACACATACGCATTTCATATCACATCCCGCATATCATGTCATATATTGCATCATGTTGCTTGTGCATTGCACCGTGATTTATTGTGGTTCCTTTGTTTGTGTTCTTTCTTTGGGTAGATCCGGGAGATGAGTACGTGAACGAGGAACCTGTTGAGAACGCTTACGAGGATCAAGCTTTCGACAACTCTGAGAACATTGCAGGCAAGATGACCATACCCTCGAAATCACTTCTATCTTTGCTATGCTAGATGCTCGCTCTTTTGCTATGCCTATGCTACGATGCCTATCACTTGCTTATCATGCCACCCATATTGCCATGTCAAAACCTCTAACCATCCTTTCCTAGCAAACCGTTGATTGGCTATGTTACCGCTTTGCCCAGCCCCTCTTATAGCGTTGCTAGTTGCAGGTGAAGATGAAGTTTGTTCCTTGTTGGAACATGGAGATGTTGTTCCTTATTGGAACATGTTTACTTATTGGGGATATCACAATATAACTGCTATAATTTAATGCATCTATATACTTGGTAAAGGGTGGAAGACTCGGCCTTATGCCTGGTGTTTTGTTCCACTCTTGCCGCCCTAGTTTCCGTCATACCGGTGTTATGTTCCTTATTTCGCGTTCCGTACACGTTGGGTGATTTATGGGACCCCCTTGACAGTTCGCTTTGAATAAGACTCCTCCAGCAAGGCCCAACTTTGGTTTTACCATTTGCCACCTAAGCCTTTTTCCCCGGGTTTTCGCGAGCCCGAGGATCATCTTTATTTTAACCCCCCCCGGAACAGTGCTCCTTCGGGAGTCTTTGGCCCGAACAGGCAGAGCTGCGGGGCCACCACGGGCAACTCGAGGTCTGGTTTTACTCGTCGTTGACCTATCCGGATGTGCCACGAGCGAGATATGTGCAGCTCCTATCGGGATTTGTCGGCTGTCAGGCGACTTCTTGGTCTTGTTTTATTCTTTGTCGAAATGTCATGTAGTCCAGGATTCGAGATTGATCGGGTCTTCCCGGTAGAAGGAATATCCTTCGTTGACCGTGAGAGCTTATAATGGGCTAAGTTGGGACACCCCTGCAGGTATTATCTTTCGAAAAGCCGTGCCCGCGGTTATGAGGCGAGATGGGAATTTGTTAATGTCGGTTGTAGAAAACCCGAAGTTGACCTTAATTAATACCGTTAACGGCGTGTGTAACCGTGATGGTCTCTTCTCGTGAGTCCGGGAAGTGAACACGGTGTTGGAGTTATGTCGGCGTAAGTAGTTCAGGATCACTTCTTGATCACTACTAGCTTCACGACCGTGCTTTGCTTCTCTTCTCGCTCTCTTTGCGAATGTAGCCACCATATATGCTAGTCGCTTGCTGCAGCTCCACCTTACAACTCTGTCCTTCCTATAAGCTTAAATAGTCTTGATCTCGCGGGTGTGAGATTGCTTTGAGTCCCGTGACTCACAGATTCTACCAAAACAGTTTCAGGTGCCGACGAGGCGGTGCAGGTGTGACGAACCGAGGCTCAAGTGGGAGTTCGATGAGGAACGTGGTAGATTACTATGTGTCTTTTCACGATGATCAGTAGTGGAGCCAGTTGGGACGATCGGGGATCTGTAGCATTTGGGGTATCTTCTTTTATTTTGGTACCGTAGTCGGACCTTGAGTGTATTACGGATGATGGGTGTTTATTTATGTATTGTGTGAAGTGGCGGTTGTAAGCCAACTATGTATCTCTTTCCCTTATGTATTACATGGGTTGTGTGAAGATTACCTCACTTGCGACCTTGCTTTCAATGCGGTTATGCCTCTAAGTCGTGCCCGACACGTGGGAGATATAGCCGCATCGGGGCGTTACAAGTTGGTAATCGAGCCTTCCCGACTTAGGAGCCCCCTACTTGATTGTTTCTTTGGCGTTGTTGAGTCTAGAACGGAAAATGTTTTGAGCCTTAGGATTATATATATCGAGAGTAGGATTCTTTTTACTCCCAGTCCCTTCGTCAGCTCTGGTGAGGTCTCTGACGTAGAAGTTTTGACTCTCCTCTCCTCAAATTTCACTAAATTTTTTAGGATCACGCGGGTATCTTGGGATCGTTCCGATGGTTTTGTGACGAGAACATTGTTCTTGGTGCCTCGACATTTAGGGGTTGTGGCGGTGTCCGGGAGTTGAGCTCCGAGGTGTTGTCGTCACAATTTTATCGTTGCGATTACGGAATACCTGAGTTTTACCGACATCGAAATCTCTTTTGTGCAGTTGTTGGTGAGATAACCCGATAAACCCGATCTTGGGCGAGCTCGGGAGTATTGCCATGACTTCATTATAACGGATGTTTTAGAAGGTCGAGGTACACGATTTCCATGAGGTTTCTTGGTTATGTGTTGACGGATGGATACATTTGGATCTAGGTATTGTTAGTTTGGGTGATATATTTTGTGTCCCTGTATCCCCAACACCAGATTGCATAACCAGAAAGTTTCGGGAGTTTATAGGTGGGAATTCTAGTAGCTTACGAGGATATCTTTCCGACGGATGTATGATTTGAGATTGGGGTCCAACGTCTAGTGGTCCGCCCATTCACGGTCGATTCTGATGGTCGCGAGGCGTCTTAAAGAATCCTTGGCTATGCTGATTCGGGGCGTCTTGTTTGTCATTCGTGACGGCCGCTATACGTCGTGCCCGTGTGGGCCCCACCACGAACACTTTGGGCGAAATCTCTATCATGTGTTTGTTCCGGCTTATTCTAGAAGCCAATCTTTGTTTTCAGTTGTGATATTCGAATTGTTTCAAAGGCAGATGATGATTCCATACCTTTATCTAAGTGGCTTCTCACCTTAATGGACGTGTGATGTTAACTTTGGAATTCATTCGTTCATCCTTGTTCGGATGTTTATTGTGAAGACTATATGTTGCAATTTCTATCCGTTGATTCAACTTGACTATTTGTCTATCAAAGTGCTAACGGATGTCACCCTCTTCAGGATGGCTCCGCCAATGCGTCTGAATCCGGATCGCAATGATGAGAATCAGTCGAACCCTCCACCTCCACCTCCGCCTCCGGAGGCATGGCAAGCTATCATGGCAGCCACCAATGCCAATGCTCAAATGATTTTGCAACTCTTGCAAGAGCGTACTCAAGGGCAAGGAAATCAAGGCAATCAAGGTCAAGGCAACAACCAGCCGCACTTTGCTACTCTCAATCAGTTCCTCGCTAATCAGCCGAAGTCTTTCGGTTTACGTAGCCGAGGCCACAGACGCCGACGATTGGCTTGCGGACATCTGCAAACATTTTGAATGTAGCAATGTCAGACACGAGGACTTTGTCAAGTTTGCTTCGTTTCAACTCAAGGACCAAGCTCTTTGAGTGGTTCCAGCAATACAAAGTTCTGAGAGGAGGTCGTGTCATTACAGGATGAGTTCCGCCGAGATTTGAGCTCACCACATTCCGAAAAGTGTTGTTGAGAGCAAGCGTGAGGAGTTCCGCAATCCCAAGCAAGGCAACATGTACGTGTATCAATACAATATCCAGTTCGAAACTTCGCTCGTTTTGCTAAGCAAGGCGTCCACGATGAAAAGAGTATGATCTATCAATTCAGAGGTGGTCTCGGAGAAGATGCGCAATTAGCTCTTGTGCTTGTTGAGCCAGAAAAGTATGATGAATTCTACAACATGGCACTAAAGCAAGAAGCTGCCCAACTCAAATGTGAGGCTTCTAAGAAGAGAATCAGGGATGCAGTTCAGTCTTCTTCTTCCTCTCAAGTGGCAGCTAAGCAGCAGAAGTTCTATCTTCCTCCTCCTCCGTTCCGCCAGCCTTCTCAGCAGAAGAACTCAGGTGGTCGTGGATCTTCCCACCCACCCAACCCAGGCTATCAGAACAAGTCTAATTCTCAAGCTCCAAGGTCAAATGCTCCTTACCACCGTCCGCTCTCGTGAGGTGACTTGCAACAAATGTCGTGAAAGGTCACTATGCGAACAAGTGCTTCAACAGAGGCGCCTTCCGCCTCCTCCTCCTGTGAAATCTTCCAGCAATGCGGTGGTCAAGCATAATCCAAAGCATGCCAAGGTGAATATGATGAATGCAGCTCAAGCGGAGGAATCTCTTGATGTGATAATGGGTAATCTTCCGATTAATGATATTCTGCAAAAGTCTTATTTGATCTTGGTGCATCGCATTGTTTCATGTCAAGACCGTTTTTGCCAAGCATGATTTCACTTGAAATTTTGGATAGACCTCTAGCAATTGTTTCCCGGGCAAGCACATGAGTTCTAGTTTGTTGGTTCGAATGTCGGTATCAAGATGGGCGATTATAGATTTACGGCTAAACCAATTGTTCTTGGTGACTCGGATATTGATCTTATTCTCGGGATGGTGGCTTTCTCAGCACAAAGCTCGGCTTGATTGTGCTGCCAGGGAAATTCATTTGACACACTCTTCTAATGATGTGATCATCTATGCCGCTCGTGATGAAACCATTCGGTTGTTTTCTCTCAATGAGAAGGGCGAATTGGATGCTATCTCGATTCCGATCGTTTGTGAGTGCCAAGATGTCTTTCGGAAGAGCTTAGGGTATGCCTCCTCATCGGCCGATTGAGTTCGTTATCGATCTTGAGCACAACCTTTGAACCCGTTTGCAAGTGTCCATACAAGCTTGGACCTAATGAGCTGAAGGAATTGAAGAAGCAGCTCGATGAGCAAGAGCGTCTGGGTTTGATCAGACCGAGTTCATCTCCTTGGGGTTGTGGTGTTCTTTTTGTCCAGAAGAAGGATGGCATGGACCGACTTTGCGTCGATTACCGTCCATTGAATAAGAAGACTATCAAGAACAAGTATCCACTTCCCAACATCAATGAGCTTTTCGAGCAACTCAAAGGTGCTAAAGTGTTCTCCAAGCTTGACCTTCGTATGGGTTATCATCAGATTCGCATTCGTGAACAAGATATTCCCAAGACAGCATTCAGAACAAGCTTTGGTTCTTATGAATATACTTTCATGTCTTTCGGCCTTGTCAATGCTCCTACAACTTTCTCTCGGATGATGAACTTCATCTTCAATCCCTACACTAATGAATTCTTCTTGGTCTATCTTGATGATATTTTGGTCTTCTCCAAGAATAAGAAGGATCATGCCAAACATTTGCGATTGGTGCTAGACAAGCTCAGAGAGAATCAATTCTATGCGAAGTTTTCCAAATGTGAATTTTGTCTTGATGAAGTTCTTTACCTTGGTCATATCATCTCCGCCAAGGGCATCGCTTTATTAATCCAGAAGGTGTCCGCAGTTGTGAATTGGGAACCTCCTCGAGAATGTCAAGCAGCTCCATGATTTTCTTGGTCTTGCAAGCTATTGCGAAGATTCGTTGAGAACTTCTCCAAGATTGCAAAGCCTCTTTCCAACCTTCTCCGTAAGCATGTGAAGTATGTACGGTCTCCACGAGTGTGGCGTTGCTTTCATTACTCTCAAAGAAAAACTTGTCACAACTCTGTCTTGACTCCTCTGATGAATCCAAGCCATTTGAGGTTTTCTGTGATGCTTCTCTTCAAGGTCTCGGTCTTTGTGTTAATGCAAGAGAAGAGGGTTGTGGCCTATACCTCTCGCCAATTGAAGCCCAACGAAAAGAACTACCCCACTCACAATCTTGAGTTGGCGGCAGTTGTCCATGCATTGATAACATGGAGACATCTCTTGTTGGGAAGGAAAGTGGACATTTTCACCAATCACAAGAGCCTCAAGTATATCTTCACTCAGCCCAACCTCAACCTCAGGCAGACTCGGTGGGTCGAAATGATTCAAGAGTACAACCCAAGTATTGAATATACTCCGGGCAAGGCCAATGTCATTGCAGATGCTTTGAGCAGGAAGGCTTATTGCAACAGTTTAATCCTCAAGCCCTTCCAACCGGATCTTTTTGAAGCTTTCCGCAAGCTGAATCTTCAAGTTGTTCCTCAAGGCTTTCTTGCCAACCTCATAGTCTCTCCTACTTTGGAAGATCAGATTCGTGAGGCTCAACTTCTGGATGCCATGGTGAAAAAGGTGAAACGTGGTATCGACAAGGGCATTTCCAAGTACAAGTGCTTCCACATTGATGACAAAGATACTCTTTTCTTTGAGGACCGGATTGTGGTTCCTAAGGGTGATCTACGTGAAGTCATTATGAACGAGGCGCAATTCGCTTCTATCCATTCATCACGGAAATGCGAAGATGTACCATGACCTCAAGCAGTCATATTGGTGGACTCGAATGAAGCGAGAAATTGCTCAATTCGTGAATGAGTGTGATGTCTGCGGAAGAGTGAAAGCGAACACCAAAGACCAGCTGGTCTCCTTCAACCTCTTGCTATTCCAGAATGGAAGTTTGATCATATCGAAATGGACTTCGTGACTGGATTTCCAAAGTCCAAGCGTGGAAATGATGCTATCTTCGTTGTCATTGACAAGCTTACTAAAGTGGCTCATTTTCTTCCTATCAAAGAATCCATCACAGTAGCTCAGTTGGCAGAGCTATACACCTCCAGGATTGTCTCCTTGCACGGCATTCCACAATTGATCTCTTCAGACCGTGGCAGCATTTTTACCTCCAAGTTTTGGGATTCTTTTCAAAAGGCCATGGGCACCAACATTCGTTTCAGCACAGCTTTCCACCCTCAAACAAGTGGCCAAGTCGAGCGAGTCAATCAAATCCTTGAAGATATGCTCAGGGCTTGTGTCATTTCCTTCGGTATGAAGTGGGAAGATTGTCTTCCATATGCCGAGTTCTCCTACAACAACAGCTTCCAAGCGAGTTCGGGCAAGGCCCCATTAGAAATTCTCTATGGCAGAAAGTGCCGTACTCCTCTCAATTGGTCCGAGACAGGTGAACGCCAACTTCTTACATAGCGACTTGATCCGCGAAGCGAAGATATGTGCAAAGTCATTCGTGAGAATCTCAAAGCCGCATAATCGCGCGGAAGAGCTATTATGATGATAAGCACCGTGATGTGGCTTTTGAAATCGGAGACCATGTCTACCTCCGCGTCTCTCCAATGAAAGGCACTTTCGTTGCCCGGTATCAAAGGGAAGCTTGCCCCTAGATACGTGGGTCCTTTCAAGATCATTAGCAAAAGAGGCGATCTCGCCTATCAACTTGAGCTTCCATCCAACTTTGCAAACGTGCACGATGTGTTTCACGCGTCACAGCTTCGCAAGTGCTTCAAGACTCCTGAACGCACCATCAACTTCGAAGAAATTGACCTTCAAGAAGATCTCTCTTATCATGAGCACCCCGTTGCTATTCTTGAAGAAACCGAGCGCAAGACTCGCAACAAGTCAATCAAATTCCTGAAAGTGAAGTGGTCACACCATTCCGACCGAGAAGCCACATGGGAGCGCGAGGATCACCTCCGTTCGAATATCCGGAGTTCTTTCGGTCCTAGATCTCGGGGCGAGATCCTCTTGTAGTGGTGGAGTGTTGTAACACCCGGAAGTAACTTTCCATATTTGTAACTCCAACTCTTGCCATTTTCGGCATTGTGATATGATATTCCCTCCGTGGTTGGTTTTTCTTCATTTTGCATTTTGTCCATGTCATGCATTTCATATCATGTCATCATGTGCATCGCATTTGCATACGTGTTCGTCTCATGATTCGAGCATTTTCCCGTTGTCCGTTTTGCAATCCGGCACTCCTTTGTCCCCGGCGTCCCCTTTTCGTTTTTCGTGGCCGGGTACTAAACTTTCTCGGAATGGACCGAGCCTTGTCAAGTGGCCTTGGTATACCACCGGTAGACCACCTGTCAAGTTTCGGGTCATTTGGAGCTCGTTTGGTACTCCAACGGTTAACCGCACTCTCGCGAAGGCCTCTTTTTAGTTGCAGCCCAACACCCCTTCAAGACAGCCCAATAACCCATCTAAGTCACTTCCATGCTCTCCGTCGTTTGATGACGATCGTGTGGGCGAAAACTACACCTCATTTGGACTCTCCTAACTCCCTCTATGCCTATTTAAACACCTCCCCCGTCTAAATCCGGGTCTTCTTCCCCGAAACCCTAAAATTCATCCAGCGCCAGACGGACACGTCCGCCACCGCGAAAATCGCCGCCCAGCGCCAATCGCCAGGCGCCACATAGCCACCGCGCCGCCCAGCGCCGCCCGGCCGTGAGCCGGATCGGGCCCCGAGCCCATCTCCTCCCAGCGGGCCCGACTCCGCTGCCTTTCGCTTGGCCATGCGCCCGGCTGACGCCACCGCCGCCGCCGCCCGGCCACCGCCCGGCCCCTCGCCGCAGCGTGTCGCCTCCCTCCGCCGTGCCGCGCCACCCGCGGCCGGCGCCACCTCCTCTTGGCGCCCTGCCCGCCTCCTCTCCCTCAGGCGAAGAGCCTCCCGCCGCCGCCGCCCTCGATCGTGCCGATCCCGATCGGATCTGGAAGCCCGTTGACTTCCTTCCCCCCTCAATTTTCTTCTAAGTATTTTTGCATCCTGTTAATATTTCGTGGCATTTTCAACGCATCATAACTTTGCATCTGTAGCTCCGTTTCGTGCGTGTAATATGTCAAATTGTTCGCCTCGAAGAGTAGATCAAACTTTGCATCATAACTTTGCATCATTTTCATTTGAGCTCATCGTGATGCCCTAAATGCTGTTAGAAGAGGGCTATGTGATGTTAGTTTCTGTTTCTTAACAGAACATGCACTTTTGTTATTTTCGCTATGATTGATGTGTGCATCCTATGAATTTGAGTCCTACATGTGTTTTCTAATATGCCATGCGATATTTCCAGGGGTGTATGCCATGTATTTTTGTGATCTATGTGGTGACTAGCACAAGCATGCAAAGTAGGCTTCCTGATGTTGCTGTTTTCAGCCCCAGTTTGGCTGATATTTTTATGCCATGTTAACTTGATGCTACCGAGAGATACATGCTCATTTTGAGATACTTCAGTAAGGATGTTTTGAAAATATGGTTATGTTCTATCCATACATGCCCTTGTTTGCAATTATGGAGTGCCCTAGCTTGAGTCAGTCGAGCTCTACTTTTGCTATAAAATGTTTCCTGGCAGATTGTTTACATGTTATTCAATTTTGCCAAGGTTGCTGTAGTTGATCCGTGTATGCTATGATGTTGTTATTGCCATGTATATCTTCTATGCCATGTATTCTTGATGGATGTATACTTAGTTTATCATGAAATGCTCTGTAGTGAGTGCTTTGAGCTCTTAAACATGCCTACTTGTTATCTGTTTTTGACATGCCATGTTGCTGAATCTGTTAACGAAACTTGCGATATTGACATGGGTGATACTGTATTTTCTGATCCTTTTTGGATTGTGGTCAGTAAGGGACTTTTTGGATTGTGATCTTTATATCGATTTCAACCAAAATCATCTCATCTTTCCAGCGGCATACTTGTTTTGCCAAGTTGATGCCTGGTTCATCATTTTCCTTCCGGAGCACGCATACGCATTGCATATCACCTCCCGCATATCATGCCATATATTGCATCATGTTGCTTGTGCATTGCACCGTGATTTATTGTGGTTCCTTTGTTTGTGTTCTTGCTTTGGGTAGAGCCGGAGGCGAAATCGTGAATGAGGAACCTGTTGAGAACGCTTACGAGGATCAAGCTTTCGACAACTCACGAGAACATTGCAGGCAAGATGACCATACCCTCGAAATCACTTCTATCTTTGCTATGCTAGATGCTCGCTCTTTTGCTATGCCTATGCTACGATGCCTATCACTTGCTTATCATGCCACCCATATTGCCATGTCAAAACCTCTAACCATCCTTTCCTAGCAAACCGTTGATTGGCTATGTTACCGCTTTGCCCAGCCCCTCTTATAAGCGTTGCTAGTTGCAGGTGAAGATGAAGTTTGTTCCTTGTTGGAACATGGAGATGTTGTTCCTTATTGGAACATGTTTACTTGTTGGGGATATCACAATATAACTGCTATAATTTAATGCATCTATATACTTGGTAAAGCGTGGAAGACTCGGCCTTATGCACGGTGTTTTGTTCCACTCTTGCCGCCCTAGTTTCCGTCATACGGTGTTATGTTCCTTGATTTAGCGTTCCTTACACGGTTGGGTGATTTATGGGACCCCCTTGACAGTTCGCTTTGAATAAGACTCCTCCAAAGCAAGGCCCAACTTTGGTTTTACCATTTGCCACCTAAGCCTTTTTCCCCGGGTTTTTGCGAGCCGAGGATCATCTTTATTTTAACCCCCGGACGGTGCTCCTTCGAGTCTTGGCCCGAACCGGCAGACTTGAGGGCCACCACGGGCAACTCGAGGTCTGGTTTTACTCGTAGGCTGACCTATCCGGATGTGCCACGAGAACGAGATATGTGCAGCTCCTATCGGGATTTGTCGGCTGTCAGGCGGCTTTCTTTGGTCTTGTTTTATTGCTGTCGAAATGTCATGTAGTCCGGGATTCCGAGATTGATCGGGTCTTCCCGGTAGAAGGAATATCCTTCGTTGACCGTGAGAGCTTATAATGGGCTAAGTGGGGACACCCCTACAGGGTATTATCTTTCGAAAGCCGTGCCCGCGGTTATGAGGCAGATGGGAATTTGTTAATGTCCGCTTGTAGAAAACCCGAAGTTGACCTTAATTAATACACATCAACCGCGTGTGTAACCGTGATGGTCTCTTCTCGGCGGAGTCCGGGAAGTGAACACGGTGTTGGAGTTATGTCTGACATAAGTAGTTTAGGATCACTTCTTGATCACTACTAGCTTCACGACCGTGCTTTGCTTCTCTTCTCGCTCTCTTTGCGAATGTAGCCACCATATATGCTAGTCGCTTGCTGCAGCTCCACCTTACAACTCTGTCCTTCCTATAAGCTTAAATAGTCTTGATCTCGCGGGTGTGAGATTGCTGAGTCCCCGTGACTCACAGATTCTACCAAAACAGTTTCAGGTGCCGACGAGGCCAGTGCAGGTGACGCAACCGAGCTCAAGTGGGAGTTCGATGAGGAACGTGGTCGTTACTATGTGTCTTTTCCTGATGATCAGTAGTGGAGCCCAGTTGGGACGATCGGGGATCTGTGTAGCATTTGGGGTATCTTCTTTTATTTTGGTACCGTAGTCGGACCTTGAGTGTATTCTGGATGATGGATGTTTATTTATGTATTGTGTGAAGTGGCGACTGTAAGCCAACTATGTATCTCTTTCCCTTATGTATTACATGGGTTGTGTGAAGATTACCTCACTTGCGACACTGCTTTCAATGCGGTTATGCCTCTAAGTCGTGCTTCGACACGTGGGAGATATAGCCGCATCGGGGGCGTTACAAGTATGACTTCCCTGCAGTCTTGATTCATGTAAAGGGAAATATTGTGCACTACAGATTATGTTGCATAGCAAGGGACGTGTTGTAGAAAATGGTAGGACTGTTAAAGAAAATATAGTAACATGCAAATATGGGCCCAAATTGAAAGAACTATACAGCAGTTGAAATCGAAGGACAAAAATCTATAATTAAACAGATAGGGTAAACATGATGTCATGGAAATATGAGTGTAATCGAAAGAACAATACATCATTAATTTGCCTAATATAGAAAGAAGAGGGGGAAATCCCCTTTGACGTATATGGTGCATGTGGCATCTTTTATCCAAATGTAGCAATATTTAGAATACGTTCAGGAAAGTAGGCCATGCCAACCGATTTAGGATGAGATTGAACATACCGCGTGCATCCTCAAGTCATCTAGTACGGTGAGATGGAATGTCTGGTGGAGGCCGCAAGGTCCTGATGTATCCGCGCACTGTACACTCTATGAACGGAAGAAAACCCTCAAATCAGCTCGAATAAAAATGTATTCACGGTGATTTCGGCCAGGTGATTTAAAGAGGCAGATGAACTGGGATAAGAGATGAGATAATATCTCATTAAATTAGTTACCTTGTTGTCCCTAAGAAAGAACCCTCGATGCGGCAGATTCCCCAACCCGGCTGGGTCGACCGCGAGCAGCATTGAGAAACTCGATGGCGATAGGCGGCGGCAAGCGGAAGTGGCGAAATGCACTGGGCTTTGCCGGCAGCCTAGCGGCGACAGGCGGGGAGCTAAGTGGTTACCGCCGCGATAGGCGGTGCCATGCATAGGTGCGAAGGAGCTTGTGCAGCTGTGAATGGGGACCGGAGGGGGTGGCGGGCGGGGTGAGGGTTTTTGTGATGTGGGGATGGTGAGGGTTTTCTTTTTTCTTTTTTGAATTGGGTGGTGAGGGTTTTTTGTCCAACAAAGGATTTTGGAGGCGACGGTTTGCTAGAGCCAACTATTTGTGATTGATGCAACAGGCAAAATGAAAATCATTGCACACGGTTCCAATTTTCGGAACCGAGTGTGATTGGCGTACTACCTCCGTCCTGGGTTATTGGTCTCCTTTGTAATTTTTACCAAATATTTAACAAAGAAATGTTTATGCATGTCACCGAAAATTATATCATTGAACACTATGCTCAAATACCATCCAACGATATAATTTTTGCTGACCTGCACTAACATTTTGTCAGTTAAACCTTTGGTCAAAATTTAAACAAATTACAAAGGGGACGAATAAACCAAGATGAAGGTAGATTCCATCAACCGGTCTGATTGCATCCATATCCCACCGTTAGACATAAATAAACATAGATTAAACATACTCAGGCATAGATAATAAGTGTACACGTACACAAGCATAGTTCAACCATAAGTACATAGTTCAACCGTCATTAAGCATACTCAAGCGTACATAGTTCGATCCCACATCTCATCTCACATGCCGGCACGATCCTGAAGCTTCTCCAGGTACTCGGCGTACGCGTCGTGCGCCACCCTGCGAGAATACTTCTGCTTGAAGGAGCCAACGACCTGTCCTCTTGTATGCGCCAGAACACTTAGATACACATCATTAAGCTTGTGGTTGCAAAATGGGCATCGATAGCTGCCTTTCCAGGTCCTAATACGCCTGTTATGCTTTCCTTCATAAAGCTCCCTCAGGATTTGCCTCTTGTACCTTCTCTGGCCATCTTCATCCTCACTGTCCACATCGTCAGACAACACCTATACAAATAGTAAAACAAATTTGGCATCAAATGAATGTTTACATGCCGTGACGTAGGATTACGAATTTATGGCTATTTATTTATACATATTCAGAGATTATGGTTCGATTTTTAAGCACAGTCGTCTATGTATAGACCAATCTTGAAGAAAATAATGGCACAACATATGTAGGTCATTCAAAATCAATTGTCAAGTCCTGGCTAGGAATTATTAGCACGAACACTAAACCCTAGACGGATTACTAGCAGAAATCATTTGCACAGATGAAACAACTAATCACTTATCACTTGTACCATTCAAACAATCAATACACTAAACGGATCTAACGAAACTTACTCAGATTTCATGGATTCGGAGAACATAACCATAGGATTTCTATTCCAAAAAGGGGGAGGCAGGAGTAATCAGAGAAACCCTAGGATTTATTTTGACACATAAATGGGTATAGATGACTAATCAGTTGTCCCTCGTCGTCGTAGTCGTCGCCGGAGTGGTGGTCGGAGTCGTCGCCGGGTCGTCGCCGGGTCGTCGCCCGAGTCGTCACCAGAATCGGTGTGGAACTCCGCCTCCGGCTGTGGAAGCTCGACACCGTCGACGACGTCAGGGTGTAGTGATAACTTGCCGCCGGTGATGGCAACCTCCGATGGGGCGCTTCGGCGGCATCCTCATACACTGACGGCTTTGAGGACTGAGAGTTGCGTCGAGGACGCAAGCGGAGAGACATGATTTTGTGTGCGGCAAGGGTGGAGGGGGGGCGGCCGCTCGGGCGCACCATTAATATGGAGTAGTGGGAGAGATGCGGGCGGCGGTCAAAACGCTGGCTCGCCTCCCGGTGAGCCTACGCACCGGACCGCTGGCATGCCTACCCTAGCTACTCGCATGCCTCCCGATGACACTGCGCAGCGAGCACGCCTCCATCAATTCAAACACCTGCACGCACGCCTCCAGGTCTACATGCGCGGTGGACTGCTCGCATGCCTCCTGTCAACTCAAGCCTGCTCGCACGGCACAGGGGTCACGTGGCGGCACACATATTGTTTTTCTATTCGGATGATTAATGCTGCCACTTTATTGCTTAACCGAAGCATGGCACGTATCCATTGTTGGGGGAAATATCACATGATACCATCCCTTAGATGATACCATGATACCATTTACAAAAGTTCAATTTTAAATGTTTCAAAAAATTCTGGAAAAAATTGTGGATGTTGACATCACATGAGTGTACAATCCCTAGAATTTCAGATCCAAATTCAAAATATACATTGAGAAACAAAAAAGACAAATCCAGCATGAATAGTGTCAAAAAAGACAAAAGTCATAATGCCACTATTCACATCCAAATTTGTCTTTTTTGTTTCTCAATGTATTTAGAATTTGGACCTGAAACTTTTAGGGGCTGTACATTCATGCGATTTTAACATCCACAATTTTTTCAGAATTTTTTGGAACATATAAAATTGAATTTTTGGAAATGGTATCATGGGAGCATTAGGGAGATGGTATCACCTGATACTCTCCCTCCATTGTTGGTCTAACGCTCACGGTTTGAATATATAATCCATTTGGGATATTGGTTCTCAATTATTAATAATCTCCCGTTTGTAATTAGATAAAGATTACATCAAAACTGGTCTCAAATTTGACAAAAATAAAGTACGATGCCACTTTGTATTGGTGTCCATATGACAATATGATAAGTTTCATGAACTTCAAATAAGTTTTGGATGTACTAGAATTTAAAAATCAAGATTCTCAATGTTTGAAAATTCTTGCACGGGGAGTAAAACATGCACACAGTGAGACACACGTGTTTTTGCAATCCATTTAGGTGCACTGTCACGTGTGCATGTAGCTCAAATTTGATTTTTGCACATTATACCCATAGAAAATCGTTCAATTAATGTACTAAAATGTCTTAATGATCTCTGCTTTTTTCAAAATTAAAACGTCCCTCCTTTTGTAACATATGTTCACCGCGGGACAATTTAACATGCATCGTAGTTGCGGTGGATTCGCGGTGTGTGTGTGGGTGTGTGCGTCGGGGGGTGGCGGGTGGCTCGCAGTACACTATGAGTTGTGAGCCACCGTGTGGGTTGGCCGTTTTGTTAGGCAGGTGCCACATCAGAGTTGTGAATTCATTATTTAAAACATTACACAACCCTTTCATACATACATGTTTTAGCCACATGTAGTCGATGGTTGTCCTACAGGACACTTGATACTCGCGTGTGATGCTTTCTGTGGGCCCGTGAGGTCGTCGTCCATCACTTTGACGAATAGTCGGTAGTGAGGTTAATTTGATCAGCAAGGTAGAATCTTTTTTGTTTGTGTTATGGTGGTATATAGTACGCGTCGAAGAGGTGGGAGGGGACTAGCATATATACTATGCGTACGCATCCGTGAACAAGTACATCTCACTCAGTGTCGGGAACTTTCTGTTTCCGAGGCACGTGCCACATCAAAGTTTTGAAATTGGCTATTCAAACATCACACAACACCTCTTTGGCCCACATGCATGCACTCGGTGGTTATCCTAGCTAGGACACTCACGTGTGACGCTTCCATCTGTGGGCCCACGAGGCCATCGTCGATGCATGCATCACTTTGACCTACATCGGGAGATGTTAATTAAATTCACCATCGAGGAGGATTCTTTTTGGGTTGTATTACAGTATGAGCATATAGTATGCGTCAAAGAGGGGGAAGGGGACCATCATATGTAGTATGCTTCATGAACCTCGCTCTGTGTGGGGGTTTTACGGGTTTTGTAGGCATGTAGCACATCAAGGTTGTGCATTTTGGGTATTCAACATATGTTGGACCACATGCAAAGTGATGGTGGTTGTCCTCTCACACCCACTTAAGCAGTTATCAGCGATATCGATGCTTTCCATCTGTGGGCCCGCTTGGTCCATCACTACTTTTTGCCTGACAATGAGAGAGGTTAATTTGACGTAGGAGGGATTATTTTTTTGCTTGTAATATGGTATATATATAGGTCATGCTCGAGGATGACATGATATAGTTTGAGCACACACATGCATGTGTACACATGAATCCCTCCCATCGAGTCGAAGTGGCTAGTACAACGACACGTCATGAACCGATCTCGCTCCGTGTGGGGACTGTACGATTTCCAACGCACCCGCCACAACAATGTTGTTAAATGGTATTCAAACATGCATGCACGCATCACCTCCATACATATGCATGTAGTGGTTGTCTTCGAATGGTACATTCCCTCGCATGGTTATTAGCGACAAGCCTATATATTCGTGGGCCCGCGTGGACATCCATGATCACCTTGACCACAACAAGATTGGCTACCATGGCAGATTCTTCCTTTGGTTCGTTGTTATCATAGTATAGGTCATGGTTAGATTCAGACCTAATTAAGTTTGAGCGCATATACTATGCACGCATGCATGAATCCCCGTTGTTGGCTTGAAGTGTGGTGTAACATACATATGCATCATCAACCTAATAACCCTCACTCAGTGTGGGGATTTCTAGTTCGAAATCATGGTGCCACATCAAAGTTGTTCCATTGTGTATTTAAAGACACACCTCTCCATACATATATATGTTTGGGCACATGCATGCAGTGGTTGTCTTCGAGGACTAGCTACTTGCGTGATTATTGGCGAGCTAGCCCATCTCCGGGGTCACAAGAGAGAGGTTGTATGACCAAGGTGGATTATTGTTGTTCAGTTTTACGATCCATCTTGGTGAGATGCCTCTCTGGCCCACCGACTGAAAGTGTGTGTGGGGGGGGGGGGGGCTGCTACTTCGCACTTTTCTAGGTGAACCTCGGTTGGGGGGGCATGCATTCATAGCTTAGGATTCCCTTTGTGCCGACACGAGGGGGGGGGCTTCTAGCTACTTCACACTTTGCTAGGTGAACCTCGGTTGGGGGGGGTATGCATTCATAGCTTAGGATTCCCTTCGTGCCGAAACGAGGGGGGCATGCATTCATAGCTTAGGATTCCTGAGGGAGTCCTGGATTAGGGGGTCTCCGGACAGCCGGACTATATCCTTTGGCCGGACTATTGGACTATAAAGATACAAGATTGAAGACTTCGTCCTGTGTCCGGATGGGACTCTCCTTGGCGTGGAAGGCAAGCTTGGCGATATGGATATGTAGATCTCCTCCCTTGTAACCCGACCTTTGTAACCCTAGCCCCCCTCCGGTGTCTGTATAAACCGGAGGCTTTAGTCCGTAGGACAACAACAATCATACCATAGGCTAGCTTCTAGGGTTTAGCCTCTATGATCTCATGGTAGATCAACTCTTGTAATACTCATATCATCAAGATCAATCAAGCAGGAAGTACGGTATTACCTCCATCGAGAGGGCCCGAACCTGGGTAAACATTGTGTCCCCCGCCTCATGTTAGCATCCGCCTTAGACGCACAGTTCGAGACCCCCTACCCGAGATTCGCCGGTTTTGACACCGACATTGGTGCTTTCATTGAGAGTTCCACCGCGTCGTCATCATAAGGCCGTATGGCTCCTTCGATCATTGTTAACGATGCGGTCCAGGGCGAGGTTTTCCTTCCAGGACATATCTTCGTATTCGGCGGCTTCGCTCTGCGGGCTAACTCGCTTGGCCATCTGGAGCAGATCGAGAGCTACGCCCCTGGCCGCCGGGTCAGGTTTGGGAACTTGAATTACACTGCCGACATCCGCGGAGAATTGATCTTCAAAGGATTCGAGCCCATGCTAGGTGCGCTACACGATCACGATGAGCATGATATAGCTCTGCCATCGGACAGTGTTCGGGAGATCACACCGGCAATTGCTCCGCCTTCAATCCAGAGAAGGCTGCGACATCCAAGGACGGGTGGATAGACCCTGCCATGGACGTCGTACTCTCAGCAGCGATAGAGCCGGATACTGACCTTACCCCTCACGAGATCCGTGATGCCGAACCACTGGATTCATCTCCGGCCACGGACTCCGAGCCGCCTGCACTCATGCCTATCGAATCCGATTGGGCGCCGATCATGGAGTTTACCTCCGCGGATATCTTTCAGCACTCGCCCTTCGGAAACGTGCTAAATTCGTTAAGGTCTCTCTCCTTGTCAGGAGAATCTTGGCCGAACTATGTCCGGCTAGAATGGGATGCGGATGACAAAGAAATTCGCTGCCCACCCACCACCCACTTAGTAGCCACTGTCGACGATTTAACCGACATGCTTGACTTCGACTCCGAAGACATCGACGGTATGGACGACGATGCAGGAGAAGAACAGGAACCACCGCCCACGGGGCGCTCGACCGCCACCTCATCATATGATATATATATGGTGGATACCCCCAAAGAAGGCAATGGCGACAAGACAGCGGAGGATGACCCCTCCAAGAAGCAACCCAAGCACCGACGTCAGCGGCACCGCTCTAAGTCCCGCCATAGCAAAAGCAATTATACCGGCACAAGAGATAATAACACTCCGGATAGTGCCAAAGACGATGACAATCCCCTCCAGCCAGATTTAGAGCAGGAGGATGAAAAAGCTAGCCCTCCAGAACAGGCAGTAGATGGAGAAATGGAGGATGACAATTACATGCCTCTCTCCGAAGACGAGGTGAGCCTCGGCGACGAAGAATTTATCGTGCCTGAGGATCCCATCGAGCAGGAGCGCTTCAAGCGCCGGCTTATAGCCACGGCAAATAGCCTGAAGAAAAAGCAACAACAGCTTCGAGCTGATCAAGATTTGCTAGCAGACAGATGGACCGAAGTCCTTGCGGCCGAGGAATACGAACTCGAACGCCCCTTGTAAGTGCATCTAGTGCCCCTTAGTGATTTTGGTGTATTGAAGAACTATAGGTTAAGGAACTAATGCGTTTGTGAGTGTACATAGGTCTATAAGTCTATGAGGAGTTTGATATTTACAGAGAAAGTCGACCCCTAAAAATGAAGTTCTTGTTTGAAGACTTTGATATTACGAAGACTTTACGAAGACTTTGAAAGTGAAGAAATTGGTGTGACCTTGAAGACTTGGTATTCATTTGAGGAACATGAAGCGTGAAGACTTTTGTTTTCGTAGTTTCATTTTCTATTTCTTGAGTCATAGGAAGCACCGTCTTTGTTAAAGGGGGTCGAGGAAATACTAAGGAAAAATTTCCATGTGATGCTCAACTCAAAATCCTACACCTACCAATCCCTTGAGTGAAGCCATTGGAAATCTCATACAGTTCGGTCAATTTCTTGATGTAAAGCGAAGTTCTTACCGTCATTTGAGAATTTGTTACGGCCCGAGGAGTTAGGAATTCGCCAAAGGCGGATTGCCTACACATGAGGAACATGATAGCCACGAGGAATTTGAGAGTCAAATTTCCGACCGTTCTTGTCTTCTTGGCGCCAGCTGTCCCAAAATATCTTATCCACCTAACGGTCATATCATTGAAGGGCATTTATGTCTTATCATGTCGGGCTGCTCCCGGGCTATAAATAGCCGCCCCTACAACCACTAGCTGGTTGGCTGCACCGAGAGAAACTTGACACTTGTCATTTGAGAGCAACCCATCCTCTGAGGACTTTGAGCGAAAATCATCGAGTGAGGAAAACCCAAAAACCAAACCTCTACAAACCCAAAGTGATTGAGCATCACTGAAGAGATTGATCCTGCGTGGATCCGACGCTTGTTACCTTTGAAGACTGTGCTTCTTCCAGACGGTTAGGCGTCATGGTCTAGAGCATCCAAGAGGAATTGTGGATCGCAGAGTGACCAAGTCTGTGAAGGTTTGGAAGTCGCCTGAAGACTTACCACGAGTGATTGGACGAGGTCTGTGTGACCTTAGTTCAAGGAGAATCTGGTGAGGACTTGGTGTCACGAGCTGCGTGCTTTCGGCCGGGTGTCCGGACTGTGTGTCCTCGAGTTTAAATACTCGGCCGCTCCAACCAGGACGTACAAGCGAGACAGCAGTTGGAACTGGTCTACCAAATCATTGTCTTCACCAACCTAACTGGTTCTATTTCCTCAACCCTTTCATTTCCTCATTCTTTGTGTTGAGTGTTTGTTCATATCTGTGTTTGAAGACTTTGGTGAAGACTTTCTCAATTTCCTCAGTTCAATTTCTTGATCTGTTTGTCTTCATCTTGTGTTATCCTGTGATTACGCTTTACGTACTTTCTGTGCTAGTCTTCATTTCATCATGATGACCATGCGTGTATTCTGTTATGCTTACTTACGAGTACTTATTCCGCTGCTAATAGTTCTTCGTTAAGGAATTTCCTCACCGGCAAATTCTTCAGTGAAGAATTCATAAAAATCGCCTATTCACCCCCCCTCTAGTCGACATAACGCACTTTCAATTGGTATCAAAGCAAGGTACTCCCATGTTCTGTGTGATTTTGGTTTAACCACCTGGAGTTTTAGTTATGTCGACCGCAGGTATGATCAAGGTCTCAAAGACGGTGTCCTACCTTTGATGGGACGGACTACCCCTCTTTGGAAGAACAAGATGCGAATGCATCTTGAAGCAATTGACAACGATCTACGGTATGTTGTGGAAAATGGTGTTCCCTCGGTCCACACCTTCTACGAATCTGCTGATGTGAAGAGATTCAAGCAACTCGATTCTCAAGCAAAGAATATCATATGTGGCCATCGAGCAAAGGTCAATATGGAAGAGTGAGTGCTTTGGAAACTACCAAGCTCATACGGGATAGGTTGTCCAAAGTGAATGAAGGAGTCTCAACTCAAGCGTGACTCTCGAGTTGATGTTCTTGGAATCTCTTCAACCGCTTCAAAAGACTCGACAATGAAAATGTCCAACAAACCTTTGATCTCCTCAACGACATCTCAAATGAGCTTCAAGCCCTCGGTGCACCGACATCACCGACCATGAGGTGGTGAAGAAGCTGTTGAGATCGCTTGATTCCTCATTTGATACTCTGGGTGCGATGATACAAGAACGGGCTGACTACAAGTCTCTTGATCCCGCCGATATCCTCGAAAGGCTAAATACTCATTAGTTCCAGCTTGTCAAAAGAGAGATCTCTATGGTTCTAGCTATGGAAAAACACGTGCCCTGAAGGCCAAGGTTGTGTCTGAATCTGAGTGTGAAGACTCTGGTAGTAGCCTTGGAGATCCTGAAGAATTAGGCCAGGAGCTAGCACTGCTCGTGAAGAAATTCCAGAAGTTCTCAAGATGTGGTCGCTTTGGAAAATCCTCAAGAAGCAGTGATTCCTCATCCAGTGACTATAAGAGAAGACTTTGTCACAAATGCAAGAAACCTGGTCACTACATCCAAGATTGTCCTCAGTGGGAAAAGGAATTAAAGAAGAAGAAACACAAGGATTACAGTTACGATGACGCCAAGAAGAAGAAGAAATCATCGAAATCTTCATCATCAAAATCCTCAAAGCCTTCTTCTCACAAGAAGAGCAGCTCCAAAAAGGCTCGGGCATTCATTGGCAAGGAAATGGACTCTGAAGCTGAATCGAGGATCATGAGGAAGAGGAGGCATCGGAAGAATCTGAGTCCGGTGTGGCGAGTCTAGCTCTCGCCATCGCTTTCGTCGACAAGTCCATCTTCAACTCTGAAGAAAATGACCTCACCAACAAAGGCGATGAAGATAGTGATGACTACGCTCCCACCTATTGCTTCATGGCAAAGGGTGGCAAGGTACTCAAATATACCTCCTCTGAATCTAGTGAAAATGAATCGATGAAGATGTAAAGCCCGATTACTCGAGAACTTGCTAAGATTGTCAGAAACAACAAAGGGCTTTAGAAAAGGTTCAAAACATGCTAGTTAAGAGTTATGATATGTTAGGTGAAGAAATCGATCGCACTAAAGCACTGACTACAAATCTTCTGAGACTTCTGTCTAGGTTTGACAGCCTTCAAGGTCATCATAACACTCTCTTATCTGATCATGAGAAACTTTCTTATGAATTTCTTCAAAGAAAGCAAGATCTTGAGAAGCTAAGAGTGAATTATGAAGATCTTCTGAAGGAGCGCGATTCATTACTTGCTCAACAAATTAGCGCTTCTCAGGAAGAATTTGTTCCTCCATGCTTAAAGTGCATTGAGCGTGAATCTGCTAATTCTTCACCGAATGTTCAAATGCTTCAACTGTTACAAATTCTTGATCGCCTCTGCTATCACTAATTCCTCATCGAGGACATTGGTAGTATCACCGACAATGCAGAAATTTGAAGGAACTGTACCACGACAGGCATGTACAAAAGCCTCAAAGGGCATCAGACTCTTTGTGATGTGCTTAAAAGCGGATCCTCGACAGAACCCTAGGAAAGAGGGTATTTCCTTTGAGAGGAAACTCAATCTTGATGGAACATATTGGAAGCCCGAGCAAGATCCCAAAACCTCATGGGTTGCTGCAAAGGGACCTCGATTGATCCATCTAACTTATCTGGCTTTACATGCGAATCTCCTCATTCTTCTGATGAGTCATTTGACTCTAACTATAAACTGTTCAAAAATCGGAATGGTGAAGTATTTGCTAGATATGTTGGCACTAACTGCAGGAACGGTTCCCCTATGAAGAAAATCTGGGTTCCCAAGAAGTGCCTTGAAAGTCTTCGGTGAATGTCCTCATGACACCACACCGTGAAGAATAGGAACCCCAGTCAAATTCTTCATATGGACCAAATTCTTCATATGGATCCAAGTCCTCATACGGACCAAATTCCTCACGTGGATCAAATTCCTCAAAAGGATCAAAGTCCTCATATGATTATCATCGTGCTAACAACTCTGTTTCGCAGGTAGAGCTAAGGGCTATGAATATGTGCATTATTCTTCAAACCAATATGTTCATAAGTCCTCGAAGAATTTCTCCGCTTATTCATATGCTTACCCTAACCCCTCTTATGTGAAACGAAATGGTTTGGCTTCTATGCCACCATTCTCGTATGGTGCTCGCATGAGTGATGAACTCTTTGCCACCCCTTGAGATGTGGGTGGTGAAGAAAAGAACTAATCTCTTCTGAGGTCAGGTCTCGGGCGTGCCTTAACGTCTGAAGAATTTCTTGGGGACACGACAAAATGCCCGAAAGGACGCATGCTAATCATGATGAAATGAACTTTCATTTCACACGTCCTCAACCGCTTATCTGTTATCTTGGTGATGAAATTCATCTGATGAACTTGATATCATATTCTTCACTGATGAAGTATATGAGATCGTAGGTTGTACTAATTCATCTGCAGGATGATCAACCCAAAGCCACTGAGTGGGTTCTCGATAGTGGATGCACAAATCACATGACTGGTGACAAGAATCTATTGATGGATGCTCCCTTATCACCATCACATCTGAAGCATATCATCTTTGCTGACAAAGGCAAAAGTCAGGTATTGGGTCTTGGTAAGGTTGCGATCTCTAAGGATAAACACATGGACAAAGTCATGCTTGTTGAGTCCTTAGGATACAACCTCATGTCAGTCTCAATGCTTTGTGATCTTGATATGGTTGTTATCTTTGGCAAGTACCGTTGTGTTGTGATTATGGAAGCTGACAATTCCAAAGTCTTCGAAGGCTTTAGGAGAGGAGACTTGTATATTGTTGATTTCTCTACAGGACCACAACCAGCCGTGTGTCTACTTGCAAAAGCTTCAAAAGGCTGGCTATGGCATCGGCTGACTTGGTCACGCAGGCATGAGGAATTTGCACACGCTTGCAAAGAAGAAGCATGTCATTGGCATTGAAAATGTCAAATTCCTCAAGGATCACTTGTGCGGAGCTGTGAAGCTGGAAAAATGACCAAGGCCAAGCATCCAGTGAAGACTATCATGACCACTACACGTCCCTTGAATTGCTTCACATGGACCTCTTTGGTCCCAATCATTACTCGGTTTGTCGTTAATGATGCATCTCTATATGGCTTTGTTATTGTTGATGATTACTCTCATTACACATGGGTACACATTGTTACTTACAAAAATCAAATGCAGGAAGTCTTCAAACGATTTTCCTCGAGGGCTTCAACTAACTTTGGTGTGAAGATCAAACACATCGGGGAGTGACAATGGAACTGAGTTCAAGAATTCCGGTCTTGATGCCTATCTTGATGAACTTGGTATTACTCATGAGTTATATGCTCCTTATACTCCTCAGCAAAATGGCGTCGTGGAGCGCAAGAACAGAACTCTTGTTGAGATAGCACGCACTATGCTTGATGAATACAAACCGCCTAGTCGTTTTTGGATTGATGCAATTGATACTGCGTGCCACATCATCAACAGAGTATATCTTCACAAATTCTTCAAGAAGACTGCCTATGAACTCCTCACTAACAAGAAACCCAATGTAAGTTATTTCAAAGTCTTCGGTGCTAAATGCTGGATTAGAGATCCTCATCACAATTCTAAATTTGCACCAAAAGCACATGAAGGTTTTATGCTTGGTTACGAAAAGGACTCGCACACCTCTGAGTCTTCAACATCGCTCTGCACAAGATTGTTGACACTGTAGATGTGCGGTTCGATGAAACTAATGGCTCGCAAAGAGAGCACCTACCTTCTGTGTTAGATGAACCAGCACCTGAGGATTCTATCAAGTTCAAGGCAACTGAGGATGTCATTCCTAGTGAAGAATCTGCTGAAGAATTCATTCCTCAGTCTGTGAAGAACGTCGGTGATGCACTGAAGATAATCTTTGAAGACAATGGTGCTGAGGAAAATGATCAAATTCCTCGGCGACAACCAGCTCATCCTCGCGTTGCAAAAGAAGTGCAAGTGGAGAAGATCATCGATGACATTGAAGCGCCAGGTCCTCTCACACGCTCAAAAGCTTCACATTTATCTAACTTTTGTGGGCACTACACTTTTGTCTCTATCACACAGCCCACTAAGGTAGATGAAGCATTTCTGGAACCGGAGTGGATTCAGGCTATGCAAGAAGAATTACATCAGTTCGAGCTCAACAATGTCTCGGAACTGGTCAAAAGTCCAGATCCTCGCAAGCATAATATCATTAGCACAAAGTGGATCTACCGCAACAAGCAAGATGAAAATGGTCTTGTGGTAAGGAATAAGGCACGACTGGTAGCTCAAGGCTACACACAGGTTGAAGGAATTGATTTCGATGACACTTTTGCAACTGTTGCTAGACTTGAGGCTATTCGCATATTACTTGCTTATGCTAATCATCATGATATTATCTTATATCAAATGGATGTGAAAAGTCCATTCCTCAATGGTAAGCTTGAGGAAGAAGTATATGTTGCTCAACCCCCTGGTTTTGAAGATCCAAAGAATCCTCACAAAGTCTTCAGACTTAATAAGGCCCTCTATGGTCTCAAACAAGCCCCACGGGCGTGGTATGATACATTGAAGGAATTCTTCGTGAAGAATGGCTTCACACCCGGTTTACTCAACCCTACTCTCTTTACTAAATCTTATGATGGTGAACTGTTTGTGTGCCAAATATATGTTGATGATATTATCTTCGGCTGTACTGACCAACGTTATAGTGATGAATTTGCCTATATGATGAGTGAAGAATATCAAATGTCTATGATGGGAGAGTTGAAATTCTTCTTAGGTCTTCAAATTCGTCAACAGTAAGAATGGCATATTCATATCTCAGGAGAAATACCTCAAAGATGTTACGAGGAAATTCGGCATGCAAGATTGCAAAGGCGTCAAAATTCCTATGCCCACAAATGGCCATCTATGCACCGATGAAAATGGTATTGACTTGATCACAAGGTATACCGCTCCATGATTGGTTCTTTCTTGTACTTATGTGCATCTAGGCCAGATATAATGCTTAGTGTTTGCATGTGTGCCCGATTTCAAGCTGCACCAAGGAATCACACCATAAGGGTGTGAAGCATATTCTTCGATATCTAGCTCACACACCAACACTAGGATTATGGTACCCCAAGGGCTCTGCTTTAGATCTCATTGGATATTCGACTACGACTATCTTTGGTGATCGTGTGGACCGCAAGTCAACTTCGGCACTTGTCATTTCCTCGGACGATCTTTGGTGCATTGGTCCTCGAAGAAGCGAACTGTGTATCACCATCTCTGCGGAAGCTGAATACATTGCTGCTTGGCTCTTGCTGTGCTCAAGCTGCTTTGGATGAAGCAAACACTCAAGGACTATGGAGTCAACGTGAAGAATGTGCCTCTCCTCTGCGACAATGAGAGTGCCATCAAGATTGCTCACAACCCAGTTCAGCACTCGAAGACAAAGCACATTCAGATTCGTCATCATTTTCTTCGTGATCATGTGTTGAAAGGCGACATCTCCATCGAGCACGTGAAGACTGAAGAACAGCTAGCTGATATCTTCACTAAGCCCTTGGATGAGAAGAGATTTAGCAAGTTGCGGTGTGAGCTAAATATCTTAGAATCTTTGAATGTTCTTTGAAAAAGACACACATCCTAACACTTATGCAAAATAGGTGACTTAGATGTGCAACACATGAAGAAACGTTTTTCTTCAATCAATGAAGAATAACACTCTAAGTGTGAAGAAATTAATGAAGAATTTGATTCTCAGAACCCTACGACAAGTGTACGCGGTGTCTGAAATCATCATTCTTATCTGTGGGTCACGCCACCACCAAAGTTGAAAATCTTCAATTTGAGTTTTTCCTCAGTTTTGAAATTCTTCAGTTTTTCTAATTCTTCAATTTTTCAAAATCTTCACTGGTTCCTTCATTTTTCTTCATTGGCTATATATATATATATATGGGTTTATGTCCTCTACAGCATTCACTTATAGCTATTTCTTCAAGTCGTTTTTTCTGCTAAGTGAATGTGATCGGACCCTTCCCCCTCTATGCTATACTCAACTCAATCTATTCACATATTCTTCATGTGCGTTCTATTTGAAACTCGTTCAAAATCTTCACTGAGTCCTTGTCAGCTGAAGAACTTGCGAACGAAACTTTAGAACTTATCTTATCCAAACTTTCGGTGTTGCCGCTCAAACCGTTCCGCATCCCACGATGCATTATTTTACTCACCCACGATCGTACCCGATCTCCACTACACAGTACGTGGGTGACACATGTCGTGAGAAGGAGAATGGTCAGGGGCACGTTCATCCTAAATCTTCGGGCGAACAGTTTTTCACTGCCTCTATAAATACCCCTCTCTCCATCCTCACTTATTTTACCCCGCTCGACCTCTCTCTCCCATTCGAGCTCCTCAAACCCTAGCGCCGCCGCTACTCCATCGTCGCCGGTGAGGAAGAGCTTCACTGCCTCGACCTCGTCGCGTCAGTACTCACGCCGACCGCGGGAATCTTCACTCGGCCGCCGCCGTAGCTGTCTTCCTCCGCCGAGTTAGGGAAAGGAAGATCTAACCTGACGAACTTCCCATCCGTTCTTCTGAGTTCGTCGTCTTCTTCATTTCGGGTAATTAAAAGTTACTTTTATTACTCTCCTTGATTCTCAAGCTTTCCTGAAAATCTTCAAAGGTGTTTATTCTTCAAATCTTCACACATATGAACACCACAAGCATCATATGATCTTGAACTGTTTTACTAAGCAATCATTTTCTTCAAGATTCCCTAATTGTGTGGATCTTTGATCTGTACAACTCTGGAACCTAAGACAAGAACGCTTAGTGAAATCCTTCAAGGCACATCCGGTCAAATTCCTCAAAACTTGTTCTTTTCGAAAAACCTTCTCAGAACGCATATGACCTCTCCAAATTCCTCGCACTTGTACTATGTTCACAGGTACTCATGTCTTCTTTGAATCACTAGGTTCTCATCAACTTAACTCATTTGCAGCGTTCCTCGAAGAAAAACTGCATACTTCTTGAGAGAACTCAATTGTTCAAATTCCTCAACTGAATAATATGGCGACGGTAAGAAGCCACGAAAGGAGGAAAGAAACACGAGGTTATGACTGCTTTTGAGATCCCTGAGGAAATTTATGCTGACTATTGCACACCTGATGAAGCAAATTTTGGCAAAGAAAACAAAAATCAGCGCAAGGTGCGCATTCGGAAGATTGAACGGAGATGGGCAAGGGAATGGAGGGACTACAAATATGTGACTCCAAAGTACATGAAGAAATTCGCTCTCAATCCTCCATGCCCAAGAGCTCCATTGGCACCTGGCCAAGTAGCTGATCCCACAAGCATCAAATGTGGTGAGGACTTTCCTGAAGAATGGGCTAAGCGCCAAGCTAAATTGGCAAGACAAGCCAAGGAGGCAGTGAAGAAATTCAATGAGGATTCTGCCACTGCTACTGCTACTGAGGCCTCGGTCAAACCAAGGAAATCCATGCCAAAGAAGCCTGCTCATAAGCCAAGTGCTTCACCATCAGCGCCCTCACGGCCAAGTTCCTCAGCAGCGCCCTCAAGGCAAATTCCTCACACTGCTACAGCTCCACCAAAGTCCTCAACAGCTCCTTCAAAGTCCTCGGCTCCTGTGCATCCGGCTACATGTCAAAGGACTGCTGGTTTCTCGATTGCCTCTGGTGTTTCAAAGAAGTTCCTCAGCAGCACCAATTTCATCATCTGGCCCGACTCTGCTGAAGACCAAAGCAACAGCTGGACGACGTCCTCGACCAAGTCCAAAGAAGAAACAGGTTGCATTCCATGTGCCTTCTGATGATGAAGCTTGTGATGATGAACTTGCGGAAATCATCAGAGATCGCCAAGAAAGGGCCGCTAGAGCCAAAGGCACATCTGTGCCACTGTTGTTGGATCCGAGGAAAATCCTCGATTATATTGATCTACGCACAAGGATCCAAACACCCTATGCCTGATTTTCATCGACCCATTTCATCGCTGAAGAGAAATGGAAGTTTGAAAAGGCAAGAGAGATCAAGAAGGCTCAATATGAAAGGAGAAGTTCGAAGAAAAGCGTTGTCAAAATGACACGAGGAACTTCTCATGGTCCAGACTGAAATTCAAGACCTCAAAGAAAACTTCGATTCTTATTATCTGATTGGCAAGGAGCCAAGGTCGATTCGCTAACTGACGAAGAAATTCACCAATGTTGCTGCCCCAACGCAACATGAAATTCCTCAGTGAAGCCTCGGCTCAGCCGATCAAGAACATGCCAAGACACCTGATGAAGTTCAGCGGTGATGAAAATGCTGGTTCGAGGCTGATGATCCCATTCCACCACCAAGAAATTGCCAAGGCATCCACTAGTGGTGCGCTGAAGAAGCCCGAACAAGGCAGGCAACTGCATCGATTGCGCTGAGGAAATTCAACCAGATTCCTCGGCTCCTCCTGCGCCAACACCAACTCCAATTCTTCCATCTGCCTCGATGTAAAGAAAACAAAAGGCTGAGCGAGCTGCTTTGTGAAGAAAGCGGAAAGCATCACCGTGTCAAATTCTTCAATTCTTGAAGAAAATGAAGCCAATGACCAGCTCATTCGAAAATCCAATTGATTATGTTCCGATTTCCTCCATGCCATCAAAGGACCTTGTTCCTTTTGGAGAAGACTATGATATCCCAATCGGATCTGATGAAGAACATCATTCTACTGCTTCGTCAGAGCAGATTGATGAAGAAATTGAAGTGGACGCAATCCCTTCAACCCTAGTCATTTCCTCACCTATGCCTCGGTTCACGGTGAAGAGGCTGGTGTTGAGAAATTGAAGATGAAGATGTGGATATAGGGTGCACCACACCTGTGATGAATGATGACTTTTGGGAAAGTCAGCATCCCAATACTCCCAATATTCCTCAGTCCCCTGCACCAACAGTTCAAATGGACTCTGAAGAAACTCAACCCACTTGCTCTGTGCATGAAGAAATTCCAGCCACTAGTGCTGATGAACCTGCTGCTGCTGATCCTCAGACTGCACCTGTTGAGGAACAAGAAATCCCTCAGCCTGAAGAACCCGAGCTCGCGATTCCTGAGGTGGTGATGCAACTCACTGACACTCCTCTGCCCAAGCAAAAGAATCCATTCTCAAGAAAACAAAAGTTCAAGGCTGAAGATTTCTTTGCCGAGCACGTATTCTTCACTAACTATAATCCATATGATTACGCTGCGCATAAGGAAGAGGCATTTACGACTGCCACCAAGCCAATTTCTATTCCTCGGTGCTCTTCAACAAAGACAAAGTCTTCGATCATGCTCATATTCCTCATGTGGACATGGAGTCTCCGCCAGCTTTGAGCCAGTTCTCGGTGTTCTTCACGATGCGGGACTTCGAATTTCTGACCGATATTTGTGGTATAATGAAGAACTCATTCTTCAATTCTATGCAACGCTGCACATCACCGGAGACGTCAAGACGTGAACTCATGGGTATTAGGCTGGATGTCTGAAAATACTCACTACAAGGCACCAAAGAACTGAATTGCTTCGTGCTCTACCACTCAGTCCTCCACTTGATGGTGCTCGTTGTATCTACAACGAACCAGAACTTTCAAATCACTATATGCAAGTGCTGATGAAGCCTTTGAAGCCAAGGCAGGCCCCAAGAACCAAATTCCTCAACAAGGAATTATTGTATGTGCCTCGGACTATCTATCGGATTCTGACGAAGACAATGAGTCCCATCAAAGGCCACGACTCAAATGATGAAGAAGTCGTTGGCATCATGAAGAATATGCTTTTCAACATCATCCATGGCGTTCCGTCAACTTCCATGATTTCTTCATGAGGACTCGGCAAACATTGCTATGTCACCATTTGAGCAGAAGCCTTATGCGCCTTGGATAATGAGATTCATCAGGACAAGGTCTTCACTCAATTACAAGGCTGATACTCTGAACCATTGCAGCTACTTGCCCCCGATTGAAGTCCTCAAACGAACATTTACCTCAGCTGATGACAAGGGAAAGGCTACTGCTGTGATCGATGAAGGCATTCGTCCATTGGATGCACAGTTTCGCAAAGCAGCATCCTACTCCACCAATGACGACTCTGCCACACATGACTCTGCCGCAAATACCTCAGTCTAGCAAATCCTCAAGCTACTGCACCCAGGGTGATGACTGATCGTGAGTTACTCCTCAGTCTTCATGAGAAGGTTGATCGCAATCATAAATGGGTCAAGCGTCAGTTTGGTTCAATTCTTCACAACATGACCTCAACACACAATGCAGTGAAGAAAAACCACTACTACCTCCATGAAACCTTCAAACACACCTAGGCTATTCTTTTACATGTCTACAGTGCGGAAGAACTGACGTCAATGGGACTCAAGGAAGAATTTGACTGGTCTGCACCTCCTCCGAAGAAATACAAGAAGGTCAAAGTTCCTTCTTTGGTGGCCAGCTCCTATTCTTCATCACGACAGCGATGAAAATGAAGACTTGGGCGACACATGGCAGGTCCTACTACAACAACCGACCCCAACAACGCTGGCGCTCCTTCTTCAACTTGAAATTCTTCAGGAGCGTTAGTCCTTAGTTTCGATCCTTTTGGTCATTCAATGACAAAGGGGGAGAAATTTGAGTTAGTCTTCAAGCGGGTCTATTTTATTGCCCATATACAACAATTTATTTTTGTTAAGTTACAACTCTCGTTCTTCTGAAACTTTTATTGGACCGAGTTGTAATCTTAAACCCGATGGTGCTTTGATACTTTTGATGCACTATGCTCTGATTCTCTTGAGCTTCTTGAGCTCTGATACTCTCGATGCGTTATTTTGCATGCTTGTTCCTCATTAATGTTATCAGACGCATGAAAGCATTACATTAAGCACCATATTTCATCATGCATTTCAAATTCTTCATATTATATGTCAAATGCGTGTATAAATTACAAGATATAGGGGGAGATCTCCATGATTCAACTCTTCAAATGTGCATTGCCTCAAAAGCAAATTTCTCACTATGCACATCTTCGTGGGGAGTCCTTCTCTATCTTGCAATCAAATTCCTCATTATCAGTATTTACACTTCATATGTTTATCCCCGTTGAAAACTTAACCTATATTGTCATCAATCACCAAAAAGGGGGAGATTGTAAGTGCATCTAGTGCCCCTTAGTGATTTTCGTGTATTGAAGACCTATAGGTTAAGGAACTAATGCGTTTGTGAGTGTACACAGGTCTATAATTCAATGAGGAGTTTGATATTTACAGAGAAAGTCGACCCCTAAAAAATAAGTTCTTCGACTGATGACTTTGATATTCTGAAGACTTTCTGAAGACTGTGAAAGTGAAGAAATTGGTATGACCTTGAAGACTTGGTATTCATTTGAGGAACATGAAGCGTGAAGACTTTTGTTTTCGTAGTTTCATTTTCTCTTTCTTGAGTCATAGGAAACACCGTCTTTGTTAAAGGGGTCGAGGAAATACTAAGGAAAAATTTCCATGTGATGCTCAACTCAAAATCCTACACCTACCAATCCCTTCGAGTGAAGCCATTGGAAATCTCATACGATTCGGTCAATTTCTTGATGATAGAGACGAAGTTCTTACCTGTTGAGGAATTTCTTCGGCCCGAGGAGTTAGGAATTCGCCGGTGGATTGCCTACGATGTGAACATGATAGCCCCGAGGAATTTGAGAGTCAAATTTCCGACCGTTCTTGTCTTCTTGGCCACTGTCCCAAAATATCTTATCCACCTAACGGTCATATCTTTGAAGGGCATTTATGTCTTATAATGTCGGGCTGCTCCCGGGCTATAAATAGCCGCCCCTACAACCACTAGCTGGTTGGCTGCTCGAGAGAAACTTGACACTTGTCATTTGAGAGCAATCCATCCTCACGAGGAATTTGAGCGAAAATCATTGAGTGAGGAAAAACCCAAAACCAAACCCCTACAAACCCAAAGTGATTGAGCATCCTTTGAAGAGATTGATCTTGCGTGGATCCGACGCTTGTTACCTTTGAAGATTGTGCTTCTTCCAGACGGTTAGGCGTCATGGTCTAGAGCATCCAAGAGGAATTGTGGATCGCCGAGTGACCGAGTCTATGAAGGTTTGGAAGTCGCCTGAAGACTTACCACGAGTGATTGGACGAGGTCTGTGTGACCTTAGTTCAAGGAGAATACGGTGAGGACTTGGTGTCCTGAGCTGCGTGCTCAGCGACTGGGTGTCCGGGACTGTGTCCTCGAGTTTAAATACTCAGCCGCTCCAACCAGACGTACAACTGAGACAGCAGTTGGAACTGGTCTACCAAATCATTGTCTTCACCAACCTAACTGGTTCTATTTTCTCAACCCTTTCATTTCCTCATTACTGTGTTGAGTGTTTGTTCATATCTGTGTTTGAAGACTTTGATCAAGACTTTCTCAATTTCCTCAGTTCAATTTCTTGATCTGTTTGTCTTCATCTTGTGTTATCCTGTGATTACGCTTTCTGTACTCTGTGCTAGTCTTCATTTCATCATGATGACCATGCGTGTATTCTGTTATGCTTACTTATGAGTACTTATTCCGCTGCTAATAGTTCTTCGTTAAGGAATTTCCTCACCGGCAAATTCCTCAGTGAAGAATTCATATAAATGGCCTATTCACCCCCCCCTCTAGTCGACATAACGCACTTTCACCCCTCCAATAGTTACCAAAAAAGCAGCTCGCTACTCGAGGAGGAAGAAGTGAAACCTACTTCACCACCGTACGATGCGGCTGACCGGCCACCACGTGGCCGAGATAGAGAGGCGTTTCAGCCTGAAGTTCAGCCTGCACCCCGCCGCCACTCAAACAAAAATACCAAGGCCCGGGGCAACACGTGGGACCTGCGAGATGAATTGGAAAGCAGGGAAAAACATGCAAGATAGAGGTCAAGGGGGGGGGGCAAAAACGCGGGACGATGACCGTCACGCCGGATACACTAAAAGTAAATCCGGCAGGGCTGAATACAGCAGACAAGACTCATATGAACTACGTCGTGATATAGCCCAGCACAGAGGCGCCGCACACCCCCTATGCTTCACTGATGAAGTTATGGATCACGAATTCCCGGAGGGTTTTAAACCCGTAAATATCGAATCGTACAATGGTACAGCAGATCCCGCGGTATGGATTGAGGATTTCCCCCTCCATATCCACATAGCTCGCGGTGATGATCTACATGCCATCAAGTACCTCCCACTAAAACTCAAAGGACCATGTCGGTGTCAAAACCGGCGGATCTCGGGTAGGGGGTCCCGAACTGTGCGTCTAGGCGGATGGTAACAGGAGACAAGGGACACGATGTTTTTACCCAGGTTCGGGCCCTCTCGATGGAGGTAAAACCCTACTCCTGCTTGATTAATATTGATGATATGGGTATTACAAGAGTGGATCTACCACAAGATCAGAGAGGCTAAACCCTAGAAGCTAGCCTATGGTATGATTGTTGTTAGTCCTCACAGGACTAAAACCCTCCGGTTTATATAGACACCGGAGAGGGCTAGGGTTACACAGAGTCGGTTACAATGGGAGGAGATCTACATATCCGTATCGCCAAGCTTGCCTTCCACTCCAAGGAAAGTCCCATCCGGACACGGGGAGAAGTCTTCAATCTTGTATCTTCATAGTCCAGGAGTCCGGCCAAAGGTTATAGTTCGGCTATCCGGACACCCCCTAATCCGGGACTCCCTCAGTAGCCCCCGAACCAGGCTTCAATGACGACGAGTCCGGCGCGCAGATTGTCTTCGGCATTGCAAGGCGGGTTCTTCTCCAAATTCCGTGTACCTGTTGAATAGTGTTTGGCTTCTCATGAATATTGCGCTCCTTGGCTTCCACGCCCAATAATGGCCGTCTTCCACGTGTCAAACGAATGCTAAAAGCCAGGGTGTTTTTACATTTACCCCCTAGCTGCGCAAATGAGCTGCCTATAAAAGAGACGAGGATTTAGATCCGAATCACACCATCTTCCCTTCACGAGCATTCATCGGAGCGCATCCGACAGAGATCTATTCCATTATGGCCAGTCAACGCAGCTCCTCCTCTCGCCCTCCCAGCCCTCAGCCTGGAGGTTGGGAGAGATGTTCCGCCCAGCACGGCGAGCTAGTGACGCTCCAAACCAAGGGATTCCTTCCCCCAGCCTTCATGGTCCCGATTCGAGCCGGACTTGCCACCTATAATGGCGGGGAGCAAGCGGAGAGCGTCCCTAGTCCCTCCAAAGAAGAGCGGGTATGGCTTGTCCCTTATCTGATAAGAGGGCTCGGATTTCCAATTCATCCGTTTCTCCGGGGGCTCCTGGAGTTCTACGACCTCCAGTTGAACAACCTTACGCCTGCCTCCATATTGCATATTGCAGGCTTCGTAGCCCTTTGCGAGCTGTTTTTGGGCATCGAGGCTCATTTCGCGCTGTGGAAGAAGCTGTTCTGCCTTGTGCCCCGTTCTCAGGAGGGGTCGATATATCAAGTGGGTGGAGCCGAACTATGGCGCATCGTCGGGACCGGATATCTATCCGGAACCCCAAGGAAGGCGTCCGAAGACTGGCCTTCAGAATGGTTTTATGTAGAAGATGTCCCCCTGCCGGACCCTGTTCGGATCGGCCTCCCCGAGTTCAATAATGCTCCTTTGAAGAAACGCCTAAGCTGGCGTCCACGGAGCCCTCAGAGGGAAAATGACAAGGACGTCCTTTACCTGATGAGCCTGATAAGGTTGTTAGCTCATTCCGGACTGACCATGATCGGGGTCATGGCCACATGCATTATGCGGGGGGTGCAGCCGCTTCAGTATAGAGGCCACCCCATGTGGGATTTCAACGGGGAGGATGATGCCACCCGCTGCGGCTGTAAGGGGCCGGGATCGGTTGCCGCTCTGACGAAGATCTTGTCCGCATTGTACAAGGGAGAAGAGGAGGAGTTCCTCCGCGTCAATCCACAGGGCAGATTTTCTATGAACAATCCTCCAAGCTGGGTAAGCGGACACTTCTTTTTGCCCATTCGTTCCATATTCCCATAGTTAAGTACCTTATCTTTTGATCTCGACGCAGGAATTGCGTCGGGCCATAAAGGATATAAACATCCCTCCTCCACAACCCGAGGATCCGGAACGGTCCCTCGATCCGGCCTCCCAAGAGGATCCGGACATATCCGTGGAGCTGATCGATGGGGTATTTCACGAATCGAGAGCATTGACAATGCCTTGGTGGCTATTACAGCCCGATTATCCCGGACTGCTCCCGCCTCACAAGTAATCGAGACCGAAGTCCTAATACTTCGAAGATGATCCATCCGTGCTTATTTTTTATCCCCGTATACCAATGGTGTTTCTCAGGGGAGGATCCCGAGGCGGAATGCCGAGCCTGCGGCGACTAGCCAACATGGGACCACGAGGGCGGGTAGGCTAAAGAGACACGCAGTCCGGGTCGAGGCACCGATGCAGCAGTAAGGCGTGCCGCCTTATTCCAAGGTATTATTCTTATGATGCATACTAACGCCCGTGATCTCCTTTTTTTAGGAAAAAGAGGGCTCGCCGGACTATATCCGGAGAGATTGCCAATCGAGCCTCCACCAGCCAGGCTCCAAAGCCAGGTCCAGAAGCAGAGGCGAACACGAGGCGTGCATCGGACGCTCCTCCGACAGAGGATGCGGACAGACTGTCCGCCACCAATTCCGAGGTGGAGAGTGCCATGAATCACAGGCGTCGCCGGACAGTTCTTCGTGACGCTTGTTTCTCCCAAGAGGCATTGGATGCCTTCAATTTGGGAGATCGTACCTCCGTGCCGCTCAAAATGGTCTAGCGAGCCACGGAGCAGTATGTGAAAGATATCTGGTGAGAAAATTTGATGGTTATATATGTCGATGCACCCAAGACTTGAAACAGTTAGAATAACCGATTTAAGGATCATTTGTTATGCGAGGATCTTACAAAAAGAATACCCAACTGTCCCAGAGTGAAGAGTGCAAAGCCCAACTTGAGGCGCACTAGCGCTGTGGGAGGCCAAGGAGACCCCTCACGGTAATATACGCTCAAAGATAAGTATGTTGTGAAGTGCGGCGTGTGTGCAAATCTGACAATATCATTGCAGATGGCCCCGGAGTAGATCCGGACAAGCAACAACTCCTGCGCCGGTTAAAGGCCGCGAGAGCGTGCTTACGAGGGCGAGGCAGGAGAAGAATAATCTCCAAGATGACAACACCCAGCTGGGCGAGGAACTAAAGGATGTTCGTGCCCAGCTGTCGGACTCCGTGAAGGAGAATCCACGGCTTCGACGCGGCATTTTTAGTAAGTTCTTGAACGAACTTTGAAAAAGAGTTCGGCGAGGAAGTCGACTAACAGAGTTATGTCTATAGGTATGCTCACAGGTCGTCCTGCAGAGGAAATGCCCGGTTCTACGGGTGACCTTCTATAACGCCCCGGATTCGATGCGCCAGGTGTCCGTCAGTTATTTGCCGTCCTTGCCATGTCATTTGCTTGCGTGTTGCATTTTGTCATGTCATCATGTGCATTTCATTTTGCATACGTGTTCGTCTCATGCATCCGAGCATTTTCCCCGTCGTCCGTTTTGCAATCCGGCACTCCTATGTCTCCCGGCGCCCCCTTTTTGCCTCTTCTTTTGTGCGGGTATTAAACGTTCTCGGAATGGACCGAGGTTTGTCAAGCGGCCCTGGTATACCACCGCTAGACCGCCTGTCAAGTTTCGTGCCATTTGGAGGTCGTTTGATACTCCAACAGTTAGCAAGATGGTAGTAAAAGCCTCTTTGTGCAGCCCAACACCCCCTCCAAAGTGGCCCAAAAACCCAGAAAACTCCCCTCCATGCTCTCGGTTGTTCGATCACGATCGTGTGGGCGAAAACCGCACCTCATTTGGAGCTTCCTAGCTCCTTCTACCTATAAAAACACCCCCTCCCCCAAAATCCCAGATCATTTCCTACCCTAACCCCAGCCCCGCTCCTCTCCGCGCGCCGGACATTGTTCGCCGGCGCTGGACAACGTCCGCGCCGCCGCGCCCAGCCAACCAGGGGCTGCCACGTGGGCAGCCCGCGCCCACATCGCCACCGCCTCCCGCGCGAGCCAGCGGGCCAGGCGGGCCCTCCCGGCCAGCGCCGGGCGCGCCGCCTCGTCCGCCTCGCCCGCCGCCGCCGCCCGAATCGCCATCGCCCCTCGCCACGCCTCGCGCCCGGCCTGCCGCCGCGCTCCTCCCAGCCTTGAGCCGCCGCCTCCTCCTCGACCATGAGCACCGGCCTCCGGCCGCCCGCTTCGCCGTCTCCTCTCGCCGCCACGCCGCCCAGCGCGCCCGCCGTTCGCCGCCTTCGGCACCTCCGCCGCCCGGAGCTCGCCGTCCGGAGCCCCGCGCCTCCGGCCTCCTCCCCCTCGCGCTCCGGCATCTTCCTCGCCGCCGGCGGCCGTCTCCGGCCACCTCCCCGGCCAACTCCGGTGAGGTCCTCCAGATCGGGATCAGATCCACCCATCCCCGCATCCAAACGGCGCCTCCGTCCCGGATCGCCCCGTCCACTTTGTCCCCGAGGTGAAATTCCACTGTCCCTGAGATCTGCAGCATTATCATGCCATGTTCATCGCATCATATCTCCATGCATACTGTTCCGTTTTGCGCGTGTAATATGTCAAATTGTTCGCCTCAACGAGTACTTCATTTCTTTCCATTGTGTCATGTTCATTTGAGTTCATCTTGATGCCTGAAGCTTCGTTGCAAGAGTGTTATATTATGTTAACCTGCTGAAACTGTTATAACTTGATGATTTGTCATTTTTGTTGCATTTTATGTGTGCATCCTATGAGCATGAGCTCTACATGTGTTTTGTGCTACATCATGCCATCTTCACAGTGGTGCCATCCATGTATTTTTGTGGGTCTTGTAGTGAGTGCATCGAGCTTGTTAAGTAGGGTACTTGCTGTTGCTGTTTTGCATGTCTGAATCTGCTATATCATGATGCTATGTTAGCCTGCTTCTACAAGTCATTCTATGCATAATCTGGACTTGTTCACTAAGGATGTTTAGTTATACATGTCTTTCTCTATCCATTTATGCCCCTGGTTGCATATATAGCCTGCATTAACATGTTGTTATCTTCCTCCAAAAATGCAAAATAATGTTGCTGTCAGTCTGTTAAATTAGTTCATTTTTGCCATGTGTTTTTCTAGTGATCCATGCACCATATGAACTTGATCTTGCCATTCTTAGCTTCATAAACATGTCGTATTACTGTTGGTTGCCTTGCCATGCCATGTATTTCTCTGTGGTGAGTGGTACAAGCTCATCTACATGCCTACTTATTGTTGTTCCTGCCATGTATGAATCTGTATTATAACTTGCCATGTTTACATGGGTGCCATCATATCTTCTTGTCTTTTTGGCTCATGGTCAGTAAAGGACTTTTGTTCTATGCAATTAGTAGATTAATGTCATTCCTTTGTTTGCCATGATAAGTTCCTGTAACATGTTGTTTGATAGCTCTAAACATTGCAACCTGATGTTATTCCTGCTAAATCTGAAACTGATATTATTTGCAAGCTTGCCATGTCCTTTTGAGCATGTTTTAGTCATTTATGGAGATAGCTCAGTGTTCATTTTTTTTCATGATTTACCTGTACATCATGCCCATGCCTTTTATTTTCACGTTGCGATGCTGTAGCATAGTGTTTTGATGCTTGCAATATGCCTAGTTGCTGTTTTGGACAGATTGTTGCTATAACTTGTATAGTGTGTGTATGTTGAACCGTTGCTCCGTTTTGAGTGTGCTCTATATGAAACTTGCTTGATTTTGCATTTAGTTTCATATTATCATGTTGCATCCTTGTTTTGAGAGTGTTTGCTTGAGGTTTGTATGCATTTTGTATCAATGCCATGCTTATCTTGTTTTGCTCATATCTTCTAGGCCGTAGCTCCGAATTTTATGAACTTTATGGGTAACCTGACTAGAATTTCGTGTAGATTATCTTGGTGCATCTTAACTTGCTGTTTAACAACTTGAACATAATGTTTATTCAGATCTGGTCCTATTTCGAAATTTGCATATGAGAACTTACCGGAATTGTTCTATGTTGTTTCTGGCCTCATTTAAACTTGCTTTGATGTGTTGCTCTTGTTTGCATCATCTCTTGCCATGAGTAGCTTCAGGTAGCTTTGTCATGCATCATGCTTGTTGTGCATCATGCCTTGTTCATGTGTGGTGTGTTTACCATGTTCTGTGCTTCTTCTCGATAGTTCCCGTTTACGTTGCGATCGTGAGGATTCGTTAAATCTCACGCTTGGTTCGTCTTCGTGGCTTCATCTTCTTCATGGACTCGTTCTTCTTCCTTGCGGGATTTCAGGAAAGATGACCGTCACCTTGGATCTCATTACTATCATTGCTATGCTAGTTGCTTCGTTCTATCGCTATGCTGCGTTACCTATCTTTTGCTCCTCAAGCCTCCCAAATTGCCATAAACCTCTAACCTTTGACACTCTTCCTAGAAAAACCGTTGTTTGGCTATGTTACTGCTTTTGCTCAGCCCCTCTTGTAGCGCTGCTAGTTTCAGGTGAAGATGAAGATTGCTCCATGTTGGATTATGTTTATGTTGGGATATCACAATATCTCTTATATTATTAATGCATCTATATACTTGGTAAAGGGTGGAAGGCTCGGCCTTATGCCTGGTGTTTTTTTCCACTCTTGCCTCCCTAGTTTCCGTCATATCGGTATTATGTTCCCGGATTTTGCGTCCCTAACGTGGTTGGGTGATTTATGGGACCCCCTTGACAGTTCGCTTTGAATAAGACTCCTCCAGCAAGGCCCAATCTTGGTTTTACCTTTTGCCTCACCACCACCTACTTTTCCCTTGGGAGTCGCTCTCTCGAGGGTCATCTTTATTTAGCCCCCCGGGCCAGTGCTTCTCTAAGTGCTGGTTCGAACCGAGCTGCCTGCGGGGCCACCTTGGGGAAACTTGAGGCTTGGTTTTACTCGTAGCTAGTCTCATCCGGTGTTGCCCTGAGAACGAGATATGTGCAGCTCCTATCGGGATTTGTCGGCACATCGGGCGGCTTTGCTGGTCTTGTTTTATTGTTGTCGAAATGTCTTGTAGCCAGGATTCGAGATCGATCCCGGGAGAAGGAATATCCCGTTGATCGCAAGAGCTTATCATGGGCTAAGTTGGGACACCCCTGCAGGTATAAACTTTCGAGAGCCGTGCATGCGGTTATGTGGCAGATGGGAATTTGTTAATATCCGGTTGTAGTAAACTTGAAGTAAAACTCTTCTAAAATACACCAACTGTAAAGCGCAACTGCGTGAGTGTCTCTTTTCGGGGTTGATCGAGAGGAGAACACGGTTTATGGGTTATGTCGGCGTAAGTAGGAGTTCAGGATCACTTCTTGATCATTACTAGTTGACGACCGTTCCTTTGTTTCTCTTCTCACTCTCATTTGCGTATGTTAGCCACCATATATGCTTAGTCACTACTGCAACCTCACCACTTTACCCCTTCCTTTCCCTTTAAGCTTTGCTAGTCTTGATACCCATGGTAATGGGATTGCTGAGTCCTCGTGGCTCCTGATTACTACACCACCGATTGCGGTACAGGTTTATGCGATTATCATGACGCGAGAGCGATGTTTACTTGTTTTGGAGCTCTTCTTCTGCTTCTTCAATCAGGGGATAGGTTCCAGGTCGGCAGCCTGGGCTAGCAGGGTGGATATTGTTCGAGTTTATGTTTATGTTTCATCCGTAGTCGGATGTTGATCTTGTATATGATGTATTGTTGTATTCTTGTGACTTTGTATGTATTGGATGTATCCCGACTATTATGTAATGTTGATGTAATGATATCCACCTTGCAAAAGCGTCTTCAAGATGTGCTTCTATCCTTGGTGGGACCTTCGAGTTCCTTTAGGATAGGGTCGCATCTTGGGCGTGACAAGTTGGTATCAGAGCCTCGACCGACCCTAGGAGCCCCCTTGATTGATCGTGTAGTTTGGTCGTTGTTGGGTCTAGAAAAGAAACTATTTTCGGAGTCTAGTTATATCGGAGAGCAGGAATTCTTTTTACTCCTCAGCTCCTTCGTCGCTCTGGTGAGAAATCTTGACGTAGGTGTTTTAAATTACTTCTCTTCCCCTTCAAATTTTTCTTTAGGATCACGCAGTTGGTTTTTCCGGTAGTTGTTCCTCAGCTCTTTTCATCCGGTGCATGTCTCGTCAAAGTGATTCGACCCTCTCCGTTTTTGCAAGTTCAATCCTCAGTTGTTTTCTTTTCCCACCCGCCCGCCCTTTTTCTCCTTGGAACCGGAGTCCGTAATCGAGTATCCATCCTACTCGTGTGTAGTCTTTCCTTTCTTTCCTCAATGATTTCAACCGGTGTTTTCTCTTCAAGATATTCGTCGATTTCCCCTTCCAAGTTGCCTTTGTTTTCCCGCCCTCCCACCCTTTTTCTTCCCGGAGTTTGAGTCTGTTTCGACCATCAATTTCATTCGTATGGAGCCTCTTCAGTCTTCCATCAATCATTTCAACTGGTGGTTTCTCGTCTAGTTCGTCATTCTTCATCTCTTTCTTTTCCGGTGCACTCAATTCAAGTTTTCGGTTGATCACATTCTTTTCCTTGGATCAAATGTTCTCCCAGCTCATTCGTCTCTCGCCAGTTTATCCTTCCGGAGTGTGCAAGACGTCTCAAGAGATTCGTCTGTGTTCGAATTAATTCGAGGTTGTCACCTCATTCAAATATTTCAGTTCTTCCGGTGCATCATCTATCTGTTCATCAACCCTTTCCAACGGTGTTTTCTTTTAGTGGGCCCTAACCCACAGGTCTTTTCCCAGGATCTTACCTGACTCTTCTAATTATTCCGGAGCTATTCTCTAATTCTTTTTGGAGTTTTACGTAAGTATGAATTTCATCAGTCAGATGCCATCTCCAAGATAGTTTTCAAATTCTTTTCATTGTTGGATCAACCTCTTCGCTTTTCATTCTCCCGGAGTACCTCAGTAATTTTGGTGGTGTTTCTCGTCGTCATTTGAAGACCGAAGAAGAGTTTTTTCCTCTAAATCTTGTCTGTTCTCTCGAACTTTCGTGGTTCTAGCTTCATGTTATCCTCTCGAATTATTCCATTTGTCAGATATTCCTTTTTCCTACCCATCTGGAGTATGTCAGGAGTTGTTTTCCCATTTTCTTTTCACCGGAGGCCATCATGTCATAATTCTTCATTCTCAGCGTGTAGCTACCGTTCTCCAAATCTTACCGGTGAGTCGTTCAAATATCCTCTAATCAGTTCATGATCTCTTCATTCTCTTGTATCTAAATTCTCTCAAGCATCTTCATTCGTTTTCCAATTCTTCCCGGTGAATTGTGCCTTTGCTGCGTTCATTTTCAATTTTTATGGTGGTTCGTTCAAGAGTTCTCTTCCTTCGTTATCATATAGATTCATTCGTTCTTTCCAATCTTACCGGTGGTTCGTTGAAGACATTCCCAAGTTTTCGCCATATCTATCTTAATCCTTTCTACGAGAATAAGTAGTATGCCAAATCCATTGCTTGTCATCAATTTAATTGGTGAAGGATGAGCATAATGTAGTTCTTATTCTTGTTTCATTGAGTAAATTCAATTCCTTTTTTCTGGAGTTGTTCATGATATCATTTCTCGGTTCTAAGTTGTTCATCTTTTCTTTCCGAGTTCCAAGTTTTTTCGCTTTATCTTGCTCGGAACCTCCATCTAAATCACATAAGGCTCATCTTATTCTTTCAGACTTCATTTCTATCTCGTCATCCTTTTGTTACCAGAGTTCTTCATGGTGGTTCTTCATGATTTAATTCTTTCTTCAAGAGTTCATCAAGATTCTTGCTGGTGGAATTCAAGTACCTTTTCTTCTTGCATCTCGAAGTGCAATTAAATCTCCGTATTCTTTTGAAGTGGAGTTTTGCATTTCTTCGTTCTTCTCAGCTATTTAATCTTTTCTACTTGTGGTTCGTTATCACCTCATAATTTTGATAGGTTATCCATAAGTCCACAACAATCTTATTCTTTTCGTTGGGGATTTTTCCAACAACTCCGTTCAATCCTTCCTTCTAAGTTCTTTTCATTCAATTCTTTCAATTCTTCCGGAGGCATTGTGTTGTTCCTCTCGTCAACTATCGTTCCATTTTGTCAAACTCAGTTCCAACTCCTTCCATCTTATTCTTTCAGTCTTATTCGTTCCTTATCTCGTTCTAACCGGTGTGATTTCTTAGTCTATCGGATTCCGTGAGCTTTCGATTCTCGTCATTCTCGTCGTTCCTCTCTTCTTCTCGAGTGCTCTCGATTCTTTGCTTCCTCTCTTGAGTTCTTGTTTCACCTCATCCCTTTTCCTTTCCGTCTCGGTCCTAAGATCTCGGGACGAGATCTCTTGTTAGTGGAGGAGTGTTGTAACGCCCCGGATTCGATGCGCCAAGTGTCCGTCAGTTATTTGCCGTCCTTGCCATGTCATTTGCTTGCGTGTTGCATTTTTTCATGTCATCATGTGCATTTCATTTTGCATACGTGTTCGTCTCATGCATCCGAGCATTTTCCCCGTTGTCCGTTTTGCAATCCGGCACTCCTATGTCTCCCGGCGCCCCCTTTTTGCCTCTTCTTTTGTGCGGGTATTAAACGTTCTCGGAATGGACCGAGGTTTGTCAAGCGGCCTTGGTATACCACCGGTAGACCGCCTGTCAAGTTTCGTGCCATTTGGAGGTCGTTTGATACTCCAACGGTTAACCGGGTAACCGTAAAAGCCTCTTTTGTGCATCCCAACACCCCCTCCAAAGTGGCCCAAAAACCGAGCAAACTCCCCTCCATGCTCTCGGTCGTTCGATCACGATCGTGTGGGCGAAATGCGCACCTCATTTGGAGCTTCCTAGCTCCTTCTACCTATAAAAACACCCCCTCCCCAAAATCCCGTATCATTTCCTACCCTAACCCTAGTCCCGCTCCTCTCCGCGCGCCGGACATCGTCCGCCGGCGCCGGACAACGTCCGCGCCGCCGCCCCCAGCCAACCAGAGGGTGCCACATGGGCAGCCCGCGCCCACATCGCCACCGCCTCCCGCTTGAGCCCTTGAACCAGGCCGAGCCCTCCCAGCGCCCGAGCCGCGCCCGCCCTCGCTCGCCACTTGCCGCCGCCCGAATCGCCGCCGCCTCCGCGCCCGGCTGCCGCCCAGCGCCTCCCGCCTTCGGGGCGCCGCGCCTCCTCCTCGACCATGAGCACCGGCCTTGGCCGCCCGCTCGTCTCCTCTCGCCGACGCCGCCCGCCGTGCCCGCCGTTCGCCGCCTTGTGACCAGGCGCCTCCGCGCCACTGAGCTCGCCGTCCGGAGCCCCGCGCCTCCGGCCTCCTCCCCCTCGCGCTCCGGGGTCTTCCTCGCCGTCGGCGACCGTCTCCGGCCACCTCCCCAGCCAACTCCGGTGAGGTCCTCCTGATCGGGATCAGATCCACCCATCCCCGCATCCAAACGGCGCCTTTGTCCCGGATCGCCCCGTCCACTTTGTCCCCGAGGTGAAATTCCACTGTCCCTGAGATCTGCAGCATTATCATGCCATGTTCATCGCATCATATCTCCATGCATACTGCTCCGTTTTGTGAGTGTGATATGTCAAATTGTTCGCCTCAACGAGCTCTTCATTCCTTTCCATTGTGTTATTTTCATTTGAGTTCATCTTGAAGCCTGAAGCTTCGTTGCAAGAGTGCTATATGATGTTAACCTGCTGAAACTGTTATAACTTGATGATTTGTCATTTTTGTTGCATTTGATGTGTGCATCCTATGAGCATGAGCTCTACATGTGTTTTGTGCTACATCATGCCATTTTCACAGTGGTGCCATCCATGTATTTTTGTGGGTCTTGTAGTGAGTGCATCGAGCTTGTTAAGTAGGGTACTTGCTGTTGCTGTTTTGCATGTCTGAATCTGCTATATCATGATGCTATGTTAACCTGCTTGTACAAGTCATTCTATGCATAATCTGGAGATGTTCACTAAGGATGTTTAGTTATACATGTCTTGCTCTATCCATTCATGCCGCTGGTTGCATTTATAGCCTGCATTAACATGTTGTTATCTTCCTCTAAACATGCAAAATAATGTTGCTGTCAGTCTGTTAACATTTAGTTCATTTTTGCCATGTGTTTTTCTAGTGATCCATGCACCATATGAACTTGATCTTGCCATTCTTAGCTTCATAAACATGTCGTCTTACTGTTGGTTGCCTTGCCATGCCATGTATTGCTCGGTGGTGAGTGGTACACGCTCATCTACATGCCTACTTATTGTTGTTCCTGCCATGTATGAATCTGCATTATAACTTGCCATATTTACATGGGTGCCATCATATCTTCGATCTTTTTGGCTCATGGTCAGTAAAGGACTTTTGTTCTATGCAATTAGTAGATTAATGTCATGCCTTTGTTTGCCATGATAAGTTCCTGTAACATGTTGTTTGATAGCTCTAAACATTGCAACCTGATGTTATTCCTGCTAAATCTGAAACTGATATTATTTGCAAGCTTGCCATGTCCTTTTGAGCATGTTTTATTCATTTCTGGAGATAGCTCAGTGTTCATTTTTTGTCATGCTTTACCTGTACATCATGCCCATGCCTTTTATTTTCACGTTGAGATAATGTAGCATAGTGTTTTGATGCTTGCAATATGCCTAGTTGCTGTTTTGGACAGATTGTTGCTATAACTTGTGTAGTGTGTATGTTGAACCGTTGCTCCGTTTTGAGTGTGCTCTATATGAAACTTGCTTGATTTTGCATTTAGTTTCATATTATCATGTTGCATCCTTGTTTTGAGAGTGTTTGCTTGAGGTTTGTATGCATTTTGTATCAATGCCATGCTTATCTTGTTTTGCTCATATCTTCTAGGTCAGTAGCTCCGAATTTTATGAACTTTATGGGTAACCTGACTAGAATTTCGTGTAGATTATCTTGGTGCATCTTAACTTGTTGTTTAACAACTTGAACATAATGTTTATTAAGATCTGGTCCTATTTCGAAATTTGCATATGAGAACTTATCGGAATTGTTCTATGTTGTTTCCGGCCTCATTTAAACTTGCTTTGATGTGTTGCTCTTGTTTGCATCATCTCTTGCCATGAGTAGCTTCTGGTAGCTTTGTCATGCATCATGCTTGTTGTGCATCATGCCTTGTTCATGTGTGGTGTGTTTACCATGTTGTGTGCTTCTTCTCGATAGTTCCCGTTTCATTGCGATCGTGAGGATTCGTTCGTCTATGCTTGGTTCGTCTTCGTGGCTTCATCTTCTTCATGGACTCGTTCTTCTTCCTTGCGGGATTTCAGGAAAGATGACCGTCACCTTGGATCTCATTACTATCATTGCTATTCTAGTTGCTTCGTTCTATCGCTATGCTGCGTTACCTATCTTTTGCTCCTCAAGCCTCCCAAATTGCCATGAACCTCTAACCTTTGACACCCTTCCTAGCAAACCATTGTTTGGCTATGTTACTGCTTTTGCTCAGCCCCTCTTATAGCGCTGCTAGTTGCAGGTGAAGATGAAGATTGCCCCATGTTGGATTATGTTTATGTTGGGTATCACAATATCTCTTATATTATTAATGCATCTATATACTTGGTAAAGGGTGGACGGCTCGGCCTTATGCCTGTTGTTTCGTTCCACTCTTGCCGCCCTAGTTTCTATCATATCGGTATTATGTTCCTGGATTTTGCGTCCCTAACGCGGTTGGGTGATTTATGGGACCCCCTTGACAGTTCGCTTCGAATAAGACTCCTCCAGCAAGGCCCAGCCTTGGTTTTACCTTTTGCCTCACCACCACCTACTTTTCCCTTGGGAGTCGCTCTCTCGAGGGTCATCTTTATTTTGCCCCCGGGCCAGTGCTTCTCTAAGTGCTGGTTCGAATGAGCTACTGGGGCCACCTTGGGGAAACTTGAGGCTTGGTTTTACTCGTAGCTAGTCTCATCCGGTGTTGCCCTGAGAATGAGATATGTGCAGCTCCTATCGGGATTTGTCGGCACATCGGTCGGCTTTGCTGGTCTTGTTTTATTACTGTCGAAATGTCTTGTAGCCGGGATTCCGAGACTGATCGGGTCTTCCCGGGGAGAAGGAATATCCTTCGTTGATCGCGAGAGCTTATCATGGGCTAAGTTGGGACACCCCGCAGGTATAAACTTTCGAGAGCCGTGTCTGCGGTTATGTGGCAGATGGGAATTTGTTAATATCCGGTTGTAGTAAACTTGAAGTAAAACTCTTCTAAAATACACCAACTGGTAATGCGTAACCGTGAGTGTCTCTTTTCGGGGTTGATCGAGAGGAGAACACGGTTTCGGGTTATGTCGGCGTAAGTAGGAGTTCAGGATCACTTCTTGATCATTACTAGTTGACGAACGTTCCTTTGTTTCTCTTCTCACTCTCATTTGCGTATGTTAGCCACCATATATGCTTAGTGGCTGCTGCAACCTCACCAATTTACCCCTTCCTTTCCCTTTAAGCTTTGCTAGTCTTGATACCCATGGTAATGGGATTGCTGAGTCCTCGTGGCTCACAGATTACTACACCACCAGTTGCAGGTACAGGTTTATGCGATTATCATGACGCGAGAGCGATGTTTACTTGTTTTGGAGTTCTTCTTCTGCTTCTTCAATCAGGGGATAGGTTCCAGGTCGGCAGCCTGGGCTAGCAGGGTGGATATTGTTTGAGTTTATGTTTATGATTCATCCGTAGTCGGATGTTGATCTTGTATATGATGTATTGTTGTATTCTTGTGACTTTGTATGTATTGGAAGTATCCCCACTATTATGTAATGTTGATGCAATGATATCCACCTTGCAAAAGCGTCTTCAAGATGCGCTTCTATCCTTGGTGGGACCTTCGAGTTCCTTTAGGATAGGGTCGCATCTTGGGCGTGACACCTTCTTCCCGAGCTCTTGCAACTGTAGAACGAGTTCGACAGGTGATGAAAGGCATCGCCCAGGCCTTGTGGCCATCTGTCTCCATGCCCGAAGGCCTTGGAGAGCTTGCAGAGATGATTAAGGGAGCGCGGCGGCGCTTCCTATTATGGAAGATATCGGCCTGCCATCAAGGTGCTAGGGAGGCCTGGGCCATGGTGAAGACGTGGTACACGAAGGCTGACCCAAACCACATGGCCGAGGTCGGACCTGTGGGAGCCGATGGGAAGGAGATCCCTGTGAGCTTAGTGTACGGCCAAGTAGAGTTGGCTGCCAAATATTCCCAACAGGAATGTAAACTAGACAGCCTGTTGGATGGTATTGAAGAGGAATATGCTCAGTCAAATTGACTATGTAATTTAAGATGACATGTAAAATGCCTTCTAGCCGGAGTTTAGATCGTTTGTCATGGCGGACCTTTTCGTTTTAGCCTCGGGACACGATAGTCCGGAGTGTGTCCGAATAACCTCTCGGTTATGTAGGAACCGGGGCATGCATGGAGACCAGGCGTAGGGGTCATTAGTGCTTGAACAGACAAGTGCCCAACTAGTTATGTTATATTACATGGTTAGTAAGAAACATCTTCCAGGGAGAATAGTTCCATTAGGGGTTCCTTTCACAGGAGGCATGCCCTAAAGTGCATGTCCGGACTGCGAAAAAAACAGAAAAAGCATCTGGGGCAGATAAATAAACAAGTGATAAATCATCTTTAGTTCATCGACGAATATTCCCTTAAGAACGCTTAGCTTCGGCTTCACCCAGTCTGAGGTACACATCCGGCTGACCCGGCAGTAACAATCGCACAGGTGCTCCCTTTACCGCCTAGCCGAACAATGGGGAACGTAGGGGTAAGCACAGGAGCCAGGCAACCCAGCTTGGTCAAAACTTAAGTCATATCGATGCATATAATGGTGAAAAAAGGTACATACAGAAGTGTGACACATGTGTTGGGCATGAAGCCCGTATAAATAAGCTTCTGTTAAGGAAGCCCCCAGGTATAATGAGCGCGGATAGCGCGTTAGTTATGTGCGAACAAGGCGCGAACAGGCCCATAAGGCTGTAAGGGAAAGGGAGGGAGAAGGAGAGAAATAAAAGACAGCTAATGCGTAAAAAATAGACAGAGGAAGGAGACGAACACAGAGTCCAGCGCTAGGCGTAGAATCTTCGGAGACGGGCTGCGTTCCATGGGTTCGGCTCGAGTCGGTTATCCGATGCATCTCGCAGACGGTATGCTCCACCATTCAGGACTTGGTCAATAATAAAGAGACCTTCCCATTTGGGCTTGAGTTTGTCCTTTTTCTTGTCCGGCAGGCGTAGAACTAACTCGCCAACATTGTAAGTTTTGGCCCGTGCCCGCTGCTTTGATATCTTCGAGCCTGCTGTTGATAGAATGCGGAACGTGCTTTTGCCACGTCACGCTCCTCCTCCAAGGCGTCCAAACTGTCCTGCCGATCAAGTTCGGCTTCTCTTTCTTCGTACATGCGCACGCGAGGCGAGTCATGAATTATGTCGCAGGGCAGAACCGCCTCTGCGCCGTATACCATAAAGAATGGTGTGAATCCGGTGGTGCGATTCGGCGTGGTCCGCAGCCCCCAGAGTACGGAGTCGAGCTCCTCTACCCAGTGCGTGTTAGATTCCTTGAGGGACCGCACTAATCTGGGTTTGATGCCACTCATGATTAGACCATTTGCTCGTTCGACTTGACTGTTAGTTTGTGGGTGATAGACTGAAGCATCGTAGAGCTTGATGCCCATGTTTTTGCACCAGAGTTTGACCTCGTCGGCCGTAAAGTTCGTGCCGTTATCAGTGATGATGCTGTGGGGGACTTCGTAACGATGTACGACCCCTGATATGAAGTCTATCACCGGTTCGGATTCGGCCGTCTTAACCGGCTTGGCCTCTATCCATTTGGTGAATTTATCCACCATGACCAGTAGATATTTTTGCTTGTGGGTTCCTCCTTTAAGGGGTCCAACCATGTCAAGCCCCCAGACTGCAAAGGGCCAGGTGATTGATATGGTTTGGAGGGCGGTAGGTGGCATATAGCTTTGGTTAGCAAAGAGCTGGCAACCGACGCATCATTGGACTAAGTCCTGAGCATCTGCCCGGGCCGTCGGCCAATAAAATCATGTACGGAAGGCCTTGCTTACAAAGGCCCGGGCTGCGGCGTGGTGTCCGCCGAGTCCGGCATGAATTTCAGCCAGAAGATTCCGCCCTTCCTCTTCGGAGATACACCTTTGCAGGACTCCGGTGGTGCTTTTCTTATAAAGCTCTCCCTCATGGACTTTATAGGCCTTACATCGCCGCACTATGCAGCGTGCCTCGTTTTGGTCCTCGGGAAGTTCCTGCCTGGTTAGGTAGGCTAGGAATGGTTCCATCCACGGGGCAATGACTGCAATTATTACGTGGGCTGAAGATGTTGCCGTTGGCGAGCCTCCGGTTGTGTCGAGAATGTTCGGTGTCGGTCGGTGCGGTTGGGTCGGGCTGTTATTTCCGGACTCCTTCCCATAATACGGATGGCTTGAACAACCTCTCTAAGAAGATATTGGGGGACGGCATCGCGCTTTGCGCCAATGCGTGCCAAGACGTCTGCTGCCTGATTGTTTTCCCGAGCTCTATGGTGAAATTCGAGCCCTTCGAACCGAGCTGACATTTTTAGGACGGCGTTGCGATAAGCTGCCATTTTTGGATCTTTGGCATCAAAGTCTCCATTTATTTGGGATATCGCGAGGTTCGAATCCCCGCGCACCTCTAGGCATTGAATGCCCATGGAGACTGTCATCCGGAGACCATGTAGAAGGGCCTCGTATTCGGCTGCGTTGTTGGAGTCCGTATACATTATCTGGAGTACGTATTGGACTATATATCTTGTTGGGGACGTCAGAACGACGCCAGACCCCAGACCAGCCAACATTTTGGAGCCGTCGAAGTGCATGATCCAGTTGGAATATGTGTCGTACTCTTTAGGGAGTTCGGCTTCAGTCCATTCGGCGACGAAGTCGGCCAAAACTTGCGAATTAATAGCTCACCGTGGCTTATAGATTATGTCGAATGGGAGGAGCTCAATGGCCCATTTGGCAATCCGGCCCGTCGCGTCATGTTGTTTATAATGTCGTTAAGAGGTACTTCGGAGGCTACTGTTATCGAACACTCTTGAAAGTAGTGTCGCAGCTTCCGGGATGCCATAAACACCGCGTACACTATATTTTGACAATGCGGATACCGTGACTTGCATGGAGTGAGGACAGTGGACACGTAGTAAACTGGTTTTTGAAGGGGGAACATGTGTCCGTCCGTTTCTCTTTCGACAACGAGCACCGCGCTTACAACTTGATGAGTTGCCGCGATGTATAATAGCATTGCTTCGCCCATGTTAGGCGCGGCCAGGACCGGGTTTGTTGCCAATATGGCTTTTATTTCTTCGAATCCAGCCGTGGCGGCATCCGTCCACTCGAAGTGTTTGGTGCGCCGGAGGAGCCGATAAAGGGGTAATGCCTTTTCTCCCAAGCGGGAGATAAAGCGGCTTAGAGCCGCCACGCATCCAGTCAATTTTTGTATTTGTTTGAGGTCCTTTGGGATATCCAATTGTGACAGAGCTCGGATCTTGGCTGGGTTTGCTTCAATTCCTCTACCGAATCTGATGAAGCCCAAGAGCTTTCCGGTGATACGCCGAAAACGCATTTTTCCGGGTTAAGCTTGATGTCATATGTTCGGAGGTTATCGAATGTGAGCCTCAAGTCGTCTACTAGAGTTTCGACATGCTTGGTTTTTACGACCACATCATCTACGTATGCTTCCACTGTTTTGCCGATCTGGTTTGCCAGACATGTCTGAATCATGCGCTGATATGTTTCGCCGGCGTTTTTGAGCCTGAAGGGCATTGTGTTAAAGCAGAATGGGCCGTATGGGGTGATGAATGCCGTTGCGGCTTGGTCAGGCTCTGCCATCTTAATTTGATGGTAGTCGAAGTATGCGTCGAGGAAACACAATGAATCGTGTCCTGTGGTAGCGTTGATTATTTGATCGATGCGGGGGAGGGGGAAGGGATCCTTTGGGCAAGCCTTGTTGAGGTCCTTGAAATCGACGCATAGGCGCCAGGATTTGTCCTTCTTTGGTACCATCACCAGGTTTGCTAGCTAGTCCGGATGTTTTATATCTCTGATGAATCCGGCCTCCAATAGTTTGGTTAGCTCCTCTCCCATGGCTTGCCTCTTGGGTTCGGAGAAACGCCGAAGAGCCTGCTTGACTGGCTTGAATCCTTTTAGGATGTTTAGGCTGTGCTCGGCCTGCCGGCGTGGGAATCCTGGTATACTGAAGGGTGCCAGGCAAAAATGTCCCAATTTTCGCGTAGGAATTCTCGTAGTGCGGCATCTACATCAGGGTTTAATTGCACCCCGATGGAGGCCGTTTTTGTAGGGTCCGTTGGATGGACTTGGAATTTGACTATTTCGTCCGCCGGTTTAAAGGAGATGGACTTGGATCTTTTATCGAGTATCACGTCATCCCTGTTCACCGTGGAGCGCAGCGTAGTCAGTTCCTCGGCCGCTAGGGCTTCGGATAGTGCCTCAAGGGCCAGTGCGGCTGTCTTATTTTCGGCGTAGAGTGCTATGTCCGGGTCACTAGCAAGAGTGATGATTCCGTTGGGCCCGGGCATTTTGAGCTTCATGTACCCGTAATGGGGTATAGCTTGAAAAATTGTGAATGCATCTCGCCCTAATAGAGCGTGGTATCCTCAGACCTGTAATTATCCGGCGTGCCAAACACCACATCCAGTGTGATTTTTCCTGTACAACACGCTTCCCGACTGGGGATTATTCCTCTAAAGGTTGTGCTGCTTCGCTCAATGCGGCTCCAGTCTATTTCTATTTTTCGAAGGGTTTCCTCGAAATGAGGTTCAATCCACTGCCACCGTCCATGAGTACCTTGGTAAGTCGAAAGCCGTCCACTATTGGACTGAGGACCAATGCGGCTGGTGCTCGAGCTGTTCGGAATTTAGGTTCATCACTGGCATTAAAGGTAATAGCCGTGTCACTCCATGGGTTTATCGTTGCTACTTGGTAGACTTCGGCAAGGCTGCGGAGTGTTCGTTTCCGCATATTATTTGATGCGGAAGTCTCGAAGACTGTTAATACCGTACTGGTATCCCTGGGCTGGTGCTCTGTGAATTCTGGGATTAGAAGCTCTTCGCCACTTTTGGCCACCTGCAGGAGTATCCAACATGCTCTAAGGCTATGAGTTGGTGTGGCGCCCTCTATACTATGAATTTTACAAGGTCCATTGAGCCATCCCTCCAGTACGGTTCCATGCCCTGTAGGGGGTTTTTGTTTTTTGGTGTTTAACCCGGGTGACTGTCGATAATGCACCCTTTTATTTCGGACTGGGTTTTTTGGTGTTTAACCCGGGTGACTGTCGATCATTACTTCGGTTTTCCAGGCGCTTTCCATCGTACAGTACCTTCGTACGATAGACGCCGAGTCAGCAAAGCGTGTAATTTCACGGTGAACTATGGTGTTGAGGATTCCCTTGTCCGTGCAATTATTGCAGAAGAATGAAATTGCGTCTTCCTCGCGGCAGTCCTTTATCCTGTTCATAACCAGGAGGAATCTGGCCCGATAATGATGTCTTGTTTCCTCGGGCTCTTGCCTAATTTTGGATAGGTCGAATATGTTGGTGGGCGGGTGGAATTAAATCCGAAACCTCACCCAATCTGAGACTCAAGGGCCAAGGAGTTTCGAACTCGGAAGTTTGGATTCTTGGATGTTGTCCAATGAATCTAGCCCGTTGCCTGACTCTAAGTTCAGGTCTTGAGTGACGTCCTCCCCTCCGCGGGTATCCGTCTTGGAGGGATCGGGAATCCGGACATAGCTAGTCCTTAAGATAGATTAAGGGTCGCCGCATTGTTCCTTCACCACAGCAACGTGATGGGTGACCTGGGGAGAGTTAATCTCTCTCAGATCGGGTTTAGGCCCAATCGATCGTAGAATAGCGACTCCCGTATGCGGCGATGCGATCTAGGAGTTCGTTTAAGGAAGAGAGCTCCGTCGGATCTAACTGCTCGGCGAGTTCCGAGTTGACGTGAAGATTGCTTTTGATGACCCGAGAAGTCATCGTCGGCGCGGCGGCCGAACAGGTGGTCATAAGAAATCCGCCTAGCCGGAGAGTTTAGCCGATAGCCAAAGCTCCATTAGCAACAATGCCGTTGATGGTGTCCTAGACTAGGGGGTACTCACCACGTCATCTCCCGGTCTGTTAGATTGGGCCGAGGACCCCATGGCCGTATACTCATGGGCCAGTCCGGACAGCTGCCGCATACAAGGAAGATTCCACAAGACTTTGCGATCAAGACAAGGACTCCTCCCCACCGGCGTATTCGGCTAGGACTCTTGTTATCCTAGGCCTCTAGTGCATTATATAAACCGAGGCCAGGCTAGTCGATAGAAGATATACAACAATCATACCATAGGCTAGCTTCTATGGTTTAGCATCTCTGATCTCGTGGTAGATCTACTCTTGTACTACCCATATCATCAATATTAATCATGGAGGAGTAGGGTTTTACCTCCATCGAGAGGGCCCGAACCTGGGTAAAAACATCGTGTCCCTTGTCTCCTGTTACCATCCGCCTAGACGCACAGTTCGGGACCCCCTACCCGAGATCCGCCGGTTTTGACACCGACGTTCGTGCTTTCATTGAGAGTCCCGCCGTGTGTTCGGCAAAAGGTCGATGGCTCGCCTGCAGATCAACTGCGACTTCGGCATCTTCGTCACCGATTCATTTGGTCACCTTGGTTCGACCAAGGATCGTGCCCTACCTCCGATCGTCATGTTCGGATGAGGGCCTTCATGAACATCAGCTCCGATCTCTATCAAGATTATGGAGGAATCATCCGAGGAGCCTGGGGCTCAACATCAACATTGCCCTCGGCGGCCGTCCTGTTTTTACGGGCGGTGAACTTGTATCCGCCGTCACCGCCTCCTCGAGCGTCGGATTGACGATTGCTTCGGTGGAATAGTGCGGAATTACGTCTACAACAGCCACGCTAAATTTCGTCGAGTTCCGATGGAGGAATCTCCGACAATCTACGATATACCGGAGCCCTGTCAAATCTGGATGAGAATCTGGACGAGTTTAGGGCGTGGTGTCCAGCTTCTAGCTCGGACCTCCTTTGGAAGATCCAACCGTTGATCGGCTGCGGAATTCCTATATATACCACCCCTCAAAATTTCAGCTCGATCCGACCGTCCAAACTCCGGGAACCTTCCGATTAGTGCATCACTTTTCGGATCTGTTTTCTGCGCGAAAACAAATCCGACCCGAATTCGTCCTTTTTACGAACGGGATTTCGGACATCCTTTTTGAACGAAGTTTTGTACGGGGTATTGTGTTTTGTTCCCGAAGACATCCCACTAACTTTAAAATCTTTTGTCCGGCAATATTGCTCCACGGCTACCGTCCTGCGCTAGACACGTAGTCACCTTGTTGAGCCGAGCTCAACTTCTTCGGATCATCGTCTCGGCAAGCCGAACAAGATTCCGGCATCGTTAAGGATAAATCATCACCAACATCGCCTCCCCACGGATTGCACGGAGCGGGCATACCGGCATCGTCGTACGGTCGCTTCATCAAGCCGGCATCGACCACGTCACGACCTGCATCGGCAGGGCCGCACTATTGCTTCTTCAAGCTGGTGTCCATCACGCCGACCTACTTCGACATCTCGGCTGGACCGGGGGCTTCTCCATCTCTTCATCAACCTACTCTAGACACTTCGGCGTCGCTAGCCGACCAGCTCCGTCACGTTAGCTGGACCGAGGGCTTTGCCTCGGCGAGCCAACCTTTGCCAGCATTGCCATGCCGTCGTTTTATCGCCCATCAGGCAATGGGTGCGCAGATCGAGTCCTAATTTTGGGAATCACCTTCCTTCGGATTGCTACAACAAATAAACCAGGTGCTATTAATCACAGTATTTTTTGCTTGTTTGGGTTCATTTTTCCCAAGGAATTATTACTCTGGTTTGTCCAGCATATATACGCAGGTATATCAAATGGTGGCCGCATTAACGACAGTCGCATGGTGGTTCGGTCAGTTTCCGTACATAGTCCGGCGAACGCCGCATCCGGAGCTTGGACCGACCTGTGAATTCAGGCTTTGCAACGCCTTTACCACATCACGCCGACGCCTTGCCTCGACATTGACTTCGGCGCCAGGCCATATTTCTTTTATTACTCACTTTGCATAAATTATTTATTATGCAATGATTTTTTTAATTATCATTATTACTATTATCTCCGGTTTGCACCATTTTTTACAAGAAAATGATCCGGGGACTTCGGCGTCACTCTGCCGGTCTGCATTGACCGTGCTATGTCACCACTTCGGCGTGTCGAGCTCTCCGCTCCGCCACCTCGGGACCGGCTTGGGGGATGGAACCTTGTCCGTATCAAGCTCGGATAGCGTCATCAATACCGAACACATTAACTATCTACTTCGCTTTCATGCTCAAAGCTTTAATTTCTAACTTGTGTTCGTTTCGACCAAGCATTATACTTTTTTGGAAAAATGTTGCTTGTAAAAAAAATTCTTGTCCAAACTTTGTTTGTGATGCGTAAATTCATATACCCAATTCATTTGGGGGCTTCCTTCATGAAGCTTTTCCTCTTGCATATGATCATACTTGTACGGCTTCGTTCCTTGTTCGTGTATTACGCCACAATATGCACCATATTGACTTAAGCGATTTGCAAGCTGGGTTGCCTCGCTCCTGTATTTACCCCTACGTTCCTGATTGTTCGGCTAGGGAGTAAAGGGAGCACCTCTGCGATTGTCACGATTGGGTCATCCGAGCCGGACCTTAGACTGGGTGAAGCCGAAAGCTAGCGCTCTTATAGTTTTCAATGATGGTCGGCACACAATGGAACTCATGAGTACAAAATATCTATTGCACAAGTCTCATAATAACAATGAGCACCGAAGAAAGGTATCGGTGGGGTACTATTTTCTTGAAGATGCTTCTTCTGATTCGCGATAATATAGCATAAGTTCCTGGCGTGCTTTATGCATTACAGCCTTATGGCCTGATTTCCTGGTTATTGGAAACACCGTCGATATTCTCGACAGATGGAGTACATAACACTTTTCGATCCTTGACCCAAGAGGGAGAAGCCGACGGTCGGTTAAGACGCGTTTAAAGTTCGGTTGAACATAGATATGATATAAGTAATTCGGTACATGCAATCATTCTTTTACCCAAGTCACTTGGGGGCTCTTAAATTTATATGAGCCGTTTTATGATAAGTGTTCTTCTTCTTAGTCGTTGCAAAGTTTTATTATTACTATTATTATCTATCACTCCTTTTTTCGACACGAGCGTGTGGTCACTAGCCGGGCAGCCTAATTTCTCTCTCAAAGCCGCTAGAGTTTAGTTTGCTAAACTGGCCTAATGAGAAGTACTCCGCCCTCGGGATAGGAGGTTGAAGCCGTGGGCTGACACGCTTGAAGTCTTGAGATAGGATGTAGCATGTTAAAGCCTGACGGAAGAACTTCTTTTGCTAAGGCCAATTTTCGGATTGGCACGAACACTTGATCTCGTTCGGACGTCAAGTTTTCTTGACATTTTTGGTTTTCCAAGCTTATGGCACTTTTAAACTATTTGTGTGTTTTCGGCACAAGTCTCGCGATGCAACGCCGGACACCTTTAGAGATTCCGCAAAAACATTCTCGGATATTGCTATATATGCATCGGTTTCAATTGTGTCTTGGTCAATAGTTGGGTTGCCCAGCTCCTGCGCTTTGCCTCCTACGTTCCGCTTTGTTCGCTAGGTGTGCAAAGATAGAACCACTGCGATTGTGCTTCCAGCTCACATGGTTAAGCACCTCAGTGGAGAAAGCCGAAAACTGACTGTCACAATAAGCGTAAACTGGTCAGCGATCCGATGACGGTGTTAAACGACGGGCCATTCATAACAATGGCCGAAGTGTTTACGGCTTGACCTCGACTATCACCGAACACTACTTGGGGCTATTAACTGGCCTCCCAAACTAAATCATCGATATTTTGCTCTTACATTGGAGCTGAGGTTTCATGATCATGCTTAGCATGACAAGCCAAAGAAAGGAACCGATAAGCGGGACTATTTTCTTTGGAAGACATTTCTTACATTAAATAGTAATATAACATATCTCTCTGCGTACCTTTGTTTATAAAACCGTATGGCCAGATTGCCCTGTTTGTTGCAAATCTTTGCCCTCATAAAGGCTTTATAAAGTAGGACAAACACTCCTCGGCTATTGGCCGAGGAGGTGGAAGCCGATGGTCGGCCAACAAAGTTTTGTACAATGCGGATCCGAGCATTAAGGATGTAAAGTACTTGGATACATAGAGTCATTACACATAATTTGTGATTTTACTATGGATATCAATCCTTAATTCGGCCACCCGTGCCTGCATTAAGGATCGGGGGTTACTGGGATTCGGGCTTATTATTTACAAATATTAAAGGGGCACATCGATCCCCTATTCTGGTGTTGCCACCCGACCAGTGTCTCCGGGGCTACTGCATTGCCTGTCCAATGCAGGAAATTTTAATTGTAATACAGTCTCCGAGGAGATTTTGATCCTCAGGTGGGTCGGCCGCACCCAACCTGAGTCTTGAGGACTGATCACGCCGCTTTTTGTGTCCCGAAGTATTCTGCCGAGCTAGGACTTGATCCTCAGACCGATTTTGCAAATCAACCTGAGTCTCAGCGGCTACGGGGATCAGCGGTCTTATGTCATCCTTCATGTGCATCTTGGGTTTTAGACCGATACCCACCTTGAGGGCTACTGGCTATGTATCTCGACAGAGAATAAATTGCACCAATCAAAAATATTGACAAAAATCGGCCACATTCGGGGTGGTGCACCACCTCGGAAATAGTCCGGCATAAAGCTCGGGCGCTAGTGGCTGACTCCATAGAGGGCATTTCCGGCATTAAGCTCGGCTAAACTCCTTCAAAATTCTTTGAACCAAGGTGATTTACGACACCTCGGATACAGTCCGGCATTGGAGCTCGGATACATAGTCCAGCGTTGGAGCTCGCATACAGTCCGACGTTGGAGCTCAGATACATAGTCCGGTGTTAGAGCTGGGAAGCAGTCCGGCATTGGAGCTCGGCTGCAAAAGATACCTCGAATGCAGTCCGGAGTTGGAGCTCGGACGCAAGAGGACGCTGCCGCCCGAGAACAACTTCAAACCCGAGGTGTGGCATAAAAATAACAAGGCATTGATAAAGTCTGGAAACTTAAAGGGGCCCCTCGGACACCGGACGTGTAAACTCGTCGAATGCATTTCGGCGATCCTCAAGATCGAAGATGAGAAGATTTGTTGAACCAGTTTTCAAGACCGACGACTAAAGATGAAGAACGGTTTGGAAGAATCGAGGAGCGTCCCTAAACTTGAAGACCAGTTCAGGGGGCTACTGACAGTGTCCTAGACTAGGAGGTACTCACCACGTCATCTCCCGATCTGTTAGATTGGGCCGAGGACCCCCATGGCCGTATACTCATGGGCCAGTCCGGATAGCTGCCGCATACAAGGAAGATTCCACAAGACTTGGCGATCAAGACAAGGACTCCTCCCGACTGGCATATTTGGCTAGGACTCTTGTTATCTTAGGCCTCTAGTGCATTATATAAACCGAGGCCAGGCTAGTCGATAGAAGATATACAACAATCATACCATAGGATAGCTTCTAGGGTTTAGCCTCTCTGATCTCGTGGCAGATCTACTCTTGTACTACCCATATCATCAATATTAATCAAGCAGGATTAGTGTTTTACGTCCATCGAGAGGGCCCGAAGTTGGGTAAAAACATCGTGTCCCTTGTCTCCTGTTACCATCCGCCTAGACGTACAGTTCGGGACCCCCTACCCGAGATCCGCCGGTTTTGACACCGACAGTCGTCTTTAAAGACGGGATGAGGCATCCTTCCTGATGGCGATGTCACAGAGGAACTCTCAATGAAAGCACCAATGTCAGTGTCAAAACCGGCGAATCTCGGGTAGGGGGTCCCGAACTGTGCGTCTAGGCGGATGGTAACAGGAGACAAGGGACACGATGTTTTTACCTGTGTTCGGGCCCTCTCGATGGAGGTAAAACCCTACTCCTGATTGATTAATATTGATGATATCGGTAGTACAAGAGTAGATCTAACACGAGATCAGAGAGGCTAAACCCTAGAAGCTAGCCTATGGTATGATTGTTTTTCGTCCTACGGACTAAAACCCTCCGGTTTATATAGACACCGGAGTGGGCTAGGGTTACACAGAGTCGGTTACAATGGGAGGAGATCTGCATATCCGTATCGCCAAGCTTGCCTTCCACGCCAAGGAAAGTCCCATCCAGACACGGGACGAAGTCTTCGATCTTGTATCTTCATAGTCCAGGAGTCCGGCCAAAGGTTATAGTTCGGCTATCCGGACACCCCCTAATCTGGGACTCCCTCAGACCAGCTCGGCATTGGTTGAATAGCTTGCCAGCAGACTCCGTCGGCAGTTGGGAGGATTTGGAAGATGCATTCCTTGACAACTTCCAAGGCACTTATGTGCGACCACCGGATGCTGATGACTTGAGCCATATAACTCAGCAGCCACGGGAATCGGCCAGGCAATTCTAGACATGGTTCCTAGCTAAGAAAAACCAAATTGTCGACTGTCCGGATGTGGAGGCCTTAGCGGCATTCAAGCATAACATCTGTGACGAGTGGCTCGCTCGACATCTCGGTCAGGAGAAGCCGAAATCTATGGCAGCCCTCACGACACTCATGACCCGCTTTTGCGCGGGCGAGGATAGCTGGCTGGCTCGCAGCAACAACACATCAAGGAATCCGGCCACCTCAGATACTAAAGACGCTAATGGCAGGCCACGTCGTAACAGACACAAGCGCCGCAACAACGGCGATAACACCGAAGATACGACAGTCAATGCCAGATTCAGAGGCTCTAGATCCAGTCAGCGGAAAAAGCCATTCAAAAGAAGTACTCCGGGCCCGTCATGTTTGGACCGCATACTCGATCACTCGTTTCAAATTCACGGCACCCCCGATAAGCCAGCCAATCACACCAACAGAGAATGCTGGGTGTACAATCAGGCCGACAAGTTGAATGCCGAAAACAAGGACAAGGGGCTGCATAGCGATGACGAGGAGGAGCCCTGGCCGCCGAACACGGGAGGACAGAAGAGGTTCCCACCAGAAGTGAAGATGGTGAATATAATATATGCAACCCACATTCCCAAGAGGGAACGGAAGCGTGCACTAAGGGACGTCTATGCGATGGAGCCTGTTGCCCCAAAGTTCAACATGTGGTCCTCTTGTCTGATCACCTTCGATCGCAGGGACCACCCCACTAGTATTCGTCATGGCGGATCCGCCGCATTGGTCCTAGACCCCATCATTGATTGATTTCACCTCACTCGAGTCCTCATGGACGGCGGCAGCAGCCTGAACCTGCTCTATCAGGATACAGTGTGCAAAATGGGTATAGATCCCTCGAGGATCAAACCCATCAAAACCACCTTTAAGGGTGTCATCCCAGGCGTAGAGGCCCATTGCACGGGCTCAATCACACTGGAAGTGGTCTTCGGATCTCCGGACAACTTCCGAAGCGAGGAGTTAATCTTTGATATCGTCCCGTTCCGCAGTGGCTATCACGCACTGCTCGGGTGAACCGCATTCGCAAAATTCAATGCGGTACCGCATTACGCATACCTCAATCTCAGTATGCCAGGACCTAGGGGGGTCATAACAGTCAATGGCAACACAGAGCGCTTGCTCCGCACAGAGGAGCACACTGCAGCCCTCGCAGCAGAAGCACAAAACAGCCTTTTGAGGCAAACCGCCAATTCGGTGATACAGCCTTCGGACACCCTCAAGCGAGTCCAGAGTAACCTGCAGCAAGATCGCCTGGCACGTTCAGAGCTAGCCTAGCAATTCGGCCCCCATCCTAGTCCCATTCAAGCAATGAAATCCGTGCCACACATACATAATTAGGCACTGAAAATACCATGGGCATAGGCGGGGCACGATCAGGACACGCCCCACAATCCGGCTCAACCGCCCTAGGGGCTGCCTACCTTCATCGTTTTTTCTCTTTCAGGACCTTACTCTCTGGAAGCCCTATCCGGCAGTACGATTGCCAGACACATAATACAACAACCAAGGAGGTAGTAAGCTACGTCGTACAATGAAATCCCCTGGTGGTCTCTGATAACGAGCGAAATACCTGCTTTAAATACCAGTCCGCAGCTTGCCCTTGGATAGGACATGTCAAATAGTCCTATTTTTGCATATTGCACTACTTGTATCAGTATGCTTCGACGTATTCTTTAAATAACAATGCATAGCATTAGTCTATTATTGCATTATCTATTCTTTTTCTTATATGTGTATTTACGACAATCAGCACCCGTACATTCTGGTACGGCCAGTACGCCAGGGGCTTTCGTATACCCCATAATACGGCGTGATAAGTATGAACACTTTCGACAATGCGGCACCCCGAACTTATAGCATTATATGCATCAGTTCGGAATCATGTCTTGGGTCAATAGTTGGGTTTGCCCAGCTCCCATGTTTTGGTACCTTACGTTCCGCAATATCGGCTAAGGTAGCACTGGGAGAACTACTGCGATTGTGTCCCGGTTCTTCAAAACGAGCACCTCAATAAACAAAGCCAAAACTGACTGTCATGATAAGGCGAGAGCTGGTCGCTGTTTGAGAGGTCTCAAGTCCTTAAAGACTTTTTCTGCTTCGGGCGAGGAGTCGGCCTTGTCCGACTTAGACGTATATAGCGCCCCAAATTCGGCCTTCCGAATACTAGGGGCTTCGCCAAAATTTAAAATTGTAGACTTCTATGGCTAAGTGAGAGTGATAAAGCATTATAGTCCGATTGTCTGGTTCGTTGCGCTGAACACCTCCCTCGAAGGACCCAAAAATGGGAAAAAAGAGTGCTCAGATTTATCCCGAACACCCCAGCACTAGTTGCATGAGGGCAGAAGCCGACGACTGGCCAACTCTCAGATTTGATAAACGACTGCACAAAAGGTAATATTTTAAATTCGAAAAGCGTTGCATAGCGCAAATGAACTAGTTTTCACATTACAGGATCACATGAGCACGTTCATTCAAAAATTGCATCTTTAGCACATTCCTCCGCCATAAGGCGGGCACCCTTCAGGACACCGTCATAATACATTTCGGGGTGGCGATTCTCCTTGCCTTGCGGTGCCCCCTCCTTCACTAGCTTCTCAGCGTCCATCTTCGCCCAGTGCACTTTCGCATGGGCAAAGGCCCTGCGTGCACCTTCAATGCAGACGGACCGCTTGATGACTTCAAACCTGGGACAGGCATTCACAAGCCGCCTCACCAAACCGAAGTAGCTGTTAGGCAGGGGATCGCCAGGCCACATCCGGACTATAAGGCCCCTCATGGCCTGTTCGGGTGCCTTGTGGAGCTCGACCAGTTGCTTCAGCTGGTCGCTCAAGGGCATCGGGTGTTTGGTCCCAGTATACTGAGACCAGAATAACTTCTCCGTCGAGCTCCCTCCTCAGCCGGTAGAACTCCATGGCATCCGACACACTCAGGCAGATCTGCAACGCAGCTCTGGAGAGCTCCGAACTCGGGTAAGTAAAAAGAAATTTTCTTTCACGTGCTTGCTTTGCATAATGAATGCCTTACCCACCGCTATCTTCTTAACCGCCTAAATTTCCTAGAGGGCCTTTTGGGCTTCAGCCTTGGCATGTTTTGCGCTTTCTAGGGCCTTCGCAAGCTCGGAATCTCGCGTCTTAGAGTCAAGCTCCAAGGACTCGTGCTTCTTGACGAGAGCCTGGAGCTCTAGCTACACCTCGCCTACTCGGGCCTCTTGTTTTTTTCGCCCGATGCGCTCCTTGGCCGCTTTGTTTTCAGCCTCGGACAGCGCCTTCTTCAGGGTCACCACTTCGGTCGTGGCCCCTGGCACATTCATGATGATCCTATTATTTTGCAACCAAATCTTTTTTTATATATAGACAAGGTATTGCTTACCTTTGCTCTCCTCGAGCTGCCTCTTGGCAAGGCCGAGCTCTTCCTCGGACCGCTCAAGGTCCTGCTTGATCTGGCGACCTCCGCGATGCGTACTGCGGCCAGCAGTGAAGCCTGCATATTCACATAGACATATTATGATTAGACTCCTGTTGACAACCTGGGGTGGTCTACCATACACTTCACGTCTGGGGTAGTAGAAGAACGAGCTACAGTTAACTCTGGGCGACAACTGCCGGAGTTGAACTATAGCCTCTCGAGCAGCTAGCTGGATGGCTTGTGGCTCGAAGGAAGTTGTCCTTCCGGTGAACCTGTAGGGGCGTTCTAGTGACAGACCCCTACCGTAGATGTGCATAGTGGCCCAGAATTGACGGCTCTTGCCGCTCATGGACCCTTGGTACACAACATATTCTGGGGGCTCTTCTAACACATAGACACGACGGGTGAGGTTTGCGAGTATGGTCACAAAACCTCCAAGGTTGTTTGCTGTGGTCTCATTGTGCACTACGGGGCCAGGCATTATGGCTCGGTCAGAGTACAGTGCTGTCTGGGCTGGGTTGAGGCGGCGTGCCCTTTTATAGAAAAAGGGAACGAAGTCTTCCTTCGCACACTGCGAATGAGACATTATAGGCATCGGTCATCGGCGGCGTGATCGATGTGCTAGGTTGATAGGTTGGGCACCGGCGCCAAAGTGTCGGGGTCCTTTGTGTGGCTATCTTGCAAGAGAAGCTTGGCTGGGTTTTGGTTAAGGTCTGGTGGTTTGACTTAACTAGGTTTATTGACCCGGCTAAGATAGGATTAGCCAATGGTCAGCCTGGCTCTGATACCAAGTTTGTGGCGATCGGATTTTCGGTATATAATTTCCGGAAAATGGCCCTTGTGCTCACCAGCCCCAGGATTACTGTTAGCTGATGAGGCACCAACTTGATACCGAAGTTCCAAGCAAAATACAAAATGTGTGGTACAAGACCATTCTGGCCGGTGAGTACAACAAATCGTTTCTAGTGGTTGAAGGCGGAAGCGGTTTGTGGATCATCGGCGTCTATGGGACTCCATTTCCCACAGGAACAACTGACCAGGTTAACTCCTATCTTCGCGAGGCTGCCATCACCATTTCGTAGGTTTCCGGGCTGTAATCGCAACGCTCCTCTCCACGCAAGAAATCTGGCCAAGACAATAGCCAGGGACAAGCCAGTGAGTACTTTGAATGTACTCGCAAACATTATGAACACAGGTATAATATAACAACAAATAATCATGCTTTGAAAATATTCTATGATCACAACGTCAGTCATAAAAAGAAATTCCTTGATGCATGCAGGCAGGTTATTAATGTGTAACAATGAATATGTAATGACAGAGTAGTTATAAAGTGCACCATTCGGATGTCTGAAGCGACGTCTCGAATTGATGGTAAATAACAAGCAGGCCTCAGTCGGGCGTCTGAGCGACACCACATAAAGGGCTTATAAAGTAAAATAGATATCAAGCATGCCACAGTCGGGCGTCTCAGCGACACCGCATAAAGGGCTTATAAGGTAAAATAAATAACAAGCATGCCATAGTCGGGCGTCTCAGCGACACCACATAAAGGGCTTATAAAGTAAAATAAATATCAAGCATGCCACAGTCGGGGGTCTCAGAGACACCACATAAAGGGCTTATAAAGTAAAATAAATAACAAGCATGCCACGATCAGGCGTCTCGGCGACACCACATAAAGGGCTTATAAAGTAAAATAAATAACAAGCATGCCACGATCAAGGCGTCTCAGCGACACCACACAAAGGGCTTATAAAGTAAATTAAATATCAAGCATGCCATAGTCGGGCGTCTCAGCGACACCACATAAAGGGCTTATAAAGTAAAATAAATATCAAGCATGCCACAGTCGGGCGTCTCAGCGACTCCACAAAAAGGGCTTATAAAGATCACAGTGAATATCCAGGAGGTAGAATCATCTCATGGATGCTCGATAACTCAGATAATATAACGGTTAGTCCTTAACAAAATAATAATCATGCTCCTCACAAGTCACAAGTCGGTATACAAGTTTGATTTAACAGTTTCTCCTCCGAAGATCGACACTAAGACCAACACTTGACCCAACCCAGACTGTAATCCTTAACTATGGACACGGCTATTCGAATAGGTTTTAATCTCTGCAGAGGCTGTACTCTTTACCCACGTAGTAACGGATTCCTTTAGTCCATCGGGACTAATTCCGTCTCTGACCTTTTGTCGAAAAGCACCTAACTTGCACACACACCAGCTTAACTTACGGTGTGCGGAATCACCCATGACGCTGTCAAGCTAAACTCTAAGTGGGGAGGCTACAACCTCGGCGTAGCATGGGATCACAAAATTTATACTGGCGCAAAACTAGGGAGCTACCCCTTCGGCTGCAACCGAAACACCCATGCCCCCGGGTCAGATGGCATGCCTACCGGATGCCTCCGGTATCTTCCACCATGGCCTCTCTATACGGTGTGTGCTAGGAAAGGGTTTGACAACTTATTGGACCGTACCCCACGTATGGCAGGGACAAGTGGTAGTACGAAACAAGTATGGGGGTTACTGGAACAAGACTCAATCTAAGGTCGACTCAGGAGGTTTAAGTATTCCCTGCATGATTAGCATAACGAATATATTTCATCCAACAGATAGAGTCACCACTCATCATACCTCTCATGCCATGCCGGACACACTCGTCTCGACGAGGAACTAGGGAGAAGCTCAGGTCTACCCAAGACAGAGACGTTCCCGTCTTCCTTCCGGTAGGCATGAAAGGCATACAAGGATGATCATTATCACAAGCATGTCTATTTCCAACAGCAAGGAAATTTCGAATAAGCATTTATGCAAACGATCACATCACCACATGAAATAACGGGTTCCATGTATTGGGGTGGTGCCACAATCGTGTCAAACAATGCATGCAAAATATTATGCCAGGGTTCAGAATACTTGCCTTCAAGGTGTGGAAAGGCAGGGTGCACTCCAAAGGTTTTGAAAGTTTGCTCCTCTCTCTCCAAAATCCTATTTGAAAATATTTTTGAATCAACACACATTTCCAAAACAGCACAAAAGGGTAGTCTGAAATTTTTCCAAATAAATATTAAAATAAACTAGACAGAATTTGAGAGGTGTAGGAAAAAGAATCAAAGCATTTGAAGTTATATTTAAAAAGTTATAGCTGGTCAAAGTTTTGGTCAAAATCTGTTAATTAAAAATAAAACAGAAAAGAAAACGATTCGAATATATACGTACACGTCGAAAGCGTACTCTGCAAACACGTTTCCACTTATCCAACGTGGATCGCGTCTGAGTCACTGACAGTGGGCCCGCCTGGCCCACTGGTCAGGTTTGACTAGTCCACCCTCCCTCCTCTTCCTCTACCCGTGAGGGGGGGGGGCGGGACTCCGGCGATGCTTTGGTCTCTGGGGTGGATGGAGCTGCCGGCGGCGAGCTCCGCGGCAGACGGTGGTCGTCGGGAAAAGTGAGTTTTTGCCTACGGCGAGTCTCGATCCAAATTGAGCAGGGGGACGAACTCACGAGAGGGAGAGGGGTTTCCTGGTGAAGAGAGTGGAGAGGGGGAGGCCCTGGTTGCGCCGAATGGAGCCGGGAGGCGGCGGTGGCTGTGGTTGCCGGAGGCGGGGAAGAAAACCTCCCCGGGTCGACTGGCTGCCACGGGAAACGAGGGGGTGATTTTGAGGCTGCTTGCGTGCTTGGAGGGCTCGAGGGGCTTCCTTTTATAGCGCTCCCACGTCGGTTCACAGCGGCAGTGGATGAGCTCGTCGGCGACCGACGTTCTGTAGCTTGCAGGCACCATGGCGAGGCTGGGGATGGCGGCAGGAGCTAGCGGACGAGTGGGTACTGCTCCAAGGGCGGTGGCGGCGGGCGTGCTTTCGGTGGCGCTGGCCATCGCAGGGATGTCGGGCAGAGGCGGCTTAGCTGCTGGCTGCCGGAGACGTGGCGAGGCTGTGGTGCTCGTGGGGAGCAGCAGGGGGCGTGGCGTCTTGGCTGCGGTCGACCACGAACCAAAGTGAGTCTTGAGGCGAGGCAGCGGCGGCTCGGTCTTGCGATGCAAAGCGTGCTCCGCTCGCGCTCTGGGCATGCCCAGAGCACACACGGAACATGCTCGACAGAATGCTAAGGCGTGTTAGGGGGCTCTAAACCACAAGAGCGTTAGCAGGGTGGGGTTATAGGCTAGGTCAAATCCATGGGACATGTTGGTCTGGTCAGGTGATCAAGTTCATAATGCAAACAAAAACTCATGCCAAAACTGTCCATGCTCTCAAGGTGTTTGACAAAATGCCAAAGGCACTTAGGCATTTCTTGGAGTGGCCAAATCTCCCAGAGTGGGGTCTCTTTAGATGAAAGAGAGGGTGGTGAGGTTAGTTTGCACAAAGCATAAACTTGTTAGTGCAAGTTTTGCAAAACTTCAATTCTGGACAGGAGTTAAATGGCATCATCTCATGGACCTAAAATATTCCAATGGTTGCATGCTCCTGTACTTAGGGGTTTTGTAGGGTGGTCTACAAGCAGCGGAAAGAGTTAAGGGCCAAAGAGCAAGCAAGAAATATTTAAATAGGTTGTAGTGTAAAACTGCTCACTGGACCAGATTTGAAAATATGATGTAGAGCTCAAAATATCCAAGGAATGAAATATCTTTTTGCATAAAAGTGGTTGGGTGACATCACAGGACTTCCCCAAATTTTGGTGGAATTTTTGAAAGAATTTATAAAAGGGCTGCAGTTCAAAAAGGACCATAAAACCATGGGAAATCATTTTTCAAGAAAATAAAGATTATGGAGATTATTATATAATTAAATCCTCTGATGAAAAGAAAAGATTTTTCTTGAGAGGATAAACAAGTCCAATAACATATTTGAAAAGTTTTCACTGAAGGAAATAACTCCATGATAAAAAGGAAGGAAATGTTAAAAAAAACAAAAGGGAGCCCAGAAAATAAAAGTTTTAATTTCCTGGCAAAGATTTAATTAACAAAACAAGGTTAAAATTTTGGGGTGTTACAACACTACCCCCCTTAAGAAAAATCTCATCCTCGAGATTTGCTAAGAGCTGTTTTGAAAACGCATTACTCCACGGTTACGAGATTTTGCAAGCAGTGTATGTGTTCGAGTGGTGGTGGTGTTGCGTGAATAAATCCATGTCGTGAGAAGATATATGATGCAGCAACTCAGGGAAAAGAAATCCCACTCCAGGATTTCTCGCGAGAGAAAACAGTAATACATTAGAGTCAAACCGCAACAGAACTACTCACATTAATAGAAACTAAATAATTTACTTGCCGCACAAACTCGGGGTACCACGCATAAGTTACAACACATAAATAATGCCACAGCAATAAATACAGCGGCGACGTCTAAAATGGAAACGGTAATCGGGCGGGGTCCCAGAAAGCGTCTCTGATGCTTTGGGATACACTACTCTTCTATCGGAGAAAGTGGATTGACGGTCGATGAATGTGTCTCTCCTGATCGGGCCTCAGTGATCTGCCGATGGCGATCTGAGGATTTAAATCCGCGAGGCTCTGGAGATAACCCATTACACGTTGGGTTAAACGCTCTTGAGCGATGACGTACTGGACAAGGTTGGCCAAGACTGGGTCTCTCTCAATTCGTCCACCGGGAAAAGATGTTACTCCTCCGGGTGCTGCACGGCTCGGAAAGTAATAGTACTCTCGTTTGCTGGCATAGGGTACCGCGAATCGAAGGCGAGCATGCGCTTCGTATGCATCAGCTTCTACGGCCATAGGTGGGGTCGGCATAGATTTCCCCATGAAGGAGACCTCTGTTGGGTCTTGGTTTGGGCTTACGGGAGGGATGTGCACTCATGCCCAGTATCTCGAGGTGGAAGGGGTGATTCTCGATTTTAACAGCTCGTACTGGGGTGGCTGGGTAGCGCCCATGGTACTGCAGGTAAAATCCCAAAATATCTTGACAAAACTACCCGGGATTGCATCTAGAGTTCTCAGATAAATACTAGGGCTCAGCATGGCAAGAAATGGTTGTGAGGAGGGTGCACAAGTGAGGGGTGCTTGGCAAGGTCACGCGGTGGCCTTTTTTATAGCATTGGAACTGGGTCATTTTACCGTAGTGAACGGTAATTAATTTGTCAGCTCAGCTCCAAGGGTCGGGGTCAAAGCCACAGATACATATCTCACCAAAGTGACGTATCACTGTGGGTGTTGTCGGGGTGGTTTTGGTAGCTGTGCCCGCAAAAATACGCAACTGCGTGCTGACATAAATATGCAAGGTTACTATTAAAACAGTGGCACAACAGCAGGCTGCGCTAATTCACAAGGTCACACGATTACAAAGCGAGGATACACTGAGACTCGGCACTACTCGAGTGACTTAGTCTACCTCGTTTACATCCAAGTGGGCGTGCCTTGTGGATGTCGAGGCTTCTCCATGGGTCTCAATGTCGGAATTAGCTGGAGAGGGTTGAGGGGCTGCAGGCTCGGGGTAACGATGATGACCATCTCGGGGATTGTTGGCCACAACCCCGTTGGAGTGTGCTCCCAAAAGGCGACGAAGCACTTCTGGGGTCATCAAAGCGCCATGGCTGATGGCTAGGGCAGACCTCAGGGACTCGATCGGGTGTTCGAACAGCACGACTGGGTTGTCGGCGTCGGGCTCGTTCTCTTCTCTTGTCGGGGCTCGACGAACCAGCTCTCCACGAGCTGCGATCAGATCAATGGTGATCTGATCGAACAGTTCCTCCAGTGCACCTACATAGCGCACTAGGTGCAATAGTGCAGGATCCGTCTCGTGATCTCCGTTGGCAACTTTGGGTGGTCTACCATACCCTTCACGTGCAGGGTAGTAGAAGAACGGCGGCTGACGCTTAACTGCAGGCGATAATCGCGGAGTTGAACTATAGCCTCTAGAGCAGCTAGCTGGATGGCTTGTGGCTCGAAGGAAGTTGTCCCTCGGTGAACACAGTAGGGCGTTACGGTGACATACCCCTACCGTAGATGTGCACAAAGGCCTGTAATTGACGGCTCTCGCCACTCATGGACCCTTGGTACACAACATATTCTGGGGGCTCTTCTAACGCATAGGCACAACGGGTGAGGTTTGCGAGTATGGACACAAAACCTCCAAGGTTGTTTGATGTGGTCTCATTGTGCACTACGGGGCCAGGCATTATGGCTCGGGCTGGGGTAGAGGCTGTCCTGTGCTGGGTTGAGGCGAGCGTGCCCTTTTTATAGAAAAAGGGAACGAAGTCTTCCTACGCACACTTGCGAATGAGACATTATAGGCGTCGGTCACTGGCGCGTGCTCGACAGGCTAGGTTGATAGGTTGGGCACCGACTGCCAAAGTGTCGGGGTCATTGTGTGGCTATCTTGCAAGAGAAGCTTGGCTGGGTTTTGCTTAAGGTCTGGTGGTTTGGCTTAACTAGGTTTATTGACCCGGCTAAGATAGGATTAGCCAATGGTCAGCCTGGCTCTGATACCAAGTTTGTGGCTACCGGATTTTCGGGATATAATTTCCAGAAAATGGCCCTTGTGCTCACCAGCCCCAGGATTACTGTTAGCCGATGAGGCACCAACTTGATACCAAAGTTCCAAGCAAAATACAAAATATGTGGTACAAGACCATTCTGGCCGGTGAGTACAACAAATGGTCTCTACTGGTTGAAGGCGGAAGCGGTTTGTGGATCATCGGCGTCTATGGGACTCCATTTCCCACAGGAACAACTAACCAGGTTAACTCCTATCTTCGTGAGGCTGCCATCACCATTTCGTAGGTTTCCGGGCTGTCATCGCAACGCTCCTCTCCACGCAAGAAATCTGGCCAAGACAATAGCCAGGGACAAGCCAGTGAGTACTTTGAATGTACTCGCAAACATTATGAACATAGGTATAATATAACAACAAATAATCATGCTTTGAAAATATTCTATGATCACAATGTCAGTCATAAAAATAAATTCCTTGATGCATGCAGGCAGGTTATTAATGTGTAACAATGAATATGTAATGACAGAGTAGGAATAAAGTGCACCATTCGGATGTCTGAAGCGACGTCTCGAATTGATGGTAAATAACAAGCATGCCTCAGTCGGGCGTCTGAGCGACACCACATAAAGGGCTTATAAAGTAAAATAGATATCAAGCATGCCACAGTCGGGCGTCTCAGCGACACCGCATAAAGGGCTTATAAGGTAAAAGAAATAACAAGCATGCCACAGTCGGGCGTCTCAGCGACACCACATAAAGGGCTTATAAAGTAAAATAAATAACAAGCATGCCACAGTCGGGCGTCTCAGCGACACCACATAAAGGGCTTATAAAGTAAAATAAATAACGAGCATGCCACAGTCGGGCGTCTCAGCGACACCACATAAAGGGCTTATAATGTAAAATAAATATCAAGCATGCCACAGTCGGGCGTCTCAGCGACACCACATAAAGGGCTTATAAAATAAAATAAATATCAAGCATGCCACAGTCGGGCGTCTCAGCGACACCACATAAAGGGCTTATAAAGTAAAATAAATAACAAGCATGCCACAGTCGGGCGTCTCAACGACACCACATAAAGGGCTTATAAAGTAAAATCAATAACAAGCATGCCACAGTCGGGCGTCTCAGCGACACCACATAAAGGGCTTATAAAGCAAAATAAATATCAAGCATGCCACAGTCGGGCGTCTCAGAGACACCAGATAAAGGGCTTATAAAGTAAAATAAATATCAAGCATGCAACAGTCGGGCGTCTCAGCGACACCACAAAAAGGGCTTATAAAGATCACAGTGAATATCCAGGAGGTAGAATCATCTCATGGATGCTCGATAACTCAGATAATATAACGGTTAGTCCTTAACAAAATAATAATCATGGTCCTCACAAGTCACAAGTCGGTATCCAAGTTTGATTTAACAGTTTCTCCTCCGAAGACCGACACTAAGACCAACACTTGACCCATCGGTGTAATCCTTAACCATGGACACGCTATTCGAATAGGTTTTAATCTCTGCAGAGGCTGTACTCTTTACCCACGAGTAACGGATTCCTTTAGTCCATCAGGACTAATTCCGTCTACGGCCTTTTTGTTGAAAACGCACCTAACTTGCACACACCAGCTTAGCTTACCAGTGTCTGCAATCACCCATGATGCATGTCAGGCAAAACTCTAAGTGGGGAGGCTACAACCTCGACGTAGCATGGGATCACAAAATTTATACATGGCATAAACTAGGGGAGCTACCCCTTGGCTACAACCGAAACACCCATGCCCCGGGTCGGATGGCATGCCTACCGGATGCCTCGGCATCTTCCACCATGGCCTCTACATGCGGTGTGTGCTAGGAAAGGGGTTGACAACTTACTGAACCGTACCCCACGTATGGCAGGGACAAGTGGTAGTACGAAACAAGTATGGGGGTTACGGGAAGAAGACTCGATCTAAGGTCGACTCAGGAGGTTTAAGTATTCCCTGCATGATTAGCATAACGAATATATTTCATCCAACTGATAGAATCACCACTCATCATACCTCTCATGCCATGCCGCACACACTCGTCTCGACGATGAACTAGGGGCAAGCTTGGGTCTACTCAAGACAGAGACTTTCCCGTCTTCCTTCCGGTAGGCACGAAAGGCATACGAGGATGATCATTATCACAAGCATGTCTATTTCCAACAGCAAGGAAATTTCTAATAAGCATTTATGCAAACGATCACATCACCACATGAAAGAACGGGTTCCATGTATTGGGGTGGTGCCACAATCGTGTCAAATAATGCATGCAAAATATTATGCCAGGGTTCAGAATGCTTGCCTACAAGGTGTGGAAAGGCAGGGTGCACTCCAAAACTTTTGAAAGTTTGCTCCTCTCTCTCTAAAATCCTATTTGAAAATATTTTTGAATCAACACACATTTCCAAAACAGCAAAAAAAAGTAATCTGAATTTTTTTCAAATAAATATTAAAATAAACTATATAGAATTTGAGAGGTGTAGGAAAAAGAATCAAATCATTTGGAGTTATATTTAAAAAGTTATAGCTGGTCAAAGTTTTGGTCAAAATCTGTTAATTAAAAATAAAACAGAAAAGAAAACGATTCGTATATATACGTACACGTCGAAAGCGTACTCTGGAAACACGTTTCCACTTATCCAACGTGGATCGCGTCTGAGTCACTGACAGTGGGCCCGCCTGGCCCACTAGTCAGGTTCGACTAGTCCACCCTCCCTCCTCTTCCTCTGCCCGTGAGGGGGGGGGGGACTCCGGCGGCGCTCGCCGGCGAACGGCGGCACCGTTCGAGAAACAGAGGTCACCCGCGGGCTCAAGGGGTCGAGGCGGTCACTCCGGTGGTCGCTTTGGTCTCTGGGGTGGATGGAGCTGCCGGCGACGAGCTCCGTGGCGGACGGTGGTCGTCGGGAAAAGTGAGTTTTTGCCCGCGGCGAGTCTCGATCCAAATTGAGCAGGGGGACGGACTCACGAGAGGGAGAGGGGTTTCCTGGTGAAGAGAGTGGAGAGGGGGAGGCCCTGGTTGCGCCGAACGGAGCCGGGAGGCGGCGGTGGCTGTGGTTGCCGGAGGCAGGGAAGAAAACCTCCCCGGGTTGACTAGCTGCCACGGAAAAACGAGGGGGGTGATTTTGAGGCTGCTTGCGTGCTCGGAGGGCTCGAGGGGCTTCCTTTTATAGCGCTCCCACGTCGGTTCGCGGTGGCAGTGGATGAGCTCGTCGGCGACCGATGTTCTGTAGCTTGCAGGCACCGTGGCGAGGCTGGAGATGGCGCTAGGAGCTAGCGGACGAGTGGGTACTGCTCCAAGGGCGAGCTGGCGAGCGGGCATGGATCGGGCGGCGCTGGGCATCGCAGAGGCTGTCGGGCGGCAGTGGCGGCTAGCTGCTGGCCTGCCGGAGACGTGGCGAGGGCTGTGGTGCTCGTGGGGAGCAGCAGGGGACGTGGCGTGCTGGCTGCGGTCGGCCACGAACCAGAGTGAGTGCGGGGCGAGACGCGGCGGCTCGGTCTTGGCACGTGCAAAACGCGTGCTCCTCTCGCCCTCTGGGCGTGCCCAGAGCACGCACAGAACATACTCGACAAAATTCTAAGGCATGTTAGGGGGCTCTAAACCACAAGAGGGTTAGCAGGGTGGGGTTATAGGCTAGGGCAAATCCATGGGACATGCTGGTCTGGACAGGTGATCAAGTTCATAATGCAAACAAAAACTCATGCCAAAACTGTCCATGCTCTCAAGGTGTTCGACAAAATGCCAAAGGCACTTAGGCATTTCTTGGAGTGGCCAAATCTCCCAGAGTGGGGTCTCTTTAGATGAAAGAGAGGGTGGTGAGGTTAGTTTGCACAAAGCATAAACTTGTTAGTGCAAGTTTTGCAAAACTTCAATTCTGGACAGGAGTTAAATGGCATCATCTCATGGACCTAAAATATTCCAATGGTTGCATGCTCCTGGACTTAGGGGTTTTGTAGGGTGGTCTACAAGCAGCGGAAAGAGTTAAGGGCCAAAGAGCAAGCAAGAATATGGATGCTGTACAAACCATCATGTTGGACCAGAATGAAGATGAGGTTGATTCACTGAAAATTTTCAAATAGCATCACTGGGTTTTTGCATAAAGTTGGATGTCATGCTACCACTGACATCCCATAATTTTGGTGGAAGCTAGAAAGAAATATTTAAATGGGTTGTAGTGTAAAACTGCTCACTGGACCCGATTTGAAAATATGATGTAGAGCTCAAAATATCCAAGGAATGAAATATCTTTTTGCATAAAAGTGGTTGGGTGACATCACAGGACATCCCCAAATTTTGGTGGAATTTTTGAAAGAATTTATAAAAGGGTTGCAGTTCAAAAAGGACCATAAAACCATGGGAAACCATTTTTCAAGAAAATAAAGATTACGAAGATTATTATATAATTAAATCCTCTGATGAAAAGAATTTTTTTTCTTGAGAGGATAAACTAGTCCAATAACATATTTGAAAAGTTTTCACTGAAGGAAATAACTCCATGATAAAAAGGAAGGAAATGTTTAAAAAAAACAAAAGGGAGCCTAGAAAATAAAAGTTCTAATTTCCTGGCAAAAATTTTATTAACAAAACAAGGTTAAAATTTTGGGGTGTTATAGCATAATCATGTTCGGCGTGATGAGAAGCAGTGCAATAAAACATACCATGAATTACAAAGGAGTCTGGATACTTACGACTTCGCCAGGGGCTTGTCCATGAGCAACCACTCGTCGTTGCTATGGGCGGCTGTCGTGGAGCAGTCTGGAAGGAGGGTCCTTCTCTTCTAGGACCCTTCGGCCTCCCCGGTTGGGGCGGCCTTCCTTTTCTTGTCTCCCCCGGCTGGGGGAGGAGAACTTTCCTCTTCCTCCTCCTCATCTTCATGGGAGGAGTGCGCCTCGGAGTTATCGGACAATGAGTTTGATATCACCTGACGACGGAGAACCTTTCGGGTCCCCGTGGCCTTCTTCTTGGCCATCTTCTCTGGCACCTCATAAGGTGTCGGAGCTAGCATCTCCGTTAGGAGAGCATCCGTTGGATCTTCGGGCAGGGGGGCTGGACAGTCAATCAGCTCCGCTGTCTCGACCTAGTCCTGGAAAATGGCGTGGGGGTTTAGATCCCGCGCATGTTCAAACTGGGGAAGATGAACATCTTATAAAAGACTTACCGGATTCGCAGGGCGCTTCGCGCTAAGTCCGTGATCCTTGGTAAGGGGAGGAGGTACCTCGGCGCCCTTGAACAACACCCTCCAGACGTCCTTGTGCATCGTGCTGAAGAGCTCTTGCAGCGTCTGGTGCTCGGCCGGGTCGAACACCCACAAATTGAATGCCCGTCGTTGACACGGGAGGATCCGGCGGAAGAGCATGACCTGGACCACGTTGACAAGCTTGATTTTCTTGCTTATCATGTTTATGATGCATTTACGAGTCCGGTCCAGCTCCACCGATGGACTCCGTACAGGCCCTTCTCTTTCCGGGAGGTGAGCGCATGGGGATTCAATTGGAATTGGGGCTGCCACCCAGTTGGTGTCGCGCGGCTCGGTGATGTAGAACCACCCCGATTGCCACCCCTTTATGGTCTCCACATAGGAGCCCTCGAGCCATGTGACGTTGGGCATTTTGCCCACCATGGGGTCTCCGCATTCCGCTTGCTGGCCGCCCACCACCTTCGGTTTGACATTGAAGGTCTTCAGCCACAGGTCGAAGTGCGGCCGGACGCGGAGGAAGGCCTCGCACATGAAGATAACCGCCGAGATGTTGAGGATGAAGTTCGGGGCCAGATCATGGAAGTCCAGCCCGTAATAGAACATGAGGCCGTGGACAAACGGGTGGAGGGGAAATCCCAGTCCGCGGACGAAGTGGGTGAGGAAAACTAACCTCTCATGGGATTCTGGGGTAGGGACAATCTGCCCCGCGTTGGGGAGCCGGTGCGTGATATCCGCGGCCAAGTATCCGACTCCCCGCAGCTTTTTGATGTCCTCCTCCGTGACGGAGGATTTCATCCACTTGCCTCCCGCTCCGGACATGCTTGGAGCGGTTTGAGGAGAAAGACGCAAGCTTGGGTGTTGGAGCTCGAGTGCGCAAGAATGGATGAGGAAGGAGGAAGAAGGCGTGGGTGAAAAAGGTGAGACCCTTATCCCTTTATAAAGGCGGACGAAACTGTACGTCCCCACCTGCCTAGTAAACTCGCTTATTCCCCAAGCACCATAATTGATGGCGTGGTTGGGTTACCCACATCTGTGTTGATGAGAATCCCGTTATAAGGGGACACAATCTCTGCTTCAACAAGACGTGCCAAGGAAACCGCCTCGCAATATGCGTCGAGGCTGGTTGAGAAAAACGGCTCTAATAATGACCAGGCCATGGTGTGATGTCATGTTACCGAATGTGTCAGCAGATTGGATTTGTGGAAATATTATTCTCTCTACGGGGGCATGTGGAAATTGTTTTGCAGAGCCGGACACTATCCTTGTGTTCAAAATCTTGTATGGAGTATTCGGAGGAGGAACCCGCCTTGCAATGCCAAAGATAATCTGCGCGCCGGACTCATCGTCATTGAAGCCTTGGTTCAGGGAGCTACCGAGGGAGTCCTGGATTAGGGGGTCTCCGGACAGCCGGACTATGTCCTTTGGCCGGACTGTTGGACTATGAAGATACAAGATTGAAGACTTCATCTCGTGTCCGGATGGGACTCTCCTTGGCGTGGCAGGCAAGCTTGGCGATACGGATATGTAGATCTCCTCCCTTGTAACCGACTCTGTGTAACCCTATGATAACCCACAAGTATAGGGGGTCGCAACAACTTTCGAGGGTAGAGTATTCAACCCAAATTTATTGATTCGACACAAGGGGAGCCAAATAATTTTCTTGAGTATTAGAAGTTGAGTTGTGAGTTCAACCACACCTGGATAACTTAGTATTTGCAGCAAAGTGTTTAGTAGCAAAAGTGGTATGATAATAAAGGTAACGGTAGCAAAAGTAAAGATAAATGTTTTTGGGTTTTTGTAGTAGTTGTAACGGTAGCAACGGAAAAGTAAATAAGCGAAGAACAATATATGAAAAGCTCGTAGGCAATGGATCAGTGATGGATAATTATGCCGGATGCGATTCCTCATGCAATAGTTATAACATAGGGTGATATAGAACTAGCTCCAATTCATCAATATAATGTAGGCATGTATTCGGTAAATAGTCATACGTGCTTATGGAAAAGAACTTGCATGACATCTTTTGTCCTACCCTCCCGTGGCAGCGGGGTCCTTACGGAAACTAAGGGATATTAAGACCTCCTTTTAATAGAGAACCGGAACAAAGCATTAGCACATAGTGAATACATGAACTCCTCAAACTACGGTCATCACCGAGAAGTATCCAGATTATTGTCACTTCGGGGTTGTCGGATCATAACACATAATAGGTGACTATGGACTTGCAAGATAGGATCAAGAACACACATATATTCATGAAAACATAATAGGTTCAGATCTGAAATCATGGCACTCGGGCCCTAGTGACAAGCATTAAGCATAGCAAAGTCATAGCAACATCAGTCTAAGAACATAGTGGATACTAGGGATCAAATCATAAAAAACTAACTTGATTACATGGTAAATCTCATCCAACCCATCACCGTCCAGCAAGCCTACGATGGAATTACTCAAGCACGGCGGTGAGCTGTGACTCCCCCGATTCAATCGTACACTAATCATGCACGCAAATGTGTACGATCAAGATCAGGGACTCACGGGAAGATATCACAACACAACTCTACAAATAAAATAAGTCATACAAGCATCATAAAACAAGCCAGGGGCCTCGAGGGCTCGAATACAAGTGCTCGATCATAGACGAAGTCGTGGAAGGAACAATATCCGAGTACGGACATAAGTTAAACAAGTTGCCATAAGATGGCTAGCACAACCGGGATACAGATCGAAAGAGGCGCAGCCTCCTGCTCGGGATCCTCCTAAACTACTCCTGGTCGCCGCCAGCGGCTGCACGTAGTAGTAGGCACCTCCGTGTAGTAGTCGCCATCGACGGTGGCGTCACAGCTCCACAGGCTCCAGCCTGGTTGCAGCAATCGAGTATAGATAGGGGAAAAGGGGAAACAATGCAACCGTGAGTACTCATCCAAAGTACTGCAAGCAAGGAACTACACTACATATGCATGGATATATGTGTAAAGGGCCATATCAGGACTGAATCGCAGAATGCCGTAATAAGAGGGGATAGCTAGTCTTATCGAAGACTACGCTTCTGGTCTACTGTCTTGCAACAGGTAGATGAGGGTAGGTTGTAGTCCTCCAATTAACATCACATAGCAATAATCCTACCCGCCATCCCTCCTCATATCCCTGAGAGAGAGCGACCACCGGTTGTATCTGGCACTTGGAAGGGTGTGTTTTATCAAGTATCCGGTTCTAGTTGTCATAAGCTCAAGGTACAACTCCAAGTCGTCCTGTTATCAAAGATCACGACTATTCAATAGATTAACTTCCTGTAGGGGTGCACCATCTTACCCAACACGTTTGATCCCATTTGGCGGACACACTTTCTGGGTCATGCCCGCCGCGGAAGATCAACACGCCGCAGCCCCACCTAGGCACAACAGAGAGGCCAGACGCCGGTCTAAACCTAAGCCAGGGTCCGGACCCATCGCCTCGAGCACACCTGCACGCTATGACGCGCCGAAAGCGTAACTAGCCCCTTAATACAAGAGCAGGCCTACGTTCCAATCCCGCGCGCGCCACTCGGTCGCTGGCGTCACGAAGTGCTTCGGCTGATACCACGACGCCGAGTGCCCATATCTTTCCGACGTAGTTGGTTAGTGCGTATAAGCTCGTAGCCAACTCAGATCAAAAACCAAGATCTCGTTAAGCGTGTTAAGTATCCGCGAACGCCGAACATGGCCAGGCCCACCTCTCTCCTAGGCGGTCTCAACCTGCCCTGTCGCTCCGCCTCAAAGATCCACTCGCGGGTGCTCCACCAGCCGACCCGACTTTAGTCTCCACATGTATCATGTATAAAGTATATAGTATATACCCGTGATCACCTCCCGAATGATCACGGCCCGATAGTATAGCACGGTAGACGGACAAGAATGTAGGGCCACAGATGAAAATGCTAGCATCCTATACTAAGCATATAGGATTGCAGGTAAAGGTAACTGTGATAGTAACAAGGACGGGCTATGCATCAGGATAGGTATAAGCGAAAGCGATAACATGCTACACTACTCTAATGCAAGCAAGATAGAGTAGAATAGGCGATATCTGGTGATCAAGGGGGGCTTGCCTGGTTGCTTCCGGCAAGAGAGAGGGGTCACAACACCGTAGTCGAATCGGGCAGCAAGCGTCGGTCTCGTAGTCTACTGGAGGGAAGAGGGGGAAGAAACAATGAATAACAAGTAAACAGATGCATATCGATGCATGACAAGACAAGTAACGATGCTAGGTGTGCCCTAACGTGGTATGGGTTGGTACCAGTTGAAGGGGGGAAACATCCGGGAAAGTATTCCCGGTGTTTCGTGGTTTTAAAGAGGAGCCGGAGGGAAAGTTGCGAGTTCGATAGGTTAGGGTGTGGCGGACGAGCAATCGCGATCCGGATTCGTCTTGTCGTTCGGTAACTTTCATGTTGAAAATATTTTAATCAGGAGTTCACGGATTAAAAGATATGATTTTCTAAAGATTTTATTAATTTCGGAATTTAATTAATTAATTAATTAATTCGAAAAATGGATTTATGACGCCAAAGATGATGTCAAGGCGGCGTCGGCCAGTCAACGAGTTGACTTGCTCAACCTAACATGTGGGTCCTGCTCGTCATACTCATTAGTTGATTAATGTAGTTAATTAGGTTAATTAGCCATTAGGTTAATTAAACAGGATTAATTATATTAATTATTTACTTAATTAATTAATTAATATTTTAATTATTATTATTATTTTAACGTTCTGGGGTGGGACCCCCATGTCATTGGCATGGGCCGGTCCAGTCAGCATGGCTGACCGGGTCAACAGGTCGGCCGGGCCCCTAGGGCCCACGGGTCAGTGACCCAGGGGGTGGCCCCAGGCCGGCCACGTCGGCGGGCGGCGCCGGAGACAACTCCGGCGACCAAAAAATGCGGCGGAGCGGCTCGGTACCGCCGGAAGCAGCTACGGGCACCAAAACGGGCGCTGCCAGCTCTCGAACGGCCTCTTCGTCGCGTCCGATGGTGGCCGTGGTTGGCTGGGTGGCTGGGTCGACCGGCTGGGACGGCGTCTTGATGGCGGTGGTGTAGAGGGCGCCCGGGCGGCGGTGGCCATAAGGCGGATGAAGGCGAGCAGCCACGGCAGCCTTGAGGGCAGCGTCTTGTGACCACAGCGGGGCTCATGTGTCATGGGCGAGGGAGAGAAAGGGAGGGCCGGGCGGAACGCCCGGCGCCGTGGGGAGAGGCCCGGCCGAGCGGAGGAGGCTCGAGGGGGGCACGGGCGCGCCGGATCCGGGCGACAGAGCAGAGGGGAGGGCTGGGTCGAGGGCGCGGACGGCGGTGACGCCGGGGCGCGTCGACCGCCGGCCGGGAGGGCGACGCGGTGGCGTCCTAGGGGGGAGAGGGGGAGCGAAGGGGGAAGAGCTCACGGGGGGGGGGGCGTAGGGTCTAGGCAGCGCGCTCGGGGGCGGCCGGAGAAGACCGGCGAGGAGGAGGGCGAGGAGGCGTTCGGCGGCGAGGCGAGGTGGTCGGGGACGGATCCGAGGCGACGTGGGGAACGGGAAGGCCGGGCGGCGGGCGAGGCGCGGCCAAGGCGTCTGGGTGGCAGTCGGGAGGAGGGGAGGAGGGCAGGCGGCGTCGGGTGGGGATGGGGCGCCCGTGGGGCCGGCAGGATCGGGGCCGATCCGATCCGGATCGGTGGGGGAGGAGAAGGGGATCGAGGGGGAGTGGGGGTCGGCTAGGGTTTCATCGCCGGGGGTTATGGGAGTGAGGGTGGGCGGATGGGCCACAGGCTGGCATTTGGCCGCTGGCCCGATTGGCGGGGGGTTTCTTTCTCTCTATTTGTTCTGTTTTCTTTTTTTTTCCTTTTCTGTTTTAATTCATTTTAAAATACTCAGACACTTTATAAAAATGTGTGTACTCCACCATAATTAACTTTGTAATATTTGACAACCCCCGAACATTTTAGTTTTAATTTTTTTTTAAAACTTTTATTGCCATCACAATTTTGAATTAAATTTCGAAACCGTTTTGATTTAACCCGCGGTTAACTACAGTGACAGAGGTGACGGGGCACCATCAACGTGAGATTACTGTAGCATGATTATCCGGGCGTTACAAATCTCCTCCACTACAAGAAATCTCGTACCGAGATTTAGGAGGTAGAAGGAAACAGTGCGGGGTATTCATCACGAAGACGATCCTCGCGTTCCCAAGTGGCTTCGTTTTCAGAGTGATTTGACCACTGGACTTTGAGGAACTTGATCGCCTTCTGACGTGTGCGGTGTTCAGCTTGGTCGAGAATGCGGATCGGATGCTCTTTATAGGAGAGGTCCTGTTGCAATTCGAGAACTTCATGGTCCACTGCTCGGATTGGTTCCTTGAAGCAGCGTCGGAGTTGTGACACGTGGAACACATCGTGAACCTGAGAAAGGTTTGACGGAAGCTCCAGTTGATATGCCACTTTTCCACGCCTTTCCAGAATACTGAATGGGCCAATATAGCGAGGAGCTAGCTTGCCCTTGATCCCGAAGCGGTGACCACCCTTCATTGGTGTAACGCGAAGATAGGCCTTTTCGCCAGGTTGATAGACCATGTCTTTATGATGACGGTCATAATTACTCTTTTGACGAGACTGAGCAGTCTTGAGATTCTCGCGAATAATGCGGACTTGTTCTTCGGCATGTTGGATAATATCCGGACCGAAGAGTGGACGTTCCCGCTTCCGACCAGTTCAGAGGGTTCGCACTTTCGTCCATATAACACTTGAAGGGGGCCATCTTCGGACTAGCTTGATAGTTATTATTATAAGAGAACTCAAAGATACGGGAGAGATTCCTCCCATTTCTTGCCGAAGGAAATAACACAAGCTCGAAGCATGTCTTGAGAACTTGGTTGACACGTTCAACTTGCCCTTGTGATTGCGGATGAAACGCGATCGAAAGATAAATGAGTCCCCATAGCTTCTTGAAAACTTGCCCAGAATCTTGAAGTGAATAAGCTGCCACGGTCCGAGCTGATAACCAGTGGAATACCGTGAAGTGAAACAATTCTGGACATATAGAGCGTTGCAAGCTGACTAGCAGTGATCGTTTCTTTGACCGCCAGAAAATGTGCAACTTTAGAAAGCCGGTCAATGACGACAAGAATAGCATCATTACTTTTCTGCGATTTGGGAAATCCAGTGACGAAGTCCATTTCAACATGGTCCCATTTCCATTCAGGAATAGAGATAGGTTGCAGAGTTCCAGCAGGCCGTTGATGTTCTGCTTTGATACGACAGCAAACGTCACATTCAGCAACATAACGAGCAATGTCTCGCTTCATATTAGACCACCAGAATCTCTGACGAATGTCTTGGTACATCTTGGTGCTACCGGGATGAATAGACAAAGGCGTATCATGAGCTTCTTTCATAACCTTTGGAGTCGATTCAGGTTTGCCCTCTTACTCGGTACCACTAGGGAGACCTTTGAAGAATAAGGTGCCGTCGTCATCCACAAAGTGAAGAATGAGGGTTTTCCTTCTGCGAGATAAAGTTTAATCCTCTCGACTTCATCGTCACATTTCTGTATCCATTTGATGGTGTCCACAAGATCTGGTGTCGCAACCAGGGTATTGAGAGAACCCCTGGAAACAACATGGAGGTTCATCTTGCGTAACTCCGGAGGAGGGGGAGCGAGTGCACCCGGAGGAACAATATGGAGGTTCAGCTTCTCGAACTCTTCAACGAAGTGAGGGCTGAACTTTGTGAACCTGGAGGTGGTTGCAAGAAGACTTGCGGCTCAAGGCATCAGCCATTACATTAGCCTTGCAGGCGTATAGGAAATACCCAAATCAAAGTCGAATGGTCTCCATCCATCTCTGGCAGCGGAGGTTCAGGTCTGGCTGAGTAAACAGATACTTCAGACTTTGGTGGTCAGTGAAGATCTCGCAACGATTACCGAGAAGGTAATGTTGCCACTGCTTCAGTGCATGAATGACAGCAGCAAGCTCGAGGTAGTGAACTGGGTAGTTCTCTTCGTGAGGGCGTAATTGTCGAGAGGCATAAGCAACCACTTTGTGCTCTTGCATTAGGACACCGCCTAATCCTTGACGGGAAGCGTCGCAGTAAATGACGAAGTCCTTCTTAGTATCAGGAGGAGCTAGCACTGGGGCAGAATTCAACTTGTCTTTGAGTGTCTGGAAACTTTCCTGACATTTATCTATCCATTGGAACTTGACGCCCTTATGCAGCAGGTTAGTCAGAGGCCTGGCAATCTTGGAGAAGTTCTCGACGAATCGACGGCAATAGCTGGCGAGACCGAGAAAACTTCTGACTTGCTTAACGTTCTTCGGAGGAGTCCAATCGAGAATAGCCTGAACTCGTTCAGGGTTGACGGCAATACCATCCTTAGAGATGACATGCCCGAGATAGGTTACTTTGGGAAGCCAGAATTCACATTTGGAGAACTTGGCATATAGCTGATGTTCTCGTAGTTTTCCAAAGACAAGACGAAGATGTTCAAGATGTTCTTCTTCATTCTTGGAAAATATCAGGATATCATCCAGATAAACCACGGCTTAACTTGTCGAGGTAATCCATGAATATATAGTTCATCAGGCGAGAGAAGGTGGCTGGAGCATTGGTTAAGCCGAAAGACATGACGGTGTACTCGTATGAACCATAACGAGTCACGAATGCGGTCTTTGGGATATCCTCTTCGCGAACACGGATCTGGTGGTAACCCAACCTCAAGTCGAGTTTAGAGAACACTGATGAACCAGCCAGTTGATCATACAGATCATTGATCCGAGGAAGAGGATACTTATTTTGAATGGTAGCTTGATTTATAGGACGGTAGTCTTGGACCAATCGGTTTGTCCCATCCTTCTTCTTGACAAAGAGAGAAGGTGCTCCCCAAGGAGAGCAACTTGGGCGAATGAAACCACTGCGAAGGGACTTGTCGATTTCCTCCTTGAGCTCAAGGAGTTCATGCGACGGCATCTTGTAGGGTCGCCAGCTATAGGAGTGGTGCACGGTTTCAAGTCGATGACTAATTCGACAGCTCTAGGTGGGGAATCCTAGAAGTTCTTCAGGAAAGACGTCCCGGAAATTGCGAGCAGCAGTGAATGTTTTCAATGTCCTCGAGGGTGCGGCGTTCAATGCATTCAATGCATAGAGCCTTGCCTCGGCATCTGAACCGCATTTGAGCATTGTAGCTTATTATTTCATCGAAGGGTGTAGCAGATGGACGGTCTTAGTGGCGCAAATGATTGAAGCGATATGCGCTTTCAACCAATCCATCCCCAAAATGAGGTCGATGTTAGGCGTCTTGAGGATAATGGGTGAGGCATAGAATTCCAGCCCTTCGATTTCCACGGGGACGTCGACGCCAACCATGGTGGTTTGACATTGTCCCAAGGGGGTTTTTACCACTACCGAAGAGTTCATCTCCTCACACTTAACGCCGTGCTTGTATGCAAAATCTTCTGACATGAATGAATGCGATGCTCCTGAATCGAATAAAACAGATGCAGGTACTGAATTTACGAGAAGTGTACCCATCACAAAGAGCAGCTGGTCTTGAGCTTCGTTCAGATCAACGTGGTTGGCATGAACCCGACCATAAGGCTTGGTATTGTTGTTGCGGGACTGGTTGCTTCCACGGCCAGCTGCGGGAAGTGCCAGTTGATTCTGACTCTGATTGCAATCCCTAGCACGGTGACCTGGTTGACCACACCTGTAGCACAGACCATTATTGGGAGCGGGAAAAGGAGCTTGGGGTGGTGGAGCTGGAAGCTTTGGCTGCCTAGTTGGAGTAGGCAGACGAGGTGCAGCATAGCTCTGCCTTGGGGCAGGTGCATTAATTTGGTACATGCTTGTTGGGAATCCATATGTTGCGCCTGCGAGGACGGGCCCAAGATGAGCACATGTCACGGTTGCGCTGTTAGAGCTCTGGTATTCCTGCAGACCAGTTTCGACATTGATAGCCTTGTTCACCAAGGTGGCAAAATCAGCAAAGTCGTGCACTAGAAGTGCGAGCTTGATGTCAGCTTGAAGGCCGTCACGGAACTTCTCTTGTCTGCGTGCATCAGTCGCAATATCCTCTTCAGCAAATCGAGACAAGTCCAGGAACTCTCGCTGATAAGCTTCAACAGTCTTGTTGCCTTGGGTGAGGTTGCGGAACTCACGCTTCTTCCGGTCCATGACTCCTTGAGGGATGAAGCGGGCACGGAAAGCAGCTTGGAAGTCTGGCCAGGTGATGAGTGTTCCAACTGGCAGAGTACGCCTGTGGCTGTCCCACCATTGAGCTGCGGGTCCCTTCAGGAAGAAGGAAGCAAAAGTGACATAGCTGGCAGGGGCTACATCAGCAGACTCCATCTCATAGGTGATGTCACGGAGCCAGTCATCAGCATCCAGCGGCTGGGTTGAGCTGCGGTACACACTTGGGTTGAGGCGTATGAAATCCTGCAGAGTTGTTGTGTTTGGCTGCTGGTTCAGATTGGGGCGAGGAACCGAGCCATCATGTTCTCCATGAATTGGCGATTCATCTCAAGCTGCTGGATCATACCAGCCATGTACTCAAAGCGGTGGTGGGAAGTTGCCACCACGACCACGACCAGCTGGTCTAACCATCCCGCTAATATATAACAGGGTAGTTCAGCATTTGAGAAATTATGCAAAGGACAAGAATCATTCATGATGAAACATGCATAATGAAAGCAAGACGATAGAAACCACATAGTAGTCGGCATATCTTAAAAAGGGATCATGCATAGAGTTCGGTATACAGAGTTCAAGACATAGACTAAGACATCATAGGCGTGCACAGGCTCGCTGGGCGAATGCATCTAACACTAACAAGCAGGCCTACATAGGTCCCCACGCGGCATCATGGAGGTAGGCTGTAGCCTGAAAGCTGGTAGTGTGGCAGCGGATAGTCCTCCACGTCAGTGACCTGGGGGCCGCGGATACTCTGGTGCAGAACCCGACGACCAAGTGGCAGGAGAGGACCAAGTGCGGGAGAGTAGCCTCCCACCTCTGGCCAACCGACACCCTGGGGCATCACGGTCCTGGTTGGGTAGATCGCAGAACGCGGCAGCTCTCTGGATCAGACAAAGGGGTGCAATAGCGTCAGAGCACGGTAAAGGTGCTGACGGGTGATGTACAACTCGTGGCGAAGAGCTTGGTTAGCTCGATCCAGCCCATCGACAGATGCAGAACAAAGTTCGATGGTAGAAGGGCTCTCTGGTGACAAAGTGGAGTAGGCAGCGGTGTAGTAACCCTCCTCACCAACATCGACGCGATAGCAATGTGCTGAAGGGGAGGTGTCCAACTCCCGATACTCTCCACGAAGACGTGTCGAGCAGCATAAGCAAGATCGTGGACTGCCATATCGATAGTCACCCCAACACCATGTGCGGTGTAAAGACAAGAGAGTGGAGTCATACTCCCGAGAGTAGAGGTGGACGATGGCTCGCATCGCTCTGGTTAAAGTCCCGGTACTCCTCAAAGACGGTGTACTCGGGGTGCCAGCGATAACCCAGATAGGTCATCATCTCTACTAGCACCGCGGTGATCCCGAGGCACCAATGGCCGTCGTGTGGCGCCACGACCTGCCTCGTGGGTTCCATCTCGAAAACAAAGATGTTTCAAAGGAGTCAAATGACAAAGGTGGAAATTGATCAAAATACAATTCCAAGGAATAACTATGGCTTTATCCAACTTTGGGGTGAATGTGGTCACGGGATCCTAGTGTTAGTTAGTAAAATCGTTTAACCCGAGTAGAAGAGAGTTCAGAGTCCCAGAATAAAGGTCGAGGAGTAAAAGATCCTAATACCACCCAATGGCGACGTGGGCCCGTAAGGCACACAGCCATGTTAGTAAAAGTTTTGCAATGACTAGACTCGACTTCGGCCAAGGAGTGTGGAAGGGGGATTCCTACAGGTAGTCGGCTCTGATACCAACTTGTGACTCCCCCGATTCAATCATACACTAATCATGCACGCAAATGTGTACGATCAAGATCAGGGACTCACGGGAAGATATCACAACACAACTCTACAAATAAAATAAGTCATACAAGCATCATAAAACAAGCCAGGGGCCTCGAGGGCTCGAATACAAGTGCTCGATCATAGACGAGTCGTGGAAGCAACAATATCTCGAGTACAGGACATAAGTTAAACAAGTTGCCATAAGATGGCTAGCACAAACCGGGATCTGAGATCGAAGAGGCGCAGGCCTCCTGCCTGGGATCCTCCTAAACTACTCACAGTGGTCGCCGGCGGCTGCACGTAGTAGTAGGCACCTCCGGTGTAGTAGTCGCCATCGACGGTGGCGTCTCGGCTCCTGGGCTCCATCGTGCGTTGCAACAATCGAGTATAGATAGGGGAAAAGGGGGAAACAATGCAACCGTGAGTACTCATCCAAAGTACTCGCAAGCAAGGAACTACACTACATATGCATGGATATATGTGTAAAGGGCCATATCAGTGGACTGAACTGCAGAATGCCAGAATAAGAGGGGGATAGCTAGTCTTATCGAAGACTACGCTCGTCACCTGTCTTGCAACAGTAGAAGAGGGTAGGTTGAAGTCCTCCAAGTAACATCACATAGCAATAATCCTACCCGTGATCCCTCCTCATATCCCCGAGAGAGAGCGACCACCGGTTGTATCCGCACTTGGAAGGTGTGTTTTATCAAGTATCTGGTTCTAGTTGTCATAAGCTCAAGGTACAACTCCAAGTCGCCCTGTTATCAAAGATCACGACTATTCGAATAGATTAACTTCCTGCAGGTGCACCATCTTACCCAACACGCTTTGATCCCATTTGGCCGGACACACTTTCTCGGTCATGCCCGCCGCGGAAGATCAACACGTCGCAACCCCACCTAGGCACAATAACAGAGAGGCCAAAGACGCCGGTTCAAACCTAAGCGCGCAGGGGTCTGGGCCCATCGCCCTGAGCACACCTGCACGTTGCGTACGCGGCCGAAAGCAGAACTAGCCCCCTTAATACAAGAGCAGGCCTACGTTCCAATCCGGCGCGCGCCACTCGGTCGCTGGCGTCACGAAGTGCTTCGGCTGATACCACGACGCCGAGTGCCCATATCTTTCCCACGTAGTTGGTTAGTGCGTATAAGCTCGTAGCCAACTCAGATCAAATACCAAGATCTCGTTAAGCGTGTTAAGTATCCGCGAACGCCGAACAGGGCCAGGCCCACCTCTCTCCTAGGCGGTCTCAACCTGACCTGTCGCTCCGCCTCAAAAATCCACTCGCGGGTGCTCCACCAGCCGACCCGACTTTAGTCTCCACATGTATCATGTATAAAGTATATAGTATATACCCGTGATCACCTCCCGAGTGATCACGGCCCAATAGTATAGCACGGCAGACGGACAAGAATGTAGGGCCACAGATGAAAATACTAGCATCCTATACTAAGCATATAGGATTGCAGGTAAAGGTAACAATAGTAGTAACAAGGACAGGTTATGCATCAGGATAGGTATACCTGAAAGCAGTCATGCTACACTACTCTAATGCAAGCAGTATAGAGTAGAATAGGCGATATCTGGTGATCAAGGGGGGGGGGGGGCTTGCCTGGTTGCTCTGGCAAGAGAGAGGGTCGTCAACACCGTAGTCGAACTAGGCAGCAGCAGCGTCGGTCTCGTAGTCTACCGGAGGGAAGAGGGGGAAGAAACAATGAATAACAAGTAAACAGATGCATATCGATGCATGACAAGACAAGTAACGATGCAAGGTGTGCCCTAACGTGGTATGGGTTGGTACCAGTTAAAGGGGGGAAACATCCGGGAAAGTATTCCCGGCGTTTCGTGTTTTCGGGCAGAGGAGCCGAAGGGGGAAAGTTGCGAGTTCGATAGGTTAGGGGGGTGTGGCAGACGAACGGACTGCGATTCCGGATTCGTCTCGTCGTTCTGAGTAACTTTCATGTTGAAAATATTTTAATCCGAGTTACGGATTAAAAGATATGATTTTCTAAAGATTTTATTAATTTACGGAATTTAATTAATTAATTAATTAATTCGAAAAATGGATTTATGACGTCAAGATGATGTCATCTTGTGTGATCAACGAGTTGACTTGGTCAACCTAACATGTGGGTCCCGTTCGTCATACTCTGTTAGTTGATTAACAGTAGTTAATTAGGTTAATTAGCCATTAGGTTAATTAAACAGGATTAATTAAATTAATTATTTACTTAATTAATTAATTAATATTTTAATTATTATTTATTTATTTATTTAACGTTCTGGGGTGGGACCCCCATGTCATTGGCATGGGCCGGTCCAGTCAGCATGGCTGACCGGGTCAACAGGTCTGCCGGGCCCTTAGGGCCCACGGGTCGATGACCTGTGGTGGCCCAGCCACGTCGTGGCGGCAGGAGACAACTCGGGCGACCAAAAATGCAGCGGAGCGGCTCGGTACTTCGCCGGAAACGGCTACGGGGCACCAAAACGGGCGCGGCCAGGCTCTCTGGAACGGCCTTTTCGTGTCGCGTCCGAAGGTGGCCGTGGTTGGCGCGGCGGTGGCGGGCGACTGACGGCGACGGCGGTGGCGGTGGTGTAGGGAGCGCTGGGCGGTGGCCATGGGCGATCGAGCGGGCGAGCCACGACAGTGGGGCCGAGCGGCGCCGCACGGGAACTCATGTCGCGGGCGAGGAGAGAAAGGGAGGACCGGGCGGAACGGCCCAGCGGGGGGGGTGAAAGTGCGTTATATCGACTAGAGGGGGTGAATAGGCGATTTTTATGAATTCTTCAACGAGGAATTTGCCGTGAGGAAATTCCTTAGCGAAGAACTAGTTGCTGATGGAATAAGTACTCAGAAGTAAGCATAACAGATTACAAGCATAGTCATCATGATGAAATGAAGACAATCACAGAGTACAGAAAGCGTAATCACAGGATAACACCGGATGAAGACAAATAGACTGAAGAAATTGAACTGAGGAAATTGAGAAAGTCTTCAGTCAAAGTCTTCAAACACAGATATGAAAAAATACTCAACACAGTAATGAGGAAATGAAAGGGTTGCGGAATTAGAACCAGTTAGGTTGGTGAAGACAATGATTTGGTAGACCAGTTCCAACTGCTGTCTCAGTTGTACGTCTGGTTGGAGCGGCTGAGTATTTAAACTCGAGGACACGGTCCGGACACCCGATCCACCGAGCACACAGCTCAGGACACCAAGTCCTCACCGTATTCTCCTTGAACTAAGGTCACACAGACCTCGTCCAATCACTCGTGGTAAAAGTCTTCAGGTGACTTCCAAACCTTCACATACTTGGTCACCCGGCAATCCACAATTCCTCTTGGATGCTCTAGACCTTGACGCCTAACCGTTTGGAAGAAGCACAGTCTTCAAAGGTAACAAGCGTCGGATCCACGCAGGATCAATTTCTTGATGATGCTCAATCACTTTGGGTTTGTTGGGGTTTGGTTTTTGGGTTTTTCCTCACTTTTGGGTTTTCCTCACTTGATGATTTTCTCTCAAAGTCCTCGGAGGATGGGTTGCTCTCCGGATGACAAGTGTCAAGTTCTCTCGGAGCAGCCAACCAGCTAGTGGTTGTAGGGGCGGCTATTTATAGCCTAGGGAGCAGCCTGACATGATAAGACATAAATGCCCTTCAATGATATGACCGTTAGGCGGATAAGATATTTTGGGACAGGTGGCCAAGAAGCAAAGAACGGTCGGAAATTTGACTCTCAAATTCCTCAGGGCTATCATGTTCCTCACTGTGTAGGCAATTCGCACTGGCGAATTCCTAACTCCTCAGTTAGAACAAATTCCTCAGCGACCAGAAGAGCTTCGTCTCTGTCACTGAAGAAATTGACTGAACTGTATGAGATTTCCAAAAGCTTCACTCGAAGGGATTTGTAGGTGTAGGATTTTGAGTTGAGCATCAAATGGAAATTTTTCCTTAGTATTTCCTCAACCCCTTTAACAAAGACGGTGTTTCCTATGGTGAAGAAAGAGAAAATGAAACTACGAAAACAAAAGTCTTCATGCTTCATGTTCCTCAAATGAATACCAAGTCTTCAAGGTCACACCAATTTCTTCACTTTCAAAGTCTTCAGAAAGTCTTCAGAATATCAAAGTCTTCAGATGAAGAACTTCATTTTTAGGGGTCGACTTTCTCTGTAAATATTAAGCTCCTCATAGACTTATATACCTGTGTACACTCACACACGCATTAGTTACTTAACCTATAAGTCTTCAATACACCAAAATCACAAAGGGGCACTAGATGCACTTACAATCTCCCCCTTTTTGGTGATTGATGACAATATGGGTTAAGTTTTCAACGGGGAAAAACATATGACTTGAAAAAAATGATAATGAGGAATTTGATTGCAAGATATAGTAGAACTCCCCCTGAAGATGTGCAGAGTGAGGAATTTGCTTTTGAGGCAATGCACATTTGAAGAATTGAATCATGGAGATCTCCCCCTATATCTTGTAATTCATACACGCATTTGACATATAATATGAAGAATTTGAAATGCATGATGAAATATGGTGCTTGATGAAATTCAGCATGAGGAATTATAGCACATAAAGTATCAGAGCACAAGTAGATTTGCTATGAAGCATAGTGCGAAATCATAATGCATCAAAAGTATCAAAGCACCATAGGGTTTAAGATTACAACTCAATCCAATAAAAGGTTTCAAAAGAACGAGAGTTGTAACTTAATAAAGTACTGTATATAGACAAAAACTAGACCCGCTTGAAGACTAACTCAAATTTCTCCCCCTTTGGCATCGAATGACCAAAAGGATCGGCGAGGACTAACGCTCTTGAAGAATTTCAAGTTGAAGACGGAGCCTTGACATTGTCGGGGTTGTTTGTTGAAGTAGGACCAGCACGTGTCTTCCAAATCTTCATTTTCATCGATGTCGCGAGATGAAGAATAGGAGCTGGCCACCAAGGAAGGAACTTTGACTTTCTTGAATTTCTTGGAGGAGGTGCAGACCAGTCAAATTCTTCCTTGAGACCCATTGAAGTTAGTTCTTCTCCACTATAGACATGTGAAAGAACAGCCCAGGTGCGCTTGAAGGTTTCATGAAGGTAGTAGTGGTTTTTCTTCACTGCATTGTGTGTTGAGGTCATGTTGTAAAGAAGAGTACAAAACTGACGTTTGACCCACTTATGATTGCGATCAACCTTCTGATGAAGACTGAGGAGTAATTCACGATCAGTCATCACCCTGGGTGCAATTCCTTGAGGATTTTGCTTGACTGAGGTATTTGCGGCTGAGTCATGTGTGGCAGAGTCATCATTGGTGGAGTAGGATGCTGCTTTGCGAAACTGTCCATCCAATGGACGAATGCCTTCATCGATCACAACAATAGCCTTGCCCTTTTCATCGGTGAGGTAATTGTCCGTTTGAGGACTTCAATCGAGGCGAGTAGCTGCAGTGGTTCAAAGTATCAGCTTTGTAATTGAGTGAAGACCTTGACCTGACGAATCTCATAATCCAAGGCGCATAACGCTTCAGCTCAAATGGTGACATAGCAATGTTAGCCAGAGTCCTCTTGAAGAAATCATGGAAATTGACGGGAACGCCATGGATGATATTGAAAAGCATATTCTTCATGATGCCAACGACTTCTTCATCGTTCGAGTCGTGGCCTTTGATAGGACTCATAGTCTTCGTCAGAATCCGATAGACTGTCCGAGGCACATATAATAATTCCTTGACGAGGAATTTGGTTCTTGGGGCCTGCCTTGGCTTCAAAGGCTTCATCAGCACTTGCATATAGTGATTTGAAAGTTATTTTTCTTCATAGATACGACGTGCACCATCAAGCGGAGGACTGAGTGGTAGGGCACGAAGCAATTCAATTGCAGGTGCCTTGTAGTGAGTATTTTCGGTCATCCAATCTAAGACCCATGAATTTACGTCTTCACCGTCTCCGGTGATATGCAGGGTTGCATAGAACTGAAGAATTAGCTCTTCATTCCAATCACAAATATCAGTGCAGAAGTTTAGAAGTCCTGCGTCGTGAAGAACACCGAGGATCGGCTCAAAGCACAGCGGCGACTCCATATCCACATGAGGAATATGAGCATGATCGAAGATTTTATCCTTGTTGAAGAGCAATCGAGGAATAGAAGTTGGCTTGGCTGGCAGTCGAGCGCCTCTTCCTAATGCGAGCAGAATCATAAGGATTATATTGATGAAGAACACGTGCTCGGCAAAGAAATCTTCAGCCTTGAACTTTTGCTTGGTTGAGAACGGATTCTTTTGCTTGGGCGAGAGGGTGTCGATGAGTTGCATCACCACCTCGGGAATCACAAGTTCAGTTTCTTGACTGAGGAATTTCTTGCTCCTCAACTTGTGCGCCCGAGGATTAGCGGCAGCAGCAGTTTCATCGGCACTAGTGGCTGGAATTTCTTCATGCACGAGAACGGTGGGTTGATTTTCTTGAGTCTATTTGGACAGTTTGTGCGGGGAGTGAGGAACTTGTTGGAGCGGGGTGAAGAGAGGAGTATTGGGATGCTGACTTTCCCAAAAGTCATCATTTATCACTGGAGTGGTGCATCCAATATCCACTTCTTCATTTTCAGTTTCCTCAGCACCAGGTTGAGGAATTTCATGGTCTGATGAGGAAATAACTGGGGTTGAAGGGATTGCTTCCACTTCAATTTCTTCATCAATTTTCTCTGACGAAGCAGCAGATTGATGTTCTTCATCAGATCCGGTTGGGATCTCATAGTCTTCTCCAAAAGGAACAACTTCCTTTGATGGTATGGATTAAATTGGAACAGCATCAATTGGGTTTTCAAATGATCTGGTCATTGGACTCATTTTCTTTCGCAGTCAAGAATCGACGCAATGATGCTTTCCTTTTCTTCACTGAGCTCGTTCTGCAGCCTTTGTTTTCTTCACATCAGAAGCAGATGGAAGAATTGGAGTTGGAGTTGGCGCAGGAGGAGCTGAGGAATTTGGTGCAGTTTCTTCAGAAGGAACTGATGCAGTTTCCCTGTCTTGAGCAATTTCTTCAGGCGCACCACTAGTGGGTGCCCTGGCAATTTCTTCAGCGGCTGGGATGGGATCATCAGCCACGGAATCAACGCTTTTCATCAGCAGGCTGAACTTCATCGGTGCTGGCATTTTCTTCAAGAGGGCTGAAATTTGAGGCTCCGGCTGAGGAATTTCATGTTGCATTGGGACAGCAACATCTGTGAGTTTCTTCGTCAGGTTGATGAATCTGACCTTGGCTCCTTGCCAATCAGCATTGTATGAATCGAAGTTTTTGCTGAGGTTTTGAATTTCAGTCTGGACCTGGAGAAGCTCCTCGGTGTCATCTTGACAACGTTTTTCTTGACAACTTCTCCTTCTGTATTGAGCCCTTTTGATTTCCCTCGCCTTTTCATACTTCCATTTTCTTCAGCTATGAAGTGAGTCAACATATGACTTTGTCCAGTGTCAAATGAAGGTCGAGCAGAGGGTATTGGGATCATTGTGCCAGAGATCAATAAAGTCGAGGACTATCTTTGGATCCAATAGCAGTGGCACAGATGTACCTTTGGCTCTAGCGGCTCTTACTTGACGGTCTCTGATGATTTCCGCGAGTTCTTCATCAGATGCCTCATCATCAGATGGCACATGGAATGCAACCATTTTCTTCGTTGGGCTAGGCCGAGGACCTCGTCCATTGTTGCTTTGGTCTTCAAATTTGAGCCGGGCCAGATGAAGAAATGGGAGCTGCTGAGGAACTTGCAGAGATGCCTGAGGCAATTGAAAAGCCAGCAGTCCTTTGACATGTATCCAGGTGCACAGGAACTGAAGGTTTTGACGGAGCTGTTGAGGACTTTGATGGAACAGCAGCAGTGTGAGGAATTTGCTTGGAAGGTGCTGCTGAGGAACTTGGCCGTGAGGGTTGCAGATGATGAAGCACTTGGCTTATTAGCAGGCTTCTTTTGCATTGATTTCCTCGGTTTGACCGAGACCTCGTGGCAAAGAGTAGCAGCAGAATCCTCATTGAATTTCTTCACTGCCTCCTTTGCTTGCTTTGCCAATTTTGCTTGGCGTTTAGCCCATTCCTCGTGAAAGTCCTCACCGTTTGATGCTAGTGGGATCAGCTATTTGGCAGGTGCCAAAGGAGCTCTTGGGCATGGAGGATTTAGAGCGAATTTCTTCATGTACTTAGGAGTTACATATCTGTATTCCTTCCATTCCCGTGCCCATCTCCGTTCAATCTTCTGAATACGCACCTAGCGTTGATTTTTGCTTTCCTCATCCGGTGTGCAGTAGTCAGCATATATTTCCTCAGGGATTTCAAACGCTGTCATAACCTCAGGTTTCTTTCCTCCCTTCTGTGGCTTCTTACCATCTGCCATTTTCTTCAGTTGAGGAAATTGAACAATTGAGTTCTCACGAAGAAGTGTGCAGTTTTTCTTCGAGGAACGCTGCAAATGAGTTAAGTTGATGAGAACCTAGTGATTCAGCGGCGGACATTTGTACTGTGAACATAGTATAGGTGCGAGGAATTTGGAGAGGTCATACGCGTTCTCGTAAGGTTTTTCAAAAGAACAAGTTTTAAGGATTTTGACCAGATGAACCTTGAAGAATTTCAATAAGCGTTCTTTGTCTTAGGTTCGAGTTGTATAGATCGAAGATCCACACAATTGAGGAATCTTGAAGAAAATCATAGCTTAGAGAAACGAGTCAAGAGATTTGAGGTGTTTATATGTGTGAAGATTTGAAGAATAAACACCTTTGAAGAATTTGAAGAAAATTTGAGAATCAAGGCGAGTAATAAAAGTAACTTTAATTTACCCGAGGTGAAGAACACGACGAACTGAGAAGAACAGTAGGGAAGTTCATCCGTTCAGATCTTCCACGCCCTAACTTGGCAGAGGAAATCAGCTACGGCGACGGCGGAGTGAAGATTTCCACGGTCGGCGCGAGTACGTCGGCGAAGAGGTCAAGGCAGTGAAGCTTTTCCTCACCGGCGACGATGGAGTAGCGGTGGCGCTAGGGTTTTGAGGAGCTCGAGCGGGAGAGAGAGGTCGAGCGGAGTAAAAGAGTGAGGAAGGGAGAGAGAGAGGGGTATTTATAGACACGGTGAAAAACGGATCGTCCGAAGATTTAGGACGAACATGCCCCTGACCGCTTCCCTTCTCACGACATGTGTCACCCACGTACTGTGTAGTGGAGATCGTGTACGATCGTGGGTGAATAAAGTAATGCATCATGGGATGCGGAACAGTTTGTGCGGCAAAACCGAAGGTTTGGATAAGATTAGTTTTAAAGTGTCGTTCGCAATTTCTTCAGCTGTCAAGGACACAGTGAAGATTTTGAACGAGTTTCAAAGTAGAACGCACATGAAGAATTTGTGAATGGATTGGGTTGAGTATAGCATAGAGGGGGAAGAGTCCGATCACATTCACTTAGCAGAAAAAAAACGACTTGACGAAATAGCCATAAGTGAATGCTGTAGAGGACATAAATCCATATATATATATATATATAGTCAATGAAGAAAGACGACGGAAACAGTGAAGATTTTGCAAAGTTGAAGAATTTAAAAAAAAACTAAAGAATTTCAAAACTGAGGAAAAACTCAAATTGAAGATTTTCAACTTTGGTGGTGGCGTGACCCACCGTATAAGAATGATGATTTCAGACACCGCGTGCAATTGTCGTAGGGGTTACGAGAATCAATTTCTTCATTAATTTCTTCACACTTAGAGTGTTATTCTTCATTGATTGAAGAAAACGTTTCTTCATGTGTTGCACATCTAAGTCATCAATTTTGCATAAGTGTTAGGATGTGTGTCCTTTTCAAAGAACATTCGAAGATTCTAAGATATTTAGCTCACACCGCAACTTGCTAAATTTCTTCTCATCCAAGGGCTTAGTGAAGATATCAGCTAGTTGTTCTTCAGTCTTCACGTGCTCGATGGAGATGTCGCCCTTCAACACATGATCACGAAGAAAATGATGGCCAATTTGAATGTGCTTTGTCTTCGAGTGCTGAACTGGGTTGTGAGCAATCTTGATGGCACTCTCATTGTCACAATAGAGAGGCACATTCTTCACGTTGATGCCGTAGTCCTTGAGGGTTTGCTTCATCCATAGTAATTGAGCACAACACGAGCCAGCAGCAATGTATTCAACCTGCGTGGACGGTGATACGCAGTTCGCTTTCTTCGAGGACCAATGGACCAAAGATCGTCCGAGGAAATGACAAGTACCAGATGTTGACTTGCGGTCCACACGATCACCAGCATAGTCGAGTCAAAATATCCAATGAGATCAAAAGTAGAGCCCTTGGGGTACCATAATCCTAGTGTTGGTGTGTGAGCTAGATATCGAAGAATATGCTTCACAGCCTTATGGTGTGATTCCTTCATAGTAGCTTGAAATCGAGCACACATGCAAACACTAAGCATTATATCTGGCCTAGATGCACATAAGTACAATAAAGAACCAATCATGGAGCGGTATACCTTGTGATCAAAGTCAATACCATTTTCATCAGTGCATAGATGGCCATTTGTGGGCATAGGAATTTTGACACCATTGCGTCTTGCATGCGAATTTCTTGAACATCTTTGAGGTATTTCTCTGAGATATGAATATGTCATTGTGTTGTTGATTTAATTTGAAGACCTAAGAAGAATTTCAACTCTCCCATCATAGACATTTGATATTCTTCACTCATCATGTAGGAAAATTCATCACTATAAGCGTTGGTCAAGACAGCCAAAGATAATATCATCAACATATATTTGGCACACAAAAGTTCACCATCATACGATTTAGTAAAGAGAGTAGGATCGAGTGAACCAGGTGTGAAGCCATTCTTCACGAAGAATTCCTTCAATGTATCATACCACACCCGAGGGGCTTGCTTGAGGCCATAGAGGGCCTTATTGAGTCTGTAGACTTTGTCAGGATTTTTTGGATCTTCAAAACCTGGGGGTTGAGCAACATATACTTCTTCCTCAAGCTTACCATTGAGGAATGCACTTTTCACATCCATTTGATATAAAGTGATATTGTGATGGTCAGCATAGGCGAGTAATATGCGAATAGACTCAAGTCTAGCGACAGGTGCAAAAGTTTCATCGAAGTCAATTCCTTCAACCTGTGTGTAGCCTTGAGCTACTAGTCGTGCCTTATTCCTCACCACAAGACCATTTTCATCTTGCTTGTTGCGATAGATCCACTTTGTGCCAATGATATTATGCTTGCGAGGATCTGGACGTTTGACCGGTTCGAGACATTGTTGAGCTCGAATCGATGTAATTCTTCTTGCATAGCCTGAATCCACTCCGGCTCGTAAATGCTTCTTCTACCTTAGTGGGCTCTGTGATAGAGACAAAAGCATAGTGCCCACAAAAGTTAGACAAATGTGAAGCTTTTGAGCGTGTGAGAGGACCTGGCGCTTCAATGTCATCGATGATCTTGTCAACTTGCCTTCTTTTGCAACGCGAGGATGAGCTGGTTGTCGTCGAGGAATTTGATCATTTTCCTCAGCACCATTTTCTTCATCATTATCTTCAGGTGCATCAGCTTGACGTTCTTCACGTCTGGGAATGAATTCTTCAAAGTATCTTGATGGGAATGACATCCTCAGTTGCCTTGAACCTGATAGAATCCTCAGGTGCTGGTTCGTCTAACACGGAAGGTAGGTGCTCTCTTTGCGAGCCATTAGTTTCATCGAACCGCACATCTACAGTGTCAACAATCTTGTGTAGAGTGATGTTCAAGACTCGGTAGGTGTGAGAGTCCTTTCCGTAACCAAGCAAAAAACCATCATGTGCTTTCGGTGCAAATTTAGAGTGGTGGTGAGGATCTCTAATCCAGCATTTAGCAAGAAGACTTTGAAATAACTTACATTGGGTTTCTTATGCGTGAGGAGTTCATAGGCAGTCTTTTGAAGAATTTGTGAAGAAATACTCTGTTGATGATGTGGCGCAGCGGTGTCAATTGCTTCAATCCGAAGCGACTAGGCGTTTTGTATTCATCAAGCATAGTGCGAGCCATCTCAACAAGAGTTCTGTTCTTGCGCTCCACGACGCCATTTTCACGAGGAGTATAGGGAGCGAGATAACTCATGAGTAATACCAAGTTCATCAAGATAATCATCAAGACCGGAATTCTTGAACTCAGTTCCATTGTCACTCTGATGTGCTTGATCTTCACACCAAAGTTGGTTGAAGCCCTCGAGGAAAACCGTTTGAAGATTTCCTGCACTTGATTTTTGTAAGTAACAATGTGTACCCATGTGTAACGAGAGTAATCATCAACAATAACAAAGCCATATAGTGATGCTTCATTAACGACAACTGAATAATGATTGGGACCAAAGAGGTCCATGTGAAGCAATTGAAGGACGAGTAGTGGTCATGATAGTCTTATTTGGATGCTTGGCCTTGGTCATTTTTCCAGCTTCACAGTTCGCATAGGTGATCCTTGAGGAATTTGACATTCTCAATGCCAATGACATGCTTCTTCTTCGCAAGCGTGTGCAAATTCCTCATGCTTGCGTGACCAAGTCGTCGATGCCATAGCCAGCCTTCTGAAGCTTTTGCAAGTAGACACATGGCTGGTTGTGATCCCGTGGAAAAATCAACAATATACAAGTCTCCTCTCCTAAAGCCTTGGAAGACTTTGGAATTGTCAGCTTCCATAATCACAACACACCTATACTTGCCAAAGATAACAACCATATCAACATCACAAAGCATTGAGACTGACATGAGGTTATATCCTAAAGACTCAACAAGCATGACTTTGTCCATGTGCATGTCCTTAGAGATAGCAACCTTACCAAGTCCCAATACGACTTTTGCCTTTGTCAAAGAAAGATGATATGCTTCAGATGTGACGGTGATAAGGTAGCATCCATCAATAGATTCTTGTCACCAGTCATGTGATTTGTACATCCACTATCGAGAACCCACTCAGTGGCTTTGGGTTGATCATCCTGCAGATGAATTAGTACAACTTACGATCTCATATACTTCGTCAGTGAAGAATATGATATCAAGTTTATCAGATGAATTTCATCAGTCAGTATTCAGACAAGCAGTATGAGGACGTGTGAAATGAAAGTTCATTTCATCATGGTTAGCCTGCGTCCTTTCAGGCAATTTTGTCAGGCCCCCAGCAAATTCTTCAGACGTTAAGGCACGTTTGGAGACCTGACCCTGCAGAAGAGATTAGTTCTTTTTCTTCACCGCCCACATCTGAAGGGGTGGCAAAGAGTTCATCATTCTGCGAGCACCATACGAGAATGGTGGCATAGAGGCCAAACCATTTCGTTTCACATAAGAGGGGTTAGGGTAAGCATATGAATAAGCGGAGAAATTCTTGAGGACTTATGAACATATTGGTTTGAAGAATAATGCACATATTCATAGCCCTTAGCTCTACCCTGCGAAACAGAGTTGTTAGCACGATGATAATCATATGAGGACTTTGATCCATGTGAGGAATTTGATCTGGGGTTCCTATTCTTCACAGGTGGTGTCATGAGGACATTCACCTGAAGACTTTCAAGGCACTTCTTGGGAACCCAGATTTTCTTCATAGGGGAACCATTCCTGCGATTAGTGCCAACATATCTAGCAAATACTTCACCATTCTGATTTTTGAACAGTTTATAGTTGGAGTCAAATGACTCATCAATGAGAATGAGGAAATTAGCACGAAAATCCAGATAAGGTAGATGGATCAATCGGAGGTCCCTTTGCAGCAACCCATGAGGTTTTGGGGTACCGCTTTCGGGCTTCCAAAGATGTTCCATCGGCATTTAATTTCCTCTCAAATGTGATACCCTCTATCCTAGGGTTTCTGTTGAGGATCTGCTTTTTAAGCACATCACAAAGAGTCTGATGCCCTTTGAGGCTTTTGTACATGCCTGTCATGTACAATTCCTTCAGTCCTACATTGTCATTGACACTAGCAATGTCCTCAGATGAGGAATTAGTGATAGCAGAGGCAGGTGAAGAATTTGTAACAGTTGAAGCATTTGAACATTCAGGTGAAGAATTAGCAGATTCACGTTCAATGCACTTTAAGCATGGAGGAACAAATTCTTCTAGAGAAGCGTTGATTTGTTGAGCAAGTAATGAATCGCGCTCCTTCTGAAGATCTTCATAACTCGCTCTTAGTTTCTCGAGATCTTGCTTTTTTTGAAGAAATTCATAAGAAAGTTTCTCATGATCAGATAAGAGAGTGTTATGATGACCTTGAAGGTTGTCAAGCCTAGACTGAAGTCTCTGAAGATTTTCAGTCAGGGCTTGAGTGCGATCCATTTCTTCACCTAACATATCATCACTCTTATCTAGCATGTTTTGAACCTTTTCAAAAGCCCTTTGTTGTTTTATAGCAAGTTTAGAGTAGCTGGGCTTGACATCCTCATCAGATTCATTTTCACTGGATTCAGAGGAGGTGAAATTGAGTACCTTGGCACCTTTTGCCATGAAGCAATAGGTGGGAGCGTAGTCATCATTTTCCTCATCAGGTTTGTCGGTAGTCGGTTTCTTGATGTTGAAGATGGACTTGCTAACATAAGCGATAGCAAGAGCCGGACTAGCCACACCAGATTCGGATTCTTGAGACTCCTCCTCTTCCTCATTTTCCTCGATTTAGCTTGAGTCCATTTCCTTGCCAATGAATGCCCGAGCCTTTTTGGAGCTGCTCTTCTTGTGAGAAGAAGGTTTTGAGGATTTTGATGATGAAGATTTTGATGATTTCTTCTTCTTCTTCACGTCATCGTAATGTAATCCTTGTGTTTCTTCTTTCTTAATTCCTTTTCCCACTGAGGACAGTCTTGGATATAGTGACCAGGTTTCTTGCATTTGTGAAAAAGTCTTCTCTTATAGTCACTAGATGAGGAATCACTGCTTCTTGAGGATTTTCCAAAGCGACCACGTCTTGAGAATTTCTGGAATTTCTTCACGAGCAGTGCTAGCTCCTGGCCAAATTCTTCAGGATCTCCAAGGCTACTACGAGTCTTCACTCTCGATTCGGACACAGCCTTGGCCTTACGGGCACGTGTTTTTCCATAGCCGTAACCATAGAGATCTCTCTTTTGACAAGCTGGAACTTCGTGAGTATTTAGCCTTCGAGGATATCAGCAGGATCAAGAGACTTGTAGTCAGCTCGTTCTTGTATCATCGATTGCGAGTATCAAATGAGGAATCAGCGATCTTAGCAATTTCTTCACCACCTCATGGTCGGTGATGTCGGTGGCACCCAAAGTGCTTGAAGCTCATTTGAGATGTCGGTGAGGCGATCGAAGGTTTGTTGAACATTTTCGTTGTCGAGTCTTTTGAAGCGGCTGAAGAGATTCGAAGAACATCAACTCGAGAGTCACGCTGAGTTGAAACACCTTCATTTACTTTGGACAGCCTGTCCCCGGATGAGTTTGGCAGATTCCAAAGCACTCACTCTTCCATATTGACCTTTGCTCGGATGGCCACATATGATATTCTTCGCTTGAGAATCGAGTTGCTTGAATCTCTTCACATCAGCATCATTCGGAGAAGGTGTGGTGAGGAAACACCTTTTGTCACAACATACCTGAGTTCGTTGTCAATTGCTTCAAGATGCATTAGCATTTTGTTCTTACATAGGTGTAGTCCGTCCCATCGAAGGTATGACACCCTGCTGAGACCTTTATCATACCTGCGGTCGACATAACTAAAAATCTAGGTGGTTAAACCAAAATCACACAGAACAAGGGAGTACCTCTCTCTGATACCAATTGAAAGTGCGTTATATCGACTAGAGGGGGGGTGAATAGGCGATTTTTATGAATTCTTCACTGAGGAATTTGCCGGTGAGGAAATTCCTTAGCGAAGAACTAGTTGCAGTGGAATAAGTACTCAGAAGTAAGCATAACAGATTACAAGCATAGTCATCATGATGAAATGAAGCCAATCACAGAGTACAGAAAGCGTAATCACAGGATAACACCGGATGAAGACAAACAGACTGAGGAAATTGAACTGAGGAAATTGAGAAAGTCTTCAGTCAAAGTCTTCAAACACAGATATGAACAAATACTCAACACAGTAATGAGGAAATGAAAGGGTTGCGGAATTAGAACCAGTTAGGTTGGTGAAGACAATGATTTGGTAGACCAGTTTCAACTGTTGTCTCAGTTGTACGTCTGGTTGGAGCGGCTGAGTATTTAAACTCGAGGACACACAGTCCCGGATACCCGATCCATCGAGCACGCAGCTCGGGACACCAAGTCCTCACCGTATTCTCCTTGAACTAAGGTCACAGACCTCGTCCAATCACTCGTGGTAAGTCTTCAGGTGACTTCCAAACCTTCACATACTTGGTCACCCGGCAATCCACAATTCCTCTTGGATGGTCTAGACCTTGACGCCTAACCGTCTGGAAGAAGCACAGTCTTCAAAGGTAACAAGCATTGGATCCACGCAGGATCAATTTCTTCAGTGATGCTCAATCACTTTGGGTTTGTTGGGGTTTGGTTTTTTGTGTTTTTCCTCACTTTTGGGTTTTTCCTCACTTGATGATTTTCTCTCAAAGTCCTCAGAGGATGGGTTGCTCTCAGATGACAAGTGTCAAGTTCTCTTGGAGCAGCCAACCAGCTAGTGGTTGTAGGGAAGTGACTATTTATAGCCTAGGGAGCAGACCGACATGGTAAGACATAAATGCCCTTCAATGATATGACCGTTAGGTGGATAAGATATTTTGGGACAGGTGGCCAAGAAGACAAAGAACGGTCGGAAATTTGACTCTCAAATTCCTCAGGGCTATCATGTTCCTCCTTTGTGTAGGCAATTCACCTTTGGCGAATTCCTAACTCCTCGGTCGAACAAATTCTCGTGACCGGAAGAGCTTGCCTCTGCCATCAAGAAATTGACTGAACTGTATGAGATTTCCAAAAGCTTCACTCGAAAGGATTGGTAGGTGTAGGATTTTGAGTTGAGCATCAAATGGAAATTTTTCCTTAGTATTTCCTCGACCCCCTTTAACAGTACGGTGTTTCCCATGACTCAAGAAAGAGAAAATGAAACTACGAAAACAAAAGTCTTCACGCTTCATGTTCCTCAAATGAATACCAAGTCTTCAAGGTCACACCAATTTCTTCACTTTCAAAGTCTTGAAAGTCTTGAGAATATCAAAGTCTTGGATGAAGAACTTCATTTTAGGGTCGACTTTCTCTGTAAATATTAAGCTCCTCATAGACTTATATACCTGTGTACACTCACACACGCATTAGTTACTTAACCTATAAGTCTTCAATACACCAAAATCACAAAGGGGCACTAGATGCACTTACAGGGGGGAAGAGGCCCCGGCCGAGCGGAGGAGGCGCGAGGGGAGGGGGCACACGGCGCGGCCGGATCCGGCGACGAGAGCAGAGGGGGAGGGCCGGGGTCGAGGGCGCGGACGGCGGTGAAGCCGGGGCGCGTCGACCGCCGGCCGGGAGGGCGACGCGGTGGCGTCCTAGGGGGGAGAGGGGGAGCGAAGGGGGACGAGCTCACGGGGGCGTAGGGTCTAGGCAGCGCTGGGGCGGCCGGAGAAGACCGCGAGGAGGAGGCGAGGAGGCGTTGGCGAGGCGAGGTGGTCGGGACGGATCCGAGGCGACGTGGGAACGGGCGTCGGGCGTCGGGCGAGGCGCGCCAAGGCCCCTGGGTGGCCGGTCGGGAGGAGGGGAGGACGGGCGGCATCGGGTGGGGATGGGCGCGGTCGGGGCCGACGAGATCGGGGCCGACTGATCCGGATCGGTGGGGAGGAGAAGGGATCGAGGAGTGGGGTCGGCTAGGGTTTCATCGCCGGGGTATGGGAGTGAGGTGGACCGGATGGGCCATGGGCTGGCTTGGGCCGCTTGGCCCAGATTGGCGAGGGTTTCTTTCTCTCTATTTGTTCTGTTTTCTTTTCTTTTATTTTTTTCCTTTTCTGTTTTAATTCATTTTAAAACACTCAGACACTTTATAAAAATGTGTGTACTCCACCATAATTAAGTTTGTAATATTTGATAACCGCCGAACATTTTAGTTTTAATTTTTTGAAAAGTTTTATTGCCATCACAATTTTGAATTGAATTTCGAAACCGTTTTGATTTAACCCGCGGTTAACTACAGTGACAGAGGTGACGGGGCACCATCAACGTGAGATTACTGTAGCATGATTATCCGGGCGTTACATGAGCATCATGAAATTGGTGATGGAGGATGGTTGATGATGACGACATCGACGAATCCCCCTCTCCGGAGCCCCGAACGGACTCCAGATCAGCCCTCCCGAGAGAGATTAGGGCTTGGCGGCGTCTCCGTGTCGTGAAACGCGATGAAACTTTCTCTCTGATTTTTTTCTCCCCGAGACGGAATATATGGAGTTGGAGTTGAGGTTGGAGGAGGTCCAGGGGGCCCACGTGATAGGGGGCGCGCCCTAGGGGGCGCCCCTGTCTCGTGGACAGGCCCCCTGGCCCCAGTGTATTTCTTTTCACCAAGATTCTTTATAAATTCCAAAAAGTGCCTCTGTGGATTTCCAGGACATTCCGAGAACTTTTCTTTTCTACACATAAAACAACATCATGGTAGTTCTGCTGAAAACAGCGTCAGTCCAAGTTAGTTTCATTCAAATCATGCAAGTTAGAGTCCAAAACAAGGGCATGAGTGTTTGGAAAAGTAGATACGTTGGAGACGTATCAACTCCCCAAGCTTAAACCTTTGCTTGTCCTCAAGCAATTCAGTTGATAAAATGAAAGTGATAAAGAAAAACTTTTACAAACTCTGTTTGCTCTTGTTGTTGTAAACATTAAAAGCCGGCATTCAAGTTTCAGCAAATATTATGAACTAACCATACTCACAATAACACATAGGTCTCACAATTACTCATATCAATAACATAATCAGCTAGCGAGCTATAATAATAAAACTCAGATGAAAACACTTTCTCAAAATAATCATAACATGATATAACAAAATGGTATCTCGCTAGCCCTTTTTGAGACCGCAAAACATAAATGCAGAGCACCTTTAAAGATCAAGGACTGACTAAATATTGTAATTCATGGTAAAAGAGATCCAGTCAAGTCATACCCAATATAAATCAATAGTAATGAATGCAAATGATAGTGTGCTCTCCAGCGGGTGCTTTTTAATAAGAAGGGTGATGACTCAACATGAAAGTAAATAGATAGGCCCTTCGCAGAGGGAAGCAGGGATTTGTAGAGGTGCCAGAGCTCGGTTTTAAAATAGAGATTGAATAACATTTTGAGCGGCATACTTTCACTGTCAACGCAACAACTATGAGGTGGCTGTATCTTCCATACTACATGCATTATAGGCAGTTCCTAAACAGAATGGTAAAGGTTTATACTGCCCCTCCTCCACAAGCATCAATCCATGGATTGCTCGAAATAACGAGTGCCTCCAACATTCAACGGATCCCAGGGGGATTTTTGTTTGCAATTATTTTGATTTAGTTTGCATAAAGCATGGGACTGGGCATCCCGGTGACCGGCCCTTTCTCGTGAATGAGGAGCAGAGTCCACTCCTCTTGAGAATAACCCACCTAGGATGGAAGATATAGGCATCCCTAGTTGTACATGAGCTGCTCGAGCATACAAAACAGAATTTCATTTGAAGGTTTGGAGTTTGGCACATACAAATTTACTTGGAATGGCAGGTAGATACCGCATATAGGAAGGTATAGTGGACTCTTATGGAACAACTTTGGGGTTTAAGGAGTTTGGATGCACAAGCAGTATTCCCGCTTAAATGCAGGTGAAGGCTAGCAAAAGACTGGGAAGCGACCAACTGAGAGAGCGACAACAGTTATAAACATGCATTAAAATTAATTTACACCGAGTACAAGCATGAGTAGGATATAATCTACCATGAACATAAATATCATGAAGGCTATGTTGATTTGATTCAACTACATGTGTCAACATGTGCCAAGTCGAGTCACTGAATTCATTCAAAGGAGGATACCATCCTATCATATCATATCATAATCATTCTAATAGCATGTTGGCACGCAAGGTAAACCATTATAACTCAAAGCTGATCAAGAATGGCACAAGTAAGTATAATCTCTAAATATCATTGCAAATATGTTTACTTCATAATAGCTGACTCAGGAACGATGAACTCATCATATTTACAAAAACAAGAGAGGTCGAGTTCATACCAGCTTTTCTCATCCCAATAAGTTCATCATATATCGTCATTACTGCCTTTCACTTTCATTACGAACGATGTGTACAATAATAAGAGTGCACGCACCTTTGGACTAAGCTGGAATCTGCAAGCATTCAACTCAAGAGAGAAGACAAGGTAATATGGGCTCTAAGTTAAATAAACATTCATGCATATAAGAGCCACTAAGCATTTTCAATATGGTCTTCTCGACCCCCAAAAGGAAGAAAAGAAAATAAAACTATTTACACGGGAAAGCTCCCAACAAGTAAGAAGAAGAACTAGAAATCCTTTTGGGTTTTCATTTTAATTTCTACTAGAACATGGAAATTAAACTAACTAATTTTTTTGGTTTTTCATAAGGTTTAACAAACACACAAGAAGAAAACTAGAAAAGAAATTTAAACTAACATGGATAATACAATGAAAGATTATGAGCACCGACGACTAGTGTGTAACCATGAATGTAAAGTCTGTGAGAAATATCTACTCCCCCAAGCTTAGGCTTTTGGCCTAAGTTGGTCTAGTACCAAGGACCGCTACTACTCTCGCCGGTGTAATGGGAGGTGTAATCAGGATACCACTGGTTGGTCATCTCCGGGTCCCATTGGACAGATGATGCACGATAAGGGTCCAGTTCAGGTTCCGGCTCAGGTTCAGGTTCTGGAGTAAAAGCTTGAGCTCGGTGACTGTACACCGCTTCCGGTGTAACAAGAAAATTATTTGCAGTCAAATCAAACAATAGAGGCGCAGGGAAAATAATAGTCTCATTGTGTTTCTTATTAAATCTAAGGTTATACAAGAGCATTTTCTCTTCGTTATCAACAATAAACTTGTGAGCTACCATGCTCTTGTAATCTAAAATGTGAGGAGGTAATTTTGTCTCCTCCTCCTTATAGTGCCTAATGGGTATCTGAAAATGTTCAGCGAGACGTGCATCATAGATACCCCCAAATATGGGGCCTTTTGTACGATTCAGGGCTAACCGTTTAGCAACGACGACACCCATACTAAAAGTGTTATCTCCTAGCAAAGCATGTTGAAGAATAATAATATCTGGAACGCTCAAATTTCCACTATTTCCATGACCCATCAAGCATCTACTAGAAAATATGGCAAAGTAGCGTAAAACGGGAAAGTGTATGCTAGAGACTTTTGCCTCAGAGCCCTTCTTTGGCTCCTCTACAGCAATAGTATTAACAAAGCCACCCACATCTAGACGATGGGGTTCTTCTAATTCTCCCTCATAAGGTATCCTACATACCGCGCAAAAATGACGTAAAGACATTTCCTTGAATTCATCATATAAATGAAATGATACTGCATGCGGTGATTTCTTAGGATAATAATAAAAGTTTTGCACGAAAGTATTGGTGAGTAAGAGATACTGATCGATTCGTCCGTTGATGAAACCGGTGAGGCCTGCAGTCTCGATTAAAACATAAAAATCTTCATGAATTCCGGCTTCTTTCAAGAAATCTTTGCATGGCCATTCACACGACCGTACTTCCGCTAAGCGAGGAAGATTATACTTGGGTTTTTCCTTCTCTTTGTCTTGTTTTTCCTTAGAGCTCTGGCTAGAAGAGCCTTTAAAGAGCCTCCTTAACATTTTCTAAAAAATTCTGGAATTTTAGTAACTTCAAAATAAAAGTGCATAAAACTAAACAAGATTGATAGCAACTACTCCTACAAGTGCCTAGAGCCTATATCATGCATTGGAATTGCTTGGGACCTCAAAAATTTAACATGCAAGCTCAAGAACATGGTCACCTATGCAGCAAAAATTTGCAATGAATAAAGCACTAGAACAAAAACTAATTGGACCAATGGAGGAGTCACATACCTAGCAACAATCTCCCAAAGCAGTTTTGTGAATGGAGCTTTGAGCTAAGAGATCGAAAATCGCAGCAAGAAGAGCTAGAACTCGTGCTTGAGCTGGATGGGGATTTTTTTGGGTAGAAGATGAAGTGTGTGGGTGCTGGCATAAGTGGAGGGGGGCCACCAGGGGCCCATTAGACAGGGGGGCACGCCCTACAGGGGGGGCGCGCCCTCCTCTCTCGTGGCCTGGTGCTTCCCCCTTCTGCTGTGTTTTCAGTGCCTAAAATCCTTAAATATTCCAGAAAAAATCATACTAGATTTGCAGGGCATTTGGAGCACTTTTATTTTCGGGCTATTTTTTAACGCACGGATAATTCAGAAAACAGACGAATAATACTATTTTTGCTTTATTTAATCTAAATAACAGAAAATAAAAGAGGGTACAGAAGGTTGTGCCTTCTAGTTTCATCCATCTCGTGATCATCAAAACGAACCCACTAACAAGGTTGATCAAATCTTGTTAACGAACTCATTCCGAATAACACGGAACCAGAGCAATTTCGAATAATACTAAGTTACCTCAACGGGGATATGAAAATCCCCAACAATAAGAAAATCATACTTTTTCTTGACAGTAGGGAGAGGAAATTCAAAACCTCCAAAAATGATAGTCGGAACTTTTCCAATTGAATTGATGCTATGAACTTGAGATTGTTTCCTCGTAAAGTGTACCGTATGCTCATTACCAATAACATGAAAAGTGACATTGCCTTTGTTGCAATCAATAACAGCCCCTGCGGTATTAAGAAAAGGTCTACCAAGGATAATGGACATACTATCGTCCTCGGGAATATCAAGAATAATAAAGTCTGTTAAGATAGTGACATTTGCAACCACAACAGGGACATCCTCACAAATACCGACATGTATAGCAGTTGATTTATCAGCCATTTGCAAAGATATTTCAGTAGGTGTCAACTTATTCAATTCAAGTCTACGATATAAAGAGAGAGGCATAACACTAACACCGGCTCCTAGATCACATAAAGCAGTTCTAACATAATTTCTTTTAATAGAGCAAGGTATAGTTGGTACACCCGGATCTCCAAGTTTCTTTGGTATTCCACCCTTAAAAGTGTAATTAGCAATCATGGTGGAAATTTCACCTTCCGGTATCTTTCTTTTATCTGTGATGATATCCTTCATATACTTAGCATACAGATTTACTTTAAGCATATCAGTTAAGCGCATACGTAAGAAAATAGGTCTAATCATTTCAGCAAAGCGCTCAAAATCGTCATCACCCTTTGACTTGGATGGTTTAGGAGGTAAGGGCATGGGTTTCTGAACCCATGGTTCTCTTTCTTTACCGTGCTTCCTAGCAACAAAATCTCTCTTATCATAACGTTGATTCTTTGATTGTGGGTTATGAAGATCAACAACAGGTTCAATCTCCACATCATTATCATTGCTAGGTTGTGCATCAACATGAACATTATTATTAACATTATCACTAGGTTCATGTTCATCACCTGATTGGGTTTCAACATCAGAAATAGAAATATTATTGGGATTCTCGGGTGTGTCTACAGTAGGTTCATTAGAAGCATGCAAAGTTCTATCATTTTTCTTCTTCTTCTTCTTTTTAGAAGAACTAGGTGCCTCTAAATTATTTCTCCGAGAATCTTGCTCGATTCTCTTAGGGTGGCCTTCTGGATACAAAGGTTCCTGAGTCATTCTACCAGTTCTAGTAGCCACTCTAACAGCAAAGTCATTTTTATTATTTAATTCATCAAGCAAATCATTTTGAGCTTTAAGTACTTGCTCAGCTTGAGTAGCAATCATAGAAGTATATTTGCTAACGCTGTGAAGTTCATCTTTAACTCTAGACAGATTATCACCTACGCGTCCTATTTCGAAAGCATTATTCTTTAACTCTCTACCAACATAAGCATTAAAAATTTCTTGCCTAGCCATAAATTCATCGATTTCATCTAAGCATGGGCTATGGAATTTAGTAGATGGCATTTCAGCTTTATCATATATATATAGAGAGAATTTACTTTTACTAGTTGTGTCGGGTTATCAAGACAATGTGGTTCTTCAGGCGGTAAATTAAGACCATGTATTTCTTCAATAGGAGGTAAATTCTTAACATCTTCAGTTTTAATATCTTTTTCTTTTCATTGATTTCTTTGCCTCTTGCATATCTTCAGGACTGAGAAATAAAACACCTCTCTTCTTTGGAGTGGGTTTAGGAATAGGCTCAGGAGTTGGCTCAATTTGTTCAGGAATTACTTTAGGAACTGGCTCGTGAAGAATCCAATTATTTTCATTAGTCAACATATTATTCAATAATATTTCAGCTTCGTCGACTATTCTTTCCCTGAAAACAAAACCAGCACAACTATCCAAGTAGTTCTTGGAAGCATCGGTTAGTCCATTATAAAAGATATCAAGTATTTCATTTTTCTTAAGAGGATGATCAGGCAAAGCATTAAGTAACTGGAGAAGCCTCCCCCAAGCTTGTGGGAGACTCTCTTCTTTGATTTGCACAAAATTATATACTTCCCGCAAGGCAGCTTGTTTATTATGAGCAGGAAAATATTTAGCAGAGAATTAATAAATCATATCCTGGGGACTACGCACACAACCATGAGCAAGAGAATTATACCAAGTCTTAGCATCACCCTTTAATGAGAACGGAAATATCTTACGGATATATAAATAGCGAGACTTCTCATCATGAGTAAACAAGGTGGCTATATCATTCAACTTGGTAAGATGTGCCACAACAGTTTCAGATTCAAGGCCATAAAAAGGATCAGATTCAACTAAAGTAATAATATCAGGATCAACAGAGAATTCATAATCCTTATCAGTAACCCAAATAGGTGAAGTAGCAAAAGCAGGGTCGGGTTTCATTCTAGCATTAAGAGACTGCTGCTTCCATTTAGCTAATAATTTCTTAAGATCATTTGTATCATTGCAAGCAAGGATTTCTAGAGAAGCCTTTTCATTCATAACATAACCCTTAGGAACAACAGGTAAAACATAATCATTGGGGGAACCTTCATCATCACTATCATCAATAATAGGTTCTTCAATATTTTCATCCCCTCTAACTCTAGCAAGTTGTTCATCTAGAAATTCACCTAATGGCAAAGTAGTATCATGTACAGAAGTAGTTTCATCATGCATAGCAGAAGTGGCACCATCGATAACATGCGACATATCATAACTCATAGCAGTAGCAGGTTTAGGTGTCGCAAGCTTACTAATAACGGAAGGAGAATCTAGTGCAGAGCTACATGGCAGTTCCTTACCTCCCCTCGTAGTTGAGGGCAAAATAGTAGTTTGGTCGTCTTTCAAGTTCTTCATAGTGATCAGCAGATATAAATCCCAAGTGACTCAGAGAATAGAGCTATGCTCCCTGGCAACGGCGCCAGAAATTGGTCTTGAAAACCCACAAGTATAGGGGATCGCAACAGCTTTCGAGGGTAGAGTATTCAACCCAAATTTTTTGATTCGACACAAGGGGAGCCAAAGAATATTATTGAGTATTAGCAGTTGAGTTGTCAATTCAACCACACCTGGATAACTTAGTATCTGCATCAAAGTGTTTAGTAGCAAAAGTGGAATGATAATAAAGGTAACGGTAGCAAAAGTAAAGATAAATGTTTTTGGGTTTTTGTAGTAGTTGTAACGGTAGCAACGGAAAAGTAAATAAGCGAAGAACAATATATGAAAAGCTTGTAGGAAATGGATCAGTGATGGATAATTATGCCGGATGCGATTCCTCATGCAATAGTTATAACATAGGGTGATATAGAACTAGCTCCAATTCATCAACATGATGTAGGCATGTATTCTGTAAATAGTCATACGTGCTTATGGAAAAGAACTTCCATGACATCTTTTGTCCTACCCTCCCGTGGCAGCGGGGTCCTTACGGAAACTGAGGGATATTAAGACCTCCTTTCAATAGAGAACCGGAACAAAGCATTAGCACATAGTGAATACATGAACTCCTCAAACTACGGTCATCACCGAGAAGTATCCCGATTATTGTCACTTCGGGGTTGTCGGATCATAACACATAATAGGTGACTATAGACTTGCAAGATAGGATCAAGAACACACATATATTCATGAAAACATAATAGGTTCAGATCTGAAATCATGGCACTCGGGCCCTAGTGACAAGCATTAAGCATAGCAAAGTCATAGCAACATCAATCTCAGAACATAGTTGATACTAGGGATCAAACCCTAACAAAACTAACTTGATTACATGGTAAATCTCATCCAACCCATCACCGTCCAGCAAGCCTACGATGGAATTACTCACGCACGGCGGTGAGCATCATGAAATTGGTGATGGAGGATGGTTGATGATGACGACATCGACGAATCCCCCTCTCCGGAGCCCCGAACGGACTCCAGATCAGCCCTCCCAAGAGATTAGGGCTTGGCGGCGGCTCCGTGTCGTGAAACGCGATGAAACTTTCTCTCTGATTTTTTCTCCCTGTGACGGAATATATGGAGTTGGAGTTGAGGTCGGAGGAGGTCCAGGGGGCCCACGAGATAGGGGGCGCGCCCTAGGGGGGGCGCCCCCTGTCTTGTGGACAGGCCCTGGGCCCCCTGGTGTATTTCTTTCGCCCAGTATTTTTTTGTAAATTCCAAAAAGTGCCTCCGTTGATTTCCAGGACATTCCGAGGACTTTTCTTTTCTACACATAAAACAACATCATGGTAGTTCTGCTGAAAACAGCGTCAGTCTGTGTCAGTTTCATTGAAATCATGCAAGTTAGAGTCCAAAACAAGGGCAAAAGTGTTTGGAAAAGTAGATACGTTGGAGACGTATCACCCTAGCCCCCCTCGGGTGTCTATATAAACCGGAGGGTTTAGTCCGTAGGACAACAACAATCATACCATAGGCTAGCTTCTAGGGTTTAGCCTCTACGATCTCGTGGTAGATCAACTCTTGTAATACTCATATCATCAAGATCAATCAAGCAGGAAATAGGGTATTACCTCCATCGAGAGGGCCCGAACCTGGGTAAACATTGTGTCCCCCGCCTCCTGTTACCATCCGCCTTAGACGCACAGTTCAGGACCCCCTACCCGAGATCCGCCGGTTTTGACACCGACAATTCCCTTCATGCCGACACGAGGGGGGGCACGCATTCATAGCTTAGGATTCCCTTCGTGCCGACATGAGGGGGGCTGTTAGCTAATTCGCACTTTGCTAGGTGAACCTCGGTGGGGGGCATGCATTCATAGCTTAGGATTCCCTTCGGGCCGACACGAGGGGGGCAAGCAATACGATGCGCTTTGCGAGATAGGTGCCACCTCGAAGTTGCATTTGGTATTTGAACATCAAACCACCCCTTTCTTACATAAATTTGGTCCACATGCAAGCGTGTTCGTGTTCTGACCCTCTCCCGTGTGATTTTTCGCCAAACTTATACACATTAGACAAGTCAGATGATGCAACAGACATGGTTCACTCAAACTAACCGTGTGCCACGCAGGTGACCCTGTCACGCACACATCCGCACAATACATTGAGATCCACGAGGGCATGAGGCTTCCCCTCTCAAAAATATCTACCCGCCTACAACTATTTTCTGTTTGATAACACACGATTATTGTGTTTCGACCGTTTGTGATGTTTCTTGTTCCCAATCCCGCCTGCATCCCTTGAAAATATCTGCCCGCCTCGAGGGTTTTCCTGTTTCAGGACACACAATTGTTATCTCCGGACCGTGTGTGATGTTTCTTGTTCCCAATCCCGCCTGCATCCCTCGAAAATATCTGCCCGCCTCCAGGGTTTTTCTGTTAAATAACACAAGGTTGTTATCTCCGGACCATGTGTGATGCACCATCCTCAAAATTTTCAATAGCCCAGGCATTTCACTCCCGTGTTTGACTCCGCGTAATAAAAATTTAAGTACCCACATCATTTCCTCAAACACATCCCCTACCCCCTCCACACACACACCTAAACCTCCTTGGGCGCACACTGCTACCTCTTGAGCTTGCGTTGGTTTTTCCCTTGAAGAGGAAAGGGTAATGCAGCAAAGTAGCGTAAGTATTTCGCTCAGTTTTGAGAACCAAGGTATCAATCTAGTAGGAGACAATGTGCAAGCCACCGAATACCTGCAGAAACAAACACCAACTTGCAACCAATGCGACAAAGGGGTTGTCAATCCCTTCACGGTTATTCGCAAAGTGAAATCTGATAGAGATGGATAAACGGTAAAGTAATATTTTTGGTATTTTTGGTTTATGGAACGGAAAGTAAAAGATTGCAAAGAAATTCAATAGGAAACTAAAATTGTAGATCGGAAACTCGTATGATGGAAGATAGACCCGGGGGCCATAGGTTTCACTAGAGGCTTCTCTCAAGATAGAAATTATTATGGTGGGTGAACAAATTACTGCCGAGCAATTGATAGAAAAGCGCAAAGTTATGACGATGTCTAAGGCAATGATCATGAATATAGGCATCACATCAGTGTCAAGTAGAACGAAACGATTCTGCATCTACTACTATTACTCCACACATCGACCGCTATCCAGCATGCATCTAGAGTATTAAGTTCATAAAGAACGGAGTAACGCTTTAAGCAAGATGACATGATGTGGAGGAATTAACTCAAGCAATATGATGAACAACACCATCTTTTTATCCTCGATGGCAACAATACAATACGTGTCTTGCTGCCCCTACTGTCACTAGGAAAGGACACCGCAAGATTGAACCAAAAGCTACGCACTTCTCCCATTGCAAGAAAAACCAATCTAGTTGCCCAAACCAAATCGATAGTTCGAAGAGACTTGCAAAGATATCAAATCATGCATATAAGAATCCAGAGAAGATTCAAATAATATTCGTAGATAAGATGATCATAAATCCACAATTCATCGGATCTCGGCAAACACAGCGCTAAAGAGTATTACATCGAAAAGATTAATACGTCTCCGTCGTATCTACTTTTCCAAACACTTTTGCCCTTGTTTTGGACTCTAACTTGCATGATTTGAATGGAACTAACCCGGACTGACGCTGTTTTCAGCAGAATTGCCATGGTGTTATCTTTGTGCAGAAACAAAAGTTCTCGGAATGACCTGAAACTTCACGGAGATTATTTTCGGAAATAATTAAAAATACTGGCGAAAGAATCAAGGCCAGGGGCCCACACCCTTTCCACAAGGGTGGGACGCGCACCTCCCCCCCCCCTAGGGCGCGCCCCCTACCTCGTGGGCCCCCTGGAGCTCCACCGACCTCATCTCCAACTCTATATATTCGTGTTCGGAGAGAAAAAAATCAGAGAGAAAGATTCATCGTGTTTTACGATACGGAGCCGCCGCCAAGCCCTAAACTCTCTCGGGAGGGCTGATCTGGAGTCCGTTCGGGGCTCCGGAGAGGGGAATCCGTCCCCATCGTCATCATCAACCATCCTCCATCACCAATTTCATGATGCTCACCGCCGTGCGTGAGTAATTCCATCGGAGGCTTGCTGGACGGTGATGGGTTGGATGAGATTTATCATGTAATCGAGTTAGTTTTGTTAGGGTTTGATCCCTAGTATCCACTATGTTCTGAGATTGATGTTGCTATGACTCTGCTATGCTTAATGCTTGTCACTAGGGCCCGAGTGCCATGATTTCAGATCTGAACCTATTATGTTTTCATGAATATATGTGAGTTCTTGATCCTATCTTGCAAGTCTATAGTCACCTACTATGTGTTATGATCTGGCAACCCCGAAGTGACAATAATCGGGACCACTCCCGGTGAACACCGTAGTTTGAGGAGTTCATGTATTCACTATGTGTTAATGCTTTGGTCCAATACTCTATTAAAAGGATGCCTCAATATCCCTTAGTTTCCTTTAGGACCCCGCTGCCACAGGAGGGTAGGACAAAAGATGTCATGCAAGTTCTTTTCCATAAGCACGTATGACTATATTCGGAATACATGCCTACATTACATTGATGAACTGGAGCTAGTTCTATGTCACCCTATGTTATGACTGTTACATGATGAACCGCATCCAGCATAATTCTCCATCACCGATCCAATGCATGCGAGCCTTTCACATATTGCTCTTTTCCTATTTACTTTTCTGTTGCTACTGTTACAAACAACTATAAAACCCAAAAATATTACTTTTGCTACCGTTACCGTTACTTCCATACTACTTTGCTACTAAACACTTTGCTGCAGATATTAAGTTATCCAGGTGTGGTTGAATTGACAACTTAACTGCTAATACTTGAGAATATTCTTTGGCTCCCCTTATGTCGAATCAATGAATTTGGGTTGAATACTCTACCCTCGAAAACTGTTGCGATCCCCTATACTTGTGGGTTATCAAATATCTCCAAGAACATCGAGCAGAACTTTGTATTGAGAATCAAAGAGAGAGAAGAAGCCATCTAGCTAGTAGCTGTGGACCCTTAGGTCTGAGATAAACTACTCACGCTTCATCGGAGAGGTAATGGTGTTGATGTAGAAGCCCTCCGTGATCGAATCCCCCTCCGGAAGGATGCCGGAAAAGACCCCAAGATGGGATATCATGGGTACAGAAGGTTTCAGTGGTGGTTAAGTGGTTTTGTGGCTCCCTTGGATGTTTTTGGGGTATAAGAGTTTATATAGGCGGAAGATCTAGGTCAGTAGGTCTACGAGGGGCCCACAAGGTCGGGGGCGCGCCCTACCCCCCTGGGCGCGCCCACCATCCTTGTTGCCGCCTCGTGGATCTTCTGACTTGCACTCCATGTCTCCTAGGTGTCTTCTGGTCCGAGAAAAATCATCGCGAAAGTTTTATTCCGTTTGGTATTCCTTTTCTTTTAAACTCTAAAACAAGGAAAAAACAAAAACTGGCACTGGGCTCTAGGTTAATAGGTTAGTCCCAAAAATCATATAAAATAATAGCATGAAACAATAAAAAATTATAGATACGTTGGAGACGTACCAAGCATCCCCAAGGTTAATTCCTGCTCGTCCTCGAGTAGATAAATGATAAAAACATAATTTTTGATGTGGAATGCTTCCTAACATATTTATCCATGTAATTCTCTTTATTGTGGCATGAATGTTCAGATCCGTAAGATTCAAAAAAAAATTTAATATTGACTTAAAAACAATAATACTTCAAGCATACTAACAAAATAATTATGCCTTCTAAAAATAATATGGCCAAAGAAAGATTATACCTACAAAATCATATAGTCTGGCTATGCTCCATCTTCATCACATAAAATATTTAAATCATGCACAACCCCGATGACAAGCCAAGCAATTGTTTCATAATTTTGACGTTCTCAAACCTTTTCAACTTTCACGCAATACATGAGTGTGAGCCATGGACATAGCACTATAGGTGGAATAGACGGTGGTTGTGGAGAATACAAAAAGAAGGAGATAGTCTCACATCAACTTGGCATATCAACGGGCTATGGAGATGCCCATTAATAGATATCAATGTGAGTGAGTAGGGATTGCCATGCAATGTATGCACTAGAGCTATAAGTTTATGAAAGCTCAAAAAGAAAACTAAGTGGGGGTGCATCCAACTCGCTTGCTCACAAAGACCCAGGGCAATTTGAGGAAGCCCATCATTGGAATATACAAGCCAAGTTCTATAATGAAAAATTCCCACTAGTATATGAAAGTGACATCATAGGAAACTCTCTATCATGAAGATCATGGTGCTACTTTGAAGCACAAGTGTGGCAAAAAGGATAGTAACATTGTCCTTCTCTCTTTTTCTCTCATTTTTTTTGGTTCGGGCCTTCTCTCATTTTTTTGGCCTCTTTTTTTCGTCCGGAGTCTCATCCCGACTTGTGGGGGAATCATAGTCTCCATCATCCTTTCATCACATGGGACTATGCTCTAATAATGAAGATCAACACACTTTTATTTAATTGCAACTCAAGAATTACAACTCGATGCTAGAAAAAAAATATGACTCTATATGAATCCCTCCGGCGGTGTACCACGATGTGCAATGGATCAACAGTGACATGTATAAAAAATGATGAATGGTGCCTTTGCCACAAATACGATGTCAACTATATGATCATGCAAAGCAATATGACAATGATGAAGTGTGTCATAATAGACGGAATGGTGGAAAGTTGCATGGCAATATATCTCGGAATGACTATGGAAATGCCATAATAGGTAGGTATGGTGTCTGTTTTGAGGAAGGATATGTGGTGGGTTTATGGTACCGGCGAAAGTTGCGCGGTACTAGAGAGGCTAGCAATGGCGGAAAGGTGAGAGTGCGTATAATCCATGGACTCAACATTAGTCATAAAGAACTCACATAATTATTGCAAAAATCTATTAGTCATCGAAACAAAGTACTACACACATGCTCCTAGGGGGATAGATTGGTACGAAAATACCATCGCTCGTCCCCGACCGCCACTCATAAGGAAGACAATCAAAAAATAAATCATGCTCCGACTTCATCACATAAGGGCTCACCATACGTGCATCCTACGGGACTCACAAACTTTAACACAAGTATTTCTCAAATTCACAACTACTTACTAGCATGACTCTAATATCACCATCTTCATATCTCAAAACAATCATAAGGAATCAAACTTCTCATAGTATTCAATGCACTTTATATGAAAGTTTTTATTATATCCCTCGTGGATGCCTATCATATTAGGAAAACCAAAACAAATTACCATGTTGTTCTAAAGACTCTCAAAATAATATAAGTGAAGTACGAGAGTTCATCAATATCTATAAAATAAAACCACCGCCATGCTTTAAAAAGATATAAGTGAAGCACTAGAGCAAATTTTTCCTAGCTCAAAAGATATAAGTGAAGCACATAGAGCATTCTAATGAATCACGATTTATGTGTGTCTCTCTCAAAAGGTGTGTACAAGAAGGTTGATTGTGAAAAACTAAAAAGCAAAGACTCAAATTATACAAGACACTCCAAGCAAAACACATATCATGTGGTGAATAAAAATATAGCCTCAAGTAAAGTTACCGATAGACGAAGACGAAAGAGGGGATGCCTTCCCGGGGCATCCCCAAGCTTAGGCTTTTTGACATCCTTGAATATTACCTTGGGGTGCCTTGGGCATCCCCAAGCTTAGGATCTTGCCACTCCTTATTCCATAGTCCATCAAATCATTACCCATAACTTGAAAACTTCACTACACAAAACTCCAACAGAAAATCTTGTAAGCTCCGTTAGTATAAGAAAATAAATAACCTCTTTTGGTACTGTTGTGAACTCGTTCTTTGTTTCTATTGGTGTAATATCTACTGTATTCCAACTTTTGCGTGGTTCATACCCCCCCCCCCCCCCGATACTAGCCATAGATGCATCAAAATAAGCAAACAACACGCGAAAAACAGAATCTGTCAAAAATAGAACAGTGTGTAGCAATCTAGATATTTCGAATACTTCTGTGAATCCAAAAATCCTGGAAATTAGGACATCCGAGGAAATTTGCCTATTAATATTCTCCAAAAGTAATCAACTAAAAATCACTCTCCAGCTAAAAATGGGAATTGTTTTCGTGAGTGCAAAAGTTTCTGTTTTTCAGCAAGATCAACTTAACTATTACCGTAAGCTATCCCAAAGGTCTTACTTGGCACAAACACTAATTAAAACACAAAACCACATCTAACCAGAGGCTAGATGATTTATTCAAAGAAAAACAGGACCTAAAAAGCAAGAACAAAAATAAAATTGGGTTGCCTCACAACAAGCGCTATTGTTTAACGCCCTTAGCTAGGCATAAAACACGAATAGATCTAAGTATTATCATCTTTGGCATGTGATACATAAGTGGCTCTCATAATAGATTCATAATGCAATTTAATTTTCTTTCTTGGAAATTGTTCCATGCCTTTCCTTAATGGAAATTCAAATCTAATGTTTCCTTCCTTCATATCAATAATTGCACCAATCGTTCTAAGGAAAGGTCTACCAAGAATAATAGGACATGTAGGATTGCAATCTATATCAAGAACAATGAAATATACAGGAACATAATTCCTATTTTCAACAATAAGAACATCATTAATTCTTCCCATAGGTTTCTTAATAGTGGAATCCGCAAGATGCAAATTTAAGGAACAGTCATCAAATTCACGGAAACCTAACACATCACATAAAGTTTTCGGAATTGTGGAAACACTAGCACCCAAATCACACAAAGCATAGCATTCATAATATTTTATCTTAATCTTAATAGTAGGTTCCCACTCATCATAAAGTTTTCTAGGGATAGAAACTTCCAAATTAAGCTTTTCTTCATAAGATTGCATCATAGCATCAACGATATGTTTAGTAAAAGCTTTGTTTTGATTATAAGCATGAGGATAATTCAACATGGATTGCAACAAGGAAATACAATGTATTAAAGAGCAATTATCATAATTAAAGTCCTTGAAATCCAAAACAGTGGGTTCATTGCTATCTAAAGTTTTGACCTCTCCAATCCCACTTTTATCAATTTTTGCATTAAGATCTAAAAACTCTGAATCATTGGGATGCCTTCTAACTAAAGTTGACTCATCTCCAGCCCCATCTTTATCAAGATTTACATTGGAAAACAAAGATTCAATAGGAGTCACATCAATCACTTTAATACCTTCATAGTATTTTCACGGAAACTAGAAGATCACGCTTTTATAAACCAATCTTTCTTAGCACGCATCTTAGCGGTTCTTTCTTTGCACTCATCAATGGAAATTCTTATGGCTTTGAGAGACTCATTCATATCATGCTTAGGTGGAATAGATCTAAGTTTCGAAGAATCAACATCAAGATAAATTCTATCCACGTTCCTAGCCAAATCATCAATCTTAAGCAATTTTTGTTCAATCAAAGCATTGAAATTATTTTGCGAACTTATAAATTCTTTAACACTATTCTCAAGTTCAGAGGGCATCTTATTATAATTTCCCATGAGAATTGTTGTAGGAATTACCATAATTATTAGAGGAATTACTAGGAAACGACCTAGGATTAAATTACCTCTATACGCGTTATTACCAAAATTGTTCCTACCAACAAAATTCAAATCCATAGATTCATTGTTGTTTTCAATCAAAGTAGACAAAGGCATATCATTAGGATCAATAGGAGCACTCTTACTAGCAAACAATTTCATAAGCTCATCCATCTTTCCCCTCAAAACATTTATTTCTTCAATCACATGCACTTTTTTACTAGTGGAAGATCTTTCGGTATGCCATTGAGAATAATTAACCACAATATTATCTAGGAGTTCCGTAGCTTCTCCTAAAGTAATTTCCATAAAAGTGCCTCCCGCGGCTGAATCTAAAATATTTCTAGAAGCAAAATTCAATCCGGCATAATTTTTTTGTATAATCATCCACAAATTCAAACCATGAGTAGGGCAATTTCTAATCATCAATTTTATCCTCTCCCAAGATTGTGCAACATGTTCATGCTCAAGTTGCTTAAAATTCATAATATCATTCCTAAGGGAGACGTTACCGGTAGGAAAATACTTGGAAATAAAAGCATCTTTACACTTGTTCCATGAATCAATACTATTTTTAGGCAAAGATGAAAACCAAGTTTTAGCGCGATCTTGAAGCGAGAACGGAAATAACTTCAACTTAACAATATCATTATCCACATCTTTTTTATTTTGAATATCACACAAATAAACAACATTATTAAGATGGGATGCAACATCTTCATTGGGAAAGCCGGAAAATTGATCTTTCATAACAATATTTAGCAAAGCAGCATTAATTTCACAAGATTACACATTAGCATCGGGAGCAATCGGAGTACTAATAAAATCATTGTTGTTGGTGTTGGAAAAGACACACAATTTGGTATTATCTTGAGCCATCGTGACAAAGCAAACAATCCAACACAAGAGCACACAAAAAGCAAACGAAGAAGACGAACAGGAGAGGGGTGAAGAAAGGGCGAATCTTTTCGAAAATCGTTTTAGAAGTGGGGGAGAGGAAAATGAGAGGCGAACGACGAATAATATAATGCGAGGGATGAGAGTTTATGATGGGTAATTGGTATGTCTTGGCTTGGCGTAGACCTCCCCAGCAACGGCGCCAGAAATACTTCTTGCTACCTCTTGAGCTTGCGTTGGTTTTTCCCTTGAGGAGGAAAGGGTGATGCAGCAAAGTAGCTTAAGTTTTGAGAACCAAGGTATCAATCCAGTAGGAGACAATGTGCAAGCCACCGAATACCTACACAAACAAACACCAACTTGCAACCAACGCGACAACGGGGTTGTCAATCCCTTCATGGTTATTCGCAAAGTGAAATCTGATAGAGATGGATAAATGGTAAAGTAATATTTTTGGTATTTTTGGTTTATGGAACGTAAAGTAAAAGATTGCAAAGAAATTCAATAGGAAACTAAAATTGTATATCGGAAACTCGTATGATGGAAGATAGACCCAGGGGCCATAGGTTTCACTAGAGGCTTCTCTCAAGATAGAAATTATTACGGTGGGTGAACAAATTACTGCCGAGCAATTGATAGAAAAGCGCAAAGTTATGACGATATCTAAGGCAATGATCATGAATATAGGCATCACATCCGTGTCACGTAGAACGAAACAATTCTGCATCTACTACTATTACTCCACACATCGACCGCTATCCAACATGCATCTAGAGTATTAAGTTCATAAAGAATGGAGTAACGCTTTAAGCAAGATGACATGATGTGGAGGAATTAACTCAAGAAATATGATGAACAACACCATCTTTTTATCCTCGATGGCAACAATACAATACGTGTCTTGCTGCCCCTGCTGTCACTAGGAAAGGACACCGCAAGATTGAACCTAAAGCTAATCACTTCTCCCATTGCAAGAAAAACCAATCTAGTTGGCCAAACCAAATCGATAGTTCGAAGAGACTTGCAAAGATATCAAATCATGCATATAAGAATTCCGAGAAGATTCAAATAATATTCATAGATAAGCTGACCATAAATCCACAATTCATCGGATCTCAGCAAACACACCGCAAAAGAGTATTACACGAATAGATCTCCATGAACATCGAGGAGAACTTTGTATTGAAAATCAAAGAGAGAGAAGAAGCCATCTAGTTACTAGCTATGGACCCGTAGTTCTGAGATAAACTACTCACGCTTCATCGGAGAGGCAATGTTGTTGATGTAGAAGCCCTCCGTGATCGGATCCCCCTCCGGTAGGATGCCGAAAAGGCCCCAAGATGGGATCTCACGGGTACATAAGGTGGTGGCGGTGGAAAAGTTGTTTCGTTGATCCCCTGGAGGTTTTTGGGGTATAAGAATATATATAGGAGGAAGATCTAGGTCAGGAGGTCTATGAGGGGCCCACAAGGTTGGGGGCGCCCTACCCCCTGGGCGCGCCCTACACCCTTGTGGCCGCCTCGTAGCTCTTCTGACTTGCACTCCAAGTCTCCTGGGTGTCTTCTGGTCCAAGACAAATCATCACGGAAGTTTTATTCCGTTTGGTATTCCTTTTTTGCGAAACTCTAACACAAGGAAAAAACAAAAACTAGCACTGGGCTCTAGGTTAATTGGTTAGTCCCAAAAATCATATACAATAGCGTACTAATGCATATAAAACATCAAAAACAGATAATATAATAGCATGGAACAATAAAAAATTATAGATACGTTGGAGACGTATCACACACACGCACCCCTCCCTCGCTCAAAACCCTAGCAAGGTCCCCACCGCCGCAAGGCCTCCATTGTCAACATCTGCCGGTTTGCCCTTGTTGCTTACCCACCAATCTCCATACCCAGGCTGCCCTGAGTTTCTTAGATGACGCCTGCCAAACGCCCCCTTTCCCACAGATCCCCATCCCCATCCTGATCCCCCACTCCAGAGTGTCGCAGCCTATGCCCGACTATGCTTCCCGTGGAGCTCGAGGAGCGACTTGTCCAAAAGAGGTGTATCGCAGTCTCTTCGCCCAACGTCGCCGAGGAAGCTGACGACATTCCTGGTGGCAGGCACTCAAGCAGCGGGCTAGAGTATGCGGGTATGTCGCGGACGCCGGCTACGACATCGAGGTCATCGACAGGGACGACATGAGGCGGGCTATGTCACAGGTTAAGTGGCCCACCCCAACCCCTCGGGTTCCTCCGTCGTCGATCTCATCCATGGCCCCGCCGCTGATCTCCTCTGGCTCGCTGTTAACAATTTGCCATTCTACATCCCCATCGAGCCCCTTTTGTCATTTCTGAAGGACACGTTCTGCGATGCTGGCTCAGGATCCACAACTTCCAAGTCAGACCTCATAGATGGCGACCACGAGGAGGGCACCCTCTCTGGCTCTTCCAAGCGGAAAGAGCCCATCTGCTCTTCCAAGCGGAAAGAGCCCGTCTACGACATCAGGGAGGGCACCCTGCAGCCGTGCTCTTCCAAGGGGAAGGAGCCCATCTACGACAACATGGAGCGCATACAGGGTCCGTGCTCTTCCAATGAGAAGGAGCCCATCCTGTGACAAGTGAGGAAACCCATGATTTGTTTTGCCGTGCCTCTTCACAGGGGGAAACCCATGATTTGTTTTATCGAGTCCCTTTTGTAGTGTAGTGAGAATATGTCCAGTTTTAATTGGTATATTCGGTTGTTTGCAGTATGCCTTGTTTATTTCAGTTGTTCACAATGTGATGCCCTATATGTGCAACTATTTACTGTGCAGTACATTTCATCAATCCAGTTTTAAACATACTGATGCTCTAGCATATGCCTCTTTTATAGTTTTTTGATTGTTCGGTTGTTTGTAGTTAGCATATGTCCATTTTCAAATGCTATCTTTGGTTGTTGGTAGTATGCCTTGTTTATTCCAGTTATTCACAACGTGATGTTCTATATGTGCAAGTATGAACTGTTCAGTTCAATTTCATTAGTACCAGTTTCAACAATACCACTATGAATGACTAGATTTTGTTTCTTCATCTTGTAGTTAACACACCTTTCCATTTTTATTTAACAATAACCAGTGTACTTAGACCGGCACAATACCAGTTTGAATGACTATGATTGCTTGTTAATAAATGTTAGGCCTGTTGCAGTTACCACACCTTTCCACTTGTTTTGCTTTACTAGCGTGCTTAAACCTGCACACTGAAGCTATCTTTTCGAGATTATTTTGTCTGTCATGGATAATTTTTGTTGATGTTTAGCCTGTTGTGCTTAACATGCCTCTCGATGTACCTACACAGGACAATATTGGGAATGACTGATGTTTTCCATCGAGGTTAGTTTCATACCATGGCTTATATATACTCACTCTTCAGGATATCGGTAGTTGGTACCATATAGGCCGGGGGCTGATAAGGGACTAATCGGTGAAACAGACTTTTAACTGAATATATCTGTAACCCATTTATCGTTAGGTTAACTAGGGCCATATGTAATATATCCGAGGATACATAGCAACATGCACTATACTTAATGTCTAAATATGCAATCCTAGGCTACATAGCAACAAGGAAGAGTGTTACCTTAATGTTCTGATGATGTCTAGATATACGTAGAAGAGCGGCAGCAAGAACAACAACAACACAACCCTGTTTGGATACTCAACTTAGCTAGAGGTTAGAGTTAGTTTCTAGCTCATGACTAACCCTAAACTAACTCCATCCAAAGATGTGTTTGGATGACAGGGTTAGATTGACAATAAATGCACTAGGAGAACTAGCTCCAATTAGCACCTCTTGGGTTGGATATTTCTTTGGGTGGGTTAGATACAACTAGCTCTAATATGTGAGTATATTGGATGTTATAAGATATTATAAAAGAGTGTTGTACTACATCATTGTGCAATTGTTGTTTAGCTTACTATATTAACTTGGTCCATTTAGGTACAGATGCCATTGGTAAAGATCCGCGCTTTGACCCTTTCCGCGTATGTGGCAATGAGATATCGATGAACCAGCATCAAGTGAGGAAGCTGATAAAGATTGTTAGTAAAATGGGTCAAAAGATGGCAATTAAACTATTTGTTTACACTTTATCCAAGACAACAGCGAACTGCAGGATGGTAAGTAAGAACTCTGCAGCCTTCTTTTTATTGCCCATAATGAGTTGTGTTAGATGACAATGTCTGAATCTTTTTCCTTTGCAGTGGTCGCCAAAGCAGTTTACTCAACATTACCTCTCAAACTACATGATTGGTGGGCATGCAAAGGTTAAAGTATTTCTACCAGAATACGATGATTATCTAGATGTTTTCATGAAGACCGTGAAGGATGGGCGGTCGACCATCACAAAGGGTTGGACTAGAGTCGTTCGTGCCTTCTGCATGGAGGAGGGCACAATATGGGCATTCCGCTTCACCTTGTTCAGCAACCAGAATGTCTTTCGCCTCTTTCTTTATCGTCTTTAGTAGTACAAGTATACAACTGTGGTTCATCATTCTTTATTTGGTTCTTATGTAACTCTTGAACATATGTACCAATGAATTGAATAATGCATTGGTTGTTTGAAGATGATGGATATGAATAAAGCTACAACATGTATTCAAATTCAAATTCAAATCTGGTACAATTTGAAATAGCAGCAATTAAATTACGGCTAAATTACGCCCTCCAGGTCGTTACGGCACACATGGTTGGTAAAACACAAATGTTTGTGATATACACCATAATCCGACACGGTTCACAGAGAGGAATCATGTGCAAGCATGAACACAGTTGCCGTTTGCAAAGCGTGTGCGATGTCGGACATTATCACAAACGGTGCAGGCAAACTAAATGTTTGTGTTAGTTGCCTTATCGTACACGATTCGCAACCATGAACTATTTCTGATGAAGTATGCATCGTAAACGTTGCACCATAGAATAGCCTGTGCGATAGTTGTCGTGTACGACAATGTTACGACGGTCCGACCTTCCGTAATCCTGTCCGACACTCATACGACGATTAGCTAATCTTCTTAATTAGTTTGTCGCATACGGTTTGGGAAAAGCGATTGTGTGTGATTGTATGCTTATCATAGACGTTCTATAATAGTGAGCCGTTTGTGATGGGCCGCGCATCGTAAATGTTGGACCACAGAATACCGACTACGATGGCAATGCGAGCACAAACAAGTAGGAGTACCATATGCTCCCTATCCCTTACGGTTTCTGGTTTGTGTGGGAAGGACCCCTATCTCTCACACTCACTTGGCGACGGTTCCAAATGCCTTCGCGGAAAGGGGTTAAAAACGGTTTGTATAGAACCGACACAGACCAGTGTATAATCTAGATTATTGACTCTAGTGCAAGTGGGAGACTAAAGGAAATATGCCCTAGAGGCAATAATAAAGTTGTTATTTTATATTTCCTTATATCATGATAAACATTTATTATTCATGCGAGAATTGTATTAACCGGAAACTTGATACATGTGTGGATACATAGACAAAACACCGTGTCCCTAGTAAGCCTCTACTAGACTAGCTCGTTAATCGAAGATGGTTAAGTTTCCTAACCATAGACATGTGTTGTCATTTGATGTATGGGATCACATCATTAGGAGAATGATGCGATGGACAAGACCCATCAGTTAGCTTAGCATATTGATCGTTCAGTTTTATTGCTATTGCCTTCTTCATGTAACATACATAATCCTTTGACTATGAGATTATGCAACTCCCGAATACCGGAGGAATACCTTGTGTGCTATCAAACGTCACAATGTTACTGGGTGATTATAAATATGCTCTATAGGTATCTTCGAAGGTGTTTGTTGGGTTGGCATAGATCGAGATTAGGATTTATCACTCTGAGTATCGGAGAGGTATCTCTAGGCCCTCTTGGTAATACACATCATAAGAAGCCTTGCAAGCAAAGTGAATAATGAGTTAGTTGCGGGATGATTTATTACGGAACGAGTAAAGGGACTTGTCGGTAACGAGATTGAACTAGGAATGTGGATACGACGATCGAATCTCGGGCAAGTAACATACCGATGACAAAGGAAATACCGTTTGTTGTCATAACGATCCGAACGATAAAGATCTTTGTAGAATATGTAGGAGCCAATATGAGCATCCAGGTTCCGCTATTGGTTATTGACCGGAGAGGTGTCTCGGTCATGTCTACATAGTTCTCGAACTCATAGGGTCTGCACGCTTAACATTTGATGACGATTTAGTATTATATGAGTTATGTGATTTGGTGACCAAATGTTGTTCGGAGTCCCGGATGGTTTCACGGACATGACGAGGAGTCTCGAAATAGTCGAGAGGTAAAGACTGATATATAGGACGATGGTATTCGCACAAAGGAAGTCTTTCAGAGGGTACTGGGTACATATAGGGTCACCGGAAGGGGTTCCGGGAACCCCCCGGCAAAGATATGGGCTTAATGAGCCAAGAGTGGGTTAGACCAGCCCACAAGGGGCTAGTGCGCCCCTCCACCAGGCCGGCCAGCCATAGGGAAAGGAAAGGGGGGAGGGCAAGTCCCTCCTTCCTTCCCCTCCTCAAGGGAGGAAGGAAAGGGGGGGCCGCCACCTCCCCCTTCCTTCCCTTGGCGCCTATACAAGGACGGGGGGGGGGGGGGGGCGAACCAGGGCAGGAGCCCAAGTGGGATTCGGCCCCACTTGGGGTGCGCCTTGCCTCTCCCATCTCCCTCCCACCTATATATATGAGGAGGGGGCGCCTAGAACACACAACATCAATTGTTAGCCGTGTGCGGCGCCCCCTCCACGGTTTACACCCCCGGTCATAGTTTTGCGGTGCTTAGGTGAAGCCCTGCGAGATTCACTTCACCATCACCGTCACCACGCCGTCGTGCTGACGGAACTCGTCTACTACGTTGACACCTTGCTAGATCAAGAAGGCGAGGGACGTCACCAAGCTGAATGTGTGTAAGAACTCGGAGGTGCCGTAGGTTCGGTGCTTGATCGGTCGGATCTAAAAGAAGTTCCACTACATCAACCGTGTTGTCAAACGCTTCCGCTTTCGGTCTACGAGGGTACGTGGACACATTCTCCCCCTCTCGTCGCTATGCATCTCGTAGATAAATCTTGCGTGAGCGTATGAAATTTTTTGAAATTGCATGCTATGTTTCCCAACATTCCTGAACGGCAAAAATAAGCTTCAGCACGTGCGCGTCGTGACGAGGCGAGGCGGGTGGCGGCGGAGGAGGAGCACGCCTGTAAAACTCCTATTCCCAAGCTCCCAATAGCAAGTGGTGGAGCAGCCCTTATAAAGAGGTCTCACTCTTCTTACTGTAGCCGTATGGTACTAAACTTCCCACACTTCCCACCACTTGCCGTACACATGCATGGGCCTTAGAGATTAACCAGGGATTATTGTCTTATATGGGCCTAAGCCCATCCATAATCCATCAACCCCCCACCAGATCTCGGGGCACATAAGTTTGTCAACTATTCCAAACAATTTTTAATATTCCAGAATTTTCAGTGGGGAATGTTAAGTTAAACTTCCACCTAGAGCAATAGGATTAGACGTTTTCACAATGGAACAATGGATTATACCTTGAATTGTCAGTTCGGCGTGTAGTAGTTTCGCCTATTGTCAGCTGATACGTGGTTGCCGAAGGCTAAACCCCACGGGTGGAGCTTATTAGTCATACTCCGTACCTTCTCCTGAGCTTCCTAGAGATCACCCAATCTCATAGACTATGACCAGCAGTCGGGCTCACATAGGTGTGTTCCTCCAAAGAATGCTCTGTAGGTTAGCATCTTGCTTACGCAAGCTTTGGAACACTTTAAGACAAAAGTCAGCCTGCCTTACAGAATTGAAGGAATTATTGCATCTCCAACGGAGTGGGTTAATAAGGATACTCTCCACAGTTGACCGCTGGATTGTTTTCCCAGGTCCCAATTCACAGGATCTCCGATCACATAGGTTGGGTTACCCCCATGGCAACTTACTTGGGTCTCATAGCCATCTCTCTCTATGCATTTTCTATCACAATCCGTGATAGTCCTTTCATAAAAGGGTCTGCAAGATATTTAGCCGTCTAGATATAATCCAACGCTATCACTCCGGAGTTTCTTGATTTTCTGACAGATTTTAATCTTCTTCTTATGTGCTTTGTGGATTTCATGTTGTCCTTTGAACTCTTAGCCTCGGCAATCACCGTTTGATTGCCACAGTTCATAAGGACAACCAGGACTGGTTTATCAACCACCAGCAAATCCATCAAAAGCTCTTGAAGCCATTCTTCTTCGACGCATGATGTGTCTAATGTTGTAAGTTTTGCTTCCATAGTCGATCTCGTTAAGATCGCCTGCTTGCAAGACTTCCAGGAAACAGCACCACCAGTGATGTCTACTACGCAACCTTTCTTCTTGTAGACGTTGTTGGGACTCCAAGTGCAGAGTTTTGTAGGACAGTAGAAATTTTCCCTCAAGTGGATGAACTAAGGTTTATCAATCCGTGGGAGGCGTGGGATGAAGATGGTCTCTCTCAAAGAACCCTGCAACCAAATAAAAAAGATTCTCTTGTGTCCCCAACACATCCAATACAATGGTAAATTGTATAGGTGCACTAGTTTGGTGAAGAGATGGTGATACAAGTGTAATATGGATGATAGATATAGGTTTTTGTAATTTAAATATATAAAAACAGCAAGGTAACTAGTAACAAAAGTGAGCGAAAACGGTATTGCAATGCTTGGAAACAAGGCCTAGGGTTCATACTTTCACTAGTGCAAATTCTCTCAACAATGATAACATAATTAACTCATATGGCAATCCCTCAACATGCAACAAAAAATCACTCCAAAGTTTCTATCGGAGAACGTAGGATGAAAACGTGCATCAACCCCTACGCATAGATTACCCAAGTGTCACCTCAGGAATCCGCGAGTTGAGTGCCAAAACATACATCAAGCGAATCAATAGAACATCCCATTGTCATCACAGATAAGGATGGCAATGGGTAGGGTATAGGGCGGGCACAACAATCCCATACCCATGCCCATGTTGCTGATGGGCACAAAACCACACCCATACCCATGCCCACGGGCACAAAGCACTGCCCATACCCATACCCATCGGGTACCCATACCCATCGGGCACCCATCGGGCAGCTCAATAATACATATATTATGCCATCACCAATACAAAATATAACAAAAAGAATTAATTATGTCAATTCACAGTTAACAAGTCGACCGATGACAATCACACGCATAAGTAAATATTCGACTGTGTTCGCAAAAACCAATGGTCGGACAATCACACGCAGCAAAGAAATATCCTTATTACATGAGTAGCCAATAATAGCAAAGTGCAAAATTATGTAAAACAAAAAAGTACATCGCCAAATCTTGAAACAGATTTTATTAAATAACAAATGTGCTTTCTATCGCAGCCGCCAACCAGTAGCTTCAAGTCTTCATTCTTGAGTGATAATTGAAGTAGATTCATCCTTCACACGATACAGATCAAAAGAACATGATTTAATTATGCAGCAATAATCTTACAATTTAAGAGCAAAATCTTGAAGTGCAAACAACAAGGTTGCAAAAAAGTAGTTACCATCTCTTCTTCATTGTCCTCAAGAACACTTTGAAATGTTGCAAAGAGAGTGGAATTCCAGCCACCGATGAAATAACCAACAATTAATATGTAAACAGCAAGGTATTTCGAAAATAAGAATAAGATGCAGTTCAAACATTGAGTACCTAATAGATCAGCACGAGACCAAGCTTGCATGCACATGAGAACTTCAGCCACATTAGGAGTAAGTCTACTACGGTGTGCACTAAGAACTCTACCACTAGTACTGAATGCACATTCTGAAGCAACGTATGTTATAGGAATAGGCAATATATCACGAGCAAGTTTTTGTAAGGTAGGATACTTGACGCCCCCAACCTTCCACCAATCAATGATGTCCAGGTCTTGTGTTCTAGGAAGAGGAGCTTCTTCCAAATACAATTCCAATTCTGTATGGGACAAAGAAGAAGAAGAAGGTGTAACGACACGATTGGACATATAAAGATCCAAGAGTTTCATGGCTTCATCCTCTTCTCCAGATGGGATTGAAGTAGCAGAAGCATCCCATGTATCCTCACATTCTGCTTTATCTTGGTATTGCTTTACCAAGTCAAACATTAACCCCCTCACTTTCTCTATTTCTTTGGCTGCATGATGTCTTCCGTACAGAGGACCATATAGAGCAATCGAGAATATGAAGTTTGTACCTTGGATCAAGGACTGTTGCAACTGCCATAAGACCATGTATATCTTTCCAATACTTCTCAAATTTATCCTTCATTTCCTTTGACATTTTTTGTATAAGCTCATTTTCACTTTTACCCCATTTCCTTATGGCCAAACGAATGGTAACTACTTTAGGGAAAAAGAGATTTGCTGTTACATACTTAGTTCCTGAAAATGACTCAGTGATATCAAAGAAGAGCTTCAACCTATCACACATTTCCTTTGCAAACTTCCAATCATCTTTGGTTGGGCAGCAATCAAATTTCTTTTCACGTGCCTTCAATTTTTCAAATATCTCTATGTATTGTAGAGCAATGCTTATCATAAGGTAAGTTGAATTCCATCTAGTCTTACAGTCAAGATTTAACCTTCATTATACTCTATGTTCAATGTTTTTGCCATCTTTTCAAACTTTTCATGCCTTTTAGGTGTTGCCGACCAAAATGCAACACTATCACGTACTCTCTCTACACCTTCCTCTAAGACACTCATTCCATCTTTCACAATCAGGTTTAATATGTGAGCAAAGACAACGCATATGCGTAAACCGGCCATCTAACATAAGAGAGCTAGTATCCAACTTATCTGGCAATATGGTCATAGCTTTCTCATTAGATGTGCAGTTGTCCAATGTGACAGTGGAAATCTTCCTCTCTAGGTGCCACTCAACAAGACACTCATACAAGGCTTCACATATGACCTCAGTTGTATGTGGGCATGGCACATAAGCAAACCTAACACCATAAACATAAATAAATCATGAGTGGCTACATAACCATGGTAATAATTTAAATTCTGGAATATTTAGAATTTTACCTTATAAGAAAGCTCTTCAGGTTCCAAGAATCATCTATGTAGTGTCTGTAACAGCCATGTAACCTCTCTTTTGATAGCCTCGCTGTCCACAAATCTGTAGTGACAGCCACTCGGTGTTTGAAGCTTGCAAAAAATTCACCATCTTCTCCTTCCGAGTAGAATGCATAGCTACAATGTCATTCCTAATAGTATTTCTGCTCACCATCTTGAACAATGGTTGCAAATAAGAACAAAACCTCTGAAAACCATGGTGATCCACCATAGATAAAGGGTACTCATGTTCGCAGATCATCGCTGCAAGCTCTCTCCTAGCCTTCTCTTGATCAAAAGTGTAATTTTCAACATTTACTTTTCCACCTTCAGCCGCTGTCAACTTTAATTTTTGTTGCTTTGGACCCATAGGTACATGCCTAGCAGGACAAGAGGCCAAATGAGCATGCAAGTGTTTGGTGCCATGTGTACCAAGAGCACTAAGTTTTGTGTGACAATAATTGCATTCAGCTTTCCATACTCCATCAATAAGTTTCTTTTCCATCTCATCCCATACTGCTGATGTGAGCTTCCTCTTACTACCAACTTTGCTTGTTGTACCAGCAGTAGCAATTTGAGGTGGAGCAGCTTCAGAAATAGGAGAGGCCAGAGCATCAGATGTTGGGGCAATAGCTGAGTACACATTTTCAATGTTTGCAACAATTGAGACTTGTGCTTCATCTTGAGAAGCCCAGAACTGTACATGATACAAATCAACCAAGTTTCTAAACTGTATAGAAGATAGTCTACAGTTTCAGTAAAATGAACCAAGGTACGTAATCTTTAAAATGTAAAAATTGGAAATATTGTAATCGCTGAACAGCAATATTTAAAATGAGAATAACCTGTAACTAATTAACATTCTTTGCACCAAAACATGCAATGTAAGAATCTTAACTGGAAGTTTATTGATATTAACTAATTAGTCAAACGGAAAACCCAATAGTGCACACACGAATACATACATGTACTGCATACACTAGTATAAGAAAATTATTCAGTTTGGCGTACACTAGTATAGGAATCCTTTTCACTGCTTCACGCATGCACGCATTGTTACATAGAGCAGAAAGCATATAGAGATTATATTAATATGTATAGAAGTTATGATGATGGACTAAGATAATTGTGAGACTCTATTCTGTCAAGCACCTACCCCGATCGACAAAGCTAACAGTTCGCTCAAAATGCATTTTAGTGGATTTATACTATGCAATCAAATTCAGTCATGGCATTTTATTGTCAAGATAGCATGAACTTGATAGAGACTAGCCAAATAAATTTCACTTTATTTCATCTACTTATATTCTTCAGGGTCACATGAGGCCCATGACTGAGGTACCATTCACTCATGCCAAGCATGATGCATCGACCATGAAAACTGCAGTGCAGGTGTTCGCAAGTTGTGCATGGAAGTTGATATTTGCAATCTGTTTAAGGAATCTGACAGTCCGTCCAACAATGAGAATTATGTGATTTCTTAACAGTGACTTGAATCTTAAATCATAAAAGTATGTTTGTAGTTCAGCCATGCTTTATGTATTCAATTTTTTTTATTTTTACAAGAATACAAACAAGTTTCGAACTGTATAGAAGATAGTCTTCGCCAAAGAAAATGAACCAAGGTACGTAATGTTTAAAATGTAAAAAATTGAAATATTGTGATCCCTAAATAGCAATATTTAAAATCAGAGTTACCAAGAACTACTTAGCATTCTTCGCACCAAAAACATGCAATGTAAGAATCTTAACTGAAGCTTATAGATATTAACTCGTTAATTAAACGGCAAACACAATAGTGCACACACGAATACATCCATGTAGTGCGTACACTAGTATAGGAATATCCATCAGTTTGACGTACTCTAATCTTGAACAAGAACCCATTCGATCTACACTAGTCTTGAATCAGTTCATACTCATTTTGTACGAATAGGTAAGATTCATACCCTAAACGTCGGCAGCTTTTGCTCGGTCATCGGAGCGGTCCTGCTCCCGCCATATGGTCTTGGCTCAGCCCGCCTCGTCAGCTGTGGCCTACCTCGCCTTCGCCGCAGCCTCGTGCAGGGACGATCACCACGGACGGCGACTTAGATGGCTCATCGCTGGGAGCCTGGGACAGATGGAGGTTTCGGAGGAAAAGGGAAGGTTCTGGGAGGACGACCAGGAGAAGAGGAGACGAGGACGTCAATTTGTCAACAATTCTATGGAAAAAATCATGTTGTAGCATATACTCCGGGCTGGTAGAGTAATTTACGGCAGAGTAATTTCCCTTTCCTTTATTTTTGATCTGATTTCCTTATACTCTTTAGATAACAAAGGTGATTACGTGGCTACAAGGAAAGAGTTAATGGGGCAGGGAAGAAAGGTTGTCCGACTATCGGGCCGGGTTCGGGTATACTGCGGGTAAAGAATTATGCCCATGCCCTACCCACGATTAATCGGGACGGGTTCGGGCGCTGCCCATGGGCACAAAACCATGCCCATACCTTACCCATTCGGGTCGGGTACCCACGGGTACCCATGCCCATGGGTAAAATTGCCATCCTTAATCACAGATATCTCATCGCAAGACATACACCAAGTGTTCTCAAATACACACTACTGCAGGTTGCTGCTAATGCGACACTATGATCAGATACCCTGCAACGAAACTGTGTGCGATGCATTAATCATAAACGGTGGTGTAAAAAACCCGTCAAAAAAGGTCCAAAACGTTTGCAATGGAGGATGCATCAAACACGGTTCAGATTTTAGTTGCGTGTGCGATGTTGAGCATACGGTTCAGTTCAATTAACCGTTTGCGATGTGGCAGAACAAAAGAAACGGGCAGCCAGATGAATTCACTCAGAGAACTGTTTGTGATTAGGAAACACAAATGAAATGGTCAGCCAGATCAAGGTGTGTGTGCGATATACGACATGCGGTTCACTCGGATGAACTGTTTGCATCGAGACAAGAGAACCGAAACGGTTCAATATAACAAGATGTGTGTGATATGCAGCAAACAGGTCTGTAATCAGAAATGTGTACGAAGACCGATAATAACACAGACGATAGCTTCTAATAAGACGTATGTGATATGCTCTGTCTACACAACATCTATTGGCCATTGGGCGACGGGCGGTCATCCGGGTATGCCATAAGGATGCGAAGAGGGCATCCTATATCAGCAAGGACTAGCTATTCCACCAGTAGCTCATCTAAGAGAACTCTCAAGTTAACTATGCTCAGGCTGGAGGTTGTCTTGATGTTAATCCCACTAATGGGATGTATCTTAAATGTCCATTAAGGAAACTTATTACACATCCCATCAGTGGAATTAACCTCAAGGTCCTTGTTTTGTTTTTTGTTTGTTTTTTAACACATGTTATAGAAGGTCTGCCGTATTACTTTTTGATAATGAGCGATTGAGGGAATATGCTTCAGAAGGATTAACTGTTTGCGATTAGGCAATAGAACAGAAACGCCACGTACACGGCCGAGAAAGCGTACCCACGTTACACCGTCCGGGGATAGTGCCGCACTTAGAAATTATAGAACCGTCAATAAAGTTTGAGCCTGTGTCATGTCACATTCCAAATTGCAAACATGTTCATACCGATCGAAACCTAAATAGTTTCCCACTTAGGAGCGTATTAGTACTCGGTTATAAATACTACTACTCCAAGATGACTGCACATTCCTCCTCAACTCTTCATCCACAAAAACAAACAAGTCATTCATCATTGTTCCCCTGCGTGTGCCATGGCCAGCGTGAATTCGGGGTCGAGAGATTGCCACCAGGGAGAGGCGAGCATGGAAGCGGAAGCACGAGAGATGTCCCGCCTCGCTGCGAAAGCAGCCGACATGTCCCGCTGCATGGCCGTCGCAGCAGAGAGGTCCCGCCGCGCCGCCGGAGGAGCACGGAGGTCCCGTCGTGCCGTCTATGCAGCACACTAGTCTGACCACGCCGTGCAAGCAGAAGAGATGTCCCGCTGCGCCGCGAATGCAGCAGATATGTCCTCCCGTGCCGCGGCGGCCTGGGAAAATGTCTCGCGGGCAGGCGAGGACACTTACAGGCGCATGCATATGATTGTCCATTGCTAGATGGATCAGATCTCCGACTGGGCAAGGTTGCAGGACGACATGAAACCCTCTTTTGAACTGGCTACCGGCGTCATCCGACAATTAAATGAGAGTAATGTGAAGCTCCAGCCGAGCGCGACCTGCTGAGGGCGAAGATCGTCGGAAGTGCGGAGCAACAGGAAGAGACCACTGCCTTGTTGAAGAGGACCGGCGTCATCGTCGAGAAACTTATGGACGAGAATGCCATACTGCGCATCAAGCGCAAAAGGCTGGTGGCGGAATCCATGGATGCTCTCAAGCAGCACCTTGAGGACAAGAAAGAGCTCATCGCCGCTCGCCGTAGAGACTAGTTCCTGTGGCATGCAACAACGCATCAAGAAAGTAGAGATCAGCGAACCAAATCGTTGTCTTCATTCTTCTTTTGCCCTTGCGTATTTCGGGCGTTGTTGCATGAGGCTTTTTTTAATTATGTTCCTAAATATGTAAGACAATTATTATCCACTGTCATCGTCGTTATATTCATCATGCTTGCTATAAGTCACAATCGATGCTATATAGGTCCGTCGGATCTTATATCAAGATCCGTGCAAAACTTTCATTTCAGATTTTCATTTTTCTCTCTTAAATCTCAATCCAGTGAGACATAGCCACGCTGTGAAACAGGGCCTCGGGCGCCATTAATGGAGACGTTGGGAGGGAGGTGCGCGACGGATAGAGGTCAAAGGGCTCTCCTCCTGATGAGCACACGTAGGGGTCTGATCGCACGCCATAGCTACCCCGCACGGCACCTCCTAGCCAATAAAAAAAGGGGACGCGTGGCGGCATGTAAATGGTAAGTAGAGCACCAACGGTTTCAATAATAGTTGTGTTTTTTATTTGTAACGTGACAACACTTGTTCCAAAATGACTTTGTTGATTTTTAATGTGTGTGCCTTCGCAAATTGGACAGAAAAATTACCACGGCACGGTGGTGCCATGTCATGACACCATGCCAAGTTTCATGATTTTCAGGTGTGTTTTGGATTTATAGGAATTAAAAACCAAGTTTCTCAATCTTTCCGGCCGAGCCACGATGCCCAGGTGTTTGAATTTCATTCCCATCTCTTGCATGGGACCTATAATTCACCCAAGGACACACATGTGATTGTTCAACCAACTTTGGTGCACTCGAGCGTGTGCTTGTAGTTCAAATTTGAATTATGCACATTAAATGCCTAGAAACTCAATTAATGTATAAAAAGGCCAAACGAACCCCGAAAAATTCCTAAATTAAACACAATACTCTTGTTGTTCTATGTTCACACTAGAAGTTTTTTGAAAGCAATAAGAGGCAACGGATATCGGTCCGTCCCCAAAGGTGGCACGTTCCCTACCGAAACCATCACGCTTGTTGTGAGAAGCTTATACCCAAACCTGCCCCAAATGGGACAAAAATTTTATCACGGCATGTAGATGCCGCTACATGATAGCATGCCAAGTTTCATGAATTTCAGACGAGCTTTGGATTTACTAGAATTTAAAAACCAGGATCTCAATGTTTTGCGAGCAATCAACAGTGCACTGGTGTTTCAATTTCATTCCAATCTCTTGCATGGGACCTAGAAATTCACCCAGGGACACACATGTGATTTATCGACCAACTTTGGTGCACTGGAGCATGTGCTTCTAGTTCAAATTTGAATTATGCACATTAAATGCCCAGAAACTCAATTAATGTATAAAAAAGGCCAAACGAACCCCGAAAAATTCCTAAATTAAACGCAACACTCATGTTGTTATATGTTGACACTAGAAAAATTTTGAAAGCAATAAGAGGCAACGGATATCGTTCCATCCCCAAAGGTGGCACGTTCCCTACCGAAACCATCACGTTCCCTACCGAAACCTGCCCCAAATGGGACAAAAAAATTACCAGGGTATGTTGATGCCGCTCCATGGTAGCATGCCATGTTTCATGAATTTCAGACGAGTTTTGGATTTACTAGAATTTAAAAACCAGGCATCTCAACGTTTTGCCGGCAATCAACGGTGCCCTGGTGTTTGAATTTCATTCCCATTTCTTGCATGGGACCTAGAAATTCACCCAATGATAAAGATTTGATTTTTCAACCAACATGGGTGCACTGGAGCATGTGCTTGTAGTTCAAATTTGAAATATGCACATTAATGCATTGAAACTTAGTTAATGCATAAAAATTAGATAGTGCTAGTGATTTTAGTTGCAAACATTAGATAGTGCTAGTGCTTTTTAGCTGCATATTTTGACAAATCGCAGTGTTACAAGGATAGACAAATGTCAATGTTACTAGATGAATAAATGTCAATCTTTCCAGTTTGACAAATGGCAGCATACCCAATATGGTAGGTGTAAATCTTACCAAATTGTTTGTACGTGGTTGCACACGGGTCATCCAAAACAATTGTCAGTGTCAAAACCGGCGGATCTCGGGTAGGGGGTCCCGAACTGTGCGTCTAAGGTCGATGGTAATAGGAGACGGTGGACACGATGTTTACCCAGGTTCGGGCCCTCTCTATGGAGGTAATACCCTACTTCCTGCTTGATTAATCTTGATGAATATGAGTATTACAACAGTTGATCTACCTCGAGATCGTAATGGCTAAAACCCTAAAAGTCTAGCATGTACGATTATGACTATGATTCTATATCTTCTACGGACTAAGACCTCCAGTTTATATAGACACCGGAGGGGATTAGGGTTGTACAAAGTCGGTTATAGAGAAAAGAATCTTCATATCCAGACGCCAAGCTTGCCTTCCATGCCAAGGAGAGTCCCATACGGACACGGATGATAGTCTTCGGTCTTGTATCTTCACAGTCCATCAGTCCGGCCCATGTCCAACAGTCTGGACGCCCGAGGACCCCTTAGTCCAGGACTCCCTCAGTAGCCCCTGAACCAGGCTTCAATGACGAAGTATCCGGCACGCAGATTGTGTTCGGCATTGCAAGGCGGGTTCCTCCTCCGAATACTCCAAAGCTTTTTTTGAACACAGAAAACGTGTCCGACTCTGCAAAACAAGTACCACACACAACCGCAGAGAGTATAATATTTCACGAGTCCCATCTGCTGACAACTTTTTGTAGCATGACATCACGTTGTTGCCCGGTTATTATCTCGAACCGTTTTTGGCCTGCCGCTCCACGTTTCGAGACGCGGTTTTAATGGCACGTCTTGTTGATACGTCTCCGTCGTATCTACTTTTCCAAACACTTTTTCCCTTGTTTTGAACTCTAACTTGTATGACTTGAATGGAACTAACCCGGACTGACGTTGTTTTCAGCAGAATTGCCATGATGTTGTTTTATGTGCAGAAAACAAAAGTTCTCGGAATAACCTGAAACTCCATGGAATATCTTAGAATAAATAATAAAAAATCCTCGCCAAAGATGAAGACTAGGAGGCCCACACCCTGTCCACGAGGGTGGGGGGGCGCCCCCCCTCCTAGGCACGCCCCCTACCTTGTGGGCCCCCTGGACACCTTCCGACGCCAACTCCAACTCTATTTATTGGCTTTCAGGGAGAAAAAAATCAGAGAGAAGAAATCATCGCGTTTTACGATACGGAGCCGCCGCCAAGCCCTAATCTCTCTCGGGAGGGCTGATCTGGAGTCTGTTCGAGGCTCCGGAGAGGGGGATTCATCGCTGTCGTCATCATCAACCATCCTCCATCACCAATTTCATGATGCTCAACGCCGTGCATGAGTAATTTCATCGTAGGCTTGCTGGACGGTGATGGGTTGGATGAGATTTATCATGTAATCAAGTTAGTTTTGTTAGGTTTTGATCCCTAGTATCCACTATGTTCTGAGATTGATGTTGCTATGACTTTGCTATGCTTGATGCTTGTCACTAGGGCCCGAGTGCCATGATTTCAGATCTGAACCTATTATGTTTTCATGAATATATGTGAGTTCTTGATCCTATATTGCAAATCTATAGTCACCTACTATGTGTTATGATCCGCAACCTCAAGTGACAATAATCGGGACCACTCCCGGTGATGACCATAGTTTGAGGAGTTCATGTATTCACTGTGTGCTAATGCTTTGTTCCAGTTCTCTATTAAAAGGGGCCTTAATATCCCTTAGTTTCCAATAGGACCCCGCTGCCATGGGAGGGTAGGACAAAAGATGTCATGCAAGTTCTTTTCCATTAGCACGTATGGCTATATTCGGAATACATGCCTACATTACATTGATGAATTGGAGCTAGTTCTGTGTCACCCTATGTTATGACTGTTACATGACGAACCGCATCCGGCATAATTATCCATCACTGATCCGGTGCCTCCAAGCTTTCCATATACTGGTTCTCGCTTATTTACTTTCCCGTTCCTACTGTTACAATCACTATAAAAATACCAAAAACATTACTTTTGCTGTCTTTACTTTTGTTACCGTTACCACCACTATCATATTACTTTGCTACTAAACACTTTGCTGCAGATACTAAGTTTCCAAGTGTGGTTGAATTGACAACTCAGCTGCTAATACTTGAGAATATTCTTTGGCTCCCCTTGTGTCGAATCAACAAATTTGGGTTGAATACTCTACCCTCGAAAAGCTGTTGCGATCCCCTATACTTGTGGGTTATCAAGACCAATTTACGCGCCAAGGCCACAAGGAGCATAGCTCTATTCTTTGAGTCACTTGGGATTTATATCTGCTAGACACTATGAAGAACTTGAAAGACGCTAAGACAACAATTTATCCCTCAACTACGAGGAGAGGTAAGGAACTGCCATCTAGCTCTGCACTTGATTCACCTTCTGTTATGAGTAAGCTTGCGACACCTAAACCTGCTTCTGCTATTCGCTCGATATGTCGCATGTTATTGATGATGCCACTTCGCTATGCATGATACTTATGATGAAACTACTTCTATGCTTGATACCATCGTGCCTCTTGGTGAATTTCTAGATGAACAAATTGCTAGGGTTGGAGAGAAAGAAATTATTGAATCTGAATACGATGATGAAAGTGATGATGAAAATATGCCTGTTATTCCTGAGGGTTATGTTTTTGATATGGAATGTTTTGCAGCTATTTTTGCTTGTAAACATAGATATGAACTTAAGAGGCTGCTAGTTAAATGGAACAAAGAATCCACTACAAAAAAATACACTTCCGTGATGATACGTGTTTGTCATAGTAGGTCGCATTTTTTGTCATGCATGTACATCCATGAAAAATTTATGACAGAATCGAGATAGTCATACCTGTCCGTCAGAGAAGTGTTCGATGACATTACCAAAATTATCATCACGAAAGTGTCCACTTCCATGACGATAAATCGCGTCCACGTAAGTTCTTTCGTCAAGGGTGAACGACACGTGGCATCCACCGTAACGGAACACCGTTAAGCTATCGTGTCGGGTTTTGGATCCGATAACCCATTAACAGCCCCGACCAATGGGGATTTTCCATGTGTAAAATCGTCATTGGCTGGAGGAAACACGTGTCGGCTCATTGTTGGGACAGATGTCATCCACTCATTGGATGTATAGGCGCCTATGATACGCCGACACGTGGCATGGCCCAACAGAGGCCCATTCTCGTGAAAAGGCCGCCTGCTTGACTTGGTCAAAGGTGACGGGCGGCCGCCCATGGAAAGCCTGTTAACGGCCTGTTCGTATATAGCCCATTTACAGCCCACTAACCCAAGGCCCGTTACGCCCTATCCAAATTAGGCCCAGTAGCGTCATCTGGGCCATCCAATATGATTCCAGCCCGATTTCACTTCTGGCCCCTGTATGGCCCATGACGTCTTTCGCCCATATGAGGCCCTATGTAACTCTTGGCCTATTAACGGCCCTAGTGAAACCGGGCTCGCTGGCGAACAAAGGTATTACTTTAGACCCATTAACGGCCCGTGGTGAAACTGGCCCGTAATGAACAAAGGTATCGCTTTATACCCATTAAGGGCCCGTTATTCATTGGGCCGTTACAGCCCATGTTATCTTTCGCCTTCTCGAGCCCATTTATTCTTGGGCTTATTTGCAGATTCGCAACTTATGGCCCGTTATCGCTATTTTCTCGCTAGGGCCAAATTCAACCCGTCGTTACAGTCGGCCCGTTTGTGGTCCGTTAGTCTGTTGGGCCATTTTCATAGCATCACCAAATATGGCCTATTAACGGCCCAATACGGTCAGCCAATAAAACATACGATTTCCATTATAGGCCTGTCTACGGCCCATTAAAGGCCAGTACAAGACCCATAAATGAGTCGGCGGCCATGGATCCTACGTGACGTAGAAGGCCCATGGATCCTGCGAGACTTAGAAGGCCCATGGACACTGCGAGACGTAGAAGGCCCATGGATCCTGCGAGACGTAGAAGGCCCATGGATCCTACGAGAAGTAGAAGGCCCATGGATCCTACGAGACGTAGAAGGCCCATGGTCGGGCGAGTTGGCCCCCGTTTGAACGATATAGCATATTCAAAGAATTATCCTACTCAATACTATCACCTCTAAAAAGCATACACTATACAACAAAGAGATCAAGGCATAGAAAGGTAGAATAATCCTACACTATACAATAAAGAAATTACAGCCGATTATACCCACTGGGCATTATGGTATGGCACATACGGCTCATACATCATGGACGCGCATCAACTTAACTCCATTTGAACTATAATCTCTTCAGAAAATAGGATTGGCCGGATTCAGATAGCACAAATTTCAGTCTGCAAAATCTCCAATTCCTTCATGGTTACCTCGGTGTCTTGTTTCATTTTTTTGACTCCTGCATCTAACACCTGCATGTCTAGTCTCAACTTGTTGATTATACGTTGACAATCGTGTACACGTTGTCTTACCACCTCTAGTTGATGCTCGAGAACATCAACACATTCCAATTCCAATCCATAATCATTCGGTAACGTCCATGCCGCACTGCTCGCACATTTTTGTGTTGATGTCACTTCATCCTGAAATGTTTCTGTAAGTACACATGACTAGGGAAAAAATATAGTTACAACAAAGGAAGCTTAACAAGACACTATTTTGTACTACATGGCAAAACAGGACTAACAATAATGTTACACGTCACTTTCACACAAAAATGTTACACGTCATGAAGCATAAGCAGGTGATATTTTAAAAATTATAAAAAGATAGTCTATGCAACCTGCATACAGAAATCCCTCTTAGCTCACCAGAGGAGCATGATGTTGGGGCCCAATCGGAAACACGGACAAGTTACAAATTTAGACAAAGACGCTATGTATAAGTAAGCAAGCAGTTGGCCATTCTGTACCTCAATTAAAGTCTTAGGGAGCATAATGAATAGCAGAAGGTTTCATACAAACATATTATAGCAGGCAAAACTATGCAATCATTAGCATAGTATAAACTAGATTGTGAGCCTCATGCAATAATAGTTGGTTAATAGACTTCAAAGCTTCAGGCACACTTCGACACAGTACTTAAATGGTAAGGCCTTTAATTATGTCAACTAATAGTGATACAAGTACCGAACATCAGGTATAATTATTTGGGCATCTCATTAAGTGAGGACAAATAAAGCAATTGAAAAGAGAAAATTAACTATGCCTGAAACAAACAAGGAATTGAACTATTGAGTTGCATACAAAGGACTTACCTTAGCTGGTTGAAGAGGCTCAGCATAGCTCCTACTTCTCTTGCAAGGCTCCTTCCTAACATCTTGTACTTGGAAATCCTCAATCTTATCTTCATTGCACCCCCTCTTCAAGGTGACACAAACTAGTTACTCGTCTCCTTGGAAGATAAATATGCATACTTTCCAGTCTGTGAACTCAAAAGGATGAGATTATAACAAAACAACACCACATAATGAAACATGCCGCATCTCTTGCACTTGCACACAATGAAATGAGCATTTACTATGTCTCGCACTATGTAAAAACTAGGCATACCTTCGAACTGGATCCCTGTGTACTCTTGGAGAGCCCATCAGAGTGTACTGACCAAACCTTTATTCACCTATGAGTTAGAAAAGGCCCCACTACAGCAGCCCTTAGTGTTTAAATTGTTGACAAGCTCATAGAGTGTTAGGTCAAGAACAACAAGTAATCAAAGCAAACAGTCCTAGTATGGCTGGCTGATGCAAACAAGCAATTGAATGTATGTGTGAGCAAATCTTACATATCAAGGAAAGAAGCAAAGAAGGAGGCTTAAAGACCATCACTTGGTGACCAGATTTAAGGGCATTTAAACATCATGTGCAATGTATGAACTAACATAAACATTGCATATTCCAGATTCTACAATGGAAAGCACATGTATTAGGTTATGCCATGTATGATGATGCCTAAATGTACAGATAGCGGTGCAGGAGTGATTCATCATTGCACGCACAATTGAATTGCAGGTTAAGGGCCGCCTCAATTCCGCCTTTTCAGGTATATTGTCAAAATAAGCCATAAAAGATGTAAAGAAGTCATTTTTGAGTTATGGGCTTGGGCTTAACTAATTTCGCTTTGGAGGGGGTGTTTTGCAGAACCTCACTAAAAGTTGAAGGGAAGGGAATAGTGAAATGACTCGTTGTTCCGCCTATATTACACTCAAAATGCAACTGCTAATGCTTGTGTCACACTGACCCTCAAGTAAAACAAACACGCAAGCATTCATTGCCCTGCCCGCTTGCATCTCCTCTCCCTTTCCTCTACCTCCATCCCCGCCGCAAAGACTAGGGTTCCTCCAGCGAGCCGTCGCCACTGGTCCCATCTAGCCTGGTCCTCGATGATGCTATGTCTAGCTAGGCTACATGGCCGGCGGGTAGGGGAAAACCTCCCTAGCTGCTCCTCCCTCTGGCGCCGCCCCTCATTTTCATGGTCTCCAGCAACTGCTCCACTTTGGTTCGTCCAATGCACTACTCCAGCGGGCGCTACACAACTACGGCTGATGCCACATCATGCAGAAGGCACCTTGTTCCTCCCTCCTCCTGTGCCATGGCCTTGAGGTGTTGTTCAAGCATGAATTGCTATGAGCTGCTGCTGGTATATGATAATTGCGCATTCTGCTGCTGTATGATGAGTTGCTATGAGCTACTGCTGCTGCTATATGATGCTTTCAGGTGGTGCTGCTATGTGATAATAACCAGCCACTTGGATCATCGAATTTCAACAAATAATTGGTCTTCATTTAAATGTGGGTCATGCGTTCTTCGTTTAAATTAGGCAATGGGATCTCTATGGAAAACATTGACCAAAGTAGATTGTGCCAAGTAGATGGTATCTTTGTATTTGCATTTTGAGAAAATAGTGATGGTCTGCTTTTCCTATCATATTAATTACTGCACCAGGTTCAATTTGTGATGTTTGCAAGTCAAATTAATTTCCATATGTGCAGCAAAATGAAAAATATATATAATGCAATCTAGAATTTCCACTGATCATACCAAAGATAAGCTGAAAACGCAATGAAAAGAACTGGTTGGCGATTACATGGACCTTATATTCACATGTGCTTATTTTCTTAGGATAACTCGTAATAATTGTCCCTAAGAAACTTGGCTAATAGAACTGGCATTCAAATAACCTGTCACGTTGATTGCAATAGAGGAGTGACGTACCATAGCACACTGTATAGGCTCACCGCTGCCTCTCCTTTTTTTGCGATGTTCCATGAAATTGCCACATACATCTTGTACTTTTTCATTGTGTAACCCTATCTGCAAGTTGACACGGCTAATTTCAGACATCTCTACATGATACTAGATTGCATATCCCTCATGCATATTTAAACCACCAATTAACGATTGTGTGTGTACCATAAACTAGCCATGACTCAGTATGTCGGATCGGCAGGCACTCTAAGGGAGCCTAATGTAGTGCAATCGGAATTCCTACATGCCACCTACGATTTTGTGTAATGTCTGCCCTGTTCCTAAATATATGTCTTTGTAGAGATTCCAAAGATGGACCACATACAGATGTATATAGATGCATTTTCGAGTGTAGATTCACTCATTTTGCTCCGTATGTAGCCTATAGTGGAATCTCTAGAAAGACTTATATTTAGGAACGGAGGTACGAGGTAGTATCATGTATGACATCTACATATCTAATTTAGCAGCCAGTAGTAGAAATCATTGTCTGCACAAAGGGATTACTGGTCGAAAATCCTAGCAAAGCACACTGGCAGACACAGAACAATACAAGAGAGAGAGACGCACTTACAAGATCATAGCAATGCCTCAGTCCAGGATCTTGATTGGTCAAGCTGTTAGATCCAGAAGAAACATCGTCCTTGTAGTTTTTGCCAGCTGCATAACAGGTAACAACGACCGGTTAGTATATTTGAAGTACATCGGGCAGGTGATGCTGGACGGTTTTAAAGGTGACAAGTACCTAGGCCGTGGTGGGTGCTTGGCATCTCTCCAGACGGTGGGAATCAGGTTAGAAACATCGAGGGTGATGACGCTACGTTGGCTGTCGGGGTCCGGTAAGGAGATCTAGAACCGTCGAGTAGGGTGTTTGTGGAGCGGCTCCGGTAGGGTGAACTACGGTGTGGGCGAAGCAGATCTGTGGCTGCGGACGAGGGCGTAGGTGAAGCTGCTCCGGCGGTTGGGTTAAGGATGGTGTCGACGACGCGGATCTGCGGCCGTGGATGGGGCGCCGGTTGCCCGGTGGTTGGGTTAAGGATGGTGTCGACGGCGCGGATCTCGCGGACGTGACGGGCGCCGAAGCTGCTCCGGTGGTTGGATTAAGGGTGGTGTCAACGATGCGGATCTGCGGCCATGGACAGGGCGTCAGAAGCTGCTCCGGTAGGTTGGATGAGGGTGCGAGGAAGCGGATCTGAGGCCGTGGACTTGTGAGTTGGCAAAGAGGCCCCGGTAGGGTTGAAAATGGTATAGGCGAAGCTACTCTGGTAGGGTTGACGCTGGTGTCGGCGAAGCGGCTCCGGTAGGGTTGACACTGGTGTCGGCGAAGCGGCTCCGGTAGGGTTGAGGAAGGTGTCGGTGAAGAGGATCAGAGGCCATCGACGGGGCGTCGGTGGGGTGGCTCCGGGGGGTGTGGACGAAGTGTCTCCGGTGGGGAGTACGAATGAGCCGCTACAGATGCGCGGTGGTTGATGAGAGTACCGCCGAAGCAGATCCGGCGCCGTGGACAAGGCCGGCACTGAATGGGTTGTGGTATAGTGGTGGATGCGCAGTCTACTTGTTTCTAGGGGAGGTGGGAGGGGTAGATGCGGCCAGTAAGCAGATCCGCGAGGTGGACGCCATTGGCGATGAATGGGCTATGGTAAGCCGGTGGATGAGCAGTCTAGGGTTTTGAGAGGGAGGAGAAAGGGCGATGAAATGCAGACGGCGTGATGTAAGATGCTCCGGTGTTGTGGAGTTAGTCGCTTTTAAGAGAGGAGGGAGAGGAAATGGGGGTGCCGTGTAGTGGGGGAACCAGAAGTTACCAAAGCAGCCCCGACCTATCATGTAGATGAGGGCGGTATTGTAACTGTTGGTCTCCGTGCACCAAGGACAAAAGGGGGATTTCGCATGCTAAAGACTAAGGTGGCGGAAATTTTAGAAGGAGGCGGGAGATTTTGCGCTCAAGGGATCGCTCGTATCCAGTTTCAACTAATTTTGGACCGTGCTAAGCGGGAAGGTCATGCTAGACTGTGTACACGGGCACGCGTCAAGATTAATAATCGTGTGAAGTGCACCCCAGAAAAAAAGACAATAACTCGGGATGATGCGCCGATAACTTGGCCGTTCACACGGGTGTGGCCAATCGTACAGGTGTAGTGGCGCGTTCACAAAAAAAGGGATCAAACGCTCAGCCTATGTATTTCTTGTGTAAATAGATAATTTAGTGCCATTGGTTATTTACTTTAAACATAATGCATTGACGTGTTAGTGTAGAGGCGCACAAAAAGAAATGGATATTGTAGTTAGCTACTTAAAAGTGTTACCTCATATGATTACATAGCCTCCATTTCATAAATTGCATAAGCGTTGAATTCATATATGAATATTACATATGTATTACTTCAAAATAGAAACTTAAATCATCCAAGACTAATGAATTTGAATGCAAGAGTGACAATGGTGCATGTGCATGATAGCTACATTGGTTGTTTGAAGAAGCATCATTGTAACTTTGGCATGCACAACTGAAAAAGGTTTATTTAAATAGAAAAAAATGTGATATGTGAGTGTCCAATCTTTATAGCATTGAATCGATATTGTACCTTTGGCCACGATATGAAGTAGATATTGACTTATGTTCAAGCGATGCACATCCACGGTCGCTAGATAGTGATACGTGAATGAATTGTGCATACATATCTCATTTCCCTGTGGGCATCGGAATCACACACGCGCACTTCGTGTATTTCTCTCCCTCCGCCAGGGTTAAATTCGTCTTTCTACCCCATCCTACAAGTCTCTCACACAGAAACACACACGCTCTCTATGTCTAACACGCCCACCCCTTTAATTCCGCCCACCCACAGCCACTAATGTCTCAAAGTATAATAATGTATCTCACACATATGCTATCTACCTATCCCTTAATATAGCTAGATATGTGTCACACAAACTCCTTCTCCCTACTAGCAAGATGCCCATGTGCTGCACGGAACATCAAGATGCATTTGTATGAGAAGTTTATCTTGTGGGGGAAAAGGATGAACGAGGGAATGCCTTGTTTGCAAATGCGGAGAGGGGTGTGGGTATCTTTTTGCAAAATTGCCATATTTTACTTCATGTCCGTCGGATATAAATCGGATGGCCTATATTGCAGGATGGAAGGAACACCATCATCACCAACTCTGTTTTTTTTAAGAGTAGAGATATGTGAGTGTCGCTGCCCCCCCCACACACACACACTTCCCAATACCGAAGGAGTAGGGTGACACCTCGATCTTGATACTAATCTATCGACTGGCTTCTCTCTGAAACATACACACACACACTACCCGGCACCAAAGGAGTAGTGTGACACCTCGATCTTGATACTAATCTATCGACTGGATTCTCTCTCAAACATATACACACACACACACACTACCCGGCACTAAAGGAGTAGGGTGGCACATCGATCTTGATAATAATCTATCGACTCCTCTTTCAAACACACACACACACACACACACACACACACACTCGCTAGTTGTGCCTCTGTGCCTACTGCCAAGACACTCTCGATACGTCTTTCTCTCCCTCCCCCCTCCAACAATGACAGCAGAAGGGTGACAACTCGATCTGATCATAATCTGTCAATTGGTTTCTCTCTCAAACATTGTGTCTCAGTGCCTTGCTCGGTAGCCCCCTCGATATGTAGACTTCTCACGCGCACACAACTGTAGTGACGATGGCGCTGAACCCAGTGTGCCTTGTTTTTACTGGCCTCATGTGATAGTTTTCACCCTGTTTTCTGTTAATTAACAAGGCAACCTTTTCTTTGTTACAACTCCCTCCGTTCCAAAATAGATGCCTCAACTTTGTACTAACTTTAGTATAAAGTTGGGTCATCTATTTTGGAACAGAGGGAGTACTAGTGACTCTGAAATCAATCGGCGCAGACAGAAAACATATCACATCAACACAATTATCGCAGCAACTACTTTAAAAGAAATTAGTTAGCTGCCCGCATGCTGTACGGAACATCAAGATGCATTTGTATGAGTAGTTTATCTTGTGAGAGAAAAGGCTGAACGAGGGAAGGCCTTATTTGCATAACGTGGAGAGACGATGTGGGTATATTTTTGCAAAATTGCCATAGTTTATTTCCTATCCATTAGATATAAATCCGACGGCCTATATTACAGGATGGCACGCACACCATCATCACCAACTGCATTTTCTACTCCCTCCGTCCGAAAATACTTGTCATCAAAATGGATATAAATAGACGTATCTAAAACTAAAATACGTCTAGATACATTTCCTTTTATCCATTTTGATGACAAGTATTTCTGACGAGGGAGTATTTGTCTTTTTAGAGATTTCAACAAGTGACCATGACCGGACCTTACCAACATACTCAAAAAAGTAGTCCATAATTTTGATGTTACCCTCTTTTCTTGGCGGTGCAGTGCCATCTAGATACCTCATAAATAAATCAAGGACAAATCTGACCCCTTCATGAAAAGACATACGTAGCAAAATGAGTGAATCTACACTCTGAAATATGTCTACATACACATCCGTATGTGGCAGTCCATTTGAAATCTGAAAAAGACAAATATTTAGGAACGAATGGAGTATATATAAGAGTAGACATGGAGATATATCTCCAGCATGGTCTACAACAAAAATGTGTTGGGCTGGTTAGCGCGGATGCTCGCAACGCGATGACATGAGTTCAATTCTGTCTTTTAACTTTAGATTTGTATATTATATATTACTCTACTTATGTAATATATACTTCTTTACATCAGATCGACAAAGTGGATCCCACAGAGTACTTAGAATATTAAGGATGGACTTGTTTCTTTTTAACTTTCGCTCAAGCTGTAGCCACCCTGCAAGTCACGTGTACATTGTACATGCAATTAACTTTTTATAGAGGGACAATCATACATGCAATTAACTCAAATGGATTGGATGTCACTCTATTATTTCCAGCATAAAGAGCATCTCCAACGGCAGCCGGCAAATTTCCTCCCGCTTCCTTCCGCGGAGGACGACATCAAACGCCAGCGGCATACATTTTTACAACTCTAACCAACCAGATGAAATTCGTGCAAACACGGACTGATTTCATATAAGCATGAAGGATTTCAGATAAAAGCCGGATCTTCATGTAAACATGATGGATTTCATTACATTTACATGAACTAAGAGGTGCCAATCCGGCTCTCTTGTATAATTAATACTCCTTCGTCCGAAATACTTGTCCTAGAAATGGATATATCTAGACTTATTTTAGTTCTAAATGGCCGCCTGTGGATCCCTTTGTCTTCCTCATGCCCGCCGACACTTGCGGGTCGACGAAGGTCCTTGGAAGAGACGAAGCGACAAAGAAACCACACGAATCATGCTGGTCGCCTCGGCGGTGGCCTTCATGGGTCCCAAGTGGCGGCGGCTGCCGTGTTCTACTTCTCCTCGATGATGGCGGCGATGTGAAGAAGCCGCCACCGACCGGTCGCTCTCCACACACCCGGCCACATCTCGCTCGCATGGCGCTGCCGCAGCACGGGAGGCGCCCACAGACACGGGAGGCGCGGCACCGCAGACACTGGTGGCGCCGTACGACGCGGCAGCGACGTACCCCGTACCGTTGTGCTTGCCGCCGTGCCGGCGTGGAGCAACTCGCCACTCCTCATCGAGCTGAACCGAGCGGCGAAGTTGCTGAACCACGCTACCGCTTAGCGGCAAGCTGGCTCCGTCGGGCCAAGCGAGGTTGGTGAAGCACCGAGCGGCCTCGGCCAGATCCGGAGGGCTCGGTGGGCCCCCACCGGGTAATATGCGGAAGAACGGCTCATCGGAAGCCATCGGAAGGGTGGAGAAAATGGTGAAGGAGGAGATGGGGAGCGCGGAGGTGCGATTCTTGCCCGCTATGCATGCGGCCTCGTGTAAATAGAGGGCGGATGTAGGAGCTTGGCTGCCCGCCTCGTTTAAACCGAGGGCGGACGGGAGGAGCTCGCCGGTGTTGCGTTTAATTCGCCCGCTCATGAACGGACGTGTGGCCGGAGTAGGATTCTCGGTTTGCATGCGGGTTTAACGAAGGGGTTTAATGGAGGCGCTGGGCGTGCAGCGGGCGGCGCAATACTATTCGATTTGACAGCATTGATGAGCCGTCAAATCACAAAGGCCCTCGCCTCTCATGAAACCGACCGAGCTAGACTGCCCCGCCCTCTAGCCTTTTAAAAAATGTATATACTCCACTTTTGTACAGTAGTAGTATCGATGGATTGCGCCATGGAGCAAAAATTGAAATTAAAAAAAAGGTGGTACATATAGAGAGCGCTCGTGAACTATGTGTCATTCATGGAAATAAATAAAGTACTACATGATACTTATATGATACATGGCGCAAGAGTACTAAGTATTATTAATACAGTTTTGCTAGAACTCATCTAGATGAGATATAATTTGGTCTCATTCATCTTTTATAGCCACCGGATGTGATGCTATAAGATGCGTGTGTGCCGACGTGGGTTGTATTTGTTCTTGTGCAATCTAACTGACCATCGCGTGTCATGTTTGATAGTCTCAAGTCATTAAAAGCATACAAGCCCCACATCTCTTCTTGGTTGATTCCTCTATTTATGTCAAAAATAAGAAACAACGTGAGAGTTAATGCACCACGCCTATGTGTTAGACTAGCCACAATGGTGAGTAACATACACTAGTAACATACACATATCCATAGACTATGTTACTACCTTCATAGTGGGTACTACCTCCGTCCTGGTTTATAGGTCCCTTTTATAGTTTGTGCTAAATTTGGACTAAATATTTAACTAACAAAATGTTAATGCATGTCAAGAAAAAATATCTCATTGGATTCGTCTCTGAACATAATTTTGAAAAATATAATGTTTGGTGACATGCGTGAACATTTTCTTAGTGTAATCTATGGTCAAAATTTGGCACGAAATACAATGGGGACCAAAATTTGGTATCACTGTAACTAGTACTCCATCCGTCAATTTATAAGTTGTGCTTACCTTTTCCATCAACTTTGTGCAGCGTGCGGGCATCTTGCTAGAAACACTAGAATATGTCTATATAATCCGTATGTGATAGTCCATTTGAAATCTCAAAAAAGACAAATATTTAGGTACGGAGGGAGTAATATATTAGGAGTATATCAAAACAATAGTGACTTCTTTCAAGTTTGTGAACAAATACTACTATTCAACTACTTTGGATCCGTAACGCACGGGCACATTGCTAGTAAAGGAAAAGGCTCGCCACGTCAAGCGTCGCACCCCCACACGCCCGGGAATCGGGAGTACAACACGGGCTGTCCGGCACGACACATAGCTTAGGGAAGGCGTGTTGCCTAGCAGGGGCAGAGCTTGAAGCAAAACGTTGGGCGTGCTAGTCTAGCCAGGCTATAGAAATTACCCTTGCGTTGACGTTCCATGCCTCAAAACTGGATGTACAACTACGAAAATCCTGCTAGGTTGGGCGGGCCAGGGCACGTGTTGGCCCTCACGTAGCTCCGCCCATGTACCTAGAATTTTCACTTTCATGTGGGACGCTTGAGCAAACAGAAACAAGGGGAAGATCTAGCTGTAGCACGGAAGCCAAGAAATTTTGTGTCAGATGGGGCTCGTTGATAGAATAGGAGCATTCTGCATTAGTACCACTCCTACCAAGTTTGTACTCCTAATACTATTATATTACTAGTACTACCACTATACAACTAGTAGATACGTGCACGGCACAACATCGTAGGAACAAAAAACGGGAAGATCTTGTTTTGGGTGATTTATCTTTTTTTCAATCAACATAGTATGAATAATATGATGTGGGGGGCACCGATGAAGCTTATGTGGCTTAGTTGCATGGCTACAGAAGGTTAGAGAAAAAAATAGATAATGTGTTTAGAGTGCACTCCACTAAATAGATATACTTTGGATCCATTGCAATTGACCGGCACATCTATATCTATACCCCCTATATAGTGTGTGAAAAACTTGGAAAGTTGGTCGTTGGATGAAGCCAATCCGACGGTACAAAGATGGCAAATCCGAGCGCTACTGGCCATTGGATATCATCCACCAGATTCTGCCACATGTATAATCTAGAAGACTCCATGGTTGAACTTAATTCATGACCAAATTTGCCACAACTAAGCTCAGGCAAAGTTATTAATAAGTTCTTCAAAATGAGAGCCACAAGTTGGCAAGCCTAAGGGAATCTTGCCACATTTTTTGTGTGTATGTCATGTGGGGCTAGTGTGGCTTGCCTAAGGTGTGGCTTGAACCAAACACTCACCTAAGTTAATCAAACTTGCCTAACCTTACATTCCACCAAATTTTGCCACATGTTAGAATCCAGAAAACTACACATGAGGAAGCATAATGCACAAACAACCAGAATCTCATGCGTGCAATGCACGTGTACCTTCCTACTAGTACTAGTAGTAGTAAGAAACAAATTCCAGTTTTGGCAAGAGTTACATTTTCCTCTCGGGGCCCACGGGACCGAACTTCAGTGGCTTAGTGCCCGGCCTATGAGTCAATGACATGTGGGCCTTAAATGCGGCTGGCCCACATGTCATTCTCATGGTGGTGGCGTGGTTCGCGAGTCATTCGTTCGTGATGAACCGGCCGGTGGTGGCGTGGCCGTGGCGAGGGTACCAGAGTTGGGCGTCGAGGCGTTACGAGGCGTAGATGGCCACACCGGCGGGTACTACATGTAGTACATAAGTACTCCAGCTGAGGGTTGATGCCCGGGACGAAATGTGTCACAGCCGCTGGATGAAAATTCGATGGTGCGGGAGTACGGACCGGAGCACAGCAGCGGAGCAGGCAAACCGCGTCCAATCGGGTGTGTCTGTGGTAGAAAGTTGATGGTCGCCGCAGTTCAGCTGGCCCGCATGTCATGCACACAAAGGCAGAGGAGCGGTGGGGCCGAGAGGGATGAGGGGCACGAACAATCCTACCATTCTGTCACTGACATGTGGGACCCATAAGCGTGGGTCCCACCTGTCAGCGAAGGAAAGGCAGGGCAAGGCAGTGATAGCCACGTCAGAGGATCCATGTCCACGTCGGGGGACGTCATGCCGTTGGTTGGAGCGGCGCCGTGGGAATCGCGTGTGGGTGTGGCAGTGGTAGAAACAAGAAACGTGATGGTCGCCGTGGTTCAACTTCCATGGACAAGCTGTCAGGTTCTGGCCGACACATGTATATGAAAACTAGAGTGTTTATATTTCAAGCACGTGAACAAGTATTATTCTACTAGTTTGGATCCATTGCAACGCACGGGCCAAAGCACATTGGTAGTAGTAGTGTCCATCTCTATCTCTAGAGGCCTTCCTCGCTCATCATTTTCTCTCACAAGATAAACTACTCATACAAATGCATCTTGATGTTCCGTGGAGCATACGAGGATGTTTCCATGGGGGTCTCTCCAGTAGCGGCATGGCCAGAAGTTGCAAGTTGACGCCTTGAGATGCTGACGTCGAGGGGCACTCGGATTTCCTCCGATGAGCAAGTAAGATGATTTTGATCACGTAGTAAATGCATTCTAAAGACTACTTCCATGTCCATTTCCTAATTCTCCCCTGCCCACTGTTTCACAGGCTAGGCTCGGTGCAAGTGGAGATTGGCTTGCATATGTACGGGAGGGTACCAACATCAATTTGCACAACATTTACAATGGTGACACCGTTCCCGTAGAACGTTTGTCCAACATTGGGATCAGCCATGCAACAGGCCAACGCATGAATTGGTACGATGGATCTACGGTGAGATTGAATAAAAGATAGCACGAACCTTGCACATGGCGGTCAAAGGCGGACCATGCTGTCTGTGGCCGATTTGTTGCCGTACGAGTAGGAAGACGCTGTGCTCCTTTCTAACCGCATCTTCGCGGTGACAAACCAGGGGACTTATTTTGTATGGGACACATCCTACGATATACTCCCTCTCTCCCAGTTTATTTGTTTTGAATCTTTTCGCTTTTATAAGTTTCAAATTCAAATTTAGAGCTCCCCATCACATGTTGAGATTACAATGTCCATTAAATCGTTGCGTGCATGTATAGTAAAGAAACAAATCTCGAGTTTGGCACGAGTTCGGTGCTGGAGCACCACAAGCCCGGTGCAGGAGTTACATTTCCTCTCGTGGCCGTCGGACTGAGCTTCAGCGCCTTACTACAACTACCTTTGAGTCAATAACATGTGGACCCGATAGGTGACTGGTCCACATGTAATGCTCCCGAAGGCAGAGGGGCAGTGGGGCCAAGAGGGGTGAGCCACATGTCGGGGGACGTGTGGTTTCATGGATTCGAGCGGCATCGTAGGAATCGCGGGTGGCTGTGGTAGAAACTTGATGCTCGCCGCATTTTAGGTGGCCCACATGTCATGCACAAAAAGGCAGAGGGGCGGTGCGACCGAGAGGGGTGAGGCGCACGTCGGGGGGCGTGGTGCCGTGGGTTGGAGAGGCGTCGTGGGAATCGCAAGATGAAACATGATGATCGCCGTAGTTGAACTTCCATGGACAAGCTATCATGTCTACGGACAGATGCATCAGATCTGATCCTTTGGAAGGAGTAGCGAGAAAGCTATATATGCGGATAAATAGTTCCTTATAGTCAAGGCACCCACGCTACTACTCTATTCCAAAGACATGCACACCATCGAAATAGTCCATCTATATCAATATACACCGAGAGGGAATAATTTTTTTTACAAGAGAGGAAATAGTTCATCCATCCATAATGCCCTCCTGCTGGTGCAGCGTTTTCTTCTTCTTCTTCTTCTTCTTCTTCTTCTTCTTCTTCTTCTTCTTGTTCTCATTCTCTGTGGGAGACGGCTTCGCAACAAGCTCTTTGGACCTTGCAGCTATCTCGAAACTCACACGGGCAACGAGGGCAACAAATTTTATCCGGCACAAATGCGTCAAGGGATAATTCTCCCATCCAGACGACCTTAATGCCACCGTCCTCGTCACCCTTACGAAGATTTGTACCGAGCACAAAATTTTTTACGTCGAATAGGGATGGTGTCTGTTTAGCACAATCTTCTACAGGAATTTTGATTCTGGTTTGTAGGTCAGCGATGCTTTTCAAATCAAGGTTGTACGGCTCCAGCTTCTATTTTTCCCCTTCGATGGCTGCCCACAGAAGTATATGTCCTCCCGAGACAAGAAATCGTGAAGCTCACCTGGTATGGAGGGCGAGTGTATGATGTGGTACACCAAAACATCATCTTCGAGGCACAGCTGAAGGACGGCGGCGTCTTTGGATCTTCCTGTGGGCACGCCCGTGTACTCTGCGCCGAGACCGATGACCCTCGTCTCTACCTTTTTGAGGGAGTTGGATACATTGTTGATCCACCGCCAAACAACCCTTGGGTGGACGGTGACGGTGGCAACTATGCATCGAGCCTTCGACGAGGACATGTTGGACACTAAAACCTGCATCTCGATCTCTTTCGCCATTTGGAACCCGGCTGAACGGAGGGCTATGGTTTGGAGAATTAGGATTAGATGGCTAGTCTAACTGAAGTAGTAGATGATTATTTAAAGAGATTAAAACAATGTGAACGCAGTGGGGTTTGGATGCAAATGAAGACGAAGGGGAGGTGAAGAAGCTGAGGCGAATCGGTTCTCGATGGAGAAGTAAATGGGAGAAGTGGCGTGCAGGCAGTTGATTAGACGGCTAGGTAGACTAAACAAAAAGGCTATGCGGGTAGATCGAGGAGTCGTACTGTTCGTGTAATGCTCCCATCCTTCCCGATAGGTGGGACCTATGCAAACAGATAAAAAAATGTGTCGTAGCTTTTTTGAGCCCGTGAGTGGGAGACACAACATTCTCCTCGTTAAGGATTACTCCCTCCGTTTAGGTGAGTATAAGTCACCTTATGAAAATCAGGTTTTCCCAAAACCTTTAGGAGTGGAGCATTAACTTCCTGCTCGATCCCCTCCCAGCCTCGTTAGCCAGCGTTCTCTTCCTCTGCTGCCGTGTTCTACCTTTCCATTTTCCTCTTCTCAAGTGTGGAACGATCTACATGCCGTCCTTGATGCACGAGAACGACCACTGCATGCATCGCGGCGTATGCGTTGATTGGGCATGCACGAGAATTTGGTTACGCTTTCGCAATATGGATGATACGAACGATGAAGTGAACAGGCATGCTAGCACGGGAGACCTATTTCCGCTATACAATGGAGTACTCATGTTCCTACTAGTAGTAGTAGTAGTACAACTGTGGTACACTTGATGGTCAAAATACTATTCATCCGGTCCTCACAGTGAAGTGACAACACCCTGCGCCTGACACTAGTCCAGGCGAGGCAGCGTGTTCGGGTTACCAAAGTCAGCCTCACCCTGTGCACTGTGCAGTCTGTCACCGCCACTGTACAGCACATTGGCGCCTCGCCTCGTCTCCCTCTCCGCTCCCATAGCACCACTCCATCTCCATCTCCTTCTCCGTCTCCGTCTCTGTCTCCGTCTCCATCTCACTGTGCCCCCGTGTACCGTCGCCTCACTCGCCTCCCCCAGTACCACTATTCCCTCACTAGCCGCTCCAGCACCGACATCCTTCTCCCCCGTAAACCAAGCCCCCTTCCAAACTCCACCATGGATGAATGCGAACTGCGCAACATCCATATGAGCCGTGATTGGAGCAATCTCCCCAGTGACATCCTCGACCTCTGTTGTTCGTGTATGGATATGGTGACCGCCCTGCGACTGGCTGCATGCTCGAGGGACATGCACACGGCCATCGTCGAAGCGAGGCCTAAGCTTTTCAAGACACCCTGCTTGCTGCAATCTGGTCTTGTGAGATTGGCTCACCATGATACGGAGGCGTGCATGATGCCCCTCGACTTCAATCTGATCTCCATTAGCCGAAACTTCTTTGCAGGTATGTAGTGTGTCGCCGTACATCATTTCCCTCGACATCGATCCGATCACCATCGCCCGAACTTCTTGGCAGGTATGTCTTTGGGTCGGCATGAACTCCCATCGATGGCTGCCTTGAGAGAAGACGGTAAAGAGTTGGTGCTCGTGAACTTCCAGACCTCCCATGAGATTATCCTTCCTCCGTTGGATTATATAGAGTATTACCATTGCGGTCCAAGTCATCTGGATTACTACGTCAGTTGGACGAACCTTGTTTTGCAGAAGATTGTAATCTGCCAAGTACCCACACGACATGCGAATTATGCAGACTTCAAGCTAATTGCCTTGTTCGACCGCGGACTTGCCTATCTTTATGCCGGTGCCTTTTCTAGCTGGAGACAACTCGGCTCGCAGTGGATCATCGTCAAAGCTGATACACACTTCTGTGATGCTATTGAACACAATGGCATCATCTACGCGATCGACAAAGCAGATGGCACCACGTATTCTTTGGGACGGCGCGTGTAAGTTGTTTCCATCTCATGTTAATGATGACGCCATGACACTCTTTGAACTTTTTTGATGATTGGCATATCCTGCTTTGAGCAGAATTTGAGTAGAACTATGGCAATATATTACAGACGCCGTAAATCAGCTATATTTGGAATGAGTTAATTCATGCGATTGTGACCATGTCATTACAGCCAATTTGTACCCTGAATAATCAAACGGTTAGGAATATATGGATATTATCCTTATTTTGCAGTAATCTATATATTACTACTAAATATGAGTGTGTATCAATGGCCATGTTAGTTTCCTCATTTTCATGATGTAGAAACATGCACCACACTGTTGGTTTCATCTAACCATACATTAGGGAAGTAAATGTGCATATGGAGAACTCTATATTTGGAAGTAGTGAAATCCTGCAATGCTTACCATGTGTACATACGTATATTCGCCATTCAGCCATCAATGACTAGAATAATATTCTCACAAAAAATTTGCCCACAAAACACGAGTATATATATCGATGTAATGGGCCACGGGTAGGCTAACCCGAGCCCCTGAACCTTTCAAGACATCGGGGCAGGCTGCGCCCCTCAAGACCCCAAGATGAAGAGCCGCTCTTTGAGAGTCGGCGGCAAGGCCGCCGACTGCCCCTCACGGCCGAGTCCCAGAGACGACTTCGAGATAAGCCGACTCGTAAGTGGCGGCTTCCAGAGAAGCCGGCTATGGGGAGTCGGCCCGCGACTCCGACCACCTCCTGCCTTCGCAATGATGGACGGGACAGGATGCGGCCACCGCGCGGCCCATTCCTGCCTCGTTTGTGAAGGGCAGGCATGGCCACAGTGCGCCGTACCAACGGAGATCTCCATCCGTGGCAACCTTTGTTGCCATATGCCAGCTCGACATCAACCCGTGCGGGCGGCGCCTTGTGCCCACGGCTGTCTGTCTGACCCAGAGCGGGTCTCGCTTTGTCGGCGAAGTGGAAAAGGCGGCGAGAGCGCTACAAGACGGACCCGTTGGGAGTCAGCCCCCAGGAGTCGCCTAGCTCCTCCTACGGGCCCCGCACTCCATTAACCAGACAAGACGGGGAATGGCGACAGTGATCGCTCGTCAGGTGGCGGCACTGTTGCCATGACCCCATGACCAAGCCAGCATCATTAGAAGCACGGCTACAGTAATCCACAGCTGGCAAGACCCGCCCGCGGCGGACAAGGCATGTCGGCTCCGTACCAGGCCCGTCGGCGGGGCCCACCAGTCGGCGGGCCCCAGTAGTCGGCAGAGAAGACGGCGGCCTGAGGACAGACGGCTGGGACCCGCCCTGTCACACCCTGATTTTCATGGCACAACACTTAAAGTCAGTAAATCATGCTAAAATGTGGATTGACAAAAACTTTTGAGTGTTTTTGTCTTTTCTTTGATTGAATGTTTGACTGTTGTTTGAAAGTGCTCTAAAAATCAAATAAATCCTCCAACTCTTATACTCCTTCTCCTTGATCCAAGAACCTTTCCCAATGATCATGCCATGTGTATAGGACATATAAATAATTTCTTACAAAAATAATTTGGCCAAAAGGTATTTTCAAAAATTAGTTTTCCAAAAACCCCTGAATTGAGGTTTGCACTGCAAGTACTTGATTTGGGGTATGAAAAATATTTCAAAGAGTATATTTGAAACCCATTAGATATAGTACTCCCATAAAACACAAAAATATAATTTTAAAAGTTATTTTCCTATTTTATTTAAAAGCTTTTTCTTAAGGCCAGAAATGGTCTTTAATAGGGAAAAATTATTTTATTGTTTTAAAAATATTTGACAAAAATCGTGGAAACTTCGGTGGGCATATGTTTCCCATATATAAGAGTTTCAACAAATGGTCATGTGCAAAATATTGGTCAAATCCCTCAAATACCCTTTCTGGATATTTCAAGCTTTTGAAATATGTACAAAGGAAATATTCTCCAAAAATTCCAAGAAAATTATAGCATGTCAAATATGACATGTTTGATGATCTGGACAAGTATCATGTCATGGAGAATAGTATAACCCCATGAAATCCCCTCAAAACCATTTCTATCCATTTTGAAGTTTGAGCAACTTTACATTGCCAAGCATGTCCAAATGCTCTCAAATCTTGTTTACATGCTCAAATGGTCTAATCATTCATCTAGACCAAATGGAACAAGTTGGATAAAAGGTTATATTGATCAAAGTGCCCCAAAACCCTCTCTGACTAGAATCAAATTTGAACAACTTTGTACTACCAACTTTCTCTCCTTGACCCCAACTTTTGTGAGCATGTTCACATGACCAAATGAGGCCACCATAACAAGTGGTGCATCAAGGAGAAGTGATTTGCTCAACTAGATCTACACAAGTTCATTTCTGCTAATTTCTAGGGTTTACAAAAGTTGCATTGGCAACTTTGCCCAAATGGACTCAACCTTGGTGGAACCTATTATTATCTCATGCCATTGGACCCTGTCAAGCATCATGACAAATGGAGATCATCTACTAGCCCAAACCAATATCAAACACCTTCTGGCTAGAACTTAAACTGCATGTTTTGGCCATTTCCACTAATCTCCTTGAGTCCAAATTTGTACTACAGCCTCATGTGATACTCCTCTAACCCCCTGCATCTTTCCCTGCCCGAGGAGACATGATTAAGGGGGGTAGACCCCATTTGTCCTCTCTTGACAGCCCAATTCTCACTCTCTCTCAACCCGACCTCTCTCCCATTGGGTCACCAGAGCATCCAAGGCCAAGATCCCTTCCTTAGCACCCCCCCAAATGCTACTGGACATACAAGGGCGCGCCCACAAGCATAGAAAATGGCCTGGACAGCCATATGGGCGCTCTGGAGCGCGCTACAGTGCGCTCCCGCACTGTAGCCGCCCCCTGCCAACCGCCTCCGGCCACCTCGGGCCTCCCCAGCGTGTCTCACGAGGCCGCCTCGGCGTCCACGACACGCAATGCTATCGGGCCCCTCCTCCCTTGCCCTCGTTCTCCCTCCTCGAGCTCACTCGAGCGCGGCCTAGACCGCGCCCACTGTGCACCAACGCCCCCTCTATATAGAGCCCCCCTCGAGTTCTCTGGCCTCTTCCCGCTCTCCCTCTCCCCCAAAAACCTCCCGGACAAGCTCTCTCGCCCCCTCGTGCCCTCTGTTCACCTCCATGGCCGGCGGCCTCTTCCACGGCCATCCCGCTCTCCACATCTTCGGACCTCCCCGGCATGCCTTCCGCATCTGGATGGATGCGGCACTCCATCCTGAGCTCTCCGGTGTGCAGAACACCGCGGGAGGTGGTCGGAATCGCCGGCACGGGCGGCGGCCAAGCCATCGCCCGACGGCGTCCGACACGCATGAGGAAGGCGCCGCCTTCCCTGCCTCCTCCTTCGGCGCGGCCAAGCCGCGACGGTTCGCCCCACCGCCGGCAGGCGCAGATGGGGAGAGCAGCACCGACGGCGAGCGAGGCCGGCGCCCTCTGCCTGGCATCGCGGGGGTGAAGACGACAGCGGGCGTGGCGAAGCGACTCGCGGAACCCGCTCGTCGACCATCAAGCGCCACGCCCACCGGCATAAGTGGAGGCGCCCACGTGAAAGACGCCTTCGACGTGGCCCTTTCCTCAAGACGCCGCCGAGTTGCTGGCCGCCCACTAGCTATCTCACGCTTTCGGCGTGTTTTAGGTATAAGCCTAAACTTTTCCTTTTTCTTTTATTTTGAACTTCTAAAATCCATAATCAATTCGTTTTAACTCCAAATTTGTTGATTCAAATTTCTAGTGACTCCATAAATCACTCTCTATCACATGCTACTACTGTCACATTCTCCAAGAGATATTTGTTTCACAAATATTTATCAAAGTCTTATTTTCCATTTCTGTGATAAACTTTAGAAAATCACAGAGAGCTCATGTTTGATCCAAATGCCATGATTCAAATTCCTAGATGCTTCTAAGTTCATAACTTAGTTTATGAACATTTTCTTAATACTTTCTGTACCCCACAAAATAATGAGCCATTTCTTCATATTTGTCAACTTTGCAAATCAATAGAATATTCATTTGAACTCCAAATCCAAAGTGAAACAAATTTCTAAATGTTTCTAAAATCATGCCTTATTTAGTGGGTACTTTTACTCATTTTTATAAAAAGGCATTCTGTGGACAACCTGCAGATCCATTAAATCCATTGATTCCATCATATTGAAATGTTTAGAAATATTCACTAATCCAATTCCAATGAAACCACCCTGGTTATTTTTCATATGACCAGGGAAGTCCTAGAAAAGTCAAATCCATATTTTTAGAGCACTTTTATTTTTTGCCTTGTTGTGTTGCTTATTATGATTGTTTCGACGTTAGTTGACGAAGTAGACGGAGTACTTGGAGAAGGACCAGAAGATCTCAAGACTCTGATGAACCAGGCAAGTAGCCCTTTGACCAATATCTATGAAACCCTTTTTATGCATGTCATATAGCACCATATTGTTGTTGCAACGGAATCATGATGAGGTGGTAACCACTTCGATGGTTTGCCACCGTACTTCCTCGTTGATACTTGCATTGTGCATGACCCTACCTTCTTATGAGGGTTATGCCGGTGGGAGTAGATAGGATGCTAAAGTAGATGCTACGCAAAAAGGGACGGGTATATGCATGGTGAAGGAGTCAAAGCATTTTCAGAAGACTCTTGAAAACCCGTCCGGGTGCCACTTATGCACGAGGGAGATGATGAGATGGGTAACCACTTGATGACTAAGTGGTGTACCGAGGCAAGTGTGTGTTGTTTTCAAAACGGATTAGATTTAAGATTTGTCGACTGTCCCAACCTTACATGCGCAACCACTCTACCCTTATATGGGAAAGGGCATTATTGATTTCCTAGGCCGATACTAGCTTGGAGCCCGCATTACTAGTGACGGGGGAGAGTTGGTGCTCTCTCTCGGGACGGGGTCGTGCCAGGTAGGGCGGCCATGACTGTCCTTACAGGGCACCAGATACACCGTTGTGTCCCCTCTTGGATGTTATGATCTCGAGTGAGTCTCGTATGATGTACATCGTGAGGATACGGAACAACGAGTGGACTCCTTGTTAGTGTCGTCTAGGGAAAGGTAGTGATCGGGTGCTTACCCCAGGTACTTGAGGTACCGCGGGTCGTGGATGACACGAAGTTCCCGGATCTTGTGGGCAAAGTGTGCAACCTCAGAGAGTGTAAAACTATTCGAATAGTCGTGTCCACGGTCAAGGACAGTTGGGCGGTGCTTCTTAAACTACGTCCAGGGTTTTACAACCGTGTGTGTGAGTTGATAAAACTACTTGGGTCAAGTCAAAGGACTTGACATGATTAAGTTGGGTTGGTGCCCGCTCTATTTATGTTGATATCTGTAACCTGTCCTCATGGTTACTTGAATCCTCTAGATGCATGTCTTACAAATTGTTGAACATGTCATTGCACTCAAAACTAGCTTTCTGCAAAAATTTACCTATATCATGCATTGTTGTATCTTGAACCAAAACATGGGTTGCTTAAGTAGTACATTCAAAGTACTCATTGGCTTGCCACTGGTTATTTTATTGGCCAAGCATGAAAGAACAGGATATAATGAAGAGTACATTGGTGACGAACATGCGAGCTAGGACGCTTCCAAGTCAGAATGCTTGTAGGGTTAAGGCTAATGGCATGGGTCCAAGTTGTTATTGAAGATTACCGCTGCGATGATATACTCAAGACTTGACCATAATGGTCCTACTCGTGTAAAACGGCATGTATGGATGTAAGACTCTTGTTATTCAGCTTCTGTGTGTTCAGTGAGCATTGATCTCTGGGATCACTGTACACGTGCGTTCGGTGATCACGACTTATGAGTCAGGGTTCCCACACGCGCCCAGCCGGATTACCATTGTACCCCCGGGGGGTAGGCCTATATAAACCCCCCGGGGCACCCATGCAAAGGGTTGGACCCTGATAGTTTTAGACACACATAGAGGGAAGAGGAGAGCTAGCCGTGCCCTTCTCCTTCCTCACCCCGAACAGCTCAAGGAGCCTCTTGTAGCCCTTGTTCATCTAGTGATCATGCGGAGACCCCGCAGAGCAGCAGTAGGGGTGTTATCTCCACGGAGAGCCCTGAAGCTGGGTAAGATCCGCCGGCGTGCATGTCTTTGCCTCATCCCATTTCCAGGCACCGGCGACGTCCTACTCGCCCCCACCATGATAAGCCATCCCTTGGCATATGTCGCACCCAACCCCCGACGTTTGGCGCCCACCATGGGGCGAGGTGCACCGTCGTCCGGAGACCTGCTCTGGATGGGACCCCTTTTTCTCCTGGCGGCGCAGCCAGCCCGGCACGCCAAACGGAGTCAGCGCCCGGCACGCTTACGGCATCGAGATCGCTGCGCAGCTACCGCCTCGCCCGAACTTGTCGGCGAGGTTCGCCCGACGAGCTCGCATCCGACGCAGCACGGGCGGCCCCGAGAGCCTCCTCGCGGGCCTCCTTGACCAACTCCACGCCGCCGGGCGAGCCTGCCGTGGACTTGGAGTCCATAGGCTCCACCGACCCAATGCTGGTCGACTCCGACACCGCGTCGCTCGACGCATTCCCCACCAACGTGGTGGTCTACGACGAGCCGCTCCCTCGCGCGGAGAGCGGCGGAAGCATCACGGAGGTGCTCGTCATCGATCATGGCGAGCATTCCGGTGAAGGAGCTCACGACCCACTCAACGCGGCTCTGCCAGACCTGGCCGCGCCTATTCCAGAAGACGCTGACACCGAGACGCTGGAGGCGCGCCGCCTTCAGCTCGTCGAAGGCGCGAAGAAGCTGGCAAGCATGAGACGCTTGTCAGAAGCCTACCAGCGTGGGATGGATTGTGCTGTGGGCGGCTCGCCGGCCCCAACTAGGCCTAGCCACATAGGCGCGGTCCAGCAGCGCGGCATGGCCATCGCCAACCTGTTCGAGGCCAATTGCCCTGTGTACGCCATGCCTGCGGAGAACATCCGCCCCGCCCAGGCGGCGGCGGACGAGCTGGACAACTTCGAGGTTGAAGAGCTCCGCCTGATGACGGAGCGAGTGTAGCAGCTCCTCGACGCGGCTGCCGCATAGAAGAAAGCCGACTGCCGCATAGAGGCGCCACAACGACAAAACGACGACATGCCTCCCCGCCGAGATCAAGGCGCGACGTCTCGGACACTAACTGGCGGTGTCCACGGAAGAAAAGACAAGGATCCGCCGTAGCCACACCGGACTTCAGATCACCATCGAAGCGCGACCAAGACGGCCGCCCAAGAGCAGCGGAACGGCGGACGACTATCTGCCTCCTCCTCCTCGCAAAAGAAAGGCGAAGTCTCCCGCCACCTGCCGAGCATCCGACTCTCGGCGATCGCCTCGCCGCCGAGAGGAGTCGGAGAAAATGACGCCCACCACAGGATTGACCGACTCCACCGATCCCTGGCGCTGGAAGAAGAGGACGAGTTGGGTCCGCCCTGTTTCGGACCTCGCATCCGAGAAGAGCCCTTTCCCAAAGGGTTCACGCTCCCCCGAGATACGCCCAAGTATACCGGCTCCGTAAAGCCGGAAGACTGGCTGGTTGACTACTCCACGGCCGTCAACATAGCGAACGTTAACAAGCGTGTTGCCGTAAAGTATGTTCCACTCATGCTCCCGGGCACGGCCCGGACATGGTTGAACAGCCTGAAGCCCCGCAGCATCAACAGCTGGGTCGACTTCACCGAAGCCTTCATCCGCAACTTCACAAGCACGTACAAGCGACCTCCCAAGCCTCGCCAGTTTCCTTGTGCGTGCAAGGCCCCAATGAGTCAACTCGCGACTACCTCACGCGCTGGGCCGAGCTTCGGAACTCCTGCGAGGGCGTGCACGAGGTGCAGGCTATCGAGTACTTCACTGCCGGGTGCAGAGAAGGCACCCTCCTCAAGCACAAGCTCCTCTGCGACGAGCCAGAGACCCTCGACGAGCTGCTGATCATAGCAGACAAGTACGCCACAGCCGACTCCTCCATGAAGGCGGAGATTCAAGTTAGTGCGACCGGCAAAGCGGCCCCTCAGGCTCCCAGAACTCCGGCTGGAGACGCCAGTCGGCGACAACAATAGAACGATCACAAGCGCAAAGGCCCCACAGCCCGGCTTCCAAGCCGGCAGGTTCTGGCGATCGATGACCGGCCGTGGAGGGGCAGCCTCCGACCAAGCGACAGAAAGGCGGCAAGTCCAACTGGTTGTCGGCCTTCTCTTACGAGCAGACTCTAGATGGTCCCTGCAAGTTCCACAGCGGCGCGAAGCCGTCAAACCACACCACCCATAAGTGCCACTGGCTCACCAAGATCGCCAAGGGAGACGGCCTCCTGCCTCCCCCGCCTGCTGGGTCGCCGCCTCCACCGCCTCCACCGCCGCCCCAGCAGCCGGCTGTCAGGCCAGTCGGCGCACTACGAGATGAGTACCCAGAAGAGCACGAAGCCTATGTGGTGTTCACTAGTGTGGCTGACGATCGACGCAAAGAAAGGGCTGCAAGAAGAAAGAAGAGGTGAATGCAGTAGCATCAGATACTCCAGAGTTCATGCACTGGTCCGAGAAGCCTATCAGTTGGAGTAGAGCTGATCACCCAGAGGTGATGCCGAGTCCGGGCTCCTACGCCCTGGTCTTGGGTGCCACCTTGGCCATAGATAGGCGGGCCGCTCGCTTCTCGCGAGTGCTGATAGACGGAGGCAGCAGCATCAACATCCTGTACAAGGATACCATGGAGAAGTTAGGAATCAAGCAAAGACAGCTTTAGAACAGCCGGACTATGTTCCACGGCATTGTTCCTGGCCTTTCCTGCTCACCAATCGGCAAGATCCTGGTAGACGTCCTCTTTGGAGACAAAGATCATTTCCGCCGAGAGCCAGTTTGGTTTGAAGTGGTGGACCTCGAAAGTCCGTACCATGCGTTGCTTGGCCGACCTGCTTTGCCCAAGTTCATGGCGGCCCCCCACTACGCCTACCTCAAGATGAAGATGCCGAGTTCCAAGGGGATTCTGACCATGGCCGGCGACTACAGAAAGTCGTCCGCTTGCACGGCTGAAAGCAGTCGGCTAGCCGAGTCCCTGGTGATCGCAGCTGAGAAGCGGCTTCTTGATCGGGTTGTGGCGATGGCCGGCAAGCAGCCCGAGATATCGCCCAACCCCAAGGAGTCGGAAGCTGATGGTTCGTTCAAGCCGGGCAAAGAAACGAAGAAGATACCCTTGGACCCGGAGCACCAGAGAGGTACGCTGTCATAGGTGCAAACCTTGATAGCAAATAGGAAGGCGAGCTCATCGATTTCCTCCGTGAGAATCGGGACATCATCGCATGGTCCCCTAAAGACATGTCAGGTGTACCGACGGAATTCGCCGAGCACAAGTTACATGTCCGATCTGATGTGAAGCCCATCAAGCAGCCCTTGCGCCGCCTTCCAGAAGAGAAGAGAAGAGTTGTTGGAGAAGAGATAGCTCGACTCCTAGCCGCCGGCTTCATTATGGAAGTGATTTTTCCGGAATGGTTAGCAAACCCGTCCTGGTCTTTGAAGAAGAACAAGCGATGGCGGATGTGTATTGACTACACAAGCCTCAACAATGCTTGCCCCAAGGACCCATTCGCTCTGCCGAGAATTGATCAGGTGATAGACTCCACAGCCGGATGCGAGCTGTTGAGCTTCTTAGATGCATATTCAGGATATCACCAGATCAAGCTGAACCCGGCCGATGATCAAGACCGCCTTCATCACGCCGCTTGGAGCCTTCGCTACTCCGACCATGACGTTCGGCTTGAGGAATGCCGGCGCCACCTTTCAGCGTTGCATGCGAGCTCGCCCGGGACTGCACTACCGGCCGGGGGACTTCATCAATCCAAGAAGCGGCCGCGGACTCCAGCCCGCCGCCTCCCAGCCAGCCCTCGTCCAAGTCGCATGATCTTTGGCAGTTGAAGAAATAGCAGCACCCTCATGGGCCCAGCCCATCCTCAAGTTCCTAGTGAGCAAAGAGCTGCCAACCGATGAAATCTTGGCTCGGCAAGTACAACGCCGAGCGGCAGCCTACACCATAGTCAACAGAGAGCTGGTCAGGCGCAGCGTCACTGGTGTTTATCAGCGTTGCGTCGAGCCAGAGCAAGGCCAAGCAATTCTCAAAGACATCCATCAAGGCGAGTGCGGCCACCATGCGGCCTCAAGAGCACTCGTCGCCAAAGCCTTTCGACACGGTTTCTTCTGGCCAACTGCCCTAGAAGAGGCCAAGGAATTAGTCCAAAAATGCAAAGGGTGCCAGAAGTTCCGCTCCAAGCCGCATCAACCGGCTTCCGCACTCAAGACTATCCCCATCGCTCGCCCTTCGTGGTTTGGGGCCCGGACATGGTGGGACCATTCAAAACAGCACGAGGCGGCCTAACTCACTTACTTGTCGCGGTGGACAAGTTCACCAAGTGGATAGAAGTAAAGCCCATCAAGAAGTTGAATGGTCCGGATCGCGATGACTTTCATCTCCGACATCACGACTCGGTACGGCGTACCACACAGCATCATCACCGACAATGGCACAAATTTTGCCAAAGGCGCCTTGGCTCGTTTCTACGCGACGCAGGGCATCCGACTGGACTTAGCGTCCGTCGCCCATCCGCATGATCAAACGGCCGGTGGAAGCGAGCAAACGGCCTCATCCTGTCTGGCATCAAGCCTCGACTGGTCGAACCACTGGAGCGTTCGGCCGGCTGTTGGCTTGATGAATTGCCAGCCGTCCTCTGGAGTCTGCACACGACTGCAAACAAGTCAACCGGCTTCACACCTTTCTTCCTCGTCTCACGGTCTTTGAAGCCGTTATCCCAACGGACACAGAGTTCGACTTCATGAGTCACCATGTACACCGAGGAGGAAGCAGAAGAAGCACGTCAAGACGGTGTCGATCTGCTGGAAGAGGGCCGGCTGTTGGCACTCAGCCGGTCCCGCATCTACCAGAGAGCTCTACCGATACTACAACAGGAAGGTCAGCCGAGATCTTTCCAAGAGGGCGACCTTGTGCTCTGACCGATCCAACGAATACCGGCCAGCTGATAAGCTGTCGGCGCCTTTGGGAAGGCCCCTTCATTATCGGCAAAGTGTTGGGCAACGACTCCTACTACCGATCGACGCTCGAAGCCCGAAAGCACGCAAGAGGGACGACTCCGGCAAAGAGACGGAACGGCCATGGAATGTAAATCTTCTCTGAACATTTTATAGTTGATGCAGTATGTACCACGCTACCCTTTGTATTAAAGTACCAAGACTTCGGGGCCCCCGAGACGAGCTCGGGAACTGCCCTTTTTGTTATCTATATGATAAGAATTATGCCTTCGAGTATGCTACTCTTTGTTATGCCGCTTCGCACCGGGTTCGACTAGTCGGCCCGGGGACTCGCTGCCTCGCGCTATGGAATGCTTCCTGTAGTCAGACAAGTAGTGCGTGGTGCCTAGGCCGTCTCCTGTCAAAAGCCGCAGCTCATGAGCATCGCTTTGGTGGGCAGGAGTAAGGAAGAATGGGCGCCCACATGAATAATGGCTAAGGACTCAAAGCATAAACATAGCCTAAGCTGGCTTCCAGCCTGTCTTCGCAAAGCCGACTCTTGAGTAGTCGGTTTGCCGCTTTCTATCCAACTTGTTAAAAAGACTCTAAAAAATGGCCAAGTACTTGCCTTCCCAAAAGTAGCCAAGCATTTGATCCAGTGGCAGTCCGCAGAACGGTTGTCCGACTGGCAAGGCGGCGACTAAGGGAAGGCGGCAAAGGAAAAAGCCAAAGGAGCAATGAGCAAGGAAAGATAGAATTCGGATAAATATTTACATAACATAGGCCCTTGGCCAAATCTTCAAGCAGAAGTTCAAAATACCCGCGGGTGGAATTGTGCGAATTAACAAGTTCTTCAAAGACTACTAAAGCAGATAAAATAAAGGAAAGGCGGCAGACTAGGAAGCGGCAGACGGGTTTGGAGGGTCGGAAGAGGCGGCAGTGTCAGGCGCCGGGGCGGTCGTCTGGGCAGTCTCGGCTTGATCGTCTCCGGCGGCAGCCGGCTCGGTCGGGCGCGGCTCGTTGCTGGAGGCGCGGTCGAGCTGAGGCTGGTCCCCCGCTCCGTCTTCTGGCGCCTCCGTCTCATCCCCGTCCTCCGCCTCGCCTTCTCCCTCGGTGCTGGAGCCGATCACCTCCGCCGAGTCCTCGTCATAATCCGGGTTCATCCCGAACCACTCCGGCGGCGCCTCCCCGCCGTCTTCAGCCCGCTCAGGGACGAAGACGCTGGTGTCTGTGTAGTCGGCGATCGCCGCCGCACGCTCGACGAGGGCGTCTTCCACAGCTATCAGCTCCGCCTGGGCCTCCGACCGGAACGCGGCCAGCCGGTCCAGGTCCAGCCCTGGATACCACACGTTGACGAATTCCAAGGCCCGGCGCGCTTCCACCGGGCCGAGGAACCTTCCGAGCCTCAAGACGGCCACCATGACCTCCACGGTCGGCAGTCCGACTGGGAGTGCGCAGAACCGGCATGTCTGGCCACATGGCAGCAATCGCCTGGGCGCCGACACGTTGAAGCCGGCACATCATCCGATGGGCCGGCCGCAGACGAGCCTCGATGCTCAGAAGCTGCTCATCAAGGGTCCGGGGGGTGTTGGCGGCAATCTCCGCACCATTTTCCCTCTGCGCCTCGCAATCAGCCTCGATGGCTTGAGTGGCCGCCTGCGTGTGTCCAGGGAAGAAGTCTGCCAAGACGAAAAAGAAGCAAGTCAAAAAATCAGGAGTCAGCCTGACCTATAGTCAGCGGCTCAAAGAAAGAAAGTAAAGAAACTCACCATCGACGATGTCCTCGATCTAATGGAAGCCGGAGGTCAGCAGTGCCTCCTTGTCGGTCCAGGAGGAGCGCTCGCTTTCGAACTCGGCCAGGAGAGCACTCTCTTTCTTCTCCGCCTCGTCCTGCGCCTTCTTAAGCAGCCCCTTTGCTCACTTGACTTCATAGCGGCAGGTCGCGCTCTGTGGCGAGCTTCTTGCCTCCTCCCCTTGGCACGCAGGCGGTGTTGGCCGCCTTAGCTGCTGCTGAAGAGTGGCGTTGGCCTCTGAAGAATAAAAAGAAAAAAGGGCGTTAAGTCGTCAACAAAGAAGGTCGCTGGAAGATCCGGCCCGATCGCTCAGTGATCGGCCGAATCTCGGGGACTACAGCCCACGGCGCGCAGCACATACCAAGGGAAGAAGGAGGAATCACTCTGGCTCTCCGACAAGTCAGCAGTCCGCTTGCCCAGCTCCTCAACATTGCGGTTGAAGGCGGTGACGCGGAGGTTGTGATACTCCTGTGATAAGTATTTTAGACAAAGGTAAAATATTTGGAACTCACGAGATGGAGTTCCGAGCCGCCTGCTCAGCAGCCGGCCCGAAACTCGGGGACTACACCCAGTGGGTGCGCTGGCGTGCCCCCACAGAGGAGAACAAGAAAAACAAAGTCAAAAGAAGAAAGCATACCCGGACGGCTGCTCGCGACGCCAGATGTGCCTTGGTGCAGTTCTTGATGGCGTCGCCCTCGGCTCGCAGCTTCGCCTGAACGTCCAGAAGAGCCTGGTTTAGCGGGCCTGTGCCGCCTCCTCGCACCCACCCAACAGGCGCGGCGCTCGTCGCCTCGGCGTCTGGATAGCCAGCTGGCGGCGCCCGGTCTCAAAGGCGTGCCACGAAATCGCCTTCTCAAGGCGGCGCACTGGCGAGGCAACTTGAAGGAGCAGCTTCGCCACGGCCTCGTCTTCAGTCGGCGGCACCGGCGGGACCGCCAGCTGTTTACCTTGCGCGCTCCCGGACGGCGGCGGAGGCGGCGGTGGCGGCACGGCCATGCCCGACATGGAGGTCTCGCCGCCTTCCCACTCCATGATGGGGTTCTCGCTGCCGACTCCCTCAGTCTGCCCCGTGAACTCCGATTGGCGGTGTGCGGCCTCCTCAACTCGCCGCTTTGCCGCAACGGCGGCTTCGGCCTCATCCAGCTTTTTCTGGGCGGAGGCCGCCGCCTTCTCGGCCTTCGCCTTCTCCAGGCGGGCGGCTTCTTCCTCGTCGCGATTCTCCTGCGCGTTCCGCTCCGTCGCCTCCTGGAGGTCGGCAGCGGGGTCAATCCGCCGAGTAGTGGCGGACGTCTCTGCCAACCCCATGATGGAGGCGGCGCACCTCTCTAAAGTAAGGGGAGCCACAAGCGAGGAAGGCATGTAAAAGATTTGGACAAGATTCACGAGAAGAAAACAAGACAAAAGGCGGAAGCACTTACGCAGAGACCAGATGGCGGTTTTTTCACTTCCTTGCGAAGCGGTTGGCCTTCTGTTGCCTCCTCCCGCTTGGTCATGTGGCCGCCCCTTGAACTTCTTCGACCGGACGCCAAGCAAGCTCGGCCCGGCCCGGCGCTTCTTCCCGCCGCCTTGACCACCCAAGCCGGCGGAGGAACTCGCGCTCGGCTGGCCGACATTTGGCTGGTGGCGCGGGGCAACTTCCCCCTCGGCGTCGTCATCAGGCCAGTCGGCAAAGGTGGCCGAGGGCCGGAAGTCGCCTGCTCCTCCTCCTCCTCCTTCGGCGTCGGCCTCCATCGCCGCCGCCCCCAAGTCAGGGTCGTCGACGTCGCTCTCCGCTCGGTCGGGGACGAACTGACGGGCCGGTCCCGTGGTGCCGGCTGAAGGCTGGACGAGGGGGTTCTAACTTGAAAAAACCAAAAAAGATCATAAGTCGGATTCGGCTGAAAAAGAAAACAGAAGAAGAAGAGAGACGACTTACAACAGGCGGGGGGTTGGCGCGTGAGTACGGCTCCTTGCCGAACCGCCAATCGACCGTGAGATTGCAGTTCGGGATGTAGTTCACCGTGTCTGCCACCTCTGCGTGGGGCATGTCCTTGGAGCACATCCGACTTGGGTCCCGGTGGCCTCTCATCTGATAGATCAGATGAGGTCGGCCTTGGAGCGGGAGGACTTGGCGCGCCACGAAGGCAGCCAGCAGGTCGGCCCCGGTCAAACCCTCCGACCGCCAAGACTTTCGGAGTCATGTGACGACGGCGCGGCACCAGTGAGTCAAGATCTGGCCCGGTGGGACCAGGCGGGAGCCTCCGGCCAGTCTTGCCCGGCTTCGTAAGGCGGCAGATTGACCCAGTCGCCTTATGGGGCGACGTTCTTCACATAAAAATAAGACCGCTGCCACATCTTCACCGACTTAATCAGCGAGATGGTGGGAAACGGGTTGTCGGCCACCGATCTCTGCATCGTGATGAAGGCACCGCACAGGGCTGGCACGCCGGCGACATGCGTGCCGAGCTTGGACTGGAAGAACTCCCCCCATAGATCGATGGTGGGGAGAACGCCGAGGAAGCCTTCGCACAAGGTGGCGAAGGCAGCCAGCAGCACCACCGTGTTCGGAGTAAGGTCGTGCGGCTGGAGCCCGTGGAACTCCAAGGAGCAGAAGAAACCGCTCGCCGGCAGCCCTACGCCGCGCATGAGGTGCGAGCGGAATACGACCCGCTTGCCCTCCTCCAGCGCCGGCGATACTTCCCTCGCCGGCGCGGCGCGGGCCCACACTAGGTTCTGAGACGACGCGTCTTGCAAAGGAACTCAATGTGGTCGTCGGCCACCTTGGAGCCGTCCCACACGCCGGAGCGCACGGAAGGAGGTGCGGCGGCGGAGGAAGAGCTCATCGCTGCTGGCGTGGCGTGGTTTGGCGTTGCGGCGACGAGAGGAAGAAGAAGCACGAGGAAGCAAAGGGAGTAGGGAAGATGGGCGTGCGTGCTTCGCCGCCCCCCTCCTCCCGCCTACTTATAGGCTCGTGGGCTGAGAAGCCGATGGGGCGGACATGGGATTAACTGCGCCCAGGACCCCACGCCCCCCACGATTTACCACACGAAGTTACTGCGCGCAGTTACGACGTGGGAACCCCAACCGTCCGCACGGCCGCAACGGATCCGTTCGCGCGCCGAGGCGCGGTAGTGGCGGGTCCCGCCTGACGGCCTGTCCCGTCGCGCGCGTGGGTGGGCAGACTGACCCTGCCGCGTGGCGCCACGCGACGGGACCGCAACGGGCAGCTGCCTGGAAGCTTATCAGGCACGCTGCCTTAATCCCACTACGACTTTCAAACTCTTCAAGGAGCAAGACGGCCTTCTGCGAGTCCGGCTCCAGCTAGTCGGCCTAGAGGAAGACGGCGAGCAAGGCCCAGATTCCACCACCAGGAGGATGAAACTGTCGAGGCTCCTCAACATGTCACCCTCGGCGCCTCACCAGCCGGGGACTCTGCCGGGAGTAATGGGCCACGGGTAGGCTAACCCGAGCCCCTAAACCTTTCGAGACATCGGGGCAGGCTGCGCCCCTCAAGACCCCAAGATGAAGAGCCGCTCTTTGAGAGTCGGCGGCAAGGCCGACTTCCCATCACGGCCGAGTCCCAGGGACGACTTCGAGATAAGCCGACTCCTAACTGGCGGCTTCCAGAGAAGCCGGCTATGGGGAGTCACCTCACCACAATGCCTTTGTCACGATCTGTCACCGCCGTTATCTGACACATTGGCGCCTCGCCTCGTCTCCCTCTCCGCTCCCATAGCACCACTCCATCTCCATCTCCTTCTCCGTCTCCGTCTCTGTCTGCATCTTACTGTGCCCCCGTGTACCGTCGCCTCACTCGCCTCCCCCAGTACCACTATTCCCTCGCTAGCCGCTCCAGCACCGACATCCTTCTCCCCTGTAAACCAAGCCCCCTTCCAAACTCCACCATGGACGAACGCGAACCGCGCAACATCCATATGAGCCGCGATTGGAGCAATCTCCCCAGTGACATCCTCGACCTCTGTTGTTCGTGTATGGATATGGTGACCGCCCTGCGGCTGGCTGCATGCTCGAGGGACATGCACACGGCCATCGTTGAAGCGAGGCCTAAGCTTTTCAAGACACCCTACTTGCTGCTATCTGGTCTTGCGAGATTGGCTCACCACGATACGGAGGCGTGCATGATGCCCCTCGACTTCAATCTGATCTCCATTAGCCGAAACTTCTTTGCAGGTATGTAGTGTGTCGCCGTACATCATTTCCCTCGACATCGATCCGATCACCATCGCCCGAAACTTCTTGGCAGGTATGTACTGGGTCGGCATGAACTCCCACTGGATGGCTGCTTTCAGAGAAGACGGTAAAGAGTTGGTGCTCGTGAACTTCTAGACCTCCCATGAGATTATCCTTCCTCCGTTGGATTATATAGAGTATTACCATCGCGGTCCAAGTCATCTGGATTACTACGTCAGTTGGACGGACCTTGTTTTGCGAGAAGATTGTAATCGCCAAGTACCCACACGACATGCGAATTATGCGAGACTTCAAGCTAATTGCCTTGTTCGACCGCGGACTCGCCTATCTTTATCTTTGGTGCCTGTTTTAGCTGGAGACAACTCGGCTCGAAGTGGATCATCGTCAAAGCTGATACACACTTCTGTGATGCTATTGAACACAATGGCATCATCTACGCGATCGACAAAGCAGATGGCACCACGTATTGCTAGGACGGCGCGTGTTGGTTGTTTCCATCTCATGTTAATGATGACGCCATGACAGTGTTTGAACTTTTTTTGATGATTGGCATATCCCTGTTTGAGCAGAATTTGACTAGAACTATGGCAATATATTAGAGACGCTGTAAATCAGCTATATTTGGAATGAGTTAATTCATGCGATTGTGACCATGTCATTACAGCCAATTTGTACCCTGAATAATCAAACGGTTAGGAATATATGGATATTACCCTTATTTTGCAGTAATCTATATATTACTACTAAATATGAGTGTATCAATGGCCATGTTAGTTTCCTCATTTTCATGATGTAGAAACATGCACCACACTGTTGGTTTCATCTAACCATACATTAGGGAAGTAAATGTGCATATGGAGAACTCTATATTTGGAAGTAGTGAAATCCTGCAATGCTTACCGTGTGTACATACCTATACTCGCCCTTCAGCAATCAATGACTAGATAATATTCTCTCAAAAAATTTGCCCACAGAACACGAGTATATATGTCGGAGTAATGGGCCACGGGTAGGCTAACCCGAGCCCCTGAACCTTTCAAGACATCGGGGCAGGCTGCGCCCCTCAAGACCCCAAGATGAAGATCTGCTCTTTGAGAGTCGGCGGTAAGGTCATGGCCCGCCTCACGGCCGAGTCCCAGGGGCGACTTCGAGATAAGCCAACTCCTAACATGCGGCTTCCAGAGAAACCGGCTATGGGGAGTCGGCCCGCGACTCCGACCACCTCCTGCCTTCGCAATGATGGGCCAGGGGCGGGGTGCGGCCACCGCGGCCCATTCTGCCCGTTTGCGAAGAGGCGAGGCATGAACCTGGTCTGGCGTACCAGCGGAGTTCTCCATCCGTGGCAACCTTTGTTGCCATGCCAGCCTCGACATCAGCCCCGTGGGCGGCGCCTGTGCCTGACGGCCTATCTGTCACGACCAGAGGCGGCGGGTCCCGCTTTGTCGGGGAAGTCTGAGAAGACGGAGAGAGTGCCACAAGACGGACCCGTTGGGGAGTCGGCCCCAGAGTCGGCTAGCTCCTCCCACGGGTCCCTTGACGCCATTAACCAGACAAGGCGGGGAATGGCAGCGGTGATCGCTTCGTCGATTGGCGACCTTTGTTGCCATGACCCCATGACCAAGCCAAGCGTCATTAGAAGCACGGCTACAAAGAATCCGTGGCGGCAAGACCCGCCCGCGGTGGACAAGGCCTGTCGGCTCCGTACCGGGCCCGTCGGCGGGGCCCACCAGTCGGCGGGCCCCAGTAGTCGGCGGAGAAGACGGCGGCCTGAGAGACAGACGGTTGGGACCCGCGCCCAGCCGGATTACCATTGTACCCCCGGGGGGTAGGCCTATATAAACCCGCCGGGGCACCCATGCAAAGGGTTGGACGCTGATAGTTTTAGACCCACATAGAGGGAAGAGGAGAGCTAGCTGTGCCCTTCTCCTTCCTCACCCCGAACAGCTCAAGGAGCCTCTTGTAGCCCTTTTTGTTCGTCTAGTGATCATGCGGAGACCCATGCAGAGCAGCGAAGAGGTGTTATCTCCACGGAGAGCCCTGAAGCTGGGTAAGATCCGCAGGCGTGCATGTCTTCGCCTCATCCCGTTTCCAGGCAACGGCGACGTCCTACTCGCCCCCACCATGATAAGCCATTCCTTGGCATATGTCGCACCCAACCTGTTGGGGATGTAACTACTGAATATAAACCGCCCTGAAGGGGCCGGTTTACCCTCGGCCATAATTGGGGCCCACGAAGACTCAGAAGATGGCGATTGCTGTAGAGTTTAGAGGCCCGGAGGCCGAGGCTAATTAGGGCCCATAATGGTAAAACCGCCATACCATGTAACTTGTGTTGTAAGATAAAAGAAAGAAGAGACCGAGCCGACACTTGTATGAGCCGGCCTCGGAACTCAGAGGTGGGGACGTCAACCCGTGTATATAAGGGGACGGCCCGGCGGCGGTTTAGGGACAGACAACAACAATTCGAGGCTTAGGCGAAGCTATTGCTCCCTAGTCGTCGAAATCACATCAATCCCATCACAACTAGACGTAGGCTTTTACCTTCATCGAAGGGGCCGAACTAGTATAAACTCTCGTGTCTTTGCGTCCGCTTTAACCCCTCTAAGTTAACCCGCACGATGGCCCCGCTGACTAAGTCCTTTCATGAGGACATCTGCCGTGACAATTCCACGACAGCTTGGCGCCCACCGTGGGGCTATCGACGATAGTTTGATGATCTTAGAGGGCAAGTTCGAAGGACTCGAAGGCTATCTTTGTGGGCGGATCACCAAGAGTCGTCCGCGGCAAGCTTTACATCGACGATGCAGGCTGGGGGCCGAGGCCGCTCGATTGAGTACGGGTACGGGTCCCCTTTGGTGGCATACACGTGTTCATCGGCAAGATCGGTGAGCGGGGGCTGGCCGGACATCTGCACCGACCTCGTCCGAGAGCGGCTCGTGGCGAAGAAGAATCCTGCCTAGCTAAACCGGTTGTCGAGCGTGCTTCGTGGGAGTCATCCACGGAGGAGACTATGAGGCGGATCAGCATCTGGTGGCGAAAACCGTTGTCTACTCGATGACGAGTCATCGACCGGGAAAGCGAGTCTCTTGTACCGCAAGATGGCCAGCTCGGGGCTGTTCCGGCAGAGAGTATTCCGGACCCTTTTGATCTGCCCAACCAGGTTGGAATATTCATGGCCGGTACACAAGCGACGCTTCACTCTTCGACCGCCGCGCCAATGGTCGCCGGTTCAACAGCGGCGATGGCAGCCGGGGCAGGAGGCCCTGTGCGCCCGCCGGCTCAAGTTTTATCAGAACTATTTGATGCATTGGCTGTGCTCATGGCAGAGGCTAACCCGGCAGATCAAGACCTGCATAATGCGGAGATTGCAAGGTGAAGGAGCAGATCACTTAGGCTAAAGCGGATCTGGCAGCCGCAGACGTCAGGATGATGGCGGAGCGGGCCGCTTTGGATGCACAGGCTTATAGGCTCATGCTGGATCAGAACGCGTCGCATGAAGTCATGAAAAGAAAGTATAGATCCCATTTGCCCTTGGTTTTCGAGGGAAGAGACCTCTTCAACACCCCAGGAGCAGGGACCAGTAATCCGCCGCCAGTGGTGAGCCGGGCGGAAGCACCTGGGAAGGGCGCACCGATTCAGCCCCGTGTGATAGATCTGCCTCGCCATCATGCCGGGCGCACCTCGGTGTGCTAACACCTCCGTGTCACTACTCCAACCCGATGGATAACCTTGTTGCGGCTGCGGCGCGCGGTTGGAGGCGATTCTAATCGGCGGCGATTCACCACAGCGGTGGAAACACGCGAGGTCAAAGAGCTCGAGGACGGCCCTGCCCAACAGAAGCGTACTCATACAGCCGTGATCGGATCCACTCCACCCCCGCCTAAGCCGGAGTTATAGCCGCACACAGATGAACCGCCGTGTCAAGTAATGTGCAGCAGGGCACCTCGCGGCAACAACCCGGCGGGTGGCTTCAAAACGCTCAAGAGGTGGTGGACCGGGCGAGAGCACGTGGGAGGCCGAGTTAGTAGCCTGACATGAGGATCATCATCACCGCACGGTTCGACCGACCATCTTGAGCCCGGGTTACATCTGGCTCTTTGGGGGTGCCTTGCCTCGTCCCCGCTTTTACGCAATGTACGCTTGCCCAAAGACTTCAAGGGGCCACGCAAGGTGCCCAATTATACCGCCCGATCTGGCTCGAGGCGTGGATAGAAAGCTATGAGATGGCCATGGAGATGCTGGATGTGGATGAAGCTGCATGTGCAAAGTATTTTACCATGATGCTTGAAGGCACGGCCCGTACTTGGCTGAAAAACTTGCCACCCAATTCCATCAGTTCATGGAACCAGTTGCGGACCCGGTTCATTCAGAATTTCAAAGACACCTGTAAGCAGCCCATGTATGTGGTGGACTTGGCGGCTTGTGTCCAGGCTGAGGGAGAATCCACAACCCATTGGGTGCGCCCGCGTTTGAAGTTCTACATTCTTGAGACCGGATCAACACCGATTACGCAATCTTAACCCTAGAGAGCAACCGCCGTTCGAACCTTTAAAATTGAAGCTGGGTCGCATGAAGCATTTTTGCAATGACATGGGCACTCTCATGGGCATTTTAGTGAAGTACGCTGATTCTGATAATACCAAGGATCCCGAGTCCGAGGAGGAGGATGGAACAGGGAAGGGAAAACAGAACAGCAACTCCAGAAGCCAGCAGCATCACTCGGCAGGTAACGGAGGAAACAAGCGTAAGGCGAATGGTAACATGGGCTTCGTAGCCAACACCAATGTGCAGGACAAGGGTCAACGGCGCAAGGGTAAACATCCGAACCGAGGTGGTGCGCCTAATCACAATCCGGACCGGTTGAATTATCTGCTGAATCAACCCTGTCCGAAGCATGGGACGAAGCCGGCAAACCACCTCTGGAAGGATTGTTACATTATGCAGGAGTTCAAAAGTTCTAATGCTTTCCGGTATGATCAAGGGCCCGGGCCGGTTCGAGGTCCGCCCGGGTTCTGGTGGAGGAAATTCCGGCCCAGGGTTCAATGGTAATCCGGGCGGGCAGAACAATCAGAACAATCAGAACAATCAGAACAACCAAGGTGGTTACAATCAGCGATAGTGATCCGGGTTATCAAAGCAATCCGAAGCGGTTGAATGGTGGAGCGATATCACGTCTTCACAACTAGTTTGGACAAGCGAGACGGAAACTTGAAGCAGGCAGTCAACGTTGTTGAACCGGCCGTGCCGCATTACCTACGCTGGTCAGAGCAGCCTATTGTGTGGAGTAGAGAGGATCATCCTCCCCGGGTTGACAATCCGGGTCAACTAGCCCTAGTGGTGGCGCCTCAGGTGGGAGGATACAAGTTCACCAAGGTGCTTATGGACGGAGGGACCAGCATCAACATCCTGTATTATGAGACCTTCCGTCTTATGGGGTTAACAGATAAACATCTCAAGCCGTCCAATACAGTGTTTCATGGTGTGGTGCCTGGCAAGTCAGCATATCCGGTTGGTAAAATAGCTCTGGAGGTGGCCTTTGGGGATGAACATGACTCCAGATCGGAAACATTGATATTTGAAGTAGTGAAAATTCAAAGCCCTTACCACGCCCTGTTTGGGCGACCGGCTTATGCCAAGTTTATGGCGCGACCTTGTTATGTTTATTTGCAGCTAAAAATGTCGGGTCACAAAGGGACGATAACGGTTCATGGGAGCCGCAAGATCGCTTTAGAATGTGAGGAAGGTGATGCGGCTTACGCGGAGTCGGTTTGTGCCACCGAAGAGCTCAAGTACTATAAAGACAAGGTTGATCCGGCGGATATGACCCCGTTGAAGAAGCCAACTACAGAGCGCGATCCGAATCTGAAGTTTAAGTCGGCGGTGAGACTAAACTTGTTGACTTTGTGCCCGTGATTCGTCCAAGCAGTTCATCATCGGTGCTAACTTGGATCCTAAATAGGAAGCGGCGCTCATCGAAGTTCATCCGTGAGAATCGGGACATTTTTGCATGGAAGCCTTCGACATGCCAGGTGTACCGAGGGAACTCGTGAGCACACTCTTAATGTTGATCCCAAGTACAAACCGGTAAAACAGTTCCTTCGCGGTTTAACAAGGAAAGGCGTAAGGCCATTGGAGAAGAGGTTGCCGAGCTCTTAGCGGCAGGTTTTATCGTTGAAGTTTTCCATCGAGTGGCTTGCTAATCCGGTGCTGGTCCTTAAGAAAACGGCACTTGGCGCATGTGTGTGGATTACACAGATCTTAACAAGGCTTGTCCGGCAGATCCTTTCGCCCTCCCCGCATTGACCAGATTATTGATGCTACGGCGGGTTGTGAGCGTTTGAGCTTTTTGGATGCGATTCGGATATCATCGAGATCAAAATGGCGGTTAAGGACCAGGAGAAGACATCGTTTATCACTCCCTTTGGAGCCTTACGCTATGTGTCAATGCCTTTTGGGCTCAAGAGGCGTAAGCAACTTATCGGCGTTGTGTATGAAATTGCTTGCATGAACAGATCGGCCGCAATGTACATGCTTATGTGGATGATATTGTGGTTAAGTCAAGGAAGAAGGAAACACTGATTGAGGATTTGAAAGAAACCTTTGACAACTTGCGGGTGTACAAGATGATGCTTAACCCGGCCAAATGTGTTTTCGGTGTTCCGGCAGGCAAATTATTGGGTCTCCTTGTGTCCAACAGGGGGATTGAAGCTAATCCGGAGAAGATTACAGCTATCACCTCCCTGGCTAAGCCAAAGTGTATCAATGATGTCCAGCGATTGGCAGGCCGGATTGCCGCCTCGGAGAGAAGGCCATTCCTTTGTACCAGATGCTGAAGAAGACGGATCAGTTTGTCTGGAGTTCAGCCGCCGATGAAGCATTGGAGGATTTAAAGCGGCAATTGGCCAACCCGCCTGTTCTCGCCGCTCCCATTGACAAGGAGCCGCTTCGGCTATATGTTGCTACTAATGCCAGGGCAGTTAGCGTAGCCATTGTGGTAGAACGGAAGGAGGCAGGGAAGGAGTATCCGGTACAACGTCCGGTTTATTACATCAGCGAGGTGCTCATTGAGTCCAAGCAGAGATATCCGCATTGGCAGAAGCTGGTGTATGGAGTTTTTATGGCACGCCGGAAGCTGAAGCAGTATTTTCAAGGGCATCCCATCACGATGGTCAGTTCAGCTCCCTTGGGTGATATCATACAGAACCGAGAAGCGACTGGTCGGATTGCTAAGTGGGCCATAGAGCTTGGGCCGCACGATTTAAGGTATGTGCCTCGGACGGCAGTAAAATCCCAGGCACTTGTGGATTTCATTAATGATTGGACGGAGTTACAAGCGCCTGAAGAAAAGCTGGATCATACCTATTGTACCATCCACTTTGACGGGTCCAGGCAGTTGGAGGGCTCGGGGGCTCGAGTTGTGTTAACTTCCCCGCGAGGTGAAAAGTTTTGTTACGTCCTCCGCTTAATGTTCCCTTGTACTAACAATGCAGCTGAGTATGAAGCCTTGCTCCATGGTCTTCGGATGGCTAAGGAGATGAATCTAAGCGGGTTAAGTGCTTGGTGACTTCGGACTTGGTGGCCCAACAGTGTCAGGCACTTGGGATTCCAAAGACCCACTCATGGCTGCATATCGTCGGGAGGTGGATGTTGTTGCAGGTCATTTTAAAGGCTATCAGGTGGACCATGTGGATTGTCGGAAGAACGAAGCGGCGGACGCTTTAAGCCGGTTAGGCTCTCAACGCAAACCGGTCCCGCCCAATGTCTTCCTTGATGTACTGCACAATCCGTCAGTCAAGCTTCCTGATGAAGTAGATTTGGCTATTCCTGATCCGTAGGCTCAGTTGGTGGCAGCCCTGCATGTCATTCCGGATTGGACGCTCCCTTATTTGGCGTACATGAGCCGGGGCGATTTACCAGAAGATGAGACGTTGGCCCGGCAGATAGTTGGCGGTCTAAGTCTATGACCATTGTTAATGGCGAGTTGCATCATTGCAGTGTGTCGAGGGCGTTTCAGCGTTGTGTGTCCCCGAGGAAGGCTGTGAAATATTGCGTGAGATCCACGAAGGGGGATCGTGGTCACCACGCGGTTCAAAATCCTTGGTGGCTAGGCGTTCCGCCATGGTTTTTATTGGTTGTTGCCCATGCCGATGCGGAAGATCTGGTCGGATGATGTGATGGTTGCGAAGTTTTCTAGGCGTGCTCATATAACGGCCCAAGAATTGAGGATGATTCCAATTACTTGGCCGCTTATGCGACTTGGGGCTGGACATGGTAGGACCTTTTAAAGGTCCAAGGACAAGAAGACACACTTGCTGGTAGCGATCGACAAATTTACAAAGTGGGTCGAGGCAGAGCACGTTAGCAAGTGTGATGCGCCACGGCGGTTCAGTTCATTAAAAGGGTGATCTTCCGGTTTGGGTTTCCACACAGTATCATCACAGATAATGGTACCAATTTGTCCAAAGGTGCCATGAAGGAGTTTTGTGAACGTGAGCACATCCGGCTTGACGTTTCTTCAGTAGCTCACCCACAGTCCAATGGTCAAGCAGAATGAGCTAATCAGGAGATCACGAGAGGTATCAAACCCGGCTTATGGTCCCTTCTGAGAGGACGCCGGGCTGTTGGGTAGAAGAGCTACCATACGTGTTATGGAGTATCAATACTACCCCTAACAGATCCACTGGATACACACCATTCTTTATGGTCTATGGAGCGGAGGCGGTCCTCCCAGCGATATCCGTCATGACTCGCCTCGTGTGGCAGCCTATGTTGAGGCGGAATAACGAGGCAGCACGGCAGACGCTTTGGATCGACCGGATGAAGAACGAGATATGGCGGCTGCTCGCTCGGTGATTTACCAGCAGGATCTTCGCCGGTATCACAATCGTGGTCGTAACCAGAACCTTTCAAGAAGGAGACTTGGTACTTGGCTCATTCAAGACCGCATGATATGCACAAGCTATCCCCACCTTGGGAAGGGCCTTTTGTGGTCAGAAGAATCTGCACAACGGGTCATACTATCGATTGATATTCGAGAGCATAAAGACTCACGCACGTCGGAAGAGGAGACCAACAGGCCGTGGAACATAGCTCATCTTGGCCTTATTATACCCGAGCCATCGGCTCTCCTTATGTACATATTATGACAATGTATATATTATGAATAAAAGCAATAAACCGGAGCCTCGGTTAAAGCGGGGTATCCGTTCTGTCAAAATCCGGCTTGGGTACATGGAGTTGTTGTTTTAAAACGTCCTCCGGTTTATCCCTTGAGCTTGCTCTTCAGGAGCTTTTAAGATGTCATGGGGGCTTGGTCGTGTCCGAACCAATGCAACACCTTTTGATAGGCGAAAGCCACTAGATCACTTGGGGACATGGTCAAATCTGAACCAGTCACGCCTCTTGATCGGCCTAAGGCCATAGAGTCACTTGGGGGCTTGGTCGAACCCGAACCATTGCCACGCCACTTGATCGTCAAAATGCCACGTGTTCAGATTGGGACAAGTCAGACCTGAACCATAGCTACACCTTATTGGGAGCTTGGTCGTGTCCGACCATGGTAATGCCATCTCGATCGGCTCAAGAAAGCCTCTTTACGCAAATTGTTATTTGATTTTTGTTGCGTTTTAAACCGATAACATTTTTTCAAACCGGTTCAACCAGTCAATTGGCGGCTTTCGGTTTATTTTAATCCGGAAATAACTTTTCCGGTTTGACTTTTCCTGTTAACATCCCATTATGGAGTAACAGGGGGCCTAACATGACCCGGCATGGTTTACATGGTAAACCGGCATTATAAACACAGGAGCTGTTTTCTCTTTTGACGGTAATGGTTTATACAACCTCCGCTTCCAGGTTGGCTAAGCCACCTTCATGCCCGGCTTGGCGGTATTTTTGTATCACAAAATTTTGATCCTATACCTCAATATTTCCTTACATATGCATATGAGCGTCACAAGCATTTTGGCGACACAAGCCGCCGTGGCGGTTTAAGAATTTGTGATTGCAGGCAAAATAGATTGAAGGTTTCGATTATTCAATCAAAAGTATCGGCACCTTCTTGCCAAGGTTGCAGGCCCGAAGGCATAAAGGCATATTCAAAAACAAAAGTCTTGGCTATTCTATTACAAGGCCTTCCGAGGCCCAACATTTCGAATGGCGTTATGACTAGCAGCTTATGATGCATCAACCGCTTGACGGATTAAGCTTCCTCGCCGGGTTGGCGTGAAGAAGATGGGTCGTCTGGCGTCGGTTCAGCTTCTTCCTCTTCATCACCCAAGGGCGGAAGTCATTGGTAGACCAGTCAATCCGGTTTAAAGCACGAAGACAGCCTCTTCACTTATAAGCTCAGCCGGATCAACGTCGAGGGCATAAGTGTGCTTACGGATTGGAGGAACAAGGTTACGCACTTACGGAATGACAAACTCCACCCGCTGTTGTTTGCATCATAGAAAGAGCGGTAAACCGCCCGAGTTAGCTTCGCTGCCGATTGACTCGCCGGAGGACGCACCTCCTTTGTTATTCGTTTGAGGGTGTCATTATCAAAGGCTTCGCTTTTCTTGAGCTACTGGGAATCCCTTGGCTATGTCAGCCGGATCAAGGTCCGCTATCCACGCCTTAGCGCGAGTTAGAGCCAATAAAATGCCAGCCGGGCATGGATCGTTTCAACTCTTCAAGTTGTGCCGGAATCATAGATAGCCGGTCCGGCGTATCTTTGATCAAGGGCGGAGCTGTGTTATCATATGACGTAAGCGCATATGACTCATTGGTGCCGGTATACAGCTGCTCAATCAACGTGTATGCAGCCTTGAGCTTCTTCCGCATATCGAGCCTAGATGAGCAATACGCTTCCTGTGCGGTTTAAGACAGCTCGAGTTAAACCGGCGGAAATATCAAAACGGAATAGTAATCAGTGAAAAATCTCTTACCAAAGATCACAGAGGTCATGGCATTAATTTGGCGCTTTAGTCCGGTGAGCTCTTCTGTCACCGGTTTAAGAGCCGCTTCAGCATCTTCCGCCCGTTTTAGCAAACCAGCCTTCTCGGTGTCCCAGTTGGCCTGCTCGGGTTTATACCACTCCTTGAGCTGCTCCATAGTGGTCAAGGCAGTTTTCAATTCATCCTTGGCTTTGGTGGCCTCTGCTTGTTGAGTTTTCAGATTGGCACGAAGGTCCTTGAGTTGTACGGTTTGCTGATATATATCACTCTGATAAAAAATGGAGCACATTAGTTGTTTCATTATGAAGTCCCAAGCTTATTACAGGTATTCAACTTGGCACTTGGGGGCTAATGGCTAATTGATCTCATCTTGCTATGGTCATACATGTTAAAATTCCGGTTAAACTATGCTAAGTTGAACCGGCCCTTGGGGGCTACAACACTGAAGTTTGAGACGTATGAGTTTTATATTAAGTCCCGGTTTAACTATGCTCAATTGAACCGGCCCTTGGGGGCTACTACACAACAAAAGTACAAGAGAGGCATAACTCCTTACCTCATAGCGTTCCTTCATCACGATTCACCGACCGGCTTGAAGTCACGACTTGTGTAGACTCGGTTCAGAAAGCCAGAGTGAAGTTCTTGAGCAGAGAAATTATCATAAGCTGACAGATCAGTTTTTCCCTTCTCTTTACTCATGGCAGTAGACTCTTCCTTGGCGCTGTGTTTTGATAAAGCGGCCGGATTGCCAGGGGCGGTATAGGCGGTGCCCGTCACTACGACATCATCATCTTTGGCCGGGCTTGGTGTTTTCATACCCAGGCTCGGCGTTTCAGCCACTGCTACCTGTTCTGCTGCAAGACTCGGTGGAGCAGGATGTGAGGTTTCCACTTGGGCATCCGGTTCAACCTCTGGCGGATTAGCATTGTCGTATTGGTTCAACCCGGCAGAACTGTTTTTAGCAACTTCAGGCTTTTCGCCATGGTGCTCTGGAGTCTTCTCCGGATCAGCATCCACAGTAGGGTCAAGGGTTTTCGCCTTCTTACTTAAGCGAGCCTTGGTGCTGCAATATTCAGAGTTAGAGTGTGATGAACCGACAAATGCAAAGAAAACAAAAAAGAGCATTATGCTTACCCCGCAGCAACTTTAAGAGGAGGCAGTTGAGTGGTTGATGAACCGCCAGATGAGTTGGAAGAGGCCTGATAATTCGGATCAGACGGATTGAGAGGACATCGGAAGAAACCTTTCAAAGGATAACGCTTTTTCGGAGAACAAATCACCTCACGGACGACGCTTCCGGGTTGGGGTGTCGTAAACCGGACGATGTAATTTGTTGACCGTTGTGCGGGTCGACTGACGCTCTTGACCTCTGTGTCTTCAAAGAAAGGTTCTGATTCAAATGAGCACGGAGTGAGATTTTTTCACTTTCCGGATGTCGGCGAATTCTTTTAACCGGCACAAGATCGATTCGGAAGAAAGAAGGATTACCTCAACAGGATCGGCATGATCGCTTGACATCATCACGGGAATTGAAACTGTCAATAGGATGAAGGATAAAGGGACAAAGTAAATCAAGCTTTACCTCAGCTTCTGAATCTTCTTCTTCCGGCGGATCAGAAGACTCGGTGGTTTTCCTCTTACCAGCTTTCTTGGTGGTCTTGGACTTTATACGAGGAACTCGGGCCGGTTTGGTTCGTTTCCAGAAGGAGCTGTTAGCCTGAGAAGTAACAAGGATTAATATATATCAATAAGGCATTAATATCCGAAGAGCGATGAGCGGAGCCTTACATGAGCGGTTTGTTGGAAGCATAGAATGGGGCCAACCCGGTTTGGCTACAAGCGGAGATCGGCTCATCGAGCATCTTCTTCCTTGTCTCGGTGACTTCAAGCTCGATTATTGGTAGTTCGTGGCGTCTTTGAGGGTCTTTGATGCTACGGTGTATTCTGCAGCATCAATCCGAGCGCCCGGCTTAATGGCAAGATGCCCCAAGAAACCCAACATCGAACAAGGTCTATACCATTTAAGCCATTGTCCATTAGAGCCCGGAGTTTGATTATTTGAGGCGCAAAATTCTTCCGTTCTGCGGCGGTCAAGCGTAAAGGCAATGGGTGATGGTTGCTAAGCTGGTGAGGGCGGTAGCCCGGCAAGGGGTTCTCGCTGTTAGGAGCGGTATTCCGGCAATAGAACCAGGTTTGGTTCCAATCTTTTGGATGGCTATGGTGTTTTGCGTGAGGAAAGTCTACTTCCTTCCTTTTCTGGATGGAAACGCCACCCAGTTCCGTGTTAGGACCATCCGAAAACTCCGTACGGCGGTTCAAATGAAAGAAATCCTGGAACAGCTCCAAGGATAGTTCTTCTTGAAGATAGACTTCACAGAAAACTTGGAAATTGCATATATTGGACACAGAGTTCGGACCAATATCTTGTGGATGGAGTTGGAAACTTGCGAGGACATCCCGGAAGAATTTTGATCCGGGCGGGCTGAATCCCCGGTCTAAGTGCTGCATAAATACAATTACTTCTCCTTCTTGAGGTTCGGGAGGGCATTCGGCATCCGGAACACGCCAATGGAGGACATTTTGGAAGCTAAAGCGCCGGTGGTGACATATCCATTGAGTTGCGTCTCGGTGATCTTGGACGGACCCAATTGCAAGCTGAGATTTGTTTGGCCATTCCGGAAGAAGAAACTGAAAGGAAAAGTAAAAAGCAGTTCACGATTAACGGTTCAGACATATTATACAATGCTAAAGCTGGAAAATTTGGCGGTCGGTTCCAATTTCCGGTTTAGCGAAAGCACTAATGGAGTATGGCGGATTAGCTATCAAAAATTAAACCGCCCTTAGGAGGAAGAGACAGAACTGGAAAATCTGCTAAGTGTGGATGTAAACAGGTTTCACATATGAATGGAATTAATTTGGATCTACCAAGATTGATGAGGAAAAATTTCTGCGACCCATGCAAGCCTTATAAAGGGCACGGAAGTTCGTGCGTTCTAACAAGAGGATCTGAACAAAAAGAAAGATGTGCAAAGTGCTACACTGAAGGCGGAGAAGTTACTACACAGGATATATGCTACGGTTGGGTTAAAAAGCCATGGCAGAGCAGGTATGAAGAGACTAGGGATGAACACCTATGAACGACGATATGAACAGGAGCCTCAAGATGCGGATCTAGGGCATGAGGAGGAGCCTTACCCGATGCGCAGAACAGCGGAGGAGCGCCGAGAGTCTCTGGTACAACCAGGTTGATGCAGCGGCCCTGCACTGACGCGGCGTTCGGAGGTCGGAGGCGGCGGAGCTTCAGAGCTGGAAGCGTCGCGAGGAAGAAGAAGCGGAAGGAGGAAGAAGAGAAAGGGCCTTCGGTCTATTTATAATGGGACGGAGTAATTAACGGTAGCGAGAATGGAGGAGTTAAAAGCGGTGAGCGGCGCAATCGCCTCGATTTCCGGGATAATATTAAATGAAGGGAATCTTACTGTTTGGGCTTCTTTAATAAAGATGACGTCAAGATGCTCTGTTGCTGTGGTCGGAGGATGACATCACAGCGGTTTAAGCAGATGGCGGTTTATGAAATATGAAAGAAGATATTCAGAGTTACCTAAGATGTTGAAGATTAACATGAACAGGTTCAAGTCAATCTGGGGCCTAATGTTGGGGATGTAACTACTGAATATAAACCGCCTGAAGGGGCGGTTTACCCTCCGCCATAATTGGGGCCCACGAAGACTCGAGAAGATGGCGATTCTTTGTCAGAGAGTTTAGAGGCCGGAGGTCGAGGCGAATTAGGGCCCATAATGGTAAAACCGCCATACCATGTAACTTGTGTTGTAAGATAAGAGAAAGAAGAGACCGAGGCAGGACACTTGTATGAGCCGGCCTCGGAACTCAGAGGCCGGCCGGACGTCAACCCGTGTATATAAGGGGACGGCCCGGCGGCGGTTTAGGGACAGACAACAACAATTCGAGGCTTAGGCGAAGCTATTGCTCCCTAGTCGTCGAAATCAAATCAATCCCATCACAACTAGACGTAGGCTTTTACCTTCATCAAAGGGGCCGAACTAGTACAAACTCTCGTGTCTTTGCGTCCGCTTTAACCCCTCTAAGTTAACCCGTACGATGGCCCCGCGACTAAGTCCTTTCATGAGGACATCTGCCGTGACAATTCCACGACACAACCCCCGACAATATAACAATGCATGGTCTGTTAGTTACCTTGAAGAATTTGTTTGTGAGGACAGAACATGATTACATAACATGCATGACATGGTAGTTTCCTGTGAAGAATCGATTGCGAGATAACATGAGTATAACCATGCATGGCACTTATATATTTTCGAACCCAATATACATTTCCCTGTATTTTCCTCCCAGTTCCAACAGGGACATATCAATGTTGTTTCTTGCATTATCCTACTCATACTCTGAACAATGCTGATCTTACATTAACAATGCCTGTCCTTTTTGATATGATGCAGTGTCCCTATAGTTACTGCCCTTTGTAATTACACCACCATTGCCAAAAACAGGGAAGCACAACTGGTTCCTCGCTCGATCAGATGACGACAAAAGACTGATGATCATTCGGACACATGTGCCGGAAAAGTTATATTGCAAAAACCCCACTGTATACAAGCACCGTGTAATACGTGAGTATCCAGACAGTGGCTGTTACGTCTATGAGAAGGATACCAGCTTGTTGGGGCCTTTAGCATTTTTTAGTTAGAGGCGGGTAAACAGCCTTGGTTCACACTCTCTGTTTCTCGGACTCAATTATCCGATTAACCAGGATATCACCGTTGGCAAGGACCTTGATGGGAGAGAGGATCTGTTTGCCATGGAAAACTGTGTCTACACGGCGAGCTCTAGGAGTTCAGGAGCATACTCCCCTGATTGTCAACGATACAGCCTGCAGCCAAAAGAAGGTGAGAATGACAAAGGCATCCGGATAAACTTTGATCCTTGGATGTCTCAATTACGATAGGCAGTGATGTGGTTCAAGCCTTCAGGTTGATAGGTAATTGGGCTGTTGCATCGAAAGGGAGGATTACTGGTGTCTCCGGATCCTTTCATTTGAGCGGGGCTGCAAATTATGATGGTGTTGGATCATCTCTTGAATGACTTTGCTGTCTTTGCTGCTGGTTACGGATGGGTAGTTCTTTCTTTTGTTATGCATATTCCTTGTCATTTGGTCATCCTCGTCTATGTCAATCTTTCTATGTAATAGTTGCTTGATTTAGAATGTCATTCTCGTCTGCGGATCACGAGAGTCTGGCCGCAGATGGGTACGTTTTGGTGGTGTAGCAAGACTTCTTATGAACTATCATGTCTTGTTGTTTATGTCAGTAGTAGTCACTAGTCAGTGTTTGAATGTTGTATATATCGTTGTTTCAAATTGTTTACTGTCTCAAACTACTGGTGGGCTAAATGAGGGCATCACCATTCTCCAGTGTTCAGAGTACATCTCCTTTTTCATGTTATATAATTTGAGCTCACTGTCCTTTTGATGATGTACACTTGTTTGGGCCAGTGAGGTGTCGTTGAATATGGGCCGAGTAGTAACGCAATGCCAAACAGGTCAATTATGACTCTCGGGCCCGGGCTCTCAAAAGATCCTGAAAAAAAGGCCGGGCTCTCCAAAAAGAAAGAATAAGGACTCTTAGGCCGACATGTGGGCGCCCTTGGTGTTTCGTGCGCTTGCGCCGAGAAACATATTGGCGCGTCTTTGAAAATTCATGCTACCTTTTCATCCCGGTCTCCGCCCCTCCCCACCTCTGGAATCTCGATTCCTACTCCAGTTCCCCAATTCCCCCTCCTGTTCTCCCTGTACTCAAGCGCACTATCATGTCGCCGGTCAACGCGGATCTCCGAGCCGGAGATCCTGAGGTCCGTCCTGCCTTCGGTCGCTGCATGCTGTCGCTCAACAGTGGCATGGCGGCGCTTGACGACCAGTTTGCCGGCAAAGTGCTGATGGTAACCATCAACGGCGACCGGCCTCCCGTCTCGCCGGACGACCTTGTCAAAGCTCTTGGCATTGCGCACGACATCCAAATAAGTGACTTGCTCGTCGAAGTCTGTCCGCCACCGGCTGATTTCTTCGTCAGGTTCCGAACAACTTTCGACTGCAGTCATGTGTTCGAATCTTCCCGGCGTTTGTTCTGCAATGGCACGCTGGTGAGCTTTGATCGGTGGCACCCAGGATGGGGCTCGGTGCCCTCTGAGCTTGAGTTTTTAACAAAGCTTACCTTCCACGGCATGCCTCGACGTGCTTGGAACAGCGAGTCCATAAACGAGCTTATCAATGACCTTGGAGGTGAGCTCGTAAGTATGTTTGTTCCTCCGGACATACCGGCTCGACGGTTATGGCATGGATGAAGAAGCCGTCCACCATACCGAAGGTGATTGGTCTTGAGATACCGGTGCAGGAACCGGGGTTGTACTATTCGTCGCCACCAAGTACGTCGCGGACCACGTTAGGGATGTACCTGTATCGAGTGTTGGTGCATGTCGAAGAAGTGGTCAATCCATCAATCGAAGTCCTGCCGCCCCCGCTGGTGCCAGGGTCCGTTGACGACGTCCATTACATGAGTCAATGTCAGACTTTCCCCGTGTTGCTCAGAACGATGGATGGCACAGGGCCTACTCCATCGCGCGGCGGAGGCCACTGCTTCTTTGGGAGAAGAGGCAGGGTTGGCTTCCTGGATGTGCTCTAATTTGAGGTAACAACTGAATCTTGTCAGATAGTACTAGTTAAATCCGAGCTATGGGTCTGAAGCACTAATATGCCAGTACATTTGATTGTGACCTATTCTAATTTTGTACCTGAACTTTTTTTAGAAAGGGTTGTACGTCAACTTAATGTGCTAGCGTAACTTATTGTGTTGTCTGTCTGTTTTCTTTGCACAACATTCAAGATATTTCCCCGACATTTATAAAGACGATGAACCGTTATGTACGACTTCGTTGGTTTCAACATAGCCCTTCCCGTAGCGATCCACCGCTTCCATCCTGATTGTGCCGCCTGCGTGAAATTTTCGTATGCAAGTTCAGTGTGATATGATGTTATATATGATTGTGTCAACTATATAAGTTTTTACTGAGCATCAGCAATGCATATGGCTGAAAGATGTATTTACGAGCATCGACTGGTGGGTCTCTCTCTATCTCTCTCTCTCTCTCTCTCTCTCTCTCACACACACACACACACGCACACACACGCACACACACGCGCACACGCACAAGTGGGACCCGTTGAATTATTTATTTGCTCGTGACAACTTTTAATTAGGTCCCACTGTAATCTAACTTTTCTTAAGTTATTAATTGAGCTCGATGACTTCAAAAAGTTGTCTGAAGCCTTGTTTGGGCCTTTCCGGCGTCCCTGAATGTGGGCTGAGTAACCATGTTAGGTTGTCTTGTACTACACAGGCCTTTTTTTCAACATTAGCAATGCAATCGGGCCGACGGTTGTACACAATATCCGGGTCAACTTGTTATCCGCTGGGGCTGCAAAGTTTCCTAGGAGGTATGCATTAGGCTTAACAAGAAAATGGACTTTAAGAAATAATAAATGGGATGTAATTATAATAACTGGGCAATTACTATGCACCAAACACGTAATTAGTTTGAAAAATATATTATTTTTGGAACTTAGAAATTTTAATTTCATTACTTGTTGCGCACGCAATATTTCGTTGGATTTTAACGTGATACAACTTTATTTTGAAATTATATTTAACCTGACTAGAAATTTTGGATAAAAATATTTCGGATCCCATCAAAATGTGGGACTTTTTTTTAAGTCTGTTTTGAGCGGTTGTTTGAAATTATTAATTGTTGTCCTACCTAGAAGTTGGGTTGTACTTTTAACAAACCCGTAAATGGGCTGTAGTAAATTCCATTAGAATTGAAAAATGGGTTGTACATTCTTACAAATCGCAAATGGGTTATATGTTCTCTGCCAAATCCGAGCTGTGGGCCTACTAAGTTGACGCATACCAAGGGCTTTGTCAACTTATTCAATATAAACGATTCTAGCTGAAGTGATCGTACGATGTCCATCCAACTGTCGTAGTGCTTTTTTAACCTCTGGTCTTCTTGCTCCAACCGCCCAAAGAAGCGCCGGTCGTGTCGCGTGCTCCTGCCTCCCATGGCCGGCTGTGACGCCGCGGAGGCCTCACCGCCCCGTACTACTCCCACCGCGCGCCAGGACATCCCTCTACTCACCCATACCCCCTGTTATTCTGTGGCGACGGCAGCCGAACCAGTGAACCCTCGTACTCCTCTCCGCGCGGGCTACCACTGATGCGTCTTCACCGGCTCCGCGTCGTCCCCTTCCTAGGCCTCGCCGTCGTCCAGACCACCGCCCTGGTGCTCTCGGCGCAGCGTGGTAAACGTGGTCAACGACCGACTTCCATCGGAAGAAATCTTGTACTGGAGAGGCCGACAAATGGGTCTAAGCGGCCGCAAGGAAGTGCCTCCTTATTACGCACAAAATAATTATTCCTCCACCGACAGCGAGGGACCCACGGATGGGCCACCTTATTTCGCGAAAAAACGTTTCCCTCGACATTGCGGGACCCACCGGACGGGCCAGCGTATTTTGCGAAAAAAACATTCCTCATTTGTCATTTCGGACCCACCGGAAGTGCCTCCTTATTACGCACAAAAAATGAATACTCCCCTACTAGCTAGGACCCACCATGGTGGGAGGCTGACTTAATGGGCCTACTAAGTTGGTGGGGCGGGGACCTTTGTCAACTTTAGTCAATATGAACGATTCTAGCTCCAAAGTGACCGTCGATGGCCATCCAACGGCCGTGGTGCTTCTTCAACCTCTGGTGTTCTTGCTCCGGCCGCCCAAAGCAGCGCCCGGTCGTGCCGCATGCTCCTGCCTCCCGTGGCGGCTGTCTTGCCGGAGGCCTCACCGCCCCTACTATTCCCATCATGAGCGAGCCTGCGGCGATGGCAGCCTCACACCGCAGCCGAACCGGTGAATCCTCGTACTCTTCTCATGCGGGCTTCCTTGCGCGTCTACCCGGCTCCCGTCGTCCCCTTCCTAGGCCTCGCCGTGCGTCCACCGCCGTGGTGCTCTCGTGTGGCGTGGTCAATGTGGTCAACGACCGACTTCCATCGGAAGAAATCTTGTCACGTGGAGAGGCTGACAGTTGGGTCCACAGCGGCGCAAGGAAGTGCCTCCTTATTACGGAAAATAATTATTCCTCCACTGACAAGAGGGACCCACGGACGGGTCACCAGATTTCAAAAAACATTTCCCGACTGCTGGGACCCACAGGGGCGGGCCACCGTATTCATGAAAAATGTCCCCCAGCTGTCGGCTCGGACCCACCAAGTGCCTCCTTATTACGCACAAAAATGAATACCCCCTGCTATTTGGGACCAACCTTGGTGGGAGGCTGACTTGTGGGCCTACTAAGTTGATCGGGACGGAGGCCTTTGTCAACTTTAGTCAATATATGAACGATTCTAGCTCCAAAGGACCGTGACGATGTCCATCCAACGGCCGTAGTGCTTCTTCAACCTCTGGTCTTCTTGCTCCAGCCGCCCAAAGCAGCGCCGGTCGTGCCGCCTGCTCCTGCCGCCCATGGCCGGCTGTGATGACGCGGAGACCTCACCGCCCCTACTAATCCAACCGCTGGCCAGGCCATCCCTCTACGCACCCACACCCCCTGTTATTCTGCGGCGACGGCAGCCTCACACCGCAGCCGAACGAGTGAACCCTCATACTCCTCTACGCGAGGGCATCCACTGCCTCGTCTTCTCCGGCTCCGCGTCGTCCCCTTCCTAGTCCTCGTCATCGTCCACCGCCCTGGTGCTCTCGGCGCGGCATGGTCAACGTGGTCAATGAAAGGCTTCCATCGGACGTGGACTGTACGTGGAGAGGCTGACAGTTGGGTCCACGACCGCAGCAAGGAAGTGCCTCCTTATTACGCGCAAAATAATTATTCCTCCACCTGACAGCAGGGACCCATCGGACGGGCCATCGTATTTAGCGAAAAAACATTTCCCCCAGTCCGCTGGGACCCACCAATTACATCTTCACACGCAAGGAAGTGCGTCTGGAAAAAAACGATTCGCCCCCCTGACTGTTGGGACCCACCAGCTACATCGTCGCACGCAAGGAAGTGCGTGACAGTCGGGACCCACATGGTCGAAGCGTACGTAGTGTTGTCATTCTGGTTGCGAACGTGTACGTACATATATACTGGTGGATGTAGAGGCACGCACGTGTCGTAGTAGAGGCGCGCATGTAGCATGTACACGTACCTACAGCGGTGAGGGTGCAAGAAAGAAAATCTGACCCGCGCATTACATCTGAGCAGGGTCTCTAACGCCTATCGCGCATACGTACATGGCTGGGTCGAAACGGAGAAACAACGTCGTGGTCGTGTTCATGGGGAGCCAACCGGCTGGGTCAAAACGGAATGCGTGGTCGTGTTCATCGGGAGGGCTTGGATGGAACAGGCGATGGAAACGAGGCCTGGCGTAACGCACAATGGAGGAAACGGCCTTGTGTTCGACCGGCCATATTCGAAACGGGGTCCTGTTGATCGGGAGGGGCCTGGCGTAATGCAAAACGGAGGAAACGGACCTCCTACGGTCGAAACGGGGGTCCTGTTGATCGGGAGGGGTGTGGCGTACCGCAAAACGGACGAAACGGACTTGTGTTGGAGCGCTACGGTCGAAACGAGGTCCTGTTCATTGGGAGGTGTGGCGTACCGCAAAGCGGGCCAAGCGGACTTGTGTTGGAGCGCTACGGTCGAAGCAGGAGGGGGAGGGTGTGGCGTGCCGCAAAGCGGGACTCCACGGGATATTGTTCATCTCCATCATCGACCTCCTCCAGCCTCCACGGGCTACCGTCGACCTCCTCCAGCCTCCACAGGCTCCTGTTCATCCAGCCTCCACCGCGAGCTACTCCACCGGCTACTGTTCAACCACCCCTCCACGGGCACACCTCCACCGTCTACTGTTCATCCAGCCCTGCACACCACGGGGTCCTGTTCAACCACCCCTCCACCGTCTACTGTTCATCCAGCCCTCCACACCACGGGTTCCTGTTCATCCGGAGGCAACGCCACCACTCACTTTATTCATCCAACCCACCCCCGGCAACGCCATTGTTCATCCTAGAGGCAGCATCGATCGGCTTCGATTAGCAGTGATGGCGAAGGAATCGCTCCATCGGGTTCGATTAACAGCCAACGAACGATCGCTCGGGTTCGATGTAGCGTAACTGCGGTCTGTCGTCACGGGTTCGATTAGAGCCCAACGCCTCGCTCAGCTTGATTAGAGCCAACGCCTCGCACACGCAGCAGCGTGCGTCACGAGAAAGCAGCGGATCGCTCGGCCCCGACCTCCCACCGTAACGGCAACTCCACGAAATTTTCCTCCCCTCGCTTCTACCACGATTTTTCCGTCATGGACGGCCCAAAGAATGTCATGCAGCTGCGTCTCCAGCCCGCCCAGGACGAAAAGCCCATTTTCTGTCATGATTTTTTGTCATAGAAGTAGGAGCCCACCACATCTATGATAATACCGGGTTTTGTCACAATTATCATCATATAAGTGTCATATGTATGACAGAAAAAAAATTCGTTCGGCCCAAAATGTCATGGATGTGTCTTTTTTTGTAGTGATCTCCTAGAGACAGAATGAAACCTGACCCTGCTTTTGCTACTTCACCTATCTGTGTTCCCGATAAGGATTATGAATTTTCTGTTGATCCAGATATAATTACCTTGGTCGAATCTGATCCTTTTTATGGCTATGAATCTGAAACTATTGTGGCAGATCTTACTAAGTTAAATGATATAGCCGCCCTGTTTACTAATGATGAGAGATCGCGCTACTTTTATATACACAAAATATTTCCATTCTCATTAAAGGGTGATGCTAAGATATGGTTTAATTCTCTTGATCCTGGTTGTGTGTGTAGTCCCTAGGATATGATTTATTACTTCTCTGCTAAATATTTCCCTACTCATAAGAAACAAGCTGCTTTGAGGGAAATATACAACTTCGTGCAAATTAAAGAAGAGAGTCTCCCACAAGCTTGGGGGAGGCTTCTCAAGTTACTTAATGCTTTGCCTGATCATCCTCTTAAGAAACCTGAAATACTTGATCATCCTCTTAAGAAACCTGAAATACTTGATATCTTTTATAATGGACTAACCGATGCTTCCAGAGATTACCTGGATAGTTGTGCTTGTTCTCTTTTCAGGGAAAGAACACCGGATGAAGCTGAAATTCTATTGAATAATATGTTGACAAATGAAAATAATTGGCCACCTCCTGAGCCAGCTCCTGCTCCAGTTGCAGAGCCTACTCCTAAACCAATTCCGAAGAAGAGAGGTGTTCTATTTCTTAATCCCGAAGATATGCAAGAGGCAAAGAAATCTATGAAAGAAAAAGGTATTAAAGCTGAAGATGTTAAGAATTTACCTCCTTTTGAAGAAATACATGGTCTTAATTTACCGCCTGTTGAAGAAGTATATGATCTCAATTTTTTATTCACTGAAGAACCTCCTGATCCCGATATCCCGACACAGGTAGTAAAGGTAAATTCTCTCTATAGATATGATAAAGCTGAAGTCCCTCCTACTAAAATTGCTAGTCAGTGCTTGGATGAGTTTGATAACTTTATGTTTAAGCAAGACAACTTCAATGCTTATTTTGGTAGACAATTAAAACAAGATGCTTATATGATTAAACGCTTGGGTGATTATATGGCTAATATTATAGGTACACTTAAACTTGTTAGCAAACATGCTTCTATGGTTACCACTCAAGTAGAACAAGTACTTAAAGCTCAGAAAGAAGTGCTTGATGAAATGAATAGTAAGAAAAATGATTATCTTTGTTAGAGTGGCTACTAGAACTGGTAGAATGACCCAGGAACCTTTGTATCCTGAAGGCCACCCTAAGAGAATTGAGCAAGATTCTCAGAGAAATAATATTGGTGTACCTAGTTCTTCTAAAAGGAAGAAAAAGAAAAATGATAGGACTCTACAAACTTCTAGTGAACCTATTCTTTGAACCACACGAGAATCCAAAGCGATATCTATATTTACGATCTTTGAAACACAATCTGGTAATGAACATGAACCTAGTGAAAATTTTAATGATGATGTTCATGATGATGCTCAACCTAGTAATGATAATGAAGTAGAAGTTGAACCTGTTGTTGATCTTGATAACCCACAATCAAAGAATCAACGTTATGATAAAAGAGACTTCATTGCTAGGAAACATGGTAAAGAAAGGGAACCATGGGTTCAGAAACCCATGCCTTTTCCTCCCAAACCATCCAAGAAAAAGGATGATGAGGATTTTGAGAGCTTTGCTGAAATGATTAGACCCATCTTTTTGCGTATACGATTGACTGATATGCTCAAAATGAATCCTTATGCTAAATATATGAAAGATATTGTTACAAATAAAAGAAAGATATCGGAAGCTGAAATTTCCACCATGCTTGCTAATTATACTTTTAAGGGTGGAATACCAAAGAAACTTGGAGATCTAGGAGTACCTACTATACCATGCTCCATTAAGAGAAATTATGTTAAAACTTCTTTATGTGATCTTGGAGACGGTGTTAGTGTTATGCCTCTCTCTTTAAATCGTAGACTTGACTTGAATAAGTTGACACCTACTGAAATATCTTTGCAAATGGCTGATAAATCAACTGCTATACCTGTCGGTATTTCTGAGGATGTGCCCGTTGTGGTTGCAAACATTACTATTTTAATGGACTTTGTTATTCTTGATATTCCCAAGGATGATAGTATGTATATTATTCTTGGAAGACCTTTCCTTAATACTGCAGGGGCTGTTATTGATTGCAACAAAGGCAATGTCACTTTTCATGTTAATGGTAATGAGCATACGGTACACTTTCCGAGAAACAACCTCAAGTTGATAGTATCAACTCTATTGGAAAAATTCTATCGATTATATTTGGAGGTTTTGAATTTCCTCTCCCCTCTTGTCAAGAAGAAATATGATATACTTATTATTGGGGATGTCCATATCCCCGTTGAGGTAACATAGTGTTATTCGAAATTTCTCCGGTTCCATGTCAGTCGGAATGAGTTTGTTAACAAGACCTGATCAACCTTGTTAGTGGATTCTTTTTGATGAGCATGAGATGGATGAAACTAGAAGCACAACCTTCTGTACCCTCTTTATATTTTTTGTTATTTCATAGAAATAAATTAAAATAATATTTTTCTATCTGTCTCCCGACTTATCCGTGCAATATAAAAATATCCCGAAAATAAAAGTCCTCAGAATGCCATGCCAATTTAATATGATTTTTCGGGAATATTTGAGGATTTTTAGTGCAAAAATTATCATGGGGGAGCTGCCACTGCCACGAGGGTGGAGGCGCGCCCTACCTCATGGGCCCACGGTGGCCCTCCTCCACTTATCCCTGCACCCATCTTCTTCCTCTGCCTCACACAAACCCGAAAAACCAACTCAAGCACGAGTTCCGATCCACTTTTGCTGTGATTTTTATCTCCTTGCTCAAAGCACCTCTCGCAAAACTGCTTGGGGAGATTGTTCCTTGGTATGTGACTCCTCCTTTGGTCCAATTAGTTTTTGTTCTAGTGCTTTATTCTTTGCAAATTTGTGCTGCATAGGTGACCATGTTCTTGAGCTTGCATGTCAAATTTATATGGTTTCAAGTAGTTCTAATGCTTGATATAGGCTCTAGGCACTTGTGGGAGTAGTTGCTATCAATTTTATTGAAGTTGGTTCACTTTTGTTTGAAGTTACTAAAAATTTCAGAGATTTTTCAGAGGAAACAATATGTTTAGGAAGATGTTCCAAGGTGGTTCTTCAAGGAAGCAAGGTCCCAGGCTTTGCAATGCGTGATGCTGACGAGGAACCACCAAGAGACGCTCTTGTGAGGCCCTGTGAATGGCCTTCGGAAAATTTTATGGATCAAGCGGGAATCCAAGAAGAATTTAGTGCATATTTGCATAATGCCGGTCTTGAGGACTTTGAAGCTGACAAATGCCCCAGTATCATGATCTCACAAGTTCATTTGTGAGGAGTTTGAGTTTTCATCTTCGCGTAATTCTCCTTCAGTCATGTTTGACCTTTATGACAAATCTTATACCATGGACTTAGAGGATTTCACTTTTGCTTGCAAACTTCCATCTTGGGGTAGTGTCAGGGTTCCCCCTAAATCTGAATTTAGAGACTTTCTTGCTAGAATAACTGTGGGGGAATCTAGAGATATACTCTTCATAGGTAGATGCATAAATGCTAAGGATGAAGCATGTCACATGTGTGCTCCTGATCTCAGCATTCTTAGAAGTGCTGTGTTAGGAGACCAATCTTATCATATGGGAGCCATTGTAGCTCGTAGGTTGCATCGTAATAGACATAACGGAGATTTCTTTGGAGGAATTTATGCAACCCGCTTAGCTAATTTTCTTGAGATAGACATTCGTGAGGGTGATATGGAGTTACCCCCTACTTATTTAGATTTTGACTCTATGGTTTCCCACCAGTTTGTTGAGAGGACTGAACCACCTCTCCAGTATCGACTAATCTTTAACAAACGACATGTTGTCCATATTACTCTTCCTGCTCCTGCCTTCTTTGATTCTCAGACAAAAGGAACATATGTTATTACGGAGAGGAGGCGAGATGAGTACGAGAGAAGGCGGAGGCGGCTCGGCGCCCTGTTGCATCTCGAGAAGCGATAGCTTGTTGCATCGTGATGCGACCCCAGCTACACCCTACGGGTATCCGCCGGGCTATCCTCGGCAATAGACCAACAGGCCAAAAGCCTAAGCTTGGGGAAATACGTATTTCTCACCGACATTACATTTATGTTCACACACACTCATTGCTAGATGTCGTTGCTCATACTCTTTCACTGTAATATCCATGCTAGTTTATTTTCTTTTTCGTGCTTTCTTCTTGTGTGTTTAATAAAACTTTAGAAAAAAGCAAAAAAATTGGTAGTAGTTTATTTTTTCTGCTGTAGTAGTAATAATTAAAAAGAAAACCAAAAATATTTCCCGTTCTTCTTTTGCTTGTTGGGAGCTTTCCCATGTAAATAGTTTTTACTTTCTTTTCTTTTCTTTTCTTTAGGGGTCAGTAGGAGAAAACCTTGATTAAATTGTTGAAGTGGCTCTTATATGCATCATTGTTGATTTAACCAAGAGCCCATATTGCCTTGTCTTCTCCTGTTTATTGAATGCTCATGATTCCAGCTTAGTCCAATGCACGTGCACTCTTATTATTATTCACATCGTTCGGTCGTGCAAGTGAAAGGCAATTATGATGATAAATGATGGACTGACTGAGATGGGAAAAGCTGGTATGAACTCGACCTCTCTTGTTTTTGTAAATATGATGAGTTCATTGTTCTTGATTCAACTTATTATGAATAAACATGTTTGCAATGACAACTAGAGATCATAGTTGCTTGTGCCATGCTTGATTTGCTATGAGTTATAATGGTTTACCTTGCGTGCCAACATGCTATTAAAATGGTTGTGATGTGGTATGATGGGTTGGTATCCTCCTTTGAATGATTTAAGTGACTTGACTTGGCACATGTTCACGCATGTAGTTGAAACAAATCAACATAGCCTTTACGATATTTATGTTCATGGTGGATTATATCCTACTCATGCTTGTATTCAATGTTTATTAATTTTAATGCATGTTCGGGACTGTTGTCGCTCTCTAGTTGGTCGCTTCCTAGTCTTTTGCTAGCCTTCACTTGTACTAAGCGGGAATACTGCTTGTGCATCCAATCCCTTAAACCCCAAAGTTATTCCATATGAGTCCGACATACCTTCCTATATGCGGTATCTACCTGCCGTTCCAAGTAAATTTGTATGTGCCAAACTCTAAACCTTCAAATAAACATTCTGTTTTGCATGCTCGAATAGCTCATATATCAACTAGGGCTGCCCTTATCTTACGTGTTAGGCGGGTTATTCTCAAGAGGAGTGGACTCCGCTCCTCACTCACGAGAAAATGGCTGGTCACCGGGATGCCCAGTCCCATGCTTTATGCAAACTAAATCAAAATAATTGCAAACAAAACTCCCCCTGGGACCCGTTGAATGTTGTAGGCACTCGTTGTTTCGAGAAAGCCATGGATTGATGCTTGTGGAGGAGGGGGAGTATAAACTTTACCGTTCTGTTTGGGAACCGCCTATAATTTTTTTAGCATGGAAGATATCGTCATATCTTAGTTGTTATGTTGACAATGAAAGTATGCCGCTCAAAATATAATTTATCTCTATTTCAAAACCAAGCTCTGGCACCTCTACAAATCCTTGCTTCCCTCTGCGATGGGCCTATCTATTTAATTTTATGTTGAGTCATCACCCTCTTATTTAAAGCACTAGCTGGAGAGCTCAGGTGTCATTTGCATTCATTACTGTTAATTTATATCTGGTATGACTATGATTGGATCTCTTTTACCATGAATTGCAATGTCTAGTCAGTCCTTGATCTTTGAAGGTGCTCTGCATTTATGTTTTGCGGTCTCAGAAAGGGCTAGCGAGATACCATCTTGTTATATCATATTATGATTATTTTAAGAAAGTGTTGTCATTCTAGATTTATTATTATGGCTTGCTAGCTGATTATGTTATTGATATGAGTAAACATGAGACCTGAGAATTATTGCAAATGTGATTAGTTATAATCTTTGCTGAAAACCTGAATGCTGGCTTGACATAGGTACAACAACAAGAGCAAACAGAGTTTGTAAAAGTTTTTCTTTTTCTCTTTCAGTTTGTCAACTGAATTGCTTGAGGACAAGCAAGGGTTTAAGCTTGGGGAGTTGATACGTCTCCGTCATATCTACTTTTCGAACACTTTTGCCCTTGTTTTGAACTCTAACTTGTATGGATTTGAATGGAACTAACCCGGACTGACACTGTTTTCAGCAGAATTGCCATGATGTTGTTTTATGTGCAGAAAACAAAAGTTCTCGGAATGACCTGAAACTCCACGGAATATCTTAGAATAAATAACAAAAAATCCTCGCCAAAGATAAAGACCACGGGGCCCACACCCTGTCCACGAGGGTGGGGGGCGCGCCCCCCTACCTCGTGGGCCCCCTGGACACCTTCCGATGCCAACTCCAACTATATTTATTGGCTTTCGGGGAGAAAAAAATCAGAGAGAAGAAATCATCGCGTTTTACGATACGGAGCCGCCGCCAAGCACTAATCTCTCTCGGGAGGGCTGATCTGGAGTCCTGCTCGGGGCTCAGGAGAGGGATTCATCGTCATCGTCATCATCAACCATCCTCCATCACCAATTTCATGATGCTCACCGCCGTGCGTGAGTAATTCCATCGTAGGCTTGCTGGACGGTGATGGGTTGGATGAGATTTATCATGTAGTCAAGTTAGTTTTGTTATTTTCATCCCTAGTATCCACTATGTTCTGAGATTGATGTTGTTATGACTTTGCTATGCTTAATGCTTGTCACTATGGCACGAGTGCCATGATTTCAGATCTGAACCTATTATGTTTTCATGAATATATGTGAGTTCTTGATCCTATCTTGCAAGTCTATAGTCACCTACTATGTGTTATGATCCGCAACCCTGAAGTGACAATAATCGGGACCACTCCCGGTGATGACCATAGTTTGAGGAGTTCATGTATTCACTACGTGCTAATGCTTTGTTCCGGTTCTCTATTAAAAGGAGGCCTTAATATCCCTTAGTTTCCAATAGGACCCCGCTGCCACGGGAGGGTAGGACAAAATATGTCATGCAAGTTCTTTTCCATAAGCACGTATGACTATATTCGAATACATGCCTACATTACATTGATGAACTGGAGCTAGTTACGTGTCACCCTATGTTATGACTGTTACATGACGAACCGCATCCGGCATAATTATCCATCACTGATCCGGTGCCTACGAGCTTTCCATATACTGGTTCTCGCTTATTTACTTTCCCGTTGCTACTGTTACAATCACTATAAAAATACCAAAAACATTACATGTGATGTCTTTATTTTCGTTACCATTACGACCACTATCATATTACTTTGCTACTAAACACTTTGCTGCAGATACTAAGTTTCCAGGTGTGGTTGAATTGACAACTCAGCTGCTAATACTTGAGAATATTCTTTGGCTCCCCTTGTGTCGAATCAACAAATTTGGGTTGAATACTCTACCCTCGAAAGCTGTTGCGATCCCCTATACTTGTGGGTTATCACTTGTCGAAGCTGAGATCGTGTCCCCTTATTGCAGGATTCTCTTCAATATGGGCGTGGGTAATCCAACTGTGCTGTCTGCACAGCCCTTGGGAACAGGCGAGTTTTAAGGCGAGTGGGGAGGCGCTTGATATTCACTGCCCTTATAAGGAGATAAGGATTCACTTCCTTCACCCACGCCTTCTCTCTCTCTACCCTCCCTTTCTCGAGCTCCAGCACCCAAGTCCTCATCTTTCCTGCCTCAAGAAAGCAATTGACCATGTTCAGATCTGGAGCACAAGGCAAGTGGATGGCCTCCTTCGTCAAGGAGAAGGACATCACGAAGCTTCGGGAGGCTGGGTACCTGGCCAAAGAAATCGCCCATCGGATTCCGGCCAAGGGGCAGATCGTCCCTACTCCGGAGCCCCATGAGAGGGTGGTGTTCATCCCCCACTTCGACCGCGAGCTGGGATTTCCTCTCCACCATTTGTTTGCGGACTCATGTTCTACTACGGGATAGATTTCCATGATCTAGCCCCAAATTCTTTCCTCAACATCTCAGCATTCATTGTCGTGTGCGAGGCCATCCTCCGCATTCCACCTCACTTCGGACTGTGGCTTAAGATCTTCAACGTGAAGCCAAAGGTGGTGGATGGCCAACAGGCAAATGCGGAGGTGCCATGGTGAGCAAGATGCCCAATGTCACATGGCCCAAAGCTACCTTTGTGGAGACCGTCAAAGAGTGGCAAAAATTGTGGTTCTATATCACAGAACCCCGCGATGCCACCTCGGCCGCGGCTCCCGAATTCAAATCCAGAGCCCCAATGCGGCTCACCTCCTGGCTAGAGAAGGGCCTGAATTGGTCTTCTTCGAATGAGCTAACAGCATTGCAAACGCGCATCCAGAGTATGGTGGACAAGAACATCAAGCTCGTCAATGTGATCCAGGTGAGGCTAGTTCGTCGGATCCTTCCATGCCAAAGCCGGACTTGCCATTTATGGGAGCTCGATCCGTCCGAGCAGCAGATCTTGCAACGGTTCTTTGGAACTATACACGAAGACATATGGAAGGTGCTCTTTAAGGGCAACGAGACGCGGCCGGAGACGACCGAGGATCGTGGGCACGACCTAGCCCATCCTGCTAGTGTGGTAAGTATTTCATGTTTCAAGGTGTATCCTTTACTTGCTTATTCAGGGAAGGCACCCAAACCTCACTATTTATTTTTCCAGGGCTGGACAGAGAAGGTGGAGTGGATTCGGTGTCCGGCTCCGCCTCCCGAGGAACTAGCCATCTCGCTTCTGACGAAGATGCTGGTCTCGGCGCCTTACCAGGCACCGGAGAAGAAGGCCAAGAAGAAGGCCAAGGGGGCCAGAAGTGGCCTCCGCCGCAAGGGTGCTTTGGACGTGATGTCCGAAGGCACCAAGACACATTCCTCCTCCACCGAAGACGACGACGAGGAGGAGGAAGAAACCAACCCCCCCCCCCCTTGAGAGGGGCAGGAAGAAGAGGGAGGCCTCCATGAATCTGGAGGCAGAGGCATCCAAGAGGGGGAAGGGCTCCCTCGCGGATAACTCCGCATGGGACGTCGACAGCAGCCCAGAACCACGCCCCCGAAACAAGCCCCTGGCCGAATCGTGAGTACTAAAAAACCCAGATGCATTCATATATCCGGCCTCTCTACTTCATAGTCTTAACATGTTGAATCATGCACCTACAGCCGGCTCGGTCCAACCTCAAGCGATCCGCATCCTCGGGGAATTCGCTGGATTCAAAGGCGATGGCCAGCAAGTCACTGCCGGGGCTTACTCTCCCAAGGCAAAGGGCGACGCCGAGGTGCTGTCCCGAAGGACCTTCCTAGGCTAGGGAGAGGTTCAGGAGGCCATCAGGGTCGCGCCAGAGGGTGACCCCTCGGCCGCCGAGGGGAAATCCCTATGGAGACTAGCGATGGGGGCCATATCCAATTCGGCCCCTAGCCGAATACCATTCCGGATACCTACACGGCTCCGGAATCAGGCCAGCAACCTCCTTCGAAGGGAGGAGGTGCGCCTATTCTGCCGGTAACCTCCGTCCACCCAGAGGCACCGGATAATCTGCTGGAAGCACTACGAGGCACGTCCATTGTGGACGAACACCGTATCCTTGTGGGTACGGTGGTTGAGAGGGTTCAGTCCGTTAAAAGCGGACTGACCGAAGCCTGCACCAGCCTGCTGACAGGCTTTGAGGTAAGCGACACAAAAAGAAAGTCAAAGTATAGACAGTAGCCCCTGAGACACTGTCCGGTGTTCGAAAAGAAAAGCCGGACAAAAGATCAAGTAATTTTCACAGGAAACTAACTAAATATGTCTTATGTGACCTCTCGTGCGGCTGAGGTCTCCGGACTAAAGCAGAGTCTGGAGCGGGCCGAGGAAGAGCTCGGCCGTGTAAAAAAGCAGCTAGAAGACGAGCAAGGTATGTAATGACCTGTTGTATATCAGAAAGGATTGATAATTTGTGCTGAACATAGTGCCATTATATTTGTAAGGGCAGCGACCGAGGTGGAAACCCTCAAGAAAGCGCTGGCTGATGCCAAGAAGAAAGCGGCCAAGGAGCAAGTCATCCTTGAAAAACACAAGGCCAGGGTTTGTGAGGTCCAGCAGGAGCTCCAGGACGCCGTCAAAAAATGTGAGTCCCTGGAGCGTGACATTGCGGATCAAGAAACCAAACTCGCCAAGGTCGCCAAAGCGCCAACATGCCCGGGTTGAAGCCCAGGGCGCCCTCCAGGAAATCCAAGAGGCCAAGAAAATCGCGGCGGGTAAGGCTTTTATTATGCAAAGCAAGTATGTGAAGAGAGGTATCTCTTACTAACCCGGATTTGGAGTTCTCCAGGGGCGTTTGCGGATCTGCCGCGTGGTGTGTCTGATGCTGCGGAATTCTTCCGAGCCGAAGAGGGGAGCTCAACGGAGAAGTTGTTCTGGTCACAATACCTTAAGCCAGAACATCCAGTGCCCTTTAGCAACCAGCTAAAACAGCTGGTCGAACTGCATAAGGTGGCCGAACTACCCATGAAGGATTTGATAATCCAGTTGTGGCCTGCTGAAACTATACCCAGCTGCTACTTCGGGCTCGTGAAGCGGCTGGTCAGTGCCTACCCCCGGCTTGACGTTATCAAGTGATCGGTCTGAATCGAGGGTGCGTGGATGGCCTTCGCTCGCCTCAAGGTGCAGTGGGCGAAGATGAACGCCGTCAAGCTCGCGACCGAGGGACCGCCCGAGGGCAAGGAGCACCACACACCCGAGCGGAATTTTGGCGATGTCCTGGAAGGATCCCGCATTGTAGCGGAGCAATGTGCGAAAGATGTAATCTTTGAATGAATACATTCATGTTATCTCGCCCTGTATTATGAAACAAAGTTGATTATGTAATATAATGCTTGTTAAAATTTTACCTCATGGGCGGTCGTGTTTATGAAATCTGATATTTGGCCAGTTGTCGGTGCCAAAACCGGCGGATCTCGGGTAGGGGGTCCCGAACTGTGCGTCTAGGCGGATGGTAACAGGAGACAAGGGACACGATGTTTTTACCCAGGTTCGGGCCCTCTCGATGGAGGTAAAACCCTACTCCTGCTTGATAAATATTGATGATATGGGTAGTACAAGAGTGGATCTACCACGAGATCAAAGAGGCTAAACCCTAGAAGCTAGCCTATGGTATGATTGTTGTTAGTCCCTACGGACTAAAACCCTCCGGTTTATATAGACACCGGATAGGGTTAGGGTTACCTGTAGTCGGTTACAATGGTAGGAGATCTACATATCCGTATCGCCAAGCTTGCCTTCCACGCCAAGGAAAGTCCCATCCGAACATGGGACGAAGTCTTCAATCTTGTATCTTCATAGTCCAGGAGTCCGACCAACGGTGATAGTTCGGCTATCTGGACACCCCCAAATCCAGGACTCCCTCAGTAGCCCCTGAACCAGGCTTCAATGACGACGAGTTCGGCGCGCATATTGTCTTCGGCATTGCAAGGCGGGTTCCTCTTCCGAATACTTCATAGAAGATTTTGAGCACAAGGATAGTGTCCGGCTCTGCAAAACAAGTTCCATATACCACCATAGAGAGAATAACTTTTGCACAGATCTGCTGACGTATTCCGCGGCGTGACATCACACCACGGCCAGGCCTTTATACGAATCGTTTTTACAGTTCCACCTCAGCAGGTTTAGCGAGGTGGTTTCCTTGGCACGTCTTATCAAAGCGGAGATCGTGCCCCCTTATTCCGGGATTCTCATCAATACGGACGTGGGTAACCCAACCGTGCCATTGATTATGGCGCTTGGAGATAAGCAAGTTTTACCAGGCTGGCGGGGGACACATAGCTTCGTCCGTCCATATAAGGGGATAAGGATCCACCTTTTCGCCTACGCCTTCTTCCTCCTTTGCTCATCCATTTCCGCGCACTCGAGCTCCAACGCCCAAGTCCGAGACATCCTCCTCAACCTCCTCCAGCCATGTCCGGAGGCGGGAGGCAAGTGGATGGTCTCCTCCGTCACGGAGGGACAAGTCAAAAGCTACGGAAGGCGGATACTTGTCCAGCGACATCGCGCACCGGCTCCCCGACGGCCTTGGGCAGCTCATTCCCACCCCAGGCCCCATGAGAGGGTGGTGTTCTCACCCACTTCCTCCATGGACTAGGTTTTCCACTTCACCCATTTGTCCGGGGCTCATGTTCTACTACGGCTGGACTTCCACGATCTGGCCCGAACTTCATCCTCAACATCTCGGTGTTCATCGTCATTGTCACGAGGCCTTCCTTCTGCATCCAGCCCCACTCGGCTTATGGTGACGACCCTCAATGTCAAGCCCGAAGGTAGTGGGCGGCCGCCAAGCGGAGTCTTGGAGGCGCCATGGTTGGCAAGATGGCCAAAGTCCTATGGCTCGAGGGCTCCTTTGTGGAGACCATAAAGGGGTGGCAATCGTGGTGGTTCTACATCACCGAGCCGCGCGACTCTCAATGGGCGGCGGCCCTCGAATTCCGATCTGGCTCCCCCACAGGGCTCATGTCATGGAAAGAGACGGGCCTGACGTGGGGTGATTCGAAAGAGCTGTCCGGACTCCAAACCTGCGTCCGGAACCTGGTGGACAAGAATCTCAAGCTTGTCAATGTAATCCACGTGATGCTCATCCGCCGGATTCTCCCATGCCTGCAACGGGCCTTCAAATTGTGGGAGTTCGATCTGGCACAGCACCAAACTCTGAAAAGGCTCTTCGACACTACGTACGAAGATTCCTAGAAGGTGTTGTTCAAGGGCGCCGAGGCTCCCACATCCGCCATCAAGATCACGGATTCAGCTCAGCGTCAAGCCAGCGAGGTAAGTTATTTTACCCTTTATGGGACTCTTTTTCATAGTTTGACTCTGTCACGGGATCTAAAACTCGCTAACTTTTGACAGATCTGGCTGAAGACGCCCCGGACAGATTAACTATCCAGCCTTTCTTGCCGGAAAACTCCGGACGCCCGATTAATCTGGGCTGCTGGCTCCGGCACCTCACGTGGTGCCGGAGAAGAAGGCCAAGAAGGAGGCCACGGGACTCGAAGGAGCGCCCGACGCCAGGTGTTGTCGGACTCATCGTCCAAGCGACTCGAGGCGGAATCCTCCCCTGAGGAGGAGGAGGAGGAAAAAGAAGCCTCTCCCCCAGCGGGGGAGAGAAGAAAAGGAAGGTCGCCCCGACTGGGGAGGCCGGAGGGTCCAAGAAAGGAAGGACCCTTCCTCCGGACTTCTCCACCAACGCCGAAAACGACGAGGAGGAGTGGCCAACAAGGGCTAAGCCCCTAGCGAGATCGTAAGTTTCCGGACTCCGGAATAGCTCATGACTTTTTGTTTGTCGCATAGTGTCTTCTAACGCCGAATATAACCATGTAGCCCGCTCAAGGATGAGCTCGCCGCTTCGTCGAGCGGCTCCCTGGATTCGTCGGATGTGAATAGCACTTCACTTCCGACTGCCTCCTCTCCTCGTGACGCAGACGACATCGCGGTGGAGTCACAAAAGGGGCCCAGCCAGGAGGAGGTGGTCCTGGAGGCGCCGCAAGGCGACCTCCCGGACTCCGGGCGCAAAGGGGGCGAACCCCAGAGGGCTCAAAGTCCGGCCATGTGCCGGACTCCGTACCGGAACCTTCAGTGGTTCCGAAGTCCGGCAAGCGGCCCCTTCGTAAGAAGGGTAAGGCTGCGACGCCGCTGACCTCCGTCCATCCGGAGGCACTGGATAGCTTGCTGGAGGCATTTAACGGCGCATCCATCAACGAGGAGCACCGCACTGTTATGAGTGTGGTGATCCAGAAAGTTCAGTCCGCCAAGAGCGGGCTGACTGAAGCCTGTACCAGCCTTCTAACGGGCTTTGAGGTAAGTTTAGAATATGTAAAAAATATTACCGCATAGACGGTAGCCCTCGATGCTTAGTTCGGTGTTCGGAAGAAAATCCGGATGAGGATCTAAAAGATATCTGAAGGAGTCTAACATAAGTATGTCAATATGGGAATGCAGTTGCTAGCGACTGCCCTTGACTTATGGAGGTCAATTCATTGAAGCAGAGCCTCGAGCGGTCCGAGAACGAGATCGGCCTTGCCAAGGAGCAGCTCGAGGACAAGGAAGGTAAGTAATACCTTCTTAAAGTAATACCTTATAGAAAGGATTTGGTTGCAAAAATGACAGGATTAACGTGGGTATTGTAGGGGCCACGAACGAGGTGGCGACCCTAAAGGAAGCGGTGTCCACGGCCGAAAGCAAAGCGGCCGCGGAGTGCACCGAGCGAGAGAAGCAGGAGGCGCGGGTGGCGAAGGTGCGGCAAGAGCTCCAGGCTCTCGTGGAAAAACACGAGAGTTTGGAGCGTGACTCGAGAGTCCGAGCTTGCCTCGGCTCTTGAGAGTGCCAAAGCCGCTAAGGCCGAAGCCCAAAAAGCCCTCCAGGAAATTGAATCATTAAAGAAGATAGCGGCGGGTAAGTCATTCTTTATGCAAAGCAAGCATGTGAAAGTGGATTATCTATTACTTACCTAAATCCGGAGCTCTCCAGGAGCATTCGCAGATCTGCCTGTAGGTGTCCGATGCTTTGCCGCGTTCTCACCGTGCAAGCAAGGAGGGGAGCTCGACGGAAAGGTGTTCTGGTCTCAAGATGCCGAGGCCGGACATCCGGCAGCCTCGAGCGACCAAATTGGCAAGCTGGTCGAGCTCCACAAGGTCGCCGAACAGGCCATGAAGGGCCTCATAATTAGGCTGTGGCCATTGGAAGCCATGCTTGGGAGCTACTTTGGGCTAGTGCGGCGGCTGGTGGACGCCTGTCCATGGATTGAAGTCATCAAGCGCTCCGTCTGAATTGAAGGTGCCCGTCAGGCCCTTGCCCGTGCTAAAGTGCACTGGGGCAAGCTGGATGCGGAGAAGCTTGTGACGGACGGGCCACCGAAGGGCAAGGAGCATCGCAAGCCCGAAATGTACTATGAGGGCGCTCAAGGGTGCCCGCCTTATAGAGGGTGAGTGCTCCAAAGATGTAATTTTGAATAGACTCGCATTTGTTATCCTCACGCTGAAAACTTGTTCATATGCGCTAAGCAACGCTTTGTGAATTTAAAATATTACCTTACATGCGGCCGTTTATCAAATTTGAGAGATGGCAAGTCGTTTCGCTTCAGCCCCCATGCCACGAGTCTTTGGGGTGTTCGGGATAAACTTGAGCGCTCTTGTTCCCATTCTTGGGTCCTTCGAGGGAGGCGCTCAACGAACGAACAAGGCAACCGGACTTATAGTGCGTGAACACTCTCACTGAGCCATATAATTCTATAATTTAAAATATCGGCGAAGCCCCTAGTATTCGGAAGACCGAGTTAGGGGCGCACACCACGCCTTGGCCAGACAATGTCGACTCCTCGCTCTAAGCGGCATAAGTCTTTAGGGACCCGAAAAACCTCTCGAACAGCATCGGCTCTCGCCTCTATCATGACGGTCAGTTTTAGCTTTCTCCATCGAGGTGCTCAACCCAGCTCAACCGGGGCACAATCGCAGTGGTTCTCCCAACGCTACCTTAGCCGATATAACGGAACGTAAGGTACCAAAACATGGGAGCCGGGCAAACCCAACTATTGACCCTAGACATGATTCGGAGCTGATGCATATAATGTTATAAGTTCGGGGTGCCGCACTTGTGAAAGTGTTCGGACTTATCACACCATATTTTCGGGGTACTTAAACCCCTGGTGTATTGGCCGTACCAAAGTGTACGGGTGCAGCATGTCATGAATGAACATATATATAGAGAGAGAAAAAAAGGAGTGCAATAATAGACAAAAGCTATGTGTTGTTTATTCAAAAAGGTACTGCAGTGAAAGCAGAACGATATAAATAGTGCGATAAGAAAGGGATGGGACTATTTAACATGTCCCCCTCCAGGGCTAAGCTGCGGGATGGTATGTAAAACAGGTATAATGCTCGTAGTAGAGACCACCTGGACACTCGACGTAGCTTTACGCTTCACAGGCTGTTGCATCGTGAGTTCGGCAATTCTAGTGCCGGACAGGGCTTCCGGAAAACGGAGTCCTAAAAAGTAAGGGAAAAGAAAAAGAAAAGAATGACAAAATCGAGCCCACAGTGCGGTTGAGCCGCGTGCAGGCGTGGCGTGGTCGTGCTCTCCCTTATACCCATGGTATCTCCAGGCGTAGTTATGTACGCCAGAGTAATCGCTTCGCAATTTCGCGAGGGCTGGGGTTGGAGCCGGATTGCTATGCGTGCTCGGATCGTGCCAGGCGGTCTTGTTGTAGGTTACTCCGGGCGCGCTTGACGGTGGCCGGACATTTAATAGCCGGACTCGAGAATTGCTGTGAGAGGCTGCTTTGCACCTCCGCCATGAGGGCGCGCGGTGCTCCTCCGTTCGGAGAGAGCGTTCGGTGTTTCCATTGACCGTGATTACTCCTCGAGGGCCTGACATCTTGAGCTTGAGGTACGCGTAGTGCGGCACCGCATTGAACTTTGCAAACGCGGTTCGATCAAGCAGTGCGTGATAGCCGCTGCGGAACGGGACTATGTCGAAGATTAACTCTTCGCTTCGGAAGTTATCCGGGGATCCGAAGACCACTTCGAGTGTAACTGAGCCTGTACAATTGGCCTCTACACCTGGTATGACGCCTTTAAAGGTCGTCTTTGTGGGTTTAATCCTTGAGGGGTCTATGCCCATTTTGCGCACTGTATCCAGATAAAGCAGGCTCAGGCTGCTACCGCCGTCCATCAGGACTCTAGTGAGGTGAAATACGTCGATGATTGGGTCAAGAACCAATGCGGCAAATCCGCCGTGGCGGATGCTACTGGGGTGGTCCCTTCGATCAAAGGTGATCGGGAAGGAGGACCATGGGTTGAACTGGCGACTGGCTCCATCGCATATACGTCCCTTAGTGCACGCTTCCACTCCCTTTTGGGTATGTGGGTTGCGTATATCATGTTCGTGCGCCTTGTAACGGGCCGCACGCCACCAAATCCAAAGACGGAGCCAGGCCCTCCGCGGGTGGCGCGGGGCCTTCCAAGATCGCTGCCACCCGCCTCAAGGCGGCGCGAGGGCTTCAAGACTCCACGCCCGGCGCCGACGGGCGCGCTCCTCTCAAGCGGCGCCGATTTAACGGGTAATCACGCTTGAGGACCCCGGCGTCGCCATGAAAGAGCCCGACACCACCAATGCAGAGATGACACAGCCGGTTGAAGTGCCGCCAAGAAGAAAATGATGCAGCACACCGGTCTACTTTGTTAGTTCCCTCAGAGGGGGCTAGATCAAGGTACTCCGGCGTGCAGAAACTGCTCTTTAGCCTTCTTATGGCCTCGAGGAAGCTGAGTCACTACTTCCAGGCACACGAGATCACTGTCGTCACTCGCCTCCCTCTGCAACGGATATTGCACAATCCGGATGCAACGGGAAGAATTGTGGAATGGGCACTGGAGCTGTCTAGCTTTGGCCTCAAGTTTGAAAGTACTTCGACGATTCAGAGATGAGTCCTAGCGGAGTTCATTGCAGAATGGACCGCAACGCCTGACGAAGAAGCCCAAGAGACTGCTATCCCCGGCAAGGAGGCAAGTTCTGATTGGATCATGTACTTTGATGGAGCTTTCTCCTTACAAGGCGCCGGGGCTGGCGTACTGCTTGTCGCGCCCACCAGAGAGCACCTCAAGTACGTGATTCAGATGCACTTCCCCAGGGAGGTGTCAACAAACAATACGGCAGAGTACGAAGGGCTGCTTGCCGGTCTTAGGATCGCGGCGGACCTTCGAATCAAGAAACTCATCGTCAGGGGAGACTTGCAGCTTGTCGTCAAGCAAGTCAACAAGGATTACCAGAGCCTGTTGATGAAGGCCTACGTCGATGAAGTGAGAAAGCTGGAAGAGCGTTTCGACGGTATACAGGCTGAAAACGTTCCCCGAGCGGAGAACGATATCGCCGATTACCTGTCAAAATGCGCTGCCCTCAAGCTACCTGTGGAACCAGGTACCATTGGGCTTCGCTAACTCAGCCATCCGTTGATCCATCAACAGAGCAGAATAAGAGGAGGAAATCAGGGCCCGGCAAGTACTTTCCCGCCGAGCTCCCCGGAGCCACCGGCAAGGATGTTGCCGGGGATACTGAGCCCGCCACCGGACGGCCGCTCCGCGGGCGTCAAGCTCTTGCCGCCGAGACAGCCGCCCTATAACGAAGGAAATGCCTTTAGTCCTCGCCACGAGCCCTGTGCTCCAAGCAGGGCACAGCATCCCGTCCGATTCCTCCAAACTGGGGATCTTCCTGAGGAGCGGGAAGAAGCGGAAAAAGTAGCCCGTCGCTCTACCATGTACCAGTTCGTCGATGACGCCACATGTAAAGAGGCCGAACGGTGTGAAATTGAAGTGTATCCCTCGAGAGGAAGGACTGGAGCTGTTGGCGAAGATACACGGAGGCATATGTAGATCCCACATTGGGTCAAGGGCCCTTGCCGGCAAGGAATTTCGGAAAGGCTTCTTCTGGCCCACCGCCCTCCAGGATGCGACGACACTAGTCACCAGGTGTGAAGTGTGTCAGTTCCATTCAAAGAAGCTTCATCAGCCAGCTCAAGTCCTTCAAACCATTCCTCTCTCCTGGCCCTTCTCGGTTTGGGGGCTCGACATACTGGGCCCTTTCCCCCGCGCCGTCGGGGCTTTGAGTACTTGTACATTGCAATCAACAAGTTCACAAAGTGGCCGGAGGTGGAGGCAGTGAGGAAGGTCACAGCTCAGTCAGCCGACAAGTTCTTCAAGGGACTAGTGTGCCGTTTGGCGTACATCCAACAGTGGTTATCACCGACAACGGCACACAGTTCACAAGCCGCACCTTCATGCAATATACCCAAGACCTCGGCAGCAAAGTCTGTTTCGCTTCCATTGCTCACCCGCGAAGCAATGGTCAAGCTGAGAGGGCAAATGCTGAAGTGTTGCGAGGCTTAAGGACCAAGACCTTTGACAGGCTGCACAAGAGTGGAAGGCACTGGATTGCTGAGTTGCCGGTGGTTCTTTGGTCGATCAGGACGACGCCAAATTGAGCCACCGCCGGACACCTTGCCCTAGTATACGGGCAGAAGCTGTTCTCCCCACTGAACTCATATACGGGTCACCTCGAGTGCTCGCTTATGACGAGCTTGAGCAAGAGCAACTGCGCCAAGATGACGCAATGCTCCTTGAGGAAGATCGTCTTCGGGCGGCTGTGAGAGCTGCACGCTATCAGCAAGCCTTGCGCCGCTACCATAGCCGCAAGGTTCATGCCCGAAGCCTTGGGGAAGGCGACCTTGTCCTTCGGCGCGTTCAATCGGCCAAGAATTCCAACAAGTTGACGCCAAAGTGGGAAGGCCCTTATCGGGTAATACGAGTCACTGTGCCCGGCGCAGTCCGCTACGGAGACCGAAGATGCCGTTCCGGTGAGTAACTCACGGAACATTGAGCATCTTCGCAAGTTTTACCTCGAGGCGCGGCTTGCCGGGCCCCCAAAGAAGCCACCTTTTGTACAAGCATTGCCGATGATGCATGTAACCCTTTGTAGAAAGCCAGCGCAGACCACGAGCATAAATAAATGAAGCGCTGGCGCCCTAAGTTATAGCATGCATGCTAGGTCGAGTCTCGTCCTTGGTTAGGGTTGATAGTGCTTAGCGGCGACTAACCCCTAGCTTAGAGGTCGAGTGTGCATCCCTTTGTCGTTCTATTATCTTCTTTGGTTCGCAGGACTCATAGATATCCTTGCCGGATCACTTGAGGACGAAAAAGAGAAGAGGGACAGACCGGCATCTAGACCCCGGCAAGCCAGTCTTGCCGGGGGCTGCAAGTGCAAAGATTCACCCACGGCAAACCAGAGTTGCCGGGGGCTACAGCTTCAGATAAGTTCTTCATCCCTTATCATGCATTCCCTTATGGATCGAGGTGTGTGAAACCTCATTTTTTCCTAAAAGCTACCGTGCTCCCCTAAAACTCTAGGCCCTAGGGCTCGTTCACAGGGCCAGGTTTGGTCAGAGTCGCGGCAGCAAAAGGATGAAACGAGGAGCTGAACCCACCTCATCCCTGCCTCCGCCAAAAGCGTGAGAAAGGTCGGCGAAGTGGGAAGACGGCAGGCTCGCTGTCGGGCAAGGAAATGTTTATCTTATAGATATCAAGGATTTACTCCTTGTCGTGGGTTCTACCATAAAAAAATGACCCGCAAGCATCCCTTTTTCATTAAAAACATTCCACTCAGGTACAGCCCATGGGGAATGAAAAACATGAATGATGGGATTACAAGCTTTAAATTCAGTCAAGGCCCAAAGGCTTACAAGCTAAAAAGAGATAAGGTGTCTGTAACCCCTTTCTTGTCCCTCTCCTCAGGAGGCAGGTCAAGGAGGCGAAAAGGGCAGAAGGGGCGCCTAGGTGAGCTACGGGTGGCAGGAGACACCAAGAGAACATCTCGGTGGCCGTCCGAAGGCTGGATGGTGATGGCGGCGCCGAAAGTAGAGCTCGAAGACGAGGCGGAAGGACGTCAGCACGCGTCGAAGGCGTCGGTGCCCGCGTACTCCGATTTGACGGCCTTGCCGCCCGCCCTCTTCCTCTTCCGCAGCCTCCCCACGCCGAGCCACGCGTCGAAGGCATGGGAAGCTATCTTGTGAAAGAGACTTCTGACGGTAAAAACCACCCGCCTGCCCGCACAAGATTGCTTTTTGGGCCTAGCCCAACGATGCGATGCGCTTACGTGTGGCCCAGGCCCGGGGCTCTGCCGGTGTACAAAAAGAGGGGTACACTTTTGTACCCCTATAATCAGGCACGCCCAGCTGAGCCTTGGGCACCACCGTGAGCAAGGCAAGGGAGGTGAGCCAAGGTAAGGCCGAAACTCGAAAGGAGCAGAACGACGCCAAGACCAAGACCACAAAGAGCAAAGGGGACGAAGCGGACTCCCCCGGCAATATCCTTGCTGGGAGGCGGTTTTAGCAAACCCAGCAAGACCCTTGCCGTGGCAGCTCGCCCCACACCTACGGAGCGAGTCACCCTTGAATCCACTGCCCCCATGCGGCAAGGATTCGGGAGACATCCCCGTGGTGGCATGAAGATCTTTGTGAAGACATTCAAGATCAGATATACACTATAGAAGATGACGACCCTTGGCGGGATCCGAGCCAAGGAGGACCACAAGGCCCCCGGCAAGAGCCTTGCCGGGGATGACAGCAGGCGCCACGGTAGGACCCTTGCCGGGGCTACGGTGAGGCCCTTGCCAAGAACACCCGTTGGGCCACCATCAGGCCCACGCCAATCAAACCTCCACCACCGTTCGCATGCAGTTGCCGACCCAACCAGTTGGGCAGGCACCTGCGTGGCGGCAAGCGGATCTTCATGGAGACCCACCACTGCGCCACCTCAGCTGCCTGCCTACCTACATGGCACCGCTGGGCACCGCTGGCAGCGGCGTGTCGACACGAAAGGGAGCAGCGACGGACGAGACAGGTCTCTCCTCCGTCCCCGATAAAGCAAGGACACCTAAGCAAGACGCATTAAAGGCGCCTTGTCATATAATGCGAGGGATAAACTCGCATCACTGTACCCTTTCCACCTCCTGTGTGGCACTGTGGCAACCCCTTTCCCTATAAAAGGAGGCCCAAGGCGACCAGGAGGAGGATTCGGCTTTTTGGAGCTCCTCACGCCCCATTGCTAGTTCAATAACACAGATAAACAAACCACCAAAGCAGGAGTAGGGTTTTACTTATCCTTGCGGCCCGAACCTGGATAAGGAAACCGTGTGCTATCTGTTTGATCCGCTCTTCTCACGACCCCGCGCCCCGCGACCGTAGTAGGGATTCTTGTGATCCCATAGGTGTCGTTCCCACCGACATAGTAAGACCGAAGATGAGCAATATTCCACGGCCGGTTGGTCTCCTCCTCCAATTTACGTGAGTCTTTGCGCTCTCGAACAACGATTAGGTAGTACGACCCGTTGTGTAGATTCTTGCTGACCACAAAGGGTCCTTCCCAAGGGGGGGATAGCTTGTGCATATCCGTCTGATCCTGGATGAGTCGAAGCACCAAATCACCTTCTTGAAAGGTTCTGGTTCTAACCCGGCGGCTATGATAACGATGCAGATCTTGCTGATAGGTCGCCGAACGGGCTGCCGCCATGTCACGCTCCTCATCTAACAGGTCAAGAGCTTCCTGCCATGCCTTCTCGTTGTCAGCTTCAACATATGCCGCTACATGAGGTGAGTCATGACAGATGTCACTAGGAAGAACTGCTTCCGCTCCATAAACCATGAAGAACGGAGTGTATCCTGTCGATCTATTGGGTGTGGTATTGATGCTCCATAACACAGAAGGTAACTCCTCAACCCAACAACCCGGAGTCTGTTGCAAAGGAACCATAAGCCGGGGTTTGATACCTCTCAAGATCTCTTGATTGGCCCTCTCCGCTTGACCATTGGACTGGGGGTGGGCTACTGATGACACATCAAGCTGGATGTGCTCACGTTGACAGAACTCCTTCATGGCACCCTTTGAAAGATTGGTACCATTGTCTGTTATAATGCTGTGTGGAAAGCCAAACCGGAAGATCACCTTTTTGATGAATTGAACCGCCGTGGCTGCATCACACTTACTAACTGGCTCTGCCTCCACCCACTTTGTGAATTTATCAACCGCCACCAAAAGGTGGGTCTTCTTGTCCTTGGACCTCTTGAAAGGCCCAACCATATCCAGCCCCCAAGTTGCAAACGGCCAGGTGATTGGAATCATCCTCAACTCTTGAGACGGTATATGAGCGCATCATGAGAATTTCTGACAGCCATCACATCTTTTGATGAAGTCCTCGGCATCAGCATGAGTTGTCAACCAATAAAAACTGTGACGAAACGCCTTGGCCACCAAAGATTTTGAACCGGCGTGGTGACCACAATCTCCTTCGTGGATCTCACGCAAAATTTCATGGCCTTCCTCAGGAGACACACAACGTTGAAACACCCCTATCACACTGCAATGACGTAACTCTCCATTGATAATAGTCATGGACTTGGACCGCCGGATTATCTACCTGGCCAAAGTTTCATCCTCTGGTAACTCGCCCCGGTTCATATACGCCAGATATGGAACCGTCCAATCCGGGATAACATGAAGAGCTGCCATCAACTGAGCTTCCGGATCAGGAATATCCAAACCCTCTTCACCGGGAAGCTTGATGGACGGATTATGCAGAACATCCAGGAAGACATTAGGTGGAACCGGTTTGTGTTGGGAACCCAGGCGGCTTAAAGCGTCCGCCGCGTCATTCTTCCGCCGGTCCACATGATCCACCTGATAACCTTTAAAGTGACGTGCAACAATATCCACCTAATGACGATATGCTGCCATGAGTGGGTCCTTGGAATCCCAAGTGCCGGACACTTGTTGAGCCACCAGATCCGAGTCACCGAAGCACTTAACTCAACTTAGGTTCATCTCCTTAGCCATCCGAAGACCATGGAGTAAAGCCTCATATTCAGCTGCATTGTTAGTGCAAGGGAACATTAAACGGAGAACATAACAAAACATATCATCTCGTGGGGAAGTTAATACGACTCCGGCCCCCGAGCCCTCCAATTGCCTGGACCCATCAAAATGAATAGTCCAATAAGTATGATCCGGCTTCTTCCGGGCGCTTGTAGTTCTGTCCAATCATTGATGAAATCCACAAGTGCACGAGATTTGATCGCCGACGGGTATGTATTTCAACCCGTGAGGCCCGAGCTCGATAGCCCACTTAGCAATCCGGCCAGTTGCTTCCCTGTTCTGGATTATATCCCCCAAAGGAGCAGAGCTGACCACCGTGATGGGATGACCTTGGAAATACTGCTTAAGCTTACTTGCCATAAAAACCCCATACACCATTTTTTGCCAATGTGGGTACCTGTGCTTGGACTCGATAAGTACTTCACTGATATAGTAAACCGGCCACTGAACCGGATATTCATTTCCTGCCTCCTTGTGCTCCACCACAATAGCCACACTAACAGCCCGAGCATTAGCTGCTACATATAGCAACAATGGCTCTTTGTCAACTGGAGCAGCAAGAACCGGCGGATTAGCCAGCTGTCGCTTTAAGTCCTCAAACGCTTCATTAGCGGCATCACTCCAGATGAAGTTATCCGTTTTCTTCAGCATCTGATATAACGGGATGGCCTTCTCGCCTAGGCGACTGATAAACCGGCTCAACGCGGCAATCTGGCCCGCCAGGCGTTGAACATCATTGATACACTTCAGTTTGGCCAAGGAGGTGATGGCTTTGATCTTTTTTGGATTAGCCTCAATGCCCCTGTTAGACACCAAAAAGCCCAAAAGCTTGCCTGCAGGTACACCAAAGACGCACTTCGCCGGATTAAGCATCATTTTGTAAACCCACAGGTTATCGAAGGTTTCCTTCAAGTCATCAATCAATGTCTCATGCTTCCTTGATTTCACCACAATATCATTCACATAGGCGTGAACATTGCGGCCGATCATTTATGAAGACAATTCAGCACACACCATTGATAAGTCGCCTGGGCACTCTTGAGCCCTAAGGGCATGGACACATAGCAGAAGGCTCCAAAGGGAGTTATGAAGGCTGTCTTCTCCTGGTCCTTAACTGCCATTTTGATCTGATGATAACCAGAATATACATCCAAAAAGCTTAAACGCTCGCAACCCGCCGTAGCATCAATAATTTGATCAATACGTGGGAGGGCAAAAGGATCTGCTGGACAAGCTTTGTTGAGATCTGTGTAGTCCACACACATACGCCAAGTGCCGTTCTTCTTGAGGACCAGCACCGGATTAGCCAACCACTCAGGATGGAATACTTCAACGATAAATCCAGCTGCCAAGAGCCTGGCTACTTCTTCTCCAATAGCCTTGTGTCTTTCTTCATTGAACTGGCGGAGAAACTGCTTGACCGGTTTATACTTGGGATCAACATTGAGAGTGTGCTCAGCGAGTTCTCTCGGTACACCTGGCATGTCAGAAGGTTTCCGTGCAAAAATGTCCTGATTCTCACGGATGAACTCGAAGAGCGCGCTTTCCTATTTCGGATCCAAGTTAGCGCTGATGCTAAACTGCTTGGACGAATCGCCAGGCACGAAGTCAACAAGCTTAGTCTCATCAGCCGATTTAAACTTCAGGGCCGGATCATGCTCTGTAGTTGGTTTCTTCAATGAAGTCATATCTGCCGGATCAACGTTATCTTTGTAAAACTTTAACTCTTCTGTTGCACAAACCGACTCAGCATAAGCCGCATCACCTTCTTCACACTCCAGAGCGATCTTGCGGATCCCATGCACAGTTATAGTTCCCTTGTGACCCGGCATCTTGAGCTGCAGATAGACATAACAAGGTCGTGCCATAAACTTAGCATAAGCTGGCCGTCCAAACATGGCATGATACGGGATTCTGACTTTCACCACTTCAAAGGTCAAAGCTTCTGATCTTGAGTCATGCTCATCTCCAAAAGCCACCTCCAAAGCTATCTTACCAACAGGATATGCCGATTTACCAGGCACCACACCACGGAACACCGTATTGGATGGTTTAAGATTTTTATCTGTTAACCCCATGCGACGGGAAGTTTCATAATAAAGGATACTGATAATACTCCCTCCGTCCATGAGTACCTTAGTGAACTTATAGCCTCCCACCTGAGGTGCCACCACCAGTGCCAGATTAACCGGATTGTCAACTCGGGGCGGATGATCTTCTCTACTCCACACAATCGGTTGCTCGGACCAGCGCAAATAACGGGGCACTGCCGGTTCAACGGCATTCACCGCCCTTTTATGAAGCTTCCGATCGCGCTTTTCCAGGCTAGTGGTGAAGACATGATATTGTCCGTTATTCAACTGCTTCGGGTTGGTCTGGTAACACGACTGCTGCTGCTGCTGCTGATTGCCCTGATGATTATAGCCACCTTGGTTGCCCTGATTACCTTGATTGTTATGTCCACCCTAATTATCATGGAATCCTGAACCGGAATTTCCTCCGCCATAACCCAGTCCATGAGATCCGGGGCCTGAACCGCCACCCGGTCCATGATCATACCGAAAAAGATCAGAATTTTTGAACTCCTGCATGATATAACAATCCTTCCAGAGGTGCGTGGATGCTACCTCCTTCGTCCCATGCTTTGGGCAAGGCTGGTTCAACAGATAAGGCAGGCGGTCCGGGTTAGGACTCGGTCCTCCACCGCGCTGGGGCGGTTTACCCTTACGCCGCTGGCCCTTGTCATGTGTGTTGGTATAGCCACAAAGTCTAAACTGTGGTCCGCCTTACATTTGCCGCCGTTTCCATGACCCGCCGGGTTGTGGTGCTGCCCCTTGGTGTTGCCGCTCCTTTTTCCCTTCCCTGTCTTATCATCATCAGACTCGGGATCCTTGGTACTATCAGAATCGGCATACTTCACCAGAGCAGCCATGAGAGTTCCCATGTCATTACAATGACGTTTGAGCCGTCCCAACTTCAACTTCAGGGGTTCAAACCGGCAATTGCCTTCCAATGTTAAAACTGCGGTATCAGCGTTCATGCGATCCGATGAATGCAAAATCTCTGAAACCTGGCGCACCCAACAGGTTGTTGACTCTCCTTCTTCTTGGACACAGGCAGCTAAGTCCACAATCGACATGGGCTGCTTGCATGTATCCTTGAAATTCTGGATAAACCGGGCCCTCAACTCGGCCCATGACCTGATAGAATTAGCTGGTAAGCTCTTTAGCCAAGTGCGGGTCGTCCCCTCTAGCATCATGGTGAAGTATTTCACGCACGCTGCATCATCCACATCCAGCATCTCCATGGCCATCTCATAGCTTTCGACCCATGTCTCACGGGACAAAATCGGCGGTGTAATTCGGCACCTTGCGCGGGCCTTTGAAATCCTTGGGCAGGCGCACGTTGCACAATGCAGGGACAAGACACGGTACTCCCAAAGAACTAAAAGTAACTCCTGGTTCCATCGATGTGGTCGGACGAACCGGAGTAAGCTGGCGGGCTTCATGCTGCGCCGCTACCTCGGCCTCTCTACGTGCCCGAGCCCGGTCCACCACCTCCTGAGCATCACCAGCACCACCCACCGGATTATTGCCACGGGGCAGATCACGGTTCCACGCGTTGCTTGACACTGTCGGTTCATCCATACGCCTGCTGTAACTCTGGCTTGAGCGGGGAGTGGAATGGATCCGATCGCGGCTATATGAATAAGCCTCCTGCTAAACCAAAGTTGTCTGAAGAAGCTCCCTAACCCGACGCGTCCCAACCGCCGCCGGAGATTCGCGTTTGATCGGGATGGCCGCCAGCCGTGAAGCGGCAGCGACAATCTTGTCCATCGGGTTAGAGTAATTACCTGGTGGCGTTGGGACATGCTGTGTCACAATGTTGTTCTGATGAGGCGGATCCACCGGACGTGGTTGAACCGGCGCCCCCGCTCCAGGTGCCTCCGCACGGTTTACCACCGGTGGATTACTGGTCCCTGCTCCTGAGGTATTAAAGAGGTTCTTAGCTTCGTAAATCGGCGGAAGGCGAGATCGGTACCTCCTCTTCAAGACATCGTTCGACGCGCTCTGATCTAACATAAGCCGGTAAGCTTGTGCATCCAATGTGGCCCGCTCCACAGCCATCCTGGAATCCTCAGCTGCCAAGTCAGCTTTGGCCTGAGTGATCTGATCTTTCATGTTTTCAATTTCCGCATTGTGTGCATCCTGATCCGCCGGGTTAACTTCCGCCATCAGCAGTGCCAAAGCGTCAAACAAGTCAGATAGGACCTGAGCCGGCGGTCGTACAGGGCCTCCCGCCCCAGCCGCTGTTGCTGTTGTTGATTCGGAAATCATCGCCGCCGTAGTCGAAGAGTGGAGCGCTGGTTGTGTACCAGCCATGAAGATCGCAACCCGGTTTGGCAGATACAAGGGGTCCGGAATACTATCTCCATCGGAACAACCCTCAATCCGGCCATCTTGCAACTGATACATAATGACTCGATCTCTCCGATCGATGACTCGTCGCGGAATAAACGACGGTTTCACCACCAGATTCGATCTATCCTCGATTCCTCCGTGGATGACTCCCATGAAGGCACGCTTCATGACAGGCTTGACCCGGGCAGATCTCGCACGCTGAGCCGTTTGACGAGGTCGGTGCAGATGTCCGGCTCAGGGCCCGGTTCGCCGATCTTGCCAATGAAAACGTGTATGCCATCAAAGGGGACCCGGTACCCGTACTCGATTGAGCCGGCCTCGGGGCCCCAGCCTGCATCGTCGATGTAGAGCTTGCCACGACGACTCTTTGTCATCTAGCCCACAGCATAGCCCTTGAGTCCTTTGAAGCTGCCCTCTAAGAACTTGAAACCATCGTGCGATAGCCCCACGATGGGCGCCAACTGTCGTGGTTTTGTCACGGCAGATGTCCTCGTGAAAGGACTTAGTCGTGGAGCCATCGCTACGGGGTAGCTTAAAGGGGTTAAACTGGACAAGGGACACGAGAGTTTTATACTAGTTCGGCCCCTTACGATGAAGGTAAAAGCCTACGTCTAGTTGTGATGGAATTGCTAGGGTTTCGATGACCATGGAGCGAATACGCTTTGCCTGAGTCTCGAGTTGGTGTTTGTCGTCCTTGAACCGCCGCCGGGTCATCCCCTTATATACATGGGTTGACGCCCGTCGGTTTACAGAATCCCGAGGCCGGCTCATAAAGGTGTCCGGCCCGGTCTCTGATCTTTCTATCTTACAACACAAGTTTACATATCAACACCGGTTTATGTCTATAGGCCTTAAACCGGCTCTAGGCCCTGGGCCTTCATAAAGCGTCACCGTCTGTCTTCATGGGCTTCAGATATAATGAATTACTTATGGGGTTAACCCGGCCTCTCCTGGCCGGTTTACGCCCAGTAGTAATATCCCCAACACAAGTTTTGTCGTTAAATCGTTTGCGTTATTGAATGTATCAGACACGGTCCGTAGAAGAAACTGTGTGGCAAAGGCTGTCCATCACACACAGTTTTTATGTGGTAAACGTTTGTGCAAGGTGGCCTAACGCAAATAGTTTTCAAGAGAAAATCGTGTGTGATTGTTCATTGATCCAACACGGTTTATTCCTAGAAATTGTGTGCGTTGCCTGAGGTCATCGCCCACGGTATTTTTTCAACAACCGTTTGCAATAACAAAACCCAATTAGTAGGCTAATTCACCATTAGCAGGCTAATTGTCCGATTATTCATAATCCATTTATTAATCTAATTGACATTTCATATTAAGCACACAATATATTTCATTTTCATAATTGAAATACATCAGAATACAACATCATATAGCTTCAGCACTCAGCTACCCCATTACACAACTACATCAGGACCAAGTTTCACATGCAACATCTATAACCTTTCGAAATTAGCATCATAGACGGTACATCAACAGATGTATCTCATCTGGAAAACTGCTGAAGCAGAAGGCGAATATTGAGCCTTCATTGATGTTGAATGTCTTTGTAACTTTAGGCCAGTGCCTGTGGATGATTGACCGTCCATCCTTCGTCCTCTTCAGGAACACTTCAATATTGAACCGTGAGTGTTGTATGAATAACTTCCTCGCCTCCTGACCATACAGGTGGTTTGAGGGTAATCATCAGTGAACTGCTTTGGAAAGGCCTGAAAACAAGGATGTGCATAAATATCTTCTCTATATTGGAAATGGGGCAAAGGAATAAAAAATGCAAGGTATAATAGTTAGTACCATCCTGTAGTGAACTGATGTCTTCTTCATTGTGCAGACAAAGATCTTGTTGGTTTTTTTTTGCTAATTTCTTTATCCTAACAATCTTTCTGAGTTTCTTGACTTGACTGATATTCATGGACAACTCATTTCCTCATATGCAAAAAGGGTCGAACAGTGGGTCAAAACCTCTGACAGCGGGACCTACATGTGCAAGACCAAATTGTTAAAACCCTAAATATTAGAATGGTTCCTGAAATTGCACAATAAAGTGCTATTAGACAACGGACCATGCACGTGCTAACCTCGATTGTAAACCCCAGTGCTTCCCATTATTTCCCTGCAACACATATAAGGTAGTTAGTCATCAGGTTAAGTAAGGGTTCGCATGCTATCAGTAAAATATGTTGATGAAAAATAAGCACATTGCAGATTCATCAGATTAATTCAAGCCACATGGAAAATCCATTTATCCAAACCAAGCATGATTAAGAACTAGGAAATATAGCACTTGTATATGTTTCTCATGTATTAAGTGCAACCAAATTCGATTTATTCCTCACGTGCACAACAATACAAAATTCTACCCACGACAATTGGACATCGCAGTGTAGAATCGAACCAAGCAGTTAGCTAAACTCCACAACAAATGAACCAAAAATTAACTGAGCACCACATTGCACAATATAACATACTCCTAATAGAAGATCGGACAGTTAACCAAACCATGCATGCTTAACAACTTGGAAATATAGCAATTGTATTTGTTTCTCATGTATTTAGTACAGCCAAATTCAATTTATTTCTCACATGGTATACAATAACAGAAGGCAACCACAACAATTGAAAATTACATTGCAGAATTGAACCAAGCAGTTAACTAAACACCTCAACAAATGAACCAAACGTTAACTGAGCACCACATTGCACAATATAACATACTCATAATATAAGATCAGACAGCTAACTAAACCAAGCATGCTTAACAACTTGGAAATATTGCACCCAGAAGAATTGAACATCACATTTGCAGTATTGAACCAAGCAGTTAATTGAACACCACATTGCACGACATATAGAACATATACACTATAGCAGAAGATTGCATGGTAAAATTAGATAACACAATTCACTAGAATTTTTAAGGAAAGGTAGTAGCTAGCAAACGATGGCCTCAAGAAAACGCCACGAACTATCGTTTAAAGCAGCCAACCGCGTCGCACCGTCGGCGAGCAAGGCGTCAACGGTGGCCTTGATTGTTGGGTGGTCCTCCAAGATCTGGGGGTCGGCACGAATAGCAGCCATCGCGACCTCATCCGCGCGTGCGGCCACGATTTGCTTCTCCGCTGCCAAATGCTCCTTGAGATCCTGGCTATACTGCGTGCACCATGGCTTAGGACGGCGCTTATTTGGTGGAGGGGTCGGTGATTTGGGTGGAAGGTGTCGCGCTCGCGCCGGCGGTCGGGGCATGTGGGATGTGGAAGGAGGAGGAGGATGGGGGTCGGGTGTGGATTACATGCCTGGATAGACGAGGCCGAGCTGCGTGAAGGAGGGTCTCTGACGAAGAGGCGGCGCTACAAGCAAGGAGTGAAGGTTTCAACTTGGAAAGGAAGGCGGAAAGAGAGGGAAATGTGGCTTTTGGTAAGGGGGAGGGGGCGGGGAGGTAGATATTTCTGAAGGTTTAAAATTTGGAATCGCTTCAGCCAAAAAACTGGCGCACAAAGTGTCATCAGACACGGTCCCTTATTCAGAACTTTGTATGATATTTGGACATCACAAACGATTCAGATAGCTTCACACGTGTGTGATGAGTTTGAACGTCAAAAGTTTTGGTTCGAATTTCCATGGTTACAGTGGTCATCCACGTCATTGCATAATTTGGGTACACAAAGGAGACTACAGCACACCCACACTTCTTAATTGAGCAAGTTTAGCAATTAAACAGAGCTAGCTAACCTAAACATTACTCTAACAAATTAAAGACCGGTGCTCTTAATTAAACAAAACAAAGAGTACTACTATGGCTGGTGCTTATCGATCTCCGTTGCCGCCGCCATGTCCAGCTCGTGCCCGATGGTCTTCTGGGGAAGGGACTCCATGGAATCCATCGCACCATACTCGGCAAGCATCTCGCCATCCACGTCCGCCATATCTTTGGAATAGACCGCCACGAGCAGGGCGTGGGCGGCCGCGATCTGGACTTTGGCGGGCTCCGTCGTGGCAAGGTATGCCGCACAGGAACAGATGGCTGCTCGAACTCTCTCGGTGATTGCCACCTCTTCGGCCGTGGATTGCCGAGCGTTGTAGGAGAAGCTTCCTTCGATTTGTGCGGTGAGTGCCATGAGCTGGGCGTGGACGACCTCGACATGGTGGCGAGCGGCCTCCATCAGGGCTAAGGCCGCCGCAGCGGAACGGACACCTGATGTGTCGCTCTTGCCAGTTGCTATCCCTGAGGCAGATGCAGCTGCCGCCGCCTGAGAAGCAACAGCGGCCGTTTGGGCTGCCTTGGCCGCCCGGACGCAGATTGCGGTCACCCTCATGAAGCTTGTTAGCATGCGCCTCGCGGCTGCGGCCGCTCTCTCGCCGGAGTGGGCCGCCGAAGTTGCTCTCACGACGTGGGTCTGATAACCCACAAGTAGAGGGGATCGCAACAGTTTTCGGGGGTAGAGTATTCAAGCCAAATTTATTGATTCGACACAAGAGGAGCCAAAGAATATTCTCAAGTATTAGCAGTTGAGTTGTCAATTAAACCACACCTGGAAGACAAAATATCTGCAACAAAGTATTTAGTAGCAAAGTAGTATGGAAGTAACGGTAACGGTAACGGTGGTAAAAGTAACAGTAGCAGTTTTGTAGTAATTGTAACAGTGGCAACGGTAAAGTAACTAAGCAAAGCTCAATATATGAAAAGCTTGTAGGCAATGGATCAATGATGGACAATTATGTCGGATGCGATTCCTCATGCACCAGTTATAACATAGGGTGACACAGAACTAGCTCCAGTTCATTAATGCAATGTAGGCATATATTCTGAATATAGTCATACGTGCTTATGGAAATGAACTTGCATGACATCTTTTGTCCTACCCTCCCGTGGCAGCGGGGTCCTATTGGAAACTAAGGGATATTAAGGCCTCCTTTTAATAGAATACCAGATCAAAGCATTAACACTTAGTGAATTCATGAACTCCTCAAACTACGGTCATCATCGGGAGTGGTCCCGATTATTGTCACTTCGGGGTTGCCGGTTCATAACACATAGTAGGTGACTAATGACTTGCAAGATAGGATCAAGAACTCACATATATTCATGAAAACATAATAGGTTCAGATCTGAAATCATGGCACTCGGGCCCTAATGACAAGCATTAAGCATAGAAAAGTCATAGCAACATCAATCTCAGAACATAATGGATACTAGGGATCAAACCCTAACAAAACTAACTCGATTACATGATAAATCTCATCCAACCCATCACCATCCAGCAAGCCTACGATGGGATTACTCACGCACGGCGGTGAGCATCATGAAATTGGTGATGGAGGATGGTTGATGATGACGATGGCGATGGATTCCCCTCTCTGGAGCCCCAAACGGACTCCGGATTAGCCCTCCCGAGAGAGATTAGGGCTTGGCAGCGGCTCCGTATCGTAAAACGCGATGAATCCTTCTCTCTGATTTTTTTTCTCCCGAACGTGAATACATAGATTTGGAGTTGACGTCGGTGGAGCTTCAGGGGGCCCACGAGGCAGGGGCGCACCCCAAGGGGGTGGGCGCGCCCTCCACCCTCGTGGACAGGGTGTGGGCCCCCTGGTGTTGATTCTTTCGTCAGTATATTTTATTAATTCCAAAAATATTCTCCGTGAAGTTTTAGGTCATTTCAGAACCTTTTATTTCTGCACAAAAATAACACCATGGCAATTCTTCTGAAAACAACGTCAGTCCGGGTTAGTTCCTTTCAAATCATGCAAGTTAGAGTCCAAAACAAGGGCAAAAGTGTTTGGAAAAGTAGATATGTTGAAGACGTATCAGGGTCCACATCCCCATCTTTCATCAGCGACGATTGAACAGTGAAATGATATTTGAGGAGTGAGCTAGTGTGCTTGAGACGCGGGCCGTGGACTATAGCCGACGCACCTTCTAGGGTAAGCCATAGGCGTACTATACACCGACGGTGCTCCAGGATATTTTATGTTGCATCTCACATGGTTGCTGATAATAAACTATGTGCGATCTACTTGATTTTTCATCTTGATTTGAATTACATAATGGGGTCACAACGATAATGGACGGTGTTTGAATTGCTAGACCTTTTATCTGTAGTGAACATGCAACTATATGTGTGTCGTCAAAAAAAATTGGAATTATTGAGGGTTCGTTTGGACGTTTTTATACATTAACTTGGTTTTGTAGGCATTTCAGGTGCATAATTCAAATTTGAACTACATGCACATGCTCCAGTGCATATAAACTGGTTGAAAAATCAAATATGTGTCCTTGGTTGCATGCTTAGGTCCCATGCAAGAAATGGGAATGAATGTCAAACACCCAGCCACCATCACTCGGCCGCAAACATTGAGATACTTGGTTTTTAAATTCTTGTAAATCCAAACTCGTCTGATATTCATGAAACTTGGCATGCTATCATGGAGCGGCATCAACATGACGTGGTAAAAATTTTGTCCCATTTGGGGCAGGTTTGGGTATAAGCTTCTCACAACAAGCATGATGGTTTCGGTAGGGAACGCCCCACCTTTGGGGACGAAACAATATTTGTTGCCTCTTATTGCTTCCAAAAAATTTCTCGTGTCAACATAGAACAACAGGAGTGTTGTGTTATTTTTTGTGATTTTTCAAGGTTCGTTTGGAAATTTTTATGCATTAAGTGAATTGTCAATGCATTTATGTGCATAATGAAAATTTGAACTACATGCACATGCTCAAGTGCATATAAATTGGTTGAAAAATCAAATTTGTGTCCTTCGGTGCATGCTTAGGTCCCATGCAAGAAATGGGATGAATCTCAAACACCCTGCCGCCGTCACTAGGCCGCAAACATTCAGATACATGTCTTTTAAATTCTAGTAAATCCAAAACTCGTCTGAAATTCATGAAACTTGGCATGCTATCATCGAGCGGCATCAACATGGCGTGGTAAAAATTTTGTCCCATTTGGGGTAGGTTTGGGTATAATCTTCTCACAAACGAGAGCTTATCACAACAAGCGTGATGGTTTCGGTAGGGAACGTGCCATCTTTGGGGACGAAATGATATCCGTTGCCTCTGATTGCTTTCAAAACAATTCGAGTGTCAACATAGAACAACAAGAGTGTTGTGTTCAATTTTGGAATTTTTCACTGTTCGTTTGGACATTTTTATACATTAACAGGGTTTCCCAGGCATTTTATGCGCATAATTCAAAACTGAACTACATGCACATTCTCTAGTGCATATAAACTAGTTGAAAAAATCAAATATGTGTCCTTGGTTGCATGCTTAGGTCCCATGCAAGAAATGGGAATGAATTTCAAACACCATGCCACCGTCACTCGTACGCAAACATTGCGATACCTTGTTTTTTAATTCTAGTAAATCCAAAACTCGTCTGAAATTCATGAAACTTGGCATGCTATCATGGAGCGGCATCAACATGCCGTGGTAAAATTTTTGTCCCATTTGGGGAAGGTTTGGGTATAAGCTTCTCACAACAAGCATGATGGTTTCGGTTGGGAACGTGCCACCTTTGGGGACGAAACGATATCCGTTGCCTCTTATTGCTTTCAAAATATTTCGAGTGTCAACATAGAACAACAGGAGTGATGTGTTCAATTTTGGAATTTTTCGGGGTTCGTTTGGACATTTTTTATACATTAACCGGGTTTTCCAGGCATTTTATGAATTCTCCATTGCATATAAACTGGTTAAAAAATCAAATATGTGTCCTTGGTTGCATGCTTAGGTCCCATGCAAGAAATGGGAATGAATTTCAAACACCCTGCCACCGTCACTCGGCCGCAAACATTGAGATACATGGCTTTTAAATTCTAGTAAATCCAAAACTCGTTTGAAATTCATGAAACTTGGCATGCTATCATGGAGCAGCATCAACATGCCGTGTTAACAAAAATTGTCCCATCTGGGGCAGGTTTGGGTATAAGCTTCTCACAAACCTTAGCTTCTCACAACAAGTGTGATGGTTTTGGTAGGGAACCTGCCACCTTTGGGGACGAAACAATATCCGTTGCCTCTTATTGCTTTCAAAAATTTTATAGTGTTAATATTGAAAAACAGGAGTGTTGTGTTTACTTTTGGAATTTTTCGGGGTTCGTTTGGACATTTTTATACATTAACTGGGTTTTCTAGGCATTTCATGTGCATAAATTCAAATTTGAACTACATGCACAAGCTCCAGTGCATATAAATTGGTTAAGAATCAAATTTGTGTCCTTCGGGGCATGCTTAGGTCCCATGCAAGAAATGGGAATGAATTTCAAACACCAGGGCACTGTTGATTGCCGGCAAAACATTGAGATACTTTGTTTTAAAATTCTAGTAAATCCAAAACTCATCTAAAATTCATGAAACTTGGCATGCTATAATGGAATGACACCCGACATTTGTGGTATTTTTCGTGTCCATTTTGAGAGAAGGCGCACTCCGATAACAACCAACAAAGGCATTTTGAAACAAATAGCTGCCACTGTAACATCTCAAACATTTTGTATAATTTAAATTGTGTGTGTTCTGTTAACCATTCACATGACGCCACGCCTCACTCTTTTAATGGCTAGGAGGTGCCATGCGGACAGGTGCTTGAGTGCTTGACTAAACGGAAGGCGTGCGAGCTGTACTCCAATGCGGAGGCTCAACGGGAAGCGTGCGAGCTGTACGCCGCGCAGGCTCATCGGGAAGCGAGCCCTTTGACTTCCATGGCCTCCCGCCTTGCTCGCATCCTCTCCATTAATGGCGCCCAAGCCTTAGTTTAATTTGGTTTTTAAATATAAAACACTCATCGCAAACGTTTTAGTTAGAACACCCGTATGCAAACCGACAGCTTCCCCAGGAAGCCAAAGGAAAATGTGCCGAGCAGGATTTGTGCAGTTCTTGATCGCAAACGTTCTAGATAGAACACTCGTATGCAAAGTCAGAGCAGCGCAGGATTTGTGCATCCCTTCAACGTAAATGGTTGTTTTGGATGACCTGTGTGCAACCACGTACATACAATTTGGTAAGATTTGCATCTGTCATATTGGGTATATTGTCATTTATCAAACTGGAAATATTTACATTTGTTGATCTAGTAACGTTGCCATTTGTCAATCCTTGTAACACTGTGATTTGTGAAAATATGCAGCTAGAAACCACTAGCACTATCTAATTTTTGCAACTAAAATTCAGTAATTAAGCATGGATTTCATTCATAGATTAAGCAGTCGTTCTTCATTTATACAAACAATTCAACTCGACAGCTGAACCGACCAAACTTTTCCCCAATTGTTGCCAACCACGTATTGAAATAGCTAGATCAACTATATATACTAGCTAATTTTAAGTACGGTGTATAGTTCGACCACACATCTTTAGTCAGATGAACTGAACAAATTAGCCCCTAAATACTACTACTACCACGAAGGGACTTTGTGCTACTTCCGGCAGCCTCTCCTCTGCCGTGCGCGCTCAGTGAGAGGCAGAGGAGGAGGAGGAGGAGGAGCCTACCGACGAGCCGGAGAAATGCAATACGGTGCCTGCCACTTTTGCACGTTCAGCGACGCTCGCCGGCTCGAACGCCCACTGCCGCTCCAGACGATCCCTCTCGAAGCAGCCGGACTACTCGTAGATCTCCTGATTCCTCGCCTCTGCGTCAGCGTGTGTTGCGGCCACGGCTGTGGTAAGGCTCTTTGCATGCTCGACGAGGCGCTCCTCCTCCTCCCGCAGGAACTCGATGTAGCGCGCAAGGTTGCTGACACACGTGCGGGCCTCCACCTCCGCCTCTCTCCTTTGGGTGGCAGTGGCGGAGCGGGTGATGATCCCGGCGGTCGACGATGGGCTGGCGGCCACAGCGGCCGACGATGGGGTGGCAGCCACGACCACCACCTCCTGCCTTTGGGCCACGGTGGCGGAGTGGGTGATGGCCACGGTGTCCTGCAGTGGGGTGGAGGCCACGATGGCCACCTCCCGCCTTCGGGCCGCGGCGGTGGAGAGGGAGATGGCCCTGGCTTTCGATGGTGGTGTGGCGGCAACGGCGGCCGGCAACAACTGCCGACGGGCAGCTGCGGCGGAGCGTGTGGTGGGTGTTCCCCGCACACCCAACAGGGACGCCACGTGCACTACACTACACCAGGGACTGCGCCGCCGCCGCGGTGCAGCCTCCCAGCTGGAGCTGTCCTCTGATGACGGTGGAGTGGCTGAGCAACGACGACGGACCGGTGCCATTGGCCATTGTGGGAGAAGCAGACGAGATAAGCTATAGGGAGGGAGGGGAAAATTCCACGCAAGACTCGTCGGCCATGAGGGTTTTTATAGCAGGCTGGTAAGCATTAGGATTTTTGGGCGATTTCACCGAGTCGGGTGGGAAGCTTACGCGGGAACCTGCTAGGTTGCGCTGGAACGGGCTCACTGACGACGCCCTGCGCGCTGCGCAAGCTTGCGCTGTAAGCCGTCTGCGGCAGCGGGGTGACAAGACGTGCGAGAGGAGGACGAAAGGACACGTATACATACGGTTAATACAAAAAAATGTTTGTGATTTAATTACCTCCTATACCGCCGTCCTGGTTTATAAGTAGGATTTAACTAATAAAATAACAACGCATGTCCTTATAAGTGTGTATATATATATGTTGTTGTTCTGTATGCAATCCCATCGCACAACACACACGTCTTATTAGCAGCAACCGTCTGTGTTATTATCGGTCTTCACACACATTTTTGATTACAGACCTGTTTGCCGCGTATCACACACATCTCGTTAAATTGAACCGTTTCTGTTCTCATGTCTCAACGCAAACAGTTCATCTGAGTGAACCGCATGCCGTATATCGCACACACCTTCATCTGGCTGACCGTTTCTTTTATGTTGCCTAATCACAAACAGTTCATCCGAGTGAACCGTATGCTGTATATCGCACATCTCCATCTGGTTGCCCATTTCTTTTGTTCCTCCTCATCGCAAACAGTTAATTGAACTGAACCGTATGCCCTGCATCGTACACGCAACTAAAATATGAACCGTGTTTGATGGTTCTGCCATCGCAAATGTTTTGCACCTTTTTTGACGGTTTTTTACACCACCGTTTGTGATTATGGCATCGCACACAGTTTCGTCGAAGGGTCTCTGATCGTAGTGTCGCGTTAGCAGCATCCTGCAGTAGTGAAATTTACCACGACATGTTGATGCCGCTCCATGATAGCATGCCAAGTTTCATGAATTTCAAATGAGCTTTAGATTTACTAGCATTTAAAAACCAGGTATCTCAATGTTTGCGGCCGAGTGACTGTGGCAGGGTGTTTGACATTCGTTCTCATTTCTTGCATGGGACCTAAGCATGCAACCAAGGACAAACATTTGATTTTTCAACCCGTTTTTATGGACGGAGCACGTTCATGTAGTTCAATTATGAATTATGCACGTAAATGCCTAGAAAACTCAATTAACTTATAAAAATGTCCAGACGATCCCCGTAAAAAATCCATAATTTAACACGACACTCCTACTGTTATATGTTGACACGACAAAATTTTTGAAAGCAATAAGAGGCAACAGATATCATTTCGTCCCCCAAGGTGGCACGTACCCTACCGAAACCATCAAGCTTGTTGTGAGAGAAGCTCTAGTTTGCGAGAAGCTTATACCCACACCTGCCCCAAATGGGACGATATTTTTACCACAGCATGTCGCTGCCATTCCATCATATCATGTCAAGTTTCATGAATTTCAGACGAGTTTTTAATTTACTAGAATTTTAACCATGTATCTCATTGTTAGCGGCCGAGCGACAGCGTCAAGGTGTTTGACATTCGTTCTCATTTCTTGCATGTGACCTAATCTTGCAACCAAGGACAAACATTTGATTTTGCAACCCGTTTTTATGGACGGAGCACGTGCATGTAGTTCAATTTTTAATTATGCACATAAATGCCTAGAAAACTCAATTAACGTATAAAAATGTCCAAACGATCCCCGAAAAAAATCCAAAATTTAACACGACACTCCTGTTGTTCTATGTTGACACCAGGAAAAAAATTAAAATGAAGATGAGGCGACGAATATCGTTTTGTCCGTAAAGGTGACATGTTTCCCTAACGGAACCATGAGGCTTTCTTGTGAGAAGCTCTAGTTTGTGAGAAGTTTATACCACAAGCTGCCCCAAATGGTACAATATTTTTTACCCCAGCATGTTGATGCCATTCCATGATAGCATGCCAAGGTTCATGAATTTTAGACGGGTTTTGGATTTACTAGAATTACAAAAGCAAGTACCTCAACATTTGCCGGAGAGCCACGGTGTTGTGGTGTTCGAAATGCATCCCCATTTCTTGCATGGGACATAAGCATAAACCCATGGACACATATATGATTTTACAACCCATGTTGGTGCACCGGACCATGTGCATGTGCTTTAATTTTGAATTGTGCACCTGAAATGGCTAGAAAACAAATTTAATGTATAAAATTTCCAAACAAACCCTCAATAATTCCAAATTTTTTGCGACACACATATAGTTGCATGTTCACTGCAAATAAAAGGTCTAGAAATTCAAACACCGTCCATTGCCGCTGTGACCCCATTATGTAATACAAATCAAGACGAAAAATCAATTAGATCCCACACAGTTTATTATCACCAACTGTGTGAGATGCAGCACAAAATATCTTGGAGCATCGTCGGATTATAGTACGCATACGGCTTATGCGAGAAGGTGCGACGGCTACAGTCCACAGCCCGCTCTGAATAAGGGACCGTGTCTGATGACACTTTGCGCGCCAGTTTTTTCGCTGAAGCGATTCCAAATTTTTGGCTTCCGCGGAAATATCTACCTCCCCGCCCCCTCCCCTTACCAAAAGCCACATTTCCCCTATTTCCGCCGTCCTTTCCAAGTTGAAACCTTCACTCCTTGCTTGGAGCGTCGCCTCCTCGCAGGCGACCCTCCTTCATGCTGCTCGGCCTCGCCTATCCAGGCAGGTAATCCACACCCGAACCCCATCCTCCTCCTCCTTCCACATCCCACATGCCCTGATCGCCGGCGCGAGCGCGACACCTTCCACCCAAATCACCGACCCCTCCACCAAATAAGCCTCGCCCTAAGCCATGGATCCCAAGGAGCATTTGGTAGCGGAGAAGCAAATCGCGGCCGCACGCGTGGATGAGGTCGTGATGAGTTCGTGATGGTCGCGTGGATGAGATCTTTGAGGAGCACCTCACCATCGAGGCCACCGTCGATGCCTCGTGCACCGACGCCGCGACGCAGTTGCTGCTTTAAACGACAGTTCGTGGCGTTTTCTTGAGGCCACCGTCGGTGCCTTCGACGAAGACTACGAGGTGTTTTCTCAGCGTGCATGTGCTTACCTCATCTCGTAAGCCAACGGGTTGGTGCCCGGAGCGGCTCAGGCAACTCACCACTACGACGAGGGCACCCACGAAGCAGAGGCCTCGCCATCTTCCGTGTCCAAAGGAGCCAATCGTCATCGATATCTCCGAAAATGAGTAGTAGCTTGTCTTATTAGCTCACTATAAGGACCCATGTTCGGTTTGCTATCTACTGCCTTTCCTTAACAAATTCTAGTGAATTGTGCTATCTATTTTTACCATGCAATCTTTTGCTATAGAGTATATGTTCTATATGTCGTGCAATGTGGTGTTCAGTTAACTATTTGGTTCAATTCTGCAAATGTGATGTGCAATTCTTCAGGGTGCAATTTTGTAAGTTGTCAAGCATGCTTGGTTTGGTTAACTGTCCAATCTTCTAATAGTAGTATGTTATATTGTGCAATGTGGTGCTCAGTTAACGTTTAGTTCATTTGTTATGGTGTTTAGTTAACTGTTTGGTTCAATTCTGTAATGCGATGTTAAATTGTTGTGGGTTGATTCTGTTATTGTATACCATGTGAGAAATAAATCGAATTTGGCTGTACTAAACACATGAGAAACAAATACAATTGCTATATTTCCAAGTTGTCAAGCATGCTTGGTTTGGTTAATTGTCTAATCTTCTATTAGGAGTATGTTATATTGTGCAACGTGGTGCTCAGTTAACGTTTGGTTCACTTGTTGTGGTGTTTAGTTAACGGTTTGGTTCAATTCTGCAATGCAATGTTCAATTGTTGTGGGTGCATTCTGTTATTGTATACCATGTGAGAAATAAATCGAATTTGGCTATACTAAATACATGATAAACAAATACAATTTCTATATTTCCAAGTTGTTAAGCATGCTTTATTTGGTTAACTGTCTGATCTTCTATTAGGAGTATGTTATATTGTGCAATGTGGTGCTCAATTAACGTTGGTTTCACTTGTTGTGGTGTTTAGTTAACTGTTTGGTTCAATTCTGCAGCAATGCTCAATTGTTGTGGGTGCATTCTATTATTGTATACCATGTGAGAAATAAATCGAATTTGGCTGTAGTAAACACATGAGAAACAAATACAATTGCTATATTTCCAAGTTGTTAAGCATGCTTGGTTTGGTTAACTGTCTGATCTTCTATTAGGAGTATGTTATATTGTGCAATGTGGTGCTCAGTTAGCGTTTGGTTCATTTGTTGTGGTGTTTAGTTAACTATTTGGTTCGATTCTGCAATGCGATGTTCAATTGTTGTGGCTGCATTCTGTTTTGTATACCATGTGAGAAATAAATCGAATTTGGTTGTACTAAATACATGAGAAACAAATACAATTGCTATATTTCCAAGTTGTTAAGCATGCTTGTTTTGGTTAACTGTCTGATCTTCTATTAGGAATATGTTATATTGTGCAATGTGGTGCTTAGTTAACATTTGGTTCATTTGTTATGGTGTTTACTTAACTACATGGTTCGATTCTGCAATGTGATGTTCAATTGTTGTGGCTGCATTCTGTTATTGTATACCATGTGAGAAATAAATCGAATTGGGCTATACTAAATACAGGAGAAACAAATACAATTGCTATATTTCCAAGTTGTTAAGCATGCTTGATTTGGTTAACTGTCTGATCTTTTATTAGGAGTATGTTATATTGTGCAATGTGGTGCTCAGTTAACGTTTGGTTCATTTGTTGTGGTGTTTACTTAACTGCACGTTCATGGCCCGTTGTCTAATAGTGCATTATTGTGCAATTACAGGAACCATTATAATATTTAGGTTTTTAACAATTTGGTCTTGCACATGTAGGTCCTGCTGTCAGAGGTTTTGACCCACTGTTCGACCCTTTTCGCATATGGGGAAATGAGTTGTCCATGAATATCAATAAAGTCAAGAAACTCAGAAAGATTGTTAGGATAAAGAAATTAGCGAGAAAAAAGAACAAGATCTTTGTCCTCACAATGAAGAAGACATATGTTCACTACAAGATGGTACTAACTATTATACCTTGCCTTTTTTTATTCCTTTGCCCCATTTCCAATATAGAGAAGATATTTGTGCACATCCTTGTTTTCAGGCCTTTCCAAAGTAGTTCACTGATGATTATCTCTCAAACCACCTCTATGGTTAGGAGGTGAGGAAGGTTTTCATACAACACCCACGGTTCAATATTGAAGTGTTTCTGAACAGGACGAAGGACGGACGGTCAATCATCCGCAGGCACTGGCCTAAAGTTGCAAAGACCTTCAACATGAATGAAGGATCAATATTCGCCTTCCGCTTCAGCAGTTTTCCAGATGAGATGCATCTGTCTATATACCATCTATGATGCTAATTTCGAAAGGTTCTACATGTTGCACGTGAAACTTGGTGCTGGTGCTATTGTGTAATGGGGTAGCTGAGTGATGAAGCTATATCATGTTGTACTCTGATGTATTTCAATTATGAAATTCTGCTTCCTTAATATGGAAATGAAATATATTATGTGCTTAATATGAATGTCAATTAGATTAATAAATGCATTTTTAATAATAGGGCAATTAGCCTGCTAATGGTGAATTAGCCTGCTAATGGTGAATTAGCCTGCTAATTGGGTTTTGCTTTTGCAAAAGGTTGTTGAAAAAATACCGTGGGCGATGACCTCAGGCAACGCGCACAGTTTCTAGGAATAAACTGTGTTGGATCAATGAACAATCACACACGACTTTCTCTTGAAAACTATTTGTGTTAGGACACCTTGCACAAACATTTACCACATCAAAACTATGTGTGATGGACAGCCTTTGCCACACAGTTTCTTCTACGGACCGTGTGTGATGCATTCAATAACGCAAACGATTTAAAAGAAAAAATTGTGTGTGACGTACCTGTGAACGGAAACGTTTTCCTTGGAGCGACTGTGTGGGATGTACATATGAACAGAAACGTTTAGCGGGGACTGACTGTGTGGGATGTACTTGCGACCGGAAACAATTTAGCCTGTATAATTGTATTTTTTAGCTCTACTTACGTATTTCCGTATTTGAGCGCTCGCCGGTCGCACACGACCTCATTTTGCAGAGTGTGTGTGCCAGGAGGGCATATCCCCGACAGTTTCTGGGTCGTATGGGAAGGACCCCCCTATCACCGTTACTCACTAGGCGACGATTCCAAATGCCGTCGCGGAAAGGGGTTAAAAACCGTTTGTATAGCACCGACGCGTACCAGTGCCAATACTCAATCCAACATAATGAAACCACAAAGAGCAAGACTCAATTCATCACAAGAAGGAAGAGGGCGAAGAACACCATATGATCCAATTATAGTAACAAAGCTCGCGGTACATCAAGAACCTGCCAAAACAAGAACATGAGAGAGAGAGAGAGAGAGATCAAACACATAGCTACTGGTACATACCCTCAGCCCCGAGGGTGAACTAATCCCTCCTCGTCATGGAGACCGCCGGGATGATGAAGATGGCCACCGGTGATGGTTTCCCCCTCTGGCAGGGTGGAGGAACAGGCTCCCTATTGGTTTTTCATGGCTACAGAGGCTTACGGCGCCGGAACTTCCGATCTAGTTTTCTTTCTGGGGGTTTCGGGTTTATAGGAATTTTTGGCGTCGGTCTCACGTCAGGGGGATGCTCGAGGGGCCCACAAGCCAGGGGGCGCCCCCTACCCTCGTGGTTGCCTCGGGACTCTTCTGGCCCAACTCCGATGCTCCGTGGGCTTCTTCTGGTCCATAAAAAATCACCGTAAATTTTCAGCTCGTTTGGACTCCGTTTGATATTCCTTTTCTATAAAACTCAAAAACAAGGAAAAAACAGAAACTGGCACTGGGCTCTAGGTTAATAGTGTTGGGAAACGTAGTATTTCAAAAAAAATCCTATGATCACGCAAGATATATCTAGGAGAAGCATAGCAATGAGCGGGGAGAGTGTGTCCACGTACCCAGACCGAAATCGGAAGCGTTTAGTAACGCGGTTGATGTAGTCGAATGTCTTCATGATCCAACCGATCCAAGCACCGAATGTACGACACCTCCGCGTTCAGCACACGTTCATCTCGATGACGTCCCTCGAGCTCTTGATCTAGTTGAGGACGAGGGAGAGTTTCGTCATCACGACGGCGTGGCGACGATGATGATGAAGTTACCAGCGCAGGGCTTCGCCTAAGCACTACGACGATATGACCGAGGTGTGTAATTGTGGAGGGGGGCACCGCACACGGCTAAGACAATTGATCTTGTGTGTTCTAGGGTGCCCCCTGCCCCCGTACATAAAGGAGGGGAGAGGAGGCTGGCCGGCCCCTGTAGGGCGCGCCAGGAAAGAGGAGTCCTACTAGGACTCCAAGTCCTAGTAGGATTCCACCTGGTGGAAGAGGGAAGAAGGAAGGGAGAGGGAGAGGAGAAGGAAAGGGGGGCGCCGCCCCCTTCCCCTAGTCCAATTTGGACTGCCAAGGGGGGGCGCGGCAAGCCCCTTGCGGCCCTCCTCTCTCTCCACCAAGGCCCATCAAGGCCCATTAGTCCCCCTGGGGGTTCCGATAACCCTCCGGCACTCCGATAATTACCCGGTACCTCTCGGAACTTATCCGGTGTCCGAATAACATCGTCCAATATATCATTCTTTATGTCTCGACCATTTAGAGACTCCTTGTCATGTCCGTGATCTCATCTGGGACTCCGATCAAACTTCGGTCATCAAATCACATAACTCATAATACAAATTGTCATCGAACGTTAAGCTTGCGGACCCTACGGGTTCGAGAACTATGTAGACATGACCGAGACACATCTTCGGTCAATAACCAATAGCGGAACCTGGATGCTCATATTGGCTCCTACATATTCTACGAAGATCTTTATCGGTCAAACCGGATAACAACATACGTTGTTCCCTTTGTCATCGGTATGTTACTTGCCCGAGATTCGATCATCGGTATCATCATACCTAGTTCAATCTCGTTACCGGCAAGTCTCTTTACTCGTACCGTAATGCATCATCCCGCGACTAACTCATTAATCACATTGCTTGCAAGGCTTATAGTGATGTGCATTACCGAGAGGGCCCGGAGATACCTCTCCGATACACGGAGTGACAAATGCTAATCTCGATCTATGCCAACTCAACAAACACCATCGGAGACACCAGAGCATCTTTGTAATCACCCGATCACGTTGTGACGCTTTGATAACACACAAGGTGTTCCTCCCAGATTCGGGAGTTGCATAATCTCATAGTCAGAGGAACATGTATAAGTCATGATGAAAGCAATAGCAATAAAACTAAACGATCATTAATGCTAAGCTAACAGATGGGTCTTGTCTATCACAGCATTCTCTAATGATGTGATCCCGTTCATCAAATGATAGCACATGTCTACGGTCAGGAACTTAACCATCTTTGATTAACGAGCTAGTCAAGTAGAGGCATACTAGGGACACTTTGTTTGTCTATGTATTCACACATGTACTAAGTTTCCGGTTAATACAATTCTAGCATGAATAATGAACATTTATCAAGGTATAAGGAAATATAAATAACAACTTTATTATTGCCTCTAAGGCATATTTTCTTCAAATATTTTAGTCCCAAAAATAATATAAAATAGCATGTTAATGCATATAAAACATCCAAATCAGGTAATATAATAGCATGGAACAATAAAAAATTATAGATACGTTCGAGATGTATCATGCATCCCCAAGCTTAATTCTTGTTTGTCCTCATGTAGGTAAATGATAAAAAACAGAAATTTTGATGTGGAATGCTACCTAACATATTTATCAATATAATTCTCTTCACTGTGGCAAGAATATTCAGATCCATAAGATTCAAAACAAAAGTTTAATATTGACATAAAAACAATAATACTTCAAGCATACTGATAAAGCAATCATGTCTTCTCAAAATAACATGGCCAAAAAAGTTATCCCTACAAAATCATATAGTCTGGCTATGCTCCATCTTCATCGCACAAAGTATTAAATCATGCACAACCTCGATGACAAGCCAAGCAATTCTTTCATACTTTTGATTTTCTCAGAAAAATTCAACTTTCGCACAATACATGAATGTGAGCCATGGATATAGCATTATTGGTGGAATAGAATATGATGGAGGTTGTGAGGAGAAGACCAAAAGGAGAGAGTCTCACATCAACTATGCAAATTAATGGGCTATGGAGATGCCCATCAATTGATATCGATGCAAGTGAGTAGGGATTGCCACGCAATGGATGCACTAGAGCTATAAGTGTATGAAAGCTTAAAAAAATCTAAGTGGGTGTGCATTCAACTCACTTGCTCATGAAGACCTAGGGCAATTTGAGAACGCCTATCATTGGAATATAGAAGCCAAGTTCTATAATGAAAAATTCGCACTAGTATACGAAAGTAAAAAACATAAGAAACTCTCTATCATGAAGATCATGGTGCTACCTTGAAGCACAAGTCTGGAAAAAGGATAGTAACATTCTCCCTTCTCTCTTTTTCTCTCATTTTTTGGTTTTCTATTTTTCTTTGAAGCACAAGTGAGTAACGATTGCCATCCAATGGACCGCAACGTATACGTACAAATACTATTATTAGCAGCTAGGCCGGGCACGTAACGCAATGTATATACGGGGACCGTGGTCCTTGCGGGTTTTTTTTCATGCAGTTTGTGCTGCCAACTTAATGGGCAGCGCTACGGGTCCCTCGTATGATAATGTAAAATGATCGACAGCCACTGGACCTTGGATGGAGCCTGGTTAGCCGTCAGACCTGTCCCAGGTGCGGCATCAGCTTTTATAACAAGTCTAGTGTTGCGCTCGGCTCTCTGCAACAAGAGTCGTGTTGCAATCTCTCTGCCTCGTTTGTCCCTCCTTGTTGTAATATATCTGAATCGTCTTCTTCCTTTTGAAATATGGTGCAACCGCAATAAAATCCCCAAAATTAGCTACCGCTGGCTGTTGGCGCCATCGCAACACCGCTTGTGCTGCAGCTATTGCAATCGCGACTTGGCCTATGTTGCGACCGCAACAAAATCCCTTTTGCGCTGAGTACGTCGCCACTCACCACAATAGAGCATAAAGGAGTTGGAGTAGCACCCCAGCCAGTGTTGCAGAAGCATGTCAGAGTAGCACGTCATTCACATGTTGCAGAAGATGGGCCCTTCTCGCAGCAATGGCGTGGTGGACGACTTGATGTGGATCTCGACGAGGGACAGGGAGCTGTGCCCTGGCTCACATGTTGCGTCTAGGGGAAGTGTGTGTCTGATGACGGCGCTCAACAGCGAGGAAGAGGATGATGCACCTGAAGGAGTGGATGTGGTGGTTGGCCTCGCAGGATGTGGAGAGGCTGTTGCGTGTGGTCAAGGTGAAGAATTTTTTTTTTTGAAACGGAGGCAAAAGTTTTGCCTCATTGATTAATTAAGAAGAAGAGAATTGCCCAGTTAATTAACGGGAAACCGGGCGAAAACCAATACAAACTGAGCACAAACGAACTACTCACACGACATGAAACCCCACAACCGTACACTCACACGGCATGAAACCCCACAACCGCACAGGCGGTCTGTCACACTTGCCGAATACACAACATCCACAAACCAGGCACCTCCCAACCAGAAATGACAACCCAATCAAGCAGCCAAAGACGTCTTGCCTTTGGCGCCACTCTTGCGATTGCCCACCTTCTTTTGCTTGTCCTTTATTGGCGTCCCTGTTAGGAGGCAAGCAATCGACCTACCTAAACCAGGTCTAGCAACTTCAACACTGGCTAGCAAGTCACAAAGTTCCTTCGCGAAGAGAGCATTTGAATTTGGGGTAGGTGACAACACTAGTGGCTCCGTGGTCATGCCACTCACAGGCATCACCTTCCCGATGGTCATGCATTTAGGAACGCATTTACAAAGATCTAAAACTCCGCTCTCCATGACGTCGAGAGGTAGGTTGTTTGACGCCTGAGAAGGCTCCATGGGGGTGGTGAGGACACCAAGTCCACCTCCGAAGCCTGGGGAGAGTCCAACTTGAGTTGCTCCATCGACAAAGGTGAAACAAGTTCCCCACTCAACATCTGCAGCTCAGGCATGATCTGCAACACCGGAGACACTACCTCGGCGGAGGCCACACCCTCAAGTCCGGCAACACTTGGGGCGCCGAATCGACCCAACACGGGGCGAGAAGCCCGAAGCACGAGGGGAGAAGGAGCCATAGAGATCCACATCTTTGTCGCCCTCGAAGTCAATGAAAAGCTTTGGCAAAGGAGGTGACATAGGAGGGAGTGGCGCCTCGGCCGTCGCAGGAGATAGCCTGCCCAGAGCAACCTCTGCACGCTCCAGAAGGCTCCCAGCCCGCAGCAGCCATCCGTGCATTGAATCAACCACATCACTCAGAGGCTGAATCGCCTTCACCATCTGCAAGGAAGCCATGCCTTGCAGCTCGTGAGCAAAGCTCGGCTTGCGCAAAGAAAGACGGATTGAAGTGCCACCTCAGTTGAGGCTGCAAAACCAGCAGAAGAAGAAACAACCGACGCCCAGGAGTCACGTTGGATCGCCTTGGAGGGAAGCGTGGCATTAGATTGGGCTTGACATGAAGGTGGATGAAGATGATGAATGGTGTCGAGGCGGGACAATGACGAAGCAGTAGGGTTATCGAGCAAGCTGAGGGGACGCCAAGCTGCCCGACACTCACGGGCCCGATGGCGTTCCCGTGCAAAGTGAGAGCACCGAAAGGGATCCCTGCACTTCGCTGCACGGTGTCCAGTAACAAGACACCTGCAGCATCGACCATGGAGCCACGTAGGGATGGGCCGAGGGGACGAAGCCGGAGCTCGAGACGCCAGACGATGCGGACCATGCCGCGGCCGCACCTCCTGCCAACCTACGCAGGTAGCTGCCTCATGCTCAGCGCTCACCCCGCTGGAGCACTTGGTAGCCAACTGCGATTGCGGGGCCAGCTCAACACCATCCTCATCATCTTCGTCATCGTCGTCTTCGTCAAGGGAGCTCCACAAAGACTGCACCATACCCGCAGCCAAAGCATCAGAAGCACCCGAGGCAGCCAGTAGCTTTCCAGCCCTCAGGTCGGAAGAGGGCCCAGTGACATGACCACCGTCTCCAGCAGCAACGACGGGCGATGCGGTAGGTGTTGGCGTCGCGAGGACCAGCTTAGAGCTTGCCGGCGACTCGGGCGTGGACGGAACCTCGCGCGAGACCAGTCGCCCCTGCACGGTCGGGTCAGCCTTGCGGGAGGCGAGGGAGGCCGCAGCTAGACCTCGCGCAGATGGCGGCGGACGACGGGCCGGGGCGACGCCGACAGCAGGAGAGGCCGGGACGGCTCCCATCGTCGGAGCTGCAGGAGAGCGAGGCCCGCCCGAAGTTCGCCGCGAATCGGCTGCGGGAGAAGAGACACGCGCGGGAGGAGGCGTCGGAGCCTGGCCGTCACGCGCAGAGCAAACGGAGGTCGAGGCAGAGCAGCAGCAACCGGATGAGGCCGCAGCACCGGAGGACTGCCGAGGAAGAAGCGGGGGCGGCGCCGCGCGCCCACCCGCGAGCGCGAACGGGAGACGCCCATCTCCTCACATGAGGCACGCAGCAGAGCAGGGGCACCGGATCTGGCCTCGGCGGCCGCTGGGGGAGGACGGCTGGAGCGGATCTGGCGGCGCCGTGGGCGAACGCTCACCCGACGCAGGAGCCCTCCCTATCAGCTTATTTGATACAAGAATAGAAGGGTGCCTTCCAGGCATGCTTGGCCCTCATTGTCGGTCGCCTCCTCGCGAGATCTCCTTCTCTCGCCTGCTGCTTCTCCTCCTCTCCTGCGGCGGCGGCGGTCTTGTGGTGGGGAGGGGGGGAAGTGTCAAGGTGAAGAATGGTTGAGCTATTCTTGACGGTGGGAATAAGGTGAGGATGGAACTACCATGGGCCCCATTAGGACACGCGTCGAGCGAACGAAGCGGTCGACGTTGTGTTGCGGTCCGTCGAATAATCTCAAATGTTTTCATAACTTAATACTCGTCTAATGGGCCATGATTACTTCAGCCAGAAGAAGCATGGAAGAAAACGAATCTTCATTCCATCGCCCACACTAGCTGTATGAAGAAATATAAAGAGCATACAGCCGTATATGTTCAATGCAATGCCCATGACTTATTGATTCCAGGGTCGTCTCTGAGTGCATGAATGTTCCCATACCTTCGAGAAAGCAGCGTACGTGCAGACAACCGACAACATGTCGAAATTTCTTTCTCATTTCCCCTTATATGGTTTTATTAAGTATTGTCTAGCTTGCAAAAACATCTTATATTATGAAACGAAGAAAATAGTTATTATTATCCTCTCAAACTTGCTTTTTGGTTTTATTAAAACAACAAAATCATATGAGACTGCCAAAATCATTCTGCATCGGATTTTGTTGGCATCGGTCACTTTTACTCGCAGCGGCTGGATCAAGAATGAGCGGCCAGATCTCCTTTCTCCACCAATCGTTCCCTGTTCATCTTCTTTCTCACGCAGTTTCTGACCGACCCAATCCTAACCACCTGCCTACCTCCTCCCCCTCCCCTCGACCTCCCCCCACTGTTTTGTTAGCCGCCACACTGGCCATCCCTCTAAGCCCCGCCCAAATGAACAGCTCTGGCGACCCCCCAACAGCCCCCCTCCCCCCTAAAGTTTCTTACTCGCTTCTGACAGCTATCGCCAGCTCCTGCTCGTACACAACTCGGCCTCGTGATGGACTGCGCTCGTCGTTGGCGCTCCTCATGCTGTCCCCCTCTGTGGCCTCGCGCTACGTGGAATCGACCAACACAACACAAAGGTCCATGCGCGTGAGATTTAGCAAAACCAGAATCATATTTCTATTTGTTGGCCAGCACACATGCTAGATACATATTACCAGGTGTTGTTAGGAAAGACCTATCTGTCTATATATGCAAATAAGAAGCATACTTCGCAGATATTCATCTCGGTGCCCAGGCTTATCTGCACCCTGGTGAACAGTAAATTAAAAAAAAACTAAAACCATTAAAAAATTCTGAAAGTTTTTTAGGCGGAAGATGTTCCAATGCATGATGTTCGTGTCTAATTTTAACTTGTTCGGACATCTAAGGATCTCATGGCAAAAAAGACAAAATCGATCAAAAGAGTATGTGAACAGTAAACTCTCTTACAAACCTAAAATTTTATTTTATTTTTGCCGAGAGCTACTGAAATGTCCACGAAATTTGGTATGGACTTCTCACACATGAGCATCTAGCATGAGAAAAAAACATCTGTTTTTGTTTTACTATTTCAAACATATTTACTGTTCACCTCATGTGCAGATGCACCCGAGAGCCAAAACGCCGCGTCCAGTACTATTTCTCTTAGCTTAGATAGGACTGCTTCTTGTTGTTGCCAGTAAGAAGCATGTGATTGTTTTGTCAAACAAATCGGCGTGAGTGACAATGTAGTGACAAGCACTCCTGACAGTTGATCATACCAATAATTAAGCAATCAAGTTCATAGCATCTAGCAAACATATTATCAGTAAAGATGGACATGGGCAACTATACTTTCAGCAAGACAGCAAGCACCCTACGAGCATGCTAACTTGAATCGCCTTTCTCCCCCTCCCCTTCCCTTTTGCGGCCGTTGCCGCCCCGCCCTCCCCTCTTCCTGCCGCACCGTCGTGCAGGTCGCCACCTTGGTCATCCCTCTATGCCCTGCCTCAATGAACAACTTTGCCCCCACCCTCACCCATCGACCCCTCGTTAAGTTTCTTACTCTCACTCTCGCCAGCCATCGCCGGCTCCCGCTCGTACACGGCTCGGCCCGGCCGTAGTCGGTGCTTGTCGTTGGCACTTCTCATGTCGTCGACAGTGCTGCGCGGAATCGACTGACACAACAAGAAAAATCAGGCCATGAGATTTAACAAAACCGAAATCATATTTCTATCTGTTAGCAAGCACGCATGTTCCATACATATAACCAGGTATTGTTGGGAAAGATGGTCGGTCTATATGTGCAAATAAGAAGCATACTCCCCTATTTTTCTCTTGGCTTAGATAGGACTGCTTGTTGTTTCTGTTGCCAATACGAGGCATGCGTTTGATTATTCAAACAAATCGGCGTGAGTGACAATGTAGTAGTAACAAGCACTCCTGACAGTTGATAGTGGCAATAATTAAGCAATCAAGTTCATAGCATCTAGCTAACATACATCAATAAAGATGGGCAATGGGCAACTATCGCTTTGAGAAGGACAGCAAGCACCCTACGAGCATGCTCCTAACTCGGATCACCTTTTACTTACCGAGAACCTTTGGGGTCTCTTTGATTCAAAGGATTTTCATAGGATCTTTGAAGGATTAGTATCCTTAGGAATTTTTCCTACGTTGGTCGTTTGATTCGTAGGATTGAATCCTATAGGATTTTTTCCCAATGATTCATTTGTACTACATTTCACAGGAATTTTAACATCCACTTCAACCTTTTGGAAGAAATCCTTTGTTTTTCCCGTGGCACAATCAAGCAAACTCAAATCCTATAGGGATCCAATGGACATGCCATTCCAATCCTAGGCTTTCCTTATTTCTATATTTTTGCAATCCTATGAATCAAAGAGGCCCCAAGTGCTGGGATTGCTCCCTTTTCCTAACAGTACTTAATCGCCTAGGATACCTAGCTGCGCTTCAAAGCCAAGCATGCATGCATGCATGCGGGCATTTCTCTCTTTCTTTCTGTGTTGGAAAGGGGAGCTGCAACAACCGCCCATCTCACTGCAAACGCCTCTTCGCTAATGGGCTCTGGCTCAGGGCTAACACGTGCCACATGGACATGAGCTGATGAGAGCGAGCGAGTGCACGTCCAGGGCTAGCTTGTTGCCATGGTTGCTGCATGCCTTTGTTCCCTGGCTAGAGCGCTAGCCCCCTCGATTATTTTCATCTCTGTCATGGATGTGTAGAGAAGAGAAACGAGTAAGGATGTTTGTTGGTGGTGACACTACGGGTGACAGTTCAAAGCGAGATCTACCGTGAGCACGGGTTAAATGCCACTCACATTGCCGGTTGGTCTCAAAACATTGACAGGGCCAGAGCAGTGACGACAAGGCTAGGGTTGGTTTAGTTGACCCATTGCGTGCAAAATCCATGGTAATTTAGTGATACGTGGCCCGTAGGATATATTGACAGCGGCCGAGAGCAGTGACGACGAAGCTAGGGTCTCATTGACAGCGGCCGGGATGCAATGAAAGCACGCACTAATATGCATTGCCGAATCCAGCGTACAGACGGGCGTGATCCACGTCTTCTCTGCCGGCAAACTTACGTGAAAGAAAAGCAAACCAACGTACTTCATCAGGGGAACTAATTAATTCAGTTCGTCCGGAAAAAGCAGAGCTCGAAATGTCGTCGTACAGAATCGGATTCTGACGTCTTTTCGTCTTTGAATCGGTACGCAAAGACACGTCGCTTTTGGATGAGGTATAAAAATTGATCAAGAGCTTTTTCTAAATAATCTTGGCCTTTTTAAAACTAGTAGACTATTAATCTGTATTACTTAGTGGCTTACTGTGTCTATTAGCCACATGCATGCTGGCCAACGGGCCCAGGCGGTGTTGACCAAGCCATGGCTGAGATTAAACAATGTACACAGTTTTGATAGCTAAGAGCATGTACATACCTCAAACCCTCTTCGAACCATCCACGTACGCGTCTAGTCAATGACCGAACAGGAGATCGGACCCTTCTTATCATCCATACACACGTTTGAAATGTCCGTGAGCCTTCATATTGAAACCAAAGTAGGAAGGATATGAGGTATCGTGGACGCGACGGACCAGTCCGCCACAAAGGACACGGCTCACCCCAAATCACCTTTTCTCTTTTTTTATTATTGCGTTTTTCTTCCTGTTCATCCACCAATCACATCCAAGTGACCAGAAATACAATGAAGAAAATAAGGAATATTGTTGCATGAATGGATAAATAAGGGCTCAAAACAGAAATAACCGGCCATTGACCGGGTATGTCCGCGCATGCTTACGGGCCAAATTTGGTCCATCCGACTCTAGATGCTCTAGACTAGACGGACCTAGCTAATCCAACCCTAAAAAGTCCGCGGACACGCCTAGACACGTCCTTGGACAGTGACCAGTCATCCATTATTTTGATGTCTCCACAAGCGAGTACCTTATTAAAAACCCTAAAATCCATACAATGACATGCAACATAAACTTAACTCTACGTAAACATCATGATCCCACACGTAGCCTCCGGTTTACGTCATGAATGCTATCGGACTACTAAAAACTGACATGCTCTACTACATCATACATGTCATTGGACAATAAAAATGGGTATGTTCTACATATTAAAGTTGTGGAGAAAGTTCGTCCACGGCTGCCCTTGCCCTTTATGTCTTCGTTGCAGAAGTAGCGGTCGAAAAAGTAAGATGGATCGAGCTGGATCTGCACACCGCAGGAGTTGTCCGACCCATCACTGGCCTCCTTCTTGTCCTCTTTGGGACGTAGCCCGTCCATGGCACGCACCGCTCGACTTTGCTCCTAGGCGAGGGTGTGCCTCGCCCTTCTTTGCCGCTTATCGAGGATGTGGCACGGATGACTTACTCGCCTAAGGCAACGTGCGACTCCGCATCTGCCTCCTCGGACTCGAGGGCTGCCGCGGCCTTCCGCGCCCTCTGCCTCGCAAGGCGGGCACACCAACCATATCATGGACGGCCAGTTATGCATGCCAGACTTGACCTCCGACTCGGAGCCCGACGCCGTGGGGACGAGGCGCCACCAAAGGGGTTGCGCCGCCACCCTGGACTAGGGGCGCCAAACATTGGTTGCCTCATCCGGCGAGGTCGTGGTCATGCGCCTCGATCCATTAGCACCGATGGATCCGTGCACCATTTGCGCCGACACAATGGATCTCGTGAGATCGAGTCCGAACACGGCCGCGCGCACTCTTCCTGGGAGCGGCGAAAGAGGCATGCAGAGAGCCATCTCCTCCTCAAGGATGATGTCTTTGTCGACGGATAAGGAGAGCTCGAAGTCGGATTCGCTGGCGGTCATGCGGGAGAAGCTCGGAGATCACCAGAACGGAGTTTGAGGGCAGAGTGGAGTGGCTAGGGTTTCGTTGGGGATGCAGTTAGGGACGAATATACATGGGGTCAAGCTAGACCAGCATAGCAAGATCTGATATGAAAGCGTCCTGGTCTCCCCATATCTGCCCCAGATATGGGCTGCGTATGATGTGTGTACATCAGTCCTCGCGTAAAGGTCTAGTACAAGAGCTGCAGATGGATTGAGATTTTGCGACCGTTCACTGACCGGACAGTCTGCCTGTGAAAGGATCGATATAGTTGACTAGAGGGGGGGTGAATATGCAACTAACAATTTTTAGCTTTTCTTTACCAAATTAAACTTTGCATCGAAGTAAGTTGTCTAGATATGCAACTAAGTGGACAACCTATATGATGCAACAAACACAACCACATAAGCAAGCAATGAATAAAACACAAGTAAGCTTGCACAAGTAAAGGGATGAGATAACCAAGAGTGGAGCCGGTGAAGACGAGGATGTGTTACCGAAGTTCCTTCCTTTTGAGGGGAAGTACGTCTCCGTTAGAGCGGTGTGGAGGCACAATGCTCCCCAAGAAGCCACTAGGGCCACCGTATTCTCCCCACGCCCTCACACAATGCGAGATGCCGTGATTCCACTATTGGTGCCCTTGAAGGCACCAACCGAACCTTTACAAACAAGGTTGGGGCAATCTCCACAACTAAATTGGAGGCTTCCAACACCACCATAAAGCTTCACCACAATGGACTATGGCTTCACGGTGACCTCAACCGTCTAGGGTGCTCAAACACCCAAGAGTAACAAGATCCGCTAGGGATTAGTGGGGGGAATCAAATTTCTCTTGGTGGAAGTGTAGATCGGGGCCTTCTCAACTAATCCCGAGCAAATCAACGAGTTTGATTGACTAGGAGAGAGATCGGGCGAAAATGGAGCTTGGAGCAACAATGGAGTTTAGGGTTGGAAGAGGTGAGTCTTCTTGGGGAAGAAGACCCCTTTTATAGTGGGGGGACATTTCCAACCGTTACCCACCACTCAGCCCGCGACCCACGGAACTACCGCACCACAGGCGCGGTACTACCGCACGGGCCTGCGGTACTACCGCGGCGGACCGCGGTACTACCGTGGGCACAGCGGAGACCGGACCTAGCAAACAGGAGTACTAATAGGACGCGGTAGATCCGCAGAAGCGGTACTACCGTGACCTCATACGGTACTTCCGCAAGACAGCCGCAGGCCAGGTCTGGTAGGCACAGATGTAAAAAATTACATCCGTGACTACCTCCGCTTGAGAAATTGCCGTGCAAAAATCCGACACGGAACTACCGCGACCAAGGGTGCGGTACTACCGTGGAAAGGTGCGGATGTAAAAATTACATCCTCCCTTACCTCAAGATTTGCATCGTACTGGCCCGCCACACGGTACTACTGCGCGCCGCATGAAGATGGTACTACAGGTAGCGCGGATGTAAAAATTACATCTCACAAGATACCACCGCTTGAGCAGCGGTGCGGACCAGAGTCATGCGGTACTACCGCCTGGGAGCGGTACTATCATGGGAGCCCACGGTACTACTGCAGGAGCCCTAGATTACTGTTGGCCTCATGTAGTACCGCTCAGAGGAGCAGTACTACCGCTAGCCTGAGAAGAGCAAGGCGGAGACCTTCAAATCGCAGAGACAAGGTGAGACGGAGGAACACTCCAAGGAGCTCAAGGAAAGGCGGTGCAAAAGGGAATGTGTACGTGAGATTCCACCCAAACCTTTCCAAAGCGGACCCCCTCTTAATAGTACGGCTCTCCTACGACTCAACTCCACCGAACCAAACCGTAGACAAACACCGTCTTCAATAATCTTCGAGGGGCATGGAATCATCTTGTGTTTAGTCGTGATGAATCTGAAAAGCTCAATACACACGATTAGTCCGCAAAGGCATTGTCATCAATCACCAAAACTACTTAGGGACAAAAGTGCCCTTACAATCTCCCCCTTTTGGTGGATTGATGACAATACGGGATTTGCACAAAGTAAATGAATATAGCACAAGCAAACCCCACATCTTTAAAATATAGATGAGCTCCCCCTAGATTCGTGATAGAGAGTAAAGTGCTTAGAACTGCATTTACCTAATACTAGGATCACCACTCCCCTATATTTTAGAAACAAAGCATATCTTGCAATGATAAGGCTGACACTAAGCAAGATAGTAGATAAGAGCATAACATTAATAGCAAGATAAAGCACAAGCTCAATAAGATGATAAGGTACGATAGAGTGCATATGTCTTACACCATATGATAGACTTAGTCTCACAAGCACAACCAAAGCAAAGCAAGCAAGTTCAACGACGGAAAGCAAAGAAAACGATTTAAACACACACGTTAAATCTCTACACTCTCTCCCCCTTTGGCATCGAGACACCAAAAAGGCAGAGAGGTCACCTACAACACAGGTGGTAGCTCAGGCGGAAAAGGACTCCTCGTCTTCAGACTCTGCAACCGAACGGACTCCTCCTCTAAATCGGTCCACTTGTAGCCCTGCTTCTCCATTCTCGGGGGTGATGTTCTTCTCAGAACCGCTGGCCGCATCCTCCCCGCAAGCCCTCAAGATCCTGATGTCGCGACGGCAACTCTCCTTCTGAGCAACATGGGCTTTGTCCTGACCCTGAACCTGCATGCAGAACAGCCTCTTCATCTTGTTCTTCAGCTTCTTTGCCCAAGAGGGCTCATCAGAGGGAGGCGAGAAGGCAAAACGGTCAGCAGCAGCTTCTTCCTCCCCAAGATCCTCCTCATCCACAGCATGCCTGGCAGCCTCAGCAGAAGTGGTGGTGTTAGCCCAATGTGGCTTGATGCGGAGCCTGACGGACTCATGACGAATCCACCCCGAGCTTCAAACTCATCCCGGGAAACAGCCTCTCCCAAGTCATGGAGATCAAGTGGAACAGGTAAGGCCGTAGATGGGGACCTTACGGTTGAACACGGCGAATCGAAGCTCACACCACATGATATGTGAGACATCAAGTGGTTGATTACGAGCCCACGGCCTCCTCGCAGATAAGCATCATGTCAACGAGGTAAGCATGTACCTGGCCCATGTCCCCAATGCGTGGGAAGTGGGTGTTCCGAAAGAGCCGACGCATAATGTCAAGGAAGGGATTAAGCACCCACGCAGTCTTCTTGTTGGGAAGAGTCTTCGGAACAAGGAATGGCTGGAGCTTGTTCTTCTTGGCAGAGTCAGAGTTGGCATGAGGGCGAACTCCAACTGGCGTGTCGAGCCCTTCATCCGGAATGTGAAGCAACTCCATGAACTCCTTCCAGGAAGCCGACAGACGGCGACCATTAGTCATCCAAGTCATGGTCCTTGCATCATCAGTGCCGAAATGGACGGAAGCAAAGAATCGTATGATGATCTCCGGATCAAAATCCTTGTGGAAGGTGAGCAAGTGCTCAATGGCGAACTGCTCGACTAGATCCAAGGCCTCCAAAGTACTCACGGTGCTTGTCCCGCCTCATATGATGCATGTCAATGTAGTGAACTTCAACATAGTGATTCCGCTTGGCCTTGATCACATCCATGTAAATCAGATTCTGCCGCTTGTTCCGTAAAAGTTCATCGCCTCGCGTGCTAGCCCGGGGATTCACATAGGGATTGAGCTTCCTTCGAATGACAAACTCGGCCTGGGGCATCACATCCATGCCCATGACGGGCTCCTTCTGTTTTTTGGCGGTAGTCTTGGTCCTGCATTGGGGAGCAGCAGAGGACCCCTCTGGAACATCATCTGGGTTGCGCAGACGCTTTGACCCTGTGTCTCGGCTGGGATTCGAGCGACGAGCAAAACCTGAGCCACCACCTAAACACAAAGACAGAAAGACACGCACGGGAACAAAACGGGTCAAAACCAAACCAAGAGAAACACAAGCATGCAATTTGGACGAAACAAACGAGCGCAGGATGAATCTACGGTAGTACCGGGCAGGGATGCGGAAGTAATAGGTTACATCCGCTCCAGCCGCTGTAGTACCGTGCTGGGATAGCACGGTAGTACCGCGCTTGGGGCGGAAGTAATTTTTTACTTCCGGACGCCAAGCGGTAGTAAGACCGAGGTGCGGAAGTACCGCTGAGCGCCAGATCCAGTGAGGTTGCGGTAGTACCGCTCAGAGGAGCGGTAGTACCGCACGGTTTGAAAACCGCCACAGAGGACGCGGATCTGGATCTGGAACCTCCGCACGACAACTTCGGTACTACCATTGATCAAACGAAACTAATTTGACTATCCAAAGAGCATGGGACTACACTACCACTCTACAACGAATCCCACTTGCATAGATTTAGCCAAAAATCTCAAGAACACCACATGCATCTCCCCAAAACCTAGAAGCACAAGGAAGGACAAAAAGAAGAGGCACTTGGGGAAAAACCTGGGTCCATGGCAAGAGGGCGAGGTGGGGAACGATCCCACCGGTCGGAATCCATGGAGAGCGGCCGGAGACGGAGATCCGGCGAAGGCTCCGGCGCTATTCTTGGTCAGGAGAGAGAGAGACGGGGTGGGGAATAGAGATGAATGGGTATGGGGGAATTAGAACTCCCCCTGTCCCGCTCTTAACCCCCACCGCTCATGGTAGCAGGAAGTACCGCGGGTCATCACGGTAGTACCGCCCGGGCGGAAGTTCCGCACGCTGGGCGGTAGTACCGCTCGTTCAGCGGCAGTAAAAAAAATACTGCCGCGGAGGTAGCAGTAGTATCGTGCCCCTGGAGGGCCACACACAAAACGTGGAGCCACCAACTCCTGCGGTAGTACCGTGGCACACCAGGGAAGTACCGTAAGACCAAGAAAGTGTAAGAACACACAAGAGAAAAGAGAGAATAGGCAAAAACAAACTCCGGAAGAGACACCAACCAACTAAGAGACGAACACACACAATGAACGAGACCAACTACGAGACACAACTTCTTCGTGAGGAGAGCGGTGGCCGGAGCCACCTATGTTTGAGTCAATTGGTATGGCACCGCGAAGAATTATCCTTGGGCCCATGACCAAAACTCGTCTTTGAAGGACAAGTACCATCAAAAATGGCTAATGTGAAAGAGATGATAGATTTATGCATAATGGGGGGAGGGAGAGTTCATTGAGAGAACAACACTCCTCCTATGTCCATGCCTACACCTAAACTGGATAACAAGTTGAGTATGGTGGGGTGTGCAAGGGTTCAAGCAACATTGCTCGAAGCAATGATATTTAGCTCATGCCTTAACTCGCGAAATCTTGCTTCATCCAAGGGCTTCGTGAAAATATCTGCACGGTTATCATGAGTGTTGACGTACTTGAGCTCGATCTCCCCTTATCTAATATGATCACGGATGAAATGATACCGAATCTCAATATGCTTCGTCTTGAAGTGTTGCACCGGGTTGAGAGAAATCTTGATGGCACTTTCATTGTCACACCAAAGAGGCACTTTGTCACAAATGACACCGTAATCCTTTAAAGTTTGCCTCATCCATAAGAGTTGTGCACAACAACTAACGGCCGCTACATACTCCGCTTCGGTGGACGAGAGAGACACACAACTTTGCTTTTTGGAAGACCAACTTACCAAAGAGCAACCAAGGAATTGGCACCCTCCGGAAGTAGGACTTCATATCCACTTTGTCTCCCGCCCAATCGGAATCTGAATATCCTTCAAGCTTGAAGTTTGCTCCTCTTGGGTACCATAGGCCAAAGTTTGGGGTATGGGCCAAATATCGAAAGATTCGCTTGACCGCCACATAGTGGCTTTCCTTAGGTGCTTGGCTTGAAACCGTGCACAAATTCCCACACTCAACATGATATCCGGTCTAGATGCACAAAGGTAAAGCAAGGATCCAATCATGGAGCGATATACCTTTTGATCCACCGCTTTACCATTGGGATCGATGTCAAGTTGGCACTTCGTGGGCATTGGAGTGGAAGCCGGCTTGACATCACTTAGCTTGAATCTCTTGAGCATGTCTTGAGTGTATTTGGCTTGATTGATGAAGGTACCTTCTCTTCTTTGCTTCACTTCGAAACCTAGAAAGAACTTCAACTCTCCCATGGAAGACAGCTTAAACTTTGAGGTCATTAGTGCGGCAAATTCATCATTGAAAGCTTTGTTAGGGGAACCAAAGATAATGTCATCAACATATAGTTGGCACACAAACAACTCCCCATTGACCTTCTTAGTAAAAAGAGTGGGATCGATGAGCCCAACTTCAAACCCACGATCTTGTAGCAACTCGGTAAGGTGGTCATACCACGCACGTGGGGCTTGTTTAAGGCCATAGAGTGCCTTATCGAGTTGGTACACATGATCGGGAAAGTAGGGATCCTCGAACCCGGGGGGTTGTTTGACGTAAACCAACTCATTAATAGGACCATTAAGAAAGGCACTCTTCACATCCATTTGTTGCAACTTAAAGTTGTGATGAGAAGCATAAGCAATCAACAAACAAATGGATTCAAGATTTAGCAACGGAGCAAAGGTTTCACCGTAGTCGATACCCTCGACTTGGGAGTAACCTTGTGCCACCAATCTTGCCTTGTTGCGAACGATGGTTCCATGAGCATCTTGCTTGTTCTTGAAAATCCACTTGGTCCCAATGACATTGTGGTTCCCCGTTGGCCTTGGCACCAACCTCCACACCTTTTTGTGCTCGAAGTTGTTGAGTTCTTCATGCATGGCATTAAGCCAATCCGGATCTTCAAGAGCTTCATATACCTTTTGGGGTTCAACACAAGAAAAAAACGCGTGATGTTCACAATAGTTTGCCAATTGTCTACGAGTGCTTACCCCCTTTTGGATGCTTCCAAGTACATTCTTCATGAGATGACCCTTGGTGGTGAGCTTGGAAGCAATCTTGGCAGCACGATGCTCTAGTTCCTCCTCGGAGGAGAGTTGAGGAGGGGTCACTTGATCATCTTGAGCGCCGTCTTGAGCATGATCTTGATCTTGAACTTGCTCGGGGGAGAGAACTTGACCTTGGGCATCACTTGGTGTGTCAACATCGTCTTGAGCATGATCTTGCCCTTGGTCTTGTTCATGAGGTTGAGGGCCTTCACTTTGTTCTTCTAAGCGTGCAGGGGCCTTGGGTTGGTGATGGCTCCACTTGAGTGGAGCATTGTCCTTCTCCTTCGCCACAAGGGGTTCCTCAACGGGTTGGATAAAACCAACACCCATTCTTCTTATGGCTTGAGGAGGAATTTCATCACCTACATCACAAGTGCCACTTTGCTCCACTTGGGAGCCGTTATTCTCATCAAACTCCACGTTACACGTCTCCTCAATAAGTCCCGTGGATTTATTGAGGACACGGTAGGCATGAGAATTTCTAGCATAACCAACAAATATGCCCTCATAAGCTCTAGCTTCAAACTTAGACAACCGAACACCCTTTTTGAGAATGAAACACTTACACCCAAACACCCGAAAGTACTTGAGGTTGGGCTTGTTGCCGGTGAGTATTGTTGGGGAACGTAGTAATTTCAAAAAATTTCCTACGATCACGCAAGACCATGGTGATGGCATAGCAACGAGAGGAGAGAGTGTCCGTCCCACGCACTCGTGAGACCGAAAGCGGAAGCGTTATAACAACGCGGTTGATGTAGTCAGACGCCTTCACGATCCGACCGATCCAAGTACCGAACGACGGCACCTCCGAGTTACGCACACGCTCAGCTCGATGACGATCCCCGGACTCGATCCAGCAAAGTGTCGGGATGAGTTCCACAAGACGACGGCGTGATGACGATGTTGATGCTCCACCGACGCAGGGCTTCGCCTAAGCTCCGTGACGATATGACTTCTCCGGCGCAGGGCTTCGCCTAAGCTCCGTGACGATATGACTGAAGTGGAATATGGTGGAAGGGGGCACCACACACGGCTAAGGAAAGATCCAGAGATCAACTTGTGTGTCATGGGGTGCCCCCTGCCCTGTGATATAAAGGATGGAGGAGGAGGAGGCCGCCAAGGCTAGGTGCGGCCAGGATGTGGAGTCCTACTAGGATTCCAAGTCCTAGTAGGAGTCCACCAAGAGGGAGGAAGGGAGAAGGAAGTGGAGGAGAAGGAAAGGTGGCGGCCCCTTTTCCCTAGTCCAATTCGGACTAGAGGGAGGGGGCGCAGCAGCCCTGGCCCTTTCTCCTCTTCCCACTAAAGCCCATCAAGGCCCATTGCTTCTCCTGTAACTACCGGTACTTCAAAAATACTCGAATCATTCGAACCTTTCCGATGTCCGAATATAGTCGTCCAATATATCGATCTTTACGTCTCGACCATTTCGAGACTCCTCGTCATGTCCCCGATCTCATCCGGGACTCCGAACTCCTTCGGTACATCAAAACTCATAAACTCATAATATAAGCATCGCCATCGAAACCTTAAGCGTTGCGCGGACCCTACGGGTTCGAGAACTATGTAGACATGACCTAGAACTATTCTCGGTCAATAACCAATAGCGGAACCTGGATGCCCATATTGGTTCCTACATATTCTACGAAGATCTTTATCGGTCAAACCGCATAACAACATACGTTGTTCCCTTTGTCATCGGTATGTTACTTGCCCGAGATTCGATCGTCGGTATCCAATACCTAGTTCAATCTCGTTACCGGCAAGTCTCTTTACTCGTTCCGTAATACATCATCTCACAACTAACTCATTAGTTGTAATGCTTGCAAGGCTTATGTGATGTGTATTACCGAGAAGGCCCAGAGATACCTCTCCGACAATCGGAGTGACAAAACCTAATCTCGAAATACGCCAACCCAACATGTACCTTTGGAGACACCTGTAGTACTCCTTTATAATCACCCAGTTACGTTGTGACGTTTGGTAGTACCCAAAGTGTTCCTCCGGTAAACGGGAGTTGCATAATCTCATAGTTATAGGAACATGTATGGGTCATGAAGAAAGCATTAACATACTAAACTATCAAGTGTTAAGCTAACGGAATGGGTCATGTCAATCAGATCATTCAACTAATGATGTGACCTTGTTAATCAAATAACAACTCCTTTGTTCATGGTTAGGAAACATAACCATCTTTGATTAACAAGCTAGTCAAGTAGAGGCATACTAGTGACATACTTTGTTTGTCTATATATTCACACATGTATTATGTTTCCGTTAATACAATTCTAGCATGAATAATAAACATTTATCATGATATAAGGAAATAAATAATAACTTTATTATTGCCTCTAGGGCATATTTCCTTCAGTCTCCCACTTGCACTAGAGTCAATAATCTAGTTCACATCATCATGTGATTCAACACTAATATTCACATATGTATGTGATTAACACCCATAGTTCACATCGTCATGTGACCAACTGACTAAGTGTTTACTAGAGTCAATAATCTAGTTCACATCGCTATGTGATTAACACCCAAAGAGTACTAAGGGATGATCATGTTTTGCTCGTGAGAGAAGCTTAGTCAACGGGTCTGTCACATTCAGAGCCGTATGTATTTTGCAAATATTCTATGTCTACAATGCTCGCACGGGCTACTCTAGCTAATTGCTCCCACTTACAATATGTATCCAGATTGAGTCTTAAAGTCATCCGGATCTGTGTAAAAAGCTTGCATCGATGTAACTCTTTACTGACGGGCTCTTTTATCACCTCCATAATCGAGAAATATTTCCTTAGTCCTCACTAAGGATGTTCTTGACCAATGTCCAAAGGATCTACTCCTAGATCACTATTGTACTCCTTGCCAAATTCAGAGCAAGGTATACAATAGGTCCGGTACATAGCATAGCATACTTCATAGAACCTATGATCGAGGCATAGGGAATGACTTTCATTCTCTTTTCTATTTTCTCGCCGTGGTCGGGATTTGAGTCTTACTCAATTTCATACGTTTTTGCAACACAGGCAAGAACTTTTCTTTGACTGTTCCATTTTGAACTACTTCAAAATCTTGACAAGGTATGTACTTATTGAAAAACTTATCAAGCGTCTTGATCTATCTCTATAGATCTTGATGCTCAATATGTAAGCAGCTTCACCGAGGTCCTTCTTTGAAAAACTCCTTTCACATACTCCTTTATGCTTTGCAGAATAATTCTACATTATTTCCGATTAACAATATGTCATTCACATATACTTATCGAAATGTTGTAATGCTCCCACTCACTTTCTTGTAAATACGTGCTTCTCCAAAAGTCTCAGTATAAAACCATATGCTTTGATCACACTATCAAAGCGTTTATTCCAACTCCGAGATGCTTGCACCAGGTCCATAGATGGATCGTTGGAGCTTGCATATTTTGTTAGCTCCTTTAGGATTGAAAAAACCTTACGGTTGCATCATATACAACTCTTCTTTAATAAATCCATTAAAGAATGTAGTTTTGACATCCATTTGCCGATTTCATAAAATGTGGCAATTGCTAACATGATTCGGACAGACTTAAGAATCGCTACAGCTTGAGAAAATCTCATTGTAGTCAACACCTTGAACTTGTCGAAAACCTTTTTGTGACAAGTCGAGCTTTGTAGATAACACTACTATCAATGTCCGTCTTCCTCTTGAAGATCCATTTATTTAACATGGCTTGCTGATCATCGAGCAAGTCAATCAAAGTCCATACTTTGTTCTCATACATGGATCCTATCTCAGATTTCATGGCCTCAAGCCATTTCATGGAATCTGGGCTCATCATCGCTTCCTCATAGTCCGTAGGTTCATCATGGTCTAGTAACATGACTTCGAACACGATTACCATACCACTCACAGTGCGGATTTTGCTCTGGAAGACCTACGAGGTTTGGTAGCAACTTGATCTGAAGTTTCATGATCATCATCATTAACTTCCTCACTAATTGGTGTAGGAATCACTTTGGAACTGATTTACGTGATGAACTACTTTCCAATAAGGGAGAAGGTACAATTACCTCATCAAGTTCTACTTTCCTCCCACTCACTTCTTTCGAGAGAAACTTTCTTCTCTAGAAAGGATCCATCTTAGCAACGAAAAACTTGCCTTTGGATCTGTGATAGAAGGTGTACCCAATAGTTACCTTTGGGTATTCTATGAAGACGCACTTCTCGATTTGGGTTCGAGCTTATCGGTGAAAACTTTTTCACATAAGTATCAAAACTCCAAACTTTTAAGAAACGACAGCTTAGGTTTCATCGTTAAACCATAGTTCATATGGTGTCGCCTCAACGGATTTAGATGGTGCCCTATTAAACGTGAATGCAGCTGTCTCTAATGCATAACCCCAAAACGATATTGGTAAATCAAGAAGAGACATCATTGATCGCACCATATCAAAATAAAGTACGGTTACGACGTTCGGACACACCATAATGTTGTGGTGTTCTGTGGCGTGAGCTGTGAAACTATTCCACTTTGTTTTAATTGAAGACCAAACTTCGTAACTCAAATATTCATCTCCACGATCAGATTGCGTAAACTTTATTTTCTTGTTACGATGATTTTCTACTTCACTCTGAAATTCTTTGAACTTTTCAACTATTTCAGACTTATGTTTCATCAAGAAGATATACGCATATCTGCTCAAATCATCTGTGAAGGTCGAAAATAATGATACTTGCCACGAGCATCAACACTCATTGAATCGCATACATCGGTATGTATTATTTCCAATAAGTCAAGAGCTTGTTCCATTGTTCCGAGAACGGAGTTTTAGTCATCTTGCCCAAAAGGCACGGTTCGCAAGCATCAAATGATTCATAATCAAGTGATTCCAAAAGTCCATCAGCATGGAGTTTTCTTCATGCGCTTTACACCAATATGACCTAAACGGCAAGGCTACATATAAGTTGCACTATCATTATTAACTTTGCATCTTTTGGTTTCAATATTATGAATATGTGTATCACTATGATCGAGATCCAATGAACCATTTTCATTGGGTGTGTAACCATATAAGGTTTTATTCATGTAAATGTAACAACAATTTATTCTCTTACTTAAATGAATAACCGTATTGCAATAAACATGATCAAATCATATTTATGCTCAACACCAAATAACACTTATTTAGGTTCCACACTAATCCCGAAAGTATAGGGAGTGTGCGATGATGATCATATCAATCTTGGAACTACTTCCAACACTCATCGTCACTTCCCCTTCAACTAGTTTTTATTCTCAGAACTCCTGCTTCGAAAGTTACTAATCTTAGCAACCGAACAAGTATCAAATACTCGGGGCTACTATAAACATTAGTAAAGCACACATCAATAACCTGTATATCAAATATACCCTTGTTCACTTTGCCATCCTTCTTATCCGCCAAATATTTGGGGTAGTTCCGCTTCTAGTGACCAGTTCTATTGCAGCAAAAGCACTTAGTCTCAGGCTTAGGTCCAGACTTGGGCTTCTTCACTCGAAAGCAAAGAACTTGCTTGCCGTTCTTCTTGAAGTTCCCCTTCTTCCCTTTGCCTTTTCCTTGAGACTAGTGGTCTTGTCAATCAACACTTGATGCTCTTTCTTGATTTCTACCTTCACGATTTCAACATCATGAAGAGCTCGGGAATCGTTTTCGTCATCCCTTGCATACTATAGTTCATCACGAAGTTCTAGTAACTTAGTGATGGTGACTAGAGAATTCTCAATCGCTATCTTATCCGGAAGATTAACTCCCACTTGATTCAAGCGATTGAAGTACCCGGACTATCTGAGCACATGCTCACTAGTTGAGCGATTCTCCTCCATCTTTTAGCCATAGAACTTGTTGGAGACTTCATATCTCTCAACTCGGGTATTTGCTTGAAATATTAACTTCAACTCCTGGAACATCTCATATGGTCCATGACGTTCAAAACGTCTTTGAAGTCCCGATTCTAAGCCGTTAAGCATGGTGCACTAAACTATCAAGTAGTCATCATATTGAGCTAGCCAAACGTTCATAACGTATGCATACGCTTCCTGCAATAGGTCCGTCACCTAGCGGTGCATTAAGGACATAATTCTTCAGGCAGCAATGAGGATAAACCTCAGATCACGGATCCAATCCGCATCATTGCTACTAACATTTTTCAATACAATTTTCTCTAGGAACACATATAAAAACATAGGGAAGCAACAACGCGAGCTTATTGATCTACAACATAATTTGCAAGATACTACCAGGACTAAGTTCATGATAAATTAAAGTTCAATTAATCATATTACTAAACTCCCACTTAGAGACATCTCTCTAGTTATCTAAGTGATCACGTGATCCAAATCAACTAAACCATGTCCGATCATCACGTGAGACGGAGTAGTTTCAATGGTGAACATCATTATGTTGATCATATCTACTATATGATTCACGCTCGACCTTTCGGTCTCCGTGTTCCGAGGCCATATCTGTTATATGCCGTGCTCGTCAAGTTTAACTCGAGTATTCTGCGTGTGCAACTGTTTTGCACCCGTTGTAGATGGACGTAGAACTTATCACACCCGATCATCACGTGGTGTCTGGGTACTACGAACTTTGGCAACGGTGCATACTCAGGGAGAACACTTCTTGATAATTTTTTTAGTGAGAGATCATCTTATAATGCTACCGTCAATCAAAGCAAGATAAGATGCATAAAGGATAAACATCACATGCAATCAATATAAGTGATATGATATGGTCATCATCATCTTGTGCTTGTGATCTCCATCGCCAAGCACCGTCATGATCACCATCGCCATCGGGCGCGACACCTTGATCTCCATCGTAGCATCGTTGTCGTCTCGTCAACTATTGCTTCTACGACTATCGCTACTCCTTAGTGATAAAGTAAAGCAATTACATGGCGCTTGCATTTCATACAATAAAGCGACAACCATATGGCTTTCGCCCGATTGCCGATAACTCGGTTACAAAACATGATCATCTCATACAATAAAATATAGCATCACGCCTTGACCATATCACATCACAACATGCCTGCAAAAACAAGTTAGACGTCCTCTACTTTGTTGTTGCAAGTTTTACGTGGCTGCTACGGGCTGAGCAAGAACCGTTCTTACCTACGCATCAAAACCACAACGATATTTCGTCAAATAGACTCCGCTTTTAACCTTCTCAAGGACCGGGCGTAGCTACACTCAGTTCAACTAAAGTTGGAGAGACAGTCTTCCGAAGCCATCTATGTGCAAAGCACGCCGAGGGAACCGGTCTCGCAGAAGAGTACGCGTAAGGTTGGTCCGGATCGTCTCGGCCCAACAATACCGCTGAACCAAAGTATGACATGTCTGGTAGGCAGTATGACTTGTATCGTCCACAACTCACTTGTGTTCTACTCGTGCATATGACATCAACGCATAAAACCAGGCTCGATACCATTTGGGGGAACGTAGTAATTTCAAAAATTTCCTACGATCACGCAAGACCATGGTGATGGCATAGCAACGAGAGGAGAGAGTGTCCGCCCACGCACTCGTGAGACCGAAAGCGGAAGCGTTATAACAACGCGGTTGATGTAGTCGACGTCTTCACGATCCGACCGATCCAAGTACCGAACTACGGCACCTCCGAGTTCTGCACACGCTCAGCTCGATGACGATCCCGGACTCCGATCCAGCAAAGTGTCGGGATGAGTTCCACAAGACGACGGGCGCAGGACGATGTTGATGCTCCACCGACGCAGGGCTTCGCTTAAGCTCCGCGACGATATGACTTCTCCGGCGCAGGCTTCGCTTAAGCTCATGACGATATGACTGAAGTGGAATATGGTGGAAGGGGCACCGCACACGGCTAAGGAAAGATCCGTAGATCAACTTGTGTGTCATGGGGTGCCCCCTGCCCCAGATATAAAGGATGGAGGAGGAGGAGGCCGGCCAAGGCTAGGTGCGGCCAGGATGTGGAGTCCTACTAGGATTCCAAGTCCTAGTAGGAGTCCACCAAGAGGGAGGAAGGGAGAAGGAAGTGGAGGAGAAGGAAAGGTGGCGGCCCCTTTTCCCTAGTCCAATTCGGACTAGAGGGAGGGGGCGCAGCAGCCCTTGGCCCTTTCTCCTCTTCCCACTAAAGCCCATCAAGGCCCATTGCTTCTCCCGTAACTACCCGGTACTCCGAAAAATACTCGAATCATTCGAACCTTTCCGATGTCCGAATATAGTCGTCCAATATATCGATCTTTACGTCTCGACCATTTCGAGACTCCTCGTCATGTCCCCGATCTCATCCGGGACTCCGAACTCCTTCGGTACATCAAAACTCATAAACTCATAATATAACCGCCATCGAAACCTTAAGCGTGCGGACCCTACGGGTTCGAGAACTATGTAGACATGACCTAGAACTATTCTCGGTCAATAACCAATAGCGGAACCTGGATGCCCATATTGGTTCCTACATATTCTACGAAGATCTTTATCGGTCAAACCGCATAACAACATACGTTGTTCCCTTTGTCATCGGTATGTTACTTGCCCGAGATTCGATCGTCGGTATCCAATACCTAGTTCAATCTCGTTACCGGCAAGTCTCTTTACTCGTTCCGTAATACATCATCTCACAACTAACTCATTAGTTGTAATGCTTGCAAGGCTTATGTGATGTGTATTACCGAGAAGGCCCAGAGATACCTCTCCAACAATCGGAGTGACAAAACCTAATCTCGAAATACGCCAACCCAACATGTACCTTTGGAGACACCTGTAGTACTCCTTTATAATCACCCGATTACGTTGTGACGTTTGGTAGTACCCAAAGTGTTCCTCCGTAAACGGAGTTGCATAATCTCATAGTTATAGGAACATGTATGGGTCATGAAGAAAGCATTAACATACTAAACTATCAAGTGTTAAGCTAACGGAATGGGTCATGTCAATCAGATCATTCAACTAATGATGTGACCTTGTTAATCAAATAACAACTCCTTTGTTCATGGTTAGGAAACATAACCATCTTTGATTAACAAGCTAGTCAAGTAGAGGCATACTAGTGACATCTTGTTTGTCTATATATTCACACATGTATTATGTTTCCGGTTAATACAATTCTAGCATGAATAATAAACATTTATCATGATATAAGGAAATAAATAATAACTTTATTATTGCCTCTAGGGCATATTTCCTTCAAGTATCTCATATGGAGTCTTGTTCAAGCCCTTGCGGAGGTAGAGCCGATTGGATGCATGACATGCGGTGTTGATGGCTTCGGCCCAAAAGTTGTATGGAGACTTGAACTCCGCCATCATGGTCCTTGCCGCATCCATCAACGTCCGGTTCTTCCTCTCCGCGACACCGTTTTGTTGAGGGGTGTAGGGTGCATAATATTGATGCTTGATCCCCTCATCACTAAGAAACTCATCCAAGGTGTAGTTCTTGAACTCGGTGCCGTTGTCACTTCTTATTGTCAAGATCTTTGCATTGTGTTGATGTTGTGCTTAATTTGCAAAGTCAATGACGGTTTGTTGGGTCTCGCTCTTCCTCTTGAAGAAGTACACCCAAGTATATCTTGAGTAGTCATCCACAATCACCAAGCAATACTTCCTACCCCCAAGACTATCAAAGGATGGAGGCCCAAAGAGATCCAAGTGAAGGAGCTCCAAAGGCCTCTTCGAGTAAATGATAGTCATGGGAGGGTGAGCCTTTTCATGAAGCTTTCCTTCGATACAGGCACTGCAAACACTATCTTTAGCAAAACTAACATTCGTTAGTCCACGGACATGGTCCCCCTTGAGAAGACTTTGCAAAGATCTCATATTGACATGGGCTAAACGGCGATGCCAAAGCCATCCCACATCAACTTTAGCCATTAGGCATGTCGCTGTCTTAGTGGGTACCTCCTAAAAGTTAATCACATAGAGACCGTTCTCGACATGCCCAACAAAGGCTACTTTAAGAGTCTTGCTCCACAAGAGGGCCACGGTATCAATATCAAAGAAAGTGGCAAAGCCCATGATTGCAAGTTGACGAACGAAAAGTAAATTGTATGCAAGGGACTCAACAAGCATGACCTTCTCGATCATGAGATCATGAGAAATGACAACCTTGCCGAGTCCCAATACCTTAGAAAACGAGGCATCACCCCACTCGACATTGGTGGGCATAGAAGGAATCTTGTGCACGTCCACCACCAAGTCCTTGCTTCCGGTCATATGATTTGTAGCTCCACTATCGAGCAACCATGATCCTCCATTGGAAGCACACACCTTGTTGGTGGCTTTAGCCATGAGGCACTTGGCGGTGATGCTTTCATTGGGTGAGTCGAAGAGAGACACCCGAGGAGTCGTCGCAATGGCAACGGAGGCCATGGCAACCGACTCACCATCTTCATCATCATCATCATCCTCATTGTACTCTTCTTGTACCACCAAAGCTTTGTGAGGAGCCTTCTTGGTGAAGTTGCTCTTGTTGGGGAAAGACTTGGCCTTGTCCTTACGGATGAGCTTGCCACCATTGTCTTCCCTCTTCTCATATGGGCACTCCGCAACAAAATGACTCACATTGCCACAATTGAAGCAAGTCCTCACTCGTTGCTTGCCCTTTGTACCACTTGAGTTGCTCTTGTTGAAGTTGGGCCTTGAGTTCTTCTTGCTCCAAAATTGCCTTGAAGCAAGGGACATGTGTTCATGATAGGCATACTTCGTATCTTCGAGGTTGCTCTCTTATTCTTCTTCCTCTTATTCTTCTTCGACACAAAACTTGGCCTTCAATGCAAGGTTGGGCTTCTTTGCTCTTTGGGAGCGAAGCACCGCATTGTCGGCGGTCTTGTCCAATATGCTCATAGCCACAAACTCATCCAACACATCACTCGAGGACAAGGTGTGAAAGTCCGGCCTTCGACGGATGACGGAGGACATGGCTTTGTGGTAGGGCATCATTGCCTTGAGAAATTTGCGCTTGATCCAATGATCATCTGTGTCCTTACTTCCATGATCACGGAGAGAGACAACGAGCTTGGTAACTCTCCGATAGAGCTCACGAGGTTCTTCGTCTTCTTTCATTGCAAACTCATCGGCTTCATCTTGTACCACTTCATAATTGGAGCGTTGAATGCTTGCACTTCCCCGATAGAGAGAAATCACTTTGCGCCAAGCATCTTTGGCCAACGAGTAAGGCCGAAGATGCGGGAGGTCTTCGGGAAGGATTGCTTCTTGGATGATGAAGAGAGCATTTTCATTGAATTGATCATCCACGGCTTCTCTAGGAGTGAAGTTGCTCCGGTCATGCGGATGAAAACCTTCTTCAATGATTCTCCAAAGGTTAGTGTTCACATGATTTAAATGACGTTTATAACGATAGACCCAAGAATCAAAATCCTCCTTTTTATCAATCTTGGGGGGAGGAACGGCATGATTCAAATGAGTAGAAGGGATCGGTCCACCATAAACGGGTGGAGGTTGCACATGGGCAAAGATGCCGGTGCCATTTTTACCACTAGACATAGGAGCTTTCTCACTAGTAGCTTTCCCCTTGTCGGGGTTAGCATCCGTCTCCGTGTTGGCGAGATCACCCACTTTCACGGGCGCGGTGGAAAGTTTAAGCCCTTCTAAGAAATCCTTAAACATGTCCTTGACCTCGGTCGTCATGGAGGTTTTCAATGTGTCCAACGCCACATTGAATTCCTCACGTGAGATCGAGTTACCCCCATCTCCCGTAGATGATATCGGATTCGCACCAGAGTGCTCTCCCACATCATCTACAACGTCAACCATACTCTTCGGGCAGTGAAGTCCTTAAAAAGAGACGAGGCTCTGATACCAATTGAAAGGATTGATATAGTTGACTAGAGGGGGGGTGAATAGGCAACTAACAATTTTTAGCTTTTCTTTACCAAATTAAACTTTGCATCAAAGTAAGTTGTCTAGATATGCAACTAAGTGGACAACCTATATGATGCAAAAAACACAACCACACAAGCAAGCAATGAATAAAACAGAAGTAAGCTTGCATAAGTAAAGGGATGAGATAACAAAGAGTGGAGCCGGTGGAGACAAGGATGTGTTACCGAAGTTCCTTACTTTTGAGGGGAAGTACGTCTCCGTTAGAGCGGTGTGGAGGCACAATGCTCCCCAAGAAGCCACTAGGGCCACCGTATTCTCCTCACGCCCTCACACAATGCGAGATGCCGTGATTTCACTATTGCTGCCCTTGAAGGCGGCAACCGAACCTTTACAAACAAGGTTGGGGCAATCTCCACAACTTAATTGGAGGCTCCCAACACCACCACAAAGCTTCACCACAATGGACTATGGCTTCACGGTGACCTCAACCGTCTAGGGTGCTCAAACACCCAAGAGTAACAAGATCCTCTAGGGATTAGTGGGGGAATCAAATTTCTCTTGGTGGAAGTGTAGATCGGGGCCTTCTCCGCCAATCCCGAGCAAATCGACGAGTGTGGTTGGGGAGGGAGAGAGATCGGGCGAAAATGGAGCTTGAAGCAACAATGGAGTTTAGGGTTGGAAGAGGTGAGCCTTCTTGGGGAAGAAGACCCCTTTTATAGTGGGGGGACATTTCCAACTGTTACCCACCACTCAGCCCGCGGCCCACGGAACTACCGCACCACAGGCGCGGTACTACCATTGAGCCTGCGCGGTACTACATGGCGGACAAGGGTACTACCGTGGGCACAATGGAGACCGGACCTAGCAAACAGGAGTACTAATAGGACGCGGTAGATCCGCAGAAGCGGTACTACCGTGACCTCATACGGTACTTCCGCAAGACAGCCGCAGGCCAGGTCTGGTAGGCACAGATGTAAAAAATTACATCCGTGACTACCTCCGCTTGAGAAATTGCCGTGCAAAAATCCGACACGGAACTACCGCGACCAAGGGTGCGGTACTACCGTGAAAGGTGCGGATGTAAAAAATTACATCCTCCCTTACCTCCGCACTTGCACATCAGACTGGCCACACGGTACTATCATACAAGCAAGATTATCATGGTAGCTGGATGTAAAAATTACATCTCACAAGATACCACCGCTTGAGCAGCGGTGCGGACCAGAGCTTCAGCGGTACTACCGCTGGGAGCGGTACTACTGCGGGAGCCCACGGTACTACTGCAGGAGCCCTACCGTTATTCTGCGGTAGTACCGCCAGAGGAGCAATACTACCGCTTAGCCCGAGAAGAGCAAGGCGGAGACCTTCAAATCGCAGAGACAAGGTGAGACGGAGGAACACTCCAAGGAGCTCAAGGAAAGGCGGTGCAAAAGGGAATGTGTACGTGAGATTCCACCCAAACCTTTCCAAAGCGGACCCCCTCTTAATAGTACGGCTCTCCTACGACTCAACTCCACCGAACCGAACCGTAGACAAACGCCGTCTTCAATAACCTTCGAGGGGCATGGAATCGTCTTGTGTTTAGTTGTGATGAATCTGAAAAGCTCAATACACACGATTAGTCCGCAAAGGCACTGTCATCAATCACCAAAACTACTTAGGGACAAAAGTGCCCTTACAGCCTGGACGTATATAAAATGTTTGAGGAATCCAGTTGTAGCTGTCCTAACCTAATACTCCCTCCGCCCGAAAATACTTGTCGCAGAAATGCATAAAGATGGATGTATCTAGAACTAAAATATGTCTAGATACATCAATTCCTCCGACAAGTATTTCCGGACAGGAATTCTTTTGTAGTACCTCCCCCCACCCCCCTGAGGGAGTCCTGGATTACGGGGTCCTCGGGCGTCCGGGCAATATGACATGGGTCGGACTGATGGGCCGTGAAGATACAAGACGGAAGACTCTCCCCCGTGTCCGGATGGGACTCTCCTTTGCGTGGATGGCAAGCTCGGCGTTCGGATATGAAGATTCCTTCCTCTGTAAACCGACTCTGTACAACCCTAGGCCCCTCCGGTGTCTATATAAACCGGAGGGTTTAGTCCGTAGAGGCAATCATAATCATACAAACTAGACATCTAGGGTTTAGCCATTACGATCTCGAGGTAGATCAACTCTTTTAAGCCCTATACTCTTCAAAGTCAATCAAGCAGGAAGTAGGGTATTACCTCCATCGAGAGGGCCCGAACCTAGGTAAAGACCGTGTCCCAGCCTCCTGTTACCTTCGATCCTTAGACGCATAGTTCGGGACCCCCTACCCGAGATCTGCCGGTTTTGACACCGACACCCCCCCCCACGTCGCCCTCCTCTGGCGACACGGGGGAATCCCAGCCGCCGGCGCTACCACTGTCCTCCGCCGCCCTTCCCCGCATCACCGCCGTCGGAAGGCCGGCCGGCGAAGCCGCGCCGGGCCCCAGGAAGGCGGCGGCGGGGCGGATTTGTCCTCTCGCACACTCCCCCGCCCACCCACCTCGCATCTCGCGGCGGCTGGCTCCCGCTAGTCCGGCAGGGCTCCAGCGTGCCCTGAACGCGCGAATCCAGTTCGCCTCCACCACCTCCATCCCTCCCCACACTCGGATCCAGGATTCCCCGGCCGTCACGGGCGCCCCCACCACCACCGCAGCGGCTGACCCCACTCCTGCCGATCCGCGCGGGGGGGGGGGGGTGCGGCGTTCCTTGGCAGCGGCCATGGGTGCCCATCCCCACGGCCCTCCCCTCCCCACAGCGGCGTGGCCTTGCTTGTTGCTGGCGCTTCGGTTGGGTGCGAGCATGTGGCCGGTTGCGGGGGTGTGATACGTCTCCAACGTATCTATAATTTTTGATTGCTCCATGCTATGCTATCTACTGTTTTGGACAATATTGGGATTTATTATCCACTTTTATATTATTTTTGGGACTAACCTATTAACCGAAGGCCCAGCCCAGAATTGTTGTTTTTTGCCTATTTCAGAAGTTTCGCAGAAAAGGAATACCAAACGGAGTCCAAACGGAATGAAACCTTCGGGAACGTGATTTTTAGGAAGAATATGATCCGGGAGACTTGGACCCTACATCAAGAAACAAGGGAGGAGGCCACGAGGTAGGGGGCGCGCCCACCCCCTGTGCGCCCTCCACCCTCGTGGGCCCTGTTGCTCCACCGACGTACTCCTTCCTCCTATATATACCTACGCACTTCAAACGATCAGCCACGGAGCCAAAAACCTAATTCCACCGCCGAACCTTTTGTACCCACGAGATCCCATCTTGGGGCCTGTTCAAGCTCACGGGAGGGCATCCATCACGGAGGGCTTCTACATCAACACCATAGCCTCCCGATGACGTGTGAGTAGTTTACCTCAGACCTTCGGGTCCATAGTTAGTAGCTAGATGGCTTCTTCTCTCTTTTGGATCTCAATACAATGTTCTCCCCTCTCTCGTGAAGATCTATTCGATGTAATCTTCTTTTTGCGGTGTGTTTGTTGAGACCGATGAATTGTGGGTTTATGATCAAGATTATCTATGAACAATATTTGAATCTTCTCTGAATTCTTTTATGTATGATTGGTTATCTTTGCAAGTCTCTTGAATTATCAGTTTGGTTTGGCCTACTAGATTGATCTTTCTTGCAATGGGAGAAGTGCTTAGCTTTGGGTTCAATCTTGCGGTGTCCTTTCCTAGTGATGAGGGGCAGCAAGGCACGTATTGTATTGTTGCCATCGAGGATAACAAGGTGGGGTTTTTATCATATTGCATGAATTTATCCCTCTACATCATGTCATCTTGCTTAAGGCGTTACTCTGTTTCCATGAACTTAATACTCTAGATGCATGCTGGATAGCGGTCGATGAGTGGAGTAATAGTAGTAGATGCGAGCAGAGTCGGTCTAGTTGTCTCGGACGTGATGCCTATATACATGATCATACCTAGATATTCTCATACCTATGCTCAATTCTGTCAATTGCTCAACAGTAATTCATTCACCCACCGTAAAATACTTATGCTCTTGAGAGAAGCCACTAGTGAAACCTATGGCCCCCGGGTCTATCTTCATCATATTAATGTTCCAACACTTAGTTATTATCTTCGCTTTTTACTTTGATTTTATTTTACTTTGCATCTTTATCACAAAAATACCAAACATATTATCCTATCATATCTATCAGATCTCACTCTCGTAAGTGACCGTGAAGGGATTGACAACCCCTTATCGCGTTGGTTGCGAGGAGTTGTTTGTTTTGTGCAGGTACGAGGGACTCGCGCGTAGCCTCCTACTAGATTGATACCTTGGTTCTCAAAAACTGAGGGAAATACTTACGCTACTGTGTTGCATCATCCTTTCCTCTTCAAGGAAATCCAACACAGTGCTCAAGAGGTAGCAAGAAGAATTTCTGGCGCCGTTGCCGGGGAGTCTACGCAAAAGTCAACATACCAAGTACCCATCACAATCCCTTATCTCCCGCATTACATTATTTTCCATTTACCTCTCGTTTTCCTCTCCCCCCACTTCACCCTTGCCGTTTTATTCGCCCTCTCTTTTTCATTTGCCTCTTTCTCGCTTGCTTTTTGTTTGCTCGTGTGCTGGATTGCTTGTTTGTCACGATGGCTCAAGATAACACCAAATTGTGTGACTTTAACAATACCAATAATAATGATTTCCTTAGCACTCCGATTGCTCCTCTTACCGATACTGAATCTTGTGAAGTCAATGCTGCTTTGTTGAATCTTGTCATGAAAGATCAATTTGTCGGCCTTCCTAGTGAAGATGCCGCTACTCATCTAAATAGCTTCGTTGATTTGTGTGATATGCAAAAGAAGAAAGATGTTGATAATGATATTGTTAAATTGAAGCTATTCCCTTTTTCTCTTATAGATCGTGCTAAAGCTTAGTTTTCGTCTTTGCCTAAAAATAGTATTGATTCTTGGAACAAGTGCAAAGATGGTTTTATCTCTAAGTATTTTCCTCCCACTAAGATCATCTCTCTTAGAAACGATATTATGAATTTTAAGCAACTTGATCATGAACATGTTGCACAAGCTTGGGAGAGAATGAAATTAATGATACATAATTGCCCTACTCATGGTTTGAATTTGCGGATGATTATACAAAAAAATTATGCCAGATTGAATTTTGCTTCTAGAAATCTTTTAGATTCGGCCGCGGGAGGCACCTTTATGGAAATCACTTTAGGAGAAGCTACTAAACTCCTAGATAATATTATGGTTAATTATTCTCAATGGCACCTTTGAAAGATCTACTAATAAAAAGTGCATGCGATAGAACAAATTAATGTTTTGAGTGGAAAGATGGATGAACTTATGAAATTATTTGCTACTAAGAGTGTTTCTTCTAATCCTAATGATATGCCTTTGTCTACTTTGATTGAGAATAATAATGAATCTATGGATGTGACTTTTGTTGGGAGGAATAACTTTGGTAACAACGCATATAGAGGAAACTTTAATCCTAGGCCTTTTCCTAGTAATTCCTCTAATAATTATGGAAATTCCTACAACAACTCTTATGGAAATTTTAATAAGATGCCCTCTGAATTTGAGACTAGTGTTAAAGAGTTTATGATTTCGCAAAAGAATTCAGTGCTTTGCTTGAATAGAAATTGCTTAAAGTTGATGAATTGGCTAGGAACGTTGATAGAATTTCTCTTGATGTTGATTCTTTAAAGCTTTTAGATCTATTCCTCCTAAGCATGATATCAATGAGTCTCTTAAAGCCATGAGAATTTCCATTGATGAGTGCAAGGAAAGAACCGCTAGGATGCGTGCTACGAAAGATGCCTTTATTAAAGCGTGTTCTTCCAACTTATATGAAAATAAAGATGAAGATCTAAAAGTTATTGATGTGTCCCAAATTAAATCTTTGTTTTGCAATATAAATCTTGATAATTATGGGACTGAATATTATCCACCCTTACCTAGAAGGCGTTCCAAGAATTCGGAGTTTTTAGATCTTGATGCTAAAATTGATAAAAGTGGGATTGAAGAAATCAAAACCCTAGATGTTGATAAACCCACTATTTTGGATTTCAAGGAATTTAATTATGAAATTTTCTCTTTGATTGATTGTGTTTCCTTGTTACAATTCGTGCTAAATTCTCCTCATGCTTATAGTCAAAATAAAGCCTTTACCAAACATATCGTTGATGCCTTAATGCAATCTTATGAAGAAAAGATTGAGTTGGAAGTCTCTATCCCTAGAAAACTTTATGATGAGTGGTAACCTACTATTAAAATTAAGATTAAGGATCATAAGTTCTATGTTTTATGTGATTTGGGTGCTAGTGTCTCCACTATTCCCAAAACTTTATGCGATTTGCTAGATTTCCGTGATTTTGATGATTGCTCTCTAAACTTGCACCTTGCGGATTCCACTATTAAGAAACCTACGGGAAGAATTAATGATGTTCTTATTGTTGCAAATAGGAATTATGTGCCTGTACATTTTATCGTTCTTGATATAGATTGCAATCCTTCATGTCCTATTATTCTTGGTAGACCTTTCCTTAGAACGATTGGTGCAATTATGGATATGAAGGAAGGGAATATTAGATTCCAATTTTCATTAAAGAAACGCATGGAATACTTCCCTAGGAAGAAAATAAAATTACCATATGAATACCTAGATCTATCCTTGCTTTTATGCCTAGCTAGGAGCGTTAAAGGATAGCGCTTGTTGGGAGGCAACCCAATTTTATTTTTAGTTTTTTTGCTTTTGCTTCTGTTTAGGAATAAATCTTTAATCTAGCCTCTGGTTAGATGTGTTTTTATGTTTTAATTAGTGTTTGTGCCAAGTTAAACCTATAGGATCTTCTTGGATGATAGTTATTTGATCTTGCTGTAATTTCCCGAAACTTCCTGTTCACGAAAACAATTGTTAAAAAACACCAGGACGTGATAAAATATTGATTCCAATTGCTTCTGATCAATAAACAAATTTCCTAGGCCGTCCTATTTTTTCTTATTTTTTGGAGTTCCATAAGTTTGCGTTAGTTACAGATTACTACGGACTGATCTGTTTTTGACAGATTCTGTTTTTTCATGTGTTGTTTGCTTATTTTGATGAATCTATGGCTAGTAAAATAGTTTATAAACCATAGAGAATTTGGAATATAGTAGGTTTAACACCAATATAAATAAAGAATGAGTTCATTACAGTACCTTAAACTTGTCTTTTGTTTTCTTTCTCTAATGGAGCTCACGAGATTTCTGTTGAGTTTTGTGTTGTGAAGTTTTCAAGTTTTCGGTGAAAGATTTTGATGGAATATGGAACAAGGAGTGGAAATAGCCTAAGCTTGGGTATGCCCATGGCACCCCCAAGATAACCTAAGGACACCAAAAAGCCAAAGCTTGGGGATGCCCCGGAAGGCATCCCCTCTTTCGTCTACTTCCATCGGTAACTTCACTTGGAGCTATATTTTTATTCACCACATTATATGTGTTTTGCTTGGAGCGTCTTGTATGATTTGAGTCTTTGCTTTTTAGTTTAACACAATCATCCTTGCTGTACACACCTTTTGAGAGACCATACATGATTTGGAATTTGTTAGAATACTCTATGTGCTTCGCTTATATCTTTTGAGCTATATAGTTTTGCTCTAGTGCTTCACTTATATCTTTTAGAGCATGTTTTATAGAAACTATTGATCTCTCATGCTTCACTTAGATTATTTTGAGAGTCTTAAATAGCATGGTAATTTGCTCAGATAATCCTAATATGCTAAGCATACAATATTTGTAAGAATTCTTATGAGTGTGTTGAATACTATGAGAAGTTTGATGCTTGATAATTGTTTTGAGATATGAAGATGGTGATATTAGAGTCATGCTAGTGGAGTAGTTGTGAATTTTAGAAATACTTGTGTTAAAGTTTGTGATTCCCGTAGCATGCACGTATGGTGAACCGTTATGTGATGAAGTCGGAGCATGATTTATTTATTGATTGTCTTCCTTATGAGTGGCGGTCGGGGACGAGCGATAGTCTTTTCCTACCAATCTATCCCCCTAGGAGCATGCGCGTAATACTTTGCTTTGATAACTTGTAGATTTTTGCAATAAGTATATGAGTTCTCTATGACTAATGTTGAGTCCATGGATTATATGCACTTTTTTTCCTTCCACCATTGCTAGCCTCTCTTATACCGTGCACTTTTCACCGGTATCATACACCCACCATATACCTTCCTCAAAACAGCCACCCATACCTACCTATCATGGCATTTCCATAGCCTATCCGAGATATTAGTGTCATGCAACTTTCCACCGTTCCGTTTATTATGACATGCTTCATCATTATCATATTGCTTAGCATGATCATGTAGTTGACATCGTATTTGTGGCAAAGCCACCATTCATAATTCTTTCATACATGTCACTCTTGATTCATTGCATATCCCAGATATCACGGAGGCATTCATATAGAGTCATATCTTGTTCTAAGTATCGAGTTGTAATTGTTGAGTTGTAAGAAAATAAAAGTGTGATGATCATCATTATTACAGCATTGTACCAAGTGAGGAAAAAGATGATGGAGACTATGACTCCCCCACAAGTCGGGATGAGACTCCGGACGAAAAAAAGAGGCCATAAAAAAAGAGAAAAGGCCCAAATTAAAAAATGAGAGAAAAAGAGAGAAGGGACAATGTTACTATCCTTTTACCACACTTGTGCTTCAAAGTAGCACCATGATCTTCATGATAGAGAGTCTCTCATTTTGTCACTTTCATATACTAGTGGGATTTTTTCATTATAGAACTTGGCTTGTATATTCCAATGATGGGCTTCCTCAAAATGCCCTAGGTCTGGGTGAGCAAGCGAGTTGGATGCACACCCTGTTGGGGAACGTAGCAGAAATTTGAAATTTTCTACGCATCACCAAGATCAATCTATGGAGATACTAGCAACGAGAGAGAGGGGAGTGCATCTTCATACCCTTGAAGATCGCGATGCGAAGCTGCCATAAGAACGCCGGTTGGTGGAGTCGTACACGCAGCAATTCAGGTCACGGTCGATTCTGATCTAAGCGTCGAACGGACGGCGCCTCCGCGTTCAACACACGTACAGCCCGAGGACGTCTCCTCCTTCTTGATCCAGCAAGGGAAGAGGATAAGTTGAGGGAAAACTCCAGCAGCACGACGGTGTGGTGGCGATGGAGCTCGTGGTTCTCCGGTAGGGCTTCGCCAAGCACTACGGAGGAAGAGGAGGTGTTGGAGGAGGGAGGGGGCTGCGCCAGGGAAGAGGTACGGCTGCCCTCCCACCCCTCCACTATATATAGGGGCAAGGGAGAGGAGGTGCCCTAGGGTTTCCCCCTAGGGGCGGCGGCTGCAGATTGGATCTCCCTAGGGAAAATCCTAGGGAGACTTGCCCCAAGCCAAGCATGTGGAGGCTTGCCTCCCAAGCCATGTGGAGGCGCCCACCTCCCCAAATAACGTGGGAAAGGGTGTGGGGGGCGCACCACCCCTTAGTGGGCTGGTTTTCCCCTTCCCCTTTGGCCCATGAGGCCCTCCAACACTTGTCGGGGCTCCAGAAACACCTTTCGGTCATGCTGGCCATAGCCTGGTACCCCCAGAACACTTCCGAGCTCCAATACCCTTCGTCCAATATATCGATCTTCACCGCCGGACCATTCCGGAACTCCTCATGACGTCTGGGATCACATCCAGGACTCCGAACTACCTTCGGTAACCACATACTATTTCCCATAACAACTCTAGCGTCACCGAACCTTAAGTGTGTAGACCCTACGGGTTCGGGAACCATGCAGACATGACCGAGACACCTCTCCGGCCAATAACCAATAGCGGGATCTGGATACCCATGTTGGCTCCTACATGTTCCAAGATGATCTCATCGGATGAACCACGATGTCAAGGATTCAAGCAATCCCGTATACAATTCCCTTTGTCAATTGGTACGTTACTTGCCCGAGATTCGATCGTCGGTATCCCAATACCTCGTTCAATCTCGTTACCGGCAAGTCACTTTACTCGTTCCGTAATGCATGATCCCGTGACTAACTACTTAGTTACATTGAGCTCATTATGATGATGCATTACCGAGTGGGCCTAGAGATACCTCTCCGTCATACAGAGTGACAAATCCCGCCTCGATTCGTTGCCAACCCAACAGACACTTTCGGAGATGTGCAGAGTGTACCTTTATAGCGACCAGTTATATTGTGACGCTTGGTACACCCAAAGCATTCCTATCAGATCCGGAGTTGCACAATCTCATGGTCTAAGAAAATGATACTTGACATTAGAAAAGCTTTAGCAAACGAACTACACGATCTTTTTGCTACGCTTAGGATTGGGTCTTGTCCATCACATCATTCTCCTAATGATGTGATCCCGTTATCAATGACATCCAATGTCCATGGTCAGGAAACCATAACCATCTATTGATCAACGAGCTAGTCAACTAGAGGCTCACTAGGGACATGTTGTGGTCTATGTATTCACACATGTATTACGGTTTCTAGTTAATACAATTATAGCATGAACAATAGACAATTATCATGAACAAGGAAATATAATAATAACCATATTATTATTGCCTCTAGGGCATATTTCCAACAGTCTCCCACTTGCACTAGAGTCAATAATCTAGTTCACATCACTATGTGATTGCAATGAATCCAACACCCATTGGGTTTGATCATATCTCGCTTGTGAGAGAGGTTATTAGTCAATGGGTCCGAATCTTTTAGATCCGTGTGTGCTTTACAAATCTCTATGTCATCTCCTAGATGCAGCTACCACGCGCTATTTGGAACTATTCCAAATAACTGCTCTACTATATGAATCTGGTCTACTACTCAGAGTCATCCAGATTAGTGTCAAAGTTTGCATCGGCGTAACCCTTTACGACGAACTCCTTTACCACCTCCATAATCGAGAAAATTCCTTAGTCCACTAGTTACTAAGGATAACCTTGACCGCTGTCCTGTGATCCATTCATGGATCATACTTGTACCCCTTGACTGACTCATGGCAAGGCACACTTTAGGTGGGGTACACAACATAGCATACTATGGAGCCTATGTCTAAAGCATAGGGGACGACCTTCGTCCTTTATCTCTCTTCTGCCGTGGTCAGGTCTTGAGTCTTACTCAATACACACACCTTATAACATAGCCAAGAACTCCTTCTCTGCCGATCTATTTTTAACTCCTTCAAAATCTTGTCACGGTGCGTACTCATTTGAAAGTACTATCAAGCGATTTTGATCTATCCTTATAGATCTTGATGCTCAATGTTCAAGTAGCTTAATCCAGGTTTCCTTGAAAACACTTTTCAAATAACCCTATATGCTTTCCAGAAATTCTACATCATTTCTGATCAACAATATGTTTGCAACATATACTCATCAGAAATTCTATAGTGCTCCCACTCACTTCTTTGGAAATACAAGTTTCTCATAAACTTTGTATAAACCCAAAATCTTTGATCATCTCATCAAAGCGTATATTCCAACTCCAAGATGCTTGCTTCAGTCCTTAGAAGGATTGCTGGAGCTTTGCATACTTGTAGCATCTTTCAGGATTGTCAAAACCTTCTGGTTGTATCACATACAACCTTTCCTCAAGAAAATCGTCGAGGAAACAATGTTTTTGACATCCTATGTGCAAGATTTCATAAATAATGCAGTAACTGCTAATATAATTCCAACAGACTCTTAGCATCGCTACGAATGAGAAAGTCTCATCGCAGTCAACTCCTTGAACTTGTCGGAAAATATCTTAACGACAAGTCAAGCTTTCTTAATGGTGATACTTACCATCATTGTCCGTCTTCCTTTTAAAATCCATCTGTACCCAACAGCCTTACGACCATCAAGTAGTTCCAAAGTCTATACTTTGTTTTCATACATGGATCCTCTCTCGGATTTTATGGCCTCGAGCCATTCGTTGGAATCCGGGCCCACCATCGCTTCTCCATAGCTCGTAGGTTCATTGTTGTCTAGCAACATGACCTCTAAGATGTGATTACGTACCACTCAAGTAAATGCGCATCCTTGTCGACCTACGAGGTTTGGTAGTGACTTGATCACTATCATCATCTTCCACTTCAATTGGTGTAGGCGCCATAGGAACAACTTCCAGTGCCCTGCTACACACTAGTTGAAGTGACGGTTCAATAACCTCATCAAGTCTCCACCATCCTCCCACTCAATTCTTTCGTCCTCGAGAAAGGACCCATTTCCAGAAACAATCACTTTTGCTTCCGGATCTGAATTAGGAGGTATACCCAACTGTTTTGGTGTCCTATGAAGATGCATTTATCCGCTTTGGGTTCGAGATTATCAGGCTAAAACTTTTCCACATAAGAGTTGCAGCCCCAAACTTTTAAGAAATGACAGCTTAGGTTTCTCTAAACCATAGTTCATACGGTGTCATCTCAATGGAATTACGTGGTGCCCTATTAAAGTGAATGCGGTTGTCTCTAATGCCTAACCCATAAACGATAGTGGTAATTCAATAAGAGACATCATGGTATGCACCATATCCAATAGGGTGCAGTTATGATGTTCGGACACACCATCACACTATGGTGTTCCAGGCAGTATTAGTTGTGAAACAATTTCCACAAGGTCTTAATTGTGTACCAAACTTGTAACTCAGATATTCATCTCTATGATCATATCATAGACATTTTATCCTCTTGTCACGACGGTCTTCAACTTCACTCTGAAATTACTTGAACCTTTCAATAATTCAGACTTGTGTTTCATCAAGTAAATATACTTAGCATCTACTCAAATCATCTATGAAGTAAGAACATAACGATATTCACTGCGTGACTCGGCACTCATTGGATTGCACACATCAAATGTATTACTTCCAACAAGTTGCTCCCTTTGTTCCATCTTAGTGAAAATGAGGCCTTTCAGTCATCTTGCCCATGTGGTATGATTTGCATGTCTCAAGTGATTCAAAATCAAGTGAGTCCAAATGATCCATCTGCATGGAGTTTCTTCATACGTATATACCAATAGACATGGTTCGCATGTCTCAATATTTTCAAAAAAAAAATAAGTGAGTCCAAAGATCCATCGTTATGGAGCTTATTCATGCGTTTTATACCTGTATGACTTAAATGGCAGTGCCACAAGTATGTGGTACTATCATTACTATCTTATATCTTTTGGCATGTACATGTGTATCACTACGATCGAGATTTAACAAACCATTCATTTTAGGTGCAAGACCGTTGAAGGTATTATTCAAATAAACAGAGTAACCATTATTCTCCTTAAATGAATAACCGTATTGCGATAAACATAATCCAATCATGTCTATGCTCAACGCAAAACCAAATAACAATTATTTAGGTTTAACACCAATCTCGATTGTAGAGGGAGCATGCGATGCTTGATCACATCAACCTTGGAAATACTTCCAACACATATCGCCACCTCGCCTTCAGCTAGTCTCTTTTTATTCCGTAGCCTTTTATTTCGAGATACTAACACTTAGCAACTGAACCGGTATATATTACCCTGGTGCTACTAGGAGTACTATAATGTATACATTAATATAATGTATATCCAATATACTTCTGTCTACCTTGCCAGCCTTCTCATCTACCAAGTATCTAGGATGGTTCTGCTTCAGTGACCGTTCCCTCACTACAGAAGCAGTTAGTCTCAGGTTTGGGTTCAACCCTAGGTTTCTTCACTAGAGCAGCAACTGATTTGCCGTTTCATGAAGTATCCCTTCTTGCCCTTGCCCTTCTTGAAACTAGTGGTTTTACCAACCATCAACAATTGATGCTCCTATTTGATTTCTACTATCGCGGTGTCAAACATCGCGAATTGCTCAAGGATTATCATGTCGATCCCTGATATGTTATAGTTCATCACGAAGCTCTAATAGCTTGGTGGCAGTGACTATGGAGAACCATCACTATCTTATCTGGAAGATTAACTCCCACTCGATTCAAGTGATTGTAGTACTCAGACAATCTGAGCACATGCTCATGATTGAGCTTTTCTCCCTTAGTTTGCAGGCTTAAGAAACTCGCCAGAGGTCTCATACTCTTGACATGGGCACGAGCCTGAAATCCCAATTTCAGCCCTTTGAACATCTCATATGTTCTGCGACGTTTCAAAAACGTCTTCGACGCCTCATTTCTAAACCGTTTAACATTACTAAACTATCATGTAGTCATCAAAACGTGTATGTCAAATGTTCGCAACATCCACAGACGATGTTCGAGGTTCAGCACACCGAGCGGTGCATTAAGGACATAAGACTTCTGCATAGGAATGAGGACAATCCTCAGTTTACGGGCCTAGTCCGCATAATTGCTACTATCATCTTTCAACTAAATTTTCTCTAGGAACATATCTAAAACAGTAGAACTAAAGTGCAAGTTACGACATAACTTGCAAAGACCTTTTGACTATTTTCATGATAATTAAGTTCATCTAATTTAATGAACTCCCACTTAGATAGACATCCCTCTAGTCATCTAAGTGATACATGATCCGAGTCAACTAGGCCGTGTCCGATCATCACGTGAGACGGACTAGTCATCATCGGTGAACATCTTCATGTTGATCGTATCTACTATACGACTCATGTTCGACCTTTCAGTCTCTTGTGTTCCGAGGCCATGTTTGTACATGCTAGGCTCATCAAGTCAACCTAAGTATTTCGCGTGTGTAAATCTGGCTTACACCCGTTGTATGCGAACGCTAGAATCTATCACACCCGATCATCACGTGGTGCTTCGAAACAACGAACCTTCGCAACGGTGCACAGTTAGGGGGAACACATCTCTTGAAAATTTAGTGAGGGATCATCTTATTTATGCTACCGTCGTTCTCAAATAAGATGTAAACATGACAAACATCACATGCAAAATCATAAAGTGACATGATATGGCCAATATCATCTTGCGCCTTTTGATCTCCATCTTCGGGGCGCGGCATGATCATCTTCGTCACCGGCATGACACCATGATCTCCATCATGGTGTCTTCATGAAGTTGTCTCGCAAACTATTACTTCTACTACTATGGCTAACGGTTAGCAATAAAGTAAAGTAATTACATGGCATTTTACATTGACACGCAGGTCATACAATAAATTAAGACAACTCCTATGGCTCCTGTCGGTTGTCATACTCATCGACATGCAAGTCGTGATTCCTATTACAAGAACATGATCAATCTCATACATCACATATACATATAATTCATCACATCCTTTTGGCCATATCACATCACATAGCATACCCTGCAAAAACAAGTTAGACGTCCTCTAATTGTTGTTGTATGTTTTACGTGGCTGCTATGGGTTTCTAGCAAGAACGTTTCTTACCTACGCAACAGCCACAATGGTGATATGCCAATTGCTATTTACCCTTCATAAGGACCCTCTTTATCGAATCCGATCCGACTAAAGTGGGAGAGACAGACACCCGCTAGCCACCTTATGCATCAAGTGCATGTCAGTCGGTGGAACCTGTCTCACGTAAGAGTACGTGTAAGGTCGGTCCGGGCCGCTTCATCCCACAATGCCGCCGAATCAAGATAAGACTAGTAACGGCAAACAAATTGAACAAATCATCGCCCACAACTACTTTGTGTTCTACTCGTGCATAGAATCTACGCATAGACCTAGCTCATAATGCCACTGTTGGGGAACGTAGCAGAAATTCAAAATTTTCTACACATCACCAAGATCAATCTATGGAGAGACTAGAAACGAGAGAGAGGGGAGTGCATTTTCATACCCTTGAAGATCGCGATGCGAAAGCGTTACAAGAACGCGGTTGGTGGAGTCATACACGCAGCGATTCAGATCGCGGTCGATTCCGATCTAAGCGCCGAATGGACGGCGCCTCCGCGTTCAACACACGTCCAGCCTGGGGACGTCTCCTCCTTCTTGATCCAGCAAGGGGAGAGGAGAAGTTGAGGGAAAACTCCAGCAGCACGACGGTGTGGTGGCGATGGAGCTCATGGTTCTTCGGCAGGGCTTCGCCAAGCACTAAGGAGGAGGAGGTGTTGGAGGAGGGAGGGGGCTGCGCCAGGGAAGAGGTGCGGCTGCCCTCCCACCCCTCCACTATATATAGGGGCAAGGGGAGAGGGGGAGGCGCCCTAGGGTTTCCCCTAGGGGCGGCGCTGCTGCATTGGATCTCCCTAGGGAAAATCCAAGGGAGACTTGCCCCCCAAGCCAAGCATGTGGAGGCTTGCCTCCCAAGCCAGGTGGAGGCGCCCCACCTCCCCAAATAACGTGGGAAAGGGTGTGGGGGGCGCACCACCCCTTAGTGGGCTGGTTTTCCCCTTCCCCTTTGGCCCATGAGGCCCTCCAACACTTGTCGGGGCTCCCGAAACACCTTTCGGTCATGCTGGCCATAGCATGGTACCCCCGGAACACTTCCGGGCTCCAATACCCTTCGTCCAATATATCGATCTTCACCGCCGGACCATTCCGGAACTCCTCGTGATGTCCGGGATCACATCCGGGACTCCGAACTACCTTCGGTAACCACATACTATTTCCCATAACAACTCTAGCGTCACTGAACCTTAAGTGTGTAGACCCTACGGGTTTGGGAACCATGCAGACATGACCGAGACACCTCTCCGGCTAATAACCAACAGCGGGATCTAGATAACCATGTTGGCTCCCACATGTTCCACGATGATCTCATCGGATGAACCACGATGTCAAGGATTCAAGCAATCCCGTATACAATTCCCTTTGTCAATTGGTACGTTACTTACCCGAGATTCGATCGTCGGTATCCCAATACCTCGTTCAATCTCGTTACCGGCAAGTCAATTTACTCGTTCCGTAATGCATGATCCCGTGACTAACTACTTAGTCACATTGAGCTCATTATGATGATTCATTACCGAGTGGGCCCAGAGATACCTCTCCGTCATACGGAGTGACAAATCCCAGTCTCGATTCGTACAACCCAACAGACACTTTCGGAGATGCATGTAGTGTACCTTTATAGCCACCCGATTACGCCAGGACGCTTTGGTACACCCAAAGCATTCCTACGGTATCCGGGAGTTGCACAACCTCATGGTCTAAGGAAATGATACTTGACACTAGAAAAGCTTTAGCAAACGAACTACACGATCTTTGTGCTACGCTTAGGATTGGGTCTTGTCCATCACATCATTCTCCTAATGATGTGATTCTGTTATCAATGACATCCAATGTCCATGGTCAGGAAACCATAACCATCTATTGATCAACGAGCTAGTCAACTAGAGGCTCACTAGGGACATGTTGTGGTCTATGTATTCACACATGTATTACAGTTTCCAGTTAATACAATTATAGCATGAACAATAGAAAATTATCATGAACAAGGAAATATAATAATAACCATATTATTATTGCCTCTAGGGCATATTTCCAACACACCCACTTAGTTTCTTTTGTTGAGATTTCATATGCTTATAGCTCTAGTGGATCTGTTGCATGGCAATCCCTACTCACTCACATTGATATCTATTAATGGCCATCTCCATAGCCCATTGATACGCCTAGTTGATGTGAGACTATCTTCCCCTTTTTGTCTTCTCCACAACCACCATTCTATTCCACATATAGTGCTATATCCATGGCTCACGCTCATGTATTGTGTGAAGATTGAAAAAGTTTGAGAATGTCAAAAGTATGAAACAATTGCTTGGCTTGTCATCGGGTTGTGCATGATTTAAATACTTTGTGTGGTGAAGATAGAGCATAGCCAGACTATATGATTTTGTAGGGATAACTTTCTTTGGCCATGTTATTTTGACAAGACATGATTGCTTTGTTAGTATGCTTGAAGTATTATTATTTTTATGTCAATATTAATCTTTTGTCTTGAATTATTCAGATCTGAATATTCATACCACAATTAAGAAGAATTACATTGAAATTATGCCAAGTAGCACTCTGCATCAAAATTTATCTTTTTTATCATTTACCTACTCGAGTGCGAGCAGGAATTAAGCTTGGTGATGCCTGATACGTCTCCAACGTATCTATAATTTTTGATTGCTCCATGCTATATTATCTAATATTTTGGACAATATTGGGCTTTATTATCCACTTTTATATTATTTTTGGGACTAACCTATTAACCGGAGGCCCAACCCAGAATTGCTGTTTTTTGCCTATTTCAGAAGTTTCGCAGAAAAGGAATATCAAACGGAGTCCAAACGGAATGAAACCTTCAGGAACGTGATTTTTAGGAAGATTATGATCCGGGAGACTTGGACCCTATGTCAAGAAACAAGGGAGGAGGCCACGAGGTAGGGGGCCCGCCCTCCACCCTCGTGGACCCCCTGTTGCTCCACCGACGTACTCCTTCCTCCTATATATACCTACGTACCCCCAAACGATCAGATACGGAGCCAAAAAACCTAATTCCACCGCCGCAACCTTCTGTACCCACGAGATCCCATCTTGGGGCCTGTTCCGGAGCTCCACCGGAGGGGGCATCCATAACGGAGGGCTTCTACATCAACACCATAGCCTCTCCGATGACGTGTGAGTAGTTTACCTCAGACCTTCGGGTCCATAGTTCGTAGCTAGATGGCTTCTTCTCTCTTTTTGGATCTCAATACAATGTTCTCCCCCTCTCTCGTGGAGATCTATTCGATGTAATCTTCTTTTTGCGGTGTGTTTGTTGAGCCCGATGAATTGTGGGTTTATGATCAAGATTATCTATGAACAATATTTGAATCTTCTCTGAATTCTTTTATGTATGATTGGTTATCTTTGCAGGTCTCTTCGAATTATCAGTTTGGTTTGGCCTACTAGATTGATATTTCTTGCAATGGGAGAAGTGCTTAGCTTTGGGTTCAATCTTGCGGTGTCCTTTCCCAAAGTGATGAGGGGCAGCAAGGCACGTATTGTATTGTTGCCATCGAGGATAACAAGATGGGGGTTTTATCATATTGCATGATTTATCCCTCTACATCATGTCATCTTGCTTAAGGCGTTACTCTGTTTCCATGAACTTAATACTCTAGATGCACACTGGATAGCGGTCGATGAGTGGAGTAATAGTGGTAGATGCAGGCAGGAGTCGGTCTAGTTGTCTCGGACGTGATGCCTATATACATGATCATACCTAGATATTCTCATTACTATGCTCAAGTCTGTCAATTGCTCAACTGTAATTCATTCACCCACCGTAAAATACTTATGCTCTTGAGAGAAGCCACTAGTGAAACCTATGGCCCCCGGGTCTATCTTCATCATATTAATCTTCCAACACTTAGTTATTATCTTTGCTTTTTTACTTTGCTTTTATTTTACTTTGCATCTTTATCACAAAAATACCAAAAATATTATCCTATCATATCTATCAGATCTCACTCTTGTAAGTGACCGTGAAGGGATTGACAACCCCTTATCGCGTTGGTTGCGAGGAGTTACTTGTTTTGTGCAGGTACGAGGGACTCGCGCGTAGCCTCCTATTGGATTGATACTTTGGTTCTCAAAAACTGAGGGAAATACTTACGCTACTGTGTTGCATCATCCTTTAGTCTTCAAGAAAATCCAACGCAGTGCTCAATAGGTAGCAAGAAGAATTTCTGGCGCCGTTGCCGGGGAGTCTAGGAAAAATTCAACATACCAAGTACCCATCACAATCCCTTATCTCCCGCATTACATTATTTTCCATTTGCCTCTCGTTTTCCTCTCCCCCCACTTCACCCTTTCCGTTTTATTCGCCCTCCCTTTTTCGTTTGCCTCTTTCTCGCTTGCTTTTTGTTTGCTCGTGTGCTGGATTGCTTGTTTGTCACGATGGCTCAAGATAACACAAAATTGTGTGACTTTACCAATACCAACAATAATGATTTCCTTAGCACTCCGATTGCTCCTCTTGCCGATACTGAATCTTGTGAAATCAATGCTGCTTTGTTGAATCTTGTCATGAAAGATCAATTCGCCGGCCTTCCTAGTGAACATGCCGCTACTCATCTAAATAGCTTCGTTGATTTGTGTGATATGCAAAAGAAGAAAGATGTTGATAATGATATTGTTAAATTGAAGCTATTCCCTTTTTCGCTTATAGATCGTGCTAAAGCTTGGTTTTCGTCTTTGCCTAAAAATAGTATTGATTCTTGGAACAAGTGCAAAGATGGTTTTATCTCTAAGTATTTTCCTCCCGCTAAGATCATCTCTCTTAGAAACGATATTATGAATTTTAAACAACTTGATCATGAACATGTTGCACAAGCTTGGGAGAGAATGAAATTAATGATATGTAATTGCCCTACTCATGGTTTGAATTTGTGGATGATTATACAAAAATTTTATGCCGGATTGAATTTTGCTTCTAGAAATCTTTTAGATTCGGCCGTGGGAGGCACCTTTATGGAAATCACTTTAGGAGAAGCTACTAAACTCCTAGATAATATTATGGTTAATTATTCTCAATGGCACACTGAAAGATCTACTAATAAAAAATGCATGCGATAGAAGAAATTAATGTTTTGAGTGGAAAGATGGATGAACTTATGAAATTATTTGCTACTAAGAATGTTTCTTCTGATCCTAATGATATGCCTTTGTCTACTTTTATTGAGAATAATAATGAATCTATGGATGTGAATTTTGTTGGGAGGAATAACTTTGGTAACAACGCTTATAGAGGAAACTTTAATCCTAGGCCTTATCCTAGTAATTACTCTAATAATTATGGAAATTCCTACAACAACTCTTATGGAAATTTTAATAAGATGCCCTCTGAATTTAAGACTAGTGTTAAAGAGTTTATGATTTCGCGATAGAATTTCAATGCTTTGCTTGAATAGAAATTGCTTAAAGTTGATGAAGTGGCTAGGAACGTTGATAGAATTTCTCTTGATGTTGATTCTTTAAAGCTTAGATCTATTCCTCCTAAGCATGATATCAATGAGTCTCTCAAAGCCATGAGAATTTCCATTGATGAGTGCAAGGAAAGAACCGCTAGGATGCGTATACTGAAAGATGCCTTTATTAAAGCGTGTTCTTCCAATTTATATGAAAATAAAGATGGAGATCTAAAAGTTATTGATGTGTCCCCTATTAAATCTTTGTTTTGCAATATGAATCTTGATAATGATGGGACTGAATATGATCCACCCTTACCTAGAAGGTTTTCCAAGAATTCGGAGTTTTTAGATCTTGATGCTAAAATTGATAAAAGTGGGATTGAAGAAATCAAAACCCTAGATGTTGATAAACCCACTATTTTGGATTTCAAGGAATTTAATTATGAAAGTTGCTCTTTGATTGATTGTGTTTCCTTGTTACAATCCGTGCTAAATTCTCCTCATGCTTATAGTCAAAATAAAGCCTTTACCAAACATATCGTTGATGCCTTGATGCAATCTTATGAAGAAAAGATTGAGTTGGAAGTCTCTATCCCTAGAAAACTTTATGATGAGTGGTAACCTGCTATTAAAATTAAGATTAAGGATCATAAGTTCTATGCTTTATGTGATTTGGGTGCTAGTGTCTCCACTTTTTCCAAAACTTTGTGCGATTTGCTAGATTTCCGTGATTTTGATGATTGCTCTCTAAACTTGCACCTTGCGGATTCCACTATTAAGAAACCTATGGGAAGAATTTATGATGTTCTTATTGTTGCAAATAGGAATTATGTGCCCGTAGATTTTATCGTTCTTGATATAGATTGCAATCCTTCATGTCCTATTATTCTTGGTAGACCTTTCCTTAGAACGATTGGTGCAATTATGGATATGAAGGGAAGGGAATATTAGATTCCAATTTCCATTAAAGAAAGGCATGGAACACTTCCCTAGGAAGAAAATAAAATTACCATATGAATCTATCATGAGAGCCACTTATGGATTGCCTACCAAAGATGGCAATACCTAGATCTATCCTTGCTTTTATGCCTAGCTAGGAGCGTTAAAGGATAGCGCTTGTTGGGAGGCAACCCAATTTTATTTTTAGTTTTTTTGCTTTTGCTTCTGTTTAGGAATAAATCTTTGATCTAGCCTCTGGTTAGATGTGTTTTTATGTTTTAATTAGTGTTTGTGCCAAGTTAAACCTATAGGATCTTCTTGGATGATAGTTATTTGATCTTGCTGTAATTTCCAGAAACTTTCTGTTCACGAAAACAATTGTTAAAAATCACCAGAACGTGATAAAATATTGATTCCAATTTCTTCTGATGAACAAACAAATTTCCTAGGTCTTCCTATTTTGGATTATTTTTTGGAGTTCAGAAGTTTGCGTTAGTTACAGATTACTACAGACTGGTCTGTTTTTGACAGATTCTGTTTTTCATGTGTTGTTTGCTTATTTTGATGAATCTATGGATAGTAAAATAGTTTATAAACCATAGAGAATTTGGAATATAGTAGGTTTAAAACCAATATAAATAAAAAATGAGTTCATTACAGTACCTTGAAGTGGTCTTTTGTTTTCTTTCGCTAACGGAGCTCACGAGATTTCTGTTGAGTTTTGTGTTGTGAAGTTTTCAAGTTTTGGGTGAAAGATTTTGATGTATTTTGGAACAAGGAGTGGAAATAGCCTAAGCTTGGGGTTGCCCATGGCACCCCCATGATAACCTAAGGACACCAAAAAGCCAAAACTTGGGGATGCCCCGGAAGGCATCCCCTCTTTCGTCTACTTCCATCGGTAACTTCACTTGGAGCTATATTTTTATTCACCACATGATATGTGTTTTGCTTTGAGCGTCTTGTATGATTTGAGTCTTTGATTTTTAGTTTACCACAATCATCCTTGCTGTACACACCTTTTGAGAGAGCCATACATTATTTGGAATTTGTTAGAATACTCTATGTGCTTCGTTTATATCTTTTGAGCTATATAGTTTTGCTCTAGTGCTTCACTTATATCTTTTAGAGCACGTTTTATAGAAACTATTGATCTCTCATGCTTCACTTAGATTATTTTGGGAGTCTTAAATAGCATGGTAATTCGCTCAGATAATCCTAATATGCTAAGCATACAAGATTTGTAAGAATTCTTATGAGAGTGTTGAATACTATGAGAAGTTTGATGCTTGATAATTGTTTTGAGATATGAAGATGGTGATATTAGAGTCATGCCAGTTGAGTAGTTGTGAATTTTAGAAATACTTGTGTTAAATTTTGTGATTCCCGTAGCATGCACGTATGGTGAACCGTTATGTGATGAAATCGGAGCATGATTTATTTATTGATTGTCTTCCTTATGAGTGGCGGTCGGGGACGAGCGATGGTCTTTTCCTACCAATCTATCCCCTAGGAGCATGCGCGTAATACTTTGCTTTGATAACTTGTAGATTTTTGCAATAAGTATATGAGTTCTTTATGACTAATGTTGAGTCCATGGATTATACGCACTTTTCTTCCTTCCACCATTGCTAGCCTCTCTAATACCGTGCACTTTTCGCCGGTATCATACACACACCATATACCTTCCTCAAAACAGCCACCCTACCTACCTATCATGACATTTCCATAGCCATTCCGAGATATATTGCCATGCAGCTTTCCACCGTTCCGTTTATTATGACACGCTTCATCATTATCATATTGCTTAGCATGATCATGTAGTTGACATCGTATTTGTGGCAAAGCCACCATTCATAATTCTTTCATACATGTCACTCTTGATTCATTGCATATCCCGGTATACCGCCGGAGGCATTCATATAGAGTCATATCTTGTTCTAAGTATCGAGTTGTAATTATTGAGTTGTAAGAAAATAAAAGTGTGATGATCATCATTATTAGAGCATTGTCCCAAGTGAGGAAAAGGATGATGGAGACTATGATTCCCCCACAAGTCGGGATGAGACTCCGGACGAAAAAAAAGTCCATAAAAAAAGAGAAATGCCCAAATTAAAAAATGAGAGAAAAAGAGAGAAGGGACAATATTACTATCCTTTTACCACACTTGTGCTTCAAAGTAGCACCATGATCTTCATGATAGAGAGTCTCTCATTTTGTCACTTTCATATACTAGTGGGAATTTTTCATTATAGAACTTTGCTTGTATATTCCAATGATGGGCTTCCTCAAAATGCCCTAGGTCTTCGTGAGCAAGCGAGTTAGATGCACACCCACTTAGTTTTTTTTGTTGAGATTTCATATGCTTATAGCTCTAGTGCATCCGTTGCATGGCAATCCCTACTCACTCACATGGATATCTATTAATGGGCATCTCCATAGCCCGTTGATACGCCTAGTTGATGTGAGACTATCTTCCCCTTTTTCTCTTCTCCACAACCACCATTCTATTCCACATATAGAGCTATATCCATGGCTCACGCTCATGTATTGCGTGAAGATTGAAAAAGTTTGAGAATGTCAAAAGTATGAAACAATTGCTTGGCTTGTCATCGGGGTTGTGCATGATTTAAATACTTTGTGTGGTGAAGATAGAGCATAGCCAGACTATATGATATTTTAGGGATAACTTTCTTTGGCCATGTTATTTTGAGAAGACATGATTGCTTTGTTAGTATGCTTGAAGTATTATTATTTTTATGTCAATATTAAACTTTTGTCTTGAATCTTTCAGATCTGAATATTCATACCACAATTAAGAAGAATTACATTGAAATTATGCCAAGTAGCACTCCGCATCAAAATTTATCTTTTTTACAATTTACCTACTCGAGGACGAGCAGGAATTAAGCTTGGGGATGCCTGATACGTCTCCAACGTATCTATAATTTTTTATTGCTCCATGCTATATTATCTACTATTTTGGACAATATTGGGCTTTATTATCCACTTTTATATTATTTTTGGGACTAACCTATTAACCGGAGGCCCAGCATAGAATTACTGTTTTTTGCCTATTTCTGAAGTTTCGCAGAAAAGGAATATCAAACGGAGTCCAAACGGAATGAAACCTTCGGAAACGTGATTTTTAGGAAGATTATGATCCAGGAGACTTGGACCCTACGTGAAGAAACAAGGGAGGAGGCCACGAGGTAGGGGGCGCGCCCACCCCCCCAGGGCGCGCCCTCCACCCTCGTGGGCCCCCTGTTGCTCCACCGACGTACTCCTTCCTCCTATATATACCTACGCATTCCCTCAAGCGATCGACACGGAGCCAAAAACCTAATTTCACCGCCGCAACCTTTTGTACCCACGAGATCCCATCTTGGGGCCTGTTCCGGAGCTCCGCCGGAGGGGGCATCCATCACGGAGGGCTTCTACATCAACACCATAGCATCTCCGATGATGTGTGAGTAGTTTACCTCAGACCTTCGGGTCCATAGTTAATAGCTAGATGGCTTCTTCACTCTTTTTGGATCTCAATACAATGTTCTCCCCCTTTCTCGTGAAGAACTATTCGATGTAATCTTCTTTTTGCGGTGTGTTTGTTGAGACCAATGAATTGTGGGTTTATGATCAAGATTATCTATGAACAATATTTTAATCTTCTCTGAATTCTTTTATGTATGATTGGTTATCTTTGCAAGTCTCTTCGAATTATCAGTTTGGTTTGGCCTACTAGATTGATCTTTCTTGCAATTGGAGAAGTGCTTAGCTTTGGGTTCAATCTTGCGGTGTCCTTTCCCAGTGACAGTAGGGGCAGCAAGGCACGTATTGTATTGTTGCCATCGAGGATAACAAGTTGGGGTTTTTATCATATTGCATGAATTTATCACTCTACATCATGTCATATTGCTTAAGGCGTTATTCTGTTTTCATGAACTTAATACTCTAGATGCATGCTGGATAGCGGTCACTGAGTAGAGTAATAGTAGTAGATGCAGGCAGGAGTCGGTATAGTTGTCTCGGACGTGATGCCTATATACATGATCATACCTAGATATTCTCATAACTATGCTCAATTCTGTCAATTGCTCAACGGTAATTCGTTCACCCACCCGGGTCTATCTTCATCATATTAATCTTCCAACACTTAGTTATTATCTTTGCTTTTTACTTTACTTTTATTTTACTTCGCATCTTTATCACAAAAATATCAAAAATATTATCCTATCATATCTATCAGATCTCACTCTCGTAAGTGACAGTGAAGGGACTGACGACCCCTTATCGCGTTAGTTGCGAGGAGTTATTTGTTTTGTGCGGGTACGAGGGACTCGCGCGTAGCCTCCTACTGGATTGATACCTTGGTTCTCAAAAACTGAGGAAAATACTTACGCTACTGTGCTGCATCATCCTTTCCTCTTCAAGGAAATCCAACGAAGTGCTCAAGAGGTAGCAGGGTGCACGCAGCCTGCTCGCGCAGGCGTCCCCCTCCTCCGGCGGCTCTTCCTCCCCCATGTTTCAAGATAACGGCTTTCGCGCGGCGGTGGCGAGGTTCCAGTGGTAGTGGCAGACGAGGGGCGCCTCGCGATGGGTTTAGGGTTTAGGTTTTCAGTTTAGGAGTTATTATTGAGGAAAGACATGCTAAATGCTCTGAAATCCTTTTTGATAATGAATTCTGCCTCTTTTTAACACAAATTAATTGGTCTGTACGCATGCGATCGATTCATACATGATGCGGAGACCTTACCAAATGCTGATACTGATGCATGCATGTCATTGCATCCAAGCATAATTCGGTGGGGGCCGTGTAGAAAACCATCTATTTTGACCTGTTGCTCTCCGTATGCAAGGGAAGGGAATGAACGTGCTCGCACCTGTACCTCTAGCTCCACTGTCCGGTCACCCTCCACGTAGAAACACGTTTTGCACAGGCCATACGAGTTCATCCTTCATCTACGTATATATACGGCTCGACCGTCCGGAGTTCGCATGGGAAAAGGTCATGGTATTTTCCAAGCAAGAAAAATAAAAATCATGGCATTTTATTCAGCTTTTGAAACGGAAGAAGTCATAGTTAATTCATTCATGAGCTCAGTTAACAGACCTGGACCTCCACGGCCTTCCTATAAAGATTCTGGTTTCTTCGTATGCATCCATTATTTGTGACGCAAACGCCAACAATGCTAAAGATAAATGTGGAAGTCAACATTGAGCATATTTTTTTTTGCTATAAGAGCATCTATAGCCACTGTAGGCAAATTCGGAACCGTCCGCGTACGCGTCCGGACGCACCTGTAGACAGTAAGCCGACTGGCCTCAAAATTTACCATTTGCAACTGCATAACCTATTTTCGAAATATCAAATACATGCAAACACATACACGTCAGTTATTTTGGATGCTTAGTCCATGTTAGGCCAGTGCACTAAATTATCCGTACTTCAAATTTCTAGTGTAGATGACATTCGTGTTGCACCGACGGGGTTGGGGGCTTAGTCCCACCTCGCCACGCGAGGGGCGACACGACCGGCTCAAATAGCCTCGTCATGCAAAAGCGATAAGTTTCGGTCATCATTGCACCCTTTTCTGAAGGATATGGAATGCCATTATGAATCTTTTTTGCTGTCCATATTCCTCATGAATGGAGCATTGATGTGCCTGACTCTTTTTGAATCATTTCATCAAGCTTCATCGGTCCATACTGCTCGTCCGACGAACCATCAAAATCCATGCTTTTGCCTACAAAAAAATCACCGAAAAAACTGGTCGGACAATGTGTCGAACACATAAAGGGCAAGGTGCAATCAGGCACAAGGGTGGCAACAGAACTAGGAGACGTCCGACGCGAAAGAGGAAGACGAAGAGAGAGGTGAAATCAGGTAGGTTGGAGGAGGGATTTGGTTAAATTTTTGTTGGGGTCGGGCTGTTAGGTCCGTCGTGGCGGACGCGCTCGGGCCCTCATATCCGCCCCAGATTTGGGCTGGACGTGAGCGGTGCTGGTCAATCCGGATGTTTGAGGCCGATTTGAGGCACCCGGTTGGGTCGCTTTTTTTTTTGATCGGTCATAGACCGGGCCGCCCACCCAGTTGTTTGAGGAGGGTTGGTTGACTGTAGATGCTCTAAGCCTCAAGACATTTCTTCCTACGTAGGTTAATTGCATTCAAATTATTTAGAGATTGCTCACTAGGCCGATAAATTGATTGCTTTCAAACCAGCTACACAAAAATTCGGGCAATGGTTGTATTTCGTCCGTTTTGTAACGTTTATTCCGGCTGTGTTCATGTCATCGAAATGATATAGAGGCCGGTATGATGAGTTTTGCATGCAACCTAAATATGTGTGTGGACAAACATTGTTTTCAAATTTTCTTTGGCAGTGCACATGTCCCCCCTCTGCATCAGTTTTTCTGTATGTGTGAGAGAGAGAGAGACCTCCATTAGATTTCATTATACTCTCTCCATTCTAAATTTCTTAGCTACATCCGTATCTAGACAAATTTAAGATAAGAATTTTAGGATGGAGGGAGTATTATCTAAAGTACCCATTCAGCATAAAACGTCCAAGACAAAAACTAAGGCGAGAAGATGGATAATGCACCCTCTTCAACAGTCGTCTACACTGCTGGTCTGCTGCAGAAACCAAAGAGAGAAAATTAGCGATGGATGATGGACTAGGGCATTTTGGTGACCGAGCTCCATGGAGTTCTTTATTTTTGAAAAAAAAATCAAAATTCAAACCTTTTTGACTTCAAAAAATTCTGAAAATAAATATGCAACTATATAAGGATGAAATGTATGTGTGTGTAAAAATTCAAGATAAAATACTTCGAAATGCGATCTATACAAAAAAGGAAAATTTCTGAAATTTGAGGATGAATAGTATCATGGGTTAAAAAGCCTCAGATTTGTCTTTTTTGTACAGCCTTCATTTCAACGTATTTCATCCTAAAAATTTACACACATGTGTGTTATGCCTCCATGTATATTTGTATTTAAAAAAAATTTGAATTATAAAAATATGAATTTTTATGAATTTTATGTTTTTTCAAAAACCGGCCTCCATGGAGGCCGAGCTCCAAAAGGCATTTTCGTGGATGATGGCCCATCTCATCCGAAATAGCCGAGGAAGAGAAGCCACGTGCGACGCAGCCGTAGCAACCACTACAAGCCGTAGCAACTACTTTGGGTGTAATGTAAAAAATACTCTTATATTATGATACGGAGAGGGAGTAATAGCAAATAGCGGGAGAGAGAAGAGAGGCTGGCAGCGTACAGTCGAGCGTATTTCTGGCAGCCAAGTTGGAATCCAGCTGTTGTGCACAACACAACACAACACAGCACGCATGCCGATGCGTGAGTGACACCAGCAGCTGGAGCTGGAGCACGTACTACTACACCAGTAGTACCTTCGTGCATACGCGCCAACACAGACAGACACTGCCTCCCGCCTTCCACCGCTCTCGCTTTTCCCCGGCCCCGACCGAGCTGAGCTGCTCGCTCCTGCTGGTAAACAGCACGCCGGCCGTAGTGCACCACTCGCGCCCCCATCGTTCTCGCTCATGGCCTGGGCTCGCATCATTGCACCGCAGCCACAGCGCATCGGCGAGCAAGAAACAGAAGAAACAGAAGAAGAGAAGAGAGAGGAGGGCGTCGTCGTCGTGGAACGGTAGTGGCAGACCATGGCACGCCCATTGGAGTGGCCTGGCCTGCTGGCTCTGTGCTTGCCAACGGTGCAATTCCCGAGGCCGTCAATCCCCCTCTCCGGTGACCGTTTCGTCCTTATTTTAACATGTTCGCCCCTATGAGTGTGCGTACAACCATAGTTTAATCCTTTCCCCTAAGTAAAAGCGATAGCTTAGGGTTCAACGTAGCACGTCTAATACTCTCCTTCCGTTCCATCAAAAAATGTAGGTCATGCTATTAGCTTTTCAAGATCGAACATGCCTATGCTTGACATGTTTATAGAAAGATTGTCTAGCATCCACAATAAAATAAATTAGTATCATGAGAACCAGCATGAAGCATATTTTGTATTTTATTTATATGGTATTTTCGATGTCCATAGTATATTATTCACAATAATGTATACATCGTTTTTTTCCTCTGATCAGATTTGGTCTTATTTGATCGAATAAGTGAGTTCATAGACTAAATAATCCAATTCTGAATTGTTGGTCCAAAATGTGCATTTAGTTTGAATTAATAAACTAATAGTGCATTTCACTCAAACATATGTATGTTCGACATTTGCATAGCCTACTGTGCACTACATTGTAAAACGAAGGAAATAGTTCAGAGTTACTTCATGAATATACTAATACGAAGAAATATTTTGTCTCTGTTCCAAAAATAAGTTACAAAAAAATAAAAATATCCAATAGTAGATTTGATGACGCGCTACTTGGCACGTTCCGTACGACCTAATAATCTTAGAGTGTGACCGTATGAGCATCTTCGATGCCAATACAGAAAATAAATAAATAAAATAAAATAAACCCACCATCATCCAGAAGATGGACTTGATGATTTTTTGAATTTTACAGGAAAGTAGAAACACATAACTTCCCATGTACTCCTTCTCGTCCTTTTTACTCCGCGTACGATATTTGAGACAAAGTCAAACTTTACAATGTTTGACCATATTTATATTAAAAAATATCAATATTTACAAACAAATATATAGTGTGAATCTACGTTCCATGATGAATCTAATGATATTGATTTAGTATTGTTGAATATTGGTACTTTTCTATAGGTTTAGTTAAATTAGAGATATCTTGACTTCATACAAAACTAATATGCAGGCTAGAAGGACCGCAAGGAGTACAAGACTGTTTATCTGCACAATTTCCAAAGTATATTTTGCAGTATTTTGATAAATGTGTGATTTTGTTATATGCTGCACAATGCATTATAATATGTATGTTGGAGGAAACTATCTTTTTTTTCTTTGCTCGTAATACGTGTCTCATTTGTATCTAAAAAACATAGTACAAGCCACGTAAACATCAACGTGACAACGTGACAAAATTTACACAAAGGAACACCAGCTAAGAAAAAATAACTACAATCAAGACCGAAGAATCCTCTGAGCTTGACACCAACGCCCGTCATCTGCCTCTGGCACCACCACAACAACCACCAAATGACTGATCACCTTCTCACCGAGCTCGAGGCGGCTCCATCGTAGATATGCAGCTTTGCGGAGCTCCAAGTGGCTCACTAAAGGTGAAACCATTACGATTAAATGAATAAGATCGGGGCAACACCCCGGACACGCCATCAAACACCAGATATGACGCCCCCTGTCTGTTCTATATCCGGCATATCTCGTAGTAGGGGTCCTAAGCTAGGCGTCTTGGAGCGATGGTAACATGGACACAGGATTTTACCTAGGTCCAGGCTCTCTCAAAGAGATAATACCCTACGTCCTGCTTTTGATTGTATTGATATAGGTGTAGTATAGGGTACATGTATCTACCACGAGATAGTTCTAATGAATATGAGATTGATCTATTGACTAGCCTGGCCTCGGTTTATATAATGCACCAGAGGGCTAGGGTTTAGGAGAGTCCTCGTCTTGAGCGCCAAGTCTTGAGGAATATCCCTTGTATGCGGCATGGGCTGTCCGAACTCACCCAATAGTGAACCGCCAAGGGGGTCCTCGGCCCGATCCACCTACTCGGGGGACGACATGGTGAGTATCCCCTAGTCCAGGACACCGTCACCCCCCCACCAATGACAAAGATGTCGAAGGAGGAAACCATACCTGTTATCCAGGAACCAAAACCCAGCTCACAATCCACCATCTTTCAGATGTCGTCTATGCAAACCACAATCTACATCCGCTACCTCCCAACCTCCGCGCCGGCGCTGGAGCAAACGCCGTCGCAACGGCGTAGCCCGAGGACACAAGTCTACCACAAGGATGCCGCTGCCGCCGCGCCATCCTTCTTGAACCTTCTGGTTTCCAAATTCATCCCGAACCATATGGTCGATCGCCTTGTCGGGGGACGGATATGAAGATTCTTTATTCAGCGTATGACGATGGTGAACTTTTAAAAGGACAATCTTGTGTATTGCTACACTGATCATTTGCTTCCTTTTTTATAGGCGCATAATCTGCCCCCCCCCCGACTCGATTAAACGGATCTTGGATTCCTCAAACGTGATAGATCTGCAAGTAAATCGCTCTACGTGTGCTAGCCGTACATAGGCCTGCGATATATCGTGCAATCTTGCATCATCCTGGCGTAGTCGATTGGTCGGAAACAATTTCATCTTCATCATCGATCGTCTCTAATCGTTTTTCTCTCCCTGGCGGCTGGAACCCTAGCCGCCGCCAGGAGAGGCCCTCTTTCAGCGCCGTCCTCCGGCGGCTCCCCACCGCCGGTGACCTCGGTCGTCGGTGGTAGGGGGGTCGCCGAATCCACGCGTGTGAATCGTTTTTACTCTCTTGTAGTTTAGTTTTTTAGGTTGTTCATCATCTTGGCTTCGGCGGCGATGATGACGGCGCCGAATAAAGATTCTTCAGATCCTTCCCTGATGAGGCCATCGGTCCTATGGTTGGGGATGGATTTGGAAATCAGTCTATTCAAGTAAGGATGGCGTGGCGGCGGCGGCATCCTCTTGGTGGACCTGTGTCCTCGGGCTCCGTCGTTTCGACGGCGTTTGCTCTAGAGTCGGCGCGGAGCTTGGGAGGTAGTCCAGGAGCGGATGCAGATTGTGGTCTGCATCGACGACATCTGGAAGACGGAACGTGTGCTGGGTTCGTGGTTTGTGGTTGTCAGGTATGGTTTTCTCCTTCGGCGTCTTAGTCGTGGTGGGGTGCTAGATCTGGAGTTTGATGGCGTGTCCGGGGAGTTGCCACGGTCTAATTCGTTCAACGTCACTTTTGGTGAGCCACCATGGAGGTCCACAAAGCTGCATATCAGCAATGGAGCCGCGTCGAGCTCGGGTGAGGAGGTGATCCTTATTCTTTTCTTCTGTGGCTGCTGTGGTGGTGCTGGAGACAGGTGATGTGCGTTGGTGTCAAGCTCATAAATGTTCTGCTATCTTTTCAATTTTGTCATATTGGTTTTTACGTAACTTATACTACCTCTCTCTCAGTTTACAGGGCGTCCACATACCCCTAGGTCGTCAATTTGACCAACCTAATACAAGTCATATATTATAAAAAATATACCAATATAAACTTCAGCTGTTCTATTTTCCAAAGGTATAATTTTTTTATATAGTTTATATTAGGATGATAAAATTAACAACCTAGGTATACGCGTAGGACTTGTAAACTAAGACGAAGGGAGTACTTTAGTCTTTATAGGATATAAATGAGATACGTATTACCATGAAAAAATGGTTTCATAAAGTGCACCACCTCCACCTGTCCGTGGATCTATGCGCGTCTTATTTTACGCGGTAAATGTTCCGCGGCGTATACAGCGAGCGTACGTGTACGTGGTGCGAAAATATTTAAAACCACGTGGCTTATTTCTCCCGAGCTGTAAATCTTTTACTCGCTGGCTCTGCGACAGTGCTTGTAAAATCCTGGGGCTGGGACGTACCGACATTTTGTCATTTTCTATTGTACTACTACGTATGGAAGTGAGTACGTAGATCGAGATGTTTTCAGCTTTTAAAACGTCGGTACCCGTTTCTGCTCCCGGTCGGTTTGAATTTTCTCTGAGCGGAGGACACTGTAGATTTCCGTTGCAGGAGATGTCCACCGCTCAAAATCACCTGAAATCCAATTATTTTGCACCACGATTCCACCTGGCAGTACGATTTTATTGGTGGTGGTCTCATCAGTCAGGAGGTTTGATTAAGGCAAGTGACAAGTACTCCACTACTACTAGAGCCTTTGTTTCAGAATTTAGACCCAGGCAGATGGCAATAAGAGTTTACCTTCCGATACGAATTAATTAAGGCGCACTAACAAGGCACATTCAAAACACTCTCTGTGCTCGGCCCTATAGGTTCGTAGACGCCACAACACGTACATACTTCCTCCCTTCCTAAATATTTATCTTTCTAAAGATTTCAAATAAAATATCACATACGGATATATATAGACATATTTTAGAATGTAGATTCACTCATTTGTTGTGTATGTAGTCATTTTTTGAAATCTTTAGACAGACAAATATTTAAGAATGAAGAGAGTACTACCCAGCTAGCACATGGTATGATCGTATCCTCTATCCCACGTACCCCGTCAAGCGTAGCGCAGCGCAGCACAATGCGGCCAAATTTGGTGTAAAGTTAAGCTAGATCTGACTCTGGTTCGAGTTTTTTCGAGATTTGGCCCTTTTTCTATCACCGGGGTCAATGGAGGTAGGATGTAACTGCATACCGCTGAGGACCTTGGTGGTAGGGTCGCACGCCCTACCGTAAAATATTACAAATATGAAATACAGTGCTTGTACCCACCTACCGCCAGGCACCTCGGCGGTAGGGTTGCACAAGCTACCACCAGCTTGTTTGGCAGTAGGGCTGCACCGCGCTGGCGTGGGCAAGTTGCTTACCGCCAGAGGCGTTGGCAGTAGGCTAGTATACCCTCCCGCCCGCTGACCTTGACGATGCGAAAAGCGTCAAATCCTGAATTTTTTTGAACCAGGGTCACATCTGGCTTAACTTTCTCAAAAGGGTCAAAACACCAAATTTTCTCGCGCAGTGCAAAGAGGAATGCAAGTGGTATGTGCACCGCTACACCTGGGAATGGGATGGAGCTCCACGGCACCACTCGCGTTCGGGCGATGCGGACGGGCTGGCACGAGCGCGACTGGGCGCAGCCGCAGCTACACGCGGCCAAATTTAGTGTTTTGACCCTTTTAGCAAAGTTGAGCAAGGTTTAACCCTGGTTTGAAAAAAATCATGATCTGACCCTTTTTTCTACCACCGGGGTCGATGGCGGTAGGTTATAATTGCCTACCGTTGGGGCATCTGGCGGTAGAAAGCTTATCCACATCAGCGCCCTTAACGGCCTGCCCGCCCCTGCTGTCAGGCCTACCGCCGAGTTCTCCGGTGGTAGGCTGGTATACCCTACCGTCATAGACCCAAGTAGTAGGGTTTGAACAGTTAAAGGCCGCATGGGGCTGGCTGGCGGGTCCCACCCACCAAGCCAGCCCCTTCTTCGCCTACCGCCCGAGAAACAGAGAGGGGTGGCGTCTCTCTCCTCTCCACACTCCCCCTTTGATCTTCTCCGTTTCTTCGCCATTCTTGCGGATCGAGATGCCTCCAGGAATAGAGAAGTAAGCTCTTTCGATCCCTCCACTTTATTTTAGTCAAATAGCTATAGGTTTACTGTATTTTTGAAACTAGGTGAACCCTAGTTCATCTTGAAGTTTGGAAATTTGGATGATTGAATGGATGGATATATGTTGGATATATGAATGTGTGGATGAACGGATGGATATATGTTGGATGTGGATATATGTTGGATGCGTGGATGAATGAATGGATATATGTGAACTCTAGTTCATCTTTAGTTTAAGGTTTCTGTAACTAAATTTAATTATAATTGATGTGTGTATGGATGTGATGGATATATGGATGTGTGGATGAACTCTATTTCATCTTGTGGTATTGATATATTTAAAATGAATTCTTATGCATATATGTCTGGATGTATATATTTATAAAGATGAATGTGTCTAGATTGATGTGCATCTATGAATTCATTTTTTTAACTAAATTTAATTAGAATGGATGGATGGATATATTTAGAATGGATGTACATATGCACGTTTGGTATTGCTATATTTAGAATGGTTATTGATGAAGTAATGTTGATGAATGATATATATATATATATATATATATATATATGTGTGTGTGTGTGTGTGTGTGTGTGTGTGTGTGTGTGTGTGTGTGTGTGTGTGTGTGTGTGTGTGTGTGTGTGTGGGTGTATGTGTTTCTGTGTGAGAGAGAACCATTGGTCGATGCTCGTAAATACATCTTTCAGCCATATGCATTGTTGATGCTCAGTAAAAACTTATATAATTATGCTTTATTCAATTAGGATCGTATTTGTTAGTTATGTGGTTGTGAAGAAATTAACTTGAATTGGCAATTGTTATTAGGAGGGCCCGGCAATAAGTACACCATGCTTGACCCTGCGTTCGACACCGGTCATCGCGCACGTTTTATCGAGAATAGAATGGTAATAACTATGATCAAATTCTTGCAAAAAAATTGGCTTTGTGATACGTCTCCAACATATCTATAATTTTTTATTGTTTCATGATATTATATTACCAATCTTAGATACTTTCTATACAATTTTATATCATTTTTTGGGAACTAACTTATTAATCCAGTGCTTACTGCGAGTTGCTGTTTTCTGCTTGTTTTTGGTTTTCGAGGAAATCTGTACCAGACGGAGTCCAAACACTACGAAACTTTTTGACGATTTTTTTCTGGACATAAGAGACCCTAGAAGCTTCGGGAGAAGACCAGACGAGAAGCGAGGAGACGGAAATGCAAAAGGGTGTGCCCTGATGCCTTGTGGCCCCACGTGGCCCCGTTTGACCTAATTCCACTTCTATAAATTCTCAAATATTGGGAAACCCTAGAGAGCCACACGAAACAACTTTACCACCGATGCAAGCTTCTGTTCTTCCGCGATCCCATCCGGAGGCCTTTTTCGGTACTCTGCCAGAGGGAGTATTGATCAAAGTGGGCTTCTACATCAACCTTGTTGCCCTTATGATGATGTGTGAGTAGTTCACCATAGACCTACGGGTCCATAGCTAGTAGCCAGATTGCTTCTTCTCTCTCTCTTTGATCTTCCATACAATCTTCTCCATGATCTTCACGGAGATCGATCCGATGTGATCTTCTTGTGCGGTGTGTTTGTCGGGATTCGATGAATTGTGAGTTTATGGTAAGATTTTTCATTGAAAGTAATTGAGTCTTTTTTAAACTTTATTATGCATGATTATTATAGCGTTATATTCTCTCTAAGCTAGATGTTTGGTTTTGCCAACTAGATTGATTTATCTTCAGTTGGAGAGGTGCTTTATAATGGGTTCAATCTTGCGGTGTCCTCACCTCGTGAAAGAAGGGGTAGCAAACATATTGTATCGTAGCCATTAAGGGCAAAATGATGGGGTTTAATCATATTGTTTGGTATATTCTATCTACATCATGTCATCTTGCTTAAAGCGTTACTCTGTTTGTCATGAACTTAATACCATAGATGCAGGCAAGAGTCGGTCGATTGGTGGAGTAATAATAGTAGACGCAGGCAGGAGTCGGTGTACTTCTCACGGACGTGATGCCTATATATTTGATCATTGCCATGACGTCATAACTATGCACTTTTCTATCAATTGCCCAATAGTAATTTGTCTACCCAATGTATGCTATGTTTCGAGAGAGAATCCTCTAGTGAAAACTATGGCCCCAGGTCTACTTTTATCATATTACTAAAACCAAAAATACCTTGTTGCAATTTTACTATTTTTATTTTAATTTGCAACTTATACATCTACCACTACCAGATTTAATCCTTGCAAGTAACGAGTTCAAGGGGATTGTGTGTGTAGGTGTTATTCACTAGGATTTGCGTGGTTCTCCTATTGGTTCTATAACCTTGATTATCACCGAGGAAAATACTTATCAGCTACTATATTCGTTCACCCTTCCTCTTCGAGGAAAATCCCAACGCAGCTCACGACACTTTGCAAAAGTAAGTTACTAACTACTTTCATCTAAATTTTCGCACATGCTAGCACCGTTGCGTATGAGGGCTCACATGAAAGCCTGCTAGATGCAAAACGACCACCGCTTTGAGTTGGGCTTCAGGGGAGCCGGGCTGCTGCCATTTGTGCTTCGGTTCAAGCATGCGTCGCTGATGCTCGTCCACTCAGCTCTCATAGCCTTGGCGGATCGTTGGCAGCCCTGAGACGCACAATTTCCATCTCTCTTATGGTGAGATGACTGTGACCATCGCTTCAGGGCCGGGCTCTCACTCGGCAAGTGGACAAGAGCAACTGGCGGGAGAGGGTTGTCGCCCTCATTAGTGATTGCCTTACCTCTATCCGTGATGAGGTCCATGGCCTGGTGGACAATCGTACATCTGGTATACCACTAATATGGCTCGCTGCCAACCGGTTCGGATGCCCGCAAGGTGCCAACACGCAGACCATGGAGCAGTACGCGAGGGCCTACTAGTGGTATCTCCTGGCAGAGGTCGTGTTTCCAGACTGCTCAGGGGACACTGCCCTATGGATGTATCTGGACTTCCTAACAGACTGGGAGGCGGTGTACATATGGGGGTCTATCAGGCTCACGTACCTATACCGTTTGGTAAGAAGCTATCTCAACATTGATAACCCACAAGTATAGGGGATCGCAACAGTTTTCAAGGGTAGAGTATTCAACCTGAATTTATTGATTCGACACAAAGGGAGCTAAATATTATTCTGCAGCAGTTGAGTTGTCACTTCAACCACACTTGAAAGACTTAATATCTGCAGCAAGGTGATCAGTAGCAAAGTAGTATGGTAGTTTGATAGTAACGGTAACCGTAGCAATAGTAATAGTAGCCGTTTTGTAGTGATTGTAACAGCAGCAACAGCGAAAGTAACTTAGCAAAGATCAATATATGAAAAGCGTAAGCATTGGATCAACGATGGATAATTGCGTTGGATAACATTCATCATGTAGCAGTTATAACCTAGAGCGATACAGAACTTGCTCCAATTCATTAATGTAATGTAGGCATGTATTCTGTATATAGTCATACATGCTTATGGAAAAGAACTTGCATGACATCTTTTGTCCTACCCTCCCGTGGCAGCGAAGTCCATAAGGAAACTAAGGGATATTAAGGCCTCCTTTTAATAGAGAACCGGAACAAAGTAGTAGCACTTAGTGAATACATGAACTTCTCAAACTACGGTAATCACCGGAAAGAATCCCAATTATTGTCACCTTGGGGTATGCAGATCATAACTCGTAATAGGTGCATATAACTTGCAAGATAGGATCAAGAACACACATATATTCATGAACATAATAGGTTCAGATCTGAAATCATGGCACTCGGGCTCTAGTGACAAGCATTAAGCATAGCAAAGTCATATCAACATCAATCTCAGAACATAGTGGATACTAGGGATCAAGACCTGACAAAACTAACTCGATTACATGATAAATCTCATCCAACCCATCACCGTCCAGCAAGCCTACGAAGGAATTACTCAGTATCGACGGTAAGCATCATGAAATTGGCGGTGAAGGAAGGTTGATGATGACGGTGGCAACGGATTCCACCCTTCGGGGCCCCGAACGGATTCCAGATCAGCCCTCCCGTTGAAGAACAGGAGGTGGCGGCGGCTCAATATTATAAAATGTGATGAATCCTTCTCTCTGATTTTTTTCTTGGTGAGTATGTATATATGGAGTCGGAGTTAGAGTTGCCTGAGGTCCAGGGGGCCCACAAGCTCGTAGGGCACGCCTTGGGCGGTAGGTGCGCCCCCTAAGCTTGTGGCTCATGGGTGGCCCCCCTCGGGTATATTTTTCCACCAGTATTTTTTATATATTCCACAAAAATTCTCCGTAAATTTTCAGGTCAATCCGAGAATTTTGATTTCTGCACAAAAACAACACCATGGCAATTCTGCTGAAAACATTATCAGTCCGAGTTAGTTTCATTCAAATCATGCACATTAGAGTCCAAAACAAGAGCAAAAGTGTTTGGAAAAGTCAATACAATGGATACGTATCAACTCCCCCAAGCTTAATTCATTGCTTGTCCTCAAGCTATTCTGTTGACAAACTGAAAGTGACAAAGAAAAACTTTTACAAACTCTGCTTGATCTTGTTGTTGCAAATACATGTCTAACAAATGTTTAGGTTTTTAGCAAAGATTATGAACTAACCGTATTCACGATAACAATTAGGTATCACATTTACTCATATCAATGACATAACCGACTAACGAGCAATAATAAGATATATCAGATGACAACACTTTTTCAAAACAATTATGATATGATATGAAATAATGGTATCTCGCTAGCCCTTTCTAAGACCGCAAAATATAAATGCAGAGCACCTCTGAAGTTCAAGCACTAACTAGACATTGCAATTCATGGTAAAAGAGATGTAGTCACATTCTTACTCAACATCAACTAAACTCAAAGCATATAACTAACAATGGTGCTCTTCAACTGGTGCTTTAATAAGAAGATGTCGACTCAACAATAAAAGTAAATGGATAGGCCCTTCGCAGAGGGAAGCAGGGATTTGCAGAGGTAGCAGAGCTCGAAGATTTTAAAACAGAGATGATATAATTTTGGGAAGTATGCTTTCATTGTCAATGAAGCGACCGAGAGTTCCCAATATCTTCCATGATAGACACATTATAGGCGGTTCCCAAAAATAAAGGTAAAGGTTTACCCCCCCCTCCTCCACCAACAAACACAAGCCATGTCTAGCCGAATCCTCGGGTGCCCTCCATACCAACAACAATCCGTGGGAGTTTTGTTTCACTATTATATTTTTATTTTGATTTTGATCATAGGACTGGGCATCCCAATTACCAGCCACTTTCTCGTGAATGACAAGCGAATAAACACTCATCGTGAGAATAACCCACCTAGCATGGAACATACTGACCGCCCCTCTCACTTCATGAGCGATTCGGGCACAGGAAACAGATTATTATTTGAAAATTTAGAGTTTGGAACATGCAAAATTACTTGGAACGGTATAGGTAGGTATGGTGGACTCATATGGAATAACTTTGGGTTTTAAGGAAGTGGATGCACAAGCAGTATTCCTGCTTAGTACAAGTGAAGACTAGCAAATAGATTGAGGAGCGACCAACCAGAGAACGACAACGGTCATAAACTTGCATTGGTATTAATCAACATTGGGTACACGCGTGAGTAGGATATAAATCACCATGAAAACAAATATCGTGGAGGCTATGTTGGTTTTGATTCAACTACATGCATGAACATGTGCCAAGTCAAGCCACTTAAATCATTCATATGAGGATACCATCCTATAATACTACATCATAACCATTTCAAATGCATGTTGACACACCATAAACTATTATCCACTCCTTTCTATTTAATCATGGCACGAGTTACTATGATCTCTAATTGTCATTGCAAACATGTTTATTCATAATAGGCTGAATCAAGAACAATGAGCTAATCATATTTACAAAAACAAAATAGGTCGAGTTCATACCAACTTTTCTTCACCTCAATCAATTCATCAAATTTGGTCATTACTGCCTTTCACTTGCACGACCAAACAATCTGAATAATAATAAGAGTGCACGTGCAGTGGACTAAGCTGGAATCTGCAAATATTTATTCAAAGGAGAAGACAAGATACTATGGGCTCTTTGTTAGATCAACAATAATGCATATGAGAGCCACTCACTTTCATCGTGGTCTTCTCCTTCCGAGCCAAAGAAAAGAAAATAATTTCAAAGAAACACACTGAAATATTTTTTGGATTTTTTTGTTTTTCTGAAGCAAACAAAATAAAAGAAAAATGAAAACGAGAAAAACTATTTACACGGGAAAGCCCCAACAAACAAAAGAGGAACAAGAAATATTTTTGGGTTTTCTTTTAATACTGCAACTAATTAAATTAGAAAGAAAAACTGAAAAGAAGTGAGAAATATTTTTCGATTTTACCAAAAAATCAAACACACAAGAAGAAAGCAAAAAAAAAAACTATCATGGATTATTCAATGAAAAAGAATTAACCACCGACAACTGGAATGAATGTGTGATGGATGAATGTAATGTCGGTGAGAAATACATACTCCCCCAAGATTAGGCTTTTGGCCTAAGTTGGTCTATGGCCACGGCTCGAAGTAGCCCTCTCCTGGATACTGCGAAGCGTCCTGAGGGTTCGACTGACCGGCGAGCTCCTGTGGCTCCCAGCGATAAGGTGCTGATATGGCTCAGTCTTGGTGTTGGCTCAGGTGCTAGGGGTTGTGTCAGACCCTAGTGTGCGTAGATGTCCTCGGGCATAATAGTGTACCTGTCTGAATAAAGATGGAACAAAGAAGGTGCAGGCAAAGTAATATTCTCACGAGTCCCCTGGATAAATACTAAGTTGTAACGAAGGCGCTTGTGCTTATCCTTATCAATAAAATGATGCCCCCACTCTGGCATAATCTAAATATTTAGTAGGTAGCAATTTCTCCTCCGCCTCATCATGTCTAATAGGAATCTCAAAATGTGATGCGAGGCGGGAGGCATAGATACCACCATAAATAACACCCTTCGAACGGTTTGTGTGTAACCGCCGATCAACCATAGCGCCCAAACTAAAAGTTCTATCAGAATATAAAGCATGGTGCAAAATAGTAAGGCCAGGCGCGCTGAGCATTCCACTCTCCCATCGTCCAGTCAAATATCTCCCGGCAAATAATGTATAATAACGTAAAACAGGAAAAATGCAAACTAGCCACTCTCGTTTCCGATACCCCCCTTGTCTCTCCCACAATAGTTTCAAAATGAAATCCTCCATGTCTCTAGGACATGGATCACTATGGCTGCCCTCATAAGGTATTTTGCAAACATTGCAAAAAAACATATAGTGTCATTTACGTAGGCACATTATAGAGGTTAAATTCTACCATGGTTGGTTCCTTCCTAGGATAAAAGTGAAAGCTTTGCACGAAGGTATTAGTGAGTAAGAGGTATTGATCACACTTATCTTCGAGGAAGGAAATGATGCCGACATTGTTAGCCAAGTAATAGAAATCCTCATGAATTCCCGCCTCCGTCAAGAATGTGTCACATGGCCACTCACACGGTCGAACCTCCACTTCACGCGGAAGATGGTATTTGGGCTTCTTCTTTGGAGTTTCCTCTGAATTCTGGCTTGATGAGCCCCTTAACCACCTCCTCATGGTTGAGGGAGTCCTGAATTAAGGGGTCCTCGGGCGTCCGGTCTATGTGACGTGGGTCGGACTAATGGGCCCTGAAGATACAAGATAAAAGATTTCTACCCGTGTCCGGATAGGACTCTCCTTGGCGTGGAAGGCAAGCTTGGCGTTCGGATAGGAGGATTCCTTCCTCTGTAAATCGACTCTGTATAACCTTAGGTCCCTCCGGTGTCTATATAAACTAGAGGGATTAGTCCGTAGAGACAATCAGAATCATAATCATACAGGCTAGACTTCTAGGGTTTAGCAATTACGATCTCGCAGTAGATCAACTCTTATAACCCCATATTCATCTAAGATAATCAAGCAGGAAGTAGGTTATTACCTCCATCGAGAGGGCCCAAACCTGGGTAAACATTGTGTCCCTGTCTCCTGCTACCATCGATCCTAAGACGCACAGTTCGGGACCCCCTACCCCAGATCCGCCGGTTTTGACACCGACATTGGTGCTTTCAGTGAGAGTTCCACTGTGTTGTCGTCAAAAGGTTCGATGGATCCATCTGTCATCTACAACAATGCTGCCCTGAGGGAGGTCTTCCTCCCCGGCCAGATCTTTGTGTTTGGAGGCTTCATACTACGGGCCAACTCGCTTGGCCATCTGGAGTAGATCGATAGCTACGCCCCAGGTCACCAGATTAGCTTCAGAAATCTGGATTATGTCGCCGATATCCGAGGAGACTTGGTCCTCCAAGGGTTCCCGACTCCAACTTTCGCTCTGGCCTTAGATCCGGAGCGCATCACCAGGTCCGAAGACGGGATTCCCGATCCCGCTGGACTCTCCGTGACTGTTGAGCCTAGTACGGGAGAATCAGAGGAAGTAGCATTACCGGCAATCGCCTTGAAACCGGACTCGTCGACGAACACTGGCTCCGAATGCTCGGAGTCGGTACCGCGTGAGCTCGGCCGAGGGGTTTCCTTCCCGCCGTACTCCACGGACTATCTTCTCCCTGGCCAAACCTCGCCTTTAAGCGAGGCCCTGGACTTAATGCGATCCCTCATCATTACAGAGGGGCGATGTCCGAACTATGCCCAGCCCAGACTAGGGGCTGAGAGCGGGGAATTTTATGTCCCACCCACCACCCACTTCATAGCCACTATTGAGGACTTAACCGGCATGCTTGATTACGGCTCCGAAGACATCAACAGTATGGATGACGATGCCGGAGAAGAGCAGGCCCAAAACCCGCCGTTTACTGCGCGCTGGACAGCCACCTCTTCATATGACGTGTACATGGTGGATACACCCAAAGAAGGTAGCGGCGATAACGAGAAAAATCCAGTTGAGGATACACCTCCTGAGATACAACCAAAGCGCCGACGTCAGCGGCGCCGCTCTAAATCACGCCGTGGAAAAGACAGCAATACCGGCACCAGAGACGATAATACTCCGGATGACGCCGAAGACCAAGAAAACCCTGTTGAGCCAACCTCCGAACAAGACGACCGGGAAGATGGGCAAATTAGCCCTGACGAACAGGCTGCAAACGAAGACTCTGAGGATAGTAATTACCTTCCACTCTCTGAGGTGAGGTGAGCCTCGGCAACGAAGACTTTATCGTGCCTGAGGAACCCCTTGAGTAGGAGCGCTTTAAGCGTCGGCTGATAGCTACTACAAGGAGCATGAAAAAGAAACAGCATCAGCTTCAAGCTGACCAAGATCTGCTCAACGACAGGTGGACTAATGCCGTGGCAGCCGAGGAATACGGCCTCGAGCGCCCAACCAAGAGTTACCCAAAGCGTAAGCTGCTACCTCAATTCGACGACGAGGCGCTGGAGCCGGTACAATCAGCGCGTAACGTGGCGGACCGACCACTACGTGGCCGTGACAAGACGGTAGCTCAAGCCAAACACCAGTCCGCACTACCTCGTTGTAAAGGTAGAGACACAACAACTCGGGGATATACGTACGACTTACGGCAGGACCTGGAAAATAGAGCAGGTCAGACCAGATCGATCTACGGACCGCGGGGGAGTGCCCCGACGCGCGAGGACGGCTATCTTGCTGGGCGCGACAAGCATAACCACATCCAGGCCAAAAACCGCAGACGGACTCCATCCGAACTGCATCGCGACTTGGCCCAATATAGAGGCGCCGCACACCCCCCCCCCCCCCTCTGCTTCACTGACGAAGTAATGGAGCACGAATTCCCAGAAGGGTTTAAACCCGTGAATATCGAATCATATGATGGAACAACAGATCCCGCAGTATGGATTGAGGATTTTCTTCTCCATATTCATATGGCTCGCGGCGATGATCTTCATGCCATCAAATACCTCCCGCTATAACTCAAAGGACCAGCTCAGCACTAGTTAAACAGGCTGCCGGAAAACTCCATTGGCAGTTGGGAGGACCTGGAAGACGCCTTCCGCGACAACATCCAGGGTACATATGTCCGACCTCTGGATGCCGATGACTTAAGTCACATAGTTCAATAGCCCGGAGAGTCGGCCAGGAAATTCTGGACTAGGTTCCTAACTAAGAAAAACCAGATCATCGACTGTTCGGATGCCGAAGCCCTAGCGGCCTTTAAGCATAGCATCCGCGATGAATGGCTCACCCGACACCTCGGCCAAGAGAAGCCGAAGTCTATGGCAGCCCTCACGACACTTATGACCCGCTTTTGCACAGGCGAAGATAGTTGGCTAGCCCGCAGCAATAATAATGCAAGCGAACCTGGCACCTCTGAAGCCAGAAATAGCAACGACAAGCCCCGACGCAACAGGCACAAGCGTCGAAGCAACGGTGGCAATACTGATGACACGGCGGTCAACGCCGGATTCAGTGGCTCAAAGTTCGGCCAGCGGAACAAGCCATACAAAAGGAACAATCCAGGCTCATCCAGCTTGGACCAAATCCTCGATCGACCATGTCAGATCCACGACACCCCCGATAAACCTGCCAATCATACCAACAGAAGCTGTTGGGTCTTTAAACAGGTCGGTAAGTTAAATACCGAGAATAAGGAGAAGGGGTCTCCAGGTGAGGAGGATGACGGGGAGCCCCGTCCACAGAACACAGGGGGACAGAAGAAGTTCCCACCCCCCCCCCCCCCCCAAAGTCAAAACGGTGAACATGATATATGTTACTCATATCCCCAAGAAGGAGCGCAAACGCGCGCTAAGGGATCTCTATGCGATAGAGCCAATCGCCCCAAAATTCAACCCATGGTCATCCTGCCCGATCACCTTCAATCGCAGGGACCATCCGACCAGTATCCGTCATGGTGGTTTAGCCGCACTGGTCCTCGACCCAATCATTGATGGATTCCACCTCACGCGAGTCCTCATGGACGGTGGCAGCAGCCTTAACTCGCTTCTATCGTGACACGATCCGCAATATGGGCATCGATCCGTCAAGGATCAATCCCACAAAAACTACCTTTTAAAGGAGTAATACCAGGTGTAGAGGCCCGCTGCATAGGTTCAATCACATTGGAAGTCGCCTTTGGATCGCCGGACAACTTCCGAAGCAAAGACCTAATCTCCGACATTGTCCCCTTCCGCAGCGGCTATCACACACTGCTCGCACGAACCGCATTTTCTCGCTTCAATGCGGTGCCACACTATGCCTATCTCAAACTCAAGATGCCCGGACCACGCGGTGTCATAACAGTCAATGGAAACATGGAACGCTCCCTTCGTACCGACGAGCACACCGCAACCCTGGCAGCGGAAGTACATGGTGGCCTGATCAAGCAGAACATCAATTCAGCGGCCAAGCCCCCGGTCACAATTAAACGAGTCCGGACTACTCTGCAGCATGACAGTCCATCTCGTCATGAGTTCGACTAGCAATTCGGCCTCCATCTCAGTCCTGACCAAATGGCGGCATACGTACCTCGCGTACATAACTACCAATCAAAATACCATGGGCAAAGACGGAGGCATAATTCGGTCGTGGTCCACAATGCGGCTCGACCTTACCTGGTCACACATACTTTCCCTTTTCTTTTCATTCTTTTCAGGTTTCCTTTCCACAGGCCCCTCATGACGGCCTGATCATCGATCGTTTCGAAGGATGGACGTACCAAGGCGGCACGCTGCATAGACGTGCGGTAGAATATTTAGATGGTCTTCTTGACGATAACTTTACCTGTTTTCAGGACCCGCACGCAGCTCCCCCTTGGTGTCGGCATGTTAAATAGCCCTGTTGCTTATCGCACTATTTGTACAAATACACTTTGACGTATCAATCAAATTATAATGGAAACAGTTTGCGGCCCAACTTATGTGGCACTGGCTTACTCCTTCATTATATTTCACTATTTTTATCGATTGCACCCATACACCTTGGTACGACTTAACTCGCCAGGGGCTCCATCACGCTCCATACGTTGGCAACAAGTCCGAACACTTTTTACAGTATAGTTCAGTGCCCTGAATATAGCATTATATGCATCGGCTCCGAATCATGTCTTTGGTCAATAGTTGGGTTGCCCGGCTCCTGTGCTTGCTACCTTACTGTTGGGTTCTACGGTAGGGTGCGTCGACTGCAAATTAAAAATTCCTATGCGCAGAACATCTAGGAACATGCTACGGGACATGGATCACAGTTCGTTACCACTAGACGCGCAGTGCCGTGCAGCGGAAGAAGAGTTGGGGCAGCGCGTCTGCTTGGATCGTCTCCTCCTCGTTCGATCTCCCTCGAGCGGCCGGTCGTCCGATCCCACGTACGAGTTCGCTGGAGCGGCGCAAGTGCACCGCCTCTAACGGTATCCGCGCGTGCGGGAGGAACGTCATGCGGTGGACTGCTAGGTCCGATCACACAGTCGGCGGCAAGTGGAGGTGGCTATTCACAACACATGCAAACCCTAGTCGCAGCACTGAAGCGATCAACTGCCTGAGTGTGCCGCACCTCCACTTTATATAGGCATCCGTCGCGGGCTCAACACTTGGGCCTCGCACGGACCCTAAAGCCCAAAGTCTACTCGGTCACGTTCCTAGTCCAGTTCGGATCACATCCGACCAGTGTCCTACGAACCGACCTCATAGGTTCCTTCCCTTAAGCGCGCGACCCCTTAGGTTCAAGTCGGCTTGGTCACAGTTCGGATCACCTCCGACCAGACGGTTGGTAGCGGCCTCTAGCAAGGCGTGCCGACCACCAAGCGTGACGATGAAGCTGGTTAGGCGAACCTGCATAACGTGTCACACTTCGCTCCCTTTGCCGCACGATATATGTTGTCGGGCTCAAGGCGAGATCATCATCCTTGTGCTAACGACCTCTTTCTCGTTCGGTGATACCGACCACAATCCGGATTATCTCATAATCCTTGTCGCATGGCCATGCTATTCCCGGTCGATCACACGAGGGGCCCAGAGTATATCTCTCCCGATCGAGGGGCAAATCCCATCTTGCTCGACCATGTCTCGCAAAGCATGGACCGGACAAACCTGAAACCTACCTTTGTAACTACCCGATCCACGGAGTAGCGTTTGGTCGGCCCAAAGCAAGTCTGTCACCATCCCGAGTACATGCGTCACCAGGTCTTAGGACATAGAACGTATGTTGTACTAGAGACTCACAGATGACATATCGCTGCGTCTCATAGTTGGGTCTGTCCGACTCGGACCTTATCTTGACTCGGATCCAACTATGTCGAATCCGACCAGACCTTTCCAAGTCCATATTATCCGGTTAGCATCCAATGCTCCATGGCTAGTGAGACCGAGCCATCGACCGTGTCATATGCTAGTCTAGTCGGCTTGGCGTCCACACAGCCCTTTCGACTAGGGACCTTTTAGGACAGTCATCATACAATGCATAGTCCCACAAACAAGTCAATGCATTTGCTGATACACATCATTGATAATGTCCAAGGACTATCTTTATTCATAAACACATAGGAAATATCATCATACATGATTGCCTCTAGGGCATATCTCCAACACTTACATTCCGTCTTATTAGCTAGGGTAGTAAAGGGAGAACTACTACGGTTGTGTTCCTGGTTTATCTGGATAAACACCTCAGTAGAGAAAGCCGAAAACTGACTGTCATGATGCGGCGAGAGCTGGTCAGCTATTCGGAGGCTAAACTTAAAATCTCTTGCGATTTTTTCCGTATTATGCGACGGATCGGCCTTCACCCGATCAGGTGTCTACAGCGCCCTAGTTAAGATAAAGAAATACTAACTAGGGGCTGCGCCTACACTCCTATTGTAAAACTCCTATGTCTAAGTGAGGGTGATAAAGCCACATAGTCCGGTTGCCTAGTTCGCTGCGCTAAACACCTCCTTCGAGGACCAAACTTTTGGGTCAAGTGTGTTTAGGTTCCAACCCAAACACCCCCGTACTACCTACGTGGGGGCTGAAGCTAATGACTGGCCAACTCTCAGATTTAATAAAACGGCCGCACAGGAGGAATTTTTTTTTCAAAAAATAACAAGCAATATATTACATATAGTTTCGGCTCGTTCCATAATACAGGACAGGATAACATGAATGTATTCATTCAAAGATAATGTCCTTCACGCACTGGCCCTCCATAATGCGGGATCCCTCCAGGACATCATGAAAATACCGCTCGGGCGAGCGATGCTCCTTGCCTGCGGGCGGCCCCTCGGTCGCAAGCTTGACGGCGTTCATCTTCGCCCACTGTACCTTGACACGGGCGAAGGCCATCCGTGCACCTTCGATGCAGATCGACCGCTTTATGGCATCAAGCCAATGGCAGGCATCGACCAGCCGCTTCACGAGTCCGAAGTAGATGCTGGGTATGGCTTCGACAGGCCATAGACGGATTATCAAATCCTCCATGGACAATTCGGCTACCCTATGCAGTTCGGTCAACTGTTTTAGTTGATCGCTAAAGGGCACCGGATGCTCTGGCGCAAGGTATTGCGACCAGAATAGCTTATCCTTGAGCTCCCCTCTTCGGCTCGGAAGAACTCTGCGGCATTAGCAACACTGCGAGGCAGATCCGCAAACGCTGCTGGAGAACTCTAAATCTTGGTCACTAAGAGGTACCTTTTCTTCACATATTTGCTCCCCATAATAAAGTCCTTACCCGCAGCAATCTGCTGGGCCTCCTGGATTTCCCGAAGGGCGCCTTGGGCTTCAACCCGAGCCTCTTGTGCGCTTTGGCGGGCCTTAGCAAGTTTGGACTCTTGGTCCGCAATCTTGCACTCCAAGGACTCGCATTTCTTTACGACATCCTGGAGCTCCTGCTGCACCTCCCCGACCCTTGCCTCGTGTTTTTCGTGGGCGGCTTGTTCCGTCACCGCTTTCTTCTGGGCCTCGGTCAGTGCGCTCTTTAGGGACTCGACCTCGGCCGCAGCTCCTGTGAAACACCATAATAACATGATCAACACAAACAATTCATATCATTTTAGATCTGCATAGGCCATTGCATACCTTGCTTTCCCTCTAGCTGTTTCTTAACACGGCCGAGCTCTTCATCGGCCTGGTCCAGACTCTGCTTCAGTTTGGAGACTTCGGCAACATGGGAGGTTGCAGCCAGCATCGACGCCTGCTTATTCACATAGACACATATGATAAGTCTCCTACAAGAATTATTCGATCCTCTGTCCGGCCTTTCTTTTCAAACACCGGACAGAGTCTCAGGGGCTACTGTCTATACTACGGCATTCTTTTTGCGTACTTGCTTTACATACCTCAAAGCCTGTTAGAAGATGGTGCAGGCTTCGGTCAGTCCGCTCTTAGCAGACTGAACCCTCCCAACCACCATGCCTATAAGGATACGGTGTTCCTCAACAATGGAAGCACTTTGCAGCGCTTCCAATAGAGTATCCAGTGCCTCTGGATGGACAAAGGTCACTTGCGGAATAGGTCCACCTCCTTCTTTCGAAGGGGGCTGCTTACCTGATTCCGGAGCCGTATGGGCCTCCGGAATAGTATTCGGTCAAATGAATTGGATATGGCCCCCATCGCTAGTCTTTAGGGGGATTTGCTCCCCCATGTGTCCGGCGGCCGAGGTATCACCCTCTGGCACCACCCTGGCGGCCTCCTGTACCTCTCCCTGGCCTGGGAAGGTCCTTCGGAACAATACCTCGGCGTCGTCCGCGGCCTTGAGAGAGGAGGCTGCCGGAAGTGACCCGCTGTCCATCACATTTGGATCCAGCGAATTCCCCGAGGATGGGGATCGCTGGGGGCGGGCGTGAGCTGGACTGCAGTACATGATTCAACATATTAAAACCACGAAGTAAAGAAGCTGGGTATATATGTTTATAAGTGCCCTGGATTACTTACGATTCGGCCAGGGGCTTCTCCCTGGGACGCCACTCGGAGCTGCTATCGGTGTCCAACGCGGAGTCATCCAGAAGGGAGATCCTCCCCTTCTTGGACGCCTCTGCCTCTAGATCCATGGGGGCCGCCCTTTTCTTCCTTCCCCCCTCGGGGGGAGAGTTGCTTTCCTCCTCCTCCTCCTCGTCCTCGGCGGCGAGGGAGGAGTGGGTTTCGGCGTCTTTAGACATCACGTCTGAAGTGTCTTTACGGCGAAGGCCGCCTCTTCCCGCCTGGCCCTTCTTCTTGGCCTTCTTCTCCGGTGCCTGGTAGGGCGCCGGAACCAGCATCTTCGTCCGAAGTGGGATAGCTGGGTTTCAGCAGTGAGCGGACCTTTGGATCCGCTCCGCCTTCTTTGTCCAGCCCTGAAAATACAAATGGGGAAGCTTAGACATCTTCCTTGAATGTACAGGTGAAGGATACACCTTGAAATACGAAAATCTTACCGGACTGGCTGGATGGGTCAGGTTGTACCCACGGTCCTCAGTCGTCTTCGGCCAAGTCTCATTGGCCTTAAAAAGCACCTTCCAGATGCCTTCGTGTGTAGCGCCGAAGAACTGTTGCAAGGTCTGGTGCTTGGCCGGATCGAACTCCCACAAATGGCAAGTCCGGCTTTGACAAGGAAGGATCTGGCGAAAAAGCGTCACTTGGATCATGTTGACGAGCTTAATGTTCTTGTCCACCATGCTCTTGATGCGCGTCTGCAGCGCTGTCACCTCGTCTGACGAGGCCCAGTTGTGACGCCCCCGATTCAATCGTACACTAATCATGCACGCAAACGTGTACGATCAAGATCAGGGACTCACGGGAAGATATCACAACACAACTCTAAAACATAAATAAGTCGTACAAGCATCATAATACAAGCCAGGGGCCTCGAGGGCTCGAATACAAGTGCTCGATCATAGACGAATCAGCGGAAGCAACAATATCTGAGTACGCATATAAGTTAAACAAGATTGCCTTAAGAAGGCTAGCACAACCGGGATACAGATCGAAGAGGCGCAGGCCTCCCGCTCGGGATCCTCCTAACTACTCCTGGTCGTCGTCAGCGGGCTGCACGTAGTAGTAGGCACCTCCAGTGTAGTAGTCGTCATTGACGGTGGCGTCTGGCTCCTGGGCTCCATCGTCTGGTCGCAGCAACCGGGTAAAGAAAGGGGGAAAAGGGGGAACAAGGCAACCGTGAGTACTCATCCAAAGTACTCGCAAGCAAGGAGCTACACTACATATGCATGGATATATGTGTAAAGGGCCATATCGATTGGACTGAACTGCAGAATGCCGTAATAAGAGGGGATATCTAACTCGTCAAGACTACGCTCAGTAGCCTCCGTCTTGCAACATGTAGAAGAGAGTAGACTGAAGTCCTCCAAGCAGCATCGCATAGCAATAATCCTACCCGGCGATCCCCTCCTCGTATCCCTGAGAGAGAGCGACCACCGGGTTGTATCTGGCACTTAGAAGGATGTGTTTTATTAAGTATCCGGTTCTAGTTGTCATAAGGTCAAGGTACAACTCCAAGTCGTCCTGCTATCAAGATCACGGCTATTCGAATAGATTAACTTCCTGCAGGGTGCACCACATAACCCAACACGCTTGATCCCATTTGGCGGACACACTTTCTCGGGTCATGCCCGCCGCTGAAGATCAACACGCCGCAGCCCCACCTAGGCACAACAGAGAGGCCAGCACGCCGGTCTAAACCTAAGCGCACAGGGGTCTGGGCCCATCGCCCAATGCACACCTGCACGTTGCGTGGGCGGCCGGAAGCAGACCTAGCCTAACAGGCATTCCAGTCCAATCCGGCGCGTGCCGCTTAGTCGCTAACGTCACGAAGAGCTTCGGCTGATACCACGACGTCGGGATACCCATAACTACTCCCACGTAGATGGTTAGTGCGTATAGACCAAACGGCCAGACTCAGATCAAATACCAAGATCTCGTTAAGCGTGTTAAGTATCCGCGAACGCCGACAAGGGCCAGGCCCACCTCTCACCTAGGTAGTCTCAACCTGCCCTGTCGCTCCGCCACAAAGTAACAGTCGGGGGCCGTCGGGAACCAGTGCCACTGTCCTTCAGCCCCAATCTCAAGCGATTATCACGGGTAATGTAACAGTGTAAAGTATATAATATATGCCCGTGATCACCTCCCAAGTGATCACAGCAAGAGTATAGCATGGCATTTTGACAAGAGTGTAGGGCCACCGATGGAACACTAGCATCCTATACTAAGCGATGGGATAGCGGTAAAGGTAACAACTTGAGTAGCAAGGACGAAAGGCTATGCGAAGTATAGGATTAATCGAAAACAAGAACATGCTACACTACTCTAATGCAAGCGGTATAGAGGAGTAGGCGATATCCGGTGATCAAAGGGAGGGCTTGCACGGTTGCTCCGGGCAAGAGAAGGGTTCGTCGTCGATGTAGTCGTACTCGGTGGCATCGCCACCGGTCTCGGGGTCTACCGGGGAAGAAGAGGGGGGAAGAAACAGTAAATACGGAGCCAACAAAGTATCACAAACATAACGAGGCAATACGCGGTGCTAGGTGTGCCCTAACGCGGTAGTAGGTGATACCGACGAAGGGGGGAAACATCCGGGAAAGTATTCCCGGTGTTTCGCGTTTTGAACAGAGCGGACCGGAGGAAAGTTCCATGTTCGATATGCTAGGGATGTGTGGCGGACGAGCGGGCTGCGTGATCCGGATTCGTCTCGTCGTTACGAGCAACTTTCATGTTGAAAATATTTTCATCCGAAGTTACGGATTATTTTATATGATTTTCTAAAGATTTAAACATTTTCCGGAATTTAATTAATTATTCAAATTCAACATTATCCGAATAGTGTATCTCGACATCATCATGACGCCGCAGTCAATGAGAGGTGTTGATCGGTCAACTGACGTGTGGGTCCCATTCGTCATTGATTGTTTAGTCTAATTAGGGTTTAACTAACTTAATTACTATTTATTTAAACTAACTAGTTAATTAGACTAATTAAACAGGGTTAATTAACTTAATTAATTCATTAGATAATTAATTAATTAATAATTAATTTTATTAAATCATTTTTACTTTTATTTATTATTTTATTTTTAATCCTCTTTTTTTAATTTTCGTTCTGGGGCGGGGCCCCTAGTCGATGGGTCTGGGGCCTAGCGGTTGCTATGGGCGAGCACCGGCCCGATTGGGCAATGCCCAGATCGACAGGGGAGGCGCCGCCACGGCACAGCAAGTCGGACGACGCTGGCGGTGGGTTAGCACGGCGCTGTGAGCCTCTGCACGGGCGTCAGCGAGTTTGCACGGAAGGCGAGCACGGGCGGACGGGCGAGCCAAGGCCGTCGTGATCGGTGCAGGAGGCAGCAAGACGACGAGGATGACCTGCACGGGGCTCGGCAGAGGGCGCGCGTGAGCACGGTGAGCTGCGTGCTCACTGGGCGCCACAGTCGGCGTCATCACCGCGGTGACCGCGAGCGAGACGGGAGGCGAGAAGGGAGAGGCCCAGGCCTCACCAGGCGTTGATGGGGAGAGGGGCGCGAGGCTTCTTGGCGGCAGCGGGAAGAGGCCGAGGACGCGAGGGCCGGCGAGGAGGGGGTCGAGGAAGCAGTCCGGCGGCGTCGTGGTTCCGGCGAGGGGGGGCCCCGAGCGGCAGCGGCATCGAGGCCGAGCCCCAGTTCCAGATCCGGGGTGGAGGGCGACGAGGCGGCGACGGACGGCCGGGAGGCCGGATGGACCTCGCCGGAGGTCCCAAGGCCGACGGACCGGGCGAGCGAGGCAGCAGGCTTGGGGAGGCGCGGGCGAGGGGACGGGCAGAGAAGCTGGGCGGGCGACGGCGGCTCGGGCGCAAGGCAGTTGCTGGGCATGGCCTCATGGGAGCCACGGCGGACGCGACGGCGCCGGCGCGACAGTGGTGGCGGAGGCGGGTCGAGCCCCCGATCCAATCGGGGGGGGGGGCGTGGGAGGAGTGGGGGGCGTGGGGTTAGGGTTTCTGGGGGTGGGGGAATAAGGGTGGCTGGCTGGGCCTATTGGTTGGCCCAGTGGGGTTGATGGCCTGCTGGGCCGGAGCCCAGGGGGTGTTCTTTTCCTTTTTTTTTACTTTACTTTTCTGTTTTTGTGTTTTCTTTTCTCTTTATTTATTTTCTTTTCTTATTTTTTTTTCATTCTATGGATTTATATTATTTTAGTTTTATAAAACATAAAAGTTGCAACTAAATTATTATTACTAGTTATACCTCGGTCACAAAAAGGTCTAACCCCCAAATAAAATAGTTTAGTATTTTATAAATTACAAAAGGCATTTGTTTAGTTGTTTTAGCTACTGCTTTAATCATTTTAGAGCATTCAAACATTTTATAAAAGTGTGGTTTCTTCACCATAATTACCTATGCTTTATTTGTCACCGATTGTACTTTTTAGTTTTGACATTTGAAAACTTTCTTGGTTTGACTTTATTTTAAATTTGAATTTCGAATCGGTTTTGAACTACGCGTGATTAACAACGATGAATCGAGGTGACGTGGCATCATTTGGTGAGGGTTACTGTAGCTTAATTATCCGGGCGTCACAATTCTCCTCCACTACAAGAAATCTCGTCCCGAGATTTAAGAGGTGGACTAAGGGGAAAATTCTGGTTACGAAATTCTAACAACCCTTCTTAGTTTTGGTTGCTCTTCTTGAAGAGGTCGATCCATTAAGTTGATGCCTTCATTCCTCTTCTCTAGGTCATCATGCTGAAGTTGCCGTCCTTCCTTCAGGATCTCCATCGCATTTCACGAAAAGAATAAGGGGTTTATTCGAGGGAGACCTGCACTGTAAGGCTGACTATCTAGTCGATAACATCGGGGAAGGTGGCGGAAAGTAACTCTCGAATTGGAACTTAGAAAATATCGAGAGAAAAGTAAGGCGGTATCGTGGAAAGTTTCAAGCGGGCAGGAATGTTCGATGCCTGCTACAGGGCGTGAAAGGGGTTCAAAGCAACGAGAATAAGTATTGTGTCTGATATCAGACTTGAAGGTGGCTCGTGAATTACATACGAGGCCGCAGACGAGGAATAACTTTGACAATAAGGTGTACAGGAGAGTCAGGTTTCGATCCTGTGGAACTGTGGGTTATGGGCCCACCATGTGGGTTAAAAGTAGGAAGGGCGGTGACGATTGCACGATCATGTAAGCAAGGCACGCCAGAGGATAGCCTGTCAGTATGTCGGTAACAAACCAAGGGCGAGGGACGAAGAGAACCATTTTCCCGCTCGTTGAACGAGGCGGACCATTAGGCAAAGTTCTCGTGCATGCTGGATACCGGAATGTCATCAACAATAGTAACAGGTTCTTCTCGACAGAGTTGCACACCGAGGTGTTTACAAAAGCAGGAGAATATTACCGCTTAGATCATATAGATCACAAGAAAGGTTAAACCAAACAATGGAAAGGAGGATATGATTACCAGATTTAAACAGAGCAATGGAAAGGAAAATGTGTTTAAACACATATTTCAAGGGTATATCCTTTCCAAGGGCAAATAGAGCATGATATCCATGACAAGATATAAAGTATAAAACTCTTTAGGTAGGGGAGAGAATTTTCTTGACATTACCCACACATCGGTGTTTGGATAATTGAGCAAGAAACATTTAGCATTGGGCTTCAAATGTTCTTGTTGAAAATCAGAGTATCACAGACAAGCTTTTGAGATAGCATTGACATGGTCTCCAAACAAAGGTCGGACTTTAGATACTCAATGGATCCATCGAGAACAACTTATAAAATAGGTCTTACAATTTCCTCCGGAAGAATGGTTATCCTTGCAAAAGAATTTATAATGATCGGTCCTCCACCCGTGGGGGTGCTAGGCATGACATCATGTTACCGGTTCATCAAAGGACCAATATCATAACTCTTGGAAAGTTGTCCCAGCCATCATATCTAATCGAGATTGAGATCCGATTGGTGTCATGATAACTCGCACTCGGGATGTCCGAGAAGAAAAGGTGCAACACAAATAGACGAAATGACATTTCAAGATTCTCGTGAAATGAACTACGGAGCGGGTTCTTGAAGCAATAGTTCATCCTTAAACCAAGGAGGATGAGAAGGTGGCTGATGGGCTCGGCGACAATTCATCGAGAATTCCAAACGGATGGCTTTCCACAATAAGGTGAACAAGAAGATGACACTTGTCAATTCAAATGATATAATGTTGTATGCCCGAGGAAAGACATACACCATTAAACATTGGTTGAAAGGTGCACCCGAAATATGGGTTGGGTTTGCACGATCAATGTTAGAATGGTGACTTGACGAACAAAAGAATTGGAATGAAACTCAACCATTCACTCCAAGGCAATAGGGTTGCTAGAAGTTTTGAATTCACACATCATAGTTCAAATGTCGGTATTCCGGTTAGAAACAACACGGTTACCAAGAAAGAATGGTGATGGGAAGAAGTGTTACTATATCAAGAATTCTTAAGAGGTGGATCAATTCTCACAACATTCTTGACATAAAAGATGGTAATACTTCCAAGGTAAAGAAGAACAAATGCTGGGTAGCAAGGATCTCAAGGTATAACACAAAACACGAACAAGTTTGTGTTGAGAGGGAAATCAAGGATGTTGTCGATGTTAACACAAATCATCAAGGGGCAAGGATGGTATTTCCCATCATGAATTCAATTCATATCCTGGAAGAGCTCGGAATGATGATGATGATCACGACACATTTGTCGAGAGATTTCACGAAGATGTAATCGATCGATTTAGCGACATCAAGTCAAACGAATGATGAAGCGGAAGGTTATTGGAACCACGAGTAGGACACAAACTCGAGATCAAGTTTGTTGTTCAAGATGGAACGATAAGACAAGGAAACCGACGTAAGCTTAGCTCAATCGTCGAAAGTTGTGCTCCTGGGATAAGGACCAGGTAGCACAGTTAGAATCATCACGACAATGATATAGCCAAACAGGCTAGGAATGGCGTGATCGGGTACAAACTCATACTTATAGAAGCTTACTGAAGAGTTGTTGAACCGTAGAGCGGACTCGGTTCGATTATCGGTGTCTTTGAGTGTTTAATAACTCGAGCCCGTGAAAAAATGGAATCGATGGGATTGTAGCACTTGTTGAAGAACTCATAAGAAGTTATGCAGTTCCATGATAATCTCGAGATACCAGGGGGGTAATACTCGACACAAGATCAAAGTAAAGGTTGGACTAGTGTATTGATCCATAGAAGACAATTGTTTTAACTTGTCCGAGAAATGGAATCAAAGAAGAACAATCATGGTCGGAACCACGGTTGCAAGGGATCAATTCACTGATACCATATGTTAGCTATCAAGGAAATAGTTATTATTACAAGAAGCTTCCATGATAGGATATACATCGCATCCATGGGCATGAACACAAAGTTCAAGGTCGACTCCCACTTCCTCAATGCATAATCTTCCATTCACCTCTCGTATTTCAAGATGACATTAGTTGTTGAAAGTTTTACAGTGCAATACCAGATAAGTATGACTCGTGAAATCTTTCGGGTTCACACCGATGAGGGAAGGCATTGGTTCAATCCCATCGGGGCTTCTTACGAACATATACCATAAGCTTCAAGAGTAAGTATCACCAGCTCGAAAGCAGAGCATGGATGACAAAAGGAAAGGATACAATTTAACAAAGGCATTATGTATCAGAGAAGGACTCACAAGGTGATTAATTATGAAGGACACTGTCGGATATAATAATCCAACAGTGGATAAGGCGATCCACAGTGGAGCTGAGGTGAGTATCGATACCCAATCAGAGGAAGAAAGAATGCGAATGCAACAAGTTATGGAATCATCTGAATAATTCAAAGCTTAAATGCAAAGGAATTATGATTTAAAACAAGGGATCGAAGAAGACGTTACGATCAAGGATGGATCAATTGTATATACCACGTGCACAATCGGCGATAGATAGTTTGGTCGAGAACCAGCTCATGTTCAAAATGACGTCGAGCCGGAAAGATAATCCTAGGACTCGACTGATGATTGTGAACATTCACAACGTATTGAATCAACAGACTCAAAAATGATGGTGACAAAGGATGCTAATATGATTACTATACTTATGGGATTAATCATAATGAGAGCAAACAGGAAATTCCAGAGCAATAGGTTGCTGAGGATTTTCGGAATATCGAATGGTATTTCGAAGACTTTTGTGTAACACAGGAACAACTGGGGGGATGAGCGGATACTCGATAAGTGAGAGAATTAACCGTAGGGGTATTCAGTGACAAGGAATAGCATGGCAAGAAGCTCAAAGGATTATCGAAACAACGACGAAGTTTTCGTGGTATCTTGTAATAACAAGACCAAGCGGGGATGAATGTAAGAATAACAACTGCAAGTAGTTATCCATAAGGGTTGACGATGGAAGGGAATTGCAAACGCCTTGATTGGCACAAGGTCTCAAGAGAATATCAGAAGGTATCTTCAGAATACTTCGGTGCACCAAGTAATCATCCGGACTGAAGAGGCTCTCCGGGAGAAAGTATTATCGAGAACCTAGAGTCAGAGTTAGTAAAAAAATCATTTAACCCGAGTAGAAGAGAGTTCAAAGTCCGAGAGTAAAGGTCGAGGAGTAAAAGATCCTAGTACCACCCAATGGCGACGTGGGCCCGTAAGGCACACAGCCATATTAGTAAAAGTTTTGTAATGTCTAGACTCGACTTCGGCCAAGGAGTTGAAAAGGGGGGATTCCTACAGGCAGTCGGCTCTGATACCAACTTGTGACGCCCCCGATTCAATCGTACACTAATCATGCACGCAAACGTGTACGATCAAGATCAGGGACTCACGGGAAGATATCACAACACAACTCTAAAACATAAATAAGTCATACAAGCATCATAATACAAGCCAGGGGCCTCGAGGTCTCGAATACAAGTGCTCGATCATAGACGAGTCAACGGAAGCAACCAGACATAAGTTAAACAAGATTGCCTTAAGAAGGCTAGCACAAACTGGGATCTGAGATCGAAGAGGCGCAGCCTCTGCCTGGATCCTCCTAACTACTCACGGTCGTCAGCGGGCTGCACGTAGTAGTAGGCACCTCCGGTGTAGTAGTAAATCGTCATCGACGGTGGCGTCGGCTCCAGGCTCCATCGTGCAGTCGCGAAAACCGGGTAAAGAAAGGGGAAAAGGGGAACAAGGCAACCGTGAGTACTCATCCAAAGTACTGCAAGCAAGGAGCTATACTACATATGCATGGATATATGTGTAAAGGGCCATATCGGTGGACTGAATCGCAGAATGCCGTAATAAGAGGGGATATCTAACTCGCCGAAGACTACGCTACAGCAGCCTCCGTCTTGCAACATGTAGAAGAGAGTAGATTGAAGTCCTCCAAGCAAAGATCGCATAGCAATAATCCTACCCGCGATCCCTCCTCGTATCCCCGAAAGAGAGCGACCACCGGGTTGTATCCGCACTTGGAAGGGTGTGTTTTATTAATTATCCGGTTCTAGTTGTCATAAGGTCAAGGTACAACTCCAAGTCGTCACATTACCGAAGATCACGGCTATTCTAATAGATTAACTTCCCTGCAGGGGTGCACCAGATAACCCAACACGCTTGATCCCATTTGGCCGGACACACTTTTCTGGGTCATGCCCGGCCGCGGAAGATCAACACGTAGCAGCCCCACCTAGGCACTGTGAGAGGCCGACGCGGTCTAAACCTAAGCGCCAGGGGTGCAGGCCCATCGCCCAATGCACACTGCATGTTGCGTGGGCGGCCGGAAGCAGACCTAGCCTAACAGCGTTCAGTCCAATCCGTGGCGCCGCTTCAGCCCGACGTCACGAAGTGCCGGCTGATACCACGACGTCGGGATACCCATAACTACTCACACATAGATGGTTAGTGCGTATAGACCAAATGGCGGACTCAGATCAAATACCAAGATCTCGTTAAGCGTGTTAAGTATCCATGAACGCCGACCAGGCCAGCCCACCTCTCACCTAGGTACTCTCAACCTGCCCTATCGCTCCGCCATACAAAGTAATGATCGGGGGCCGTGGGAACCCAGGCCCACCTCTACCGGGATGGAGCCACTGTCCTTTCACCCCCATCTCCGAACAGATCATAGGTAATGTAACGATGTAAAGTATATAATATATGCCCGTGATCACCTCCGAAGTGATCACAGCCCAAAGAGTATAGCATGGCGAGACGGACAAGTGTGTAGGGCCACCGATGGAACACTAGCATCCTATACTAAGCGGTAGGATAGTAGGTAAAGGTAACAACAATAGTAGCAAGGACAAGGCTATGCAAAAGATAGGATTAACTGAAACAAGAACATGCTACACTACTCTAATGCAAGCGGTATAGAGAAGAGTAGGCGATATCTGGTGATCAAAGGGAGGGCTTGCACTGGTTGCTGGGCAAGAGAAGGGTTCGTCGTCGATGTAGTCGTACTCGGTGGCATCGGCGCTTTGTCTGGGGTCTAGGGGAATAAGAGGGGAAGGAACAAGAAATACGGAGCCAACAAAGTATCACAAACATAACGAGGCAATACGCGGTGCTAGGTGTGCCCTAACGGTAGTAGGTGATACCGACGAAGGGGGGAAACATCCGGGAAAGTATCCCCGGTGTTTCGCGTTTTCGGACAGACGGACCGGAGGGGGAAAGTTCCATGTTCGATATGCTAGGGATGTGTGGCGGACGAACGGGCTGCGTATCCGGATTCGTCTCGTCGTTCTGAGCAACTTTCATGTTGAAAATATTTTCATCCGAGTTACGGATTATTTTATATAATTTTCTAAAGATTTAAACATTTTCTGGAATTTAATTAATTATTCAAATTCAACATTATCCAGAATAATGTATGCTGACATCATCATGACGTCAGCAGTCAACAGAGGTGTTGACTGGTCAACTGACGTGTGGGTCCCATTCGTCATTGATTGTTTAGTCTAATTAGGGTTTAACTAACTTAATTACTGTTTATTTAAACTAACTAGTTAATTAGACTAATTAAACAGGGTTAATTAACTTAATTAATTCATTAGATAATTAATTAATTAATAATTAATTTTATTAAATCATTTTTATTTTTATTTATTATTTTATTTTTAATCCTCTTTTTTTTTAATTTTCGTTCTGGGGCGGGGCCCCCTAGTCAGTGGCCCGGGGGGGCCTAGCGGTTGCTACGGGCGCAGGCACCCGGCCCGATTGGGCAATGCCCAGATCGACAGGGGGAGGCGCCGGCCACGGGCACGGCAAGCCCGGACGACGCGGGCGGCCGGTGGCCATGAGCCTCAAAGACAGGCGTCGGCGAGTGTGCAGGAAGGCGAGCACGGGCGACGGGCGAGGCGCGACAGCCTCGTGATCGGTGCAGGAGGCATCGCACGACGAGGATGACTCTGCACGGGAGGGGGGGTTTCTAGCAGAGGGCGCGCTGAGGCACGGTGAGTTGCTCATCATGGGCGCCACAGGCGAGGGCGCCCATCAGGCGTGATCATGAGCGAGACGGGAGGCAGAGAAGGGAGAGGCCTGTGTCCTCACCAGCGTTGATGGGGAGAGGGGCGCCGAGGCTTCTTGGCGGGCCGGGCGGGAAGAGGCCGAGGACGCGAGGTCCGTGAGGAGGGTCGAGAAGCAGTCCGGCGGTGTCGTGGTTCCGGCGAGGGGGCTGAGCGCGGCGGGCGCGAGGCCGAGCCTCAGCCTGCATCCGGGTGGAGGGCGACGAGGCGGCGCGGACGGGCGCCGGGAGGCGGATGGACTCGCCGGTGAGGTCCGGCGGCGGACGGACTGCAGCGCGAGGCAGCAGTGGGCTTGGGGAGGCGCGCGAGGGACGACAGAGAAGCTGCGTGGCGGCGACGGGCGGCCTCGGGCCAAGGCAGCTGCTGGGCCGCGGCTCAGCTGGGAGCCACGGACATGACGCGCCGACAAAGTGGTGGCGAGGCGGGTGAGCCCCGATCCAATCGGGGAGTGGAGGAGTGGGGGTCGTGGGGTTAGGGTTTTCGGGGTGGGGAATAAGGGTGGCCGGCCGGGCCTATTGGTTGGCCTGGGGTTGATGGTCTTTGGGCGGAGCCTGTGTGTTCTTTCCCTTTTTTTTACTTTTCTTTTCTGTTTTTGTGTTTTCTTTTCTCTTTGTTTATTTTCTTTTCTTATTTTTTTTCCTTCTACGGATTTATATTATTTTAGTTTTATAAAACATAAAAGTTGCAACTAAATTATTATTACTAGTTATACCTCGGTCATAAAAAGGTCTAACCCCCAAATAAAATAGTTTAGTATTTTATAAATTACAAAAGGCATTTGTTTAGTTGTTTTAGCTACTGCTTAAATCATTTTAGAGCATTCAAACATTTTATAAAAGTGTGGTTTCTTCACCATAATTACCTATGCTTTATTTGTCACCGTTTGTACTTTTTAGTTTTGACATTTGAAAACTTTACTGGTTTGACTTTATTTTAAATTTGAATTTCGAATCGGTTTTGAACTACGCGTGATTAACAACAGTAATCGAGATGACGTGGCATCATTTGGTGAGGGTTACTGTAGCTTAATTATCAGGGCGTCACACCAGTCCAGGCCCTTCTCTAGCCAGGAGGTGAGCCGCATCGGGGGCCCGGACTTGAATTCGGGAGCCGCGGCCCATGTGTCACGGGGCTCTGTGCGTAGAACCACTGCTGTTGCCACCCTTTGACGGTCTCCATGAAGGTACCTTTGGGCCATGAGACATTGGACAGCTTGCTCACCATAGCGCCTCTGCACTCTGCGTGTTGACCACCCACCACCTTCGGCTTCACATTGAAGATCTATAGCCACAATCCTAAGTGGGGTGGGATGCGGAGGAAGGCCTCGCACATGACAATGAATGCCGAAATGTTGAGGAAAGAATTTGGAGCTAGATCGTGGAAGTCTAGCCCATAGTAGAACATGAGTCCGCGGACGAAGGGGTGGAGAGGACACCGTAACCCGCGGACGAAGTGGGGAATAAATACCACCCTCTCATGGGGCTCTGGGGTGGGAACGGTCTGCCCCTTGGCCGGAAGCCGGTGGGCGATTTCCCTGGCCAAGTACCCCACCTCCCGGAGCTTCGAGATGTCCTTCTCCATGACGGAGGAGGCCATCCACTTGCCCCGCGCTCCAAATCCAGACATGGTCGGAGTGCTTTCTGAGGCAGAAAGGATGGAGGCTTGGGCGCTAAAGCTCGAGCGCGTATGGGCAGAGGGGAAGAAGGCGTGGATGAAAGAATGGATCCTTATCCTCTTATAAAGGCGGGGAATATCAAGCGCCCCCCCCACTCGCCTTAAAACTCGCCTATTCCCCAAGGGTCATGTGGATGGCACTGTTGGATTACCTATGCCTGTATTAATGAGAATCCCGCGATAAGGGGACACGATCTCTGCTTCGACAAGACGTGCCAATGAAAACCGCATCTTGAAATATGGAGCGGGGGGCTGAAAATGGTTCAAAATGATGAGCGGGCAGGGATAAAACGTCTCGCTACAAAAGTTGTCAGTGGATGGGACTTGTTAAATATTATATTCTTCGCGGCAGTGTGTGGAGCTTGTTTTGCTGAGTCGGACATGTTTTCTGTGTTCAAGGACTACTTTAAAGTATTCGGAGGAGGAACCCGCCTTGCAATGCCGAAGACAATCTGCGCGCCGGAGACATCGTCACTGAAGCCTGGTTCAGGGGCTACTGAGGGAGTCCTGAATTAAGGGGTCCTCGGGCGTCCTGGCTATGTGACGTGGGCCGGACTAATGGGCCATGAAGATTTAATACAGAAGATTTCTACCCGTGTCCGGATAGGACTCTCCTTGGCGTGGAAGGTAAGCTTGGCGTTCGGATAGGAACATTCCTTCCTCTGTAAACCGACTCTGTATAACCCTAGGTCCCTCCGGTGTCTATATAAACAGGAGGGTTTAGTCCATAGAGACAATCATAATCATAATCATACAGGCTAGAACTCTAGGGTTTAGCCATTACGATCTCGCGGTAGATCAACTCTTGTAACCCCATATTCATCCAAGATAATCAAGCAGGAAGTAGGGTATTACCTCCATCGAGAGGGCCCAAACCTGGGTAAACATTGTGTCCGTGTCTCCTGTTACCATTGATCCTAAGACGCATAGTTCGAGACCCCCTACCCCAGATCCGCTGGTTTTGACACCGATAATGGTTCTCCCTTTCTTTGAAAAAATCTGAAATTTTTAGTAACTCAAAATAGAAGTGAACAAAACTCAACAAAATCGATAGCAACTACTTCCACAAGTGTCTAGAGGCTATATCATGCACCTAAACTAGTTTGAACCATAAAAATTTGACATGCAAGCTCAAGAACATGGTCACCAACAGTTTCTAAATGTGCAAATAATAAACCACTAGAACAATAAACTAATTGGAGAAACGGAGGACTCACATACCGATGAGCAATCCACCAAAACAGTTTTGGAATTGGAGCTACGAGCAAGGAGATCAAAAATTGCAGCAAGAAGCGCAAGAACACATGTTTGAACAAGCAAGTGGTTTTTTCCGGAGGAAGAAGAAGAGCATGGGTGGTAGCAATAAGTGAGCGAGGCCTGTGTGGGCCCCACAAGCTTGCTGGGCGCGCCCGGTGAACTTGTGGCTCACAGGTGCACCCCCTGGGGTGTGTTCAGTGCCACTATTTTTTATATTTTGCAGAAAAAATCATATTAAATTTTTAGGGCATTTGGAGAACTTTTATTTTCTGGTCATTTTTAATTGCATGGATAATTCGGAAAATAGTATAATAATGGCATTTCTACTTTATTAATTCTAAATAACATAAAGTGAAGAGTGGGTACAGAAAGTTGTGTTTACTAAATTCATCGACCACATGCCCATCAAAAGGATTGCGTTAATAAGGTTGATCAAGTCTTATTAACAAACTTCTTCCGAATGACATGGAACCGGAGAATCTTCGTAGGACACTAGGTTACCTCAACAGGGATATGCATGTCCCCAACAATAAGAATTTGATATTTTTTGACAATAGGAATAGGGAATTAAAAACCTCCAATAGTAATCGTTGAAATTTTTCCAATAGAGTTGATACTATTCACTTGAGGTTGTTTCTTTGGGAAGTACACCGTATGCTCATTACCATTGACATGAAAAGTGACATTGCCCTTATTGCAATCAATAACAGCCGCAGTGTTCAAAAAGGGTCTACCAAGGATGATCGACATACTGTCGTCCTTGGGTATATCAAGAATAACAAAGTTTGTAAAGATAGTAACATTTGCAACTACGCCAAGCACATATCACAAATATCGATGGGTATAGCAATTGATTTATCAGCCATTTGAAAAGAGATTTCAGTTGTCAACTTATTCAAATCAAGTCTTCGATACAAGGAGAAATGCATAACACTAACACCGACTACTAGATCACATAAAGCTATTTTAACATAGTTTCTTTTGATGGAGCATGGTATAGTTGGTATTCCTGGGTCTCCTAGTTTCTTTGGTATTCCACCCTTAAATGAATAATTTGCAAGCATGGTGGAAATTTCAGCTTTCGGTATCTTTCTTTTATTTGTGACAATATCTTTCATGTACTTAGCATAAGGAGACATTTTCAGAATATCAGTCAATTGAAGGCGCAAAAAGACATGTCTAAGCATTTCAAAAAAGCGCTCAAATTCTTCTTCATCTTTATTCTCTGAAGCTTTAGGAGGAAAAGGCATGGGTTTCTGAACCCATGGTTCTCTTTCCTTACCATGTTTCCTAGCAATGAAGTCCCTTGATAACCCACAAGTATAGGGGATCGCAACAGTTTTCAAGGGTAGAGTATTCAACCCAATTTTATTGATTCGACACAAGGGGAGCCAAAGAATATTCTTGAGTATTAGCAGATGCGTTGTCAATTCAACCGCACCTGAAATACTTAATATCCACAGTAAATTATTTGTAGAAAAGTAGTACGGAAATAACGATAACAATGGCAAAAGTAGTAGTAGCAGTTTCGTAGGAATTATAACAGTGGCAACGACAAAGTTACGAAGCAAGGATCAATATGAAATGAACTCGTAGGCAATGGATCAATGATGGATAATTATGTCGGATTCCATTCATCATGCAACAATTATAACATAGCGTGACAAAGAACTAGCTCCAGTTCATCAATATAATGTAGGCATGTATTCCAAATATAGTCATACGTGCTTATGAAAAAGAACTTGCATGACATCTTTTGTCCTACCCTCTGATACAACTCCAACGTATCTATAATTTTTTATTGTTCCATGCTATTATATTATCTGTTTTGGATGTTTTATATGCATTAATATGCTATTTTATATGATCTTTGGGACTAACCTATTAACCTAGAGCCCAGTGTCAGTTTCAGTTTTTTCCTTGTTTTCGAGTTTCGCAAAAAGGGAATACCAAACGGAGTCCAAATAGAATAAAACTTTTGCGATGATTTTTCTTGGATCAGAAGACATCCAGAGGACTTGGAGTGCAAGTCAGAGAAGCCACAAGGCGGCCACAAGGACGGAGGGCGTGCCCAGGGGGTAGGGCGTGCCCCCCACCCTCGTGGGCCCCTTGTGACTCCACCGACCTATTTCTTCAGCCTATATATTCTCAAATACCCTAAAACCTTCCAGGGGAGCCACAAAAGCACTTTTCCACCGCCGCAACCTTCTATACCCATGAGATCCCATCTAGGGGCCTTTTTCGGCATCCTGCCGGAGGGGGATTCGATCACGGAGGGCTTCTACATCAACACCATTGCCTCTCCGATGAAGCGTGAGTAGTTTACCACAGACCTACGGGTCCATAGCTAGTAGCTAGATGGCTTCTTCTCTCTCTTTGATTCTCAATACAAAGTTCTCCTCGATGTTCTTGGAGAGCTATTCGATGTATGATACGTCTCCAACGTATCTATAATTTTTATTGCTCCATGCTACTTTATCTACTGTTTTGGACTATAATGGGCTTTATTTTCCACTTTTATATTATTTTTGGGACTAACCTATTAACCGGAGAATTGCTGTTTTTTGCCTTTTTCAGTATTTCGAATAAACAGAATATCAAACGGAGTCCAAACGGAATGAAACCTTCGGAAACGTGATTTTCTCACCGAACGTGATCCAGGAGACTTGGACCCTACGCCAAGGCACCAGAGAGGCGGTCACGAGGGTGGGGGGCGCGCCCCCCCTAGGGCGCGCCCCCTGCCTCGTGGGCCCCCTGTTGCTCCACCGACGTACTCCTTCCTCCTATATATACCTACGTACCCCCAAACGACAAGAACAGGAGCCAAAAACCTAATTCCACCGCCGCAACTTCCTGTATCCACGAGATCCCATCTTGGGGACTGTTCCGGAGCTCCACCGGAGGGGGCATCCACCACGGAGGGCTTCTACATCAATATCATAGCCTCTCCGATGAAGTGTGAGGAGTTTACTTCAGACCTTCGGGTCCATAGCTAGTAGCTAGATGGCTTCTTCTCTCTTTTTGGATCTCAATACAATGTTCTCCCCCTCTCTCGTGGAGATCTATTCGATGTAATATTCTTTTTGAAGTGTGTTTGTTGAGACCGATGAATTGTGGGTTTATGATCCAGCTTATCTATGAATAATATTTGAATCTTCTCTGAATTCTTTTATGTATGATTGAGTTATCTTTGCAAGTCTCTTCGAATTATCCGTTTGGTTTGGCCAACTAGATTGGTAGTTCTTGCAATGGGAGAAGTGCATGGCTTTGGGTTCAATCTTGCGTTGTCCTTACCCAGTGACAGAAAGGGTTCCAAGGCACGTATTGTATTGTTGCCATCGAGGATAAGAAGATGGGGTATTTATCATATCGCACGAATTTATTCCTCTACATCATGTCATAAGGCGTTGCTCTGTTTTTAACTTAATACTCTAGATGCATGCTGGATAGCGGTCGATGAGTGGAGTAATAGTAGTAGATGCATAATCATTTTGATCTACTTGTCTCGGACGTGATGCCTATAAACATGATCATACCTAGATATACTCATAACTATGCTCAATTATGTCAATTGCTCAACAGTAATTTGTTCACCCATCGTAGAATAATTATGCTCTTGGGAGAAGCCATTAGTGAAACCTATGGCCCCCGGGTCTATTCTCATGATATCAATCTCCATCACTTTTATACTTGCTTTGTTTTACTTTGCCTTTTACTTTTCACTTTGCATCTATATAACAAAAAAAACCAAAAATATTATCTCTATCAGATCTCACTCTCGTAAGTGACCGTGAAGGGATTGACAAACCCTAATCTAGTTGGTTGCGAGTAGCTATCGTTTTGTGTAGGTACGAGGGACTTGTGCGTGGCCTCCCGGATTGATACCTTGGTTCTCAAAAACTGAGGGAAATACTTACGCTCTTGTGCTGCATCATCCTCTCCTCTTCGGGAAAACCAACGCAAGCTCAAGACGTAGCAAGAAGGATTTACTGGCATTGCTTGGGGAGTTTACGCAAAAGTCAACATACCAAGTACCCATCACAATCCCTATCTCTCGCATTACATTATTTTCCGTTTGCCTCTCGGTTTCCTCTCCCCCATTTCACCCTTGCCATTTTATTCGCCCTCTCTTTCCCAATCTCCTCCTCTCTTTCCATGTGCCTTCTTTTTGCTTGCATCTTTTCTTGCTAAGAGTTTATGGATCCCCATCCACTTGCTAATCTCTTTAAGAGATCGAATTATGATGAACCTATTGCTAGTGAGTTGAGTGCACTAGATTATCTTTATAAGGTTTTGCTTGAAATCCGTGAATCTGAAAATTGTGATGAAGTGCTTTATGAAGTGATTCATGATAGATCTTTGAATAAAAAGCATGATTGCAATGATTTTATTATAAATTCTCTTGATGTCAATTGTGCTAATAATATGCAAAACCTTAAGCTTGGGGATGCTAGTTTTGCTATGTCTACTACTTGTTGCAATGATCATGATTGGGGTGATTCTTCTTATGATCTTGAAAATTTATTTAATCCCCATGATGAATATGAGATTGATAATATTTCTTGCAATAATCATGATTGGGGTGATTCTTCTTATGATCTTGAAAATTTATTTAATCCCCATGATGAATATGAGATTGATAATATTGCTTGCAATAATCTTGGAAGTGGGTTTGGAAGAGTGTCAACTTTAGATCCCACATATTTGGAGAATATTCAATCTTATGAAATTTTTGATAAACGTGGGCTTGGAGAAATCATGACTTTAGTTAATGATAATCCCACTATTTTGGAAGAGTGTCAACTTCGCATGCATGTGCATCGTGTTGAGAATATGTTATGTGATAGCTATATTGTTTAATTTTCTTATGATCCTACATGTAATTATTATGAGAGAGGAAAATATGGTTATAGAAATTTTCATGTTACTAAATTACCTCTCGTTATGTTGAGATTGCTATTGTTCCTTTCTTCTTCCTTGCATATGCTAGTTTCTGCTTGCCTTGCAAATTTGTTTGCCTATAAGATGCCTATGCATAGGAAGTATGTTAGACTCATATGTGTTTGTCACGTGCTTTATGATGCTCTATTTGTTCTTCAATTCTTGTCTTTCATGTGAGCATCATTGAAATCTCAATGCCTAGCTAGGGGCGTTAAACGATAGCGCTAGTTTGGAGGCAACCCAATTTTATTTTTAGTTTTTTTTGTTTTTGCTTCTTTTTAGGAATAAATAATCCATCTAGCCTCTGTTTAGATGTGGTTTTATGTTTTAATTAGTGTTTGTGCCAAGCTAGACCAATTGGATCTTCGTGGATGATAGTTATTTGATCTTGCTGTAATTTCCAGAAACTTTTGCCAGTGCGAATTATTAAAAATCACCGAACGTGATAAAATACTTATTCCAATTGCTTCGATAATTTTTTTGAAGTTCCATAAGTTTGCGTTAATTCTGATTACTACTGCATTACTGTTTTTTTGACAGATTCTGTTTTTCATGTGTTGTTTGCTTATTTTGATGAATATATGGCTAGTAAAATAGTTTATAATCCATAGAGAAGTTGGAATACAGTAGGTTTAACACCAATATAAATAAAGAATGAGTTTATTACAGTACCTTAAAGTAGTCTTTTGTTTTCTTTCTCTAACGGAGCTCACGAGATTTCTATTGAGTTTTGTGTTGTGAAGTTTTCATGTTTTGGGTGAATTCTTTTGATGGATTATGGAACAAGGAGTGGCAAGAGCCTAAGCTTGGGGATGCCCATGGAAACCCCAAGATAATCCAAGGACACCAAAAAGTCAAAGCTTGGGGATGCCCCGGAAGGCATCCCCTCTTTAAATCCACTTCCATCGGTAATTTACTTGGAGCTATATTTTTATTCACCACATGATATGTGTTTTGCTTGGAGCGTCTTGTATTATTTGCGTCCTTGCTTGTTAGTTTACCACAATCGTCCTTGCTGTACACACCTTTTGAGAGAGCCATACATGAATTGTAATTTGATAGAATACTCTATTTGCTTCACTTATATCTTTTGAGCTTGATAGTTTTGCTCATAGTGCTTCACTTATATCTTTTGAGCGTGATAACTTTTGCTCTAGTACTTCACTTAGATCTTTTAGAGCACGGTGGTGGATTTGTTTTAAAGAAACTATTGATCTCTCATGCTTCACTTAGATTATTTTGAGAGTCGTTAATAGCATGGTAATTTGCTTAATGTTAATATACTTGGTATTCAAGATATGTGAAACTTTCTTTTGAATGCGTTGAATACTAATATAAGTTTGATGCTTGATAATTGTTTTGAGATATGGAGGTGATAATATCAGAGTCGTGCTAGTTGAGTAGTTGTGAATTTGATAAATTCTTGTGTTGAAGTTTGCAAATCCCGTAGCATGCACATATGGTTAAAGTTGTGTAACAAATTTGAAACATGAAGTGTACCTGGCTTGTGCATCCTTATGAGTGGCGGTCGGGGACGAGCGATGGTCTTTTCCTACCAGTCTATCCCCTAGGAGCATACACGTAGTACTTGATTTTTGATGACTTCTAAATTTTTGCAATAAGTATATGAGTTCTTTTGACTAATGTTGAGTCCATGGATTATACACACTTTTACCTTTCCGCCTTTGCTAGCCTCTTCGGTATCGTGCATTGCCCTTTCTCACCTTGAGAGTTGGTGCTAACTTAGCAGTGCATCCAAACCCCGTGATATGATACGCTCTATCACACATAAACCTCCTTATTTCTTCCTCAAAACAGCCACCATACCTACCTATTATGGCATTTCCATAGCCATTTCGAGATATATTGCCATGCAACTTTCCACCGTTCTGTTCATCATCATCATGACATACTTTACTTTTGTCATATTGCCATTGCATGATCATGTAGTTGACATCATATTTGTGGCAAAGACACCATGCATTATTTTTCATACATGTCACCCTTGATCCATTGCACCATCCTGGTACACCGTCGGAGGCATTCATATAGAGTCATACCTTGTTCTAGTTTCGAGTTGTAATCCTTATGTTGTAATCAATAGAAGTGTGATGATCATCATTATTAGAGCATTGCCCCAAAAAAGAGAAAGGCCAAAAAAAGGCCCCAAAAAAAGAAAATAAATAAAAAGGGCAATGCTACTATATCTTTTTCCACACTTGTGCTTCAAAGTAACACCATGTTCTTCATGTAGTAAGTCTCATATATTGTGCTTCAAAGTAGCACCTTGTTCTTCATATAGTGAGTCTCATAAGTTGTCTTTTTATACTAGTGGGAATTTTTCATTATAGAACTTGGCTTGTATATTCCTCGATGGGCTTCCTCAAATGCCCTAGGTCTTCATGAGCAAGCAAGTTGGATGCACACCCACTAGTTTTCATTTGTTGAGCATTCATAGCTCTAGTGCATCCGTTGCATGGCAATCCCTATTCCTCATGTTGACATCAATTGATGGGCATCTCCATAGCCCGTTGATTATCCTCGTCAATGTGAGACTTTCTCCTTTTTGTCTTCTCCACACAATCCCCATCATCATATTCTATTCCACCCATAGTGCTATATCCATGGCTCACGCTCATGTATTGCGTGAAGGTTGAAAAAGTTTGAGATTATTTAAGTATGAAAAAATTGCTTGGCTTGTCATCGGGGGTATAGAAGTTGGGAACATCTTTGTGTGACGAAAATGAAACATAGCCTAACTATATGATTTTGTAGGGATGAACTTTCTTTGGCCATGTTATTTTGATAAGACATAATTGCTTAGTTAGTATGCTTGAAGTATTATTATTTTTATGTCAATACGAACTTTTGTCTTGAATCTTTCGGATCTGAATATTCATACCACAATTAAGAAGATTTACATTGAAATTATGCCAAAGTATCACCGCATCAAAATTCTATTTTTATCATTTACCTACTCGAGGACGAGCAGGAATTAAGCTTAGGGATGCCCGATACGTCTCCAACGTATCTATAACTTTTTATTGCTCCATGCTACTTTATCTACTGTTTTGGACTATAATGGGCTTTATTTTCCAATTTTATATTACTTTTGGGACTAACCTATTAACCGGAGGCCCAACCCAGAATTGCTGTTTTTTTGCCTTTTTCAATGTTTCGAAGAAATAGAATATCAAACGGAGTCCAAACGGAATGAAACCTTCGGAAACGTGATTTTTCTCACCGAACGTGATCCAGGAGACTTGGACCCTATGCCAAGGCACTAGAGAGGCGGTCACGAGGGTGGGGGGCACCCCCCCTAGGGCGCGCCCCCTGCCTCATGGGCCCCCTGCTGCTCCACTGACGTACTCCTTCCTCCTATATATACCTACGTACCCCCAAACGACAAGAACAGGAGCCAAAAACCTAATTCCACCACCGCAACTTCCTGTATCCACGAGATCCCATCTTGGGGCTGTTAGGAGCTCCATGGGAGGGCATCCACCATGGAGGGCTTCTACATCAACATCATAGCCTCTCCATGAAGTGTGAGTAGTTTACTTGAGACCTTCGGGTCCATAGGTAGTAGCTAGATGGCTTCGTCTCTCTTTTGGATCCCAATACAATGTTCTCCCCTCTCTCGTGGAGATCTATTCGATGTAATCTTCTTTTTGTGGTGTGTTTGTTGAGATCGATGAATTGTGGGTTTATGATCCAGCTTATCTATGAATAATATTTGAATCTTCTCTGAATTCTTTTATGACTGATTGAGTTATCTTTGCAAGTCTCTTCGAATTACCCGTTTGGTTTGGCCAACTAGATTGGTAGTTCTTGCAATGGGAGAAGTGCATGGCTTTGGGTTCAATCTTGCGTTGTCCTTACCAAGTGACAGAAAGGGTTGCAAGGCACGTATTGTATTGTTGCCATCGAGGATAACAAGATGGGGTATTTATCATATTGCATTAATTTATTCCTCTACATCATATCATCTTGCTTAAGGTGTTACTCTGTTTTTAACTTAATACTCTAGATGCATCTTTGGATAGCGGTCGATGAGTGGAGTAATAGTAGTAGATGCAGAATCGGTTCGATCTACTTGTCTCGGACGTGATGCCTATATACATGATCATACCTAGATATACTCATAACTATGCTCAATTTCATCAATTGCTCAACAGTAATTTGTTCACCCTACATAGAATAATTATGCTCTTGAGAGAAGCCACTAGTGAAACCTATGGCCCCCGGGTCTATTCTCATCATATCAATCTCCATCACTTTTATACTTTCTTTGTTTTACTTTGCCTTTTACTTTCACTTTGCATCTATATACCAAAAATACCAAAAATATTATCTCTATCAGATCTCACTCTCGTAAGTGATCGTGAAGGGATTGACAACCCCTAATCGCGTTGGTTGCGAGTAGCTATCGTTTTGTGCAGGTACGAGGGACTTGTGCATGGCCTCCTACTGGATTGATACCTTGGTTCTCAAAAACTGAGGGAAATACTTACGCTACTATGCTGCATCATCCTCTCCTCTTCGGGGAAAACCAACGCAAGCTCAAGACGTAGCAATGTAATACTCTTTTGTGGTGTGTTTGCCGAGATCCGATGAATTGTGGATTTATGACCAGCTTATCTATGAATATTATTTGAACCTCCTCTGAATTTTTATATGCATTATTTGATATCTTTGCAAGTCTCTTCGAACTATCGATTTGGTTTGGCCAACTAGATTGGTTTTTTCTTACAATGGGAGAAATGCTTAGCTTTGGGTTCAATCTTGCGGTGCTCGATCCTAGTGATGGAAGGGGAACCGACACGTATTGTATTGTTGCCATCGAGGATAAAAAGATGGGGTTTTCATCATATTGCTTGAGTTAATTACTCTACATCATGTCATATTGCTTAAGGCGTTACTCCGTTCTTTATGAACATAATACTCTAGATGCATGCTGGATAGCGGTCTATGTGTGGAGTAATAGTAGTAGATGCAGAATCGTTTCAGTCTAGTTGACACGGACGTGAGGCCTATATTCATGATCATTGCCTTAGATATCGTCATAACTTTGCGCTTTTCTATCAATTGCTCGGTAGTAATTTGTTCACCCATCGTAATAATTTCTATCTTGAGAGAAGCCTCTAGTGAAACCTATGGCCCCCGGGTCTATTTTCCATCATATAAGTTTCTGATCTATAATTTTAGTTTCCTATTTACTTCCTTTGCAATCTTTCACTTTCCATTCCATAAACCAAAAATACCAAAAATATTACTTTACCATTTATCCATCTATATCAGATCTCACTTTGCAAATAACCGTGAAGGGATTGACAACCCCTTTATCGCGTTGGGTGCAAGTTGGTGTTTGTTTGTGCAGGTATTCGGTGGCTTGTTGCGTTGTATCCTACTGGATTGATACCTTGGTTCTCAAAAGCTGAGGGAAATACTTACTCCACTTTGATGCATCACCCTTTCCTCTTCAAGGGAAAAACCAACGCAAGCTCAAGAGGTAACACCCTCCCGTGGCAGCGGGGTCCTATTGGAAACTAAGGGATATTAAGGCCTGCTTTTAGTAGAGTACCGGATGAAAGCATTAGCACTTAGTGAATACATGAACTCCTCAAACTACGATCATCACCGGGAGTGGTCCCGACTATTGTCACTCCGGGGTTGCCGGATCATAACACGTAGTAGGTGACTATTGACTTGCAAGATAGGATCAAGAACACAAATATATTCATGAAAACATAATAGGTTCAGATCTGAAATCATGGCACTCGGGCCCTAGTGACAAGCATTAAGCATAGCAAAGTCATAGAAACATCAATCTTAGAACATAGTGGATACTAGGGACCAAACCCTAACAAAACTAACTCGATTACATGGTAAATCTCATCCAACCCATCACGATCCAGCAAGCCTACGATGGAATTACTCACGCACGGCGGTGAGCATCATGAAATTGGTGATGGAGGATGGTTGATGATGACGATGGCAACGGATTCCCCTCTTCGGAGCCCCGAACGGACTCCAGATCTGCCCTCCCGAGGAAGAACAGGGCTTGGCAGCGGCTCCGTATCGTAAAACGCGATGAATCCTTCTCTTTGATTTTTTTCTCCCCGAAAGAGAATATATGGAGTTGGAGTTGAGGTCGGTGGAGATCCAGGGGGCCCACAAGGTCGGGTGACGCGCACCCCACCCTTGTAGCCAGGGTGTGGGCCCCCTTTTGTTGATTATTTTGCCAATATTTTTTATTAATTCCAAAACTTATGTCCGTGAAGTTTCAGGTCATTCCGAGAACTTTTTATTCTGCACAAAAATAACACCATGGCAATTCTGCTGAAAACAACGTCAGTCTGGGTTAGTTCCTAGTCAAATCATGCAAGTTAGAGTCCAAAACAAGGGTAAAAGAGTTTGGAACAGTAGATACGACGGAGACGTATCAACTCCCCCAAGCTTAACCCATTGCTTGTCCTCAAGCAATTCAGTTGACCAACTGAAAGTGGTAAAGAAAAACTTTTACAAACTCTATTTGATCTTGTTGTTGCAAATATGTAAAGCTAGCATTCAAGTTTTCAGCAAATATCATGAACTAACCATATTCACAATAACATTTAGGTCTCACATTTACTCATATCAATGGCATAATCAACTAGCGAGCAATAATAATAAATCTCGGATGACAACACTTTCTCAAAACAATCATGATATGATATAACACGATGGTATCTCGCTAGCCCTTTTTGAGACCGCAAAACATAAATGTAGAGCACCCCTGAAGATCAAGGACTGACTAGACATTGTAATTCATGGTAAAAGAGATCCAATCATAGTCATACTCAATATACATTAATAACAATGCATACAAATGACAGTGGTGCTCTCTAACTGGTGCCCTTTATAAGAGGATGATGCCTCAGCAATAGAAGTAAATAGATAGGCCCTTCGCAGAGGGAAGCAGGGATTTGTAGAGGTGCCAGAGCTCGAGTTTTGAATTAGAGATAAATAATATTTTGAGCGGCATGCTTTCATTGTCAACATAACAACTAAGAGATCTCGGTATCTTCCATGCTACATACATTATAGGTGGTTTCCAAACAGAATGGTAAAGTTTATACTCCCCCACCACCAACAATCACACTCCATGGCTGGTCTGAAACAACGGGTACCGTCCAACTAACAACAGTCCTGGGGGAGTTTTGTTTGCAATTATTTTGATTTGATTTGAGCATGGGACTGGGCATCCCGGTTACCAGCCATTTTCTCGTGAATGATGAGCGGAGTCCACTCATTGTGAGAATAACCCACCTAGCATGGAAGATATAGACAACCCTAGTTGGTACATGAGCAATTCGAGCATACAAAACGGATTATTATTTGAAGGTTTAGAGTTTTGCACATGCAAATTTACTTGGAACAGCAGATAAATACCGCATATAGGTAGATATGGTGGACTCATATGGAACAACTTTGGGTTTATGGAAGTGGATGCATAAGCAGTAATTCCGCTTAGTACAAGTGAAGGCTAGAAAGAGACTGGGAAGCGACCAACTAGAGAGCGACAACAGTCATAAACATGCATTGAGATTAACCAACATTGTGTGCAAGCATGAGTAGGATATAAATCATCATGAACATAAATATCGTGGAGGCTATGTTGATTTTGTTTCAACTACATGTGTGAACATGTGCCAAGTCAAGCCACTCGAATCATTCAAAGGAGGATACCATCCTATCATACCACATCACAACCATTTTAATTTTCATGTTGGCACGCAAGGTAAACCATTATAAACTCCTAGCTAATGAAGCATGGAATGAGTAACTATAATCTCTAATTGTCATTGCAAACATGTTTCATTCATAATATGTTGAATCAGGAATGATGAACTAATCATATTTACAAAAAACAAGATAGGTCGATTTCATACCAGCTTTTCCTCATCTCAATCATTTCATCATATATCGTCATTATTGCCTTTCACTTGCACGACCGAACGGTGTGGATAATAATAATATTGCACGTGCATTTGACTAAGCTAGAATTTGCAACATTTATTCAAAGGAGAAGACAAGGTAATATGGGCTCTTTGTTAGATCAACAATAATGTATATGAGAGCCACTCAACATTTTCATCGTGGTCTTCTCCTCTCGACCCCCAAAGAAAAGGAAAGAATTTCAAAGAAACACACTAAAATATTTTTGGAGTTTTTGTTTTTCAAAAGGAAGAGAAACAAGAACTAGAAAAACTATTTCCACGGGAAAGCTCCCAACAAGAAAAAGAAGAACTAGAAATCTTTTTGGGTTTTCTTTTAATTTTACTACTAAGCATGCACAGAAAGTAAACTAACTACAACTATTTTTTTTTGGTTTTTCTTAAGGGTTTTCAAACACACAAGAAGAAAGCGGGAAAAAGAAATAAACTAACATGGATAATACAATGAAAAAGTATGAACACCGACAACTGAAATAAGTGTGTGAGCATGAATGTAATGTCGGTGAGAAATATGTACTCCCCCAAGCTTAGGCTTTCGGCCTAAGTTGGTCTACGGCCATGGATCAAAGTAGCACTCTCCGGTGTATGGAGGAGGATCCTCGGGGTTCCACTGGTTAGCAAGCTCCTCTGGCTCCCACTGATAAATAGACTCCTGGTATGGATCAGGTGATGGCTCTGGCTTAGGAGGTGGGGATCGTGTCCCCTCCCAGTATGCATGAATGTCCACGGCAAGACAAAGTACCTGCCTGAATGAATATCAAACAAAACAGGTGCAGGCAAGGTAATAATCTGAAAAGTATTCTCGCTAAATACCAGGTTATAAATAAGTCTCTTTTCCTCATCATGGCGAATAAACTTATGCGCTACCATGCTGTCATAATCTAAATGTATAGTGGGTAGCAATTTCTCCTCTTTTTCATAGTGCCTAATGGGTATCTCAAAGTATTTAGCAAGACGGGAGACGAAGATACCTCCGAAAATAGGACCCTTTGTATGGTTTAAACTCAACCGCTTAGCGACCATAGCGCCCAAACTGTAAGTTCTATCTCTATGTAAAGTGTGACACAAAATGGCGAGGTTAGGGCCACTAAGGCCTCCACTCTCTCCGTGACCAATTAAACATTTCCCAGCAAATAATGAGTAATAGTGTAAAACAGGGAAATGTATACTAGCCACTCTCGCTCCCGACACTCCTCTGGTTTCCCCTACGGTAATTTCATCAATAAAACCTTCCACATCACTAGGGTGTGGTTCCTCGACGCTACCCTTGTCATAAGGTAATTTACAAACCTCACAAAAGTCATAGAGTGTCATTTCTTTGTACTCATCATATAAATGAAAATCTACCATGGGTGGTGATCTCCTAGCATGAAAATGAAAATTTTGTATGAAATTATTAGTGAGTAGGAGATATTGATCACACTGGTCGAGGAGGAAGTCGGTGATGCCTGCATTCCGAACCAAATAATAGAAATCATCATAAATTCCGGCCGCTTGTAAGAATGCATCGCATGGCCATTCACACGGCCGAATCTCCGCGGCACGAGGAAGATTATACTTGGGCTTCTCTTTCTCCTCATTTAACTTTTCCTTTGAACCCCGGCTCGAGGAGCTTCTCAACAATCTCCTCATCATTTTCCTCCTCTAAAAATTTCTGAAATTTTTAGTGACTCAAAACAAAAGTGAACCAAACTCAACAAAATTGATAGCAACTACTCCTACAAGTGCCTAGAGGCTATATCATGCATCAAAAATACTTTGCACCATATAAATTTGACATGCAAGCTCAATAACAAGGTTACCACAGCAGCAAAATTTGCAACGAATAAAGCACTAGAACAAAAACGAATTGGACCGTTGGAGGAGTCACATACCGAAGAACAATCCCCCAAAGCAGTTTTGTGAATGGAGCTTTGAGCATGGAGATAAAAAATGGCAGCAAGATGAGCAAGAACACGAGTTTGAGCTATGGAGTGTTTTTTTCTCGAGGAAGAAGGAGAGGATGGTTGCTGGAATAAGTGGAGGGGGCCATGTGGGGCCCACAAGGACAGGTGGCGCGCCCCCTGGTGTGTTCTAAGTTCCAGAAATTCTCAAATATTATAAAAAATTCATATCAAATTTTCAGGGCATTGGGGGAACTTCTATTTTCGGGACATATTTTTATTGCATGGGTAATTCAGAAAACAGACAGAAAATACTAATTTGCTTTATTTAATCTAAATAACAAAAAGTAAAAGATGGGTACAGAAGGTTTGTGCTTCCTAAATTCATCCATCTCATGCTCATCAAAAGGAATTCATTAACAAGGTTGATCAAGTCTTATTAACAAACTTCTTCCGAATGACATGAAACTGGAGAATTTTCGAATAACACTAAGTTACCTCAACGGGGATATGCATTTCCCTAACAATAAGAATATCATATTTCTTTTTGACGGTATGAAGAGGGAATACAAAACCTCCAATAGTGATAGTTGAAATTTTTCCAATAGAATTGATACTATGCACTTGAGGTTGTTTCTTCGGAAAGTGTACCATATGCTCATTACCATTAACATGAAAAGTGACATTGCCTTTGTTGCAATCAATAAGAGCCCCTGCAGTATTCAAAAATGGTATACCAAGGATGATCGACATACTGTCGTCCTCGGGAATATCAAGAATAACAAAGTCCGTTAAGATAGTAATGTTTGCAACCACAACAGGCATATCCTCACAAACACCGATGGGTATAACAGTAGATTTATCAGCCATTTGCGAAGAAATTTCAGTAGGTGTCAACCTATTCAATTCAAGTCTACGATACAAAGAGAAACGAATAACACTAACACCGGCTCCAAGATCACATAAAGCAGTTTTAACATAGTTTCTTTTAATCGAGCATGGTATAGTTGGTACCCCTGGATCTCCTAGTTTCTTTGGTATTCCACCCTTAAAAGTATAATTAGCAAGCATGGTGGAAATTTCAGCTTCCAGTATCTTTCTTTTATTAGTAACAATATCTTTCATATACTTAGCATAAGGAGGCATTTTAAGCATATCAGTCAAACACATACGCAAAAAGATGGGTCTAATCATTTCGGCAAAGCGCTCAAAATCCTCGTCATCCTTTTTCTTGGATGGCTTAGGAGGAAAGGGCATGGGTTTCTGAACCCATGGTTCTCTTTCTTTACCGTGTTTCCTAGCAACAAAGTCTCTTTTATCATAACGTTGATTCTTTGATTGTGGGTTATCAAGATCAACAGCAGGTTCAATTTCTACATCATTATCATTACTAGGTTGAACATCAACATGAACATCATTATTATGATTATCACTAGGTTCATGGATATCACTAGATTGTGTCTCAGCATCAGAAATAGAAATATCATTGGGATTCTCGGGTGTGTCAGGTTCACTAGCACGCAAGGTCCGATCAGTTCTCTTTTTCTTTTTATTACTGGGACTAGGTGCATCAGTATTAGTTCTCTGAGAATCTTGCTCAATTCTCTTAGGATGACCCTCAGGATACAGGGGTTCCTGGGTCATTTTACCGCCTCTAGTCATAACCCTAACAACATTATCATTGATCTTACTATTCAACTCATTGAGCAAATCATCATGTGCCTTAAGTACTTGTTCTACTTGAGTTGTAACCATGGAAGCATGTTTACTAATAAGCTTAAGATCATTAACAGTTCTACTCATATAATCACTCAAGTGGTCAAGCATGTAAGCATTACGTTTCTATTGTCTACTAACATAAGCATTGAAATTTTCTTGTTTAACAATAAAATTATCAAACTCATCTAAGCATTGACTAGCAGACTTATTAGGAGGAATATCACTTTCATCAAATCTACGGAGAGAGATTACCTCTACTCGTGTGTCGGGTTATCAAGACCATGTATTTCTTCAATAGGCGGTAAATTTTTAACATCTTCAGCTTTAATACCTTTTTCTTTCATAGATTTCTTTGCCTCTTGCATATCTTCATGACAGAGAAATAGAATACCCCTCTTCTTCAGAGTTGGCTTTGGAGTTTGTTCAGGAAGTGTCCAATCATTATCATTACTCAATATATTATTCAATAGCAATTCAGCTTGCTCAACAGTTCTTTCCCTGAAAACACAACCAACACAACTATCCAGGTGGTCTATGGAAGCATTCGTTAGTCCATTATAAAAGATATCAAGTATTTCATTTTTCTTGAGAGGATGATCAGGCAAAGCATTAAGCTATTGGAGAAGCCTCCCCCAAGCTTGTGGGAGACTCTCTTCTTCAATTTGCACAAAATTAAATATTTCCTTTAAAGCATCTTGTTTCTTATGAGCTGGGAAATATTTTTGAGAGAAGTAAGAATCATATCCTGGGGACTACGCACACAACCAGTAGCAAGAGAATTAAACCATAACTTAGCATCCCCCTTTAATGAGAAAGGAAACAATTTAAGAATATAGTAATAGCGAATTTCTTCCTCATGGGTAAATAGGGTGGCTATATCATTCAAGTTAGTAAGATGTGCCACAACAGTTTCAGATTCATAACCATGAAAAGGATCAGATTCAACCAAAGTAATTAACTCAGGATCGACAGATAATTCATAATCCTTATCAGTAATAAAGATAGGTGAAGTAGCAAAAGCGGGATCATATTTCATTCTAGCATTCAAGGATTTTTCTTTCAGCTTAGCTAATAATTTCTAAAGATCCTCTCTATCATTGCAAGCAAATAAGGCCCTAGCAGTTTCTTCATCCATAACATAACCCTCAGGTACAATAGACAATTCATATCTAGGGGGAGAATCATAATCATCATTTTTAACAATATCATCAGTTTCAGTAATTTCCTTCTCTCTAACCCTAGCAAGTTGTTCATCAAGAAATTCACCTAGTGGCACAGTATTATCGAGCACAAAATTAGTATCATCATAAGCATGATGCATAGCAGAAGTGGCATCATCAATAACATGCGACATATCGGAATCAATAGCAGGTGTAGGTGTCGCAAGTTTACTCAAAACAAAAGGAGAATCAAGTGCAGAGCTAGATGGCAGTTCCTTACCTCCCCACGTAGTTGAGGGAAAAATATTGGTTCTTTGATCTTTCAAATTCTTCATCGTGATCAGCAGATATAAATCCCAGGTGATTCAGAGAACAGAGCTATCCTCCTCGGAAACAGTGCCAGGAAAAGGTCTTGATAACCCCCAAGTGTAGGGGGTCGCAAGAGTTTTCAAGGGTAGAGTATTCAACCCAAATTTATTGATTCAATACAAGGGGAGCCAAATAATATTCTTGAGTATTAGCATCTGAGTTGTCAATTCAACCACACCTGGAAGACTTAATATCTGCAGCAAAGTATTTAGTAGCAAAGTAGTATGTAAGTAATGGTGACGGTGGCAAAAGTAGCAGTAGCAGTTTCGTTGGAATTGTAATAGTGGCAAAGGCAAAGTAACGAAGCAAGGATCAATACGAAACGAACTCGTGGGCAATGGATCAATGATGGACAATTATGTCGGATGGCATTCATCATGCAACAGTTATAACATAGGGTGACACAGAACTAGCTCCAGTTCATCAATATAATGTAGGCATGTATTCCGAATATAGTCATACGTGCTTATGGAAAATAACTTGCATGACATCTTTTGTCCTACCCTCTCGTGGCAGCAGGGTCCTATTGGAAACTAAGGGATATTAAGGCCTCCTTTTAATAGAGTACCGGACCAAAGCATTAGCACTTAGTGAATACATGAACTCCTCAATCTACGGTCATCATCGGGAGTGGTCACTGGTACGAGTCGGTGCTATACAAACGGTTTTTAACCCCATTCCGCGAAGGCATTTGGAACCATCGCCAAGTGAGTGTGGACGATAGGGGGTCCTTCCCACACGACCCAGAAACCATAGGGGATAGGGAGCCTTGATGCATATAGTTATCCCTATATAACCGTTTCCCATATCTCGAATATCCAAAACGCTTCATCCTTGCTACTCATTTGTGATCGCGTTGCCATTGCAGTCGGAGTTTTGTGGTTTTACCTAAAACTAGGCATATTCCAGGCACGTACCTAACTAGCTCTATGTTCACAAACAGTTCATGATTATAAACCGTGTACGATAGGTAGACAATTGATGTCTACTACACAACCTTCTTCTTGTAGACGTTGTTGGGCCTCCAAGTGCAGAGGTTTGGAGGACAGTAGCAAATTTCCCTCAAGTGGATGACCTAAGGTTTATCAATCCGTGGGAGGCGTAGGATGAAGATGGTCTCTCTCAAGCAACCCTGCAACCAAATAACAAAGAGTCTCTTGTGTCCCCAACACACCCAATACAATGGTAAACTGTATAGGTGCACTAGTTTGGCGAAGAGATGGTGATACAAGTGCAATATGGATGGTAGATATAGGTTTTTGTAATATGAAAATATAAAAACAGCAAGGTAACTAATAATAAAAGTGAGCACGCATGGTATTGGAATGCTAGGAAACCAGGCCTAGGGTTCATACTTTCACTAGTGCAAGTTCTCTCAACAATAATAACATAATTGGATCATATAACTATCCCTCAACATCCAACAAAGAGTCACTCCAAAGTCACTAATAGCGTAGAACAAACGAAGAGATTATGGTAGGGTACGAAACCACCTCAAAGTTATCCTTTCTGATCGATCTATTCAAGAGTCCGTAGTAAAATAACATGAAGCTATTCTTTCCGTTCGATCTATCATAGAGTTTGTACTAGAATAACACCTTAAGACACAAATCAACCAAAACCTAATGTCACCTAGATACTCCAATGTCACCTCAAGTATCCGTGGGTATGATTATACGATATGCGTCACACAATCTCTAATTCATCTATTCAACCAATACAAAGAATTTCAAAGAATGTCCCAAAGTTTCTATCGGAGAGTCAAGACGAAAACGTGTGCCAACCCCTATGCATAAGTTCACGAGGTTACGGAACTCGCAAGTTGATCACCAAAACATACATCAAGTGGATCACGTGAATATCCCATTGTCACCACAGGTAAACACATGCAAGACATACATCAAGTGTTCTCAAATCCTTAAAGACTCAATCCGATAAGATAACTTCAAAGGGAAACACAATCCATTACAAAAGAGTAGAGGGGGAGAAACATCATAAGATCCAACTATAATAGCAAAGCTCGCGATACATCAAGATCGTACCACCTCAAGAACACGAGAGAGAGAGAGAGAGATCAAACACATAGCTACTGGTACATACCCTCAGCCTCGAGGGTGAACTACTCCCTCCTCGTCATGGAGAGTGCCGGGATGATGAAGACGGCCATCGGTGAGGGATCCCCCCTCAAGCAGGGTGCCGGAACAGGGTCCTGATTGGTTTTCGGTGGCTACAGAGGCTTGCGGTGGCGGAACTCCCGATCTATTCTGTTCCTCAATGTTTTTAGGGTATATGGATATATATAGGCAAAAGAAGTCGGTCAGGGGAGCCACAAGGGGCCCATGAGGGTGGGGGCGCACCTAGGAGGGTAGGACGCGCCTCCCTTCCTTGTGGCTTCCTCGAAGCTTCCCTGACGTCTACTCCAAGTCTCCTGGATTGCTTCCGTTCCAAAAATAACTCTCCCGAAGGTTTCATTCCGTTTGGACTCCGTTTGATATTCCTTTTCTTCAAACACTTGAAATAGGCAAGAAAACAACAATTTGGGCTGGGCCTCCGGTTAATAGGTTAGTCCCAAAAATAATATAAAAGTGTATAATAAAGCCCATTAAACATCCAAAACAGAATATATAATAGCATGAATACTTCATAAATTATAGATACGTTGGAGACATATCAACAATCACACACATTTTGTTTTCCTGCACCGTATGTGATTGTGTCTGACATCACACATGCTTTGGAAACGGCAATTGTGTGCATTGTTACACATGTTTCCTCTTCGTGAACCGTGTCGGATTATGATGTATATCGCACACGCGGTGCTTTATGAACCGTGTGCGCCATAATGACCCGCACACCGTAATTTCGTCCTAATTTAATTGTTGCTATTTAAAATTGTACCTAATTTAAACTTGAAAGTAGGCTATAACTTTATTCATATTCATCAGGTTCAAACAACCAATGCATTATTCGATTCACATGTACATATGTTTAAGAATTACATAAGCACCAAATAAAGAAGGATGAACCAGGGTTTTATACTTGTACTATTACAGATGGTAAAGATAGAGGCAACAGACATTCCGGTTGCTGAACAAGGTGAAGCAGAATGGCCCTATTGTGCTCTCCTGGATGCAGAAGGCATGCAGGACTCTAGTCCAACCCCTTGTGATGGCCGACCGCCAATCATGTAGTTTGATAGGTAATCTTGAGTAAACTGCTTCAGGATCCACTACAAAATAAAAAAGATTCAGACATTTGTCATCTAACACAACTCATTACGGGCAATGAATAGAAGGCTACATGGTTCTTACTTACCATCCTGCAGTTCACTGTTGTCTTGCATAAAGTGTAAACGAATAGTTCGATTGACATCTTTTGACGCATTTTAATAACAATCTTTATCAGTTTCCTCACTTGATGTTGGTTCATGAATATCTCATTGCCCCATACGCAGAATGGGTCGAAGTGTGGATCTTTGGCAATGATATATGTACCTAAAAGCACCTAGTTAATATTAGAAGCTAAACAACAATTGAAAAATGATGTAGTACAACACTCCCTCCATCCCATTATATAAGATTTTATTACATGTATATCTAGACATCATCGTAACATTAAGGTAACACTCTTCCTTGTTGCTATGTAGCACGGGATTGCATATTTAGTCATTCAATTACAATGCATGTTGCTATGTAGCCTCAGATATATTAAATATGGCCCTAGTTAACCAACTGATAAATGGGTTACAAATATATTCAGTGAAATGTCCGATTCAACGATTAATCCCTTATCAGCCCGAGGCTATATGGTACCAGCTACCGATATCCTGAACAGTGAGTAGATATAAGCAATGCGATGAAACTAACGTTGATGGAAAACAACACTGTTCTCAATATTGTCCTGTATGAGTACATATAAAGGCATGTTAAGCACAACAGGCTAAACATCAACCAAATATATCCAAGGTAGACAACATAATCTACAAATGATAGCTTCACTTTGCAGGCTTAAGCACACTAGTTAACAAAACAAGAAATGGAAAGGTGTGTTAACTGCATCAGGCATACCATTTAAAAACAAGCAAATAGTCATTCAAACTGGTATTGTGAAGGTCTAAAGTACACTAGTTATTGTTCAAAAATGAAAAGGCATGTTAACTGCAATATCCTTAACAGTAATTCATAGTGGTATTGTTGAAACTGTTATTGATGAAATTGAACTACATGGCAAATAGTTGCACATATAGAGTGTCACATTGTGGATAAATGAAATAAACAAGTCATAAGGCCATCTCTAGCCGATCCTTAGAAAGTTAAAGGACTAAAACCCTTAGTGGATATATATATACTCCAGCAATTTTTGGCCTTTTCTAGCCGATCCCCTAAACTTAACGTTGTAAACTTCAATTTGATCAAGTTCAAAGCAGGTTCAACCGAAAGTAGCATGCATTCAAACATGAACATCGATGGTTTTGCATAACCGAACATAAAACATAAATTTAAACTAAGCTAAACTATTTTAGGTCGAAGTAGAGGTTGAGCCAATCCTTCCTTGTCATGTACGGTGTGCCGCGAGCCGGGTCCGGGCTGGTGCCGTCGTCGGGGTTGTTGGGGAAGGCACTCCTCCACTCATCAACGTCGATCTCCTTGTCCTCGGGGCCCACCTTGATGCCCTCCGCACCACCGTCGCCGCCGCCTTCGACCTCGTCATCGGAGGAGAGTGCGATAACCTCGCCGCCCTGCACGCCGCCGTCCTCGCCGCCTTCGACCTCATCATTGGAGGAGAGCGTGATAACCTCGCCGCCCTCCGTGCCGGCAAAGATCGCCCGCTCCGCCTCCACGAGCTCCGGGTGCTGTCGGCGGAGCTCTTGCATGTAGGGCTCGTCGGCGGCCTTGTCCTCGAGGTGCTCGCAAGCCTCGCGGTCCTACCGCGCCATAGCCGAGCTCACCACCCCTAGCTCCGGTGGAACGAGGTTGACCGGGCCGAATGGGAAATTGAGCCTAGCCGCCGCATCGTGGTAGTGGACTTGCCAGCGGTCGTACTCCATGGCCGCGAGCTCGGCCGTGTGGAAGCTACCCAGCCACTGGCGGGTGTGGGTCTCCCGATCTGTAATCTCGGCGACCCACGTCCCCCACCGCCGCTGCCGGACCTCGAGGTAGGACCTCATCAGCTGTCGGGTCCAAGGGAGGACACGGAAGTCCTCGAACTGGCGTAGGGGCGCGACGGCGGGCGGATCGAGGGACAGGCGACGGCGGATCAAGACCGCAGAGGACGATGGGGACACCTCGGCGGCCACCTCACCGACGTCGGGCGAAAAGGCGACGATAAACCTATTTTTGACCATTGGCTCCTCGAGCTCCCCGAGACACAGGGAAAGGTTGAGGATGGAGGCGCCGGTGCTGGCGGCGACCTACCAATGGTTTTGGGGGTGGTGTGTGTTTGCCTGAGCGGTGGTTTTGCAAAGTGTGTGGTGTGTGTGGAGGGGGGCAAGGTGGTGTTTGAGGAAATACTGCGGCAACTGAAAAACTTACTTGGCGGGAGTAACAAGGCAGGGCTACTGAAAATTTGGATCAAGGGCGAGCAGATATTTTTGAGATTGCGAGGGATGCAGAGGTGGGAGTAAAATGTAGGGGCTATTGAAAAGTTGAATCAAGGGACTGAAGCAGAGCGGGAGTAACAGACATCGCACATGGTCCGCACATACTAATCGTGTGCTATAAAACATTAAAACCTTCCAGGCGGTAGATATTTTTTAGATTGCAAGGGATGCAGAGGCGGGAGTATTTGGGGAGTGAGCTAATGTGCTTGACACGCCGGCTGTGGACTGTAGCCGACGCACCTTCTCGCGTAAGCCCTAGGCATACTATCCACCGATGGTGCTCCAGGATATTGTGTACTGCATCTCACACGGTTTGTGATAATAAACTGTGTGGGATCTACTTGATTTTCCATCTTGATTTGAATTACATAATGCGGTCACAATGGCAATGGACGGTATTTGAATTGCTAGGCCTTTTATCTGCTTATGTCCATGGGTTTATGCTTATGTCCCATGCAAGAAATGGGGATGAATTTCAAACACCACGGCACCTTTGGGGACAAAACTATATTCTTTGCCTCTTACTGCTTTCAGAAACTTTCTAGTGTTAACATATAACAACAGGAGTGTTGTGTTAACTTTTGGAATTTTTTGCGGTCCGTTTGGTCATTTTTATACATTAACTGGGTTTTCTAGGCATTTTATGTGCATAATTTAAATTTGAAATACATGCACATGCTCCAGTGCATATAAATTGGTTGAAAAATCAAATCTGTATCCTTGGGTGCATGCTTAGGTCCCATGCAAGAAATGGGAATGAATTTCAAACACCAGGGCACTGTTGATTGCCGGGAAAATGTTGAGGTCCCTGGTTTTTAAATTCTAGTAAATGCAAAACTCATCTGAAATTCATGAAACTTGGCATGGTATCATGGAGCAGCATCAACATGCCGTGGTAAAATTTTTGTCCCATTTGGGGCTGGTTTGGGTATAAGCTTCTCACAAAACAGAGCTTCTCACAACAAGCCTGGTGGTTTCGGTAGGGAATGTGCCACCTTTGGGGACGAAACGATATCCGTTGCCTCTTATTGCTTTCAAAAATTTTCTAGTGTCAACATAGAACAACAGGAGTGTTGTGTTATGTTTTGGAATTTTTTGGGGCTCGTTTGGACATTTTTATACATTAACTGGGGTTTCTAGGCATTTTATGTGCATAAGTCAAATTTGAAATACATGCACATGCTCCAGTGCATATAAATTGGTTGAAAAATCAAATATGTGTCCTTGGGTGCATGCTTAGATCCCATGCAAGAAATGGGAGTGAATTTCAAACACCAGGGCACTGTTGATTGCCGTCAAAATGTTGAGATGCCTGGTTTTTAAATTCTAGTAAATCCAAAACTCGTCTGAAATTCATGAAACTTGGCATGGTATTATGGAGCGGCATCAACATGCCGTGGTAAAATTGTTGTCCCATTTGGGGCAGTTTGGGTATAAGCTTCTCACAAACCAGAGCTTCTCACAACAAGCCTGGTGGTTTCGGTAGGGAACATGCCACCTTTGGGGACGAAATGATATTTGTTGCCTCTTATTGCTTTAAAAAAATTCTAGTGTCAACGTATAACAACAGGAGTGTTGTGTTAAGTTTTGGAATTTTTTGGGGTTCGTTTGGACATTTTTATACATTAATTGGGTTTTCTAGGCATTTTATGTGCATAATTCAAATTTGAAATACATGCACATGCTCAAGTGCATATAAATTGGTTAAAAAATCAAATCTGTGTCCTTGGATGCATGCTTTGGTCCCATGCAAGAAATAGGAATGAATTTCAAACACCAGGGTACTGTTGATTGCCGACAAAACATTGAGATACTTTGTTTTTAAGTTCTAGTAAATCCAAAACTTGTCTGAAATTCATGAAACTTGGCATGCTATCATGGAATGGCACCCGACATGCCGTGGTATTTTTTATATCCATTTTGAGAGAAAACGCACTCGAATAACAGCCAAAAAAGGCATTTTGAAAAAATAGCTACCACTTTAATATCTCAAACGTTTGTATAATTCAAACTGTGTGCGTTCTGTTAATCATTCACGTGACGCCACGTGTCTTGATTTTAATGGCTATAGGAGGTTCCGTGCGGACAACTGCTTGACTGAACGGGAGGCGTGCGAGCGCAGTCCGGTGTGTGGCTCACCGAGAGGCTCACCGGGAACCGTGCGAGCTGTTCAACGCAAGATTTGTGCATCTCTTCAACGCAAACGATTCAGATTGAATACGGTATGAGCTGTTTAACCGTGCCATGCTTCAGTTAAGCAGTACCGCAGCATAAAATAAGCCAAAAAATATACATGCTGCCACACGCCCCGTGTGCCGTGCGAGCATGCGTGAGTTGACGGGACGCATGCGAGCAGTCCACCGCGCAAGCATACCGGGAGGCGTGCGTGCAGGTGTGCGTATTGATGAGGAGGCGTGCGAGTAGCTGTGTAAAATGATGGTAGGAGTGGCAGAAGTCCGCCGCGCAGGCTCACTAGGAGGCGAGACAGCTTTTGACCGCAGCCTGCCTCGCTCCCACCGGTCCGTATTAATTCCGTGCCCGAGCCGCCGGCCATAATAGGCGGCCGCACCCCCGGTACATAATGGTCACCAACGTCTGGACTCTGGAGTGTATGACGATGCCGCCAAAGCGCACCATTGGAGGGAGTGGCGACGCCGGGGGTTGGTGAAGCACCCGCGCAACGCGTGAAGTTGGGCATAGAGGTTTCCGTCGCCACCGACAAGGTATCGCGCGGGTAGCAGCATGACCTTGACTTCGTCGTGCCCCCCAGCCAGAGCCGAAGGTCAACAGCAACACCGGCAACGACTGTGACTCCGACGGAAAACCGGTTAGTCATCTATATACCCATTTGTGCGGCAAACATATCATGTGTTTTCTGGAATACAAATCCTATGGTTATGTTCTCTCAGTCCATGCAATCAGAGTAATTAAGATCAATTAGATGCACGTAGTGTATTGATTGTTTGAATGTTATCCGTATAGAGTTAGTGATTAATTGTTTGTTCTGTACACATGATTTTTGCTAATAATCCGACTAGGGTTAGCTTGCGTGCTAATAATTCGTGGCCAGATCTTGAGAATTGATTTTGAATGTCCTACATATATGTTTGTGCCTTTTTTCTTCCTGATCTTCAGAATTGATTTCAAATTTCCTACATGTTATGCCATTTTTGCTTTCAGATTGGTATGTACACGGATGAGGCTCCGGCCAGTGACGCCGCCGGATGTAGATCTTGGACCCGGCTGTGCGGCCAGAAGCGCCCCCTGGACCTAAGGAACCAGTAGAATCTCCGGCGGACCGCATCAGCGATCTCCTGGACGGCCTTGGGTGCAATTCGTGATCCTTTTAGATGGTTCAAGATGGTGTTTGGCTCCACACCTATTGAGGTACTATATATTATTCACGTAAACTTTAGTAATCTGCTTTTTTCATTTGTGCGCATAAGTGAAGTATCATCTTGGAGTACACTTTTGGTACTAATATAATGTTCTATGATCAATTAAGAACTTGTCCATCCTATGAGTGGTGGTGGATTCTGTCAAGACCTTACATATCAGTATGTGGTGTTTTGATCTGAACATGATTATTGGCTTGCTGCAATGCTTTCCATATCTGGAGAATTTGTATATAAAGGTGATGATTTCACGCATATTAAAAGTCCATATATAATGTACTATAATTAGTCGTTCAGCTATCACTCTTTCAACATAATCTTTTTTAGACATTAACTGTCTTCAATCTTCATCTCTATTTAGGCACTAACACATGGACGAGAAGGTATAACCAATCGATGGTTCAAGAAGCACCAGGATTTTCTTAGATCTCATGACATTCGTTTGAAGACAGTAACGATGGAAGGATATGCATCCAACAATGCAAACACTAGCTTTGTCACATTCTTCATGTTGAATGTGAGGGCACAACTGTCCGTGAGGACTAAGTTTTTCAACAAGAAATTTCTTATGGATGCAAGTGTGGCGCAGCATAAAAAGAAGTTTCAGGTGGACCTAAGGGCTTCTTATCGTGCTCAGCTTCTATTTACAACAGCTTGTCATCATGGACCAGTAGAATTTCTAGGCTCGGATCTTGATTTTATGAATAAGACCGATCCATTTGATTGTGACTGCCGAAAACTTTGGTTGAGTTAGATGTCATTGTCCTGTTCAATCTGGATTTTTTCTAAACCTAATGAACAATTAATCCTCGCGCTTTTGTACTGTTTGTTATCTGGAGTTAGATATTGTTACCCTTTTCAACTCGGCTTTGACCCATATTTTCTTTCATACTGGGCCAATGGCTTGCCATTTCTTTAATTAATACATAAATATTATAAGCATTCACAACATAGGGAAAGAACATCCATCTCGCAGGATCCTTGAGATCTTTGTTCATTACAAAAACCGCAAGTTCTTAGCACCCACAAACTTAGCTTGCACACCGAATGGGATGTAATTCTTAATAACAAAAGCTGCATGGTAGTCATAGATTTGGATTTATCATTTGGTACCCACGAGGAAAAAGCCTATCTAGGGCGGTGCCGACTGGAGAGTAAACATTGAGAAACCTGGTTTTAAAACTACTGTAAATCCAAAACTCGCCTCAAAATCATGAAACTTGGCATGGTGTTATGTCATAGCACCAACATGTTGTGGTAAAAAATTAGTCCAATTTGGGACAAGTTTTGGTACAATTTTTTTACAAACTGAAGCTATTCTCAAAAAGGCTCATCGTTCCGAGAGGGACCTTGTCACCTATGTGTGCGAAACAACATACGTTGTCTCTTCCCACCTTGATTTATTTTACAGAGGCAACATGCAACTGTAGTAGCGTCATCCTAAAGATATGAAATTATTCATGGTTCGTTTTGCCTTTTTATACATTATTTGAGTTTCCTAGGCATTTTGGAACGTACTTTGGCGTGTGCAAAGGTCATGTGTATACTAGCCACATATGTAATTCGATGTTCAATCTGTTTATGGAATCAAGTCCTTATAAGTTATAAGTACATACGTTGTTGTTCTGTGTGCAATGACATCGCACATGGACCATACTGGGGAACCCGTCGGTGATGATTTCATCAATCGCTGACAATTGTATACCACCAAGCGTTTTCCCACAACACATATGGCTTATTAGAAGCAATTGTCTGTGTTATTATCGGTCTTCGCACACATTTCTGATTACAGACCTGTTTGCCGCGTAGCGCACACATCTTGTTATATTGAACGGTTTATGTTCTCCTGGTTCAAAGCAAACAGTTCATCCGAGTGAATCGCGTGTCGTATATCGCACACACCTCGATTTGGCTGACCATTTCTTTTGTGTTACCTAATCAAAAACAGTTCATCCGAGTGAACCGTATGCTGTATATCGTCCACACCTTCACCTAGCTGCCCGTTTCTTTTGTTCCTCCTCGTCGCAAACAGTTAATTGAACTGAACCATATGCCCTGCATCGCACACGCAACAAAAATCTGAACCGTGTTTGATGCATCCGTCATCGCAAATGTTTTGCACCTTTTTGATGTTTTTTTACACCACTGCTTGCGATTAATGCATCGCACACAGTTTCTTCGAAGGGTATCTGATCGTAGTGTCGCGTTAGCAGCATCCTGCAGTAGTGGGTCCCGACTATTGTCACTCCGGGGATGCCGGATCATAACACGTAGCAGGTGACTATTGACTTCCAAGATAGGATCAAGAACACAAATATATTCATGAAAACATAATAGGTTTAGATCTGAAATCATGGCACTCGGGCCCTAGTGACAAGCATTAAGCATAGCAAAGTCATAGAAACATCAATCTTAGAACAAAGTGGATACTAGGGATCAAACCATAACAAAACTAACTCGATTACATGGTACATCTCATCCAAGCCATCACGGTCCAGCAAGCCTACGATGGAATTACTCACGCACGACGGTAAGGATCATGAAATTGGTGATGGAGGATGGTTGATGATGACGATGGCGACGGATTCCTCTCTCTGGAGCCCCAAAAGGACTCCAAATCTGCCCTCCCGGGGAAGAACGCGGCTTGGCGGCGGCTCAGTATCGTAAAATGCGATGAATCCTTCTCTCTGATTTTTTTTCTCCCTGAAAGAGAACATATGGAGTTGGAGTTGAGGTCGATGGAGATCCAGGGGGCCCACAAGGTCGGGTGGCGCGACCCAGGGGGTTGGGCGTTCCCCCCACCCCTGTGGCCTGGGTGTGGGCCCCTTCTTTTGATTATTTTGCAAATATTTTTTATTAATTCCAAAACTTATCTCTCTGAAGTTTCAGGTTATTCCGAGAACTTTTTATTCCGCACAAAAATAACACCATGGCAAGTTTGCTGAAAACAGCGTCAGTCCGGGTTAGTTCCAATTCAAATCATGCAAGTTAGAGTCCAAAACTATGGCAAAAGAGTTTGGAAAAGTAGATACGGCGGAGACGTAGCATCCCTCGTATCTTATCTTTTATTTTTATGTTATGGGTTATCAAGATCAACATCAGGTTCCATTTCCACATCATTATCGTTATTAGGTTGAGCATCAACATGAACATCATCATTACCATTGTTACTATGTTCACATTCATCACCAGATTGTGTTTCAGCATCATAAATAGAATATCATTTGGATTCTCAGGTGTGTCTACAGTAGGTTCACTAGAGGCATGCAAAGTCCTATCATCTTTCTTCTTTTTAGATGGACTAGGTGCATCAGTATTAATTCTTCGAGAATCTTGCTCAGTTCTCTTAGGGTTACCTTCAGGATACAAGGGTTCCTGAGTCATTCTACCACCCCTAGTCATAACTCTAACAACATGATCATTCATCTTATTTTTCATCTCATTAAGCAAATCATTTCGTGACATGATGACTTGTTCTACTTGAGTTTTTATCATGGATGCATGTTTACTCACACCCCTGACATCATTAACAGTTCTAAACACAAATGTCACTCAAGTGTTCAATCATATAAGCATTTCATTTCAATAGTGTACTGACATATACATTATAGTTTTCTTGTTTAACAATAAAGTTATCCAATTCATCAAGGCATTGACTAGCAGATTTAGTATAAGGAATATCACCTTCATCAAATCTATAGAGAGAATTTACCTCTACTACCTGTGTCGAGGTTTCGAGACCATGTATTTCTTCAATACGTGGTAAATTCTTGACATCTTCAGCTTTAATACCTTTTTCTTTCATAGATTTTTTTGCCTCTTGCATATCTTCAAGGCTGAGAAACAGAATGCCTATCTTCTTCGGAGTTGGCTTATGTGGTGGTTCAGGAAGAGTCTAATCATTATCATTGCTCCATATATTATTCAATAGTTCTTCAGCTTGTTCAACGGTTCGTTCCCTAAAAACACAACCAGCACAACTATCTAGGTGGTTCCTAGCTAAAATCATCGGTGAGTCCATTATAAAAGATATCAAGTATTTCATTTTTTCTTGAGAGAATGATCAGGCAAAGCATTAAGTAATTGGAGAAGCCTACCCCAAACTCGAGGGAGATTCTCTTCTTTGATTTGCACAAACTTAAATATTTCCTATAAATCAACTTGTTTCTTATGAGCAGGAAAATATTTTTCATAGAAGTAATATATCATATCTTGGGGACTAAGCACACAACCAGGAGAAAGAGAATTAAACCATATCTTACCATCACCCTTTAATGAGAAAGGAAACAACTTAAGAATATAGTAGTAGCGAATATTTTTATCATGACCAAATAGGGTGGCTATATCATTCAGTTTAGCAAGATGTGCCACAAAAGTTTCAGATTCATAACCATGGAAAGGATCAAATTCGACCAACGCAATTAGCTCAGGATCAACAGAGAATTCATAATCCTTATCAGTAACAATGATAGGTGAAGTAGCAAACTTAGGATCATATTTCATTCTAGCATTCAATGATTTTTCTTTCAACTTGACTAGTAAATTCTTAAGATCGTCTCTACCCTTACAAGCAAGTAAATCCCAAGCTACCTCTCCATCCATAACATAACCCTCGGGTATATCAGGCAATTCATATCTAGTTTTCAATAGTTTCAGTTTCAATAATTTCATCAGTTTTAGTAATCTCATTTTCTTTAGCTCTAGCAAGTTGTTCATTCACAAATTCACCAAGTGGCACAGTTTTATCAAGCAAAGTACTAGCATCATCATAAGCATCATTCATATCAAAAGTAGCATCATCAATTACTTGCAACATATCAGAATTGATGGCAGGTGATGGTGTTGCAAGCTTACTCAAAACAGAAGGTGAATCAAGTGCAGAGCTAGATGGCAGTTCCTTACCTCCCCTCGTCTTAGAGGGGATGATCTTGGTTCTGGTATCCTTAAGATTCCTCATAATGATCAAAGGATATAAATCCCAAGTGACTCAGCAAATAGAGCTATGCTCCCGGGCAACGACACGAGAAAAAGGTCTTGATAATCCACAAATATAGGGGATCGCAATAGTTTTCGAGGGTAGAGTATTCAACCCAAATTTATTGATTCGACACAAGGGGAGCATAAGAATATTCGCAAGTATTAGCAGTTGAGTTGTCAATTAAACTACACCCGAAAGACTTAATATCTGCAGAAAGGTGATCAGTTGCAAAGTAGTATGGTAGTTTGATAGTAACAGTAACAGTAGCAAGAACAGTAGCAGTTTTGTAGTGATTGTAATAGCAACAACAACGAAAGTAACTTAGCAAAGATCAATATATGGAAAGCGTAGGCATTGGATCAGCGATGGATAATTGCGTTGGATAATATTCATCATGTAGCAGTTATAACCTAGAGCGACACAGAACTAGCTCCAATTCATCAATGTAATGTAGGTATGTATTACGTATATAGTCATACGTCCTTATAGAAAATAACTTGCATGCCATATTTTGTCCTACCCTCCCGTGGTAGCGGGGTCCATAAGGAAACTAAGGGATATTAAGGCCTCCTTTTAATAGAGAACCAGAACAAAGCAGTGGCACTTAGTAAATACATGAACTACTCAAATTACGGTAATCATCGGAAAGAATCCCAATTATTCTCACCTTGGGGTATGCGGATCATAACTCGTAATAGGTGCATATAACTTGCAAGATAGGATCAAGAACACACATATATTCATGAAAAATAATAGGTTCAGATCTGAAATCATTGCACTCGGGCCCTAGTGACAAGCATTAAGCATACCAAAGTCATAGCAACTTCAATCTCAGAACATAGTGGATACTAGGGATCAAGCCCTGACAAACTAACTCGATTACATGATAAATCTCATCCAACCCATCACCGTCCACCAAGCCTATGAAGGAATTACTCACTCCTGGTCGTGAGCATCATGAAATTGGTCGTGAAGGAATGTTGATGATGACGACGGCAATGGATTCCACCTTCCAGAGTCCCGGACAGACTCTAGATCTGCCCTCCCGATGAAGAACAAGAAGTGGCGGCGGCTCCGTATCGTAAAACATGATGAATCCTTCTCTCTTATTTTTTTTCTTGGCGAATAGGTATATATGGAGTCCGGGTTAGGGTTGCTGGAGGTCCAGGGGGCCCACGACCTCATAGGGCGCGTCCCCTGAGCTTGTGGCTCCTGGGTGGCCCCCCTTTGGTATATTTTTCCACCAGTATATTTTATATATTCCACAAAAAATCTTTGTAAATTTTCAGGTGAATCCAAGAACTTTGATTTTTGCACAAAAACAGGACCATGGCAATTCTGCTAAAAATAGCATAAGTCCGGGTTAGTTTCATTCTAATCATGCAAATTAGGGTCCAAAACAAGAGCAAAAGTGTTTGGAGAAGTTGAGACGATGGAGACGTATCAAACATCCGTTTATGGATGTATGTATGCATCTTTGAATTGTGTCATCTAATCATGAATTGCGATTTGTAGTTGGACGACGCATGTTAGAGGACCGGATATAAGTCCGGTACGTGTGGATGTGCCTAGGCCCTGTTGATTTGGATGTGGGAGCGGTTACCGATGGGTCGTTCTGAGAAAGATATCCGGCATCCATGGACGGATTATGCGAAGAAGGCGACACTTCTCGATACCCCACGGTCGCGTACTCTTGGGACAAGGCTAAAGTCTTCTGGAAAGTCTGCCACATTGTACAAGTTCTTCACCGACGAGGAGGACTACCTGGCATATCACGAGGTAAACCTCTTGCTACCGATTTCTTATAGTCACTTTCACGGTTGCTTACCAATCTTTCTGTAGGTTAACTGGTGGCCATATGACAAGAAAGGCTAGGGTTTCGAGCTGAACGAAATGTGCACTTGGGACAAGCTTATCTGGTGGGCTAATGTCCCATTGATATGCGTGTACACTGTCGAGTCGCACGTACCATAGCGCGTGGCCTTGCAGTTTGACAAATTCCAACACACCCCACCAAAGGATACCGACACTGGTGGTTTCAAACATCACTAGTGAGGCCATTAATCTCTATTATGTTTTTGTATGGTTTGTTGTTTTTACGATTTTTTTTATGGTTTATTGTTTCTGATGCCTTGTAGGAAGAGTAGGAAGAATTTTCATGTGATATCGAACTAGGGAAAAGAGCACGTGGAGTAAGTGAAAGTGTGGAAAGAGAGGAGGTATCACAAAGATGTCGAGAAGAGTTTGGTTGACTAGGACGCGTACGATAAACAACTGAGTTGGTATGACGATGACGTAAAGTATCATGTGCGCCTAAGGCCACAGTGGATAGCAGCGGATGTCGGATCACTACAGGAGGATTGTGGGTAACATATTAATAATTCAAAAAAAAAATTATGTGTCACCAAGACCAATCTAGGAGATGATAGCAATGAGAGAGAGAGGGAGTGCATCTTCATACCCTTCAAGATCGCTAACCGGAAGCGTTGCAAAGAACGCAGTTGACGGAGTCATACCCGCGGCGATTCAAATCGCGGAAGATCCAATCTAGCGCCGAACGGTCGGCGCCTCCGCGTTCAACACACGTACAGCCCGGGGATGTCTCCTCCTTCTTGATCTAGCAAGGGGAGAGGAGAAGTTGAAGGAGAACTCCGGCAGCACGATGGCGTGGTGGCGGTGGAGCTCGTGGTTCTCCGGCAGAGCTTCACCAAGCTCAATGGAGGAGGAGGAGGTATAGGAGGGGGGAGGGCTGCGCCAGGGGATGAGCTATGGCTGCCCTCCCACCCCCCTCTATTTATAGGGTGAAGGGGATAGGGGGCCGCCCCCCTAGATGCATCTAGAAGGGGAGGGACGGCCAAGGGCGGTGCTTGCCCCCCAAGTTGGTGGGGGCGCCCCCACAGGCGCCTTGGGCCCCTTGGGGGCGCACGACCCTACTAGGGGGCTGGTTCCCACCCATATTCAGCCCACTTGGTCCCCCGGGGCAGGTGGCCCCTCCCGGTGGACCCCTGGAACCCTTTCGGTGGTCCCGGTACAATACCGATAACCCCCGAAACTTTTCCGGCGACTTAAACTGGACTTCCCATATATAAATCTTCACCTTTGGACCATTTCGGAGCTCCTCGTGACGTCCGGGATCTCATCCGGGACTCCGAATAACTTTCGATAACCACATACAATTCCCATTACAACTCTAGCGTCACCGAACCTTAACTCTGTAGATCCTACGGGTTCGGGAACCATGCAGACATGACCGAGACACCTCTCCGGCCAATAACCAATAGCGGGATCTGGATACCCATATTGGCTCCCACATGTTCCACGACGATCTCATCGGATGAACCACGATGTCACGGATTCAATCAATCCCGTATACAATTCCCTTTGTCCATCGGTATGTTACTTGCCCAAGGTTCGATTGTCGGTATCCCCATACCTTGTTCAATCTCGTTACCAGCAAGTCTCTTTACTCGTTCTGTAACACATGATCCCATGACTAACTCCTTAGTCACATTGAGCTCATTATGATGATGCATTACCGAGTGGGCCCAGAGATACCTCTCTGTCATACAGAGTGACAAATCCTAGTCTCGATTCGTGCCAACCCAACAGACACTTTCGGAGATACCTATAGTACACCTTTATAGTCACCCAGTTATGTTGTGACGTTTGATACACCCAAATCATTCATACGGTATCCAGGAGTTGCACAATCTAATGGTCTAAGGAAATAATACTTGACATTAGAAAATCTCTAGCAAACGAACTACCTTATCTTTTGCTATGCTTAGGATTGGGTCTTGTCTATCACATCGTTATCCTAATGATGTGATCCCGTTATCAACAACGTCCAATGTCCATGGTCAGGAAAGCACAACCATGTATTGATCAATGAGCTAGTCAACTAGAGGCTCACTAGGGACATGTTGTGGTCTATGTATTCACACATGTATTACAGTTTCCGGTTAATACAATTATAGCATGAACAATAGAAAATTATCATGAACAAGGAAATATAATAACCATTTTATTATTGCCTCTAGGGCATATTTCCAACAGTCTCTGACTTGCACTAGAGTCAATAATCTAGTTATATTGTGATGAATCGAACACCCATAGAGTTCTAGTGTTGATCATGTTTTGCTCGTGGAAGAGGATTAGTCAATGGATCTGCAACATTCAGATCCGTATGTACTTTACAAATATCTATGTCTCCATCTTGAATATAACCACGAATGGAGTTGAAACCGCGCTTGATGTGCTTGGTCTTCTTGTGAAACCCGGGCTCCTCGGCAATGGCAATAGCTCCAGTGTTGTAACAGAAGAGAGTCATCGGGCACGACGCATTGGGAATCACTCCTAGGTCGGTGATGAACTCCTTCATCCAGACTCCTTCCCGCCCTCCTTCCGAAGCAGCTATGTACTCCGCTTCACATGTAGATGCCTCCACGATGCTTTGCTTGCAATTGCACCAGCTGACTGCCCCACCATTCAAAATATACACGTATCCGATTTGTGACTTGGAGTCATCCGGATCTGTGTCAAAGCTAGCATCGGCATAAACCTTTACGACGAGCCCTTCGGCTCCTCCAAAAACGAGAAACATATCCTTAGTCCTTTTCAGGCACTTCAGGATATTCTTGACCAATGTGCAGTGTTCCATTCCGGGATCACTTTGGTACCTCCCTACTAAACTTATGGCAAGGTTCACATCAGGTCTGGTACATAGCATGGCATACATAATAGAGCATATGGTTGAGGCATAGGGGATGACACTTATCTTTTCTCTATCTTCTGCCGAGGTCGGGCATTGAGCTGCACTCAATCTTACACCTTGCAATACAGGCAAGAACCCCTTCTTGGACTGATCCATATTGAACTTCTTCAATATCTTGTCAAGGTATGTGCTTTGTGAAAGACCAATGAGGCATCTCGATCTATCTCTATAGATCTTGATGCCTAATATGTAAGAAGCTTCTCCAAGGTCCTTCATTGAAAAACACTTATTCAAGTAGGACTTTATGCTTTCCAAAAGTTCTATATCATTTCTCATCAACAGTATGTCATCCACATATAATATGAGAAATGCTACAGAGCTCCCACTCACTTTCTCATAAATACAGGCTTCTCCATAAGTCTGTATAAACCCAAACACTTTGATCACTTCATCAAAGCAAATGTTCCAACTCCGAGATGCTTGCACCAGCCCATAGATGGAGCGCTGGAGCTTGCATACCTTGTCAACATTCTTAGGATAGACAAAACCTTCCGGCTGCAACATATACAACTCTTCCTTAAGGAAACCGTTAAGGAATGCCGTTTTGACGTCCATTTGCCAGATCTCATAATCATAAAATGCGGCAATTGCTAACATGATTCGGACGGACTTCAGCATCGCTACGGGTGAGAAAGTCTCATCGTAGTCAACTCCTTGAACTTGTCGATAACCCTTAGCGACAAGCAGAGCCTTATAGACGGTCACATTCCCATCCGCGTTAGTCTTCTTCTTAAAGGTCCACTTATTCTCGATGGCTTGCCGATCATCGGGCAAGTACACCAAAGTCCATACTTTGTTCTCATACATGGATCCTATCTCGGATTTCATGGCTTCAAGCCATTTGTTGGAATCGGTCCCGCCACTGCTTTTTCATAGTTCGAAGGTTCACAACATGATTTCCAGGACAGGGTTGCCGTACCACTCTGGTGCGGAACGTGTCCTCGTGGACCTACGAAGTTCAGTAGCAACTTGATCTGAAGTTTCATGATCATCATCATTAACTTCCTCTCTAGTCGGTGCAGGCACCATAGAAACATCTTCCTGTGATGAGCTACTCTCTGGTTCAAGAGGGGGTACAAATACCTCATCAAGTTCCACTTTCCTCCCACTTACTTCTGTCGAGAGAAACTCTTTCTCCAGAAAGGTTCCATTCTTGGCAACAAATATCTTGCCTTTGGATCTGAGGTAGAAGGTATACCCAATAGTTTCCTTAAGTGTCCTTTTAAGACGCACTTTTCCGATTTGGGTTCGGCCTTTTCAGGTTGAACTTTCTTGACATAAGCATCGCATCCCCAAACCTTCAGAAACAACAGCTTAGGTTTCTTCCCAAACCATAATTCATACGGTGTCGTCTCAAAGGATTTAGATAGTGCCCTATTTAAAGTGAATGCGACAGTCTCTAAAGCATAACCCCAAAATGATAGTGGTACATCGGTAAGAGACATCATACACTGGTACGCGTTGGTCCTAAACAAACGGTTTTAACCCCTTTCCATGACGGCATTCGGAACCGTCGCCAAGTGAGTGTGGGCGATAGGGGGGTCCTTCCCACACGACCCAGAAACCGTCGGGATATGTCGTCCTGGCACACACGCTCGGCAAAATGAGGTCGTGTGCGACCGGCGAGCACTCAAATACAGAAATACATATAGTAGTGCTAAAAAATACAATTATATAGGCGAAATCATTTCTGGTCGTAAGTACATCCCACACAGTCAGTCACCGCTAAACGTTTCCGTTCGTATATACATCCCACACAGTCAATCCAAGGAAAACGTTTGCGCAAGGTGGCGTAACGCAAACAGTTTTTTGGAGAATGTCGTGTGTGATTGTTCATTGATCCAACAATGTTTATTCCTAGAAACGGTGTGCGTTGCCTTAGGTCATCGCCCACGGTGTTTCCTCATTAACCGTTTGCAATAGGAAAACCCAATTAGCAAGCTAATTGACCAATTAGCGGGCTAATTGCCCTATTATTAATAATCCATTTACTAATCTAATTGATATTCATATTAAGCACATAATATATTCCATTTCCATATTAAGGAAGTAGGATTTCATAATTGAAATACATCGTAGTACAACATGATATAGCTTCAGCACTCAGCCACCCCATCACACAACTGCAGCAGCAGCAAGTTTCACATGCAACATCTAGAACCTTTCTAAATTAGCATCATAGACGGTACATAGAGAGAGGCATCTCATCTGGAAAACTGCTGAAGCGGAAGTCGGATATTGAGCCTTCATTCATGTTGAAGGTCTTTGCAACTTTAGGCGAGTGCCTGTGGATGATTGAACGTCCATCCTCAGGAACACTTCAATATTGAACCGTGGGTGTTGTATGAAAACTTTCCTCGCCTCCTGACCACAGAGGTGGTTTGAGAGGTAATCATCAGTGAAGCCTGAAAACAAGGATGTGCATAAATATCTTCTCTATATTGGAAATGGGGCAAAGGAATACAAAAAGGCAAGGTATAATAGTTAGTACCATCTTGTAAACCTCAAGGCTTCTCATTGTTTCCCTGCAACACATATAAGGTAGTTAGTCATCAGGCTAAGTAAGGGTTCGCATGCTATCAGTAAAAATATGTTGATGAAAAATAAGCACATTGCAGATTCATCAGATTAATTCAAGCCACATGGAAAACCCATTTATCCAAACCAAGCATGATTAAGAACTAGGAAATATAGCACTTGTATATGTTTCTCATGTTTTAAGTGCAGCCAAATTCGATTTATTCCTCACATGGTACACAATAAGAGAATGCAGCCACATCAATTGAACATCGCATTGCAGAATGGAACCAAGCAGTTAACTAAACACCACAACAGATGAGCCAAACGTTAACTGAGCACCACATTGCACAATATAACATACTCCTAAGAGAATATCAGACAGTTAACCAAACCAAGCATGCTTAACAACTTGGAAATATAGCAATTGTATTTGTTTCTCATGTATTTAGTACAACCAAATTCGATTTATTCCTCACATGGTATACAATAATGTAATGCAGCCACAACAATTGAACATCGCATTGCAGAATTGAACCAAGCAGTTAAGTAAACACCACAACAAGTGAACCAAGCCACAACAAATGAACCAAGCAGTTAAATAAACACCAATTGAACAATATAACACACTCCTAATAGAAGATCAGATAGTTAACCAAACCAAGCACGCTTAACAACTTGGAAATATTGCACCCTGAAGAATAGAACATCACATTTGCAGAATTGAACCAAGTAATTAATTGAACACCACATTGCACGACATATAGAACATATACACTATAGCAGAAGATTGCATGGTAAAACTAGATAGCACAATTCACTAGAATTTGGTAAGGAAAGGAAGTAGCTAGCAAACTGAACATGGGTCCTTATAGTGAGCTAATAAGACAAGCTACTCCTCATTTTCGGAGATATCAATGACGATTGGCTCCTTGGACATGGAAGAGGGTGAGGCCTCCGCATCGTGGGTGCCCTCGTTGTAGTGGTGAGTTGCATGAGACGCTCCAGGCACCAACCTGCTGGCTCTCGAGATGAGGTAAGCACGTGCACGCTGAGAAAACACCTCGTAGTCTTCGTCGAAGGCACCGACGGTGGCCTCGAGAAAACTCCATGAACTGTCGTTTAAAGCAGCCAACCGCGTCGCGGCGTCGGCGCGCGAGGCGTCAACGCTGGCCTCGACAGCGAGGTGCTCCTCCAAGATCTGGGGGTCGGCATGAATGGCAGCCATCGCGACCTCATCCGCGCGTGCTACCGCGATTTGCTTCTCCGCTGCCAAATGCTCCTTGAGTTCCTGGCTATACTGCGTGCACCATGGCTTAGGCCGGCGCTTATTTGGTGGAGGGGTCGGTGATTTGGGTGGTAGGATTTGCGCTCATGCCGGCGGCCGGGGCATGTGGGATGTGGAAGGAGGAGGAGGATGGCGGTCGGTGTGGATTACCTGCCTGGATAGGCGAGGCCGAGCAGCGTGAAGGAGGGTCGCCAGCGAGGAGGCGGCGGCGCTGCAAGAAAGGAGTGAAGGTTTGAACTTGGAAAGGAAGGCGGAAATAGGGGAAATGTGGCTTTTGGCAAGGGGGAGGGGGCGGGGAGGTAGATATTTCATGAAGCCGAAAATTTGGAATCGCTTCACCAAAAATCAGGCGCCAAGAAAGTTTCATCGACACGGTCCCTTACTCAGAGCGGGCTGTGGATCAGATCCGTCGCACCTTCTCGCCAGAAGCCGTATGCATTTATACTCCGACGGTGCTCCAAGATATTTTGTGCTGCATCTCAGACGGTTGGTTATAATAACTGTGTGGGATCTTGTTCTCAAAAAAACTGTGTGGGATCTACTTGCTTTTTCGTCTTGATTTGAATTACATAATGGGGTCACAGCGGCCATGGACGGTGTTTGAATTGCTAGACCTTTTATCTGCAGTGTTCATAAAAGAATTGGAATTATTCAGGGTTCGTTTGGACATTTTTATGCATTAAGTGAGTTTCCAGTGCATTTATGTGCATAATTCAAATTTGAACTACATGCACATGCTCCAGTGCATATAAATTGGTTGAAAAATCAAATCTTTGTCCTTGGGTGCATGCTTACATCCCATGCAAGAAATGGGAATGAACGTCAGACAGCCTGCTCGGTCGCAAACATTGAGATACCTGGTTTTTAAATTCTAGTAAATCCAAAATTCGTCTGAAATTCATGAAACTTGGCATGCTATCATGGAGCGGCATCAACATGTCATGGTAATTTTTTTTGTCCCATTTGGGGCAGGTTTGTGTATATGCTTCTCACAAACCAGAGCTTCCCACAACAAGCATGATGGTTTCGGTAGGGAACACCCCAACTTTGCGGACGAAACGATATCCATTGCCTCTAATTTCTTTCAAAAAATTTCTCATGTCAACATAGAACAATAGGAGTGTTGTGTTAATTTTTGTGATTTTTCGGGGTTCGTTTGGACATTTTTATGCATTAAGTGAATTTTCAATGCATTTATGTGCATAATTCAAATTTGAACTACATGCACATGCTCTGGTGCATATAAATGGATGAAAAATCAAATCTTTTGTCCTTGGGTGCATGCTTAGGTCCCATGCAAGAAATGGGAATGAATGTCAAACACCCTACCACCATCACTCGGCCACAAAATTGAGATACCTGGTTTTTAAATTCTAGTAAATTCAAAACTTGTCTGAAATTCATGAAACTTGGCATGCTATCATGGAGCGGCATCAACATGTCGTGGTAATTTTTTTGTCCCATTTGGGGCAGGTTTGGGTATATGCTTCTCACAAACCAGAGCTTCTCACAACAAGCATGATGGTATCGGTAGGGAACACCTCAACTTTGGGGGCGAAACGATATCCATTACCTCTTATTGCTTTCAAAAATTTTCTTGTGTCAACCTAGAACAACAGGAGTGTTGTGTTATTTTCTGTGATTTTTTGGGGTTCGTTTGGACATTTTTATGCATTAAGTGAGTTTTCAATGCATTTATGTGCATAATTCAATTTTGAACTACATGCACATGCTCCAGTCAATATAAATTAGTTGAAAAATGAAATCTTTGTCCTTGTGTGCATGCTTAGGTCCCATGCAAGAAATGGGAATGAGTGTCAAACGCCCTGCCACCGTCACTCAGCCGCAAACATTGAGATACCTGGTTTTTAAATTCTAGTAAATCCAAAACTCGTCTGAAATTCACGAAACTTGGCATGCTATCACGGAGCGGCATCAACATGCCGTGGTAAATTTTTTGTCCCATTTGGGGCAGGTTTGGGTATATGCTTCTCACAATCCAGAGCTTCTCACAACAAGCATGATGGTTTCGGTAGGGAACGCCCCAACTTTGGGGGCGAAACGATATCCATTGCCTCTTATTGCTTTCAAAAAATTTCTCATGTCAACATAGAACAACAGGAGCGTTGTGTTATTTTTGTGATTTTTGGGGTTCGTTTGGACATTTTTATGCATTAAGTGAGTTTTCAATGCATTTAAGTGCATAATTCAAATTTGAACTACATGCACATGCTCCAGTGCATATAAATTGGTTGAAAAATCAAATCTTTGTCCTTGGGTGCATGCTTAGGTCCCATGCAAGAAATGGGAATGAATGTCAAACACCCTGCCACCGTCACTCGGCCGCAAACATTGAGATACTTGGTTTTTAAATTCTAGTAAATCCAAAACTCGTCTGAAATTCATGAAACTTGGCATGCTATCATGGATCAGCATCAACATGCCGTGGTAAAGTTTTTGTCCCATTTGGGGCAGGTTTGGGTATATGCTTCTCACAATCCAGAGCTTCTCACAACAAGCATGATGGTTTCAGATAGAACACCCCTATGCAAAGTGAGAGCATGATTTGTGCATCTCTTGAACACGAACGGTTCTTTTGGATGACCCGTGTGAACCACTTACAAACAATTTGGTGCGATTTGCATCTGTCATATTGGGTATGTTGCCATTTGTCAAACTAGAAAGATTGACATTTGTTGATCTAGTAACATTGCCATTTGCCAACCTTGTAACACTGCGATTTGTAAAAGTATGAAGCTAAAAATCACTAGCAGTATCTAATTTTTGCAACTAAAATTCAGTAATTAAACATAGATGGAGGCGAGGAGGCGTGTTCAGCCAGGCGTGCAGCAAGCGGCGCAATACTATTCGATTTGACAGCGGGCGGCGCAGTTCTCGAGATGGCTTTAATGCAGACGAGGGAGAGGGTAGCGGTTCCCGAAATGCTGAACGGACAATGATGCACCCTCCTTCAATTAGCATTGTGTGAATGCATGAGGGAAGTAATGGGAGGACCAGGAAAAGAGGCAGCACAATGTAAATGCAACGCAGTTTGCACTCATATAAAGGCGCCCCTCCATTCCAATGCATCTACCACATCGTACGCACCTAAGCATTTGCCTAAGCACCTACACTAATAGGCGCAAAAGTGCCCACTCCAGACCCATGGCGGCGATGCGTGCGAGCAGACAACGGCTGTGCCAGATGGTCCATGACGCTGGCCTGCGGCATGGCACCGTGGACCGTCTCCATACGGTGTTGGCGACCGACTGGTGGATGGCTGCCGTCAACGCCAGCTACGACTCCCAGTTGGACCAGATGATCGTTCGCACCACCAACAGGTTCACCGTTGTCAAGAAGCTCGCAGACGACATCGTCGTACTCCTCTGGCCCGCGTGCCCAGGCTCCTCACTGCCTGCCACCCTAATCATCCTCCATGGTCGGAACCTCTTTCAAGCACTGGTGGCCCCGCGAACGCTCGCCGACGCCCAAGAATGTCCACTGAGGTCAAGGCTGCCGCGAGGCGCCTCGCCCTGCAAGAAACCGTCGACCTACACATCGATGTGTACGAGCGAATTATGTACATAGGTATCTACAAGGCCAGTGAGGACGCTACGACATTGGCCTTCTTCAGCCGGTTGGAAGCCTTGGATGCCTTTGTTGAGAAGCACCTTGACCTCGCCACAAAAGCCGCCGCTCCTTAGCCGTCGGTCGGTGGCCCGGCCGGCGCACTGAGTTGAGGAGGAGGAGTTCGTACGTTGATGGATGTTCATGGATGCATCTTTCTTCTTGCCTCCTGTAACCACCACTGTGATTGCATCATCATGGCCTTAATTCTTATTTTGCTTTTGCATTCTCGTTCCAATCAATACAGACATGTGCGATCCCTTTGCTCAATGCAGACATGTCCGTCCTAGTCTTATTTTGATTGGCTTGAATGAAGGTCTATCCTGCCGTTAGGTGCCGCAGCGCACTGTGCTCGCCGTTAGGCGCCGCGGCGCGCTCTGCTCGCGTCCGTCGGCGTGCTCAGCTTGTGGACAGCTTTTCCTTGCATGTTCAACTGCTATATATATATATATATATATATATATATATATATACTGGTTGCTCACAGTTGAGGCGATCATGAGCGCCTCGCCGCGTCCCTCCATGCGCGCTCTGCCAACGGTTGGGCGTGCGCATGATCACGTCGGGGGCCCCGTATGCATGCGATTGCACCGTGCGCGTTGCCACGCGATGCAATTACGTGCGGCACGATGGAATTACTCGCTGCAAATTAGAACTGCCATCAAGGCTTGCCGATATTTCTGGTCGTCCGGCTTCCCCTTTAATTCCCGCGGCCATTATAACCTTAGTCTCTTCAACCTTTCAATCACACCCAACAACACAACAAGCACACCCACGATGACACATAGAGAGAGGATGTCCAGCGGCGCTCCAATGGAGTTCGGCAAGCATAGAGTGGAGACCAACGCGAGGGAGACGGATCTCTTGATGGTGTACACCATCGACACGGCCGTGGTGGACGACTACATCAACAACGTTGAGCAGTTGCTTGCTGGAGACAAGTACAAGGTGGTTGGCATCGACCTCCAGCACACCGCCGGTCGTCCCGGCATAGATCAGAAGGTTGCATCACCCAGTTGCGCGTGCGCCATCATGTCCTCATCTACCACTACTGCATGGCCACAAAGCCTTGAGACCGTTTCAACAGGTTTGTCAACAGCACCGACTACAAGTTCGCCACGGTGGAAACCACCGACATGTAAAAGCGCTCAGTGTTACGGGCTTGGCCTGCAAGAACCTTGTCGAAATCCGTGACCACTACAGGGTCTGGGGCAGCACGAAGAAGGACTCCCTAGTCGAACTCGCCTCGGCCATCATCGACCCCTACTACGAAAATATGAAGCGGGATGCCCAGAGAACAAGCCCCCTATCTTGGCACAGGTCCTGGATGCGGCAACTGGATGAACCTCACCTCAGGTTCGCGGCCAAGAGCGTGTACACATGCTACGAGATGCACAGGTGGATCATTGAGATGAGGAAGTGCCTCGTTACCCAACTCAATGAGCCCGGATCGAGCCACAAGTAGACCAAGCGTCACAAGAAGTAGATGATGACCAGATGATCGTTTATGCTAGTTAATCATGCATGTAATATATAGTTTACTTTATTGGTGTGTGGAAATGTCATGTGTGTAGTAGCCACCTATGTAATTATGCATGTAATAGTTTACTTTGGTGTGTGCAAATGTCATGGTTGTACTAGCCGCCTATGTAAGTGGATGTCTAATTTGGTTATCCAAGCATGTCCTTATAAGTGTGTGTGTGTGTGTGTGTATGTTGTTGTTCTGCGTGCAATCCCATCGCACAACACACACATCTTGTTAAGTTGAACCATTTATGTTCTCTTGTCTCAACGCTAACAATTCATCCGAGTGAACCGCATGCCGGATATCGCACACACCTTCATCTGGCTGACTGTTTCTTTTGTGTTGCCTAATCACAAACAGTTCATCCGAGTGAACCGTATGATGTACATCGCACACACCTTCATCTGGCTGCTCGTTTCTGTAACATCCCAAAATTCTAAATTTTGGAATGTTATATTAAATAAATAGATTTGATTGTTTTTTTGATTGTGGTGTGGTTGCTTGTGTGAAATTGAGTGAAATTTGAAAGTTAAATAAGAGGGAATAAAATGACTTCCCCAAAACTTTTACTTTGCTTTCTGATCTCCAAGAATTCAAATTCATTTCATCACAAAGCCCTAGAGAGAAGATGACATGACTCCTTCCATTTAATTAAATGAAAAGGGTTGTTGAAAATATTTGAATTTCATTTGAAAATATTTCAAATTCAGAAACTTTAATCAACTCAATGATTTTCATGAGAGAAGATAAAATGACTTCTCAAAACATATGAAATATGAGTTGGAAGTTTGAAACGATCAAATTTGAAGTCCTTTTGAAATTATTTTTCAATTAGGAGTTATTTGGGTTTTATTCAAATTATTTTTCTCCAAAAATAAAATATATAGAAATTAGGGTAAAATGATTCCCTACATTAGAAAATTGGAGAGAAATAAAATTGGTATTTTTAAAATGATTTTTATTGGATTTTATTAGAGTTGTAGCACTCTTTGCTTTATTTAAAAAATTTGTGGATTTTATTTGATGCTAGAAAAATATTCCCGTTGTAGACAATGTTTTTCTGAAAATTTTGATATATTATATGCCTATATAATTTTTTATTTTCTTATTATTTTATTCTTCTTGTCTCACTATTTAAAAAAACACTCCCGCCGACTGGGCCGGCCCAGCTCCCAACCAGGCCCGAGGCCCAAGCCGCCGCCGCCGCCTTTCTTCTCCGTGCCCGACCGGGACACTCTCGGAGTCCGTCGCCGCCGCGCCTGCCCCTCGCCCACGCCTCCCGAGGACCTGGCCCTTAAAAGCCGAGGCCGGCTCCCCTTCCCCTCTCTCTGCTCATGCCGCCTCCCCAGATCTTGCCGAGCCGCCTCACAGCATCTCGCACGCTGTTTCATTGTCACAAGACACTAAGGCCGCCACTGTCGTTGCTGCTGGGCTGGGCCGCTCGCCTCAAGACCGCTTCCACTGCCGGGCCACAGAAGGCCGCCTCGAGCCGCTGCCGCTTGAGTCGCTTACCCGAAACCGCCGCCACGGTTTTTCTCACCGAACCGGTAAAACCGCCGAACCCTAGATCAGTTTTTTTGGTTTTTCTTTAAAACTCGGTTTACCAGTTATTTAGCGGACGATTTGTTCGTTTAGGTTCAGTAGCGAACAGATTCTTTAGATTAGTTTCGGTAGCGAGCGTTCGCTCGATAGATTTTTCTTTTTCTTTTTATTTTCGGCCAGGGACCCATCCGTGAATATTTTATCTACGGATTAGTCCCTGATCTTCAAACCTTTGTTACTTTTTACTCTCTTGTCCAAATCCAATGAAACCAATGCCCACTTCTTCGTTATGATCCCCTCTGTCCAGATAATCAACTTAAACATGTTTTTGAAAATTTAAAATTTGGTTTTAAACAGATTTGATTTAAAACTTCTTTTGTTCATAACTTGAGTTTTACAACTCCGATTTAGTTGATTATTTTTGCAAATTGAAGCTCTTGACCTAAACTTTCTGACAAGGCCAAATTCACACAATTTTGGTATTGTTAGAAATTGTTTTCTGTTGCAAGAGTTAATTACTTGCTTTCAAAGTTTTCCGAGATCTTTTCTTTGATTCTTTTGCATGATTGCTTATGTGTGGTTACTATTGCTTGCTTACGATAGATTGGACGGAGTGTGACGAGTAGAACTATCAGGAGTTATGAGTGTGAATCATCTTCATCAACAGTACAAGACAAGTTCACACTTTGATCATATCCCTTTATTACCCAGTTTTATGCATTAGTTTCAACTCTCAAACATTGCATGAGTAGGTTTAGATTACATGTGGGTATTGGGAAGTAGTTGATGAGGTAGGAACCTATTGTCTTGCATTCAACCCCTGGGTACTACTACGTTATGCTTACAGCTATGCTATGCTCGTAGACGTGGTTTGGTTTTGAGAGAATTCATGAAAGATGTGAGAGTTATTGTTAACTAAGGGTAAACTTAAGGTGGCTACTTTAATACACATCTGGTTGGATTGGTTGGGGCACCCTGGAGCACCCAGTGCTTTGCCCGGGCACCCGAAGAACCCAATGCTTGCCCAAGGGGATCCCGGAGTACAAGTGTGATCACCCTATGGAATGCCACCCAGGCTCAAAGGGATCATAAGATTATTCATGCTAGAAACTTCCGTGTGCAACCACAAGCCATTATGGGCTCTGGCATATTTGAGTATGTTGTGTGACCTCTTTCAGTGGTAGGCTAGCAGATGTAGGGGGAAGTAGGTGGTACTGTCTACCCAGAGTAATGAGTTAATGCTTCGGAAAGATTGTGTCTCAATCATCCATTTCTCAAACACCATGTAGTGCGAGAAATCCAATGGAGGAGATCGAGTCTTGTGGGGAAAAGTGTGCAAACCTCTACAGAGTGTACAAACTAATCATGATTAGCCGTGTCCCCGGTTATGGACATATTGAGTACCTGGTTCTTGAATTATCATGTTGATCTCATCACGTCACTTAAATAATTTGTTGGGTTATTGATGTTAATTTGGGATTGAGTTGGAGGAACCTTCTCAATGTCTTCAACAAACTTTGTAGTTAAACAAAATATATTCCTTTGTTGTAGGGAAAAATTGGCTTTATGCAAAAAAATTAAACTTAGAGCCTCCACCAGCCAAATATGCATGTAGTGATAGCCATTATTCAAGATTGTTTCATACAGTGAATTTGCCACAAGACATTCAATGTACTGACCTACATGGCTGCAACGTCTCATGTTGCAGGAATCTTACGACGAGTAAGTGATACGTTAGGGTTATGATTTCTACGCTCAACTTTGCCATTGGTGTTGATGGGAATCCACAACCTTGTTGTTACTTCTGCTATTTGGGTTGAGGTAATAGTATTTATGTTACTTTATACATGTGATTTACCTCTGTTATAAATCCTCGAGTATTGTGTGTGTCAGCATACCGATCCAGGGATGACACTTAAGCACAGAGACTTGACCGTCTGAGGTCGGGTCGCTACAAAATGGTATCAGAGCACATGTTGATTGTAGGACGTGACCCCTAGAAACTGGCAAGCCCATAGGAAAGATTTCTATAAAACTTTATTTTTAAAAGATATCTTACCTCTCTTCTTTTCTAAGCTTTATCAAATTTTCCTTTTTAGTTAGACTATCCCCTTCCCCCTTTTGACCACGCGATAATTTGACTGATGAGACCACTCCAAGAAGTACAAGACAACTAAGACCACTATAGAATAAAGAGGATTTTAGTGGGCATTAGAATAATGGAAACTACAACTGTTGAAGACTCCGAAGACTAGGAGAATTTGAAGGCTCTGAAGAATTCCCAGATTGGCATGACCTAGGAAGGCTACCCTTATGGAACTTGTCAGACTATTGAAGCGGTCAATACCCGAGATCAAGGTGGGTCGGAGAAAGACCGGAACATGGAGAGTTAAAAACTCAAGGTTTTTGTCAAGAAAACCCTAAGGCAGGAGATATCAACTATGGAATGGTAGCTCATGGAAATGACATGGGAATAAACACGCTATCCATGATGTTATCACCCACTTATGCCATGGTCACCAGGCTGAGTTAAGCATGCATTTCTTCAGGAAGGATTGGATGACAAAAGGGTTAATGGAGCACCTATCAGCAGGAGATGAAGTTTTAACCTTAGCGGGTGTATCACAAGGATCTAGAGTATTAAATTAAGAAGTTTAGGGTGGACCTTTAGGAAGCCGTATTTGACAAGGAAGTATCTCGTGAAGAACTCAGGACCCTGAAGTTGAAAGTAGCCACGCTGGAGGAGCAAAACCTCGTTATACCAGAAATTCGTCGGGAACTGAAGGACAGTAGGACCATGGTTCATGCCAAGGATGTTGAAACCCAGAAGTTTGGAACGCAACTCTTAAAGGACGTCACGAGAGACTTCGCGTCAACAGAAACGATCTGGCAAAAGAACTTGAGAAGGACAAGCACGATCTGAAGTAGCCATTGGAGACATGACCGGGACTTGAAGAGTTTGGCGACCTTGAAGATTTATTGACCTTTAGAAGACCAAACCCATGTTATATACCTACGTTAGATGCGACGATTGTGAGGTGTCATTTGTTTGATGTTTTTCGGACAGCCACAAAATAAAATTTGTCTCTTCATAAAAACTATTGTTTGAATTGTGTGTATCCTTCTGTATCCTCTCTTATCTCACCACAAAACCCCTAGACCCAATAGAGGATGAATGGAGATGAACTCACATTTCCGGGACCGATAAGTCAATTGGAGACGGACCGATGGATTCAGAACATGGAAGGTCACATGAAGAATGACACTATAGCCGGAAAGGATATGACCCAGCATGCTCTTCAGTGCTTTGAAAGAGGTGCTGCTAATTGGTGGAGGATGTACCAAACCATCAATGGATGGCAAAGAGTAAACACTTGGGAAGAATTTAAGTTGACTCTACTAAAGTCTCGGCTTGTGTCCCAGAAATTGAAGTATTATGGAAATGATATGAAGAAACCTTGTGCACGCAAGCTCTATGGAGAAATGGGACACAACCATACAGAACACAAGGATGAATGCCCTTATTGTGAAGAAAGTCACCCAGCTGAAGAATGCCCAACTAGGCAGGTCACTTGTTTCTTATGTGAAGGGACTACCCACTACCCTGCTCAGTGTCACATTTACCCCATGGTATAATGAACTATCCAACAGAAGAAAGAAGCAATGAAATGAGCCCTCATGGAAATTTTAGAAGAACCTGTGATGGAGGAAGAGGTGGAGGACCCACCTAAGGAAGAACCAATTAGACCTTGCACCAAGTCTTGCTATTCATGTGGGGAAGAAGGACACATCTCCCAGAATTGTTTGAATGTGGATATAGTAGAATTCCAGACAGAGGAAGTAGAGTATGACCCACAGGAAATAGAAGCCCTGATTGGAACGGAAAAGTCCAGGAAGAGAAATAGATTGGATTCCAGGAATGACCCGAGTCATATCACCAAGCTTGTGTGCAAGGAGTCGATGCACTACTTCAAAGCTTGCCCAAAAGGAAGCCGAGGACCCAAGGAGGCTATGTAATCATGAGGAAACCTCGAGACTTGTCAGAAGTAATATGTTTCCATTGTAATGAAGCAGGGCACTTTGCCAGGGATTGTCCCAAAGAGAAGGAGGCTTGTGCCAAATAGTTGAGTTTGCAACAAAGAAATATAGTAGTAGCAGTGGGAACATTTCTTTTGGGGTGTTGAGTTCAGGCATGTAATGGAAATGCAAGAGATTGTAATACTTTGAGAATCAATAAAGTTAGTATCATTGGTACTGATTTGGATTTTATGAGTACTTACTCTATGAAGAAAGATTTTGACCATTTTCGAGGATATGAGAAATATGGTCTATGGAAGAATTTGTGCATTTCAAGGGTGGTAGTACCCTGTGAGGACCCTTGACCCCTGGAAAGGATAATGATGTTCCACTCAGTGGACTTCATAAGTATAAGTTTTATCTCGATATGTGAGATACCCCAAGAATATTAAGGGATGAAGTATTATTGGATATAAATGAGGTATAATGTTGGTAATATGGAGTAATTGTAACTCCATGATGAGTTTGAGTAATCACGTCTTAGTTTGGTACCAATAGAAGGAAGGGAGACGGTACAATTGGATGGATTTTAGAATGCTAGGAAGCTGGATATTGGATGTTGGAATAATGGTCAATTGCCCTGATGATGAGTTCAAGGTTTACAAGTGATGACATGGGCCATAACCCACAGGCCCTAGGACCTGCCAAGAAGCAAGCACACTCTTGTTGAAGGAAAAACCCTGGAAGAAGTTATGCCTTTATCGACAGACGATCTTATAGGAGTAACGCAAAACCTAAGAGATGTGAAGAAACGATAGATGTTTGTTTGGCTTGTAGAATCCATGGATTTATCCAAACTTAGTTCGTCGACAAGAGAAATTCTACAATGCTGGTGAGAAAGACCGAGTGTTAGAATGCGAGATTCGCTAAACCATATACAAGGTAATGATTTGGGTGCGGGATGGATTGATCACCATACCGACTTACTCTTATTATTCGCTTTACTATATGGGATGGTAAATCTGAGTGACTTCCCCATAGTAGAGAGACGATGATATCAAAACCTTGTTTGAACCTTAGAATGGTATGACAATTTTCCCCTTGTACAGGGCAGCTGCTGCCAATCGTAGGATATACGGTTAGGTTCATCCCAGACCCATTTCCTATAGGAGAACCCTAAATTGTTGACCACCATGAGATATCGATAGTTGTTTAGTATTGGCACCAGACCTGTCAGCTAAGAAGACCCAATCACAGAAGAACCGTACCAAGATGAAAGGACAGAGGAATGGAGGAAAAGGTTATGCCACTACTGGAAGAGCCCAGAGAAGGAATTTTCCTGAAGATGTGAGAAAACCTAACAAAAAGGATGGAGTATATGAGTATTGGTGGAACCGAAACAATGCTTCTAAGGGTGGTAGCACCCCAGACCCCTATGATGATCGATGGATTTTGAGGAGACCCCGACCCTAACCTATTTTCTTGCTAACCTCTCCGAATCTCGAGTGCGAGATTCATTTTAACGGTGGTAGGTTTGTAACATCACAAAATTCTTAATTTTGGAATGTTATATTAAATAAATAGATTTTATTGTTTGTTTGATTGTGGTGTGGTTGCTTGTGTGAAATTGAGTTAAATTTGAAACTTTTTGGAAGTTAAATGAGAGGGAATAAAATGACTTTCCCAAAACTTTCACTTTGCTTTCTGATCTCCATGAATTTAAATTCATTTCATCACAAAACCCTAGAGAGAAGATGACATGACTTCTTCCATTTAATTAATGAAAAGGGTTGTTGAAAATATTTGAATTTCATTTAAAATATTTCAAATTCAGACACTTTAAGCAACTCAATGATTTTCATGAGAGAAGATAAAATGAATTCTTCAAAACATATGAAATATGAGTTGTAAGTTTAAAAGGAACAAATTTAATGTCCTTTTGAAATCATTTTTCAATTAGGAGTTATTTGGGTTTTATTCAAATTATTTTTCTCCAAAAATAAAATATATGGAAATTAGGGTACAATCATTCCCTGCATCAGAAAATTGGAGGGAAATAAAATTGAGATCATTTCGGTATTTATAAAATGATTTTTATTGGATTTTATTAGAGTTGTAGCAATCTTTGCTTTATTTAAATTTTTGTAGATTTTATTTGATGCTAGAAAAATGTTCCCGTTGTAGACAATGCTTTTCTGAAATTTTTGACATATTATATGCCTATACATTTTTTATTTTCTTTTTATTTTATTCTTTTTGTCTCACTATTTAAAAAAACTCCAGCCGACTAGGCCGGCCTAGCTCCCAGCTAGGCCTGAGGCCCAAGCCGTCGCCGCCTTTCTTCCCCGTGCCCGACCGGGACACTCGTGGAGTCCGCCGCCACCGCGCCTGCCCCTCGCACACGCCTGCCGAGGCCCTGGCCCTTAAAAGCCGAGGCCGGCTCCCCTTTCCCTCTCTCTGCTCGCGTCGCCGCCCCCTCCCGCATCTCGCCGAGCCTCTGCCAGATCTCGTCGCTGTTGCTTGCGTCGCCAAGATTGTCGCCGCCATTTATTGCCTCATCGCTGCCACCGCCAAGACCGCTGTTCTCGCCGCCCCGCACCGCTTCCACCGCCGCCGCCACGTAGCCGCCGGAGTCCCTGCAGCCACCGGAAACCGCCGCCGCGGTTTTTCTCACCGAACGGGCCGAACCCTAGATCGGTTTTTTTGTTTTTTCTTTAAAACTCGGTTTACCAGTTATTTAGCGAACGATTAATTCGTTTAGGTTCTGTAGTGAACATATTCTTTAGATTAGTTTCGGTAGCGAGCGTTCCCTCGATAGATTTTTCTTTTTATTTTTATTTTCGGCTAGGGACCCATCAGTGAATATTTTATTTATAGATTAGTCCCTGATCTTCAAACCTTCGTTACTTTTTACTCGCTTGTCCAAATGCAACGAAACCAACGCCCACTTCTTCGTTATGATCCCTTCTGTCCAGATAATCAACTTAAACATGCTTTTGAAAATTTAATATTGATTTCAAACATATTAGATTTCAAACTTCTTTTGTTCATAACTTGAGTTTTACAACTCCGATTTAGTTGGTTCTTTTTGCAAATTGAAGCTCTTGACCTAAAAATTTTGATAAGGCCAAATTCACCCAATTTTGGTACTGTTATAAATTGTTTTCTGTTGCAAGATTTAATTGCTTGCTTTCGAAGTTTTCCGAGATCTTTTCTTCGATTCTTTTCATGATTTCTTATGTGTTTACTATTGCTTGCTTACGATAGTTTGGACGGAGTGTGACAAGTAGAACTATCAGGAGTTATGAGTGTGAATCATCTTCATCAACAGTACAAGGCAAGTTCACACTTTGATCATATCCCTTTATTACACAGTTTTAAGCATTAGTTTCAACCCTCAAACATTGCATGAGTAGGTTTTGATTACACATGGGTATTGGGAAGTAGTTGATGAGGTAGGAACTTATTGTCTTGCATTCAACCCCTGGGTACTACTACGTTATGATTACTGCTATGCTATGCTCGTAGACGTGGTTTGGTTTTGAAAGAATTCATGAAAGATGTGAGAGTTATAGTTAACTAAGGGTTAACTTAAGGTGGCTACTTTAATACACATTGGGTGGATTGATTGGGGCGCCCTGGAGCACCTTGTGGTTTGCCCGGGCACCTGGAGAAACCAGTGCTTGCCAAAGGGGATCCTGGAGTACCCGTGTGATCACCCTATGGAATGCCACCCAGGCTCAAAGGGATCATAAGATTATTCATGCTAGAAACTTCCTTGTGCAGCCACAAGCCATTATGGGCTCTGGCATAGTTGAGTATGTTGTGTGACCTCTTTCAGTGGTAGGCTACCAGATGTAGGGGGAAGTAGGTGATACTGTCTACCCAGAGTAAAGAGTTAATGCTTCGGAAAGACTGTGTCTCGATCATCTGTTTCTCAAACACCATGTAGTACAAGAAATCTAACGGAGTAGATCGAGTCTTGTGGGGAAAAGTTCGCAAACCTATGAAGAGAGTACAAACTAATCATGATTAGCCGTGTCCGCGGTTATGGACATCTTGAGTATCTGGTTCTTGAATTATCATGTTGATCTCATCACATTACTTAAATAATTCTTTGGGTTATTGGTGTTAATTTGGGATTGAGTTGGAGGAACCTTCTCAATGTTTTCAACAAACTTTGTAGTTAAACAAAATATATTCCTTTGTTGTAGGGAAAAACTGGCTTTACCCAAAAAATTAAACTTAGAGCCTCCACCTGCCAAATATGCATGTAGTGATAGCCATTATTCAGTATTGCTCTATAGTGTGAATTTGCCAGTACATTCAATGTACTGACCTACATGGCTGCAACGTCTCATGTTGCAGGAATCTTACGAAGAGTAAGTGATACGTTAGGGTTACGATTTCTACACTCAACTTTGTCGTTGGTGTTGATGGGAATCCACAACCTTGTTGTTACTTCCACTATTTGGATTGAGGTAACAGTATTTACATTACTTTATACATGTGATTTACCTCTGTTATAAATCCTCGAGTACTGTGTGTGTCAGCATACCGATCCAGGGATGACACTTAAGCACAGACACTTGACCGTCTGAGGTCGGGTCGCTACAGTTTCTTTTTTTCCTCCTCATCGAAAACGGTTAATTGAACTGAATCGTACGCCCTGAATCACACACGCAACTAATATTTGAACCGTGTTTGATGCATCCTCCATCGCAAATGTTTTGCACATTTTTTGACGGGTTTTTTACACCACTATTTGCGATTATGGCATCACACACAGTTTCGTCGAAGGGTCTCTGATCGTAGTGTCGCGTTAGTAGCATCCTGCATAGTGATAGGTCGTACCATATCCAATATAGTGCGATTACGACGTTCGGACACACCATTACGCTGAGGTGTTCCAGGCAGCATGAGTTGTGAAACAATTCCACATTTCCTTAAGTGCGTGCCAAATTCGTGACTCAAATACTCTCCTCCACGATCAGATCGTATGAACTTTATTTTCCTGTCACGTTGATTCTCTACCTTGCTCTGAAACTCCTTGAACTTTTCAAAGGTCTTAGACTTGTGTTTCATTAAGTAACATACCCATATCTACTTAAGTCATCAGTGAGGGTGAGAACATAACAATAGCCACCGCGAGCCTCAACGCTCATTGGACCGCATACATCAGTATGTATTATTTCCAACAAGTCGGTTGCTCGCTCCATTCTTCCGGAGAATGGGGTCTTGGTCATCTTGCCCAGGAGGCATGGTTCACACGTGTCAAATGATTCATAATCAAGAGACTCCAAAAGTCCATCTGCATGGAGTTTATTCATGCGTTTGACACCAATATGATCAAGGCGGCAGTGCCACAAGTATGTGGGACTATCATTATCAACCTTACATCTTTTGGCATTCACACTATGAATATGTGTAACATCATGTTCGAGATTCAATAAAAATAAACCATTGACCAGCAGGGCATGACCATAAAACATATCTCTCATATAAATAGAACAACCATTATTCTCGGATTTAAATGAGTAGCCATCTCGCATCAAACGAGATCCAGATACAACGTTCATGCTCAAAGCTGGTACTAAATAAAAATTATTGAGGTTTAAAACTAATCCCAAAGGTAGATGTAGAGGTAGCGTGCCGACGGCGATCACATCGACCTTGGAACCATTCCCGACGTGCATTGTCACCTCGTCCTTCGCCAGTCTCCGCTTATTCCGCAGCTCTTGTTTTGAGTTACAAATGTGAGCAGCCGCACTGGTATCAAATACCCTGGAGCTACTACGAGCGCTGGTAAGGTACACATCAATAACATGTATATCACATATACCTTTGACATTGCTGGCCTTCTTATCCGCTAAGTACTTGGGGGCAGTTCCGCTTCCAGTGACCATTTCCCTTGCAATAAAAGCACTCAGTCTCAGGCTTGGGTCCATTCTTTGGCTTCTTCCCGGCAACTGACTTACCGGGCGCGGCAACTCCCTTGCCGTCCATCTTGAAGTTCTTCTTACCCCTGCCTTTCTTGAAACTAGTGGTCTTATTCACCATCAACACTTAATGTTTCCTTTTGATCTCCACCTCCGCTGATTTCAGCATCGAATATAACTCAGGAATGGATTTCTCCATCCCTTGCATATTGAAGTTCATCACAAAGCTCTAGTAGCTAGGTGGAAGCGAATGGAGGATTCTGTCAATGACCGAGTCATCTAGAAGATGAACTCCCAGCTAAGACAAACGGTTGTGCAACCCAGACATTTTGAGTATATGCTCGATCACAGAACTATTTTCCTCCATCTTACAACTAAAGAACTTGTCGAAGACTTCATATCTCTTGACCCGGGCATGAGCTTGGAAAACCATTCTCAGCTCTTGGAACATCTCATATGCTCCGTGTTGCTCAAAACAGTTTTGGAGCCCCGGTTCTAAGCTGTAAAGCATGCCGCACTGAACCAGGGAGTAATCATCACTACACGACTGCTAGGCGTTCATAATGTCTTGAGTTGCTAGAAAAATGGGTGCATCCCCTAGCGGTGCTTCAAGGACATATGCTTTCTTGGAAGCTATGAGGATGATCCTCAAGTTACGGACCTAGTCCGTATAGTTGCTTCCATCGTCTTTCAGCTTGGTTTTCTCTAGGAACGCGTTGATGTTGAGGGCAACATTAGTGTGGGCCATTGGATCTACAAGATAGATTGTAACGACAATTTTATACTAAGTTCATGATAATTAAGTTCATCTAATCAAATTATTTAATGAACTCCCACTCAGATAGACATCCCTCTAGTCATCTAAGTGATACATGATCCAAATCGCATAGGCCATGTCCGTTCATCACGTGAGACGGACTAGTCATCAACGGTGAACATCTCCATGTTGATCGCATCTACTATACGACTCATGTTCGACCTTTCGGTCTCTTGTGTTCCAAGGCCATGTCTGTACATGCTAGGATCGTCAAGTCAACTAAGTGTTTCACATGTGTAAATCTGGCTTACACCCGTTGTATGCGAACGTTAGAATCTATCACACCCGATCATCACGTGGTGCTTTGAAACAACGAACCTTTGCAATGGTGCACACTTAGGGGGAACACATTTCTTGAAATTTTTAGTGAGGGATCATCTTATTTATGCTACCGTCGTCCTAAGTAAATAAGATGTAAACATGATAAACATCACATGCAAATCATAAAGTGACATGATATGGCCAATGTCATCTTGCGCCTTTGATCTCCATCTTCGAGGCGCAGCATGATCACCACCGTCACCGGCATGACACCATGATCTCCATCATCATGATCTCCATCATCGTGTCTTCATGAAGTTGTCTCGTCAACTATTACTTCTACTACTATGGCTAACAGTTAGCAATAAAGTAAAGTAATTACATGGTGTTTATTGACTCGCATGTCATACAATAAATTAAGACAACTCCTATGGCTCCTGCCGGTTTTCATACTCATCGACATGCAAGTCGTGATCCCTATTACGAGAACATGATCAATCTCATACACCACATATATAATTCATCACATCCTTTTGGCCATATCACATCACATAGCATACCCTGCAAACACAAGTTAGACGTCCTCTAATTGTTGTTGCATATTTTACGTGGCTGCTATGGGTTTCTAGCAAGAACGTTTCCTAACTACGCAAAAGCCACAACGATCATATGCCAATTTCTATTTACCCTTCGTAAGGACCCTCTCCATCGAATCCGATTTGACTAAAGTGGGAGAGACAGACACCCGCTAGCCACCTTATGCAACAAGTGCATGTCAGGCGGTGGAACTAGTCTCATGTAAGCGTACGTGTAAAGTCGGTCCGGGCCGCTTCATCCCACAATGCCGCCGAATCAAGATAGGACTAGTGACGACAAGCAAATTGACCAAATCATCGCCCACAACTACTTGTGTTCTACTCGTGCATAGAATCTACGCATAGACCTAGCTCATGATGCCATTGTGGGTAACATAGTAATAATTCAAAAAAATGATACATGTCACCAAGATCAATCTAGGAGATGCTAGCAACGAGAGAGAGGGGGTGCATCTTCATACCCTTGAAGATCTAAGCGGAAGCGTTGCAAAGAACGCGGTTGATGGAGTCGTACTCGCGACGATTCAAATTGCGGAAGATCCGGTCTAGCGCCGAATGTACGGCGCCTCCGTGTTCAACACACGTACATTTCGGGGACGTCTCATCCTTCTTGATCCAGCAAGGGGGGAGGAGAAGTTGAGGGAGAACTTCGGCAGCACAATGGCGTGGTGGCGGTGGAGCTCGTGGTTCTCTGGCAGAGCTTCGCCAAGCTCAACGGAGGAGGAGGAGGTGTAGGAGGCGGAGGGCTGCGCCAGGGGATGATCTAAGGCTGCCCTCCAACCCCGCCCCCCTCTATTTAGAGGGTGAAGGGAGAGGGGGACGGGCCCCCTAGGTGCATCTAGAGGGGGGCGGCGGCCAAGGGGGGTGCTTGCCCCCAAGTTGGTGGGAGGGCGCCCCCACCCCAAGGGTTTTAACCCTAGGCGCCTTGGGCCCCTTTGGGATGCACCAGCCCACTAGGGGGGCTGCTTACCACCCATATTCAGCCCACTTGGTCCCCCGGGGTAGGTGGCCCTTTCCGGTGGACCCCCGGAACCCTTTCAGTGGTCTCGGTACAATACAGATAACCCCCAAAACTTTTCCGGTGACTGAAGCTGGACTACCCATATATAAATCTTCACCTCCGGACCATTCCGAAACTCCTCGTGACTTCCGGGATCTCATCCGGGACTCCGAACAACTTTCGGTAACCACATACAATTCCCATTACAACTCTAGCGTCACCGAACCTTAAGTGTGCAGACCCTACGGGTTCGGGAACCATGCAGACATGACCGACATACCTCTCCGGCCAATAACCAATAGCAGGATCTGGATACCCATATTGGCTCCCACATGTTCCACGATGATCTGGATGAACCAAGATGTCGGGGATTCAATCAATCCCGTATACAATTCCCTTTGTCCATCGATATGTTACTTGCCCGAGATTCGATCGTCGGTATCCCCATACCTTGTTCAATCTCGTTACCGGCAAGTCTCTTTACTCGTTTCGTAACACATGATCCCATGACTAACTCCTTAGTCACATTGAGCTCATTATGATGATGCATTTCCGAGTGGGCCCAAAGATAACTCTCCGTCATACGGAGTGACAAATCCCAGTCTCGATTCGTACCAACCCAATAGACACTTTCGGAGATACCTGTAGTGCACCTTTATTGTCACCCAATTACGTTGTGACATTTGATACACCAAAGCATTCCTACGGTATCCGGGAGTTGCACAATCTCATGGTCTAAGGAAATGATACTTGACACTAAAAATCTCTAGCAAACGAACTACATGATCTTGTGCTATGCTTAGGATTGAGTCTTGTCCATCACATCATTCTCCTAATGATGTGATCTTGTTATCAAGGACATCCAATGTCCATGGTCAGGAAACCACAACCATCTATTAAATAACGAGCTAGTCAACTAGAGGCTCACTAGGGACATGTTGTGGTATATGTTTTCACACATGTATTACGGTTTCCGGTTAATATGATTATAGCATGAACAATAGACAATTATCATCAACAAGGAAATATAATAATAACCATTCTATTATTGCCTCTAGGGCATACTTCCAACACGAATGACCCTAATGAAGAAGCCTACAATGCCAACATCAGAGAGTCCTTCGGTGAATTTAGGGAGTATGCACCCCAAAAGAATAGAGTGGTAAGTTGTGTTCAATTGTTTGGTGTTGACATTTTGAGAAAGAATCTAGTTTAGTCATTGTCACTAACTTATTCATGATGCTGACATTTGCAGGCTTCCGAGTTGAACAAAAGCATTTTTGATGCCTCGAGTGTGCTACTTCACGACCCTAATACCGTGGAATCTGACAGCAAGCTCAGGGAAGTGTAGAAGGTAAGTTTGAGCCTATCCATATGCTCGAGTAACCACAACCTTGGTCCATATCATGTTTTTGTCACTTACTTTGAGCCCAACCATAATCTAGTATAGTATTTGTCACTACTAGATCCGTAACCATAAAGTTGATCCATATCATGTTTTTGTTTATTTGTTATTGCAGAAGTTCATGACCGTTGTCACAAGCTAGTGATCATGCTTGGGTGCGCTATCTTGGCTGATGTGCATGTTCCTGGACCATCGACACCTACCATCACTTCATCGAGCCATGCCGGTGGAGCTTCCTTTAGCCATGCCATCTTGTCGTCTCGCCATGTTGAGGAGGACGAGGAAGATGAGGAAGAAGACAATGAGGAGCAAGCCGAGGGAGAAGAGGAAGAGGGGGCGAGGAGGAGTACGACGAGGATGACGGACCTCCACACACTCATCCAACCTAGGACAAAAGGGAGAAACAACCAAAAAAAGCAATGAAAGAGTCCATCCCCGTTTCAGCGTCCTCATTATCACGCAAAAACAACGCAAGAGACTCGCTCGAATAGAAACAAGGAGCACATCGCCAAGAGGGGGAGGAAGTCTTAGTGATATAACTATTTCCTTTGTGTCAAGCTGTGAACAAGAACTTGTTGGCCATATTGAACTACTCGCCATCGTCGCTTTGCTAAACTATTTGTTATGTTGGACATGTAAACCTATTTGCTATGTTTGATATGTTGAAATATCCTTTATTTCGATGTGTGATGTATATTATGATGTGTGAGATCCTAATTTTGATTTGCAAACTATATTATACATTGTGATGAATCTTTTGAATTGAATGATCAAGTTTTGCAAAAAAATCAAATGAGAAAGGATCCTACCGCCACAGTCCCTAGCAGTAGGGTTGCACACCCTATCGCAAAACAATATTAAGTTTTGGACACATCACCGATGCCCACTACCGCCGAGCTCAATGGCGGTAGGTAGTACTGCATACCGCCAAGCTTGTTGACGGTAGGGTTGCACTGCCTACCGCATAATTTTTCCCTTCCTAGCAATAGTACCGGTGTTTGGGTTTTTTTGGGGGGTGTCGGTGTCAAAACAGGCCTATCTCGGGTAGGGGGTCCCGAAATGTGCATCTAAGGATCAAAGGTAACAGGAGGCAGGGGACACTATGTTTTACCCAGGTTCGGGCCCTCTTAATGGAGGTAATACCCTACTTCCTGCTTGATTGACTTTGATGAGTATAGGGGTTACAAGAGTTGATCTACCTCGAGATCATAATGGCTAAACCCTAGATGTATAGCCTGTATGATTGTGATTGTCTCTACGGACTAAACCCTCTGGTTTATATAGACACTGGAGGGGCCTAGGGTTGTATAGAGTCGGTTTACAGAGAAAGGAATCTTCATATCCGAATGCCAAGGAGAGTCCCATCCAAACACGGGGGAAAGCCTTCTATCTTGTATCTTCATGGCCCACCATTCCGGCCCACATCACATAACCCGGACGCCCGGGGACCCCCTAATCCAGGACTCCCTCAGTAGCCCCTGAACCAGGCTTCAATGACGATGTGTCCGGCGCGCAGATTGTCTTCGGCATTGCAAGGCGGGTTCCTCCTCCGAACACTTCAAAATAGTTGAATAAAAGAACTATATCCTGCTCTGTATAATACGTACAACCCTGAACCACAAGGGCAAAATACTTATAAATAGGTTATATCTTCTGACAGCTTTTCCAGCAAGGCGTTGTGTTTCAGTTTTATTTCGAACCATTTTTCAGGCTCCCGCTTCGCGTTTCGAGGCACGGTCTTCATTGACACGTCTTGTCAAAGCAGAGATCGTGTCCCCTTATTGCGGGATTCTCATCAATACGGGCTTAGGTAATCCAACTGTGCCGTTCACATGACCCCATGGGAATAGCCGAGTTTTAAGGCTTGTGGGGGACGCTTGATATTCACTGCCTTTATAAGAAGATAAGGATCCATCTTTTTACCCCATGCCTTCTTCCTCCTCAGCCCATCGGCCCTCGAGCTCCAACGCCCAAGTGGATGGCCTCCTCCGTCACGGAGGGGAACATCAAGGAACTCCATGAAGCGGGGTATTTAGCCAAGGAAATCGCCCACCGGCTCCCTACCAAAAAGTAGATCATTCCAACCCCGTAGCCCAATGAGAGGGTAGTGTTCATCCCCCACTTCCTTCATGGGCTAGGGTTTCCTCTCCACCCCTTTGTCTGCGGGCTCATGTTCTATTACAGGCTAGATTTCCATGATCTAGCCCCGAATTCCTTCCTCAACATCTTGGCGTTCATCGTCGTGTGTGAGGCATTCCTCCGCATTCCCCCCCCCCCCACTTCGGACTATGGCTCAAGGTCTTCAACATGAAGCCGAAAGTGGCCGAGGGTCAGCACGCAGAGTATGGCAGCGCCATGGTGAGAAAACTCCCAATGTCACCTGGCCAAAGGGAACCTTCATAGAGACCATGAAGGTATGGCAACAGGAGCGGTTCTACATCACGGATCCACGTGATGCCACATGGTCCGCCAATCCAGAGTTCAAATCCGGTCCTCCAATGCGGCTCGCGTCATGGATTAACAAGGGCCTAGATTGGGCGTCATCCGACGAGGTGATGACGCTGCAGAAGCGTGTCAAGAGCATGATAGAGAAGAACACCAGTTTTGCCAGTGATCCAGGTGATGCTTTTTTGCCGGATTCTCCCCTGCCAACATCGGACTCTCCATTTGTGGGAGTTTGATCGGCCAGTCCCCGGACCCTGCAGCGGTTCTTCGGCACAAAGCACTCATAACCCACAAGTATAGGGGATCAATTGTAGCCTCTTTCGATAAGTAAGAGTGTCGAACCCAACAAGGAGCTAAAGGTTGAACAAATATTCCTTCAAGTTCTATCGATCACCGACACAACTCTACGCACGCTTAACCTTCGCTTTACCTAGAACAAGTATGAAACTAGAAGTACTTTGTAGGTGTTTTTGGATAGGCTTGCAAGAAAATAAAGAGAGCGTAAATAAAAGCTAGGGGCTGTTTAAATAAATACGCAACTAAATTAGTTTTAGTAAAGAACTTTTTGTTACGAGAAACTTATTTGTCCCTAAGCAATCGATAACTAGACCGGTAATCACTATTGCAATTTTATTTGAGGGAGAGGCATAAGCTAACATACTTTCATGCACTTATGATTGGAACTCTTAGCAAGCATCCGCAACTACTAAAGATCATTAAGGTAAAACCCAACCATAACAATAAAGTATCAAGTACCCTTTATCCCATACGCAAACAACCTACTTACTCGGGTCTGTGCTTCTGTCAGTCACGCCACCCACCATAAGCAAATCATGAACATATTGCAAACCCTACAGTGGGAATCCCTCACGCTTGCGCGACACGGAGAGCACCATAGGACAGCACCAATAATAAAACGTGCAACTCAAACCAATCTTGATCATCAAATAGCCCATAGGACAAAACGGATCTACTCAAACATCATAGGATAACCATACATCATTGGAAAATAATATATAGCGTTGAGCACCATGTTTAAGTATATATTACAGCGGGTAAGAGAGAGGTTACGCCGCTGCATAGAGGGGGGAAGAGTTGGTGATGATGGTGGTGAAGTTGTTAGTGAAGATTGCGGTGATGATGATTGCCCCCCGGTGGCACTCCAGTGCCACCGGAAGCGAAGGGGAGAGAGCCCCCCTCCTTCTTCTTCTTCCTTGACCTCCCCCCTAGATGGGAGAAGGGTTTCCCCTCTGGTCCTTGGCCTTCATGGCATGGGAGGGGTGAGAGCCCCTCCAAGATTGGATATGTCTCTCTGTTTCTGCCTTCTCTTCTGCTGCCCTTTCACCGTTTCGTTTATATCCGGAGATCCGTAACTCCGATTGGGCTGAAACCTTCGCCGTGATTTTTTACCAAAAAATAGCTTTCTTGCAGCCGAAGAAGGGCATCAACCGCCTTACGGGTGGCCCATGAGGGTCAGGGTGCGCCAGAAGCGGCGCCGCCTCGTGGGCCACCTCGGGCACCGTCTCGCGTGGATTTTTCTTCTGGAATTCTCCAAATATTCCAAAAATATTCTCCGTCTGTTTTTATCCCGTTTGGATTCCGTTTGATATGGGGTTTCTGTGAAACATAAAACATGCAACAAACAGAGGCGGCCTTTGGATCAATATGTTAGTCCCAAAAATAGTATAAAAAGTTGCCAAAAGTATATGAAAGTTGTAGAATATTGGCATGGAACAATCAAAAATTATAGATACGACGGAGATGTATCAGCATCCCCAAGCTTAATTCCTGCTCGTCCTCGAGTAGGTAAATGATAAAAAATATAATTTTTGATGTGGAATGCTACCGAGCATAATCTTGATCATATATCTAATCATGGCATGAATATTAAGAAATGAGTGATTCAAAGCAATAGTCTATCATTTGACATAAAAACAATAATACTTCAAGCCTACTAATAAAGCAATCATGTCTTTTCAAAATAACAAGGCCAAATAAAGTTATCCCTACAAAATCATATAGTCTTGCTATGCTCCATCTTCACCACACAAAATATTCACATCATGCACAACCCCGATGACAAGTCGAGCAATTGGTTCAGAATTTTTAACGCGCGTCAGCTTTTTCAACCCTCACGCAATACATGAGCGCAAGCGATGGATATAGCACTATGGGTGGAATAGAATATGATGATGGGGGTTATGTGGAGAAGACCAAAAAAGAGAAAGTCTCTCATCGACGCGGCTAATCAACGGGCTATGGAGATGCCCATCAATTGATGTCAATGCAAGGAGTAGGGATTGCCATGCAACGGATGCACTAGAGCTATAAGTATATCAAAGCTCAAACTGAAACTAAGTGGGTGTGCATCCAACTTGCTTGCTCATGAAGACCTAGGGCATTTGAGGAAGCCCATCATTGGAATATACAAGAAAAGTTCTATAATGAAAAAAATTCCCACTAGTATATGAAAGTGATAATTGAAAAGACTCTCTATATGATGATCATGGTGCTGATGTGAAGCACAAGTGTGGTAAAAGGATAGTAACATTGCCCCTTCTCTCTTTTTCTCCCTTTTTTTGGTTTTTTTTTTGCCTTCTCTTTTTTTGGCCTTTCTCTTTTTTTATTTTTTTTATTTTTTCGTCCGGAGTCTCATCCTGACTTGTGCGGGAATCATAGTCTCCATCATCCTTTCCTCACTGGGGCGATGTTCTAATAATGATGATCATCACACTTTTATTTACTTACAACTCAATATTACAACTCGATACTAAAACAAAGATATGACTCTATATGAATGCCTCCAGCGGTGTACCGGGATGTGCAATGATCTAGCGTAGCAATGACATCAAAAAACATACAAGCCATGAAAACATCATGCTAGCTATCTTACGATCATTCAAAGCAATATGACGACAAATGCTCAAGTCATGTATATGATGATGATGGAAGTTGCATGGCAATATATCTCGTAATGGCTATGGAAATTCCATGATAGGTAGGTATGGTGGCTGTTTTGAGGAAGATATAATGAGGTGTGACAGAGCGTATCGTATCACGGGTGTCGGTGTCAAAACCGGCGGATCTCGGGTAGGGGGTCCCGAACTGTGCATCTAAGGCGGATGGTAACAGGAGGCGGGGGACACAATGTTTACCCAGGTTCGGGCCCTCTCGATGGAGGTAATACCTACTTCACCGCTTGATTGATCTTGATGATATGAGTATTACAAGAGTTGATCTACCAGAGATCGTAGAGGCTAAACCCTAGAAGCTAGCCTATGGTATGATTGTTGTTGGTCCTCTGGACTAAACCCTCCGGTTTATATAGACACCAGAGGGGCTAGGGTTACACAGTCGGTTACAATGGGAGGAGATCTTCATATCTGTATCGCCAAGCTTGCCTTCCACGCCAAGGAGAGTCCCATCCGGACACGAGACGAAGTCTTCAATCTTGTATCTTCATAGTCCAACAACCGCCAAAGGATATAGTCCGGCTGTCCGGATACCCCCTAATCTAGGACTCCCTCAGTAGCCCCTGAACCAGGCTTCAATGAAGATGAGTCCGGCGCGCAGATTGTTTTCGGCATTGCAAGGCAAGTTCCTTCTCCGAATACTCCATGGAAGATTTTGAACACAAGGATAGTGTCCAGTTCTGCAAAACAAGTTCCGCATACAACCGTAGAGAGAATAATATTTCCACACATCTAACCTGCCGACCGTGACGTATTTTGTAGCAGGACATCACACCACGGCCCGGTCATTATTCGAACCGTTTTCCTCAACCAGCCTTGGCGCATATCGCGAGGCGGTTTCCTCGGCACGTCCTGTCGAAGCAGAGATCGTGTCCCCTTATCACGGGATTCTCATCAATATGGACACGGTTAACCCAGCTGCACCATCAATTATGGTGTTTGGGGAGTAAGAGGTTTACCAGGCAAGTGGGGAGGCGCATCGCCTCTTCCGTCCTTACAAGGGGACAAGGATTTATTCTTCTAACCCACGCCTTCCTCCCAGCTCGTTCCCTTCCATTCAAGCTCCAACGCTCAAGCGTTCCTCTTCCCTGCCCACAAGAGGTCCTCCGAAGATGTCCGGATCTGAAGTGGGAGGCAAATGGGTGGCCTCTACCGTCCAAGAGAAGGATATTAAAAAGCTTCGGAAGGCCGGGTACCTGGCCAAGAAAATCGGCCACCGTCTTCCGACAGCGGGACAAATTGTCCCTACTCCGGAACCCCACGAGAGGGTTGTATTCCTCCCTCATTTCGTCCGCGGGCTGGGGTTTCCCCTCCACCCGTTTGTTCGTGGCATCATGTATTAATGTGGGATCGTTCTTCACGATATGTCCCCTAATTCCTTCATCAACATCTCGACATTCATTGTCGTGTGCAAGGCTTTTCTCCGCATTTCACTGCACTTCGGCTTATGGCTGAAGATCTTTAATGTGAAGCCCAAGGTGGTGGGCGGCGAGCACGTCGAGTGTGGGGGCGCCATGGTGAGCAAGATGCCCAACGTCATATGGCCAACAGGAACCTTTAATGACTCTGTCAAGGAGTGGCAACAGCAGTGGTTTTATATCACTGAGCCGCGCGGCACAAAGTGGGCCTCCTCTCCCGAGTTCCGATCCGGTGCCCCCCTGCGGCTTACATCCTGGGTCAAGAAAGGCCTGGACTGGTCCTCGCCCGATGAACTGTCGACGCTCCAGACACGCGTTGAAGATATGGGAGACAAGAACATTGGGCTTGTCAATGTGGTCCAAGTGATGCTGATTCGCTGGATCCTGCCTTGTCAGCACCGGACCTGCAATTTGTGGGAATTCGATCCGGCCCGGCACCAAACCTTGCGGGAGCTTTTCCGCTCCCCGCACAAGGACATCTGGAAGGTGCTTTTTAAGTCCAGCAAATCTTGGCCGGACTCCGCCGAAGACCGTGGGTACCAACTGTCCCGCCCGGCAAGTTCAGTGAGTTATCAAACTTTCTCAACCACGTAACCCAAAAGAAACGCTTAACGTGTTTTATACAACTCTCCCAGGGCTGGATGAAGAAGGCAGAGCGGATCCATTATCCGGCCCCTTGCCCGAAGAACCGGCCGTCCCACTTCTGACGAAGATGTTGGTCCCGGCGCCTTACAAGGTGCCAAAGAAGACGGCCGAGAGGGAGCCCAGAAAGACCCGGGGCGGCCTACGTCGCCGCGGCACTTCGGACACAATATCCGAAGGCTCCAATGCCCATTCCGCCTCGGAAGAGGACGAGGAGGAGGAGGAAGATGAATCCCCTGTGGGGGGAAGAAAGAAGAGGACGGCCTCCATACACTTGGAGGCCGAGCTGCCCAAAAGGGGAAAGGCTCCTCTTCCGGAGGAGTTCACTGCCGCCGCCGACAGCGGCCCGGCATGGGATCCCAGGGCCCAGCCCCTGGTGAACTCGTAAGTGTATAAAATCCAAGTACGTTTTAGGCGTCCGGACTCCTCGTGGCTTACTATTTTAACCCAAGCCATATTTTTTGTAGTCCGGCGGGGTATCGTGCCAAACAATCCTCATCAGAGAACTTGTTGAGCTCAAATGCTATGGAGAGCGGGACGCCCCCAAAGGCCCCTTCCTCCAAACAGGTGCACAACACCGAGGCTTCGTCCCAGGACCCCGCCAAGGAGGAAAGGGAAGAACCGTGAAGGCGGCGCCTGGAGGTCAAACCTCAGGGGCCGGACACATGGGGGAAAAGATTCCCATGGGGGATGATGGCGGGAGCGATACTGAGTTCGGCTCCCAGCCAGATACGATTCCAGAGACCTATATGGTTCCAGGATCAAGCAGGCAGCCTCCTTTGGCTGGAGGGGGCGTGCCTATTCCATCAGCGACCTCTGTCTATCCAGAAGTGTCGGATGCTTTATTAGTGGCATTGAAAGATGCCTCCCTCATTGATGAACACAGTGCTCTTATGGGTGCGGTGATTGAGAAAATTCAGTCAACTGAGAGTGGACTGAACGAAGCCTGTATCAGCCTTATAAGAGGCTTTGAGGTATGTTTTATGTGTTGTCGAAGAGTGTCATGGTATAGATAGTAGCCCCTGATACACTGTTGGTGAAGAAACCGGACAGAGGATCAAATATATATTCGCAGGAAGACTCATTGAATGACAGTTATTTCTCTTCTGTTATAAGCAGGCGTCCATAGCGGTTGCTGCCTCCCATACTGCAGAAATCTCCGGACTGAATCAACGTCTGGAGCGGGCCAAGGAAGAACTTGACCAGTTGAAAATGCAGTTGAAGGATAAACAGGGTATGCACAAGTCTTGTTCGCGTTTATTGGAATGAATTTTCAGTATGAACTGAGTTTTATGACATTGCGCTAGGAATTGTGACCGAAGTCGAAGCCCTCAAGAAGGCTGTGGCCAAGGCCGAGAAAAAGGCAGCCATTGAGCAGGCTCTTCGTGAGAAACACGAGGCTAGGGTTATTAAAGCTGAACAGGAGCTACAAGAGGCCGTAGGGAAATGCGAGACCTTGGAGCAGAGTTTAACAGAGAAAGAGTCCGAACTTACCAAGGCTCATCAGGCCACGAGCGATGCCCGAGGGGAGATCCGAAGCGCCCTGCAGGAGATCCAAGAGGCGAGAAAGATCGCAGCTGGTAAGGCTTTTTCCCGTAAAGTAAGTATTTGGGAGGGGACTTACGTTTCTAATTCTGAATCCATATTTCTCTGGGGTATTTGCCGAGCTACCTTGCAGCATATCAGATGCCGCTCAATTCTACCGAGCCAAAGTAAGGAATACTGCGGATAAGCTCTTCTGGTCGGAGTATTTGGCACCGAATTATCCGGTGCCTTTTGTCGATCAACTGAAATAGCTGGTCGAACTACAAAAGGCGGCGGAACTAGCCATGAAGGATTTAATTATCCGGCTATGGCCTGCTGAGCCAATCCCAACTAGCTACTTCAGGCTCATGAAGCAACTTGTGGGTGCCTGTCTTCCACTTGACGTCATCAAGCGGTCGGTCTGTATAGAGGGTGCACGAATGGCCTTCGCCCGCGCAAAGGTGCACTTGGGGAAGATGGATGCTGAAAAGCTGATGACTGAAGGACCGACGGAGGGGAAGGAGCACCGCAAGCCCGAGTTATATTATGAGAATGTCCTGAAAGGATCCTACCTTGCCGCAGAGCTATGCACCAAGGACTTTATATTTCCATGAATGCAAATCATGTTGTCCTTTATAATGTTAAAACAAGGTCAATTGTATCAGTTACCGCCTGTTATATGAAAGTTTACCCTCCTGTGCGGCCGTTTTATATGTTAAATCTGAGAGTTGGCCAGTCGTCGGCTTCCGCCCCCACGTATGAAGTACGGGGGTGTTCGGGATAAACCTGAGCACTCTTTATCCCAGTTTTGGGTCCTCCGAAGGAGGTGCTCAGCACAACGAACCAGGCAATCGGACTATAGGGCTTTATCACTCTCACTTAGCCATAGGAGCTTTAGTATGGTCGGCGCAGCCCCTGGTGTTCGGGAGACCGTACTAGGGGCTCTATGAGCGCCTGATCAGAGAAAGAACCGATCCATCGCACGCTGCATTGGTTATGGCATTATGCGGGAGAAATCCTTAAAGATTTTGTGACCTCTCGAACAGCTGACCAGCTCTCGCCGTATCATGACAGTCAGTTTTTGGCTTTTTCTACTGAGGTGCTCGTCCGGAAGAACTGGGACACAATCGCAGTAGTTCTCCCAGTGCTACCTTAGACGATATAGCGGAACGTAAGGTACCAAAACATGGGAGCCGGGCAAACCCAACTATTGACCCAAGACATGATTCGGAGCCCATGCATATAATGCTATAAGTTCGGGGTGCCGGACTTCCATGAAGGTGTTCGGACTTTACTGCCGTGTTATGGGTAAAACGAAGCCCCTGGCATATTTTAGGGCATATCGTTGTGTACGGATGCCACTTGACAGAATGATTTCAATAAGAAGTGACAGCAGGTAAGCATCATATAAATCCACATGTTGTATTTGAATATTACGTCTATGCGTATGGGTACAAGTAATGTGATAAAAAAATGAATATGATTGCGGAACCTGCTGAGACCAGGGGGAAGAGGCTGAGTGCGGATCCGCAATATAGCTAGACGGTCAATGCGGGAGATGTCTAAGGATTCCCTTACCCGTTCGAGCTGCGTCCGTGTAGCCCGTCCTGGTCGGCGCAAAGGTGAACCTGTGAAGAAAATGTAAGAAATATTTATGTGCCAGAGGGCGGTCGAGCTGCTGAGTACGGCCTGTCCTGGCCTTCGCGGAAGTGTTTTAGTTGAACCCTGGACGGGCTGGGCTATCCTTCCGGGAAGTAGTTCGGAGTCCCTTGACGGTATCCGGAGGCCCGGACGTCTGCTCGAGTTTCGGCTGCAAGGTGCTGCTCGTTGCCTCTGCTGCTAAGGCAGTGGTGTATATGCTGGTGCCAAGGGAAAGTTCGGCCTTGCCATTAACCGTGATGACGCCGCGTGGACTGGGCATCTTGAGCTTACGGTAGGCATAATGTGGTACCGCATTGAATTGAGCGAATGCGGTTCGTCCGAGCAGTGCTTGATAATCACTGGTATAATGCCTCTGAAAGTAGCTTTAGTGGGTTTGATCGTCGAATGATCGATGCCCATCTTGCGCACTGTGTCTTGGTAGAGCAGATTTAAACTGCTACCGCCGTCCATAAGGACTCGAGTGAGGTGGAACCCGTATATTATTGGGTCCAGGACTAGTGCGGCTGGATTGCCCTGATTGGCGTTAACCGGACGACCCGTGCGGTTGAAGGTGACTGGCCCCAGTTTATATTGTGGGATGGCAAGTTCCGTTGAGTCACCATCCCTAAGGATGGATATCCAATCCGAGTTGGTAATTTTGATGGCATGTACCATGTTCACCGGTTGAATATGCGAGGGAAATTTCTTTTGCCCTCCTGTGTTCGGTGGTCTGGGCTCTTTGTCGCTATCGTCGCTTTGAGACCCCCTTTGTCTCTGGCGCCTGCCTGCTAGCTTGTTTGAAGACCCAGCATTCTCTGTTGGTATGGGTGGCTGGCGTTTCTGGGGTGCCATGAATTTTGCATTGGCGATCGAGTATGCAGTCCGCATCGGAAGGACCCGGATTTTTATTTTTGGGTGGCCGTTCACGACCGGACTTTGAGCCTCGAACCCGGCATTAACTGCCTTGTTTTCGCGTTTTCACCATATTTGCGGCGCTTATGTTTATTGCGTCGTGCTTTGCCGTTGCTATCCCTGGCTTCTGATGTGCCAGGTTTACTTGCTGTATTGGTACTACGAGCCAACTAGCTATCTTCGCCCGCACAAAAGCGGGCCATAAGTGTCGTGAGGGCTGCCATGGATTTTGGCTTCTCTTGGCCGAGGTGCCGGGCGAGCCATTCGTCGCGGATATTATGTTTAAATGCCGCTAAGGCCTCTGCATCCGGACAGTCTACTATTTGGTTCTTCTTGGTTAGGAACCGGGTCCAGAATTTCCTGGCCGATTCCCCTGGCTGCTGGGTTATATGACTTAAATCGTCAGCATCCGGTGGTCGCACATAAGTGCCCTGGAAGTTGTCAAGGAATGCATCTTCCAAATCCTCCCAACTGCCGACGGAGTCTGCTGGCAAGCCATTCAGCCAATGCCGAGCTGGTCCTTTGAGTTTGAGTGGGAGGTACTTAATGGCATGTAGATCATCACCGCGAGCCATGTGGATGTGGAGGAGGATATCCTCGATCCATACCGCGGGGTCTGTTGTACCATCATATGATTTGATATTTACGGGTTTAAAACCCTCTAGGAATTCGTGATCCATAACTTCATCAGTGAAGCATAGGGGGTGTGCGGCGCCTCTGTGCCGGGTTATATCACGACGCAGTTCATATGAGTCTTGTCTGTCGTGTTCGGCTCGGCCGGATTTACATTTACTGTATCCAGCATGACAGTCATCGTCCCGCGTAGGCGTGTGCCCTCGTGATCCATAGATCGATCTTGCGTGTTTTGTCCTGTCTTCCAATACATCCCGCAGGTCTCGCGTGTTGCCCCGTGCCTTGGCATTTTTGTTTGAGTGGCGGCGGGGTGTGGGCTGAGCTTCAGGCTGGAATGCCTCTCTGCCTCGACCATGAGGTGGCCGATCAGTCGCATCGTACGCTGGTGATGTAGGTTTCAATGCGTCCTCCTCAAGTCGGGGTAGCAACATGCGCTTTGGGTAACCCTTGGAAGGGCGTTCGAGTTTGTATTCCTCGGCCGCAAGGACTTTAGTCCATCTGTCTGCTAGCAAATCCTGGTCATCTCGAAGCTGTTGTTACTTTTTCTTCAGGCTATTTGTTGTGGCAATAAGCCGGCGCTTAAAGCGCTCCTGCTCGACGGGATCCTTCGGCACGACAAATTCTTCGTTGCCGAGGCTCACCTCGTCTTCGGAGAGAGGCATGTAATTGTCATCCTCCGCTTCTCCCTTTGCCGCTCGCTCGGGAGGGTTGGCTTGTTCATCCTCCGGCCCTAAATCTTGCTGGAGGGGATTGTCGTCGTCCTCGGCACTGCCCGGAGTGCTATTATCTCCTGTGCCGGTATCATCGCTTTTGTTGTGGCGAGACTTAGAGCGGCGCCGCTGACATCGGCGCTTGGGTTGCTTCTTGGAGGGGTCATCCTCCGCTGTCTTGTCGCCATTGCCTTCTTTGGGTGTGCCCACCATGTATATACCATCTGATGAGGTGGCAGTCCAGTGCCCTGTGGGCAGTGGCTCCTATTTGTCTCCTGCATCATTGTCCATACCATCGATGTCTTCGGAGTCGATGTCTAGCATGTCGGTTAAATCGTCGACAATGGCTACTAAGTGGGTGGTGGGTGGGGGTGAATTTCCTCGTCATCCGCATCCCATTCTAGCCGGACATAGTTCGGCCAAGGTTCTCCTGACAAGGAGAGAGACCTTAACGAGTTTAGCACATCGCCGAAAAGGCGAGTGCTGAAAGATATCCGCGGAGGTGAACTCCATGATCAGCGCCCAATCGGATTCGACAGGCATGAGCGCGGGCGGCTCAGAGTCCGTGGCCGGAGATGAATCCAGTGGTTCGGCATCACGGCTCTCGTGAGGGGTAAGGTCAGTATCCGGCTCTATCGCCGCTGAGAGTACGATCTTCGTGGCGGGGTCTATCCACCCATCCTCGGATGGCGTAATTTGCTCCGGATTAAAAGCCGGAGTAGTCGCAGGTGCGATCTCCCGAACACTATCCGACGACAGAGCTAAATCATGCTCATTGTGATCGTGCGGCGCACCTGACATGGGATCGAATCCGTTGAAGATCAAGTCTCCATGGATGTCGGTAGTGTAATTCAAGTTTCCGAACCTGACCTGGTGGCCAGGGGCATAGCTCTCGATCTGCTCCAGATGGCCAAGTGAGTTGGCCCGCAGTGCGAAGCCGCCGAATATAAAGATCTGTCCGGGGAGGAAGACCTCACCCTGAACCGCATCGTTATCGATGATCGAAGGAGCCATCAAGCCTTACGGTGACGGCACAGTGGCACTCTCAATCAAAGCACTAATGTCGGTGTCAAAACCGGCGGATCTCGGTTAGGGGGTCCCGAACTGTGCATCTAAGGCGGATGGTAACAGGAGGCGGGGGACACAATGTTTACCCAGGTTCGGGCCCTCTCGATGGAGGTAATACCCTACTTCCTGCTTGATTGATCTTGATGATATGAGTATTACAAGAGTTGATCTACCACGAGATCTTAGAGGCTAAACCCTAGAAGCTAGTCTATGGTATGATTGTTGTTGGTCCTATGTACTAAACCCTCCGGTTTATATAGTACCCGGAGGGGGCTAGGGTTACACAGAGTCTGTTACAATGGGAGGAGATCTTCATATCCGTATCGCCAAGCTTGCCTTCCACGCCAAGGAGAGTCCCATCCGGACACGAGACGAAGTCTTCAATCTTGTATCTTCATATCCAACAGTCCGGCCAAAGGATATAGTCCGGCTGTCCGGATACCCCCTAATCCAGGACTCCCTCAACGGGGTTTGGATGCACCGGCAAAGTTTGCACACAAACTCTCGAGGTGAGAAAGGGCAACGCACGGTACCGAAGAGGCTAGCAATGATGGAAGGGTGAGAGTGCGTATAATCCATGGACTCACATTAGTCATAAAGAACTCATATACTTATTGCAAAAGTTTATTAGCCCTCAAAGAAACTACTACGCATGCCCCTAGGGGGATAGATTGGTAGGAAAAGACCATCGCTCGTCCCCGACCGCCACTCATAAGGAAGACAATCAATAAATACCTCATGCTCCAACTTTGTTACATAACGGTTCACCATACGTGCATGCTACGGGAATCACAAACCTCAACACAAGTATTTCTACAATCCACAACTACCCACTACCATGACTCTAATATCACCACCTTTATATCGCAAAACTATTGCAAGGAATCAAATATATCATATTCAGTGATCTACAAGTTTTATGTAGGATTTTATGACTAACCATGTGAATGACCAGTTCCTGTCATCTCTCTAAATAGATATAAGTGAAGCAAGAGAGTTTAATCCTTTATACAAAAGATATTCCCACGCTCTAACAAATATAAGCGAAGCAAAAGAGCATTCTACAAAAGGCGGTTGTCTAAGTGAAGAGAAACAGGCAATCCAAACTTCAAATGATATAAGCGAAGCACATGAAGCATTCTATAAAGCCATGCTCAAAAGATTTAAGTGAAGTGCAATGAGAATTATATAAATCAACCAAGAGCCATCTCATACCAGCATGGTGCATAAAAGAAAAATTAAAACTAAATGCAAAAGACGCTCCAAGATTGCACATATCGCAAGAACAAAACGAATCCGAAAACATACTGATACTTGTTGAAGAAAGAGGGGATGCCTTCCGGGGCATCCCCAAGCTTAGACGCTTGAGTCTCCTTGAATATTTACTTGGGGTGCCTTGGGCATCCCCAAGCTTTAGCTCTTGCCTCTCTTCCTTCTTCTCACATCGAGACCTTCTCGGTCATCGAACACTTCATCCACACAAAACTTCAACAGAAAACTCGGTAAGATCCGTTAGTATAATAAAGCAAATCACTACTCTAAGTACTGTTGCAAACCAATTCATATTTTGTTTTTGCATTTTTTATACTGTAGTATAACTTTTTCATGGCTTAATCCACTGATATGAATCGATAGTTTCATCGAAACAAGCAAACTATGCATCAAAAAAAGAATCTGTCTAAAACAGAACAGTCTGTAATAATATGAACATTAACCATACTTATGATACTTGGAACATTCTGCCAAAATTAAGAAAAATAAAAAATTTGTATATAAATACAGTGCAAAAATAATCAGAACCATTTTACGTTCCATTAAAAAACAAAAAATCGCGCACTACAGCCAAAGTTTCTGTCCTGCACCGTATAAACCAACAAGCATTGTAAACATCCTAAAGGCAAACCTTGGCACATTATTTTTATTTCTAAACTTTACAAAAGCACACAACAGAAATAAATGAGTCTCTAAAATTTCCGGGTTGTCTCCCTGGCAGCGCTTTCTTTAAAGCCATTAAGCTAGGCATATAGTGCTCAAGTAGTGGATCCACCCGGATCCCAAGGTATATCAAAGCCAATTTTAATTAGCAATGATTTGGCATTTAATAGTGAGCACAAAGAAACATATATCAAGAAATGACGAAGTCTAACTCTCTTCCTATGCATCGTCATGTCATAAAAGAACAATTCATGCACACAAAGTAAAGGCCAATGCATAGTATAAACAGTTTCTTGCAATTTTATCGTGTTGGAAACATGGAGAGGCGGAGATGTAGTTCCTCTCTCATAATAATTGCAAGTAGGAGCAGCAAGCACATGCATATTATATTCATCAAAATCATCATGTGCAACGGTAAAAGGCAACCCATCAATATAATCCTTAATAAGCACAAACTTCTCTGATATAGTGTAGTCGGGAGAATTCAAAAGGATAATAGGACTATCATGCGTGGGTGCAATAGCAACAATTTCATGTTTAACATAAGGAACTATAGTAAGTTCATCTCCATAAGCACAATTCATATTGGCATCTTGGCCACAAGCATAGCAAGCATTGTCAAAAAGGGATATTTCAAAAGAACCAAAGGGATCATAACAGTCATCATAGCAATCATCCTTCGGTAAGCACGAAGGGGAATTAAACAATGTATGAGTTGAATAGTTACTCTCATTAGAAGGTGGGCACGGGTGACCAATCCTATCTTCCTCCTTTTGTTCTTCGCTCTCCTCCTCATATTTTTCAGCCAATGAGCTCACAGTTTCATCAACTTCTTCTTTCATAGACTCCTGCAAAATATTAGTCTCTTCTTGGACAGCAGGGTAGTCCTCAATATATGGTTCAACATAGGCATTAGAAGCATAATTATCATAGCAATATTTAAGTATGGCAAAAAAATTAGATTTGTAAAGAGTAGCTTCATTTGTTTCAATCAAAGAAGCAATTTCATAAGCACCCTTAGAAGCAACAAATTCTTCAATTTGTTGAACATCATAGTAACTATAAACACCCGTAGCATTGCAAACGATGAATTCGATCCAGCAAAAGTTTCCCTTTTTCAGATATACGGTGTCGCACATAATAGGCATGCTCATCTAAGGATTTTCCCTCAACTAAGCTAGTTGGGGTTTCAACACGAGTACATAGGGATCGAAGATGATCCAGGTAATAAGCTTCAGGAGTGTGATAGATTTTGGGTGGTTCTTCAACCATTGGTTCAGTAGGTACAACTAATTTTTTTGGTATTTTGTGTTTCCTACCCATAACTAAAGATAGAAAACAACTAAGAACAACAAATAAAAATTACTTAGTGATAAAGCAAACAAGCACACACGAGAATATTCACCCCACGCTATTGCTCACAACGGCGCCGGAAAAAAAGGTCTTGATAACCCACAAGTATAGGGGATCAATTGTAGCCTCTTTCCACAAGTAAGAGTATCGAACCCAACGAGGAGCTAAAGGTTGAACAAATATTCCCTCAAGTTCTATCGACCGCCGATACAACTCTACGCACGCTTAACGTTCGCTTTACATAGAACAAGTATGAAACTAGAAGTACTTTGTAGGTGTTTTTGGATAGGCTTGCAAGAAAATAAAGAGAGCATAAATAAAAGCTAGGGGATGTTTAAATAAAGACGCAACTAAATTAGTTTTAGTAAAGAGCTTTTTGTTACGAGAAAGTTATTTGTCCCTAAGCAATCGATTACTAGACCGGTAATCACTATTGCAATTTTATTTGAGGGAGAGGCATAAGCTAACATACTTTCTCTACTTGGATCATATGCACTTATGATTGGAACTCTTAGCAAGCATCCGCAACTACTAAAGATCATTAAGGTAGAACCCAACCATAGCATTAAAGTATCAAGTCCCCTTTATCCCATACGCAAACAACCTACTTACTCGGTCCCAGGCTTCACACTCACGCTACCCACCATAAGAAAATCATGAACATATTGCAAACCCTACAGCGGGAATCCCTCACACTTGCGCGACACAGAGAGCACCATAGGACAGCACCAATAATAAAACATGCAACTCAAACCAATTTTGATCATCAAATAGCCCATAGGACAAAACGGATCTACTCAAACATCATAGGATAGCCATACATCATTGGGAAATAATATATAGCGTTGAGCACCATGTTTAAGTAGAGATTACAGCGGGTAAGAGAGAGGTTACACCACTGCATAGAGGGGGGAAGAGTTGGTGAAGATTGCAGTGATGATGATGGCCCCCCGGTGGCACTCCGGTGCCACCGGATGCGAAGGGGAGAGAGCCCCCCTCCTTCTTCTTCTTCCTTGACCTCCTCCCTAGATAGGAGAAGGGTTTCCCCTCTGTTCCTTGGCCTCCATGGCGTGGGAGGGTTGAGAGCCCCTCCGAGATTGGATCTGTCTCTCTGTCTATGCCTTCTCTTCTGATGCCCTTTCACCGTTTCTTTTATATCCAGAGATCCGTAACTCCGATTGGGCTGAAACCTTCGCCGTGATTTTTTTACCAAAAATTAGCTTTCTTGCGGCCGAAGAAGGGCATCAACCGCCTTACGGGTGGCCCACGAGGGTCAGGGGCGCGCCCCCTGCCTTGTGGCCACCTCGGGCACCGTCTCGCGTGGATTTTTCTTCTGGAATTCTCCAAATATTCCAAAATATTCTCCGTCCGGTTTTATCCCGTTTGGATTCTATTTGATATGGGGTTTCTGCGAAACATAAAACATGCAACAAACAGGAACTGGCACTGGGCACTGGATCAATATGTTAGTCCCAAAAAATAGTATAAAAAGTTGCCAAAAGTATATGAAAGTTGTAGAATATTGGCATGGAACAATAAAAAATTATAGATACGACGGAGACGTATCAGCATCCCCAAGCTTAATTCCTGCTCGTCCTCGAGTAGGTAAATGATAAAAAAGATAATTTTTGATGTGGAATGCTACTTAGCATAATCTTGATCATATATCTAATCATGGCATGAATATTAAGAAATGAGTGATTCAAAGCAATAGTCTATCATTTGACATAAAAACAATAATACTTCAAGCCTACTAATAAAGCAATCATGTCTTTTCAAAATAACAAGGGCAAATAAAGTTATCCCTACAAAATCATATAGTCTAGCTATGCTCCATCTTCACCACACGAAATATTCACATCATGCACAACCCCGATGACAAGCCGAGCAATTGGTTCATACTTTTTAACGCGCTTCAGCTTTTTGAACCCTCACGCAATACATGAGCGCACGCCATGGATATAGCACTATGGGTGGAATAGAATATGATGATGGGGGGTTATGTGGAGAAGACAAAAAAAGAGAAAGTCTCACATCGACGCGGCTAATCAACGGGCTATGGAGATGCCCATCAATTGATGTCAATGCAAGTAGTAGGGATTTCCATGCAACGGATGCACTAGAGCTATAAGTATATGAAAGCTCAAACTGAAACTAAGTAGGTGTGCATCCAACTTGCTTGCTCATGAAGACCTAGAGCATTTGAGGAAGCCCATCGTTGGAATATACAAGCCAAGTTCTATAATGAAAATTCCCACTAGTATATGAAAGTGATAACTCAAAAGACTCTTTATATGAAGATCATGGTGCTACTCTGAAGCACAAGTGTGGTAAAAGGATAGTAACATTGCCACTTCTCTCTTTTTCTCTCTTTTTTTGGTTTTTTTTTTTTTTGCCTTCTCTTTTTTTGGCCTTTCTCTTTTTTATTTTTTTTATTTTTTCGTCCGGAGTCTCATCCCGACTTGTGGGGGAATCATAATCTCCATCCTTTCCTCACTGGGGCAATGTTCTAATAATGATGATCATCACACTTTTATTTACTTACAACTCAATATTAAAACTCGATACTAAAACAAAGATATGACTCCATATGAATGCCTCCGGCGGTGTATCGGGATGTGCAATGATCTAGCGTAGCAATGACATCAAAAAACGGACAAGCCATGAAAACATCATGCTAGCTATCTTACGATCATGCAAAGCAATATGACGATAAATGCGCAAGTCATGTATATGATGATGATGGAAGTTGCATGGCAATATATCTCGGAATGGCTATGGAAATGCCATGATAGGTAGGTATGGTGGTTGTTTTGAGGAAGATATAATGAGGTTTATGTGTGACAAAGCGTATCGTATCACGGGGTTTGGATGCACCTGCGAAGTTTGCACCAACTCTCGAGGTGAGAAAGGGCAATGCACGGTACCGAAGAGGCTAGCAATGATGGAAGCCCCAGAGCGCGTATAATCCATGGACTCACATTAGTCATAAAGAACTCATATACTTATTGCAAAAGTTTATTAGCCCTCGAAGCAAAGTACTACTACGCATGCCCCTAGGGGGATAGATTGGTATGAAAAGACCATCGCTCGTCCCCGACCGCCACTCATAAGGAAGACAATCAATAAATACATCATGCTCCAACTTCGTTACATAACGGTTCACCATACGTGCATGCTACGGGAATCACAAACCTCAACACAAGTATTTCTACAATCCACAACTACCCACTACCATGACTCTAATATCACCACCTTTATATCGCAAAACTATTGCAAGGAATCAACCATATCATATTCAGTGATCTACAAGTTTTATGTAGGATTTTATGACTAACCATGTGAATGACCAGTTCATGTCATCTCTCTAAATCGATATAAGTGAAGAAAGAGAGTTTAATTCTTTCTACAGAAGATATGCCCACGCTCTAACAGTTATAAGTGAAGCAAAAGAGCATTCTACAAAGGATATAAGCGAAGCACATGAAGCATTCTATAAAGCCATGCTCAAAAGATTTAAGTGAAGTGCAATGAGAATTATATAAATCAACCCAAGGACCATCTCATACCAGCATGGTGCATGAAAGAAAAATGAAAACTAAATGCAAAAGACGCTCCAAGATTGCACATATCGCAAGAACGAAACGAATCCGAAAACATACTGATACTTGTTGAAGAAAGAGGGGATGCCTTCCGGGGTATCCCCAAGCTTAGACGCTTGAGTATCCTTGAATATTTACTTGGGGTGCCTTGGGCATCCCCAAGCTTGAGCTCTTGCCTCTCTTCCTTCTTCTCACATCGAGACCTTCTCGATCATCGAACACTTCATCCACTCAAAACTTCAACAGAAAACTCGCAAATCACTACTCTAAGTACTGTTGCAAACCAATTCATATTTTTTTGCATTTTTTATACTGTAGTATATCTTTTTCATGGCTTAATCCACTGATATGAATCGATAGTTTCATCAAAACAAGCAAACTATGCATCAAAAACAAAATCTGTCTAAAACAGAACAGTCTGTAATAATCTGAACATTCACCATACTTCTGATACTTGAAAACTTCTGCAAAAATTAGGAAAAATAAAAACTTTGTATAGAAATACAGTTCAAAAAGAATCAGAACCATTTGACGTTCCAGTAAAAAATTAAAAATCGCGCACTACAGCCAAAGTTTCTGTCCTGCACCGTACAAACCAACAAGCATTGTAAACATCCTAAAGGCAAACCTTGGCACATTATTTTTATTTCTAAACTTTATAAAAGCACACAACAGAAATAAATGACTCTCTTAAACTTCCGGGTTGTCTCCCTGGCAGCGCTTTCTTTAAAGCCATTAAGCTAGGCATATAGTGCTCAAGTAGTGGATCTACCCGGATCCCAAGGTATATCAAAGCCAATTTTAATTAGCAATGATTTGGCACTTAATAGTGAGCACAAAGAAACATATATCAAGAAATGACGAAGTCTAACTCTCTTCCTATGCATCTCCATGTCATAAAAGAACAATTCATGCACACAAAGTAAAGTCCAATGCATAGTATAAACAGTTTCTTGCAATTTTATCGTGTTGGAAACATTGAGAGGCGGAGATGTAGTTCCTCTCTCATAATAATTGCAAGTAGGAGCAGCAAGCACATGCATATTATATTCATCAAAATCATCATGCGCAACGGTAAAAGGCAACCCATCAATATAATCCTTAATAAGCACAAACTTCTCCGATATAGTGTAGTCGGGAGAATTCAAAAGATAATAGGACTATCATGCGTGGTGCAATAGAAACAATTTCATGTTTAACATAAGGAACTATAGCAAGTTCATCTCCATAAGCATAATTCATATTGGCATCTTGGCCACAAGCATAGCAAGCATCATCAAAAAGGGATATTTCAAAAGAATCAAAGGGATCATAACAGCCATCATAGCAATCATCCTTCGGTAAGCACGAAGGGGAATTAAACAATGTATGAGTTGAAGAGTTACTCTCATTAGAAGGTGGGCACGGGTGATCAATCCGTTCTTCCTCCTTTTGTTCTTCACTCTCCTCCTCATCTTATTCATCCAATGAGCTCACAGTTTCATCAACTTCTTCTTCCATAGACTCCTGCAAAATATTAGTCTCTTCTTGATCAGCAGGATGGTCCTCAATATATGGTTCAACATAGGCATTAGAAGCATAATTATCATAGCAATATTTAAGTATGGCAAAATTTTCAGATTTGTAAAGAGTAGCATCATACGTTTCAATCAAAGAAGCAATTTTATAAGCAGCCTTAAAAGCAACAAATTCTTCAATTTGTTGAACATCATAGTAACTATAAACCCTAGAGGAATACATAAGGGACACTTTCCGGAATGTTTCAGACTCCGAAAAGGAGTAGGTATGTGGTACAGTAAGTAAACCGACTGCAAAACAATTTTTAAGGCAATATTTCTCCGTTTTGGAATATTTAGAAAAATACAAAAATAAGTAGCAGTCCGGAAAAGACACGAGGGCCCCACGAGGGTGGAGGGCGCGCCCTACCCCCCTGGGCGCGCCCCCCTACCTCGTGGGCACTTCGTGTGCCTTCCGGACTCCGTTTTCTTGCACGATACGTAATTTGGTCGGTAAAAATTCATTATATATTCTCCCGAAGGTTTTGACTCCCGTATCACGCAAATATCCTCTGTTTTTGTCTTGAGCTGTTGCTGCTGCAGATTAGAGCAAGATGTCTTCTCAAGAGTCAGTCGGGGAGAGTCGGGTATCTAACCCGGCACCGGAATCAAGGGCAAACAGCGAAGCTGGCCCCTTTGGGCCAGCAACGGAGGAGGAGATGGAGGCTGACTTGATGAGAGTAGATGCCATGGAGGATCAAGAAGTCACTTCGCCCGAGCTGGGTTAGCGATGGGGGAACTACAGAGCTCAGCTATTCCAAACTCGGTTATCCCTTCCAATGTTAGATTTCTTTCTTATGAAAATATGAAGAGGAGTGTCACTTGTTCTCCCACAGCTATGCAACACCCTTGGGTGCAAGGAGCCTTAGCGATTCTGTGAAAGCTTCAAGGAAATAATGGACCTCAAGCAGCAAGTCAATAAGTTTGAGGAGGAGAATCGCATCCTAAAGGGCATCATCGCCAAGAATGTTTCAGCAACCCCGAAGAAGGAGGGCACTCCCCTTGGCAACTGCCAAGCTTGGGGGAGGTGCCCCGATATCGTATCACAACCACATCTCCTATCTTTACAGTTTTTCTTAGTTTGATCCTATTAGTAATATCTTGATCTAGTAGAATAAAGTTTATGGCGTGATCTAGTTTTGAGTTTTTGCTTTATGATCTCTCTATGTAATCGAGTCCGTGAGCTATATAATAAAGATTAGTTTTGAGTCAAGGGCTTGATTATTTTGCCATGATCTTGAGTGAATAAAAGAATAAAGAAAAAGAATAAAAAGAAATAAAAGGTTCATATTGATCTTATTGAAAGTAATGACTTCACATAGAAAGAGTATGATGATTAAAAGTTGTTGGGAGTTGGCAAACATAGCTTTGGTCATCGTTGCAATTAATAGGAAGTAATAAGGAAAGAGAGGTTTCACATATAGATATACTATTATTGACATCTTTTATGATTGTGAGCACTCATTAAAATATGACATGCTAAAGAGTTGATGTTGGACAAGGAAGACAACGTAATGAGTTATGTTTTATTATATCTGAGATAAAGTATATTGTCATGGATCTCCCAACATGTTGAGCTTGCCTTTCCCACTCATGCTATCAAAATTCTCAGCACCAAGTAGAGATACTACTTGTGCTTCCAAAACCCTTAAACTAGTTTTGCCATGAGAGTCCACCATATCTACCTATGGATTGAGTAAGATCCTTCAAGTAAGTTGTCATCGGTGCAAAGCAATAAAAATTGCTCTAAATATGTATGATTGATTGGTGTGGGAGAAATAAGCTTTATACGATCTTGTGATGTGGAAGCAATAAAAGCAACGGACTGCATAATAAAGGTTCATATCACAAGGGGCAATATAAAGTGACATTCTTTTGCATTAAGATTTTGTGCATCCAACCATAAAAGAGCATGGCAACCTCTGCTTCCCTCTGCGAAGGGCCTATCTGTTACTGTCATCTTCTACCTTATGCAAGAGTCATGGTGATCTTCACCTTTCCTTTTTAATTTTATCCTTTGGCTAGCATAGTGTGTTGGAAAGATCCTGATTGATATATCTAATTAGATGTAGGGAGCATGAGTTATTATTGTTGACATTACCCTTGAGGTAAAAGGTTGGGAGGCGAAACTATAAGCCCCTATCTTTCTCTGTGTCCGGTTAAAACTCCGTAACCACAAGTATCGCATGAGTGTTAGCAATTATGTAGGACTAAATGATAGTTGAGTATGTGGACTTGCTGTTAAGCTCTGACATAGAATCTTTCTGATGTTATGATAAATTGCAATTGCTTCAATGACTGAGATTATAGTTTGTTGGTTCTCAATAAAGTTTATGATTCGTACTCTGCATTGTGAATAGATTATTACTTGAACATAAGAAATCATATGACAATACCTATATATGTTGCTGTTATGAGAATAATCATGATGCCTTCATGTCCGTATTTTATTTTTATCAACGCCTCTACCTCTAAACATGGGGACATATTTATCGTTATCGGCTTTCGCTTGAGGACAAGCGAGGTCTAAGCTTGGGGGAGTTGATACGTCCATTTTGCATCATGCTTTTATATCGATATTTATTGCATTATGGGCTGTTATTACACGTTGTGTCACAATACTTATGCCTATTCTCTCTTATTTTACAAGGTTTACATAAGGAGGGAGAATGCCGACAGCTGGAATTCTGGGCTGGAAAAGGAGCAAATATTAGAGACCTATTCTGCACAACTCCAAAAGTCCTGAAACTCCACGGAATATCTTATAATAAATAATAAAAAATCCTCGCCAAAGATGAAGGCCAGGGGGCCCACACCCTGTCCACGAGGGTGGGGGCGCCCCCCCCCCCCTCCTAGGGCACGCCCCCTACCTCATGGGCCCCCTGGTGGCCCTCTGATGCCCATCTTCTGCTATATGACGTCTTTCGTCGAGAAAAAAAATCAGAGGCAACCTTTCGGGACGATACTCCGCCGCCACGAGGCGGAACCAATCTAGGGCTCTGGCAGAGCTGTTCTGCTGGGGACACTTCCCTCTGGGAGGGGGAAATCATCACCAACGTCATCACCAACGCTCCTCTCATCGGGAGAGGGCAATCTCCATCAACATCTTCACCAGCACCATCTCCTCTCAAAACCCTAGTTCATCTCTTTGTATCCAATTCTTGTCTCCAAGTCCGGATTGGTACTAGTAGGTTGCTAGTAGTGTTGATTACTCCTTGTAGTTGATGCTAGTTGGTTTATTTGGTGGAAGATCATATGTTCAGATCATTTATGCATATTAATACCCCTCTGATTATGAACATGAATATGCTTTGTGAGTAGTTACATTTGTTCTTGAGGACATGGGAGAAGTCTTGCTATTAGTAGTCATGTGAATTTGTTATTCGTTCGATATTTTGATGAGATGTATGTTGTCTAGCCTCTAGTGGTGTTATGTGAACGTCGACTACATAACACTTCACCATTATTTGGGCCTAGAGGAAGGCATTGGGAAGTAATAAGTAGATGATGGGTTGCTAGAGTGATGAAGCTTAAACCCTAGTTTATGTGTTGCTTCGTAAGGGGCTGATTTCGATCCATATGTTTCATGCTATGGTTAGGTTTACCTTAATACTTTTGTTGTAGTTGCGGATGCTTGCAATAGAGGTTAATCATAAATGGGATACTTGTTCAAGTAAGAACAGCACCCAAGCACCGGTCCACCCACATATCAAATTATCAAAGTACCGAACGCGAATCATATGAACGTGATGAAAACTAGCTTGACGATATTCCCATGTGTCCTCGGGATCGCTTTTCCTATTATAAGAGTTTGTCCAGGCTTTTCCTTTGCTACAAAAAGGATTGGGCCACCTTGCTGCACTTTATTTACTTTTATTACTTGTTGCTTGTTACAAATTATCCTATCACAAAACTATCTGTTACCACTTATTTCAGTACTTGCAGAGAATACCTTGCCGAAAACCGCTTATCATTTCCTTCTGCTCCTCGTTGGGTTCGACACTCTTACTTATCGAAAGGACTACGATAGATCCCCTATACTTGTGGGTCATCAAAGGTCTTGATAACCCACAAGTATAGGGGATCAATTGTAGCCTCTTTCAATAAGTAAGAGTGTCGAACCCAATGAGTAGCTAAAGGTTGAACAAATATTCCCTCAAGTTCTATCGACCACCGATACAACTCTATGCACGCTTAACGTTCGCTTTACCTAGAACAAGTATGAAACTAGAAGTACTTTGTAGGTGTTTTTGGATAGGCTTGCAAGAAAATAAAGAGAGCGTAAATAAAAGCTAGGGGCTGTTTAAATAAAGACGCAACTAAATTAGTTTTACTAAAGAGCTTTTTGTTACGAGAAAGTTATTTGTCCCTAGGCAATCGATAACTAGACTCGTAATCACTATTGCAATTTTATTTGAGGGAGAGGCATAAACTAACATACTTTATCTACTTGGATCATATGCACTTATGATCGGAACTCTTAGCAAGCATCCGAAACTACTAAAGATCATTAAGGTAAAACCCAACCATAACATTAAAGTATCAAGTCCCCTTTATCCGATACGCAAACAACCTACTTACTCGGGTCTGTGCTTCTATCACTCACGCCACCCACCATAAGCAAATCATGAACATATTGCAAACCCTACAGCGGGAATCCCTCACGCTTGCGCGACACGGAGATCACCATAGGACAGCACCAATAATAAAACATGCAACTCAAACCAGTCTTGATCATCAAATAGCCCATAGGACAAAATGGATCTACTCAAACATCATAGGATAGCCATACATCATTGGGAAATAATATATAGCGTTGAGCACCATGTTTAAGTAGAGATTAAAGCGGGTAAGAGAGAGGTTACACCGCTACATAGAGGGGGGAAGAGTTGGTGATGATGGCAGTGAAGTTGTTGGTGAAGATTGTGGTGATGATGATGGCCCTCGGTGGCACTCCGGTGCCACCGGAAGCGAAGGGGAGAGAGCCCCCCTCCTTCTTCTTCTTCCTTGACCTCCTCCCTAGATGGGAGAAGGGTTTCCCCTCTGGTCCTTGGCCTCCATGGCGTGGGAGGGGCGAGAGCCCCTCCGAGATTGGATCTGTCTCTCTGTTTCTGCCTTCTCTTCTGCTGCCCTTTCACTGTTTCTTTTATATCTGGAGATCCGTAACTCTGATTGGGCTGAAACCTTCGCCGTGATTTTTTACCAAACATATCCTCAACTTGTAGATCCAAGGAGTATGCTAAGCCTTCCCTTTATCCTTCAGGTCTGGACGAAGAAGGCGGAGCGGATCCAATGTCCGGCTCCACTGCCCGAGGACCCAGCTATTCCTCTTCTGACGAAGATGCTAGTTCCGACGCCATACCAGGCGCCGGAGAAGAAAGCCAAGAATAAAGCAAGGAGGCCCGAAGTGGCCTTCGCCCTAAAGGTACATCAGACATAGCATTCGAAGATACCGAAGTTCTCTCCTCCCATGAGGGAGATGAAGACGAGGAGGAAGAGGAGGAGAGCAATTCTCCCCTAAAGGGGGGAAAGAAGAAAAGGGGGGCTTCTGCGGACCTGGAGGCGGAGGCGTCCAAGAAGGGGAAGCTCTCCCTTTCGGACGACTCAGAGTCGGACACCGAAGCCGTCCCTGAGTGGCACCCTAGGCCGAAGCCCCTGGCCGAATCGTAAGTATTCAAAGATATTGTATATATCTGGGTTTTTATAAATTGTAGGATGACATATCATCTATGTGTTTCAGTCCGGCCCGTGATCTCCCCCAACAATCATCGTCTTCGGGGAATTCTCTGGCGCCGGAGATGATGGAGAGTGAAACGCCCCTGCGAGCCTCTCTGCCTCATGCCACGGACAACACCGAGGTGTTGTCCCAAAGGACCTCTCCGGGCCAGGGAGAGGTGCGGAAGGCCGCGGAAACATTACCGGAGGGTAATGCCTCAGCCGCTGAAAACATGGGGGGTGTAACCCCCATGGAGGTTGATGGCAGGGGCCTTGATCAGTTCGGCCCCCAGCCGAATACTGCTCCGGAGACCCACACGGCTCCGGGCCCGAGCGAGCAGCCCCCTTTGAAAGAGGGGGGAGTGCTTACTCCACCGGCGACCTCCATCAATCCGGAGACGCTGGACACCTTGATGGAAGCACTTCGCCGTGCTTCCGTCGTGGATGAACATCGTGCCTTGATGGGTACGGTGGTTAAAAAGGTTCAGTCCGCCAAAAGCGGTCTGAACGAAGCGTTCGCTAGCCTGCTAACATGCTTTGAGGTATGTGATGTAGTATCTTTAGTCGCTTTTCATATAAAAAAGATGCATGTATATAGATAGTAGCCCCTGAGACTCTGTTCGTCTCTTTGGAAGAAGGGGGCGGACAGAGGATCAAATATTCGCAGGAGATAACGTACTTATCTATCTTGATGAACAGGCTTCCCTGTTAGCGGCTTCGGCCAAGGATGCTGAAGTTTTTGAATTCCAGCCGAAACTAAAGCTGGCTGATGATGAGATTGACCGTATTAACAAGCGGTTTGATGAGGCCCAAGGTATGCTTTTAAAAGTCCCCTGACGAACCAAAATTGCAATGCAAAATCAGAGTTTGGGCTCATCTGTTGTTATGTTTATAATTGCAGGCAGCGCGGCCGAGGTCGAAACCCTCAAGAGTACCCTTGCCGAAGACAAGAAGGAGGTGGAGGCAAGCAAAGCGGCCGCTAACAAAGCGGCTGCAGATTTAGAGGCCGAGCAGGTTACCCGTCGCAAGTATGAGGAGCGGGTGACCGAAGTGGAACAGGCACTTAAGACGCCACCAACAAGTGTGAGGCTCTAGAGGAGAGTAATAAAGCGCAAGCGGCCGAACTCAACAAAGCTCTTCAAGAGGCAAAGGATGCGCGGGGCGAGTCCCAAGCGGCTCGCGAGGAGATCAAGCAGGCCGGACAAATAGCGGCTAGTAAGCCTTTTCTTTTACAGAGTATATTTGGCGGTTGAAGATATACTTTGCTAAATCGACTGTGGAGTGCTCCAGGCTCCTTTGCAGATCTCCCAAGGAGTGCAGCCGACGCCACACAGTATTTCCAGGCCCAGGAAGGGAACGCGACGGAGAAGTCCTTCTGGTCGCAGTACTTGGCGCCGGAGCGACCAGCGCTACTGAACAATCAGATGATGCAGCTAGTGGAGCTGCATAGGATGTCCGGTTTGGCCATGAAGGACATCATAGTCCAGCTATGGCCAGCCGGACCCATTCCAAGCAGCTAGTTCGGCCTGGTCAAGCGACTCGGTGACGCCTTGCCCCGAATAGAGGCAGTGAAGTGCTTGGCATGCATTGAGGGTGCGCGAATGACCTTTGCCCGTGTCAAGATGCACTGGGCGAAGATGAAGGCCGCCGACGTGGCGGTTGAGGGTCCGCCCAGAGGCAAGGTCCACCGCAAGCCGGAGCGCTACTTCAATGATGTCCTTAAGGGTGCCCGTTTGATAGAGGGCCAATGCTCAAAGGATATTATGTTCGAGCAACTGTATCCGAGCTACCCAGACATTGTATTACAAACTAAGGCTTTCGTAATATATTTGCGCTTGTTATCTTAAATTGCTTTTCCTCCTGTGCGGCCGTTTTTATCTTTGAGAGTTTGCCAGTCGTCGGCTTTAGCCCCCACGTACATACTACGGGGTTGTTCGGGGTAGCACACAGCCACACTTAACCCAACGCCTTGGTCCGTAAAGGAGGTGTCGGTGCGGAGAACCAGGCAATCGGACTATGCGGCTTTATCACTCTCACTTAGCCATAGGAGCTTGACAAGGGGACTGTAAGATAGCCCCTGGTGCGCATGCAGCTATCTGAACTAGGATGCCTTAAGCGCATGACTGGGAAGAGCCAGTCCTTCGTGTAATACGGAAGAAATCACTAGAGATTTAATAGGTCGCCGAATTGTTGACCGGCTCTCGCAGCATCACGACATTCAGTTTTCGGCTTTCTCTACTGAGGTGCTTGACCGGGCCAGCCAGAAACACAATCGCAGTAGTTCTCTCTTTACTACCTTAGCCGAAAACGGAACGTGAGGTAGCAGGCACAGGAGCCGGGCAACCCAACTATTGACCAAAGACATGATTCGAAGCCGATGCATATAATGTAGTATTCGGGACGCTGAAGTGTACTCTGAGAGTGTTCAGACTTTCTATGATTGAAGATACATATGTTGAATAGAGCCCCTGGCGAGTTAAGTCGTACCAAGGTGTATATGCCAATTCAGACGTAATGTGGAAAGACAAATTTTAAAAAATAAGCCGATGCCAATTTTGGGGCGAAAGATTCTTGATGGATCAATGCCCATTTTACGGACGGTGTCCTGATAAAGCAGATTGATACTGCTACCGCCGTCCATAAGGACTCATGTGAGGTGGAATCCGTCAATAATTGGATCGAGGACCAATGCAGCCGAACCTCCATGATGGATACTGGTCGGATGGTCTCTGCGATCAAAGGTGACCGGACAGGATGACCACGGGTTAAATTTTGGGGCGAGTGGCTGGATGGCGTAGGCGTACCTTAACGCGCGCTTGCGCTCCCGCTTAGGGATATGAGTAATGTTGATCATGTTCACCATTTTGACCTCGGGGGGAAATTTCTTCTGTCCCCCTGTGTTCGGTGGGCGAGGCTCTTCATCATCGTCCTTGCTAGGCGGCCCTTTCCCCTTGTGTTCGGTGTTGAGCTTGTCGGCCTGTTTAAAGACCCAACAGTTTCTGTTGGTATGATTGGCAGGCTTATCGGGGGTGCCATGAATCTGGCAAGGCAGATCGAGTATTCTGTCCAAACTAGATGAACCATCTTTGTTTCCTTTGAATGGCTTCTTCCATTGACCGGATTTAGAGCCACTGAATCCGGCGTTGACCGATGTGTCTTTGGTACCTTCATTATTGCTTCGACTCTTGTGCTTGTTGCATCGTGGCTTGCCATTGCCATCCCTGGCTTTGGAGGTGCCGGGGTCGCTGGTGCTATAGCTTCTACGAGCTAGCAGCTATCTTCTCCCGCGCAAAAGCGGGTCATAAGTACGGTAAGGGCTGCCATGGACTTCGGCTTTTCTTGGCCGAGGTGTCGGGCGAACCACTCGTCTCGGACGCTGTGTTTAAAGGCCGCGAGGGCTTCGGCATCCGGACAATCCACAATTTGGTTCTTTTTAAGTAAGAACCTGGTCCAGAGTTTCCGGGCTGATTCTCCGGGTTGCTGGACTACGTGACTAAGGTCATCGGCGTTTGGAGGCCGAACATAGGTGCCTTGGAAGTTGTCTCTAAAGGCATCCTCCAAGTCTTCCTAGCTGCCAATAGAATTTTCTGGGAGGCTGTTTAACCAGTGCCGTGCTGGTCCCTTTAATTTGAGCAGGAGGTATTTGATGGCACGGAGATCATCACCGTGGGCCATGTGGATATGGAGAAGAAAATCTTCGATCCATACTGCAGGATCCGTCGTACCATCGTGTGATTCAATGTTTACGGGTTTAAACCCTTCTGGGAACTGGTGCTCCATCACCTCATCGGTGAAGCATAAGGGGTGTGCGGTGCCACTGTATCGGGCGATGTCGCAGCGTAGTGTGGATGAAGTCTGTATGCGGTTTTCAGCCCGGGTGGGGTTGTGCCTGTCACACCAGCCCTGATGGCCTTCCTCCTGCGTTGGAGCACGTCCCCTTGATCCATAGATTGATCTTGTCTGACCGGCTCTATTGTCCAGGTCCTTGCGTAGGTTGTAGGTATAGCCCGGGGCTATTGCCTCCTTGCCTCGACAGCGGGGTGGCGCGGGCTGGTGTTCGGTGTGCGTAGCCGGTCTGTCCCGTCCACGTGGTGGGCGGCCAGGTTTGCCAGCAGTTTTATTCTTTGGTGGTATTGGCTCAAGGGCCTCGTCGTTGAATTGTGGTAGTAGCTTGCGCTCGGATAACTCTTAGTTGGGCTGCTCGAGGTCAGATTCCTCGCCGCCGTGACATTAGTCCATCTGTCATTGAGTAAATCTGTTCAGCTTGAAGCTGCTGCTGCTTCTTTTTTAGGCTTCTCGTAGTGGCGATTACCCAGCATTTAAAGCGCTCTTATTCAAGGGGTTCCTCTGGCACGATGAAGTCTTCGTCGCCGAGGCTCACATCCTACTCGAAGATCGGTAGGTAGTTACTATCCTCCGAGTCCTTGTTCCCGACAGGTTCGTCGGGGTTAACTTGCCCATCCTCCCAATCGTCCTGTTCGGATGTTGGCTCAACGGGGGCTTCGGAGTCTTCGCCATTCTCCGGAGTGTTATTGTCTCCGGTGCCGGTATTGTTGTCTTTGTCACGACACGATTTTGAGCGGCACTGCTGACGTCGACGCTTCAAAGGTGCTTCAGCAGGCTTGTCCTCAACTGGATCCTCCTTGCCGTCGTCGCCATCCTCTTTGGGTGTGTCCACTATGTACACGTCGTATGTCGAGGTGGTCGTCCATCGTCCGGTAAATGGAGGGTCTTGGCCTTGTTCATCTTTGGCATCGTCGTCCATACCGTCGATGTCTTCGGAGGCGTAATCCAGCATGTCGGTTAGATCTTCGACAGTGGCTATGAAGTGGGTGGTGGGTGGGACGTAAAATTCCCCGCTCTTAGCCCCTAGTCCAGGCTAGGCATAATTCGCAAGCGATTCTTCCGCAATGGCGAGTGATCGCATTAAGTCCAGGGCCTCGTTCAGGAGCGACATTTGGACAAAAAGTAAGGGTCCGCAGGGCTGACCGGGGCGAGAGCCTCCTGGCCACGCCCGCTCGACGCGGACCTCGAGAGTTCAGATTTAGAGTCAGAGGGAGAGTCCGGCACTTTAGCGACAAGGGGAGCTCGGCTCGTCTTTGGGCTCGCCGATGACGCCGTCCCCTCCAGATCTCCGGTAGCAAGTTCCACAATTGCTCGGAGTCCGACAGGCTCTAAACTCCCGTCTTCGGACCTGGTTGTCTGCTCTAGATCTAATGCCAGAGCAACGGTCGGGGCCGCAAATCCTTCAAAGATCAAATCTCCTCGGATATCGACGACATAATTTAGGTTCCCGAAACTGATCTGATGACCATGGGCGTAGCTGTCGATCTGCTCAAGGTGTCCGATCGAGTTGGCACGTAGTGCGAAGCCGCCGAATACGAAGATTTTGCCCGGGGGGAAAGTTTCCCCCGAAACATCATCATTGTAGATCATCGAATAAGCCATCGAACCTTCTATCAACAGCACAGAGGAACTCTCAATGAAAGCACGAATGTCGGTGTGAAAACCGGCCGATCTCGGGTAGGGGGTCCCGAACTTTGCATCTAAGGATCGAAGGTAATACCCTACTTCCTGCTTGATTGACTTTGATGAGATCATAATGGCTAAAACCTAGATGTATAGCCTGTATGATTGTGATTTTCTCTACGGACTAAACCCTCCGGTTTATATAGACACCGGAGGGGCCTAGGGTTGTACAGAGTCAGTTTACAGAGAAATGAATCTTCATATCCGAACGCCAAGCTTGCCTTCCACGCCAAGGAGACTCCCATCTGAACACGAGGGAAAGCCTTTTATATTGTATCTTCACGGCCCAACAGTCCGGCCCACATCACATAACCCGGACGCCCGGGGACCCCCTAATCCAGGACTCCCTCAGGGGGGGGGGGGCGGCTACTGCGAGACTCGTCGCCGGTATGGTTTACCTACGTACTGCTCACCTCGTTGGCTGTAGGCCGTTAAGCCACGCTAGCCCCATCCAACGACCGTCGTTGACTGCCGTTAAACCTACCACCAGGGACACCGTCGGTAGGCTATGTATTCTACCGACATGCACCCCAGTGGTAGGAAAAGGGTCAGATCCTTTTTTCGAATCAAGTTCAATTTTGCTTAACTTTTTTTTAAAAAAATGCAGGAAACATCCGATCTATTCATCTTCAATCATGGCAGTACAACAAACACCAGAAATAATAAAAATTACATCCAGATTTATAGACCACCTACTAACGACTACAAGAACTGAAGCGAGCCGAAGTCACGCCGCCGTCATCGCCCCTCCCTCGCCGGAACCGGGAAAACTTGTCGTAGTAGACAGTCGGGAATCTTATTCCATCTTAAGGGAGCCGCCGCCGTCAAACACATCTAAAAATGGAGCCCTACCAGCGGCAAGGGCCGGGAACCACCGCGCCTCCAAGGCCCTAAGGCCATTGGAGATGATGCGGATTGGTAGCGCCGCCGGTGGAAGGCGGAGGAACCCTAAATTTTGGGAGGAGGAGCGGCTGCAGATGTTACCACATGGCCTTTTTCAATTGGGTGAAAACACTGAATTTGGCCGCTATAGGAGGCTCGCTCGGTTAAAGATGGAAGGGGACTGGGGAGACATGGGCGTACTTGTTGGGGAACGCAGTAATTTAAAAAAAATTCCTAAGATCACGCAAGATCTATCTATGTGATGCATAGCAACGAGCCAGAGAGTGTGTCCACGTACTCTCATAGACCGAAAGAGGAAGCGTTATATCAACGCGGTTGATGTAGCCATACGTCTTCACGATCCGACTGATCCTAGCACCGAACGTACGGCACCTCCGTGTTCAACATACGTTCAGCTCGATGACGTCCCTCGTACTCTTGATCCAGTTGAGGCCAAGGGAGAGGCCCATCAGCACGACGGCGTGGCGACGGTGATGATGAAGTTACCAGTGCAGGGCTTCGCCTAAGCACTACAACGATATGACCGAGGTGTGTAACTGTGGAGGGGGGCACCGCACACAGCTAAGAGATTGTCTGTTATGCTATTGGGGTGCCCCCTAGCCACGTATATAAAGGAGGGGAGGGGGAGAGGAGATCGGGCAGGTTTGGGCGCGCCGGGGGGAGTCCTACTTGGACTCCTAGTCCAAGTAGGATTCACCCCCCCCCCCTTTTCCTTTCTTCCACCGGAGGGGAAGGTAAGGGAGAGAGAGGGGGAAGGAAAGAGGGGGGCCGGCCCCCTCCCCTAGTCCACCCGGTTTGGGCAAGGGAGGCGCCTCCTCATGTGGCCCTTTCTCCTCTCCTCCAATAAGGCCCACTAGGCCCAATACTTCTCCCGGGGTTCCGGTAACCTCCCTTGCATTCGGAAAATGCCCGAACCACTCGGAACCATTCTGATGCCCAAATGCAACCTTCCAATATATGAATCGTTACCTCTCAACCATTTAGAGACTCCTCGTCATGTCCGTGATCTCATCCAGGACTCCGAACAAACTTCGGTACATCAAATCGCATAACTCATAATACAAATCGTCATCGAACGTTAAGCGTGCGGACCCTACGGATTCGAGAACTATGTAGACATGACTGAGACTCACTTCCGGTCAATAACCAATAGCGGAAACTGGATGCTCATATTGGTTGCTACATATTCTACGAAGATCTTTATCGGTCAAACCGCATAACAACATACGTTATTCCCTGTCATCGGTATGTTACTTGCCCGAGATTCGATTGTCGGTATCTCAATACCTAGTTCAATCTCAAGCATCGGCAAGTCTCTTTACTCGTTCTGTAATGCATCATCCCGCAACTAACTCATTAGTCACATTGCTTGCAAGGCTTATAGTGATGTGTATTACCAAGAGGGCCCAGAGATACCTCTCCGATACACGGAATGACAAATCCTAATCTCGATCTATGCCAACCCAACAAACACCATCGGAGACACCTGTAGAGCATATTTATAATCACTCAGTTACGTGTTGACATTTGATAGCACACTAAGTGTTCCTCCAGTATTCGGGAGTTGCATAATCTCATAGTCATAGGAACATATATGAGTCATGAAGAAAGCAATAGCAACAAACTAAACGATCATTGTGCTAAGCTAACGGATGGGTCAAGTCAATCACATCATTCTCTAATGATGTGATCCCATTAATCAAATGACAACACATGTCTATGGCTAGGAAACTTAACCATCTTTGATTAACGAGCTAGTCAAAGTAGAGGCATACTAGTGACACTATGTTTGTCTATGTATTCACACATGTATCAAGTTTCCGGTTGATACAATTCTAGCATGAATAATAAACATTTACCATGAAATAAGAAAATAAATGATAACTTTATTATTGCCTCTAGGTCATATTTCCTTCAGTCTCCCACTTGCACTAGAGTCAGTAATCTAGATCACATCACCATGTGATTAACACTAATAGTTCACATCACCATGTGATTAACACCCATAGTTCACATCGCCATGTGACCAACACCCAAAGGGTTTACTAGAGACAATAATCTTGTTCACGTTGCTATGTGATTAACACCCCAAGAGTACTTAGGTGTGATCATGTTTTGCTTGTGAGAGAAGTATAGTTAACGGGTCTGTCACATTCAGAGCCGTATGTATTTTGCAAATTTTCTATGTCTACAATGCTCTGCATGGAGCTACTCTAGATAATTGCTCCCACTTTCAATATGTATCCAGATTGTGACTTAGAGTCATCCGGATCGGTGTAAAAGCTTGCATCGACGTAACTCTTTATTACGAACTCTTTATCACCTCCATAACCGAGAAATATTTCCTTAGTCCTCTAAGGATAATTTTGACATTGTCGATGATCTACTCCTAGATCAAAATTGTACTCCTTACCAAACTCGAGGTGGTATACAATAGGTCTGGTACACAGCATGGCATACTCCATAGAACCTATGGCTGAGGCATATGGAATGACTTTCATTCTCTCTCTATCTTTTGTTGTGGTCAGGCTTTGAGTCTTACTCAACTTCACACCTTGCAACACAGGCAAGAACTCTTTCTTTGACTGTTCCATTTTGAACTACTTCAAAATTTTGTCAAGGTATGTACTCATTGAAAAAAATTATCAAGCGTCTTGATCTATCTCTATAGATCTTGATGCTCAATATGTAAGCAGCTTCACCGAGGTCTTTCTTTGGAAAAACTCCTTTCAAACACTCTTTTATGCTTTCCAGAAAATTCTACATTATTTCCGATCAACAATATGTCATTCACATATACTTTCAGAAAGGCTGTAGTGCTCCCACTCACTTTCTTGTAAATACAGGCTTCACCGCAAGTCTGTATAAAACTATATGCTTTGATCAACTCATCAAAGCGTATATTCCAACTCCGAGATGCTTGCACCAGTCCATAGATGGATCGCTGGAGCTTTCCACACTTTGTTAGTACCTGTAGGATCAACAAAACCTTCTGGTTGCATCGTATACAACTCTTCTTTTAAGAAAACCATTAAGGAATGTAGTTTTGACATCCATTTGCCAGATTTCATAAAATGCGGCAATTGCTAACATGATTCGGACAGACTTAAGCACCGATACGAGTGAGAAAATCTCATCGTATTCAACACCTTGAACTTGTTGAAAACATTTTTTTCGACAATTCGAGCTTTGTCGATAGTAACACTACTATCAGCGTATGTCTTCCTCTTGAAGATCCATTTATTCTCTATGCCTTGCCGATCAACGGGCAAGTCAACCAAAGTCCATTCATGGCCTCAAGCCATTTTGTGGAATCTTGGCTCATCATCGCTTCCTCATAGTTCATAGGCTCGTCATGGTCAAGTAACATGACCTCCAGAACAGGATAACCGTACCACTCTGGTGGGGTACCTTACTCTGGTTAACCTACGAGGTTTGGTAGTAACTTGATTTAAAGTTTCATGATCATCATCATTAGCTTCCTCATTGATTGGTGTAGGAATCACTGGAACTGATTTCTGTGATGAACTACTTTCCAATAAGGGAGCAGGTACAATTACCTCATCAAGTTCTACTTTCCTCCCACTCACTTCTTTCGAGGGAAACTCCTTCTCTAGAAAGGATCCATTCTTAGCAACAAAGATCTTGCCTACAGATTTGTGATAGAAGGTGTACCCAACATTTTCTTTTGGGTATCCTATGAAGACACACTTCTCCGATTTGGGTTCGAGCTTATCAGGTTGAAACTTTTTCACATAAGCATTGCAACCCCAAACTTTAAGAAATGACAACTTAGGTTTCTTGCCAAACCATAGTTCATACGGTGTCGTCTCAACGGATTTAGACGGTGCCCTTAATGTGAGTGTAGTTGTCTCTAATGCATAACCCCAAAATGATAGTGGTAAATCGGTAAGAGACATCATAGATTGCACTATATCCAATAAAGTACGGTTATGACGTTCGGACACACCATTATGTTGTGGTGTTCCAGGTGGCATGAGTTTGTGAAACTATTCCACATTGTTTTACTTGAAGGCCAAACTCGTAACTCAAATATTCGCCTCTGCGATCAGATCGTAGAAACTTTAATTTCTTGTTACGATGATTATCCACTTCACTCTGAAATTCTTTGAACTTTTCAAATGTTTCAGACTTGTGTTTCATCAAGTAGATATACCCATATCTGCTCAAATCATCTGTGGAGGTCATAAAATGATGATACCCACCGCGAGCCTCAACACTCATTGGACCAGATAAATCAGTATGTATTATTTCCAATAAGTCAGTTGCTCGCTCCATTGTTCCGGAGAACGGAGTCTTAGTCATCTTGCCCATGAGGCATGGTTCGAAAGCATCAAGTGATTCATAATCAAGTGATTCCAAAAGCCCATCAGCATGGATTTTTTTTCATGCGCTTTACATCAATATGACCTAAACGGCAGTGCCACAAATAAGTTGCACTATCATTATTAACTTTGCATCTTTTGGCGTCAATATTATGAATATGTGTATCACTACGATCGAGATTCAATAAACCATTTATATTGAGTGTATGACCATAGAAGGTTTTATTCATGTAAATAGAACAACAATTATTCTTTGACTTGAATAACCGTACTACAATAAACATGATCCAATCATATTCATGCTCAACGCAAACACCAAATAACATTTATTTTAGGTTCAACACTAATCCCGAAGGTAAAGGGAGTGTGCGATGGTGATCTTATAAACCTTGGAATCACTTCCAACACACATCATCACCTCGCCCTTAACTAGTCTATATTTATTTTGTAACTCCTGATTCGAGTTACTACTCTTAGCAACTGAACCAGTATCAAATACCGAGGTGTTGCTATAAACACTATTAAAGTACACATCAATAACATGTATATCCAATATACCTTTATTCACTTTGCCATCCTTCTTATCCGCCAAGTATCTAGGGCAGTTCCACTTCCAGTGACCATTTCCTTTGAAGTAGAAGCACCTGGCCAGTTTGGGTCTAGCTTTGGGCTTCTTCATGGGAGTGGCAACTTGCTTGCCATTCTTCTTTAAGTTCCCTTTCTTTCCCTTGCCCTTTTACTTGAAACTAGTGGTCTTGTCAACCATCAACAGTTGATGATTTTTCTTGATTTCTACCTTCGCCGATTTCAGCATCGCGGAGAGCTTGGGAATTGTTTCCGTTATCCCTTGCATATTATAGTTCATCACAAAGTTCTAGTAACTCGGTGATAGTGACTAGAGAATTCTGTCAATCATTGTCTTATCTGGAAGATTAACTCCCACTCGATTCAAGTGATTGTAGTACCCAGACAATCTGAGCACATGCTCACTGGTTGAGCTATTCTCCTCCATCTTGTAGGCAATGTACTATCAGAGGTCTCATACCTCTCGACACGGGCATGAGTATGAAATACCAATTTCAACTCTTGGAACATCTTATATGCTCCGCGGCGTTCAAAACATTTTTGAAGTCCCGGTTCTATGCCGTAAAGCATGGTGTACTAAACTATCAAGTAGTCATCATATAGATCTTGCCAAACGTTCATAACGTTTGCATCTGCTCCTACAATAGTTCTGTCACCTAGCGGTTCATCAAGGACACAATTCTTCTGTGCAGCAATGAGGATAATCCTCAGATGACGGACCAAGTCCGCATCATTGCTACTATCATTTTTCAACTTATTTTTCTCTAGGAACATATCAAAAATAAACGGGGAGCTACATCGCGAGCTATTGATCTACAACATAGTTATGGAAATACTATCAGGCTAAGTTCATGATAAATTAAAGTTCAATTATTCATATTACATAAGAACTCCCATTTTGATAGACATCCCTTGAGTCATCTAAATGATCACGTGATCCAAATCAACTAAACCATGTCCGATCATCACGTGAGATGGAGTAGTTTTCAATGGTGAACATCACTATGTTGATCATATCTACTATATGATTCATGTTTGACCTTTCGGTCTCCTGTGTTCCCAGACCATATCTGCATATGCTAGGCTCGTCAAGTTTAACCCAAGTATTCTGCGTGTGCAAAACTGGCTTGCACCCGTTGTTTGTGAACGTAGAGCTTATCACACCCAATCATCACGTGGTGTCTCAGCACGAAGAACAGTCGCAACGGTGCATACTCAGGGAGAAAACTTATACCTTGAAATTTTAGTAAGGGATCATCTTATAAAGCTACCGCCGAACTAAGAAAAATAAGATACATAAAAGATAAACATCACATGCAATCAAAATATGTGACATGATATGGCCATCATCATCTTGTGCCTTTGATCTCCATATCCAAAGTACCGTCATGATCTCCATCGTCACCGGCATGACACCATGATCTCCATCATCTTGATCTCTATCAACGTGTCGTCACATGGTTGTCTCGCCAACTATTGCTTTTGCAACTATTGCTATCACATAGCGATAAAGTAAAGCAATTATATGGCGCTTGCATCTTATGCAATAAAGAGACAACCATAAGGCTATTGCCAGTTGCCGATAATTTTAACAAAACATGATCATCTCATACAACAATTTATATATCATCACGTCTTGACCATATCACATAACAACATGCCCTGCAAAAACAAGTTAGACGTCCTCTACTTTGTTGTTGCAAGTTTTACATGGCTGCTACGGGCTGAGCAAGAACCGTTCTTACCTACGCATCAAAACCACAACGATTTTTCGTCAAGTGTGCTATTTTAACCTTCAACAAGGACCGGGCTTAGCCACACTCAATTCAACTAAAGTTGGAGAAACAGACACCCACTAGCCACCTGTGTGCAAAGCACGGTGGTAGAACCAGTCTCATGAATGCGGTCAAGTAATGTCGGTCTGGGCCGCTTCATCCAACAATACCGCCGAATCAAAGTATGACATGCTGGTAAGCAGTATGACTATTATCGCCCACAACTCTTTGCGTTCTACTCATGCATATAACATCTACGCATAGACCTGGCTCTGATACCACTGTTGGGGAACGTAGTATTTCAAAAAAATTCCTACGTTCACGCAAGATCTATCTATGTGATGCATAGCAATGAGCGGGAGAGTGTGTCCACGTACCCTCATAGACCGAAAGCGTACACGTTATATCAACGCGGTTGATGTAGTCGTACGTCTTCACGATCCGACCGATCCTAGCACCGAACGTACGGCACCTCCGTGTTCAAGACATCGCTCAGCTTCGATGACGCCCCTCGTACTCTTGATCCAGCTTGAGGCCGAGGGAGAGTTTCACAAGACTGCTGCGGCGACGGTGATGATGAAGTTACCGGGGCAGGGTTTCGCCTAAGCACTACGACGATATGACCGAGGTGTGTAACTGTGGAGGGGGGCACCGCACACGGCTAAGAGATTGTCTGTTGTGCTATTGGGGTGCCCCCTGGCCACGTATATAAAGGAGGGAGGGAGAGAGGAGGTCGGCCAGGTTTGGGCGCACCAGGGGGGAGTCCTACTTGGACTCCTAGTCCAAGTAGGATTCGCACCCCCCCCCCCTTTCCTTTCTTCCACCGGAGGGAAAGGTAAGGGAGAGAGAGGGGGAAGGAAAGAGGGGGGCCGGCGCCCTCCCCTAGTTCAATTCGGTTTGGGCAAGGGGAGGGGCGCCCCTCTCATGTGGCCCTTTCTCCTCTCCTACAATAAGGCCCACTAGGCCCAATACTTCTCCCGGGGGGTTCCGGTAACCTCCCGGTACTCCAAAAAAATGCCCGAACCACTTGGAACCATTCCGATCTTTACCTCTCGACCATTTCGATACTCCTCGTCATGTCCATGATCTTATCCGGGACTCCGAACAAACTTCGGTACATCAAATCACATAACTCATAATACAAATCGTCATTGAACGTTAAGCGTGCGGACCCTACGGGTTCGAGAACTATGTAGACATGACCGAGACTTGATACGTCCATTTTGCATCATGCTTTTATATCAATATTTATTGCATTATGGGCAGTTATTTTACATTAGGTCACAATATTTATGGCTATTCTCTCTTATTTTACAAGGTTTACCATGAAGAGAGGGAATGCCAAATGGAATTCGGCCGAAAAGGAGCAAATATTGGAGACCTATTCTGTGCAACTCAAAAGTCCTGAAACTCCACGGAATGTCTTAAAATAAATAAACAAAATCATCGCCAAAGATGAAGGCCGGGGCCCACACCACTCACAATGGTGGGGTGCGCCCCCTCGGGCGCGCCTCACCTCGTGGCCCCGGTGGCTCTCCGACGCCCATCTTCTCCTATGTGAAGTCTTTCGATGAGAAAAAAATCATAAGCAACCTTTCGACGAGACTACCGCCACGAGGCGGAACCTCATGGAACTAATCTAGGGCTCATGAGCTGTTCTCGCCGGGACACTTTCCCGGAGGGGGAAATCATCGTCATCATCATCACCAACGCTCCTCTCATTGGGAGGGCAATCTCCATCAACATCTTCACCAGCACCATCTCATCTCCAAACCCTAGTTCATCTCTTGTATCCAATTCTTGTCTCCAAGTCCGGATTTGTGCTAGTAGGTTGCTAGTAGTGTTGATTACTCCTTGTAGTTGATGCTAGTTGGTTTATTTGGTGGAAGATTATATGTTCAGATCCTTTATGCATATTATTACCCTCTGATTATGAACATGAATATGCTTTGTGAGTAGTTACGCTTTGTTCCCGAGGACACGGGAGAAGTCTTGCTATTAGTAGTCATGTGAATTTGGTATTCGCTCGATATTTTGATGAGATGTATGTTGTCTAACCTCTAGTGGTGTTATGTGAACGTCGACTACATAACACTTCACCATTATTTGGGCCTAGAGGAAGGCATTTGGAAGTAATAAGTAGATGATGGGTTGCTAGAGTGACAGAAGCTTAAACCCTAGTTTATGCGTTGCTTCGTAAGTGGCTGATTTGGATCCATATGTTTAGGTTTACCTTAATACTTTTGTTGTAGTTGCGGATGCTTGCAATAGAGGTTAATCATAAGTGGGATGCTTGTTCAAGTGAGAACAGCACCCAAGCACCGGTCCACCCAAATATCAAATTATCAAAGTACCAAACGCGAATCATATGAGCGTGATGAAAACTAGCTTGACGATAATCCCATGTGTCCTCAGGAGCGCTTTTCCTATTATAAGAGTTTGTTCCGGCTTGTCCTTTGCTACAAAAAGGATTGGGCCACCTTGTTGCACTTTATTTACTCTTGTTACTTGTTGCTTGTTACAATTTATCTTATCACAAAACTATCTTTTACCACTTATTTCAGTACTTGCAGAGAATACCTTGCTGAAAACCGCGTATCATTTCCTTCTGCTCCTCGTTGGGTTCGACACTCTTACTTATTGAAAGGACTACGATAGATCCCCTATACTTGTGGGTCATCAAGACTCTTTTCTGGCGCTGCCGGGAGTGAAGCGCCTTTGGTAGGTGGAATTTGGTAAGGAAAAATTTATTTAGTGTGCTGAAATTTTCTGTCACTTGTTACTATGGAAAGTAATTGTCCGAGGGGCTTGTTCGGGGTATCTTCACCCTGTCCAGTAGAGCAAAGAGTTGCTCCTCAACCTCCTCAACCTACTGAACCTATTGAAAATGAAACTCCTTTTGAATTTCCTTCGGGTAGATGGAAAAACTGCTAGCAAACACTTTTGCAGGAGATGGAACAAAGCATTCTGACGAGCATCTACGCTATGTGGATGATATTTGTGGACTATTTAAGCTTGCAGGTATACCCGATGATGTTGTTAAGAAGAAGGCTTTCCCTTTATCTTTGGAGGGAGACGCATTGACATGGTATAGGCTATGTGATGATACGAGATCATGTTACTATAAAAGAGTGAAATTGGAATTTCATCAAAAGTATTACCCTATGCATCTTGTTCATCGTGATCGCAATTATATATATAATTTTTGGCCTCGCGAAGGAGAAAGCATCGCTCAAGCTTGGGGGAGGCTTAAATCAATGTTATATTCATGCCCCAATCATGACCTCTCAAGAGAAACAATTCTTCAGAATTTTTATGCTCGGCTTTCTGATACAATCGCACCATGCTCAATACTTCTTGTCCTGGCTCTTTTATGATGAAGACTATTGAATTCAGATGGAACTTATTGGATAGAATTAAACGCAACTCTGAAGATTGGGACCTCGATGAAGGTAAGGAGTCAGGTATGACACCTAAGTTTGATTGTGTTAAATCTTTTATGGATACCGATATTTTCCGTAAGTTTAGCACTAAATATGGACTTGACTCTGCGATAGTAGCTTCTTTCTGTGAATCTTTTGCTACTTATGTTGATCTCCCTAAGGAGAAGTGGTTTAAATATCATCCTCCCATTGTAACGCCCTCGATGCGGCTATATCTCCCACGTGTCGAAGCACGACTTAGAGGCATAACCGCATTGAAAGCAATGTCGCAAGTGAGGTAATCTTCACACAACCCATGTAATACATAAGGGAAAAAGAGATACATAGTTGGCTTACAAATGCCACTTCACACAATACATAAATAAACATCCATCATCCAGAATACACTCAAGGTCCGACTACGGAACCAAAATAAAAGAAGATACCCCAAATGCTACACAGATCCCCGATCGTCCCAACTGGGCACCACTACTGACCATCGGGAAAAGACACATAGTAACGACCACGTTCCTCATCGAACTCCCACTTGAGCTCGGTTGCGTCACCTGCATTGGCATCGTCGGCACCTGCAACTGTTTTAGTAGAATCTGTGAGTCACGGGGACTCAGCAATCTCACACCCGCGAGATCAAGACTATTTAAGCTTATAGGAAGGACAGAGTTGTGAGGTGGAGCTGCAGCAAGTTTACTAGCATATATGGTGGCTACACTCGCAAAAGAGAGCGAGAAGAGAAGCAAGGCACGGTCGTGAAGCTAGTAGCGATCAAGAAGTGATCCTGAACTACTTACGCCGACATAACTCCAACACCGTGTTCACTTCCCGGACTCACCGAGAAGAGACCATCACGGTTACACACGCAGTTGATGTGTATTTTAATTAAAGTCAACTTCGGGTTTTCTAAAACCGGACATTAACAAATTCCCATCTGCCTCATAACCATGGGCACGGCTTTCGAAAGATAATACCTGCAGGGTGTCCCAACTTAGCCCATTATAAGCTCTCACGGTCAACGAAGGATATTCCTTCTACCGGAAGACCCGATCAATCTCGGAACTCGGACTACAAGACATTTCGACAAAGAATAAAACAAGACCAGCAAAGCCACCCGACAGCCGACAAATCCCGATAGGAGCTGCACATATCTCGTTCTCGTGGCACATCCGGATGAGACAGGCTACGAGTAAAACTAGGCCTCGAAGTTTCCCGAGGTGGCCCCGCAGGGTTTCGGTTCGGGCCAAAGACTCAAGGAGCACCGGTCCGGGGTTAAAATAAAGATGACCCTCGGCTCGCGAAAACCCGGGGAAAAGGCTTAGGTGGAAAATGGTAAAACCAAAGTTGGGCCTTGCCGGAGGAGTCTTATTCAAAGCGAACTGTCAAGGGGGTCCCATAAATCACCCAACCGTAAGGAACGCTAAATCAAGGAACATAACACCGGTATGACGGAAACTAGGGCGGCAAGAGTGGAACAAAACACTGTGCATAAGGCCGAGTCTTCCACCCTTTACCAAGTATATAGATGCATTAATTATAGCAGATATATTGTGATATCCCCAACAAGTAAACATGTTCCAACAAGGAACAACATCTCCATGTTCCAACAAGGAACAAACTTCATCTTCACCGCAACTAGCAACGCTATAAGAGGGGCTGAGCAAAGCGGTAACATAGCCAAACAACGGTTTGCTAGGAAAGGATGGTTAGAGGTTTGACATGGCAATATGGGTGGCATGATATAGCAAGTGATAGGCATCGTAGCATAGGCATAGCAAAAGAGCGAGCATCTAGCAAGCAAAGATAGAAGTGATTTCGAGGGTATGGTCATCTTGCTCAAAATTCTCGTGAGTTGTCGAAAGCTTGATCCTCGTAAGCGTTCTCAACAGGTTCCTCGCTCACGTACTCGCCTCCGGCTCTACCCAAGGCAAGGACACAAACAAAGGAACCACAATAAATCACGGTGCAATGCACAAGCAACATGATGCAATATATGGCATGATATGCGGGATGCGATATGCAATGCGATGCGTGCTCGGAAGGAAAATGATGAACCAGGCATCAAATTGGCAAACCAAGTATGCCGCTGGAATGATGAGATGATTTCGGTTGAAATCGATATAAAGATCACCGGAATCGGATGCACGGTTTGCAAATGACAAGCAAAACAAGAATGGCACAAATCTGCCGTTAACAGCATGATACCACATAGCAAGAAACAAGAAATTAAGCTACTGCACACAAACGTATCAGCAAAGCACATGGCAGTGATCTACTCAAGATGCTTGATAAAAGATAAACACTGAGCTACGGCTAATTCACATCATAACAGGTCCAAACAAGCATGGAAAAAGTGCAAAATATATCAGCTTCACAGACTTAGTGAAATTACTGAACATGGCAAAATCAGCATCAGGAACCAATGTTCAGAGCAATGAAACAGCATGCTACAGGAACTTATAATAGCAAAACAAGGGATGGCATGAATCTACTCAAAAAATAGAACAAAAGTCCCTTACTAACCATAAGCCAAAAATGATCAGAAAATACAATATCACCCATGTCAATATCGCAAGTTTCGTTAACAGATTCAGCAACATGGCATGTCAAAAGCAGATAACAAGTAGGCATGTTTAAGAGCTCGATGCACTCACTACAGAGCATCTCATGATAAACTAAGCATACATACATCAAGAAAACATGGCATAGAAGATATACATTGCAAAAACAACATCATAGCATACACGGATCAACTACACCAACCTTGGCAAAATTGAATAACATGTAAACAATCCGCCAGGAAACATTTTATAGCAAAAGTAGAGCTCGATTGACTCAAGCTATGGCACTCAATAATTGAAAACAAATGAATGGATGGAGAGAGCATAACCATATGATCAAAACATCCTTACTGAAGTATCTCAAAATATGCATGGATCTCTCGGTAGCATCAAGTTAACATGGCATCAAAATATCAGCTAAACAGGGCTGAAATCAGCAACATCAGGAAGCCTACTTTGTATGCTTGTGCTAGTCACCACATAGATCACAAAAACACATGGCATACACCCCTGGAAATATGGCATGGCATATTACAAAACACATGTAGGACTCAAATTCATAGGGTGCACACATCAATCATGGCAAAAATAACAAAAGTGCATGTTCTGTTAAGAAACAGAAACTAACATCACATAGCCCTCTTATAACAGCATTTCGGGCATCCGTATGAGCTCAAATGAAAATGATGCAATGAGATGAAATGATCTACTCTTCGAGTCGAACATCGTGACATATAACACGCACGAAACGGAGCTACGTATGCAAAGTTATGATGCGTCGAAAATGCCACAAATTAATCACCAAGACAAAAACTTGGACGAAATTAAGGGGGGGAAGAAGTCAACCCTCGGGTTCCCGATCTAGATCGGCCCGGGTCCGAGGCGAGGGCCGGCTCACGGAGTAGATGGCCGGGCGGTGGCCGGAGGAGGGGCAGGTCGGGCGCGGGCCGGGCCTCGAGGAGGAGGACGCCGGGCGTGTGAGGCGGCGGCGAGGCGGCGTGGAGGACCGGCGAGGTCTACAAGGGCGGGCGGCCGGGCGGCTGGCGGCGGCGCGCTGCCGGGCGACGTGGCCGGTCGCGGCGGGCGGGCGGAGGGGCGTGTTCGAAGCGTATGCATGGCGGCGGGCGCTGGGCCGGGCGGGCCCATCCTGGCCCGCGGGCGGCTGGGGCGGCGGACGTGTCCGTACGTCGAGGTTTTAGTCCGGTGGCGCGGGGATGAAGATGGCTAGGGTTTGGACCCGGATTTGGACGGGGGAGGTGTTTAAATAGGCATAGAGGGAGCTAGGAGAGTCCAAATGAGGTGTTGTTTTCTACCACACGATCGTGATCGAACGACGGAGAGCATGGAAGTGACTTAGATGGGTTATTGGGCTGTTTTGAAGGGGTGTCGGGCTGCAACTTAAAAGAGGCTTTTGCGAGAGTGCGGTTAACCGTTGGAGTACCAAACGAGCTCCAAATTACCCGAAACCTGACAGGTGGTCTACCGGTGGTATACCAAGGCCACTTGACAAACCTCGGTCCATTCCGAAAAAGTTTAGTACCCGCTCACGGAAAAACGTAAAAGGGGACGCCGGGGACATAGGAGTGCCGGATTGCAAAAGCGGACAACGGGAAAATGCTCGGAATCATGAGGGCGAACACGTATGCACATGCGATGCACATGATGACATGATATGAGATATGAGATGCATGACATGGACAAAATGCAAAATGAAGAAAAACCAACCACGGAGGGAATATCATATCACAATGCCGAAAATGGCAAGAGTTGGCGCTACAAATATGGAAAGTTACATCTGGGGTGTTACAACACTCCACCACTACAAGAGGATCTCGTCCTGAGATCTAGGACTGAAAGAACTCCGGATATTCGGAACGGAGGTGATCCTTGCGCCCTGTGTGGCTTCTCGGTCGGAATGGTGTGACCACTTCACTTTCAGGAATTTGATTGACTTGTTGCGAGTCTTGGCGCTCGGTTTCTTCAAGAATAGCAACGGGTGCTCATGATAAGAGAGATCTTCTTGGAGGTCAATCTCTTGAAGTTGATAGTGCATTCAGGAGTATTGAAGCACTTGCGAAGCTGTGACACGTGAAACACATCGTTACACGCGTTTGCGAAGTTGGAGGAAGCTCAAGTTGATAGGCGAGATCGCCTCTTTTGCCAATGATCTTGAAAGGACCCACGTATCTAGGGGCAAGCTTCCCTTTGATACCGGGCGACGAGTGCCTTTCATTGGAGAGACGTGGAGGTAGACATGGTCTCCGATTTCAAAAGCCACATCACGGTGCTTATCATCATAATAGCTCTTCTGGCGCGATTGCACGGCTTTGAGATTCTCACGAATGACTTTGCACATTTCTTCGGCTTCGTGATCAAGTCGTTGCCAAGAAGTTGGCGTTTACTGTCTCGGACCAATTGAGAGGAGTACGGCACTTTCGCCATAGAGAATTTCGAATGGGGCCATGCCCGAACTCGCTTGGAAGCTGTTGTTGTAGGAGAACTTCGGCATATGGAAGACAATCTTCCCACTTCATACCGAAGGAAATGACACAAGCCCTGAGCATATCTTCAAGGATTTGATTGACTCGCTCGACTTGGCCACTTGTTTGAGGGTGGAAAGCTGTCTTTGAAACGAATGTTGGTGCCCATGGCCTTCAAAAGAATCCCAAAACTTGGAGGTGAAAATGCTGCCACGGTCTCAAGAGATCAATTGTGGAATGCCGTGCAAGGAGACAATCTCGGAGGTGTATAGCTCTGCCAACCGAGCTGTTGTGATAGATTCTTTGATAGGAAGAAAATGAGCCACTTTAGTAAGCTTGTCAGTGACAACGAAGATAGCATCATTTCCACGCTTGGACTTTGGAAATCCAGTCACGAAGTCCATTTCAATATGATCAAACTTCCATTCTGGAATAGCAAGAGGTTGGAGGAGACCACTGGTCTTTGGTGTTCTCGCTTTCACTCTTCTGCAGACATCACACTCATTCACGAATTGAGCAATTTCTCGCTTCATTCGAGTCCACCAATATGATTGCTTGAGGTCATGGTACATCTTCGTACTTCCAGGATGAATGGATAGAAACGAATTGTGTGCCTCGTTCATAATGACTTTACGTAGATCACCCTTAGGAACCACAATCCGGTCCTCGAAGAAAAGAGTTTCTTTGTCATCAATGTGGAAGCACTTGTACTTGGAAATGCCCTTGTCAATACCACGTTTCACCTTTTTCACCATGGTATCCAGAAGTTGAGCCTCATGAATTTGATCTTCCAAAGTAGGAGAGACTATGAGGTTGGCAAGAAAACCTTGAGGAACAACTTGAAGATTCAGCTTGCGGAAAGCTTCACAGAGATCCGGTTGGAAGGGCTTGAGAATTAGACTATTGCAGTAAGCCTTCCTGCTCAAAGCATCTGCAATGACATTGGCCTTGCCGGAGTATATTCAATACTTGGGTTGTACTCTTGAATCATTTCGACCCATCGAGTCCGCCTCGAGGTTGAGGTTGGGTTGAGTGAAGATATACTTGAGACTCTTGTGATCGGGCGAAAATGTCCACTTTCCTTCCCAACAAGAGATGTCTCCATGTTATCAATGCATGGACAATCGCCGCCAACTCAAGATCGTGAGTGGGGTAGTTCTTTTCGTTGGGCTTCAACTGGCGAGAGGTATAGGCCACAACTCTCTTCTCTTGCATTAACACAAAGACCGAGACCTTGAAGAGAAGCATCACAAAGAAACTTCGAATGGCTTGGATTCATCAGGAGGAGTCAAGACAGAGCTGTGACGAGTTTCTCTTTGAGAGTATTGAAAGCAACGTCACACTCGTGGAGACCGGACATACTTCACATGCTTCTGGAGGAGGTTGGAAAGAGGCTTTGCAATCTTGGAGAAGTTCTCAACGAATCTTCGGCAATAGCTTGCAAGACCAAGAAAACTGTGGAGCTGCTTGACATTCTGAGGAGGTTCCCAATTCACGACCGCGGACACCTTCTCGGGATTAACAGCGATGCCCTTGGCGGAGATGATGTGACCAAGATAAAGCACTTCATCAAGCCAAAATTCACATTTGGAAAACTTCGCATAGAATTGATACTCTCTGAGCTTGTCTAGCACCAATCGCAAATGTTTGGCATGATCCTTCTTATTCTTGGAGAAGACCAAAATATCATCAAGATAGACCAAGACGAATTCATTGGTGTAGGGGTTGAAGATGAAGTTCATCATTCGAGAGAAAGTTGGAGGAGCATTGACAAGGCGAAAGACATGACGGTATATTCATAAGAACCAAAGCTTGTTCTGAATGCTGTCTTGGGAATATCTTGTTCACGAATGCGAATCTGATGATAGCCCATACGAAGGTCAAGCTTGGAGAACACTTTAGCACCTTTGAGTTGCTCGAAAAGCTCATTGATGTTGGAAAATGGATACTTATTCTTGATAGTCTTCTTATTCAATGGACGGTAATCGACGCAAAGTCGGTCCGTGCCATCCTTTTCTCGACAAAAGAACACCACAACCCCAAGGAGATGAACTCACCGATCAAACCCAGACGCTCTTGTTCATCGAAATGCTTCTTCAATTCCTTCACTCATTAGGTCCAAGCTTGTATGGACGCTTGCAAACGGGTTGATGCCGTGCTCAAGATCGATAACGAATTCAATCGGCCGATGAGGAGGCATTCTGGAAGCTCTTCCGGAAAGACATCTTGATACTCACAAACGATCGAATCGAGAGATAGCATCCAATTCGCCCTTCTCATTGAGAGAAAACAACCGAATGGTTTCATCACGAGCGGCATAGATGATCACATCATTAGAAGAGTGAGTCAATTAAATTTCCCTGGCGGCACAATCAAGCTGAGCTTTGTGCTAAGAAAGCCAGTCCATCCCGAGAATAAGATCAATATCCGAGTCACCAAGGACAATTGGTTTAGCCTGAAATCTATAGTCGCCCATCTTGATACCGACATTCGGGACTAACATGGTAGATCTCAAACGCTTAGCCGGAGAAATAACTTGCATAGCTTTAGGTAATGCCTCCGTATCAAAATTGTGCTTCGATGCAAAAGGATATGACATGAAAGAATGCGATGCACCGGTATCAAATAAGACTTTTGCAGGAATGTCATTAACAGGAAGATTACCCATTATCACATCAGTAGATTCCTCCGCTTGAGCTGCATTCATCATGTTCACCTTTGCAGACTTGGGAAAATGCTTGACCTTGCATTCTTTGGAAGATTTCAAGGCGGAAGGCGCCTTTGGTTGAAGCACTTGTTCGCATAGTGACCTTTCTGCTGACATTTGTTGCAAGTCACCTCTGAGAGCGGACGGTGATAAGGAGCACTTGACCTTGGAGCTTGAGAATTTGACTTGTTACGATAGCTTTGGGTTGGGTGGGTGGGAAGATCCACGACCACCGAAGTTCTTCACGATAAGGCCGACGGAACGGAGGAGGAGGAAGGTAGAACTTCTGCCGCTTAGCCGCCACTTGAGAGGAAGAAGAAGACTGAATCGCATCCTCGATTCTCTTCTTAGAAGCCTCACATTTTAGCTGGGCAGCTTCTTGCTTGATGCCATGTTGTAGAAATCATCATACTTTTACGGCTCAAAAGCACAAGAGCTAATTGCAGATCTTCTCCGAGACCACCTCTGAATTGATAGATCATACTCTTTTCATCGTGGACGCCTTGCTTAGCAAAGCGAGCGAAGTTTCGAACTGGATATTGTATTGATACACAGACATGTTGCCTTGCTTGAGATTGCGGAACTCCTCACGCTTGCTCTCAACAACACTTTTCGGAATGTGGTGAGCTCTGAAATCTCGGCGGAACTCATCCCAGGTAATGACATGACCTCCTCTGGAATCTTTGTATTCTGGAACCACTCAAAGCTTGGTCCTTGAGTTGAAACGAAGCAAACTTGACAAAGTCCTCGTGTCGACATTGCTACATTCAAAATGTTTGCAGATGTCCACAAGCCAATCGTCGGCGTCTGTGGCCTCGGCTACGTAAACCGAAAGACTTGGCTGATTAGCGAGGAACTGATTGAGAGTAGCAAAGTGCGGCTGGTTGATGCCTTGACCTAGATTGCCTTGATTGCCTTGCCCTTGAGTACGCTCTTGCAAGAGCTGCAAAATCATCTGAGCATTGGCATTGGTGGCTGCCATGATAGCTTGCCAGGCCTCCGGCGGCGGAGGTGGAGGTGGAGGGTTCGACTGACTCTCATCATTGCGATCCGGATTCAGACGCATTGGCGGAGCCATCCTGAAGAGGGTGACATCCGTTAGCACTTTGATAGACAGATAGACAAGTTGAATCAACGGATAGAAATTGCAACATATAGTCTTCACAATAAACATTCGAACAAGGATGAACGAATGAATTCCAAAAGCTAACATCACACGTCCAAAAAGGTGAGAAGCCACTTAGATAAAGATATGGAAACACCATCTGCCTTTGAAACAATTCGAATATCACAACTGAAAACAAAAGATTGGCTTCTAGAATAAGCCGGAACAAACACATGATAGAGATTTACGCCCAAAGTGTTGTGGTGGGGCCCACACGGCACGACGTGCCGGACGTCACGAATGACAAACAAGACGTCCCGAATCAGCATAGCCAAGGATTCTTTAAGACGCCTCGCGACCATCGTAGAATCGACCGTGAATGGGCGGACCACTAGACGTTGAACCCCAATCTCAAATCATACATCCATCGGAAAGATATCCTGTAAGCTACTAGAATTCCCAACTATAAACTCCTGAAACTTTCTGGTTATGCAATCTGTTGTTGGGGATACAGGGGACAAAAAATATATCACCCAAACTAACAATACCTAGATCCAGTTGTATCCATCCGTCAACACATAACCAAGAAACCTTCGAAATCGTGGTACCTCGACCTTGAAAAGCATCCGTTATAATGAGTCATGGCAATACTCCCGAGCTCGCCCAAAGATCAAGGGTTATCGGGTTATCTCACCAACAACTGCACAAAAGAGATTTCGATGTCGGCAAAACTCAGGTATTCCAGAACTGCAACGATAAAATTGTGACGACAACACCTCGGAGCTCAACTCCCGGGACACCGCCACAACCCCTAAATGTCGAGGCACCAAGAACAATGTTCTCGTCACAAAACCATCGAACGATCCCAAGATACCAGCGTGATCCTAAAAAAATTTAGTGAAATTTAAGGAGAGGAGAGTCAAAACTTCTACGTCAGAGACCTCACCAGAGCGATTTAAGGGACTGGGGAGTAAAAAGAATCTTACTCTCCGATATATATAATCCTAAGACTCAAAACATTTTCCGTTCTAGACTCAACAACGCCAAAGAAACAATCAATTAGGGGCTCCTAAGTCGGGAAGGCTCGATTACCAACTTGTAACGCCTCGATGCGGCTATATCTCCCATGTGTCAAGCACGACTTAGAGGCATAACCGCATTGAAAGCAATGTCGCAAGTGAGGTAATCTTCACACAACCCATGTAATACATAAGGAAAAAGAGATACATAGTTGGCTTACAATGCCACTTCACACAATACATAAATAAACATCCATCATCCAGAATACACTCAAGGTCCGACTACGGAACCAAAATAAAAGAAGATACCCCAAATGCTACACAGATCCCCGATCGTCCCAACTGGGCACCACTACTGATCATCAGGAAAAGACACATAGTAACGACCACGTTCCTCATCGAACTCCCACTTGAGCTCGGTTGCGTCACACCGTGACCGCATCGTCGGCACTGCAACTGTTTTAGTAGAATCTGTGAGTCACGGGGACTCAGCAATCTCACACCATGTAGATCAAGACTATTTAAGCTTATAGGAAGGACAGAGTTGTGAGGTGGAGCTGCAGCAAGCGACTAGCATATATGGTGGCTACACTCGCAAAGAGAGCGAGAAGAGAAGCAAGGCACGGTCGTGAAGCTAGTAGCGATCAAGAAGTGATCTGAACTACTTACGCCGACATAACTCCAACACCGTGTTCACTTCCGGACTCCGAGAAGAGACCATCACGGTTACACACGCCGTTGATGTGTATTTTAATTAAAGTCAACTTCGGGTTTTCTAAAACCGGACATTAATAAATTCCCATGTGCCTCATAACCATGGGCACGGCTTTCGAAAGATAATACCTGCAGGGTGTCCCAACTTAGCCCATTATAAGCTCTCACGGTCAACGAAGGATAATCCTTCTACCGGGAAGACCCGATCAATCTCGGAATCCCGGACTACAAGACATTTCGCCAGCAATAAAACAAGACCAGCAAAGCCACCCGATTGTGCCGACAAATCCCGATAGGAGCTGCACATATCTCGTTCTCAGGGCACATTCGGATGTGACAGGCTACGAGTAAAACCAAGCCTCGAGTTTCCCCGTGGTGGCTCTCAGCGGTTTCGGTTCGCCAGCACTCGAAGGAGCACTGGTCCGGGGGTTAAAATAAAGATGACCCTCGGGCTCGCGAAAACCCGGGGAAAAGGCTTAGGTGGCAAATGGTAAAACCAAAGTTGGGCCTTCTTTGGATGAGTCTTATTCAAAGCGAACTGTCAAGGGGGTCCCATAAATCACCCAACCGTGTAAGGAACGCAAAATCAAGGAACATAACACCGGTATGACGGAAACTAAGGCGGCAAGAGTGGAACAAAACACCAGGCATAAGGCCGAGTCTTCCACCCTTTACCAAGTATATAGATGCATTAATTATAGCAGATATATTGTGATATCCCCAACAAGTAAACATGTTCCAACAAGGAACAACATCTCCATGTTCCAACAAGGAACAAACTTCATCTTCACCGCAACTAGCAACGCTATAAGAGGGGTTGAGCAAAGCGGTAACATAGCCAAACAACGGTTTGCTAGGAAAGGATGGTTAGAGGTTTGACATGGCAATATGGGTGGCATGATATAGCAAGTGATAGGCATCGTAGCATAGGCATAGCAAAAGAGCGAGCATCTAGCAAGCAAAGATAGAAGTGATTTCGAGGGTATGGTCATCTTGCCTGCAAAGTTCTCAGAGTTGTCGAAAGCTTGATCCCCGTAAGCGTTCTCAACAGGTTCCTCGTTCACGTACTCGTCTCCCGGCTCTACCCAAGGCAAGGACACAAACAAAGGAACCACAATAAATCACGGTGCAATGCACAAGCAACATGATGCAATATATGGCATGATATGCGGGATGTGATATGCAATGCGTATGCGTGCTCCGGAAGGAAAATGATGAACCAGGCATCAACTTGGCAAACCAAGTATGCCGCTGGAAAGATGAGATGATTTCGGTTGAAATCGATATAAAGATCACCGGAATCGGATGCACGGTTTGCAAATGACAAGCAAAACAAGAATGGCACAAATCTGCCATTAACAGCATGATGCCACTTAGCAAGCAACAAGAAATTTAGCTACTGCACCCAAACGTATCAACAAAGCACATGGCAGTGATCTACTCAAGATGCTTGACAAAATATGAACACTGAGCTACGGCTAATTCATATCATAACAGGTCCAAACAAGCATGGCGAAAGTGCAAAATATATCAGCTTCACAGACTTAGTGAAATTACTGAACATGGCAAAATCAGCATCAGGAACCAATGTTCAGAGCAATGAAACAGCATGCTACAGGAAATTATAATAGCAAAACAAGGCATGGCATGAATCTACTCGAAGCATGGAACAAAAGTCCCTTACTGACCATAAGCCAAAAATGAGCAGAAAATACAATATCACCCATGTCAATATTGCAAGTTCCGTTAACAGATTCAGCAACATGGCGTGTCAAAAACAGATAACAAGTAGGCATGTTTAAGAGCTCGATGCACTCAGTACAGAGCATCTCATGATAAACCAAGTATACATCCATCAAGAAAACATGGCATAGAAGATATACATTGCAATAACAACATCATAGCATACACGGATCAACAACAACGACCTTGGCAAAATTGAATAACATGTAAACAATCTGCCAGGAAACATTTTATAGCAAAAGTAGAGCTCGATTGACTCAAGCTATTGCACTCCAAAATTTCAAACAAAGGCACGGATGGATAGAGCATAACCATATGATCAAAACATCCTTACTGAAGTATCTCAAAATATGCATGGATCTCTCGGTAGCATCAAGTTAACATGGCATCAAAATATCAGCTAAACAGGGCTGAAATCAGCAACATCAGGAAGCCTACTTTGTATGCTTGTGATAGTCAGCACATAGATCACAAAAATACATGGCATACACCCCTGTAAATATGGCATGGCATATTACAAAACACATGTAGGACCCAAATTCATAGGGTGCACTCATCAATCATGGCAAAAATAACAAAAGTGCATGTTCTGTTAAGAAACAGAAACTAACATCACATAGCCCTCTTCTAACAGCATTTCGGGCATCAAGAGGAGCTAAAATGAAAATGATGCAATGATATGGAGTGATCTACTCTTCGAGGTGAACATCTTGACATATTACACGCACGAAACGGAGCTACGTATGCAAAGTTATGATGCGTTGAAATTGCCACAAATTAATCACCGAGACAAAAACTTAGACGAAATTAAGGGGGGGAAGAAGTCAACCCTCGGGTTCACGATCTAGATCGGCCCGGGTCCGAGGCGAGGCTCGCCGGAGTAGATGAAGCCGGGCGGTGGCCGGAGGAGGGGCAGGTCGGCGCTGGCCGGGCCGCCTCGAGGAGGAGGACGCCGCGGGCGGCGAGGCGGCGGCAGAGGCGGGCGTGGAGGACCGGCGAGGTTCACAAGGCGGCTGCCGGGCGACGGCGGCCGGCCGAGGCGGGCGGAGGGCGACGGCGCCGGGTCGCGGCGGGCGGGCGGAGGGCGCGGCCCGAAAGGGCGCGGCGCGGGCGCAAGGCGGGCGGCGCTGGCCGGGCGGGCGCGGCGGACGTGTCCAGACGCCGAGGTTTTAGTCCGTGGCGAGGATGAAGATGGCTAGGGTTTGGACCCGGATTTGTACGGGGGAGGTGTTTAAATAGGCATAGAGGGAGCTAGGAGAGTCCAAATGAGGTGTTGTTTTCGCCCACACGATCGTGATCGAACGACGGAGAGCATGGAAGTGACTTAGATGGGTTATTGGGCTGTTTTGAAGGGGTGTCGGGCTGCAACTTAAAAGAGGCTTTTGCGAGAGTGCGGTTAACCGTTGGAGTACCAAACGAGCTCCAAATTACCCGAAACCTGACAGTGGTTCACGGTGGTATACCAAGGCCACTTGACAAACCTCGGTCCATTCCGAAAAAGTTTAGTACCCGCTCACGGAAAAACGTAAAAGGGGACGCCGGGGACATAGGAGTGCCGGATTGCAAAACGGACAACGGGGAAAATGCTCGGAATCATGAGACGAACACGTATGCACATGCGATGCACATGATGACATGATATGAGATATGAGATGCATGACATGGACAAAATGCAAAATGAAGAAAAACCAACCACGGAGGGAATATCATATCACAATGCCGAAAATGGCAAGAGTTGGCGCTACAAATATGGAAAGTTACATCCGGGGTGTTACACCCATAGAAGTAAAAGTAGCTGCACCTATTAAAGTTGAAGAAAAGACTATCACTTATAATGATCCTATTGTTCCCACCTCTTATGTTGAGAAACCACCTTTCCCTGTTAGAGTAAAGGATCATGCTAAAGCTTCAACTGTTGTTCGTAAAAGCAATATTAGAACTTATACACCTCCTGAGCAAGTCAAAGTAGAACCTAATATTGCTATTGTTAAAGATATCTTGTCTGATAATATTGAAGGGCATGTCATTCAATTCTCTGGTGAAACTGCTAGAATTGCTAAACCTTGTGATAGAGATAAACATAGACCCGTGGTAGGCGTGCCCGTTATTTCTGTTAAAATAGGAGATCATTGTTATCATGTCTTATGTGATATGGGTGCTAGTGCTAGTGTTATACCTATTACCTTGTATGAAGAAATTAAGCATGAAATTGCACCCGCTGAGATAGAAGATATTGATGTTACAATTAAACTTGCCAATAGAGATACTATTTCACCAGTGGGAATTGTTAGAGATGTTGAAGTCTTGTGTGGGAAAACTAAATATCCCGCTGATTATCTTGTTCTTGGTTCTCCACAAGATAGTTTTTGTCCCATTATATTTGGTAGACCCTTCTTGAATCTTTATTAATGCTAAGATAAAATTGAAAAGAATGTTGTTACTATTAGCTTGGATGATATGGTTCATGAGTTTAATTTCTCTAAATTTAGTAAACAACATCGTGAAGAAGAATTGCCTAGTAAGGACGAAATTATTGGTCTTGCTTCTATTGTCAGTACCTCCTAGTGATCCTTTGGAACACTATTTGCTAGACCATGAAAATGATATGTTTATGAATGAAAGAAGGGAAATAGATGAAGTATTCTTTAAACAAGAACCTATTTTGAAACACAATTTGCCCGTTGAAATCCTAGGGGATCCTCCTCCACCCAAGGGTGATCCCGTGTTTGAGCTTAAACCGTTGCCTGATAATCTTAAATATGCTTATCTTGATGAAAAGAAAATATATCCTGTTATTATTAGTGCTAACCTTTCAGAGCATGAAGAAGAAAGATTATTGAAAACTCAAGAAGCACCGTGCCGCTATTGGATATACTCTTGATGATCTTAAGGGCATTAGTCCCACTCTATGTCGACATAAAATAAATTTGGAAGCGGATGCCAAACCAGTTCGTGATCCTCAACGACGTTTGAATCCTAAAATGAAAGAAGTGGTAAGAAAAGAAATACTCAAGCTCCTGGAGGCAGGTATAATTTATCCCGTTGCTGATAGTCAGTGGGTAAGTCCTGTCCATTGTGTCCCTAAGAAGGGAGGTATTACTGTTGTCCCTAATGATAAAGATGAATTAATTCCGCAAAGAATTATCACAGGTTATAGGATGGTAATTGATTTCTGCAAATTAAATAAGATACTAAGAAAGATCATTATCCCTTACCTTTTATTGATCAAATGCTAGAAAGATTATGCAAACATACACATTATTGCTTTCTAGATGGTTATTCCGGTTTCTCTCAAATACCTGTGTCGGCTAAAGATCAATCAAAGACTACTTTTACATGCCCTTTTGGTACTTTTGCTTATAGACGTATGCCTTTTGGTTTATGTAATGCACCTGCTACCTTTCAAAGATGCATGATGGCTATATTCTCGACTTTTGTGAAAAGATTTGTGAGGTTTTCATGGACGACTTTTTCCGTCTATGGTTCCTTCTTTGACGATTGCTTGAGCAATCTTGATCGAGTTTTGCAGAGATGTGAAGAAACTAATCTTGTCTTGAATTGGGAAAAGTGCCACTTTATGGTTAATGAAGGTATTGTCTTGGGGCACAAAGTTTACGAAAGAGGTATTTAAGTTGATAAAGCCAAGGTTGATGCTATTGAAAAGATGCCATGTCCCAAGGACATCAAAGGTATAAGAAGTTTCCTTGGTCACGCCGGATTTTATAGGAGGTTCATTAAGGACTTGTCAAAAATTTCTCGGCCTCTGACTAATTTATTACAAAAAGATGTACCATTTGTCTTTGATGATGATGTGTAGAAGCATTTGAAATACTTAAGAAAGCATTAGTCTCTGCACCTGTTGTTCAGCCACCTGATTGGAATTTACCCTTTGAAATTATGTGTGAGGCTAGTGATTATGCTGTAGGTGATGTTCTAGGGAAAAGAGTTGATAAGAAGTTAAATGTTATCCATTATGCTAGTAAGACTCTAGACAATGCTCAAAGAAATTATGCTACTACCGAAAAGGAACTTGTAGCAGTTGTATTTGCTTGTGATAAATTCAGACCCTATATTGTTGATTCTAAAGTAACTATTCACACCGATCATGCTGCTATTAAATATCTTATGGAAAATAAAGATACTAAACCTAGACTTATTAGATGGGTTCTCTTGCTGCAAGAATTTGATTTGCATATTGTTGATAGAAAAGGAGCTGAGAACCCGTTGCGGACAACTTATCTAGGTTAGAGAATGTTCTTGATGACCCACTACCTATTGATGATAGCTTTCCTGATGAACAATTAAATGTCATAAGCACTTCTCGTAGCACTCCATGGTATGCTGATTATGCCAATTATATTGTTGCTAAATTTATACATCTAGCTTCACATACCAACAAAAGAAAAAGTTCTTTTATGATTTGCGACATTACTTTTGGGATGACCCACATCTTTATAAAGAAGGATTAGATGGTGTTATTAGACGTTGTGTGCCTGAGCATGAACAGGAACAGATCCTACGCAAGTGTCACTCCGAAGCTTATGGAGGACACCACGCTGGAGATAGAACTACACATAAGGTATTGCAATCTGGTTTTTATTGGGCTACTCTCTTCAAGGATGCCCGTAAGTTTGTTTTGTCTTGTGATGAATGTCAAAGAATTGGTAATATTAGTAGACGTCAAGAAATGCCTATGAATTATTCACTTGTTATTGAACCATTTGATGTTTGGGGCTTTGATTATATGGGACCTTTTCCTGCTTCTAATGGATACACTCATATTTTAGTTGTTGTTGATTACTTTACTAAGTGGGTAGAAGCTATTCCAACTAGTAGTGCTGATCATAACACTTCTATTAAAATGCTTAAGGAAGTTATTTTTCCAAGGTTTGGAGTCCCTAGATATTTAATGACCGATGGTGGTTCACATTTTATTCATGGTGCTTTCCGTAAAATGCTTGCTAAATATGGCGTTAATCATAGAATTGCATCTCCTTATCACCCGCATGATCTAGTGGTCAAGTAGAATTGAGTAATAGAGAGCTCAAATTAATTTTGCAAAAGATTGTTAATAGGTCTAGAAAGAATTGGTCCAAGAAACTTGATGATGCATTATGGGCATATAGAACTGCATATAAGAATCCTATGGGTATGTCTCCGTATAAAATGGTTTATGGAAAAGCATGTCACTTACCTCTCGAATTAGAACATAAGGCATATTGGGCTATTAAAGAGCTCAACTATGATTTCAAACTTGCCGGTGAGAAGAGGTTATTTGATATTAGCTCACTTGATGAATGGAGAACCCAAGCCTATGAAAATGCCAAGTTGTTTAAAGAAAAAGTTAAAAGATGGCATGACAAAAGGATACAAAAGCGTGAGTTTAATGTAGGTGATTATGTATTGCTATACAACTCTCGTTTAAGATTTTTTGCAGGAAAACTTCTCTCTAAATGGGAAGGTCCCTACGTTATCGAGGAGGTCTACCGTTCCGGTGCCATAAAAATCAACAACTTCAAAGGCACAAATCCGAAGGTGGTAAACGGTCAAAGAATCAAACATTATATTTCAGGTAATCCCATAAATGTTGAAACCAATATTATTGAAACCGTAACCCCGGAGGAATACATAAGGGACACTTTCCAGAACGTTCCAGACTCCGAAAAGGAATAAGTATGTGGTACGGTAAGTAAACCGACTCCAAAACAATTTTTAAGGCAATATCTCTCCGTTTTGGAATATTTAGAAAAATAGAAAAATAAATAGCAGTCCGGGGAGGACACGAGGCCTCCGCGAGGGTGGAGGCGCGCCCTACCCCGGGCGCGCCCCTACCTCGTGAGCACCTCGGCGCCCCCGACTCCGTTTTCTTGCACGATCGTATTTTGGTCTGTAAAAATTCATTATATATTCTCCGAAGGTTTTACGACCGTATCACGCAAATATCCTCTCGTTGCTTCGAGCTGTTTCCGTTGCAGATTTGAGGATTCCGGAAACTCGATCATCCTTCTATGAGGGTGAGCATATGCCATGGAAGGTGGACGACAAGCTTGCATCATCAACAACACCTCCACCGCCAACAACAAAGAAGGAGACATAATCGCATGGGTATGGGCACTCCCCTTGGAAACTGTCAAGCTTGGGGGAGGTGCCCCGGTATCGTATCACCATCACAACTCCTATCTTTACTGTTTTTCTTAGTTCGATCCTATTAGTAGTATCTTTATATAGTAGAGTAAAGTCATGGCATGATCTAGTTTTGAAGTTTTGCTTTATGATCCCTCTATGCAATCGAGTCCGTGAGCTATATATAATAAAGATTAGTGTTGAGTCAAGGGATTGATTGCTTTGCCATGATCTTGAGTGATTAGAAGAAAAAGAATAAAAAGAATCAAAGAATTCATATTGATCTTAGTGAAAGTAATGACTTCACATAGAAAGAGTATGATGATTAAAAGTTGTTGGGAGTTGACAAATATAGCTTTGGTCATCGTTGCAATTAATAGGAAGTAATAAGGAAAGGTAGGTTTCACATATAGATATATTATCATTGACATCTTTTATGATTGGGAGCACTCATCGAAATATGACATGCTAAAGAGTTGATGTTGGACAAGGAAGACAACGTAATGAGTTATGTTTTCTTATATCTGAGATAAAGTATGTTGTCATGGATCCTCTAACATGTTGAGCTTGCCTTTCCCCCTCATGCTAGCCAAATTCTTAGCACCAAGTAGAGATACTACTTGTGCTTCCAAATAGCATTAAACCAGTTTAGCCATGAGAGTCCACCATATCTACCTATGGATTAAGTAAGATCCTTCAAGTAAGTTGTCATCGGTGCAAGCAATAAAAATTGCTCTTTAAATATGCATGACTTATTAGTGCAGAGAAATAAGCTTTGTACGAACTTGTTGTGGACGCAATAAAAGCGAATTTGACTGCATAATAAAGGTTCACATACAAGGGGCAATATAAAGTGACGTTCTTTTGCATTAAGATTTTGTGCATCCAACCATAAAAGCGCATGGCAACCTCTGCTTCCCTCTGCGAAGGGCCTATCTTTTATTATTATCCTCTACCTTATGCAAGAGTCATGGTGATCTTCACTTTTCCTTTTTCATTTTATCCTTTGGCAAGCCCAGCATGTTGGAAAGAACATGATATATATATATATATATATATATATATATATATATATATATATATATATATATATATATATATATATATATCTAATTGGATGTAGGGGATCATGAATTATTATTGTTGACATTACCCTCGAGGTAAAAGGTTGTGGGGCAAAACTATAAGCCCCTATCTTTCTCTGTGTCCGATTAAAACTCCGTAACCACAAGTATTGCGTGAGTGTTAGCAATTATGAAGGACTAAGTGATAGTTGAGTATGTGGACTTGCTTTTAAGCTCTGACATAGACTCTTTCTGATGTTATGATAAATTGCAATTGTTTCAATGACTAAGGGTATAATTTGTTGGGGCTCAATAAGGTTTCTGATTCATACTTTGGCTTTGAGAAGATCATCACTTGAACATAAGTAATCATATGACAAAATTTATATATGTTGCTGTTATGAGAATAATCATGATGCCTTCATGTCCGTATTTTATTTTTATCGACGCCTCTACCTCTAAACATGAGGACATATTTATTGTTATCGGCTTTTCGCTTGAGGACAAGCGAGGTCTAAGCTTGGGGAGTTGATCGTCCATTTTGCATCATGCTTTTATATCGATATTTATTGCATTATGGGCTGTTATTTTACGTTATGTCACAATATTTATGGCTATTCTCTCTTATTTTACAAGGTTTACCATGAAGAGGGGGAATGCTTAAATTTGGAATTCTGGCTGGAAAAGGAGCACATCTTGTAGACCTATTCTGTGCAACTCCAAAAGTCCTGAAACTCCACGGAATGTCTTAAAATAAATAAACAAAAATCATCGCCAAAGATGAAGGCCAGGGGGCCCACACCCTGCTCACAATGGTGGGGGGTGCGCCCCCTCCCCCTGGGCGCGCCCCCTACCTCGTGGGCCCCCTGGTGGCTCTCCGACGCCCATCTTCTCCTATGTGAAGTCTTTCGATGAGAAAAAAAATCATAAGCAACCTTTCGGGACGAGACTCCGCCGCCACGAGGAGAACTAATCTAGGGCTCCCATGAGCTGTTCACGGGGACACTTCCCTCCCGGAGGGGGAAATCATCGTAATCATCATCACCAACGCTCCTCTCATCGGGAGAGGGCAATATCCATCAACATCTTCACCAGCACCATCTCATCTCCAAACCCTAGTTCATCTCTTGTATCCAATTCTTGTCTCCAAGTCCTGGATTTGTGCTAGTAGGTTGCTAGTAGTGTTGATTACTCCTTGTAGTTGATGCTAGTTGGTTTATTTGGTGGAAGATTATATGTTCAGATCCTTTATGCATATTATTACCCCTCTGATTATGAACATGAATATGCTTTGTGAGTAGTTATGTTTGTTCCTGAGGACACGGGAGAAGTCTTGCTATTAGTAGTCATGTGAATTTGGTATTCGTTCGATATTTTGATAGGATGTATGTTGTCTAACCTCTAGTGGTGTTATGTGAACGTCGACTACATAACACTTTACCATTAGTTGGGCCTAGAGGAAGGCATTGGGAAGTAATAAGTAGATGATGGGTTGCTAGAGTGATGAAGCTTAAACCCTAGTTTATGCGTTGTTTCGTAAGGGCTGATTTGGATCCATATGTTTCATGCTATGGTTAGGTTTACCTTAATACTTTTGTTGTAGTTGCAGATGCTTGCAATAGAGGTTAATCATAAGTGGGATGCTTGTTCAAGTAAGAACAGCACCCAAGCACCGCCCACCCACATATCAAATTATCAAAGTACGAACGCGAATCATATGAGCGTGATGAAAACTAGCTTGATGATAATCCCATATGTCCAACGGAGTGATTTTCCTATTAAAAGAGATAGTTCCGGCTTTTCATTTGCTACAAAAGGATTGGGCCACCTTGCTGCACTTTATTTACTCTTGTTACTTGTTGCTCGTTACAATTTATCTTATCACAAAACTATCTCGTTACCAGTTATTTGATTTGCAGAGAATACCTTGCTGAAAACCGCTTATCATTTCCTTCTGCTCCTCGTTGGGTTCGACACTCTTACTTATCGAAAGGACTATGATAGATCCCCTATACTTGTGGGTCATCAAGACTCACTTCCGGTCAATAACAAATAGCGGAACCTGGATGCTCATATTGGTTCCTACATATTCTGCGAAGATCTTTATCGGTCAAACCGCATAACAACATACGTTCTTCCCTTTGTCATCGGTATGTTACTTGCCCGAGATTCGATCGTCGGTATCTCAATACCTAGTTCAATCTCGTTACTGGCAAGTCTCTTTACACGTTCCGTAATGCATCATCCTGCAACTAACTCATTAGTCACATTGCTTGCAAGGCTTATAGTGATGTGTATTACCGAGAGGGCCCAAAGATACCTCTTCGAAACACAGAGTGACAAATCCTAATCTCGATCTATGCCAACCCAACAAACACCATCGGAGACACCTGTAGAGCATCTTTATAATCACTCAGTTACTTTGTGACGTTTGATAGCACACTAAGTGTTCCTCCGGTATTCGGGAGTTGCATAATCTCATAGTCATAGGAACATGTACGAGTCATGAAGAAAGCAATAGCAACAAACTAAACGATCATCGTGCTAAGCTAACGGATGGTTCAAGTCAATCACATCATTCTCTAATGATGTGATCTCGTTAATCAAATGACAACACATGTCTATGGCTAGAAACTTAACCATCTTTGATTAACAAGCTAGTCAAAGTAGAGGCATACTAGTGACACTATGTTTGTCTATGTATTCACACATGTATCAAGTTTTCGGTTAATACAATTCTAGCATGAATAATAGACATTTATCAGGAAATAAGGAAATAAATAATAACTTTATTATTGCCTCTAGGGCATATTTCCTTCAGTACTTGGGGTCAATGGGGCAAGCAAATACGCCACGGCGCGTGCAGTTATTGCGGTGCTGGATCGGTAGGTCACTCGCTGCAGGGCGAGAATTGGAGCGGGGCGCAATTAAGGAAGCTAGCTAGCGCACGCCATGCACAGAGAGGGAAACGGCAGCAATGGCGGATTTGATCTGGGTTTTGGTTTGGGTTCGGAGGAGAGGCGCCGGTAGGAAGAGTAGGAAGAATTGTCGGGCGATATGGGACTAGGGAAAAGAGCATGCGGAGTAAGTGAAAGCGTGGGACAAGAGAAGGTGTCGCAAAGATGGGGAGAAGAGGGTGGTTGACTGGGACGCGTACAATCGACATCTGAGTTGGTATGATGACGACGTAAAGTATCGTGTGCGCCGTAGGACACACTTAATGGTAGCGGATGTCGGATAACTACAGGCGGATGACCCCGATGAAGAAGCCTACAATGCCAACGTCAGAGAGTCCTTCGGTGAATTTAGGGAGAATGCACCCCTAATAAATAGAGTGGTGAGTTGTGTTCAATTGTTCGGTGCCGACATTTCGAGACGAATCTAGTTTAGTCATTGTCACTAACTTATTTGTGATGCTAACATTTGCAGGCTTCCAAGGTGAACAGAAGCATTTTTGATGCCTCGAATGCGCTACTTCACGACCCTGAGACCGTGGAATCTGACAACAAGCTTAGGGAAGTGTCGAAGGTAAGTTTGAGCCTAGCCATATGCTCGAGTAACCACAACCTTGGTCCATATCATGTTTTTGTCACTTACTTTGAGCCCAACCATAATCTAGTATAGTATTTGTCACTACCAGATCCATAACCATAAACTTGATCCATATCATGTTTTCGTTTATTTGTTGTTGCAGAAGTTCATGACCGCTGTCGCAAGCTAGTGAGCATGCTTGCGTGCGCTCTCTCGGCTGATGTGCATGTTCCTGGACCGTTGACATGTACCATCGCTTCATCGAGCCATGCCGGTGGAGCTTCCTCTAGCCATGCCGTCTCATCGTCTCGCCATGTTGAGGATGATGAGGAAGATGAGGAAAAAGACGATGAGGAGCAAGCCGAGGGAGAAGAGGAAGAGGGGGCGAGGAGGAGCATGACGAGGATGACGGACCTCCACCCACTCAGCCAACCCAGGACAAAAGGGAGAAACAACCAAAAAAGCAATGAAATAGTCCATCCCCGTTTTAGCGTCCTCCTTGTCACGCAACAGCAGCGCAAGAGACTCCCTCGAAGAGAAACAAGGAGTGCATCGCCAAGAGGGGGAGGAAGACTTAGTGATAAAACTATTTGCTTTGTGTTAAGATGTGAACAAGAACTTGTTGGCCATGTTGAACTACTCATTATCGTCGATTTGCTAAACTATTTGTTATGTTGGGCATGTAAACCTATTTGCTAGGGAGCTTGGAAAGACCGGCCGCTCCGCTCCTAGGGTTCCCCCCGCTCCGCCACCGCCGCCAACCCCCTCCCCCACCTCCTCCGCGCCACGGTCAGCGCGCCAGCGCCCGCCTCCCTCCTCCCTCCCGGTCCGCCTCAGCGTCGCCTCCCGAGCGAGCGACTGGGGCCCATCTCCCGCCCTCCAGCCTCCCCTCATGTTCCCCTCCTCCCGCCGCCGCCCGGCTTCTTACCAGGCCTGCCGCGTGGTGTTCGCGGCGGCATCCTTCTGCAGTGCCATGGCTTCGGGTGGTGGCGTCCATGGCGGTGCTCCTCGGTCAACGGTGATTCCGGCAGCGGCGGTTGCTCCTGGCGGCGCAGCTCCGGGTGGCCTAGAGGCGGCGGCGCGCTGGTGCGGTGGATGGTGGCCGCGCCCTCCCAGCCCAGATCTGGGCCCTTTTGGGCCCCATCTGGTCTGGCGAACTGACTTCGATCTCGCTGCGGCGGCTCCGTGAGGCGGTGGTGGTGCGGCTCGTCACGGGGGTGGTGGAGACGGCTGCGTCATCTGCAGCTTCGGCGACGGGTGCTTCACGAGCCTTTGGGCTCGGCCGGGCCTCGAGGGCTGGTACGCTCCCCTTGCCGCGTCCGGTCGGTGACCGCCGATGGCGGTGGAGGTTGTCTCCTCCGGCGTGGCTGCTCTCGCTGCCGTTCCTCGTTCCCGGCTGCTCCCTCTCGTCCTCGTCGGTCTCGCTTCGATGACCACGGTGAGGCGGCGTGATGATGATGGCAAGTCCGTAGTGGCGCACGCTCGTGGGTGGCTTGTCCGGTGGTGCGCGTCGGACCGTTCGGGGTTGTGGGTGTTTGGCGGATGGGAGAAATCCGGGCCGGCTTGTTTAAGCACCGACGCAATGACGCCTGGGCGCCATCGTTCCTTCTGAAGGCGTTGGGTCTTCCTTCCCACGCCTCCGAGTACGGGGAAACCCTAGGACTGTCCGGCAAAGCTGACGTCGTCGTCGTCGTCGTGTTCCTTCTGAAGGTGCTGCTTGGTATGGAGGTCCGAGGTGCCTCGGCGGTGGTACATCTCGGTGGGCATAGCGGTTTTGGGTTATCATCATTTTAAATCGATCGTATTTGTGGACATTATTTTCTCTCTTCTTTCTCTTTTGTCTTTTTTGGGCTTACTTGTGCTGCTTGCCCCAGCATTGGACTCTTTGTTGTATCGGGCGGTTGCTATATCGATATAGCGGGGCGAAAGCCTTTTTCATAAACCTATTTGCTATGTTTGATATGTTGAAATGTCCTTTATTTTGATGTGTGATGTATATATTGATGTGTGAGATCCTAATTTTGATTTGCAAACTATATTATACCGTGTAATGAATTTTTTGAACTGAATGATCAAGTTTTGCAAAAATGTAAAATGAGACAGGACCATACCGCCATAGTCCCTAGCGGTAGGGTTGCACATCATACCGCAAAACAATATGATGTTCTGGATACAATAGCGACGTCCACTACCGCTGAGCTCAATGGCGGTAGGTAGCATTGCCTACCGCCAGGCTTGTTGGGGTAGGGTTGCACTGTCTACCGCATAATTTCTTCCCTTCGTAACAACAATACCGGTTTTTGGAGAGGTTTTTTTTTGGGAGAGGGCGTGGATTGCTTCCACCCTACTACCAGACTCGTCGGCGGTATGGTTTACCTTGGCGGTAGGCCGTTAAGCCACGTTAGCCCATCCAACGACCGTCATCGACTGCCGTTAAACCTACCGCCAGGGATCCCGTCGGTAGGCTGTGTATCCTACCGACATCCACCCCAGCAGTAGAAAAAAGGGTCAGATCCTTTTTTTTCAAATCAGGTTCAATTTTGCTTAACTTTTTCAATTGGATCAAAACACTGAATTTGGCCGCTACAGGAGGCTCGCTCGGTTAAGATGGGCGGGGATTGGGGAGACATGGGCGTACGTGGGGTCAATGGGGCAAGCAAATACGCCACGGCGCGTGCAGTTATTGCGGTGCTGGATCGGTAGGTCACTCGCTGCAGGGCGAGAATTGGAGCGGGGCGCAATTAAGGAAGCTAGCCAGTGCACGCCATGCACACAGAGACAGAACACGGCAGCAATGGCGGATTTGATCAGGGTTTGGGTTTGGGTTTTGGAGGCTGCTGGTGTGGGCAGCAATGGCAATGGCAATGGCAATGGCAGTGCCATCATCCCATGGTGCTGCAGCCTTCCCGTGGGAGTGTGGTGCCGAAACATGGCTCTGTCGGTGGGCAGCGCAGGGCATGGGCATGGGCTTCTTCCTCCCCTCCAAACCACTCTACAAAAACCACCGGCTCACCGCTCCGTGGAGTGCACAGTGCAGTGGCGTAGTACCACCACAGCCACGAGAGTAGACTCCTTCAAACAAGACCCACTCCCAGCAGTGGCCACTGTCTCTCTCCCGTCACCTCGCCAACCCCTTTGCCCTGGCCCTCTTTCTCCCCCCTCCCTGGCGCTGCTCGTCCCCGTTTCTTTCTTTTGAGAAGCTTGGATAGATAAGATGGCCTAGTGAGAGAGAGAGATAGATAGGATAGCTAGCTCTCTCCCAAGGAGACATTCCCCGCTTTATGGATGCCATGTGGTTACTGCCACCGTCCTTAATGACCATCGCTAACCAGCCATGCCATACCACCGTGTAGTCTAGGTGTATCCCTCCTCCGTTAAGCTCAGCTCTTTCCCCCTTGAGGCCAACACCCCCCTCCCAGCTCCACCACAAACCTAGCTACGACTATAAGGTTCCCACTTAGAACAAGTCACAACACAGCACGCCCCAACAACCCCACCGTCCAAGAACACGCCACAGGAAAGAGAAGAATCTCAGGTCCGTCCTAATCGCACCGAGCGAGCTAGCTCCGGCGAGGCCGGAGACACCCATGGAGTACAAGAGGTCATCGCATGTGGAGGAGGACGAGGAGCTGGAGGAGGAGGAGGAAGAGGAGGAGGACGATGAGGAGGAGGAGGAGGAAGAGGACGAGGAGGGGGCGATGAGGGACCGTCGGCACCAGCACCAGCACCCGCACCATCATCGCCACCACTACACCACGGCGCCGGCCACGGCCGCGCCCCCGCTGCACCTGCACATGCAGGGGCAGGCTCCCCAGGTTCTTGGCTCGCCTGCCGCGGCTGCCTCCTCGCCCTCCTCCTTGATGGAGGCCGCCGCTTTCTCTAGGCCTCTCTTGCCTCCCAACTCCTCCCTCGTCTCCTCGCCGCCGCCTCCGCCGCAGGCGCCGCCCGGCTTCCTCCTGCCTCAGCACCAGCATCCCCACCGGAGAAGGGTGGACCGGGAGAGGGAGAAGGAGAGGACGCTGGAGGCGCCTGGGGAGGCCCACCGCCAGCAGCAGCAGCCGCAGCCGCAGCACCAGCGCCATCAGGAGCCGGCGAGAAATGGCGTGCTCGGTGGTGGCGCCATGCCTCCCCCGCCGCCTACGCTTGCCATCGTGACCGGCGGCGGCACAAGGGCGCCGGGCGAGCACGGTGGCGCCTCGGGGCCGGAGCCGCTGCCGTGGAGGTACAGGGAGTGCCTGCGGAACCACGCCGCGCGGATGGGCGCGCACGTGCTCGACGGCTGCGGCGAGTTCATGCCGTCCCCCGGCGACGGGCCGGCCGCGCTGGCCTGCGCCGCGTGCGGCTGCCACCGCAGCTTCCACCGCCGCGAGCCGGTGGTGGTGGTCCCCTCGCCCTCGCCCTCGCCCGCCTCGGCCGTGGTGTCCCCCTCCGCGACCCCGGCCGGCGCCAACTCCCGGCTCATGCCGCTCCTCCTCGCCCCGCCGCACATGCAGCAGAAGCGCCCGCACGTCCCGGCGTCCCCGATGTCCGCGCCCGCCGCGCTGGCCGAATCGTCGAGCGAGGAGCTGCGCGCCCCGCCGCCGCCGCCCCCTCCGTCCCACTCGCAGGCGCAGGTGGCCGTGGGCGGGTCGGCCTCCGCGCCCCCGGCGCCGAGCAAGAAGCGGTTCCGGACCAAGTTCACGCCGGAGCAGAAGGAGCGCATGCTGGAGTTCGCGCACCGCGTGGGCTGGCGCGTGCAGAAGCCCGACGGCGGCGTGGTGGACGCCTTCTGCGCGCAGGTCGGCGTGCCCCGCCGCGTCCTCAAGGTGTGGATGCACAACAACAAGCACCTCGCCAAGACCCCGGCCACGTCCCCGCAGCCGCTGCCGCCGCTCCACCACGACCCTAGCCCTCCTCCCCACCACCAGCACCACCCAGCGCCGCCCCACCACCAGCAGCAGCAGCACGGTGCATGAGCCAATGAGCAGCAGCAGCACGACGCTAGAGGATGCATTAGCCATTAGCATTTTTATCATTTCTCCCGTGTAATTCCCGTAACCTCATCGTTGTCAGGTGTTAACCCGTGCGTCGGCAGTCACTTAGGAGGGAGTAGACCATTAATGTGGCAAGAGGTAGCCTGAACCCTGAGACGGCATGCATGCATTCATTCCTTCTTCCTCTCGCTCATTGCTCATTGCTCTCATGGATAAATAACAATGGTTAGGTTAGCACGGTGAGAGCCAACTGCTTCTTGCTTAGATCCTACTTCCACATTGAAGATTTTAGGGTCTCTTTCTCTCTCTGCTAGTGCTGTAGCGCATGCGTGCCCGTGCTTGCTTGTATGGATGTATGCAGCTGCAGGCTTGCAGTGGCATTTCTTGATGCAATTGCAACGGCACTGCCATTGCCAATGCACCCGCCTGTCTTGGCTTGGGCACTCGTTGCTTTTTGACTTTGCTTTTCGGGCTTGTTGGATTCCCTTTGGCAGAGGGGCATTGTGTTGTGGTGTGTGCTGCATGCATTGGGGTGAGGGAGGGGCCCTTTGCTTGGAATGTACTTAGGCGTGGGGGTTTGTCATTTGGTGTGCAAAGTACAATTAAGGAGGGGGTCATTACAGGATTGTTCCTAAGCTCCTGCCCTAGCTTTCTGCCTTGATTGGGTGGGGGCCGCCGTTAACCCCCTTTCCTAAGTTGTCTCGGCAGCCTTTCCGGGGGGCAATTTTGTTTGAGCTGCTGCTGCTGTTGCTGCTTCCATGGATGATGGGCTTCTGCCAAAGCCCTTGTGTTTTTTCTCCTCTTCTCTCCCTGATTTCCGGTGGTGGTGACGGTGGTGGTGGTGTCAAGTTGTTGGACTTTGGCCAGAAGGCAGCGAGCAGCAGGCGCATGTGAGAGCGGACTGTGTGTGTCAGAAGCTGATCAAAGGGAAGCGAGACCGGACCGGCCTGCGTTTTGAGTGTGTGTGTGCGCGTTGGGTGGATGGCAGCGCAAAGTGAATGATGATATGTACATTGTCGGCAAAATTGAAGGCTTGCATCAGAAGCCCATCCAGCCCTGCAATTTGGTGCGATTTTGGCAATGACATTTCATCCCGTGGTTTGTTTTCTGCTTTGTTTTGTGGGTGCGGTCGCCAGCGTGATGATGATACATGGGCTGTACTTCTGCCTCCCCCATAGTCCTGATGAAAGGGCAGTTTCTTGTGTTTGTCAAGACATTTCAGAAGAGGAAAAAAGCGTATTTTGGAAGGGAAAATGATTGGTCACGAGTTGAATTCCTGCACGAACACTTGTGATGCGGTTCTGGAACCTACAGAAAATTAATATGGTGGTATGGCGTCGTAGCCTCGTAGGGAGAGGTTAAGCAGGTCGTGCCTTGCGCCATGAGAGTGACTGATGGAACTTCAATACCACCACGAGATCTACAGGCGCGCTGTACTCTGCTATAGTTGAGCTTTGATGGTGGGTTACAGATGAGATTTACGGAAGACTAGTTCCAGTGTGCTGTTGCTAGAGGAGAAGAACAATGGGGGTATGTACACACCATTGATGCTGATGAGACCGGAAACGGAAACTACATCATTTATTATGTGCACATCATTGATGCTGATGCTGGGGGACCGTGCTCCGGTGGCACTGCTGTCTTCTGTACCCCTCCCCGTAGCTTTCATTTCCTTCTCAGTTCCATACGGTCGTTTCAAACACAATCACATGTTTGATAATACACAGGTTTCCCAACTGTAAATCATGAACGGCATTGAGTCTCTGAATTTCTGATGAAAGAAACTAATGAACTGGGACTCCTTTGAAATAAGATAACCCCAGAGAAGAGAACGGAATCCACACAGAAACAGTATCGGAGCTCAACTGCTCAATTTGAACAATTAGCACCGGAATATTATCCCCTCATCTTCAATAGTGTGTGTAAAACAAGCGTACAGATTATTACCAAGGCCGACTGAACAGGTAAGAAACGTAGATGAGGCTATATCTCGACCCTGTTAGAAGGACAACTCTATCTACGTTCGCCACAGGCAAGCACACATCGAACAAAATTGACAGAACCAAACCCGTGACACGCAAGATTTTCTGTCTCTACTGTAATTCGAAACCATGGCTGCTATCAGAAGTAGGTGGGAGGCGATCATGTCTCAGTGCCATGCCTCAATCAATCAGGAATAATGCCAACCTACAGATAAATCTACAACACCGCTCAAGCTGCAGCCTCCGAAGCAAGCTTCATGCGCTGCTGATGCTCGGCGATCTTGTACTCAACCACCTCGCTGAACAGCTGCCGATTCAATATGCAGTCAGGAGTCCCGTAGACAGCAGCCTGCACACTGGCCATCAGCTTCGCAATCTCTCTGCCGGAGAAGCCATCAATCTTGCGCGCGGCGTCCCTGAGGAGATCATCACTTATGTCCCGTACATGTATCTTCTTCGGCTGCTTCTTCAGCAGTGTGCTCCAAGGAGAACTCTTGTCATCGTCCTTGAGCATGTAGTTGTTCAAATATAACTTGAGCAGCTGAAACCGCTCCTCTTCCCCAGGTAGGGGAAACTCGATAACTTCATCAATTCGGTCAGTAATAGCAGCATCAAGATCACCCGGTCGGTTGGTTGCAAGGACAAGAACAATGTCCCTTGATTGGTCACCAGTTCGAAATAATAGTGCATTGAGAGCACTCCGCTGAGCTTCACTCATATGGGTACTGTTACGCCTAGTGAATTAGAAGGAAAAACAAACAAATAGATTAACGAAATTGATGTGTATATATTACCAACCCCCCCCCCCCCCCCCCCACACACACACACACACACACCCCAATATAAAGTTTGGTTAGACCTAGTAGCTAAAAAAACGTGATAAACAGAGTTTGGAATCACTTTTGGGCAACATAATTATACACCTCAATAAAAGGTTTAGATTTGATGAATTTACTAATTGTTATTCGTATTATAGATAATTACAAGTAGTCAGAAAGTGATTGAGTTGTAAACTTACTCGCACAAGAATGCATCAGCCTCGTCAATGAAAAGAAGCAGGCCTTTTTGGGACTTCTTAGCCCAGTCGAAGATTTCATGGATCTTCGTAACAGCCTCTGATCCTAATGGTGCAACATCTCCTCCTGTCATCATTGCATAATCAAGGCCCTGTGAAGGGTACAACAGTGTGAGCATAAATATCTTCAATGTGAAATGGAATTCTACAAATCTCCCTACAAAACAGAAGTATCCCACTAGTAAAGTTATAACAGCTCCTAGCGTTAGAAAAGGGAACTTCGTCAATTTCACTCTCTTTTGAACTTAATCATTCAATACGAAAATGAAAGCATGAGCAGTATGGTTGCTGCATACTCAGTCCAGGTTTACAAGGCTCATTTGGTTTTTCTCGAGTCAACTTGTTCAAATTTACCGAAAAAAGTATCAACAGCCACAAGTTCATATAAATACATATGGAAATATACTATCTAGTGATACTGTAGATGTTGATGTTTTTCTTGTTCAAATTTAAAAAGATTTGACTTAAAACAAAGCAAATGAGCCTTGTAAGCCCAGACACAGGTTCAATCTGAAAACATATCTTCACAATATCTCTAATCTTACAAAAAACTGAGTTGGTAATGATGGTGTGCCTGCCATCCTGCAATATAGACCGTCCGATCTATATCTGACGGATAGAAAGCAAACTATGGCAATTTTGCAAAAAGATACCCGCACCCCTCCACATTTGCAGATAAGGCCTTCCCTTGTTCATCTTTGTCTCCCACAAGATAAACAACTCACTCGTATAAATGCATCTTGATGTTCCGTGCAACGCATGGGCCTCTTGCTAGTAAATAAATAAAACTGACATATAACTGAAGTTGAATGGCCATGATTTCTTTGGTAACACCTTTTAGAAATTTAAATTTACAATCAAGTTACACTCAGTCAGGTTTTGAATATACTCAACAGTCCTACCAAAAAAGAGCATTGGCAACAAACAACCCCCTATTGATAGTGTGAGAAATTAAATGTATCAACTTACAGATTTGCGAGCCATTTCCCTGGCTACTAAAGTCTTGCCAGTTCCAGGATGTCCATAGAACAACATATTGCGGAATGGTGCATCATGAGATTTCGTATTTGCAGTTGCTCGCGCAAGATGTTCAATCCTCCGTTTGAGTGAAGGGTGAAGAATAACATTCTCAAAGCCAGCACCTCCCGACAGAGATGCGGAACTAGGTTTAAGAGCCTTAAGACCTGGCAATGGGAACTTTCGCATTGATGATTCACGAATCAGTGAAGGCTGACCTAGAACTCTATTGATGTAACCCCATGTAACCCTGGCTCCTTCCCTGAATGAAAATCAAATAGAACCATCACATGTCCATGTCATTGTTTGTGACAACGAAAATTGTATGATCGCCAGACAAACCTAGTAGTATAAACTCCAGCAGCTAGTGCAGTGACTCCTCCAATACCCATTACAAGCTTACTCCTATCAGTCAATAATGTTCTTAACCCACCTGCACTTCCACATGAGAAAATGGTATCAAAATTAGAGCAAAACTGGAATAAATCATGATTTCTTTATTTAAAAAATTGAAATCCCAATCCATATCTGAAATCTAAAGCACACATAAGAAAGGTCTCCGCTGAAAACAGACCATCCAGCTGTTTTGATGTGAAATTAGGAAGGAAGACATGGTAAATGTAGAAACAGGACGCTAAGTGATGTGTAATCTCCTTCATTTAAGTAGGAAGAAAATTTCAACATAAGGACACTGATCAGATAATTGAAAATTGCAAGATTGACCAAAGTAGTTATGTGACTTCCAATAATTATAAACGACAATATAAAGCAGAATAGCAAGAGTATATAAACCTTCTATATGTTGAAAGGTGGTATTTATTGCAGCAAGCCACTTTTCTCTTTCGCCATTCATGAGTTCCACAAGCATTCTTCTTTCGTAATCTTCTGTCAGCTTTGCTTCATGAGCTTTAGCTTTAGCATTAGAAATAGCATTCTCTTTGTTTGTCTCGCGATCATTTTTAGCCCTTTCTTTCAGAGTCTGTAGCTCTTGCTCTAAAATCTTCTGTTCTGTGGCATGCCTAGCTTGTTCTCTTTTTAAGGCACCAATCTCTTGCATTCTTACAAGTTCAGCGTCCTGTCGTCTTTCAGCTTCACGCTCTTCCTGTCAAAAAAAGTGCTTGATTAAATCATGTGTTGATGTTCTCCTTATAAACCCAATGCACCACAGGAAATAGCGCCAACTTAACATAGATATAAACATTAACAAAGTTAGTTAGAGGGTGGAAGATTCAATACCTGCTTCCTTTTCTTAGCCAACTCATCCTCGTAGCGTAACCTTTGTGCCTCAATTTGTGATTGCTGTTTCAAATTTTCTCTATATTCTTCACCCATTTTCCGCTTCGCCTCCTGTCAGATAAGGGTCGACACAAAAGTATGAGTGTATTGGCAGCAGCCATGTACAACGGCTCAATGCATCATCATAGTTAGACGCACAGATGAAATTTTATCCCACATAACACATTTGTTCCAGTTTTAGTTGCCATGAAGTTCCAAATCCGTGAGTCTTTGCTATTCACGAAGATCGAGGATGTGATTTGCTATGAAATATGACGTATGCCACTTGAATGGTCAGATCCTAGATTTTTTATTCCAGACTAGGATGTTAGCAGCTCTGCTTCCTTAAGCAGGTCCTGTTGTTGTTGCAGGAAGCTTTCTAAGCAAATTAATGGTTACCGAATCGGATGCTCTTTATTTCAGAGAAGTCGCGAACTCAAACACTAGAGGAAGAGAATGCTCAAAAGGCGGATTAGGTAAAATAAATTCGAGTAGTCTAGCATTGGAATCGCGTGACATCGAGCAATTTTCGCATCAAAAGGGGAAAAGCAGCGAACAACTCACGATTTCCTTGACTTTCCAGTAGATATCGTGGCGGACCTTCTCCGCAGCCATCTCCGCGAGGCGCGTCTCCTCCTGGCTCTGCATCAGCCCAAACAGCTGCGGCCAAGCCCAACAACAGCAGGGGGCGTCAGAACGGGCAATAATCCGGGTAATAAGGGCAAAGAGCGCGAGCAGCTTACCAGCTTGGCGTACCGGGAGCCATTGATCTGCCGCAGCGCGCGGGCCCCGCGCTCCAGCTCCTCGGGGTCGAACCCGCTGGAGCCGGAAGAGGCGGCCGCGGGGGCGGGGGCATCTGGAGGGGGAGGAGGAGGAGGAGAGGCGGGCTGGCGGCGGAAGGAGAAGATGCTATCCGCGTACGCGACCTCGCCGAGCGACGCCAATACCGCCGCCCCGGCGGCCACGGAGGCCGCCGCTTTCGCCGGCCGGAGTAGGCGGCGCATGGTGGGCAGGGGGCGCGAGGGTTTTCTCGGGGGTTTTGGCTAAGCGGCGACTGGAGAGAAATAGGAGAGGAGGAGGACGGGAGAGAGCTCCCGTCGTCCGTCGATGGGGGAGTTTTCCGGTAACCTTCTTTCTTGCTTTCCAAGCGAGACTGCTGGATGGGCCTGTATTGGGCCTCGCCAGGTAGCATTCGGTTATATTCGCTTTGATTTGTGACGGCCCATGTATCATCTCGAGGAAAGATAGCGTATGAATGTCTTCATTATATGAAAACTAGAAGAGTCAATCCCTCAAAAAAAAAAGGACGTCGATAACTGCCACACGTGTGACAGGAAGGGAGATGCACCACACGTCTTTAATGCAATATAGATTGCCACGTCATTGCATGCATGCATGCGAAAATCTTTTTGAATTTTTAGTTTTTAAAATATTTTATCTCTTAAATGAAAAATCCGATTGAAGATCCGTTTTCACCATTAAATCCCTCGCGACAAGATCTTCGGAACTAGATCTCATATCAATATATTTCGATGAATTTTTTTGGGATTAAAAGTTGCCATGTCTATTGCACATGAATTGCCATGGTGTTTATACTAAAGTTGTCATGATATGTTTCAATTATTTTCCTTTACATTTAAAAGTAATTTTTGACATATTATAAAACGAGGAATTAAGAAACTAGACTTGCCATGCACCATAAACTGAAATTGCCATGATACATGCACTTAAAATTGACATGGTTCATACAAAAAAATATTTTTATGGTCAAAGTACTGGAATTGCCATCATCAAAAAACTAAAATTGCCATGATTTACAAATTAAAGTTGCCACATGGCAACTTTAGTTTAAGCACTATGGCAACTACAGTATAAACATCATGGCAACTTCTGGTTAAAAAAAATCGTCGAAACATATCAACATGGGGTCTAGTTTTGAAGATCTCGTCGAGACGGATTTAATGGTGAAAATGGATTTTTAATTCGGTTTTTTAATTATGAGATAAAACATTTTTAAGCCGAAAACCAAAAAGATTTCTGCTGATGTCATCTATTCATACGTGGCAAAATGAGTGGTGATGAAGGCGTGTGGACGATGTGCAAACGCCCACACGTGTGGGCGTTAGTTTTTCCGGAAAAAAAAAACTAAAAGAGTCAAGAGTAATCGGTTTTGTACGCTTAAACTGGATATGATGAAAGCCTATGATCGGCTTGAGTGGCCTTATCTAAAGGCAGTTATGCTCAAACTTGGTATTAGCCCACGTTTCACGGAGACTGTCATGAGGTGCGTGTCATTAGTTTCATTTTTGGTTTTATTTAATGGTGGTATGTTGGATGATTTCAGGCCTTCCCGAGGTGTGCGGCAGGGAGACCCTGTATCCCCGTACTTATTTTTGCTGGCAGCGGAAGGTCTATCGTGTCTCTTAAACACATAGGGTGTGCGAGGTTTGAAAGTCGCGGGCACTACTCTAGAAGTTAACCATCTTCTTTTCACCGATGATAGCCTCCTGTTTTTGAAGCCTCAAACAACGGTGCAACCTGTGTTCGTGAACTTCTGAAAAAATATTGCAATGCTTCAGGGCAAAGGATTAACGTGGACAAGTCCTCGATTTATTTCAGCAAAGGCGTGGCTGAGAACTTGAGAGCGGAAATCAAGAATATTCTGGAGTTGCAAAATGAGTCTCTCTCAGAGAAATATCTAGGCCTGCCAACTTATGTTGGTAAAGCCAAGGAGGGTTGTTTTCGATACCTTAAAGATAGGGTTTGGAAACATGTCCAAGGCTGGATGGAGAAGTGTTTGTCAGCAGGGGGTAAGGAGGTACTCATTAAATCAGTTGCACAAGCTATACCTACTTACTCAATGGCTTACTTTAAGTTGCCTCGAGGCCTCTGTGAGCATATTAATGGTCTTCTACGCAAATTTTGGTGGGGTAGCAGAAGGGGTGAACGAAAGATGGCGTGGGTATCATGGAAGACAATGTCCAAACCAAAGTTCATGGGAGGGATGGGATTTCGAGATATTGAACTGTTTAATTTAGCACTACTGGCTCGGCAAGCATGGCAGATTATGTGTGAACCGGAGACACTGAGTGCAAGGGTGCTCAAGGCAAGATACTTCCCTACATGTGGCTTACTAGATGCAACACTTTCTGCCAACCCGTCGCAAGTATGGAGGTCCATCATGGAGGGCAGGACGTTTTATCTCTTGGACTTATCAAGAGAATTGGCTCAGGACTGGACACTAGTATTTGGCATGAAAATTGGATTCCCAGGGACTACAAGTTGAGGCCCATATGTGTGTGTACACAACATCCTCCAGAGCTAGTTTCTGAACTTATTGACGATGTTACAAAGACATGGAATAAACAAGTACTGGAGGAGCATCTCATTGCGCCTGATGTTGAAGCTATAATGAATATACCACTCAGTACAAGGATTCAGAATGATTTTTGGGCATGGCACTACGACAAGAGGGGCGTTTTCTTGGTCCGCTCAGCTTATAGAATGATCACCGCGATTAAATATCTGAGGGAGGATTGGCTAGAGAATCGGACTGCACAATCAAATCAGGGGGCGAACAAGACATCTTGGTCACAGCTCTGGAAAGTTAAAGTCCCGTCGAAAGTTAGGGTATTTGCATGGAGATTGGCACATACATCCTTACCAACAGAAAGTACGAGGCATGAACGCAACATGGTAACTTCTTCGGCTTGCTCCATTTGTGATGCTTGGGACGACACATGGAGACATTCTTTATTTGAGTGTCGGATGGCTCGCTCTGTTTGGGCCTTGGGTGATGAAGAAATCCTCGAACATGTGTTATCAAACAGAATCGAAGATGCTCGCTTGTGGATGTTTTGGATCTGCGACACAATGAACAAGCAGGATCTTGCCCGCGTCTTGGTTACCATGTGGGCAATTTGGTGGGCTCGTAGGCGCGCCATTCACGATGATGAATCTCAATGCCTGCTATCCACCATGTGCTTCATAAACCGGTATTTAGATGATCTATAAATTGTTGGAAATATGCCCTAGAGGCAATAATAAAATGGTTATTATTATATTTCTTTGTTCATGATAATAGTCTATTATTCATGCTATAATTATGTTATCCGGAAATCGTAATACACGTGTGAATACATAGACCACAACGTGTCCCTAGTGAGCCTCTAGTTGACTAGCTCGTTGATCAATGATAGTCATGGTTTCACGACTATGGACATTGGATGTCATTGATAATGTGATCACATCATTGGGAGAATGATGTGATGGACAGACCCAATCCTAAGCATAGCTCAAAGATCGTGGTAGTTCGCTTAGCTAGAGCTTTTCCAAATGTCAAGTATCATTTCCTTAGACCATGAGATTGTGCAACTCCGGATACCGTAGGAGTGCTTTGGTGTGCCAAACGTCACAACGTAATCGGGTGACTATAAAGGTGCACTACGGGTATCTCCGAAAGTCTCTGCGGTTGGCACGAATCGAGACTGGATTTGTCACTCCGTATGACGGAGAGGTATCTTCGGGCCCACTCGGTAATGCATCATCATAATGAGCTCAATGTGACCAAGTGTCCGTCACGGGATCATGCATTACGGTACGAGTAAAGTGACTTGCCGGGTAACGAGATTAAACGAGGTATTGGGATATCGACGATCGAATCTCGGGCATGTAACGCATCAATCGACAAAGGGAATTGTATACGGGTTACTTGAATCCTCGACATCGTGGTTCATCCGATGAGATCATCGAGGAGCATGTGGGAGCCAACATGGGTATCCAGATCCCGCTATTGGTTATTGACCGAGAGGCGTCTCGGTCATGTTCAGATGTCTCCCGAACCCGTAGGGTCTACACACTTAAGGTTCGGTGACGCTTAGGGTTGTACAGATATGAGTATGCAAGAACCGAAAGTTGTTCGAGTCCGGATGAGATCCCTGACGTCACGAGGAGTTCCGGAATGATCCGGAGGTAAAGAATTATATAGGAAGTCAGGTTTCGCCATCGTGAAAGTTTCGAGGGTCACCAGATTGTACCGGGACCACCGGAAGGGTCCTGGGTCCATCGGGTGGGGCCACCTATCCCGGAGGGCCCCATGGGCTGAAGTGGAGGGGAACCAGCCTGGTGGCTGGTGCGCCCTTGGGCCCTTCCCCGCGCCTAGGGTTGGGAAACCCTAGGGGTGGGGCGCCTCCACACGGCTTGGGGGCAAGCCACCGGCCGCCGCCCCTAGGAGGCCTATATAAAGAGGGGAGGAGGGCAGCCGCACCCATGCTCTTGGCGCCTCCCTCCCCATGCACCACCTCTCCCTCTCAAGCTTGGCGAAGCCCTCGCCGAGATTCTTGCATCCACCACCACGCCGTCGTCTTGGATCTCCATCAACCTCTCCTTCCCTCTTGCTGGATCAAGAAGGAGGAGACGTCTTCCCAACCGTATATGTGTTGAACGCGGAGGTGCTGTCCGCTCGGCACTAGGATCATCGGTGATTTGGATCACGACAGTACGACTCCCTCAACCCCGTTCTCTTGAACGCTTCCGCTCGTGATCTACAAGGATATGTAGATGCACTCCTCTCTCTCGTTGCTAGATGAACTCATAGATTGATCTTGGTGAAGCGTAGAATTTTTTTTATTTTCTGCAACGTTCCCCAACAGAAATAGCAGCTGTTCGTTCCTCTTGTCACTCTGTCACGGCAAGGCAGGTTCAGAAATCTCCTAAGTGGATTGCGCCTGAGGGAGAAGCAGCAAAGATCAATGTGGACGGAGGTCTTTCTCGCGACGACAATGTTGGAGCAGTGTCAGCAATCTACAGAGACAAAGTTGGCTGCTTCCTGGGGGCCTTAGCTGTTGCTTTTGACGGATTACTTGACCCTCCATCTTTGGAGGCGCAAGCATGTAATGAGGCCCTAGCTCTTGCCAAGGATCTGAACCTGTGCAAAGTGGTAATTGCTTTGGATTGTGTTGAAGTGGTTACAAGCATGAACAAAGGTGCAGACTCAGTCTACGCGCCAATACTCAGTGAAATACATCATCGCATGAAGGATTCATGAGTCAAACTTTGAAGCCCATGATTTAGCTAAAGCTTCCTCAACTCTTGTAACTAGGCGCCGTTTGTGACTTGGGGTAGTGCTTGAGATTATTTGTATACCAGACACTTTGATCATTGAATAATAAGCCTAGTTACCCTCAAAAAAAAGAAAAAAAAGGAAACACATTTGTTTTTTCTTTGAGGGGAAAAGGAAACACATTTTTTCTTTGAGGGGAAAAGCTACTACCGTGCTATACACTACGGGAGATTGGGATGAGGATATAATCAGAGATAATTTCATCTGGTGGATGCTGAAAGGATTTTGAGAATACCCCTGAGTGCAAACATGGCTGATGATTTTGTTGCTTGGCATAACACGAAGTCTTTATAAGGTTAGACCCGAAAAAACAAAAGAATGAAGGCATCACTTTGTTGGGCGCCTCAAAGGTTCAGATGATGGCCCTTCCACTAGCAATCATGTCTGGGAAATCCTTTGGAAACTAAACATTCCAAGTAAAATCAAATTATCTGGTTGGAAGGCTTTGTATGGGATCATACAATGCTTTTCGGTGCTAGCAAATTAACATATTCCTATCTATGGATAGTGTCCTATTTGCCAGAGGGGTGCGGAGGATATCCGCCATCTAATGTTCACATGCACAAGAGCTAGAGAAGTTTGGAGAGTTTTTGGGGCTGAAGGAGGTGGTTGATCAGGCACTTGGAACTGATAGATCTGGCGGCATCGTTGTTGAAAACTTACTCAGGGACCAACGTTGACGGTCACCAACTATTTAACATCTCGGTGTACTATACATGAGTCTATCATTGTGGATGCATGATATATTTGGTGGCAAAGGAGAGAAGTTGTTAAGGAATTGGGATCTCTAGCCCGCCAAGAACTACATTGGCGATGCATGCAATCACAACTAACTCGGCTAGGGCGATTGATGATGACCAAACCAAGGTTGCTAAATGGATCAAATCGGAGCTAAATGTGTATAAAATGAATTTTGGTGCATGCTACATGGACGATGGAAAGGGAAGCTACAGTCGCTGTACTTCGTAACCATCGAGGGGAGGCAATGTCAGGTGTCTCTTGTTTGATCATGTGCTCGATGCTCCTTCGACGAAGGGGTTGGCTCTGAAAAATGGAATGATACTTGGGAATACTTGCGATGAATTCGGATGCTCATGAGTTATTTTTGAATCGGATTGCCTAGAGCTTATTAATGCTTGTAATGGGGTAGCTGAAATACTCAGTCCATATACAACTATCCTTGTTGATTGCTTCCATATAGCGCATAGGATTGGATCGGTCTCTTTTGTTCATGGCCCAAGAGAGGCAAACATGGTGACACACTCTTTAGCAAGAAATCTTTCGATCCCCCCTCCTCTTGGCCGGCCAACGAGGGGAGTCCTTTCCCTCCTTGTGACGCCCCTCCATCTCCCCTCCAACCTATACTCCCTCCGGTCTTCTTTTGTCTGCATATAACCTTTTCCGTTTTCCCCGTTTAGTCTGCGCATCAGCTCTTTCTTGTGCTACTTTCCTCAAAGGTTCTCAGATCCGCCTCAAGAATTAATCGGACGATGCACGGCTGCAGCAGGACTCCAGCCAATCCAGCGCGGCATGCAGATGGGCCCAAGCCATGCGTGTGGGGAAGAAAAAAGGGGACCAAAGGAGCCTCCCGATCACCTGCATGCAGCTATTGACCGGTTGCATGGAGCAATTAAACTACCGCATCTCTCCGATGAATGTACAGGGGCAATATAGTCCAAAAAAGATGCATCCAATCCCTCCTTGGTATCCGGGGTTCTCCTTATACGAAAAGAAAAAAGGACCAGAGGGAGTATATACTAGAGGTTTTTGCACATTTTCTCTACACAAGTTTTGGAGCCTCCTCTAGTTCTCTAGTTCTTTAGTTCTAGTTCTTGTTGGTCCTAGTTGATCAATTAGAGCTTGTCCTAGATCCTCTAATCCTTATAATTAGAAGTCCAGTGTGGTTTTAATCTCCTCCCTCTAATTCTCCGACGATGATTAGTTCTGGACCGCGAAGCATTGTCGGATCGTGAAGACCATATGCTTGCTACTCATACAGAGCCATGCTTTTAGTCTTCCGTTCGAGGGACTGTTCGTGGGTGGTTCACGGGATCATTCATGTACAGTTTGAGGGACTACAAGTATGATTTACATCGACTCGTTTTCTTCCGATGAGACTCGGAGTCGGTAACGATAAAGTCCAAACCTTTAATGCATCTTCATATTGTTCGTAGGTGATAGTACGGTGATTTTTTTTCTCTACTACATTTCTCAAAATTCACAGGTTTTGCCCAACCATCTGGACTGGTGCAACCGACTACCTCAAAATTATAGCCCCGGCGGCGTGCAACGGCCGCATGAAAACCACAGGACCGACGAGGCCCTCTGAATTGCTAACCCACGGCATCTGATAGACATTCGAATCAACACAATATATTTTGCTAGTTATTGCATTATAAAGCTTATATATATGGAGAAAAGGTCTATTTGTTGAATCCATTGTCTGTGACCTCTTCTTCGTTCCGGATCCGCAGGTTCAGGGCGGCTTTTCGCCCTACTAGGAGTTCGAGTACGGGGAACAAGTGGGGGCACGATCTAGTTCCTTCCCCGCTCGTCTTCGTCCCGGATCTGTGGTTTTAGGACGGCTTTCTGCCAAACTGGATTTATTCCAAGGAGGTACATTTTGGACGGATGTGTAATTCTTCATGAAGTTTTGCATGAGTTGAAAATCTCTCACTCTAAAAGAATTTTGCTTCAGTTGAACTTTGAAAAAGCTTATGATAGAGTTCAGTAGCTTTTCTTAGCAGAGGTAATGCATAAGAAAAAAAGTCCCTGAAAGAGATGAGAGGAAGAGGCTCGGTATCCTCTCACTTCTCATTGGACAAAGAGACGGCCCCGTGATCGACTAGAACTGCCATCCATCTAGGATTTGATGAGTCACAATCGTCTGCAAGGCAGGATCCATATTCCATGGGGGAACTCACATGGATAGGAAAGCACTGCTGGGAGCCCCCGACTAATCTGTGTTCCCCATCTGATCTTTTTAAAAGACATGTTGAGTCACGAGCTGTCACATCTGACGAATCGAGCGGCCGAACGGCGCCTCCACTATTGCAATGGGTCTTGTTGCAGTTTTTTTACAACATAGGTATTGTTGCAGATTTTTTTTACAACAAGGTGTTGTCATGTAGATTTTTTTCAACAAAGATCATGTGCAAAAAAATGCAACATATATCATGTTGTAGGAACTGTTGCGGCGGCATCCGCGGTTGCGATTGAGCTCGAGGAGGCGGCAGCCATAGACACCGGTGCCCCTTTAGGACGGCGGCAACGTGGAATAGCGGGCACGACTATGGCGGCGGCATGCCTCGCTAAGGCGGGGTGATGCAGTCCGGCGGCCTCTAGCGCCCCCGCGGCCGGCACATAGCACTCCGGTGGCCGGCTCCTCTCAGGAGGCCGTGGACGAAACGGTGCGATCCGTGGGTGATTAGAAGAGTTAGGGTCCTGATAACTGCCACACATGTGGTGTATCGGGTAGTTGTGCCACACACCTCGTGTGGCATGGACAACAACCAGCCCACACACCTACGTGTGGGCAAAACAACTAATGCGCACACACATCTTTTTTTCCCTCCCGAACCCTCTCACACGCGTGTGTGTGGGCGAAGTTGATAACGCCCACACGCCCGTATGTAGGCCTCGTACCCTCCTGGTCCCGCACGCGATGCGTGGCCCACCGCGCACCCGCAGTTGCCATGGTCTAGACCCTCGTCCATGTTCATTTAACTGCAGTTGTCATGGTTGCTCAACTGCAGTTGCCATGTATGGTCAGATCTAATGTAGTTGCCATGATTTCATAACTTTAGGAGTTGCCACATACTAACACTAGGCAGTTGAGAGAGTTGACATATGCTCACAAGCATGCTAGGGCAGTTGTCATGTAAAAAGGAAGAGTTGACATATGCTTACGTGCACGTTAGGGCAGTTGCCATGTACGTGCACGTTGGGGCAGCTGCCATGTACCATGCAAAAACACATGGCAACTCGGCAAAAAAGAGTTGCCATCTGCTTACGTGCACACTAGGCAGTTGACGTGTACCCTGCAAAAACGCATGTCAACTCGGGTAAAAAAAAAGAGTTGCCACCTGCTTATAAAGCACACTAGGGGCAGTTGCCATGTGCGCTGCAAAAACACATGGCAACTAGCAGCTTAGGTGTGGGAGAGGAGATGGGCGTGTGGGCGAGATGGCAAATGCCCACACACCAGCCCTTGTGCGTGACTGAAAACTGGTGTGTGGGTGAACTGCTAAACGCCACACACCGGCCCCTCCATGTGGTAAAACGGATATGTGGGCGAACTATGTCACACATCACACACACGCCTTGTCCTATGTGGCACAGAAAATCAGCTAGATTGTGCCAAAATTCGTGCATATAGTATTGGACGGTGATGGATGCGTGTGGTCGAGATGGTCAACGCCCACACGTATGGGCGTTAACATTTCCCAAGAGTTAAAAAAAAGGTTCATAAAACTTGTTTTTATGGGATGAGCCGACCCTAAAACCTCACCTTGCCCGGCCCCCAAATCCCGCCGTCCCCAGATCCCAAATCCAAGTGAAGCTCCGGGTGGGTCTTCCCCGATCAGATTGATCCATCGACCGGACCACATGGCCGGCGCGGCCTTCATCGGGAGCCGCGAGGGCCACGACATCCCAAGCGCCATGCTGCTCGACCTCTTCGGCTCCGTCGGCCCCAACCGCAGCGCCGCCACCGCCACGTCCAAGACGAGCACCGGCCTGCCCATCGCGGTGACCCTCTGCGCCCTCCGTCCGCCAGTCCTCCCGTACCTCTCCGTCGACTGCGCCGCGTGCCCGGAACCCAAGCCCCTGTCCCTGGCGCCCAAGGTCATCGCTGCGCAGTGGCGGAGCTTGAACGGAAAAGTTGGACGGGCCAGACTTAAGAAAAGCATAATTTTTTTCAAATTCTGACTCATAAGGACATGTTACAAGCATCGAGGTCACAAGATTGAGCTAGCAAATATGTATATATATATAATATATATGTATCAAAGTACAGTTCAACCATGAGTCACTATTGATTTAGCTAATACAAAAGTGTCGAGACATTAGACATGGACTTACTCACATACTAGAAATCAACTCTCCGATCCTTCTTGCTTATAAAATATGCAATGGCATCTTCATGACTGTAGTTCTCCAGAATTCCACCCTCTATGTGTACTAACAAGTTATTAGCCAGATTCTCATCTTCCATCTTGTTGCGCAATCTTGTCTTAATGATCTTCATACTAGAAAAATTACCTGCCCCTGTTGCCCTGCTTGTTGGTGTTGTGTGTGAACTGTGAAGTGCGATGCACTGATGCAACAGGGGGTTAGAGCAGAACAACCGGGGATTGAAGTTGGAGGAGACAGCCGCAAGATTCCGGCGGGTGTCGCCGCGGCCAGGGGCGAGGCGGTAGCTTCGCGAACCACGAGATAGTGGGTCATGGGCGCCTGGGCGAGTGGGCGGCGCGACCGGGCGACGGCGTGAGGGAGCCGGGCGGGGCGAGGCGGCGAGGGCTAGGCGAGATCCGCTGGGCGCGGCCGCTGGCGTCTCCGGCGGTTGCTCCGTGAGACAGCGGGCGACAAGCTCCGGTGGACGGTGGTGCTCCCTGTGCACGGCGGCTACATCCGGAGAACCTAGCTGAGAGGATGGGGAATCGTAGGATGCGTGTCAGCGTGTGCCTGTGCGTGCCTGAGACGAGAGGATGGGGATGATGTGTCTGTTCGTGGGCTGGGCTAAGATGACATGTAGGTAAATTTTTTTTTATTAAATTCCTGGGCGGGCCATGGCCCGGTTTAGCCCCTACAGAGCTCCGCCCTTGTCGCCGCGGACGCCGACCTCGTCCTCCTCCGCGTCCCCGTCGACCGGTCGGCCAGGTTCAGCGTCATGTTTTGCGACTACTTCGTCTACAAGGCGCACTCTCGACGCTCAAGGCTGGACCTGCTCCCGACGTCCGCTCCCCATCGCTTTGTATTCCAAGACACGGGGATGGCAATACTGAGCTGCGGGCTGCGGCGACGGCAGTTACGCCGTAGCCGCCCTCCAAACCCTCGGCAAGTTCACCTTCACGCTCCACCTGTACCGCTCTGGACCCGACGGCGAGCAAGGGGCTTGGACGTCCAAGGTGGTGGAGGTGGAGGAGCCGCTGAGGGACAAGGTGTGCCCGACGACCCCTCCCTCGTCGCCGGGGCTCTTCCACCACCGGACAAACACCGTGATCACGCTCGGCGGCGCCAAAGGCACGGTCGGCTGGGTGGATCTCTGGCGAGGCATCGTCCTCTGCGACCTGCTGGAAGAGAGCCCCAAGCTCCGCGACATGCCGCTGCCATTGCCCTCCAAGGGCAACCGGAACGTGTACCTCGAGGGCTGCCCCTACTACTCTCGCAGCGTCGTCGTCAACCAGAGCAAGGACACCATCAAGTACGTCGAAATGGAGATCTACCAAGCTATACCGCTCACGCCCGAGGACAAGGCGTATCATGAGTGGCTGAGCCAGCAAGAATGCCCGATGTACTTCTTGGTCCCTAGCCCCTGGAAGGCCACCACATGGAGCATGCCGGTCCCGGTCACCTCATGGGAGGGCTGGCAGCCTCGATGCTCCGCCCGCTCGGCGGAAATCGACATCCCGCCCGACCTCGCCACGCGTTACAAGAAGCTGCGCACGGACAAGGAGGGGGGAACCTTGTCCTCCCTGCGGCGCCTCCGCATGTCTTACCCCACCGTGAGCGTCGCCGACGACGATGATGATGTCGTCTACATTTTGTCAAGGGAGGGCACCGATATGTCGACGGTGCTCGCCGTTGACATGAGGATGAAGGCTCTGCGAGGAGTTGCCAAGCTACCAGACCACCACTACGGTTTTATGCCCTGCTTCCTTGCCACCGGGATCTCCAAACATCTCAGGACTACTGGTAGTACAGGTGAAGAATCCCTTGAGCAGACTGAGGCGCAAGATCCAAATGTTTGTCATCAAGAAAGTACATGAGTTTGCTTTATTATTATTAATACAAGGTGTTTATGGAGTTTGACTGCTGACCTGTGTGCAAGCTTGGCTGCAGGCGCAGGGTTAATCCTGAAGATAAACTGTCAAGATGTTTATGTTCTGCTTATGTACCGTGCGTCTTTCATTTTCATTTGCTCAGATTACCTGATTGTGTTTTTAGCTCGTCTTTGTTTACAGGTAAAATAAAATAAAATTGGGATGAGCCTGCACTCTATTTTCTGCAAGCCTTTAATCCCATGAACTAGCTGGACTGCCTAATAGCTCCCTGCTCTGTTGGATAACACTCCGTTGATGCCTAACAGCATGCTATATTTATGAGTTAAGTATAGAGCATTGATACCTAACAGAATTAGTCAAGGACTGGCTGCAACTAGTGAGCATTGATACTTCCTCATGGCACCTCTCAAGCAACATCGAAGGGTGGTGGGTGGGCCTCTCCGATACATCTATCCCCAACAGGAAGGCGATGGCCTCGCTCACCATGCTAGTCGCCTTGACCATTTTGGAACGAGAGGAATGCGCGAGTGTTTCGTCGAAAGAGTGCTCCGCCGACGGTTATACTCGCCAACATTAAAAAGGAGGCCACGCTTTGGGTATCAGCGGGTGCAACAAAGTTGGGATACTTGATGACGCGAGAGTAGTTGGTCACCTTTATTTTGGGTGTTGCGGTGCTGTCAGTGTTGTAACACGAACATAAATTCTATTCCTCTTATTTAATGAATGAGGCAAATCTTTTGCCTCTTTTCAAAAAAAAAAATCTTGGTCGGCTAAGATTTAGCAAGACTGTAGTTCAAACACACTATCACTGCAATTGATAATATGTACTCCCTCCGTCCGAGAATACTTGTCATCAAAATAAATAAAAAGAAATGTATCTAAAACTAAAATACGTCTAGATACATCTTCTTTTATCCATTTTGATGACAAGTATTTCCGGTCGGAGGGAGTATGTATTTGAGGAGTATACGAGAAACTTAACCCATCAAAGAAAACATGCTATTCCAATGTTTATACGCGCATATCGAATCCATCCTTTTTACCATTACCAACTTCATCCTGAACCATATTTTTAAAAGAATGATCCAGACCACATCTTCAAAAATAAATCCAGACCAGGGATGTCGCCACCGAGAACCAGGGCAAAGTTAATTCCCTCAGCCAACGAGAGTTTACAACAAGTTAGTTTATAAGAAATAGAATAATGTCCACACAACTTTTCACCATCTAATTAACTTGCTGCTACCTTATATGTTACAAAGGGCAAAACGTTAAAAGGCATGGAAAAGACACACGCTCAAGCAAGCAGATGAGCTGGGAACATAATACAGGAGATTCCTCAGCGCTGGTTTGGATTTGCAAGAGAACAGGGCTAAAGCCTAAAGGCAACAACACATAAAGACAGAACTAGACGCGGACACAAAGTTAAAAGATGACTGAAACATGCGAGGGTTAGTAGTCATCTTCGTCGTCCAAGTCTGGATCGTTCGATGGACGTATTCTCTTGCCGTCTCTCCCTCCAGGACGCCCTCCCTTCTTTGGTTTCCCTCTGCCAAAAGAATATAGTACGAAATATCAGAAAAACAGGCAAACCTGCTAAACATTTTGACTGCACGAGCCAAAGTTTTTCCGCAAAGCTATCTGAAACTTACTGGCCATTAGCTGGAGTGCTTGCGCCCTTTGAACGACCTGCATATTCTCTTGCCTCTGCCAGGGTGGCACGAGTATTCAATTCAGTTTATTATTAGCTGCTGCTGGTTTCAACTGAAAACAGAAATAAGTAAAGCTTACCATCTCGCGCAGCCAGTTGTTCTTCAACCTGGAAATTACATAGAAGAATAGCGAAGCGAATTCATTGATTTGAATAGTAAAGGGAAAGGAAGTAATAAGTAGGAAGGCTAGTGCTTTTCAGTAGTACTGCACTATTACTCATACCGCTGGAGAAGTAACTGATGACAGAGAGAATAGCCTCTCATCAACCTGAAACTTCCTGGACCGCTTGAGGCTGAAACGTGTCAAGCACATGCCATCATGAGTATTCCATCTATGTGAGATCTAGTGTCTCTATTGCTTGAAAACATAAAACATAAATGCATGCTAAATACATATTGCTTCTGCAGAATAGTGAGATACAACTAGTTCCACATAGTCAACCGGTTGCCATCAACCCGAAAAAGATTATGCTCAATATAAAGTACACGCGCAACAAAGAAAGAAACTGACTTAAGTCTATAATATCATATAGAACACTGGCATACTTATTTTTTTCAGGGTTATTCATCCCCTGATGTATATCTAGCACTATTGACCATTGACCCAATTGTTAGCTAATTAATATGTATGGTCAGTGGCATAGTAGGTATACAAAGCCAGGTCAGATACCATAACCCAATCAATATAGCTCATGGTAATAATAAAATGGAGACCAAGAAAAATCTGAGACCTGAGTTCTCATAAATATAAATGGAAATCAAAGACAATGATAATAGAAAAGGATGGACAAATGACGTTCTCCATACAGAGAAGACCCCCTAACAGTTCATCGATTTATTCAAATATAAATAATAGAAAGGTCTCTTACTTAGCAGTGTTTTTTGACGATGACAAGAATGATTCAAAACCCTTCAGCACGCTTCCGAATTGATTAGATTCTTGTAGGTAGGTGGTCTCCATATCATAAACCTGGTTGGATAATATTAGATATTAATACAAGCTATAGATTGCCAAAATGGTTTCTAAGACATGCATGGACAGTAAGAAAATTTGACTTATCGCACATGGCCAATGGATAACTGATGTTTTTCCTCGTCAGTTATAAGATAGATTGGCACCTAGAAGATGTTACTAATGTACAATAATAAAGAAAAAGAGGACACCATAAAATAGAGGAAGACTAGTATAGTATCTGCACTTGGCGTGAGATCATGCGATCCAGCCATATCAACAGTTCATTTTTTAAGGCAAGGTACAGATTAAGCAAGACCGGAAGGGCTTGATAACTTTGTGCAAAGCCCCTGCTATCATCTGATAAATGCTGCATGTGATCCACACACCGCCAGCCATCACCTATACATGTTCAAACTGCACTTGGTAGTTCAGTACTCACAGAAAGTACTGAAGACGAGGTTCCTGCCATGAACGCATACAGTAATTGCAGAATGGGTTTTCTCCCACGAATTCATACATATTTCTAGGCCTGAGTTTTCCCAGCACACACGAACAGATGAACACATGCAATTTGTTGGATACAAAACTTCCACCATACAAAGTTATAAATAACTAAAAAACTGAAAAATAACAGCATTTACGATTATGAATAAGGTTCTGTACAAATATCATGAACAGCAAAGTCGAACCACCTTGGATCATGAATAAAATTTCATTCGAATTTTAAAACCCAATCCAAACATCCAGATCATGAACAAACACTACAAAAATACATGAACAAAAAATACCAACAATTCATGATCTCCCATTAACTGAAAATCGATTTTCCACCCTGCTGAACCTTCAGTCTCGCACCCAAGTCAGAACAAGAAACTTCACCTAGATACGAATCTAGGATGGGGATCAAGGAAGATGCAACCACCGAAGGGTCACACTCGGACAGCGGACATATTCGGCCGAAGGGGTTGCATGCATAGGGGGGTTCACGGTGGATTAGAAGAACAAGTGACAGCGGCGCACGAGAAGCTGGCGGTGGACCTCGTCATGGCAGGATATGGCAGTGTCACGTCATGGGGCTGGCGGAACTGCCGACGGCGAGGCTCGGGAAGGCCAGATCTGGTGGTTGTGAGGATAGAGAGGTTGATTCGGCGAGGTTGGCAGCGCTCCGGCAACCCACGCTGATGCATGAGAGATGGGATTACATTTGGGCTGGAACGAGGGGCTTCGTGTGAGGAGTTAGGCCTGCAATACTTGGTACCTCTAGGATTTTTGTGCAAATGTCTTGCATCTTTCTACTTGACTCGGTCTGTGAGTTTCCCTGTCTAGTGAGACAACAGATATAGAGGGTCTCTTTTGGCAAAAGTATACATTGGCATTACTAGGAAATGTGCCGTCTAAGCAGGAAAATGATTTTGCTCGACCTGTCGAGCGGATGTGTGGCTGCTGATGTTGATTTCATCTGACCATCCAACGTTAACATGGGCACGTTATTTACAGCAGAGGCGGCTACATGGAATATTTACAGCAAGTTACCAACTGGTGCCAGCGCACAATAGCACACACTTTAGAGGATGCCAAAAAAACAATTTAGTAATTCAATTACCGGGATGCTACCGCTGGTTATTACTCCACTTGTAGCGCATGTCTAACTTGTATATGAACACTGGAATGTATTGAAAGACTAGAAATAAAACCAATATGCATTGGTCACTTTTTCGATTATACACACTGTCCATTCTAGTAGACCAATTGTTCCGACGGTTCAATAATTTTGGATGAAATGACAAGATTTAGCATTATGAATATAAGGTCAGACCTTTTTTGCTACTCTAGAACATTAAGAAAGCTTTATAAGAGAATATACTAGTAGAATATAGCTCAAAATGTTCTTATGGCTATAGTATAAGTGGATGCATTATTACTATGATTTATTTCTTAAAGACAGGGCAATAACTGCAACACTGAGGCTTGATTAAAATTATAAAAATCTTTAACCGGCTATTTTGAGCATCAGATTGTTTCATATGATTGACATCATAGAAATCCGTTTTCACACGCGCAATTGGCTGGTCAAATGAAGTAAGTAAGCAATAATCTTTTGCAAAAAATAATGGAAGCAGAAAATTTGTCGTCAAACTCCCTGCATCCAAAATTTAATTCAATCACGGAATTCAGTTTCACACAATAGGACTTCCCCCAAATTGCGCTAACTATTCACTCCACGGCATAACACGTTGTGGTTTCAGACACAATAGATTCCGACGTCTGTCTTTCAGACTTGTATTGTCCTGGTGCACTAAATAAGGTAAATTCATGTTGCTTTCATGTGTAGCGGAGACTAGCGAATGTTTCATGGAACTGAAGTTGAAATGTTACGCGGCAGAAAGCCTCCCAGAGGAGCACAGGAGATGTGCAAATTCTAACAAACAGAGGAAGCCCCCCGAAAGAGGGACAGCAGGGGCTGGAGGAGACCTAACCTGCCGCTCGATGGAGCGGACCTCCTCCTGGAGCTTGGCGCGCTTGCCCATCAGCGCCGAGAGCATCGCCGTGGGGTTCGGGGCCGCCGCCGCCGCCGCCGACGGCGCGGAGCCCGACGCGGCCTTGTGCGACCCCCCTCCTCCGCCCCCTGAGTCCATTGGTTCCCGTCGCGGTTCTAGGGCTCGAGCTTCGTGTTTTGGTTTTGGCCTTTTGGTGGGGGCGTCTTTGCAAGTTTGTATCGTTCGCCGACGATTCGCCAATCCGGCTAACGCCCCCCTTCGTTTTTCAACGTAAACTTCGCAATTCCTGCAAACCCCGGAGGGGGGAGAGAAAAAGAAAATATGGCACAAAACTTTTTATTAGTGTCAAGAAAAAGAGAAAATATACTCGTATATAAAAACCTTTTATTTAAATTTCCGGACAAAACATCAGTTACCAAAGAAGATAATCACATTTTAGAAGTAAGAAGATAAATGCAGAGGGAAGAGAAGAAGTGTCAAGGATGACTATTCTAGTTAACCCGTGAATGATTCATAATGATAGCTTCAGGTAACGACAAAAATCATATATAACCATCTGATAGTTATGTTATGGGATTAAATGCCTATGATTTAAATCCGCGTCGATCGAGAGAATAAGCTAAATAATTTGAGAAAAGTATATTTTTCATCCTTTAATTTTTCGTGAAGTCTAGATTTGGTCCCTTAACTTCAAAACCGGACAACTTGCACCCTTAACTACTGACCGGACAAGATTCATCCCTGGTCATGGTTTTGACCGGTTTTGGTGCTGTCCCACCTTGGTTTTGACCGTGCTGACTCAAATTCGCGTACTTTTCCAATTCCGCTTAATGTTTTCAAATCTGGGTAGTTTTTTCAAATACGTGAACTTTTTAAAAATTTGTATACTTTTTCCAAATCCGCATTTTTCTAAGTTCACGATTTTTTTTTTTTAAATCCGCATACTTTTTTAAAGTTCATGTGTTTTTTTCAAATTCATGTAATTTTTTAAAATTGACGTACTTATTCATATTCGTGTACATTTTTTTGCTTTTGAAAGTTTTGTGCGAACTTAAAACGTACGCGGATTTGAATTTCTTTAACCCAAATTAGAAAAAATATTGTGGAGTTGAAAAATTATGTCAATTTGAAACAATTATCTGAATTTCAAACAAAGTTCATGGATTGGAAAAGGAACACCGATTTAAAAAAAAAATACACGAACTTTACAAATTATGCGGATTTGAAACAAGTACGCGAATTTCAAAAACACTTCATGGATTTGAAAAAAAATACTTGGATTCGATAAAATTACATGAACTTGAAAAAATAGACTGATTTGAAAAAAAGTACACAAATTTTAAAATAGTTCACGGATTTGAAAAATGTATGTTTATTTTTGAAAAAATTGCGCGAACTTGAAAAAACTGTGTGGATTTGAAAAGAGTATGTGACTTTCAAAAAGTTCACGGATATGAAAAAATTACGCGAATTTGAGTCAGCACCGGTCAAAACCGGGTCGATTAGCACCAAAACCGGTCAAAATCAAGACCAGGGATGAATCTTGTCCGGTTTCGTTAGTTGAGGGTGCAAGTTGTCCGGTTTCGGAGTCGAGGGACCAAATCTAGACTTCACCAAAAGTTGAGGGATGAAAAGTATACTTTTCTCAAATAATTTTGATCTTGAAACCGCTTTTAGCAACTAGCACTCTTGTTAAATAATAGCGTAGATACATTTACTTTTTATTCAAAATATATTCATCATTGATTCAATTGAAATAAATAAAATAAAACTCGTATACCCCGACTCTGCGTATTCAAGCATTTATGCTCGTAGCCTATTTCGGCATCCATGGTCTTTTTTATTTGTGTATAGAAAAAACACACATAGTAAATTATGTATGATTATTGCCCATTGCAGATCCCCGTTTACAAGTTGGACTCTAGTGAAATGTAAACTTCATAACTAGGGATGCAAGCATGAGCACGCGTAAACTCACATACATGTATAGTTTTTCTTTTTAGAAACGAGGCTCATGATGAACCCGACTTTGAATTATGAACTCCATCAACTGGCTAGGAATGACAACGGCTAATTAACTAGCATCAACGACCGAAAGATATAACTAGAAGAAAAGCAGGAAACTTGCTGGACCTGCCAACCTCAACTTCTCTGCCGCCGCTCGGACCCCACATCCATCGCGTCGTCGTCGCCTAACCCGAGGTTGGTTTGAGGCCTTCACCTGAGAACGGGGTCGCGGGTGGAAAGCGACACCATCGGGGCGTTGATACGTCTTCAACGTATCTATAATTTTTTATTGTTACATGTTGTTATATTATTAATCTTGACTGCTTTATGTCATTTTATATTATTTTTTGGTACTAACTTATTGACATAGTGCCAAGTGCCAATTGTTGTTTTCTGCATATCTTTTACATCGCAGAAAATCAACACCGAACGGAGTCCAAATGCAACGAAATTTTACAAAGATTTTTTATGGACCAGAAGACACCCAATGGGCGAAGGCAGCGCCTGGGGGGTGCTCCGAGGGGAGCACAACCCACCAGGGCGCACCAGGAGGCCCAGTCGCACCCTGGTGGGTTGTGCCCACCTCGGATGCCCCGGACCGCCTCTTTGCTCCATAAATACCCCAATATTTCAGAAACCTTAGGGGAGTCGATGAAAATCAATTCCAGACGCCGCAGAGTCCAGAACTACCAGATCCAATCTAGACACCATCACCGAGGGGTTCACCACTTTCATTGGTGCCTCTCCGATGATGCGTGAGTAGTTCTTTGTAGACCTTCGGGTCCGTAGTTAGTAGCTAGATGGCTTCCTCTCTCTTGTTTGATTCTCAATACAATGTTCTCTTGGAGATCCATATGATGTAACTCTTTTTGTGGTGTGTTCGTTGGGATCTGATGAACTTTGAGTTTATGATCAGATCTATCTTTTTATATCCATAAAAGTTATTTGAGTTTCTTTTTCTTATAGCCTCGTATTTCTTCTCTGATATTTGGGTTTTGTTTGGCCAACTTGATCTATTTATCTTGCAATGAAAAGAGGTGCTTTGTAGTGGGTTTGATCTTACGATACTTGATCCTAGTGACAGAAGGGGAACCGACACGTATGTATCGTTGGTACTAAGGATAAAACGATGGGGTCTATCTCTACATAGATAGATCTTGTCTACATCATGTCATCGTTCTTATTGCATTACTTCGTTTCTCCATGAACTTAATACACTAGATGCATGCTGGATAGCGGTCGATGTGTAAAGTAATAGTAGTAGATGCAGACAGGAGTCGGTCTACTAATCTTGGACGTGGTGCATATGTAATGATCATTGCCTGGATATCGTCATAATTATTTGAAGTTCTATCAATTGCCCAACAGTAAATTGTTTACCCAGCGTTTGCTATTTTTCTCGAGAGAAGCCACTAGTGAAACCTACGGCCCCCGGGTCTCTTTCTCATATTATTTGCCTTTGCGGTCTACTTTTCCTTTGCTTTTATTTTCAGATCTATCAAACCAAAAATACAAAAATAACTTGCTGCGTTTTATTCTTATTTATTTTATTTGGCGTTCGATCTATCAATCTACTACAATTTTATTCACGTCTGTTTGCCTATCTTGAGGCGCAGCTACCCGAAAGGGATTGACAATCCCTTTTACACGTCGGGTTGCGAGTATTTGTTATTTGTGTGCAGATGTTGTTTACGTTGTGTTGGTTGGTTCTCCTACTGGTTCGATGACCTTGGTCTCATAACTGAGGAAAATACCTACCGCCGCTGTGCTGCATCATCCCTTCCTCTTTGGGGAAATACCGACGTAGCTTCAAGTCAAGATCAGCGCCGCCACCACCGTGGCGGAACCATCTGACCAAGGGTTTCCTCAGTCCCGAGCCTACACCACCGGCACCCCTCCTTCTCTGGATTCGGTGATCGAGGGCCGCTAGCAGCTAGAACAGATGTCGGTGGGTGAGTTGATGAGGATATGATCACGATGTTCAGATTTGGTGCGAAAGAAAGAGGCTCCATGTTGAGGTCGCCGTCTACGCAACCGAGGAAGCAGACCATCACTTCCCCCCGAGCGGCACGTCACCGTGCCTTCCAGGGTCATCGCCCCCGACATTCCAAGCCATTCGAGTGGGAAAGAAGTGATGAGATCCTCACCGTCATCTTCGACAACATCCGTGCACGAATTACCTGGTGGCCTCCTCGGGTGGTGGTAAGGGAGAGGAAAGAGCGGGGGAGGGGGGTAGCGGCACCGGGGAAACCCTGATCGCCCCCAAGTTGTCCTCTCGAGGACGACACGACAACATGAAGGGGGAGACAAAATTTTTGCTTGAGTTCCATACAAGAAACTCAACCTAGTGTAACTTTTATTTGAGATAAACATAGATTGGCTTTTGATATACTTAAATAAGTGTATGATTTTGCATCCTACTGAAAACTACCTATCTAGATAAAAGACTTAGGACTCGGTTATCCAACCGAACGTCATATTGTTAGGCATGGAAAATAGAATGTTTTTTCAAGGCAATTTATATTTGTTGAGAGTGACAAGTTTAGTTGGCGAGCATGGCAAATCCGTCTCAGTTTAATTTTTGCCAAACAATTATCATGCTTGCTAACTAAATTTATCATCCTTGTAAGTGCATCTAGTGCCCCTTAGTGATTTTGGTGTATTGAAGACTTATAGGTTAAGGGACTAATGTGTTTATGAGTGTACACGGGTCTATAAGTCTATGAGGAGTTTGATATTTATAGTGAAAGTCGACCCCTAGAAATGAAGTTCTTCGACTGAAGACTTTGATATTCTGAAGACTTTGAAAGTGAAGAAATTGGTGTGACCTTGAAGACTTGGTATTCATTTGAGGAACATGAAGCGTGAAGACTTTTGTTTTCGTAGTTTCGCTTTTTCTTTCTTGAGTCATAGGAAACACCGCATCGTTAAAGGGGGTCGAGGAAATACTAAGGAAAATTTTCCATGTGATGCTCAACTCAAAATCCTACACCTACCAATCCCTTCGAGTGAAGCCTTTGGAAATCTCATACAGTCTACCAATTTCTTCAAAGGATGTGAGACGAAGTTCTTACGTCACGAGGAATTTGTTACGACTTAGGAGTTAGGAATTCGCCAAAGGCGGATTGCCTACGATGAGGAACATGATAGCCCCGAGGAATTTGAGAGTCAAATTTCCGACCGTTCTTGTCTTCTTGGCAAGGCTGTGCCAAAATATCTTATCCACCTAACGGTCATATCATTGAAGGGCATTTATGTCTTATCATGTCGGGCTGCTCCCTAGGCTATAAATAGACGCCCCTACAACCACTAGCTGGTTGGCTGCCCGAGAGAAACTTGACACTTGTCATTTAAGAGCAACCCATCCTCCGAGGACTTTGAGCGAAAATCATCGAGTGAGGAAAACCCAAAAACCAAACCCCTACAAACCCAAAGTGATTGAGCATCATCAAGAGATTGATCTGCGTGGATCCGACGCTTGTTACCTTTGAAGACTGTGCTTCTTCCAGACGGTTAGGCGTCATGGTCTAGAGCATCCAAGAGGAATTGTGGATCGCCGAGTGACCAAGTCTGTGAAGGTTTGGAAGTCGCCTCAAGACTTACCACAGTGATTGGACGAGGTCTGTGTGACCTTAGTTCAAGGAGAATCTGATGAGGACTTGGTGACTGAGCTGCGTGCTTTCGATCGGGTGTCCGGACTGTGTGTCCTCGAAGTTTAAATACTCGGCCGCTCCAACCAGACGCATAACCGAGATGAGCTTGGAACTGGTCTACCAAATCATTGTCTTCACCAACCTAATCGGTTCTATTTCCTCATCCCTTTCATTTCCTCATTCTCGTGTTGAGTGTTCATTCATATCTGTGTTTGAAGACTTTGGTCAAGACTTTCTCAATTTCCTCAGTTCAATTTCTTCACCGCTTTGTCTTCATCTTGTGCTATCCTGTGTTTACGCTTTCTCGTACTCTTTGTTTGTCTTCATTTCATCATGATGACCATGTCCGCATTCTCTTATGCTTACTTCGAGTACTTATTCCTGCAAGTAGTTCTTCGCTAAGGAATTTCCTCACCACAAATTCCTCGTTGAAGAATTCATAAAATCGCCTATTCACCCCCTCTAGTCGATATAACGCACTTTCAATTGGTATCGAGCAAGGTACTCCCTTGTTCTGTGTGATTTTGGTTTAACCACCTGGAGTTTTAGTTATGTCGACCGCAGGTATGATCAAGGTCTCAGCAGGGTGTCCTACCTTTGATGGGACAGACTACCACTACTGGAAGAACAAGATGCGAATGCATCTTGCGGCAATTGACAACGATCTCTGGTATGTTGTGGAAAATGGTGTTCCTCACCACACCTTCTCCGAATGCTGCCGATGTGAAGAGATTCAAGCAACTCGATTCTCAAGCGAAGAATATCATATGTGGCCATCCGAGCAAAGGACAATATGGAAGAGTGAGTGCTTTGGAAACCGCTAAGCTCATCCGGGACAGGCTGTCCAAAGTAAATGAAGGAGTCTCAACTCAACGTGACTCTCGAGTTGATGTTCTTCGTAATCTCTTCAACCGCTTCAAAAGACTCGACAACGAAAATGTTCAACAAACCTTCGATCGCCTCATCGACATCTCAAATGAGCTTCAAGCGCTTGGTGCCACTGACATCACCGACCATGAGGTGGTGAAGAAATTGTTGAGATCGCTTGATTCCTCATTTGATTCTCTGGCACTGATGATACAAGAGTGTGCTGACTACAAGTCACTTGATCCAGTTGATATCCTCGAGAGGCTAAATACTCATGAGTTCCAAATTTTGTCAAAAAGAGAGATCTCTATGGTTCTAGCTATGGAAAATCACGTGCCTCAAGGCCAAGGCTGTATGCGAATCTGATTGTGAAGACTCGGTAGTAGCCTTGGAGATCCTCAAGAATTGAGCCAGGAGCTAGCACCGCTCGTGAAGAAATTCCGAAGTTCTCAAGACTTGGTCGCTTTGGAAAATCCTCAAGGAGCAAGTGATTCCTCATCCAAAGTGACTATAAGAGAAGACTTTGCCACAAATGCAAGAAACCTGGTCACTACATCCAAGATTGTCCTCGGTGGGAAAAGGAATTAAAGAAGAAGAAATACAAGGATTACAGTTACGATGACGCTTAAGAAGAAGAAGAAATCGTCGAAATCTTCATCATCAAAATCCTCAAAGCCTTCTTCTCACAAGAAGAGCAGCTCCAAAAAGGCTCGGGCATTCATTGGCAAGGAAATGGACTACTGAAGTTGAATCGAGGAACATGAGGAAGAGGAGGCATCGGAAGAATCTGAGTCCGGTGTGGCGAGTCTAGCTCTAGCTCTTGCTTTCGTCGACAAGTCCATCTTCAACTCAAGAAAATGACCTCACCAACAAAGTCGATGAAGATAGTGATGACTACGCCCCACCTATTGCTTCATGGCAAAGGGTGCCAAGGTACTCAAATATACCTCCTCTGAATCTAGTGAAAATGAATCGATGAAGATCTAAAGCCCAGCTACTACTCAAAACTTGCTAAGATTGTCAGAAAACAACAAAGGGCTTTTGAAAAGGTTCAAAACATGCTAGATAAAAGTGATGATATGTTAGGTGAAGAAATGGATCGCACTAAAGCCCCGATCGATAATCTTCAGAGACTTCAGCCTAGGTTTGACAACCTTCAAGGTCATCATAACACTCTCTTGTGCGATCATGAGAAACTTTCTTATGAATTTCTTCAAAGAAAGCAAGATCTTGAGAAGCTAAGAGTGAGTTATGAAGATCTTCAGAAGGAGCACGATTCATTACTTGCTCAACAAATCAGCGCTTCTCAGGAAGAATTTGTTCCTCCATGCTTAAAGTGCATTGAACGTGAATCTGCTAATTCTTCACCTGAATGTTCAAATGCTACAACTGTTACAAATTCTTCACCTGAATGTTCAAATGCTTCAACTGTTACAAATTCTTCATCTGCCTCTGCTATCACTAATTCCTCATCTAAGGACATTGCTAGTATCACTGACGATGCAGGGCTGAAGGAATTGTACATGACAGACATGTACAAAAGCCTCAAAGGGCATCAGACTCTTTGTGATGTGCTTAAAAGCGAGATCCTCAACAGAACCCTAGGAAAGAGGGTATTGCCTTTGAGAGGAAACTCAATGCCGATGGAACATATTGGAAGCCCGAGCAAGACCCCAAAACCTCATGGGTTGCCGCAAAGGACCTCGATTGATCCATCTAACTTATCCGCTTTACATGCGAATCTCCTCATTCTTCCGATGAGTCATTTGACTCCAACTATAAACTGTTCAAAAATCAGAATGGTGAAGTATTTGCTAGATATGTTGGCACTAATCGCAGGAACGGTTCCCCTATGAAGAAAATCTGGGTTCCCAAGAAGTGCCTTGAAAGTCTTCAGTGAATGTCCTCATGACACCACCGTGAAGAATAGGAACCCCAGTTCAAACTCTTCATATGGACCAAATTCTTCATATGGATCCAAGTCCTCATCTGCATCAATTCCTCACGTGGATCAAATTCCTCAAAAGGATCAAAGTCCTCATATGATTATCATCGTGCTAACAACTCTGCTTTTGCGGTGGTAGAGCTAAGGGCTATGAATATGTGCATTATTCTTCAAACCAATATGTTCATAAGTCCTCGAAGAATTTCTCTCGCTTATTCATATGCTTACCCTAACCCCTCTTATGTGAAACGAAATGGATTGGCCTCTATGCCACCATTCTCATATGGTGCTCGCAGAGTGATGAACTCTTTGCCACCCCTTGAGATGTGGGTGGTGAAGAAAAAGAACTAACCTCTTCTGCAGGGTCAGGTCTCGGGACGTGCTTTAAACGTCTCAAGAATTTCTTGGGGCCTAACAAAAATGCACGAAAGGACGCAGCTAATCATGAAGAAATGAACTTTCATTTCACACGTCCTCATACCGCTTATCTCGTTATAATCGTCTCGATGAAATTCATCGATGAGCTTGATATCATATTCTTCATCGATGAAGTATATGAGATCGTGAGTTGCACTAATTCATCTCGCAGGATGATCAACCCAAAGCCAATGAGTGGGTCCTCGATAGTGGATGTACAAATCACATGACTGGTGACAAGAATCTATTGATGGATACTCCCTTATCACCGTCACATCAAGCATATCATCTTTATTGACAAAGGCAAAAGTCGGTATTGGTCTTGGTAAGGTTGCGATCTCTAAGGACATACACATGGACAAAGTCATGCTTGTCGAGTCCTTAGGATACAACCTCATGTCGATCTCAATGCTTTGTGATCTTGATATGGTTGTTATCTTTGGCAAGTATCGTTGTGTTGTGATTATGGAAGTCGACAATTCCAAAGTCTTGAAGGCTTTAGGAGAGGAGACTTGTATGTTGTTGATTTCTCTACAGACCACAACCAGCCGTGTGTCTACTTGCAAAAGCTTCGTAGAAGGCTGGCTATGGCATCGACGACTTGGTCACGCAGAGGCATGAGGAATTTGCACACGCTTGCAAAGAAGAAGCATGTCATTGGCATTGAGAATGTCAAATTCCTCAAGGATCACTTGTGTGGAGCCCGTGAAGTCGGAAAAATGACCAAGGCCAAGCATCCAGTGAAGACTATCATGACCACTACTCGTCCATTTGAATTGCTTCACATGGACCTCTTTGGTCCTAATCATTACTCAAGAGTCACTAATGATGCATCTCTATATGGCTTTGTTATTGTTGATGATTACTCTCATACACATGGGTACACATTGTTACTTACAAAAATGAAGTGTGAAGTCTTCAAACGATTTTCCTCGAGGGCTTCAACTAACTTTGGTGTGAAGATCGACACATCGAGAGTGACAATGGAACTGAGTTCAAGAATTCCGGTCTTGATGCCTATCTTGATGAACTTGGTATTACTCATGAGTTATCTGCTCCCTATACTCCTCAAAGAAATGGCGTCGTGGAGCGCAAGAATGTAACTCTTGTTGAGATGGCTCAGACTATGCTTGATGAATACAAAACGCCTAGTCGCTTTTTGGATTGATGCAATTGATACCGCGTGCCACATCATCAACAGAGTGTATCTTCACAAATTCTTCAAGAAGATCGCCTATGAACTCCTCAACGACAAGAAACCCAATGTGAGTTATTTCGAGTCTTCGGTGCTAAATGCTGGATTAGAGATCCTCATCACAATTCTAAATTTGCACCGAAAGCACATGAAGGTTTTATGCTTGGTTACGGAAAGGACTCACACACCTACAGAGTCTTCAACATCGCTCTTCACAAGATTGTTGATACTGTAGATGTGCGGTTCGATGAAACTAATGGCTCGCAAAGAGAGCACCTACCTTCTATGTTAGATGAACCAAAGACCGAGGAATCTATTAAGTTCAAGGCAACCGAGGATGTCATTCCTATCAAGAATATGTCAAGAATTCATTCCTCAGACGCCAAGAACGCCGAGTGATGCACTCAAGATAATGTCAAGACAATGGTGCTTTGAGGAAAATGATCAAATTCCTCGACGGCAAGAACCAGCTCATCCTCGCGTTGCAAAAGAAGTGCAAGTTGACAAGATCATCGATGACATTAAAGCGCCAGTCCTCTCACACGCTCAATAGCTTCACATTTATCTAACTTTTGTGGGCACTATGCTTTTGTCTCTATCACAGAGCCCACTAAGGTAGATGAAGCATTTCAGGAGCCAGAGTTGATTCAGGCCATGCAAGAAGAATTACATCAGTTCGAGCTCAACAATGTCCGGGAACCGGGTCAAACGCCCAGATCCTCGCAAGCATAATATCATTGGCACAAAGTGGATCTACCGCAACAAGCAAGATGAAAATGGCCTTGTGGTGAGGAATAAGGCACGACTTGTAGCTCAAGGCTACACACGAGGTTGAAGGAATTGCTTTCGATGAAACTTTTGCACCTGTTGCTAGACTTGAGGCTATTCGCATATTACTTGCTTATGCTAACCATCATAACATCACTTTATATCAAATGGATGTGAAAAGTGCATTCCTCAATGGTAAGCTTGAGGAAGAAGTATATGTTGCTCAACCCCTGTGTTTTGAAGATCCAAAGAATCCCGACAAAGTCTTGAGACTCAACAAGGCCCTCTATGGTCTCAAACAGTTCTACGGGCGTGGTATGATACATTGAAGGAATTCTTCATCAAGAATGGCTTCACACCCGGTTAACTCGACCCTACTCTCTTTACTAAATCATATGATGGTGAACTGTTTGTGTGCCAAATATATGTTGATGATATTATCTTTGGTATGCAGGACCAACGTTATAGTGATGAATTTGCCTATATGATGAGTGAAGAATATCAAATTTCTATGATGGGAGAGTTGAAATTCTTCTTAGGTCTTCAAATTCGTCAACAACACAATGACATATTCATATCTCAGAGAAATACCTCAAAGATGTCCTCAAGAAATTCGGCATGCAAGATTGCAAAGGTGTCAAAATTCCTATGCCCACAAATGGCCATCTATGCAATCGATGAAAATGGTATTGACTTCGATCACAAGGTATACCGCTCCATGATTGGTTCTCTATTGTACTTATGTGCATCTAGGCCAGATATAATGCTTAGTGTTTGCATGTGTGCCCGATTTCAAGCTACAATCAAGGAATCACACCATAAGGTGTGAAGCATATTCTTCGATATCTAGCTCACACACCAACACTAGGATTATGGTACCCCAAGGGCTCTACTTTTGATCTCATTGGATATTCTTACTCGACTATGCTTTGGTGATCGTGTGGACCGCAAGTCAACATCTGGTACTTGTCATTTCCTCGGACGATCTTTGGTGCATTTGGTCCTCGAAGAAACAGAACTGCGTATCACCGCTTCATCATGCGGAAGCTGAATACATTGTTGCTGGCTCTTGTTGTTCTCAATTGTTGTTGATGAAGCAATCTCTCAAGGACTACGGGATCAATGTGAAGAATGTGCCTATCTCATTGTGACAATGAGAGTGCCATCAAGATTGCTCACAACCCAGTTCAACACTCGAAGACAAAGCACATACAAATTCGTCATCATTTTCTTCGTGATCATGTGCTGAAGGGCGACATCTCCATCGAAAGCATGTGAAGACGAAGAACAACTAGCCGATATCTTCACAAAGCCCTTGGATGAGAAGAGATTTAGCAAGTTGCGGTGTGAGCTAAATATCTTAGAATCTTCGAATGTTCTTTGAAAAGGACACACATCCTGACACTTATGCAAAATTGATGATTTAGATGTGCAACACATGAAGAAACGTTTTTCTTCAATCAATGAAGAATAACACTCTAAGTGTGAAGAAATTAATGAAGAATTCGATTCTCGTAACCCTCGACAATTGTACGCTGTGTCCAAATCATCATTCTTATACGGTGGGTCACGCCACCACCAAAGTTGAAAATCTTCAATTTGAGTTTTTCCTCGCTTTTTGAAATTCTTCAGCTTTTTCAAATTCTTCAACTTTTCAAAATCTTCACTTTGTTTCCGTCGTTTTTTCTTCATTAGCTATGTATATATATGGGTTTATGTCCTCTGACAAAGATTCACTTATGGCTATTTCTTCAAGTCGCCTTTTACGCTAAGTGAATGTGATCGGACCCTTCCCTCTATGCTATACTCAACCCAATCTATTCACAAATTCTTCATGCGCGTTCTATTTGAAACTCGCTCAAAATCTTCACCGTGTCCTAGTCACCGAAGAAATTGCGAACGAACCTCTAAAACTGATCTTATCCAAACTTTCGTTTTTGCCGCTCAAATCGTTCCGCATTCCACGATAGATTTATCTATTCACCCACGATCTAACACAATCTCCACTTCTCAGTACGTGGGTGACACATGTCAAGCGAATGAGAAGGGTCAGGGGCACGTTCGTCCCAAATCTTCGGGCGAACAGTTTTTCACCGTGGCTATATATACCCCCTCTCCCCTTCCTCACTTCCTTTACTCCGCTCGACCGCTCTCTCTCGAGCTTCTCAAACCCTAGCGCCGCCGCTACTCCATCGTCGCCGGTGAGGAAAAGCTTCACCGCCTCGACCTCATCGCCGACGATTTCGGCCGACCATGAAATCTTCACTCCGCCACCGCCGTAGCTATCTTCCTCCGCCAAGTTAGGGCATGGAAGATCTAACCTGACAAACTTCCCATCTGTTCTTCTCAGTTCGTCGTGTTCTTCACTTCGGGTAATTAAAAGTTACTTTTATTACTCGCTTTGATTCTCAAACCTTCCTGAAAATCTTCAAAGGTGTTTATTCTTCAAATCCTCACACATATGAACACCTCAAACAAAATATGCTCTTGATTCGTTTCTCTAAGCAATGATTTTCTTCAAGATTCCTCAATTGTGTGGATCCTCGATCTATACAACTCTAGAACCTAAGACAAAGATCGCTTAGTGAAATTCTTCAAGGCTCATCTGGTAAAATTCCTCAAACTAGTTCTTTTTGAAAAACCTTCTGAGAACGCATATGACCTCTCCAAATTCCTCGCAACTATACATTGTTCACAGGTACTCATGTCCGTCGCTAAATCTCTAGGTTCTAATCAACTTAACTCATTTCCAGCGTTCCTCGAAGAAAAGTTGCATACCTCTTTAGAGAATTCTGTTGTTCAAATTCCTCACCAAGAATATGGCGAAGGAAAGAAGCCACGTAAAGGAGGAAAGAGGCACGAGGTCATGACTGCGTTTGAGATCCCCGAGGAAATATATGCTGATTATTGCACACTGATGAAGCCGAGTTCGCAAAGAAAACAAAAATCAGCGCAAGGTGCGCATTCAAAGGATTGAAAGGAGATGGGCAAGGGAATGGAGGGAGTACAGATATGTAACTCCAAAGTACATGAAGAAATTCGCTCTCAATCCTCCATGCCCAAGAGCTCCATTGGCACCGGTCAAGAAGTCGACCCCACCAAAGATCAAGCGTGGTGAGGACTTTCTCAAGAATGGGCCAAGCGCCAAGCCAAATTGGCAAGACAAGCCAATGAGGTGTGAGGAAATTTAATGAGGACTCGCCATCTGCTGCCGCCATCGAGGCCTCTGTCAAGCCAAGAAAATCTATGGCAAAGAAGCCCGCACACAAGCCAAGTGCTTCACCAACAGTGCCCTCACGGCCAAGTTCTCGATTGTGCCCTCACGGCCAATTCATCATGCTGCTCCTGCTCCTCCCAAGTCCTCACTGCTCCTACAAAGTCCTCAGCAGTTCCGACAAAGTCCTCAAAGACTGTGGTATCCGCCACGTGCCAAAGGACTGCAGCATCTCCATTGCCTCTGGGTTTCAAAGAAGTTCCTCACCGCACTAAATTCTTCATCTGGCCCGACTGCTGAAGACTAAGGCCATACTGGATGAGGTCCTCGGCCAAGTCCCAAGAAGAAACAGGTCGCCTTCCAAGAGCCACTGAAGATGATGAGGTCGATGATGATGAACTTGCGGAAATCATCGAGACCGCCAAGAAAGGGCCGCTAGAGCCAAAGGCACACTGTACATCGCTGTTGGATCCAAGAGCGATCCTAGACTACATTGATCTACGCACAAGGACCCAAACACTCCTATGCTCGACTTCAAGTTGACACCGCCAAAGTCACAAGCTGACTCATTTCATCCAAGAGGAGAAATGGAAATATGATACGCCAGAGAGATCAAGAAATCGCAGATGTAAAGGAGAAATCATTGAAGAAAATGTTGTCAAGATGACAATCAAGAACTTGTCAAGATGCGGTGACATCAAAGCCCTTAGCGACAAATTTGACTCATATTATGCTGATTGGCAAGGAGCCAAAGTCGATTCGTCAACCCGACGAAGAAGTTCACCAATGTTGCTACCCCAACGCAACATGAAATTCCTCAGTCGAGCCTCACCAGCAGATCAAGAACATGCCAAAGACCACCGATGAAGTTCAAGCTGTCAAGACAATGCTAGTTCCAGGGGTTGATGATCCCATTCCGGCGAAGAAATTTCCGTGGCATCCACTAGTGGTGCGCTCAAGAAATCGAACAAGTCAGGCAATCAGATTGCGCCATACCGAGGAAAATCAACCAGATTCCTCGGCTCCTCCCGCGCCAACACCAACTCCAATTCTTCCATCTGCCTCTGATGTGAAGAAGACCAAGGCTGCAGAACGAGCTGCAGTGAAGAAACGGAAAGCATCAGCTGCGTCAAATTCTTCGGCTGTGAAGAAATGAAGCCAATGACCAGCTCCTTTGAAAATCCTATTGATGCTGTTCCAATTTCCTCAATTCCATCAAAGGACCTTGTTCCTTTTGGTGAAGATTATGAGATCCCTAGGGGATCTGATGAAGAAGATCATTCTCACGCTTCGTCAGAGCAGATTGATGAAGAAATTGAAGTGGAAGCAATCCCTTCAACCCCAATCATTTCCTCTCCTATGCCTCAGTTCCACGGTGAAAAGGCCGGTGTTGAGGAAATTGAAGAAGATGTGGATATTGGAAGCACAACGCCAAAGTGATGAACGATGACTTTTGGGAAAGTCAAGATCCAAATTCTCTACTCTTCACCCCAATTCAACAGATTCCTCGCCCCCGCTCCAACAGTTCTAATGGGCTCAAGAAACTCATCCCACTTCATCTGTCCATGAAGAAATTCCAGCCACTAGCGCCGATGAACTCCGCTGCCATCGATCCTCGATCGCACTCAGTAGAGGAACAAGAAATTCCTCACCAAGAACACGAGATTGCGATTCCAGAGGTCGTGATGCAACTCATCGACACTCCACCGCCAAAGCCAAAGAATCCCTTCTCAACAAAGCAAAAGTTCAAGGCTGAAGATTTCTTCGGCGAGCACGTATTCTTCATCGACATAATCCATATGATTCTCGCCGCATAAGGAAGAGGCGTTCGGACTGCCGGTCCAAGCCAATTTCTATTCCTCAAGGTGCTCTTCAACAAAGACAAAGTCTTCGATCATGCACATATTCCTCATGTGGACATGGAGTCTGTGCTGTGCTTCGAGCCGCCCTCGGTGTTCTTCACGATGCAGACTTACGAATTTCTGCACCGATATTCGTGATTGGAATGAAGAACTCATTCTTCAATTCTATGCAACGCTGCACATCACCGGAGACGCCAAGACGTGAACTCATGGGTGTTAGATCGATGTCCGAAAACACTCACTACAAGGCACCAAAGAATCGAATTGCTTCGTGCCCTACCACTCGATCCTCCCCTTGATGGTGCTCGTTGTATCTACAACGAACCCGAAGCCAAATCACTATATGCAAGTGCCGATGAAGCCTTTGAAGCCGTGGCAGGCCCCAAGAACCAAATTCCTCGTCAAGGAATTATTGTATGTGCCTCGGACTGTCTATCGGATTCTCGACGAAGACAATGAGTCCTATCAAAGGCCACGACTCAAATGATGAAGAAGTCGTTGGCATCATGAAGAATATGCTTTTCAATATCATTCATGGCGCTCCTGGCCAACTTCCATGATTTCTTCATGAGGACTGGCGAATATTGCTATGTCACCTTTTGAGGTGAAGCCTTATGCACCATGGATTATGAGGTTCATCAGGACAAGGTCTTCACCCAATTACAAGGCCGATACTACGAACCACCGCAGCCTACTTGCCCCGATTGAAGTCCTCAAACGGACATTTACCTCACCGATGACAAGGGCAAGGCAATCTTGTGATCGATGAAGGCACTCGTCCATTGGATGGTCAATTTCGCAAAGCTGCATCCTACTCCACCAATGATGACTACGCCACACATGACTCTGCCGCAAATACCTCACCCAAGCAAAGTCCTCAAGCCACAAGACTGTGGTGATGACCGATCGTGAGTTACTCCTCGCCTTCATCGAAGGTTGATTGCAATCATAAATGGGTCAAGCGCCGCTTTGGTTCAATTCTTCACAACATGACCTCTACACACAATGCGGTGAAGAAAACCACTACTACCTCCATGAAACCTTCAAACGCACTGGCTGTTCTTTCAAATGTCTACAAAGACGGAAGAATCGACGACAATGGGTCTCAAGGAAGAATTTGACTGGTCTGCACCTCCTCAGAAGAAATACAAGAAGGTCAAAGTTCCTTCCTTGGTGGCTAGCTCCTATTCTTCATCACGAGACACCGATGAAAATGAAGACTTGACGACATCACTGCATGCCCCACTACAACAACCGACCCCAACAACACCGGGCGCTCCTTCATCAACTTGAAATTCTTCAGGCGTTAGTCCTCGATTCGATCCTTTTGGTCATTCGATGACAAAGGGGAGAAATTTGAGTTAGTCTTCAAGCGGGTCTATTATATGGGCATTTTTTAAGTTACAACTCTCGTTCTTCTGAAACTTTTATTGGATCGAGTTGTAATCTTAAACCTGATGGTGCTCTGATAGTTTTGATGCACTGTGCTCTGGCACTATGCTCTGATACTCTTGATGCATTATTTTGCATGCTTGTTCCTCATTAATGTTATCGTACGCATGCTGAATTTCATCAAGCACCATATTTCATCATGCATTTCAAATTCTTCATATTATATGTCAAATGCGTGTATGAATTACAAGATATAGGGGGAGATCTCCATGATTCAACTCTTTAAATGTGCACTTCCTCAAAAGCAAATTCCTCACTATGCACATCTTCAGGGGGAGTTCTTCTATATCTTGCAATCAAATTCCTCAACATCAGTATTTACACTTCATATGTTTATCCCCGTTGAAAACTTAACCTATATTGTCATCAATCACCAAAAGGGGAGATTGTAAGTGCATCTAGTGCCCCTTAGTGATTTTGGTGTATTGAAGACTTATAGGTTAAGGGACTAATGTGTTTATGAGTGTACACAGTCTATAAGTCTATGAGGATTTTGATATTTACAGTGAAAGTCGACCCTAAAAATGAAGTTCTTCGATGAAGACTTTGATATTCTGAAGACTTTCTGAAGACTTTGAAAGTGAAGAAATTGGTGTGACCTTGAAGACTTGGTATTCATTTGAGGAACATGAAGCGTGAAGACTTTTGTTTTCGTAGTTTCATTTTTCTCTTTCTTAAGTCATAGGAAACACTTTGTCATCGTTAAAGGGGGTCGAGGAAATACTAAGGAAAAATTTCCATGTGATGCTCAACTCAAAATCCTACACCTACCAATCCCTTCGAGTGAAGCCTTTGGAAATCTCATACAGCTTCACCAATTTCTTCAAAGGATGTAGACGAAGTTCTTCTGCTCACGAGGAATTTGTTCTGACCGAGGAGTTAGGAATTCGCCAAAGGCGGATTGCCTACACATGAGGAACATGATAGCCCCGAGGAATTTGAGAGTCAAATTTCCGACCGTTGTTATCAAGGCGTCACCTGTCCCAAAATATCTTATCCACCTAACGGTCATATCATTGAAGGGCATTTATGTCTTATCATGTCGGGCTGCTCCTAGGCTATAAATAGCCGCCCCCTACAACCACTAGCTGGTTGGCTGCCCGAGAGAAACTTGACACTTGTCATTTGAGAGCAACCCATCCTCTCGAGGACTTTGAGCGAAAATCATCGAAAGTGAGGAAAACCCCAAAACCAAACCCCCATAAACCCAAAGTGATTGAGCATCATCAAGAGATTGATCCTGCATGGATCCGACGCTTGTTACCTTTGAAGACTGTGCTTCTTCCAGACGGTTAGGCGTCATGGTCTAGAGCATCCAAGAGGAATTGTGGATCGCCGAGTGACCAAGTCTGTGAAGGTTTGGAAGTCGCTCAAGACTTACCACGAAAGTGATTGGACGAGGTCTGTGTGACCTTAGTTCAAGGAGAATACGGTGAGGACTTGGTGTCCTCGAGCTGCGTGCTCAGCCGATCGGGTGTCCGGGATCGTGTGTCCTCGAGTTTAAATACTCACCGCTCCAACCAGACGCATAACCGAGACAGCAGCTTGAACCGGGTCTATCAAATCATTGTCTTCACCAACCTAATCGGTTCTATTTCCTCATCCCTTTCATTTCCTCATTATCGTGTTGAGTGTTCATTCATATCTGTGTTTGAAGACTTTGATCAAGACTTTCTCAATTTACTCAGTTCAATTTATTCAGTTTGTTTGTCTTCATCTTGTGCTATCCTGTGTTTACGCTTTCTGTACTCTTTGTTTGTCTTCATTTCATCATGATGACCATGCCCGCATTCTCTTATGCTTACTTCTGAGTACTTATTCCGCTGCAAGTAGTTATTCGCTAAGGAATTTCCTCACCGGCAAATCCTCAGTGAAGAATTCATAAAAATCGCCTATTCACCCCCCCTATAGTCGATATAACGCACTTTCAATCCTCGTGCCAATATAAATTAACATGAAAAACGTCCGATTTTTCATGCCTAAAAATTTGACATCAGATTTTTAACATTTCCGAAGAATTAAGGCTAGTTTGATCCATTACAATTTTACCATTTGCCAAAGAAATCGAATTGTTCTTTGAAGTTCCTACGAATAAAAATGATTCCTATAATTGCTACTCTTATTTTATTGGCACATTCGGAGGATGTCTTCCAATTTTTTTAGTATCATCCCAAACAAAGCGGTACCTAACCCCCCGCGTCACCCATGACTGGCGATTCGGGGGATCCCATCTTCGCCGCCACCGTCTTCATCAATTTGCCTCCTGTCTCGCCGCCACCGGAGGCTACAGTCGATGAAGCTGGCGCTAGAGACGGTTGGAGTGGGGCACTCCGCTAGCGAGGCTCGACCTCCTTCCTGTTGGAAATATGCCCTAGAGGCAATAATAAATTAGTTATTATTATTATATTTCCTTGTTCATGATAATCGTTTATTATCCATGCTATAATTGTATTGATAGGAAACTCACATACATGTGTGGATACATAGACAACACCATGTCCCTAGCAAGCCTCTATTGGCTAGCTCGTTGATCAATAGATGGTTACGGTTTCCTAACCATGGACATTGGATGTCATCGATAACGGGATCACATCATTAGGAGAATGATGTGATGGACAAGACCCAATCCTAAGCCTAGCACAAAGATCGTAGTTCGTATGCTAAAGCTTTTCTAATGTCAAGTATCATTTCCTTAGACCATGAGATTGTGCAACTCCCGGATACCGTAGGAATACTTTGGGTGTACCAAACGTCACAACGTAATCGGGTGACTATAAAGGTGCATTACAGGTATCTCCGAAAGTGTACATTGGGTTGGCACGAATCGAGACTGGATTTGTCACTCCGGTTGACGGAGAGGTATCTCTGGGCCCACTCGGTAGGACATCATTATAATGTGCACAATGTGACCAAGGGGTTGATCACGGGATGATGTGTTACGGAACGAGTAAAGAGACTTGCCGGAAACGAGATTGAACAAGGTATCGGGATACCGACGATCAAATCTCGGGCAAGTACAATACCGCTAGACAAAGGGAATTGTATACGGGATCGATTGAGTCCTTGACATCGTGGTTCATCCGATGAGATCATCGTGGAACATGTGGGAGCCAACATGGGTATCCAGATCCCGCTTGTTGGTTATTGACCGGAGAACGTCTCGGTCATGTCTCAAGATGGTTCCCGAACCCGTAGGGTCTACACACTTAAGGTTCGATGACGCTAGGGTTATAAAGGAAGTTTGTATGTGGTTACCGAATGTTGTTCGAGTCCGGATGAGATCCTCGGACGTCACGAGGAGTTCGGAATGGTCCGGAGGTAAAGATTTATATATGGGAAGTCCTGTTTTGGTCACCGGAAAAGTTTCGGGGTTTATCCAGAACGTACCGGGACCACCGGGAGGGTCCCGGGGGTCCACCAAGTGGGGCCACCAACCCCAGAAGGTTGCGTGGGCCAAGTGTGGGAGGGAACCAGCCCCAAGGGGGCTGGTGCGCCCCCACAGGAGGCCCAAGGCGCAAGGATGAGTGGGAGGGGACAAACCCTAGTCCAGATGGGCCCTAAGGCCCATCTAGTGGGCGCCTCCCTCTCCCTCCCCTCTTGGCCGCCTCCCCCTTTCCCATCTAGGGCTGCCGCCCCCTCTAGGGGTGGGAACCCTAGAGGGGGCGCACCCTCCTCCCTTTCCCCTATATATATGAGGCCTAGGGGCTGCCCATAACACATGAGTTTCTCTCCCTCTTGGTGCAGCCCTGCCTCTCCTCCTCCTCCTCTCCCTTGGTGCTTGGCGAAGCCCTGCAGGATTGCCACGCTCCTCCATCACCACCATGCCGTTGTGCTGCTGCTGGATGGAGTCTTCCTCAACCTCTCCCTCTCTCCTTGCTGGATCAAGGCGTGGGAGACGCCACCGGCTGTACGTGTGTTGAACGCGGAGGTGTCGTCTGTTCGGCACTAGGATCTCCGGTGATTTGGATCACGACGAGTACGACTCCTTCAACCCCGTTCTCATGAACGCTTCCGCTTAGCAATCTACAAGGGTATGTAGATGCACTCTCCTTCCCTCGTTGCTAGTTTCTCCATAGATAGATCTTGGTGACACGTAGGAAAATTTTGAATTTCTGCTACGTTCCCCGACAGTGGCATCATGAGCTAGGTCTATTGCGTAGATTATTTGCACGAGTAGAACACAAAGTAGTTGTGGGCGTTGATTTTGTTCAATATACTTACCGTTACTAGTCCAATCTTGTTTCGACGGTATTGTGGGATGAAGCGGCCCGGACCGACCTTACACGCATTTCCACGTGAGGCGAGTTCCACTGAATCGACATGCACTTAGTGCATAAGGTGGCTAGCGGGTGCCGCCTCTCCCACTTTAGTCGGAACGGATTCGATGAAAAGGGTCCTTATGAAGGGTAAATAGCAATTGGCATATCACGTTGTGGTTCTGCGTAGGTAAGAAACGTTCTTGCTAGAAAACCATAGCAGCCATCAGAAACATGCAAACAACAATTAGAGGACGCCTAACTTGTTTTTGCATGGTATGCTATGTGTTGTGATATGGCCAAGAAGAATGTGATGAATGATATGTGATGTATGAGATTGATCATGTTCTTGTAATAGGACTCACGACTTGCATGTCGATGAGTATGACAACCGGCGAGCCATAGGAGTTGTCTTTTTATTGTATGACCTGCGTGTCATTGAACAACGCCATGTAATTACTTTACTTTATTGCTAACGGTAGCCATAGTAGTAGAAGTAATAAGTTGGCGAGACAACTTCATGGAGACACGATGATGGAGATCATGATGATGGAGATCATGGTGTCATGCCGGTGACAATGATGATCATGGAGCCCCGAAGATGGAGATCAAAAGGAGCAATATGATATTGGCCATATCATGTCACTACTATATAATTGCATGAGATGTTTATTATGTTTATGCATCTTGTTTACTTAGAACAACGGTAGTAAATAAGATGATCCCTTACACAAATTTCAAGAAGTGTTCTCCCCGATCAGGCACCGTTGCTACAGTTCGTCGCTTCTAAGCACCACGTGATGATCGGGTGTGATGGATTCTTACGTTCACATACAACGGGTGTAAGACAGATTTACACAAAGAAAAACACTTGGGGTTAACTTGACGAGCCTAGCATGTGCGGACATGGCCTCGAACACGGAGACCGAAAGGTCGAGCATGAGTCGTATAGTAGATACGATCAACATGAAGATGTTCACCGATGTTGACTAGTCTGTCTCACGTGATGATCGGACACGGCTTAGTTGACTCGGATCATGTAATCACTTAGATGACCAGAGGGATGTCTATCTGAGTGGGAGTTCATAAGATGAACTTAATTATCTTGAACATAGTCAAAAGACCTTTTTGCAAATTATGTCGTAAGCTCGCGCTTTAGTTCCACTGTTTAGATATGTTCCTAGAGAAAATATAGTTGAAAGTTGAAAGTAGCAATTATGCGATCAGTAGATAGCTTATATCCTTAATGCACCGCCAAGATGTTGAACCCCAAACGCCGCCTCGTGGATGTTGCGAACATCAGACATACACGTTTTTGATAACTACATGATAGTTCAGTTAAACGGTTTAGAGTTGAGGCACCAAAGACGTTTTCGAAACGTCGCGGAACATATGAGATGTTTCGAGGGATGAAATTGGGATTTCAAGTTCTGGCCCACGTCAAGAGGTATAAGACCTCCGACGTTTTTCTTAGCCTCCAAACTAAGGGAGAAAAGCTCAATCGTTGAGCTTGTGCTCAGATTGTCTGAGTGCAACAATCACTTGAATCAAGTGGGAGTTGATCTTCCAGATGAGAAAGTGATGTTTCTCCAAAGTCATTACCACCAAGCTGCTAGAGCTTCGTGATTAACTATAACATATCATGGAAAGATATAATGATCCCTTGAGGTATTCGCGTTGTTTGACATCACGAAAGTAGAAGTCAAGAAGGAGCATCAATTGTTGATGGTTGGTGAAACCACTAGTTTCAAGAAGGGCAAGGGCAAGAAGGGATACTTCATGAAACGGCAAATCAGCTGCTGCTCTAGTGAAGAAACCCAAGGTTGAACCCAAACCCGAGACTAAGTGCTGGTAATAAGGGGAACAGCCACCGGAGCAGCATTACCCTAGATACTTGGTAGATAAGAAGGTCGGCAAGGTCGATAGAAGTATATTGGATATACATTATGTTAATGTGTACTTTACTAGTACTCCTAGTAGCACCAGTGGTATTAAGATACCGGTTCGGTTGCTAAGTGTTAGTAACTCGAAATAAAAGGCTACGGAATAAACGGAGACTAGCTAAAGGTGAGCTGACGATATGTGTTGGAAGTGTTTCCAAGGTTGATGTGATCAAGCATCGCCCGCTCCCTCTACCATCGAGATTGGTGTTAAACCTAAATAATTGTTATTTGGTGTTTATGCTGAGCATATACATGATTGGATTATGTCTATCGCAATACGGTTATTCATTTAAGGAGAATAATGGTTACTCTATTTATTTGAATAATACCTTCAATGGTCTTGCACCTAAAGAAATGGTTTATTGAATCTCGATCGTAGTGATACACATTTTCATACCAAAAGATATAAGATAGTAATGATAGTACCAATTCGCCAGGTAATCGCCATTTGAGTCATATTGGTATAAACGCATGAAGAAGCTCCATGTTGATGGATCTTTGAACTCACTCGCTTTTGAAAAGTTTGAGACATGCTAACCATGTCTATTGGTGTATACGCATGAAGAAACTCCATGCAGATGGATCGCTTTGGACTCACTTGATTTTGAATCACTTGAGATATGCAAAACATACCACATGGGCAAGATGACTGAAAAGCCTCGGTTTCAAAGAAGATGGAACAAGATAGCAACTTGTTGGAAGCAACACATTTTGATATGTGCAGTCCAATGAGTGCCGAGGCATGCAAAGGAATATCATTATGTTCTGACTTCACAGATGATTCGAGTAGATGTTGAGTATATTTACTTGATGAAACACAAATCTGAATTATTGAATGGTTCAAATAATTTCAGAATGAAGTTTAAGATCTTCCTGACAAGAGGATAGAATGTCTATGATATGATCATAGAGATGAATATCTGAGTTACGAGTTTTGGCACCCAATTAAGACATTGTGCAAATTGTTTCACAATTAATACACCGGAACACCATAGTGTGATGGTGTGTCCGAACATCATAGTTGCACCCTATTGGATATGGTGCGTACCATGATGTCTCTTATCGAATTACCACTATCGCTCATGGGTTAGGCATTAGAGACAACCGCACTCACTTTAATAGGGCACCACGTAATTCCGTTGAGATGACACCGTATGAACTATGGTTTAGAGAAACCTAAGTCGTCATTTCTTAAAAGTTTGGGGCTGCGACGCTTATGTGGAAAAGTTTCAGGTTGATAAGCTCGAACCCAAAGCGGACAAAATGCATCTTCATAGGACACCCAAAACAGTTGGGTATACCTCCTAATTCAGATCCGGAAGCAATAGGGATTGTTTCTTGAATCGGGTCCTTTCTCGAGGAAAAGTTCGTCTCGAAAAGTTGAGTGGGAGGATGGTGGAGACTTGATGAGGTTATTGAACCGTCACTTCAACTAGTGTGTAGCAGGCACGTGAAGTTGTTCCCGTGGCACCTACACCAATTGAAGTAGAAGCTTATGATAGTAATCATGAAGTTTCGGATCAAGTCACTACCGAACCTCGTAGGGAGCGACAAGGACGCTGCATCGCTTGAGTGGTACGGCAATCCTGTCTTGAAGGTCATGTTGCTAGACAACAATGAACCTACGAGCTATGGAGAAGCGATGGTGGGCCCAAATTCCGACAAATGGTTAGAAGCCATGAAATCCGAGATAGTATCCATATATCATAACAAAGCATGGACTTTGGTGGACTTGCCCGATGATTGGCAAGCCATTGCAATAAATGGATTTTTTCAGAAGAAGACGGACGTGGACGGTAATGTCACCTTCTATGAAGCTCGACTTGTGGCGAAGAGTTTTTCACAAGTTCAAGGAGTTGACTACGATGAGTTTTTCTCATCCGTAGCGATGATTAAGTCCGTCGGAATCATGTTAGCATAAGCTGCATTTATGAAATCTGGCAGATGGATGTCAAAATGAGTTTCCTTACCAGTTTTCATAAGGAAAGGTTGTATGTGATACAATCAGAAAGTTTTGTCGATCCTAAGGATGCTAAAAGGTATCTTTGGCTCCAATGATCCTTTCTAAGGACCGGAGTAAGCATCTCGGAGTTGGAATGTGCGCTTTGATGAGATGATCAAAGATTTTGGGTTTATACAAAGTTTATGAGAAACTTGTATTTCCAAAGAAGTGAGTGGGAGCACTATAGAATTTCGATGAGTATATGTTGTTGACATATTGATGATCGTAAATGATGTAGAATTTCCGGAAAGCATATAGGGTTATTTGAAAGATGATTTTCAATAGAAAACCTGGATTAGGCTACTTGAACAACAAGCATCAAGATCTATAAGATAGATCAAAATGTTTAATAATACTTTCAAATGAGCACATACCTTGACATAATCTTGAAAGTGTTCAAGATGGATCACCAAAGAAGGAGTTCTTGCACGAGTTGTAAGGTATGAAGTTAAGAGTTAAAAGCTCGACCACGGCAGAAAAGAGAGAAAGGATTTAAGGTCGCCCCTATGCTTCGTACATAGGCTCTATAGTATGCTATGCCGTGTACCGCATCGAAGTATGCCTTGCCATGAGTCACTAAGGGGTACAAGAATGATCCAGAATAGATCATTGGACAGCGGTCAAAATTGTCCTTGGAGTAAATAAGGACATGTTTCTCGATTATGGAAGTGATAAAGAGTTCGCGTAAAGGGTTACGCCGATGCAAGCTTTAATACCTATCCGAGTGACTCGAGTAGCAAACCGGATACGATAGTGGAGCAACCATTTGGAATAGATCCAAGTGGAGCGTGGAAGCAGCATTTACAATATGACATAGAGAATTGCAAAGCACACACGGATCCGAAAGGTTCGAGACCGTTGACTAAAACCTCTCTCACAAGCAAAACATGATCAAACCTCGTAACTCATTGAGTCTAAATCACATGATGATGTGAACTAGTTTACGACACTAGTAAACTCTTTGGGTGTTGGTCACATGGCGATGTGACCTATCGTTGTTAATCACATGACGATGTGAACTAGATTATTGACTCTAGTGCAAGTGGGAGACTGTTGGAAATATGCCCTAGAGGCAATAATAAATTAGTTATTATTATTATATTTCCTTGTTCATGATAATCGTTTATTATCCATGCTATAATTGTATTGATAGGAAACTCACATACATGTGTGGATACATAGACAACACCATGTCCCTAGCAAGCCTCTATTGGCTAGCTCGTTGATCAATAGATGGTTACGGTTTCCTAACCATGGACATTGGATGTCATCGATAACGGGATCACATCATTAGGAGAATGATGTGATGGACAAGACCCAATCCTAAGCCTAGCACAAAGATCGTAGTTCGTATGCTAAAGCTTTTCTAATGTCAAGTATCATTTCCTTAGACCATGAGATTGTGCAACTCCCGGATACCGTAGGAATACTTTGGGTGTACCAAACGTCACAACGTAACTGGGTGACTATAAAGGTGCATTACAGGTATCTCCGAAAGTGTCTGTTGGGTTGGCACGAATCGAGAATGGGATTTGTCACTCCGGTTGACGGAGAGGTATCTCTGGGCCCACTCGGTAGGACATCATCATAATGTGCACAATGTGACCAAGGGGTTGATCACGGGATGATGTGTTACGGAACGAGTAAAGAGACTTGCCGGAAACGAGATTGAACAAGGTATCGAGATACCGACGATCGAATCTCGGGCAAGTACAATACCGCTAGACAAAGGGAATTGTATACGGGATCGATTGAGTCCTTGACATCGTGGGTTCATCCGATGAGATCATCGTGGAACATGTGGGAGCCAACATGGGTATCCAGATCCCGCTGTTGGTTATTGACCGAGAACGCCTCGGCCATGTTGCATGGTTCCCGAACCCGTAGGGTCTACACACTTAAGGTTCGATGGCGACGCTTAGGGTTATAAAGGAAGTTTGTATGTGGTTACCAAATGTTGTTCGGAGTCCCTGATGAGATCCTCGGACGTCACGAGGAGTTCCGGAATGGTCCGGAGTTAAAGATTTATATATGGGAAGTCCTGTTTTGGTCACCGGAAAAGTTTCGGGGTTTATCGGTAACGTACCGGGACCACCGGGAGGGTCCCGGGGGTCCACCAAGTGGGGCCACCAACCCCAGAAGGTTGCGTGGGCCAAGTGTGGGAGGGAACCAGCCCCAAGGGGGCTGGTGCGCCTCACAGAGGCCCAAGGCGCAAGGATGAGTGGGAGGGCAAACCCTAGTCCAGATGGGCCCTAAGGCCCATCTAGTGGGCGCCCCTCTCCCTCCCTCTTGGCCGCCTCCCCTTTCCCATCTAGGGCTGCCGCCTCTAGGGGTGGGAACCCCAGAGGGGCGCACCTCCTCCCTTTCCCTATATATATGAGGCCTAGGGGCTGCCCATAACACATGAGTTTCTCTCCTCTTGGTGCAGCCCGCCTCTCCTCCTCCTCCTCTCCCTTGGTGCTTGGCGAAGCCTGCGGGATTGCCACGCTCCTCCATCACCACCATGCCGTTGTGCTGCTGGATGGAGTCTTCCTCAACCTCTCCTCTCTCCTTGCTGGATCAAGGCGTGGGAGACGCCACCGGCTGTCTGCGTGTGTTGAACGCGGAGGTGCCGTCTGCTCGGCACTAGGATCTCCGGTGATTTGGATCACGACGAGTACGACTCCTTCAACCCCGTTCTCATGAACGCTTCCGCTTAGCGATCTACAAGGGTAGATGCACTCTCCTTCCCTCGTTGCTAGTTTCTCCATAGATAGATCTTGGTGACACGTAGGAAAATTTTGAATTTCTGCTACGTTCCCCGACACTTCCGTTGCAAACAATGGATCTTGTAGCAACAACAGCAACCGGTGCGGCTTGTCCTTGAGTAGGGTTGTGGTGGCAGCTGGGGGCGTGGGCGTCCGTACGCCGGCCTTGCTGCTCGGCGGGAAGATCTGCAACTGGTGGTTGAGGATGCAAGCGTGTTGGTGCGGGGTGACATCATCTTGGGCGCGGTGCGAGCAGTTACTGGTGTCGTCCATAGGCGCGGCTTAGCCAACTCCGGCTCTAATCTGGGGGCCGCCATGGGGCGGCGGTGCTGCGGGCGCGCGACATGGCTGATGCGTGTGCAATCAAATGACAGAGTCGTGCGCGCTTTGGCGGTGTTGGTAGCTGGGGGTGGTTCCCCTGGTGGCAATGGTTGCGACAGCTGCTGCAGGTGGCTGGGAGGATCCTTTGCCTCCCAGATCCGGCGATTTCTGCCAGTGGCTCGATCTGGCAAGGTTGCAGGATGCAGCCATAAGTCTTTTTGTGGGTTTTGATGGCTCTCGCTTCGGCCAATTTGCCTATGACGGTGAGATGCAATCTACGAGCGACGGCCTAACGCATAGGGTATAGTTGTGCTGTGGGGACGATGGAATTTCTATCCTAGCATATGTAGCTGATGGGATCGTGAAAAAGTGGAGTGCACAGTTGTAGAATGGAGCCTGTATTGCAAAAAGAAGGAAATATATTTAAAAGTTCCAAAAAATGTCAAAAAAATATCTACAAACACGGATGCATATTCTTCAAGTATGTATAACATTTTATCAACTAATTTGAATATTTGCATGCTACACAAAATAGACAAATATCTGGCCCAAATACAACATAGGAAAAGCCCATTTTAAATGTGTATTTGCCTTTTTTATGTACAACACATATGAATGTATTAGTTCATGAAATTTTGTAAGTGTATACTACAAATATATGTTTACATTACTTCTTTTCAGATATTTTTGAGTTGGGGAAAATGTATTTTCGCTGAAAAAAAAGTGAAGAGCTCAATGGAGCTTGGCCTCTGCAGACACTTTTCAGAAAAAGTTATGCCATGCAGAGGTTTGATGTGTGCTCATTGTGTTTACCGAAAATGGCTTTCGCCCCGCTTTATATATAGAGCATCGATCAACAAGCACCCAGTACAAACACACGCCACCACTACACACGCACACACCCAAAGCAGGATACAAAGGCGCTGAGCGCAGCAACACCATCCGTAGCACTACCACCACGAAGAGATGAAGCTACATATGACGATCCATGAGCTCCAAGGCGGCGCCTTCAGGAAGGGTACGACACCGGCGTGCCGCCACCGCCTGATCCAAGGATCGAAGTTTCCCTGGGCTGCATGATGGGCAATGAAAGCCGCGACGATGCCGCCAAGAAGGGAACGATCTTCGCCACCGCCGTCCGTCCAAGATAGAACAGGTTTTCACCTCGCCAACACTCACCGCCACCGAACGCCACACCTCGCCACCACGCCGCCCACACGGCCATGGCGGCGGGCAGCACCAAGCAACGAGCTCGCCCAAGAGCACCGCGCTACCACCACCAGGCCGCCGCGCATCCAAGACCTTGACACCACCTCACCCGAGACCCGTCGCTACCCCAACCAAAGAGACGAGCGGAAAGGTCCCACCTTCGCACTTCGGGCGACCCCCATCGCCGAGACCCAATAGGCCGCCAGAATCGGCATCCATTAGCCCGCCCCGCAGCCCCGAGCGTGAGACAAACTCGATCTCGCAGCAGACCGTGAGGGGGACGAGGTCACCCCTGCATCAGGCGGCGCGAGACGAAGCTCGGTCCCGCTGCAGACTGCGGCGCGAGACGAGCTCGGTCCTGCCGCACCGGACGGGAGACGAGCGATGGACCGCGGCTGGGAGAGGGCCAGCCCTTCGATGGAAGTAGGCCCGAACGACGAGGAGATGGAGCGAAGGTCAAGACGATCCGAATGCGGACGAGCCGACGCCGGAGAAGACGGCCGTCGCCGCAGTCAGAGCCGCCGAGCCACCATGAAGCCGCCACGACACGGAGAGGTCATCACCAATGTCGTACCTCCCCGCGCCGCCGCCCATGGCCAGAGCAACGGCCACGCCCGGCCGGTGCCCACCCGCATCGTCCGGCAAGCTCCAAGCGTCGGAGCAGCCGGGCACACACCACCGAAGCCACATGCCGGAGCGCCAACCACCACCACAGAGCATGCGCATCCACGCCCTGGCCAACACCACCGGAAGCTCCACCACCCCACCGGAGAAGCACAGCCACCAGCAGCACCACCACCACCTTAGCAGGGCCGCCGGCCGTCCTCACGCCACCAACCCCCAACACCACCCAGATCTGGACAGAGCCACCTAGATCCGCCGCCAGAGCAACCCGCCTCCTCGGATCCCCACAAGCCGCCGCTGGAGGGGGGAGGGAGGAGAGGGGGGCACTCCTGCGGGCCACCACGACGCCGGAGAGGGGGAGGGGAGCGGAAGCAGAGGAGAACTGCCGCCCGACGCCGACGGGCAGGAGGGGGCGCCCCACGACGCCGGCCACTGCGCTGAGGAGATGCCCGCCGTCAAGGCCACGCTGCCTTTTGGTCGGTGACGCTGCCGGGCGGCGAGGGAGGAGAGGCCGAGGCAAGGGGCTGGGGCGGCGGCGCTAGGGAAGCGGCCCGGAGTCGCCCGCGCATTGTGTTTGTATCCTCTTGATGCTTCATTTTGAATAAAAAATCCACCATTTATCGAAAAATAAGAATGATCATCCCTAAGATAACGTCTCTATTGTCCCCCATCAATCATGGACGCGATGAGTGTAAAGTGTAAACTGGGCGCACCAAGATCTACTGATTCATATTCAGATTTCCGCGGGACCCGTTCAACCATACCAACACCTCTATGGCTCTATCCACCCACAGTCGGCAGGCTACAGTCTCACTCTATCTAGCTACAAAATGTGGAGCCCGATCACCCGCCAAAAACTGTACCTGCGGATATGGCCGATCACACCATGGTTTCCTTCCTTTGCTGCTACGACTCCGGCGCCGATCATCGTCCGTCGAAGCGCAGGGCCACTTGGCAAAAGCTCTCTACCTGATCAACAGTAGTGACATGGCCATTCACTTTGGAGAACTAGACTGGATAGTGAAGGATCATGCAGATCTCTGCAACTGCTTCCAGTGGACCACCCTGCACAGCCCAAGGTTTGGTCACCTGTCCAAGATGGGCAATGTTCATTATCGTATGACTGTTGGGTATCTGGTCCTGAGTTTGGTGGTCCGAGTTTGGTAACCTTCTGTTCTGCCCTACTACTTAATCATGATAGCACTCAGCAAATGAAGGCGATAACGGCGAAAATCTGCTTAAAGCACATAGACGAAAACTGTTTTTTCATCAGGTGACATGCCAAATCAGACATGTAAATTCCTTTTGCACCAAACTTGGCAGAGACATGCTGCAATACTTCAAGTATATGTCTGACTTTTTTCAAGAATTTTAACAGTGTGGATCCATTTTTTATTTTAAGCCCGGAGCACACGCTCCCTCCCGACCTCAGCTAGAAGTTTTTCATCAAACCACTACACAAGTCTAGTGCCCATCTTCTTTTGGTAGAAAGTCTACTACCTATGACGACACACACATACAACGCAAGAGCACATAAGCTCAAAAAATATATAGTAAACGTAATCTCAGGGAGACTCGGTTATGTTTCGGTTTTGCTGGTAAGAGCGCCGCTGCAATAGGCTTCGGATCAGCTCCTCCAAGGTCGCGTTCACTGAGGATTGAGGTACCTTCTCCTGGAACAAAGAAACCACAACATCAAACCGTTATCCGTTCGAATAAATTAAAGGAGGGGGAACAAAATGTACACTGTTCTGAAAGTGATTTATTCATCATAAAGGCAAACAGCTTAAAGGTAGTGGGTTTGTAATGATTTCCCTTGCAAACTTTAGGAAAATATGCATGGTTGATACCACTGTGCAGGGTCTTTGCAGAGGAATGCAAAGAGCAACCTCCCAAGAGGAACACCATCGCTGGTGTCCTTATCCTGCCTATTTCTCTCACAAGCATGATAATTTGATTGCTGAATTTTCAAAGCACACTGGGTAGCAGCAGCAGCAGCACAAACATAATAATGCTAAAGAATTTTCATTCCCGTAAACAGATTGACCTGCTTCACCGCCCAGTTTAGAGATTAGTAACCCACTGTACTCACAATTTAATTCGACACTAAACTGGATCAGATAGTGTCATTGTGGCCATAGTTATCCACTAGTATTTTGCCGGCAGATCATCATCATGGACAGGTGAGGTTGCCTGGAGTTTGAAATTTCAGCATACTTCTGTTTATTCTGCTGTATCTTCCATTTAGTTGAATTTGCATATTGTTGACAGACAAAAGGGAGTTGACTTGTCTTGCCAAATGGAGTCTCAGTCAACAAAGTGCACAAAAAATGAAGAAAGAGCACAAAAGTGTATTACTATTTACTAGTTGGAACTTGGAGTACTCCTTATAAACAACAAACAAGGATCACATCCTTAATTTATCACAAGATGGAAATGGAACAGGGCAGCAGACCAGCAGTTATCTAGCTAAGTTCAGAAAAAGGGCGATCTGCAGCGCTAGTCAAATTCCACACTTCGAGAAGAACGTAATTGTCAAACTAACCACATAAGTTATGCAAGGCATAAGTCAATTTCAGCAAAATCCAAGGAACAATGGATTTGACTTACATTTCAGATAGCACAAGATACAGATAAGCAAGGCAGACCCAGATACTTAAACACAAGCCAGAAGAACAGAAATGGAGGAACGAACTGTAGAAGGCATGCCACAAACTAGAGGGGAAAAGATAGTCAATGTGTGGTACGTTAGGGATCGTAAAATGACCAAAAACTATAAAATCAAGTGATAACATGCAGAAACACTGTTCTTGAACATATACCCATGAAAAGTAGTGCATAAGAACAGATGGGCATATGAAGAGGATGCACAATGGGATTATGTGTGTATGAGAGTACGGGCTTCTTAATTACCTGTGGTCCTCATTGGCACTGCCCCAGGAGTTGCCGTTGCTACTGCTAGCGCCGGAGATGTTGTAGTGGGATCTGTGACGGCCTCCTGCATACTCAATGTGATGCAGGTCCTTCAGCAGCTCTTCATAGTGCCTCTTCACTTCCTCGACTGACTTCCCATCACCGACTGCTCGTGCCACCTTCTGCCAGCGGTCTGGCGTGTCCTCGTCATACGTCGCTAGTGCCGTCTCAAAGACCTTGTTCTGTTTTGCTGTCCAAGATGAACTCATTATCTCTCTATTTTTCTTTTTCTCCTTCCCCTTTACTGTTTCCCCAGCAGGGAGAAATTTTCCACGAAAGGTCAGGGGACTAGTAATGGACACTACTTGTGGCTGCTCGTGTTTCTGTGGAACAAAGAGTGAGCGTAGATGTGCTATTTATATAGAGGGGGAAGCCAACAATAGCCAGTATTGAGTGGGTGGTGATTTGTGCTAGCAGTAGGCAATGAGTTGACACACCTATGTAGGAGGGAGCCACGAGAAATTTCACTGACTCACCACACTAATCTGGGAGACTAGACCTTTGTCATCTCATTTCATCCCGCAATCTTAATGTATATCCTTTATTCTTGCTTTTTCTTTTCTATGTTGAAACTTGAAACCATGCTCTAAGGGTGCATTTGGTACTTACCACAACTTTTTGTCAAACTCACATCAACATCTGTGTCGTTTTGTATTGGAAGAAGCACAGTGAGAAGATGCAAAAACTTACCAGGCCAATTAAACGACAATATACAAAGCAACCTAGGCTAACAAAACCAGACAAGCAAAGCAACAAGCCTACACACACAGCTCTACAAAGAAGCAAAAAGGTCACAAGTGTGCGTTGGCGGAAACGTCTTACCCTTCGTGGGGGACGTGTTGCGTGTTTATAAAGAGGGTTGCGAGGCCTGATCATGCGTACAGAGTTTGTTGGAGATACAACTTGGAGAGAAAGAAAGACAAGAGATAAAGGAGCTAGGTACAACCGAATACAAAGATAACCATGCGCCTAGCTATCCTATCTATCTCCTAACTATAACTGAATATCTCCTCCTGACGCGTTATATCATGTTTAACACCTCCCTTAATCACAACTTGGTCAAGTTGAGATTATGTTTGAAGTCCTCAAAGCTTCTCACAGGCAATGCCTTTGTAAATCCATCTGCAACTTGATCTCTGGAGTGCACAAAACGAATATCAAGTTGCTTCTGAGCAACTCTTTCTCTGACAAAATGAAAATCAATTTCTATATGTTTTGTTCTAGCATGGGAAACTGGATTAGCAGAGAGATAGGTGGCACCAAGGTTGTCACACCATAGACATGGAGCCCGTGTGGTTTTCACACCAAGTTCTTTCAACATAGACTGAACCCATATTATCTCTGCTGTAGCATTTGCCAATGCTTTGTATTCTGCCTCTGTGCTTGACTTGGAAACCGTGGCCTGTTTTCGTGCACACCAAGATATCAGGTTAGGTCCAAAAAACACAGCAAACCCACCAGTGGATCGCCTATCATCCAAGCATGCTGCCCAATCTGAATCAGAAAATGCACTGACAAGAGTTGAAGATGACTTGATGAAATTTAGACCAACACTCAAAGTGTTTTGACATATCGACTATGCGTTTTGCAGGCGATCAAGTGAACGATGGTGGGTGCATGAAGAAACCGATGCACCTTGTTAACTGCAAAAGAAATGTCAGGCCTAGTAAGAGTCGACATCGCAAAGCCCCAACTAAACTTCAGATCTTGTGCTATCCTCTTGACTCAAGAGTGTCCCTTCGTGAGAGAGACAATTTTTCCGAATCGACAAAGGAGTAGGTGAGGGTTTACAATCTTTCAAACCAGCCTTCTTTACCAGATCGGTTGCATATTTTTCCTGAGAGAGGTGAAGTCCATCTCTATTTCTCTTTACCTCAATCCCAAGAAAGAAGTGCAAGTCTCCAAGATCCTTCAAGGCAAAATCTGCACTCAAGTCCTTTAAGAGTCCTGTGATTGCTTCATCAGATGAGCTTGTTACAATAATGCCATCAACATATATGAGAACAAATATGCATGTGTTGGACTTGTTGTAGATGAATAATGAGGTGTCTGACTTAGAAGGAACAAAACCAAGTGCCTGCATCTTATGACAGAGACGAGAATACCATGCCCTTGGAGCTTGCTTCAACCCATATAGTGCTTTATCAAGTTTACACACGTAAGAGGGAGCACTTTTACTTACAAACCTGTGGAGGTTGCTTCATGTACACTTCCTCTTCCGTAACACCATGGAGGAACGCTGCATCGTACATCTAGCTGTCTGAGACTCCAACCCCTAGAAACAGCAATAGACAGGACAAGACGAATGGTAACAGCTTTTACTACTGGACTAAACGTGTCCTCATAGTCTATGCCATATCTTTGTTTAAAGCCCTTTGCAACAAGTCTAGCTTTATAACGATCAATAGTTCCATCAGATTTCCTTTTAATCCTGAATACCCACTTGCAATCAATCAAGTTTTTACCTTCTTTGTGGAGGAACCAAGTGCCATGTTTTATTTTTCTTCAATGCCATGTACTCTTCGTTCATAGCTTTCTTCCATCGTTCATCACCAAGTGCTTCTTCAACTATACTTGGTTCATCTGGTTCACCTGTGGAACAAATCATACCATATTTGACTATATGTTTGTAGTTCACAGGTTTCGTTACCCCTTTTTGTAGTCGTGTACGACGCGGTGATGATGCAGCCAAATCTGTGGCCACAGAGGATCCAGCTGCCTGCATGGAAGCTCCAGCCGGAACTGATCCCGAGACAGACATCAAGCAGTGCCGAACGTCGCCCAGAAAGGCTTCGGCCGTGGTGACCGTGGTCACCATGACCAGCACCTCCTTGGAGAGGTTGCTGAGGAGGAAACCGAGCACCTGCTGGTCCTCCCTGACCCAGAGAGGGTGGAGAGGGTTGGGCTCGAAGGTGTCCTTGCCGTCCTTGTCCTTGGCGGCGCGGAGCTTGGCCGGCTCCGGTGATGTGCCGTCGATGTAGCCGAAGACACCGGCGCCACGCAGTTGGGGTGTAATCTGCGTGCGCCACAGCACGTAGTTCGTGCGAGAAAGCTTCTCGATGACTTGCCCATTGAGATGGGACTGAGCGGCACCGGAGGAGGAAGACATTGCTTCGCATGTGGAGATGGAGGCTAGATGGGAAGTAGGAAGGCTCTGATTACCATGTGCATTGGCGAAAACGTCTTACCCTTCGTGGGGGACGTGTTGCGTGTTTATAAAGAGGGTTGCGAGGCCTGATCACGCGTACAGAGTTTGTTGCAGATACAACTTAGAGAGAAAGAAAGACAAGAGATAAAGGAGCTAGGTACAACCGAATACAAAGATAACCATGCGCCTAGCTATCCTATCTATCTCCTAACTATAACTGAATATCTCCTCCTGACGCGTTATATCATGTTTAACAACAAGAAGAGGGTCAGGAGGCCTAGAGTGCATACTAACCATAACTAGTTGTACCTAAAAGAATATCACAAGGCCATTTGTTTTTTTTTCACGAATACGCAAAGCTTGCGTATCATTCATTGATAGGTAGAAGAGAAATACAGAGACATACAAGAGAAGAGGGAAGCACCACACAGGGTGTGGGAAAAAAATAAAGAAGGATACAACACAGCATCAAACTCTTCTAGCTCGAACTCCAGCCGACAAGGCAAAGAGGCGAGAAACAAGGTATCAAGGCCGCGTGGCGACCAAGGCCGGGCACCATCATCACACAACTACAACTTCACGACGGACCGGATCAACGTATCTCCCACCTATGCACCTAGACAAGGCCATTTGTGCCAGGATAGAAGCATGCAACATCCTTGTCGATGTTACAAACTTACGGAATGTTTTGCACAAATGTGCTGTCCACCAATTTGCAGTCAATTAAATTGGCTGTACAAACTACATACAATTTGCAACATCACTTACAACAATGAAGTTTAGTAGCAGAGGATATTTGGAACAGAAGCCCTGAATAGTGAATATAGCAAGTACAAGGAAAAGCTAGTGGCTGACAATTTGTGTCGCATTTACCACCCCACTGTAACAAAGATATTCAAATATCTAATTGAAAACACACACCAATATATGCCTCCTTGTCTTTCTGTAACACAGGGAAAAGGAGTCATTATTAGGTCAAAAGGATAGGAGCACCTAACTCTTCCATGATATTTCTACCGATTAATCAGTGATGGTATATGGTTTCAGATGGACAGAGAAGAATGTCATGCAGATCGGATGTGGTCTGTGGTCTAATAATTTAACACAAAAAATTATCTGTCCCTAGTACCTACCCCCACTTTGAGCATATGATGGCAGAACTGGACATATTGTACAGTCGTCTCATTGCTACAAACTGTATTAGAACAGCTGCTTTAATAGTACAAGTTTCATGCAATAAAAATAGATTGGCAAGATCTAGTGTATAATGAAGTGGAACAATAAGATTTGGGATTCTTGACTCCCTTGTATAGCTCTCTGTATAGCCCCCTCTTGTATATTCCCCTTCCCTTTGTACATTTTCCCCTCTTCTTCTAACTACCCCTTTGTGTTTTTTCATGCCGCCTTCAATAAAAAATTACTGTCAGGGCCTCACCTACAGTTTTTGGTTCAAAAATAAAGATTTGGGATTCATGAGATAGCTTATTGTTTTATAAGAGATCACATGTTCAGTTCCCATGGGAGATTGATTGGTGGTTTGTTGGAGTTACTACAGGATCCAAACAGCCATTGGTACAGGAACTTTATTTTGTACCAGTCCTCTCGGATAATGGAACAACAAATTCTTTATGCTCCGTAAAAGCTATGCCACAGTTGTGTTGGATAAACAACAACTAAGCTTTACTGAGGGCCAACGGCCAGTACATATATAGATGTGGTAAAGTGCAGAAAAGCCCCTTATACAATGGGGATGTACACAATGAACTATACACATCTAACACCCCCCCTCAAACTCATGCTGGATCAACAACACTGAAGTTTGGAGAGGAAAACCCATGCTGCGTTTCGAAGTCTGTGCCTTCGTGAAGAAGTCAGCCAATTGTAACTCAAAGGGCACATAGTGAAGAGCGAGAGTCCGATCTCGCATGCAAAAGACGCACAAAGTGGGCATCCACACCGATGTGCTTGGTGAGCTCGTGCTTCACCGGTCACGCTGCAATATCGATAACACCGTCTTGTCGACAAGAGAGGAGTTGAGGTAATAGCATACACCAAAGTCCTCAAGTAACCATCGTAACCAGATCACCTCACCACAACATAGCCATGGCTCGCAACTCAGCCTCTCAGACTCGGCGAGAAACTGCAGCCTGCTTCTTTGTTTTCCAGTGCAATAAGAGAGCCACCAAGAAAGACACAAGAAGTGACAATGATCGTCGATCCGAGGGATCACTAGCCTGTAGCATCGAGTAGGCCTCGAGCTCAAGAGAGGCTGAGCGGGGAAAGAAAAGGCGCTGAGAGATCGTGCCACGAAGATATCGTAGAACACGGAGGAGGTGACTATAGTGGACAGAGGTGGGGGCGGAAACAAACTGACTCAGGATATGGACAGGATAGGAGATGTCAGGACGCATAACAGCAAGATAGACAAGACTGCCAACGAGATGGCGATAGGGAGTGGGATTAGGAAGAGGGTCACCATCAGAGGCACGAAGCTGAACGTTGAGCTCCATAGGAGTCACAACAGTGCGCTCATCACCGAGAGCAGCGCGAGCAAGAAGATCCTGAATATATTTTTCCTGGGAGATGTAGAAGCCATCAGAGGTCGAGGAAATCTCAATCCCAAGAAAATAGCTAAGTGGACCAAGATCAGACATGAGGAACTGGTCGCGAAGGCGAGCCTTAACAAAGGCAATGTACTCAGAGTCGTCACCAGTGATGATCATGTCATCAACATAGAGAAGGAGAAGAGTCCGACCACGAGAAGACGTGTGAACAAACAACGCGGGATCATGATCACTGGGCAAGAAACCAGCGGCAGTCACCACAGAGGCAAAGCGCTCAAACCAGGCGCGAGGGGCCTGTTTAAGACCATAGAGGGAGCGCCGAAGTCTACAGACCATACCATCAGGGGCATAGTACCCCGGTGGTGGCTGCATATAGACCTCCTCACGCAACTCGCCATTGAGAAAGGAGTTCTGGACATCAAGTTGAGAGATACACCAATGACGAATAGAAGCCACAGCAAGGAGAGTGCGGACAGTGGTCATGTGGGCCACAGGAGCAAAAGTCTCATCATAATCGCGTCCCTGCTCCTGTTGAAAACCACGGGCCACAAGACGAGCTTTGTAGCACTCAAGAGAACCATCAGAGCGAGTCCTAATCTTGTAGACCCACTTGCAGGTGATGGGACGAACACCGAAGGAGAGGAACCAAATCCCATGTGCCGGAGCGCTCAAGGGCAGCAAGCTCTTCGGCCATCGCAAGTTGCCATTCAGGTTCAGTCATGGCAGTCTGATAGGAAGTGGGCTCAGCAAGAACAGAGAGACCATACCGATCAGGAGAGTAGCGATCAGGCGGGGGCGAGGCTGAGCACGGAGGTTATGAACCGGGGGAGGCGTGAAAGGAGGAGCACCAGAGGTGGAAGGCGCGTCAGGAGAAGCATCCTCAGAACGAGGGCGACGGGTATAGTGGAGAGGAAACGGTGAGAGAGGTTGACGAACGGGAGAGGATGGTGGAGATGTGGAGGAGGAGGATGGGGAAGATGGTGTCGGTGGTGAAGAAGAAGGAATGAGAGGTGTAGGTGGAGGAAGTGAAACATGAGGCACATAGTGGGGTGTATCGGGGAGAAGAAGAAAGGAAATATCATCCACAGAGAAGCTCGAGGAAGAAGGACGGGGGTAGTAAGAGCGAGACTCATCAAAAGTCACATCACGCGAGATGCGCAAACGACGACCAACAGGATCCCAACAGCGATAGCCCTTGTGCTCATCACTGTAACCAAGGAAAACACACTCAACCGACTGAGCAGTCAGTTTGGTGCGTTCTCGGGGGGCAAGAAGAACATAGCACACGCATCCAAACATACGAAGAGCTGAGTAGTCAGGAGAGCGACCAGTGAGACACTCCATAGGAATACCACCCTGCAGAGCAGTTGATGACTGAATGTTGATGAGATAGGTGGATGCGGAAACAGCCTTAGCCCAAAAATGGGGTGGAAGGTAAGCAGCAATCATCAGCGCACGAGCCGTCTCAAGCAAATGACGATGCTTTCGTTCTGCAACGCCATTCTGAGCATGAGCACCAGGGCATGAGAACTGGGCAAGAGTACCCTGTTCCACGAGAAAACCATGCAACAGCTGAGAGATATACTCTCCAACGGAGTCAGCACGAAAAGTACGGATGGGCGTGGCAAACTGGGTGTGAACCATGGCAGCAAAATGTTTGTATATAGGGAGAACCTCGCTACGAGATTTCATGAAGTAGAGCCAAGTGTAGCGAGAGAAATCATCAATAAACAAAACATAGTAGCGATGACCACCTTTCGAATCAAAGGGAGCAGGACCCCAGACATCATAATGAACTAAGTCAAAAGGACGCTAAGAGCAGACTCACTAGTAGGATAAGGTAATCGAGTACATTTGCCAAGTCTGCAACCATTACAATGTAAGGAGACATCTCCATCTGAGACCCTAAGAGGCCCTGACGAACTAAAGAAGATAAGCGAGAGCCACAGATGTGACCAAGGCGATGATGCCACTGCTAGAAGGACGCAGATGAAGAGGCAACAAGAGCATGAGAGCTGGCAGAAGTGGTGGCAGCGGAAGGAACACAAAGCCATTCAACCTCCCAAAGGCCCTCTGACTCACGGCGCCGGGGGCCAGCACCAACCAAAGCCTTGGTGCGACGATCCTGAATGGAGCAAGAGTCGGTATCAAGAATGACACGACAACCAGAATCAATAAGTTGGGCAGCGGAAAAAAGATTCATGGTGAGGCGAGGAACATGAGAAACACTCGAATGTAAAAAGATGGAGTGGAAAGAATACCACGACTAGCAACAGGAAGAGATGTGCCATCGGCAAGAAGAACATTAACAAAGTAATCAAGAGGTCGGAGAGAAGACAACGCAGAAGAATCAGAAGACATATGAAAGGAGGCTCCAGAATCCAGAACCCACGAAGATGTACCTGACTGTGTAGATGCCGGTGGTGGTGAGAGCGGGGATGCAGTCACAGCAGCAGCAGAAGGAGTCGACGAGGAGCCTGAGGAAGCAAGAAGACGCCTGAGGCGAACAATGTCCTGATCAGTGAGTGACGGAGTCGAGGAAGACACAGGAGTCCCACCAGAGGAGTGCCTTTGGTCACGCTTATTCTGACGACAATCAGACTCTGGGTGACCTGACCGGGAGCAATGACCACAGACAGTGTCACGGCGCGACGTGCCCTTCTCAGCATATGGAGGACGGCTCACCCCCCTGGAGGAGTAGGCAGGAGCGGCGGAGCAAAGTGGGGCGAAAGTGACGACACAGAGCCCGGGCGACCAACACCGGCGAAGCGAATGTATAAACCCAGCAGAGCGAAGGCGGGTCTCCTCAGCACGAAGCTCGGCAAGTACCTCCGAGATAGGAACACGACCACGAGCAAGCAAGTGAGCCCGTCGGGGCTCAAACTCGGAGCGAAGACGAGATAAGAACTCATGAACCCTCTGAAACTCCAAGTCGACCGCCAGAGTCTGACAAAGAACGGCAAGTGCCACAAACAACAGTCCTCGGTGAGTCAAGTTGACGCCAGATGGCGAGCACCGTGAATAGAACTCATCAATGACGAGTCACCCTTTGAAGAGCATGCTCTGACGCACCACGTAGAGGTAGAGAGCATCGCCAGAGGGCTGATAGCGCTGACAAAGATAGGACCACATCGCTGCAACCGTGCCGAGACCCATGAACTCCAGGCAAACTGAGGAAGAACACTCGCAGTGAGAACAGCAGCAGCTCGAGCATCATCATTGCACCACTGAGTGTAAGCAGACAGATCATCTCGGTAGACAGAGAGAGCATCAGAATATGCGGATACTTGCTGATCATAAGCATCAACTGCAGCATCATCAAGAGCCTTGGATGCATCCCGATCAGCCTGCGACACATCAGCAGCAAGTATCGGCGGTACCGGCGGCACAAGAGCCACCGGAGCAACAGGGCAGGGCGGACAAGGTACCTCGCCAGAGAGAACGCCCCACAGCAGAAGGCCGCGCATATGAATACGCATGAAACCCACAAACTCAGCATAGTTGGTGCCATCAAAGATCACCGAGCAGCGAGGAACAACCACATAGCCCGAAGATGACATACTGAGATATCCCGTAGGTTTTTTTTTTGTCAACGAAGGCAGAAAACCCGATCTCGATCTGGATCGAACCAGGCCAGAGCGCTCAGGAGCGCACGCGCCCGAGTGAGGAGCAGCAGCAGACCCTCACGCGCCCGAGTGAGGAGCGGCACGAGCCTGGTCCAGGCGCAAGTGGCCGGCTAGGCGGGGGTAGCTGTGACGACGCAGCAGCGGGCGGGCGCCGGGACGGCCGGGAGGCGTTTCAGCGAGAGGGGCGGCTGGGCTGCATCCAGCGGCCAGTGTTGCAGGGAGCCGGGCGGGCGGCCGGAGCAATGGGAACCGACGGCGGCCGGGCGCAAGGCACGGTTAGCAAAGAAGCGTCATGGGCGAGGCAGCTCGCAGCGTGAGGCGGCGGGGACGGCGCCACGGGCGGTCAGTGCACGGGCGCTGAGGCGGGTGGCCGGATCCGGCGCAGAAGAGCCGCGAGGAGAGCTGGGTGGCGGATCCGCGGCGAGGAGAGCCGGACCTGGCAGTGGATGGATCGGGGGAGGAGCTAGCACGGAGTTGCAGCGTGCGGGAGGGAGGGGAACCTAACATCTGATACCATGTTGGATAAACAACAACTAAGCTTTACTGAGGGCCAACGGCCAGTACATATACAGATGTGGTAAAGTGCAGAAAAGCCCCTTATACAATGGGGATGTACACGATGAACTATACACATCTAACAAGTTAAAAATTAAAGTGTCTGCGGATATTGCAGGTAACTAGTAAACCCATTAAGTATGTTAGTACCATGTCAATATTCTCCTAACAGAAATTGTGACTGACTTTATACGAATTTCACATCAAAATTTGATTTAACAACTCAGCTCCTAAATCTTAATAGTTGTTTCTGGTAGAACAATCAAGACCATGCACCAGGGCTGCATGTATAATTAAGAAGAATAGAATGCTTCTCGATAATTTAAGCAGTGCCAGTCAATTTCCAGCTTATTTCATAACAAGTCGAAAAATGTTCATGCAGAAAAGAGAGCTATGCCTAAGTATATACTCCAATATATATGACCTTTAACTCGAGGGAAAAATTACGTAAATCAGAGCATATCCCTAACCAAGTTTGTAAGAACTAAAAAGCAAATGACAGTAATTGACAATATTTCTAGTGCAACAGCTTGCCAAATTTTATAATAAATCACATATCATCACTTCTAAAAAGCTATAAGCCATTCTTGTGCCTCTGAAGTTCTTAACAAAATTACGCACAAACTTGATTATTCTGTGAAAGGTTACCAACATTTGGTTGTCATTTTGTAGAAAGATGCAGTTAAGTTACCTTGCCGTCTTGAGCTTCATTACATTTAGAATAACATTCTCAGACCTGCATTGTTCCAAAACTTGTATCAGAAAAGTGAAGTTCAAAAGATGCTTCTGGCTTTTTTAAGCTTGCCCCAAGTTGCTTCATCTAATCTTTACTCGGCACAAATCTTGGACATACAAGGTCAGAACATAGCCCTTCAACCAGCACTTACTACTGAACTTAAACAAATAATATACAGAAATAGTAAGAATAAAATGATAACTACCAACTACTTATAATATTATTCATTGGAAGAACCATTGATTTTCTTTTGCCTTCTTATGTTCTCTGTTTGGCTATTTACATTTAGAAAGATGCCTCAAGCCTCCAAAGACAGATATTGGAAGCTTTTAACCACAAGAGATTTATGAGGAAGGAAAAGGTCATCTGGTTCAAAAGTAGATTATCCCATGAAGGTACGGAACACCACTGCGCCTATGCAAAGTCACTTCAGCCAATGCTAAAGGTGTTTGTGTGTATGCGGATCTTTCATGTGATTTGGTTCGAGTTCTCATCATCCCAAGGTGTGGACAGGTGGATTCGAGATGATGGAAAAGGCCCCCACCAGGCTAGTAGCTAGGATTCACATCCAAGTGGGATACACCTCTTTACTATCTCTTCTCGGCGAATTTAAATTTGGTATAAAACAAAATTAGACCCAAATATCAATTTGAACCTTTATTATGTCACACCCTTACCTCACACCCTTACCTCGATACCCTCTTTTCAGTCTTCAAAGGAAGGTATTTGCTTCAATTATTTTCCCTTTCTATGAAAGGTGGAGAGAATCATGACATTCTTGGAATCTATATCTATATCTAAATGAAATTTATGTTGACCAACAGAATTACGACTCACTACACCTGTCAGCCTGCCATGATATGTGATGGACGGAGAAACAAACAGTCGAAGTTTATGCTCAAGCGCCCCAAATTCCACAGTCGTATAAATGGAGGTGTTGCATCACAGGAATGACCACGGATCAAAATAGAGATCCAAACTATGCCCTTAGGAATGCTGATCTGCAAAAGGTAGGGTTTATGGAAATATCTTATAATCTTGTCAGACTGAATAGCATACCCTCTGTTGATAAATATAGGATGTGTTTTTACCATGCAGAATTGATCTTTAACCAGCAGTTAGTCCAATAATACATGGTTGTGCCACACAGAATTTAGATCGTTAAATTCGTATTGTAAAATAACTTTCCTGTGATTATGATTTTGCAATTATGAGCAATGTATTGTATGAGAAATTTGTGGTCAAAGATCAATTTTTTAGAGTCCAACAGAGGGAGTATATGCCCATGTCCTAATCTTCAGACACTCACCAAAGAATGCAATAGGTGATTTCTCTAAAAACAAACATGGATCTTGTGATGGTGATGTCATATAAGAATAAAACAACCATTAAATGTAGCATCTGAGATGTTGGATTCTAAAACATGTGAACTTGTTGAAAAGTAGGGAATCTCACAGGAAAAGGTACCTGATAATGGATGTGTGGCGTAGGAGCTAAAGAATGATTCCTTGATAAGATATGATAAAAAGACTGAGAAGAGGTCAGGAAGAGGAGACGAAGTAAAAAGATAAAAATAGAATAAGAATCCAGCAGATCCCAAAGCTATGATGTTCCATCTGCGTACAGAATATGTGGTCCGATCTTTTGTAGACAGCCAAATAGTACACTGGTTTGTAACAATGATAGAATTAACTGATTAAGCAATGGACAGGCATGATTCAAGAACATGAATTCATTTGTTTGGGAATCAATCTGGATAGCTGTCTTGCTGACTTAAGTGTTTCAAATTCCAAAGGTTCAGATTACCGATTGAACTTGGGATTCTAGAAAACAAAATTAATTGAACTTGGAATTATACAGATAGCATATTTTAACTCTATGCTAAGCGTAAGACCTGAAATACTGAAACGAACATAAGAACACTTGTGAGCTATGCCATTATCATTAATACAATAAATAATTCATAAGCATTGCTATGATCCAGTTAGATGTTAGGAAACCAATGAAACACGGGTTTTCATGTACTTCCTCCGTAAAGAAATATAAGAGTGTTTAGATCACTACTTTAGTTATCTAAACGCTCTTATATTTCTTTACAGAAGGAGTATCATTCAGACAAAAACTTGTCCTGCGATGAATACTGTAGCATGATCCAGTTATGTGGTTTCCTGAGTTCTGAATCTAGAAAATGAGCACTGGATGGAGCTAATGTGTGCTGTCATATGTAATAATGCTGAAACCTATTAGACGCTATGGTACATCTTGTAAAGAATACGGTGGCCGCTGCAAGTTTGCTCTGCGCTTGGCTTTGCCATCCAGGCTTCGGCGTGCCTTGAAATATATATAAGGTATAGAATGATTTGCCTTCTATTATTTGCAAAACAAAAGAAAAACTTGTAAAGAAATACAAAGCCATTATTTCTGCAGGACACAATTGGCTCAGCCGCACAGTGACCTCGTGCATAACATTTGTAGTCAAACCGCAGGAAACCATCGCAGTGGCATCGTTGCACACCGAACCCGTATTCGCAAGAGTCACATTTCCCGAGGATACACCCTAAAAGAGTTAAATACATCATAAGTGCCTAAACTTGTCTGTTGCGGTCAGTTTAATGCCTAAACTTGTAAAATACACAAAAGTGGTGCTACAACTTGTCACACTGTGCATATACGGTGCCTCCGTCCGTATGCTACCGTATTTGCTCTCCGTGTGGCGTGACAACTAGCGGCTGGCCCACAGATCATTGGGTGAGCGTTGCCTGCGCTAGGTGAAATGCCTACAAGTTTTTTTTAGAAAATCCCGTGAGATTTAATCGAAGTCACAAATAAGCCATTGCTCTGTATGCTAATAACAGGAAAAAAAATATACTGCATCATTGAATTGGTTTCGACCCTGGGCCTCCAGGTTAAATAGCACGCATGCTAGATGCCAAGACTCTGCAATTTCCATTATATTTATTTTCAAGTTACTGTTTGGTTTTTACACCCTCCCTTTCAAAATAGATGACTCAACTTTGTACTAAGTTTAGTACAAAGTTAGTACAAAGTTGAGTCATCTATTTTGAAATGGAGGGAGTACAATATATGTAAAATTTCCAATATACAAATAAGCGACTATCGTCTATTAAAATATTTAATCTATTTTCTTATTATTTGTAGTTCGAAGAGTTAAACATGAACTGTTTGTAAAATTTATGTGGATTTAAAAAGTTCAACATATATTATGAAATATTGTGTATTTTTTGTATCTTCATTCAGGACCACAAGTACGGAGAATTATTTTGTATCTTCATTGTATTTTTAGAATACATCATTATTAAAAAAACAACAAAGTTGTATTTTGAAAATCGTTCAATACGTATTAAAAATGATTGTGTAAAAACAATAGATTCTATAAATGGGTTAAAACATGTTAAACATGTTTGTAGAAATGTAAGAGTAATTTTATACAATAATTATTTAAAACATATCGAGCATTTTATGAAATAGATGTTGTAATTTTTTTGAATGCGTGACGGGCATTTTTCAAATACACGTTTACAATTTCTTAATACAAGTGAAAATTTTCCAAAAATATCTTGCTTTTGAGAAAAATGCACTAATACTTTTTTAAGTTGATGGCAGGTAATATGTTGAGTTGTTCTCTTTTTTTCAAACGTGAGAATTTCTTAATAATTATTAAAATTTTCTTCGAGTCAACCTTTTTCTATTTAATTCTCTTTATTATTTCGTTCGATATCCCTAACAAATAGTAGTGTATCTGGATAGTGCATAGATAACTGTTCATGGCTTATTGGTTAGCACGTATGCACGTTGTGCGTGAGGTAATTAATGCGAATCCTGCCGGTGCGCTATTTTTTTGTTAGTACGCTCTATTTTATCTCACATGCTGACATGCATGGCCTAGATCTAACAGGTGTGATCAATGCAGTTTGGCATATTTAAATAAAATATTAGGAGCTTTTGTGATTATTTAAAGTACAAGGATTTTTCTGTAAAATAACCAGCCCACTCCTCTCACAGGAATTCACATGTGGGTCGATGCCATATTGGCACACCATGTGGGCTGTGCATATGCCCGATACAGACGGAGGTATCGTATTTGAACATTCGAACAAGTTACGGCACCAGTTTTATGTATTTTATAAATTTAGGCACGATAGTGATCGCATCGGACAAGTTAAGACACCCGTGGTGTATTTAACTCATCCTAAAACTACGCCAAAAGATGGGTGGCCATATTTCGGCCCCCAAGGACGTAGAAACAAACACCTGGCCTGGTGCGTGCGTGCGAATGCTGGCGGTATGCTCCCCTTGCGATTACCTGAACGGCTGAAGGAATCCGCGGGGGCTGCGAGGACGCCTCGCGCCTCTCGGTCGGAGCCGCCGCGTAGCTCAGATGTTCACCCGCGCTGCATTTGAACTTTCAGGAGAGTGGGGCGCTCAGGCTGCAGTGGTGGCGGGGAGGATGCGGCCGGCAGAGAGACGGAGTCCTAGAATCACATTGGTTTTTTTAGTGGGCCCTGGAATCACATTGGTCGATCGATGGGGAGGATGCATCCGGCCGAATCGGAGCGCCAGGGGATATATCGCTTAGTGCGAGCCCGAGGCAGATCCTATTTGCGCTTCAGCCGTCCGTTTTTCTTTCCTTTTTTAGGCGCCACAGAAAGACAGGTGGAAATCACTAATTAAGCAGTATTCGCTGCAAAGAACACTCTACTTTCCCAGGTCGCGACAAGTGGCGCACATGCAGCGCGCCACTTGTCGCAACCTGGGAGTTTTCCCTTTTTTCGTAGATCCATTTATTCAAAACATTTTATCTCTTAAACCGTGTGTCCAAATCTTGAACTATTTTTATCATTGGATTCCTCGTGTCGAGATCTTTAAAACTAGATCTCATGTTGATAAGTTTTGACGATTTTTTTTTCACGAAAAAACCGGACAAAAAAATCGGGCGAAAAAACCAAACCGGGGGCACGGTTTTTTCCCTTTCCGAAAAAGGCATGCCCGTGCCTCTCGCGAAATCACAACCGTGCCTCTCGTGGAAGCAAAACCGTGACTCTCGTGGAAGAAAAAAAACAGAAAACGCGTTTTTTTCCGTTTCCGAGAGGCATGGCCGTGACTCTCGCGAAAGCACAACCGTGCCTATCGCGAAAGCAAAACCGTGACTCTCGTGAAAGAATAAAAAACAGAAAACGCGTATTTTTTTCCCTTTCCGAGAGGCACGGTCGTGACTTTCACGTAAGCACAACTGTGCCTCTCGCGGAAGCAAAACCGTGACTCTCACGAAAAAAAACAGAAAACGTGTTTTGTTTTTCCCTTTCCGAGAGGCACGGCCGTGACTCTCGCGAAAGCACAACCGTGCCTATCGCGGAAGCAAAACCGTGACTCTCGCGAAAGAAAAAAAAACAGAAAACAAGTTTTTTTCGTTTCCGAAAGGCACGACCGTGACTCTTGATAAAGCACAACCGTGCCTCTCGCGGAAGAAAAACCGTGACTTTCACAAAAAAAAACGCGTTTTTTCGCGCAAAAAAAAATTCAAAAAAAAATGATCGAAAAGCTAAGAAAGACCGGGGAAAACCAAAACGTCGAAAAAACCCAAAAAAACCGTTTAAAAAGTCGAAAACGCGTGCGAAAAAAAAACAAAATCCGAAGGGAACGTCCAAAGCGCGACAAGTGACGAATGGCTGAAAGCGTGCCAAGTGACGTTGATCGTTGCGAGGCTCCCAAAGGAGCGCTCGTTAACTAGTTGCTCCCAAGACAGGCTGGGGACGGAATCGATAGTGTGATGGGCGCATCGGATGGCCCTAGAGGCAGCTTAACATTCTCTCAGATCATCTGGATGATGCGTAGCACTGCCCATATTTTTTCTTGCTTGCTTTTTCAATGGTATTCTTTTGTTTTTTCTTTCCGTGTTCCTTTGCAGGTCTTTTCAGAGTTATTTGTTATTTGTTATATTTCTTCAACATATATCTACTCTTTTTTCACATAGATTGTAAATTTTTGTATACACCAGAATTTATAAACATTTAAGAATTTTAAGTACAATATTTACATTTTTAAATATATGTTTTGGTGACTAATTTTTCCATATACATTATAATTTTTTTATACATCTGACATAGTTGTGTACATATTTTATAAAATCAAATAGATGATTAATATCTTTCCCAATAGATGTTTCTGGACATTTTGTCAAATACCTGTTAAACATATTTCAAATACACGTTATTTTTTTATAAATGATAATAAATGTAAAAACTACGTGGAAATTTCTTACATTTGTACACATATATATTTAAAATGTTACGAACATATTTTTTGAAATGTACATCTTACATTTTGAATTATACGTTGTTCTAAATCAGATGTATATCAATATGTTTTAGTGTGTGTTTTTCACGCATTACAATTCGTATGTAGTTCATATTAAAATATTCAAAACAACTTATAATTCTGAATGGAGGTAGTAACATAAATTTTTTAATTGTAGAAAACATTATTTTCAAATTAGATGAAATTTTTTTAATCATCGTTGAAAGATTTGGAAAAATGTCACATATATTTTTTGTAAACACGTGAACATTTCCTAAATGTAAAAATACATTTTTTTAAAAATCCTATGAACCATTACTTTTAATTACACATACATTTTCTCAAATGTGTGAAGGATATCAATCTTTTAAACAAATTATGCTTACAAATTTTGTACACTGTGTTTATATTTTTCAAATTCCTGTTTTTTTTTAAATTGAAGTAAATAGAAATTATGAAATGAATGTATTTAGATATTTTTTCAAAAAAATATGAGAAAAACAAAAAGGAACGCATGTGAGAACCAAAGTGAAACGAACTATTGTGCCGGCCCAACTGCACTCCCGCTTCGCAATGTGTATTATAGACGCTCCCAAGGCAATTCCTATATGGTGCATAAGGCGCCCGTTATACTATAGTTTTCAGATAGGCACACAACTCCTCCCCTCTGGGTTGGCATATGTTTTTAAATGCTAAAAATCGTGCATGAGTGTTACGCCTCAAACACACAACCTCTTCCTCAAGTGCTAGCTACGGTAGCCAACCAGGCAACGCACCCAAATGTGTTTAGTTACTTCTTTTCATTCTTTTTCTTTTCTTTTCCTTTTTTCTTTTCTCTTCTCTTTTTCTTTTTAAAAAATGAATGAACTTTTTCTTATCAAAATAGATGAACTTTCCAAATCTAAAAAATAAAAATTGATGAACTTTATTTGAATTTGTGAACTATGTTTTGAAAATCCATGAACTTTTCTCAATTTTATGATTTTTTCAAAATCGTGAACTTCTTTCATATCCATTGATTTTTTTTTCTTAAATCGTGAAATTTTTCATAAGTGTTTTCTTTTGAATCAATGAACTTTTTTTCTAAATCGCCGAACTTTTTTCAAATTGATGAAATTTTTCAAAATCGGTGACATTTTTCCTAATTTTATCGTTGTATATACTTTTGAAGAATATTTCAAATTCAGCTTTTTTTACAAAAGGCAAAACTGTCAACAGTTGAGCTAATGTAGGAATACTGTGGAGCGACCAGCCTCTGTTGGGCTAGGGCCAGGAAGTGTCCGCGTGAGCGCATCGGAGGATATTTGGCACTAGTGGCGCTATATAGGACCTCTCATTTCCCAGTCGAAGAGTAAATGACTCGCTCCCACCCTCAAATGGGTCGCATCTACCCCACATTCTTCTACGAGGCCAAACGAACCGCCGGAGTTATATATCTCGTGTAAAGCGAGATGGTAGCTCCCTCGCCCACAGCGCCCGCGCTTTCGGGCCGGCTCACTAGAGCGTTCTCGGTTGTGTGTTTGCCGCTCGTTTGGTCCGGTCTAGTCACTTTCTTTTGTTTTCTTACTTCGGTTCTTTCCATTCCCTCTTTTTTTTTGCTTTGTTTGTTTCTTCACCAGTTTTCTTTGGATTATTTGTTTTTTATTTGTTCCCTTTTTTGCTTCGGTTTTATTTGTTTCTTTCTTGGTTTCCTTGTTTTTCATTGTATTCCACTATTTTGCATCGATTTCTTTGAATTTTTCTTGTTTTATTCGGTTTTCTTTGTTTTTTTAGTTTTTTTTAGCTTTTATCATACACATTGTACATCTTCATATAGAGTAGGAACATTTTTATACACGTTTATCATTTTTAAATACATGTTTTAGTTCTATCATTGCCTAGATCTTTATATTCCGCATCATTTAGTATTGGGCAACCATTCTTAGAGCCTTTTGAAGTTTTAGGTGTTGCTGGGCCAAGATTACGTTCACTATATAAAACAATAATAAATGTAGCAATGCCTAGAAAAAATGAAGTACTCTTCATTAAATCACTCCCTCTGTCCCTAAATAAACGATGTATAAATTCAATTAAAAAACAACTATTTCTAAGTTTGACCAAACGAGAAACAATTCATGTAGCCGGATCCGCGCGAGTAATCATTCAAATGAGAAAAAACACACTCGGTGGCATACGGAAATAGTAAATCTCGAGTAGTCGAGGTTAGATATAAATAAAAGCTTGAGTTGCTAACTCTATCAGAACACATGTGTATTCGACCTGTGCTTCACATAGCCTCGCCGCACCAATGTTCAAAACCTCACTCAACAATGTTTTCACTCAATCTGCATGGAAATTTCTATCTCTACTCTTATAAAAAACTGAGTTGGTGATGATGGGATGGTGTGTCTGCCATCTTGCAATATAGACCGTTCGATCTATATCTAACGGATAGAAAGCAAACTATGATAATTTTACAAAAAGATTTCCATCTTCACATTTGCAGATAAGGCCTTGCCTCGTTCATTTTTGTCTCTCACAAGATAAACAATTAATTCGTATAAATGCATCTTGATGTTCTATTCAACGCATATGCCTCTTGCTAGTAAGTGGGTAACAACCATGGTACGTGTAGTAGGTACGAACATGAACAGTGGCCGGAGTACTCGTCAAACACCATGCACGGAGTAATACTTTTCCCTCCCAGGTATTTGTACGTAGTACGTAGGTGTATACTTGGAGGGGGGAAACGAAGGCAAACTCAGCGACGCATCAGGCCCTCAGCATACAGGAAAGAAAACGAGAGATGTGGGCCTGGCCCATGTTTCCACCTCGTACAGGCACATGACGTGCGCACAGGAAACATGCCGTGCACAGGAAAGGAATCGCAGGATTCGGCTCCGTTCGGTGCAAAGGAATTTTAAAGGAAAAAAACTTGCAGAATAAAAAATGAAGGAAAGTTCTTCCAAACTGCGTTCGGTGTGCAGGAGTGAGCTCCTCAAGATCCAAAGGAAAGTTACTGCAGCCTTCAGTTTTACAGGAAATAAAACATCCGGTGGAAGCTCTTTATTGGGGTGGAAGCACGAGGCGAAGTACAGGAAAGCTTAGCTGGACCTTCATGCATCACTGTTGCCTGGATCCGGCTTACCTGCTCCTTCTCCATGCTCCCACTTCATTCTACGGCTGTTCTTTTTTCTTTTTCTTTTCTAATCTAATCATCTTCCCTCCTGATTTTCAGGAGGTGAGGCCGGACCTTATTTTCTTTCAATCAAATCAAGTCACATATGCAAGAGCACGGATGAGAGCATGGGAAGGAAGCAGGCGAGTCGCTTGCTTTGTGTGACCCATCACTGCTAGATAGACGCATCACACGAGTGGATGAGAAAATAGACCGACCATGAATTGTACTAGTGGAACCTAATACCTTTGCCTTCCTTTGCTTTACCAAGCACATCTTATCAGCTTTCCTACAGACTTATAATCCAGAGTTTTACCATGCGATTCCCAGGGCGTTTCTTTGTTTTCTAGTTACCGATAGTTTTCACGGTTTCCTTTTCCTCAAGATCGTTAGGTCGTTCTTTCGCTGGCCGCTGTTCGTCTAATCACCGTCTTCAACTCTGCGTCTCTGCAGCCTCTGACGAATTGTTCATCTAATCGCGGTCTTCAACTCCGCATCTCTGCGGCCTCTGACGAACGAGACGACAATTGCCGCCGACTATAGCAGGCAACTGGCACGTCCCTCCTTGTGCCGTATCTTGGCTCATCATCTGCCCTACTTTGTTCTAGTGTTATTCTTCCTGTTTTGCTGATTTTTGAAATTTGTTAGGGCATAATATAGTACCTTATCTCTGTAATCTAATTGGCTATGTATCTTTGCTGATTACCGAATCAACTGGTCAATAGCGAATTGTTGGCTGGGCGGTCAACTCATTGAGGATTTAGCACACATAGCCAGATTAGATTACAGAGTTAAGGTGCTAATTTTGCCCTAGCAAATTTTGTCATGATGATATTAGATGAAGATCTTCTATAATTAATCTAATGTTTTAATTAGCTTTGTGCTAATTGTAAAAGCTAATTGTTCCTTTCAAGCAAGGTAATTGTTCAGTTTCAGAAAGTTGAAATTATTGAAGAACTAAGTGAGACTTGTTCAATGTCGCAAGAGATGTTAAATGGCTTGGCAACTTGATGCATTGAGAAAAAAATGTTTGATGAAATTGATATTGATACAACTATTAGCGATTTTGCATCTCAGAATGTTAAAAGACATTTTTGAAGGTAATATGTTATACGTGATATGCACACTGATTTTGGATTTACTTAACTGTTTTCTTTGACATATATCTATGCATGATGATTACTAGTCAGACATTTGTACTAAAGGCCCTGAAGGGACTGTAGTTTTGCCCCGGGCCCCTGAAATTTCAGGACCGGCCCTGGTTCCTACACGCGTGGTGGGTCGTCGATCAGTCCGTCACGCCTAGCTACTACCCCGTATGTGTTTCTCGTGCTGAAAGGTTCAGAGTGGACGTCAGCAGCGCGATTACGTGAACTCGATTAGGTCTCCCAGCGTATACTGTGCTCGGTTTCGCAGCGTTGGTTGCGACCTTTGGGACTGGTGGGTAGCGGTTTCGTGACGTGGTTCCCCCTGCGGCCCATCTTCGCATGGTTTACGACTTCTAGAACGCACTTTTGCGCGCCAACTGCGCATATTCTACAGTAATGGACATGATGGTTGACCATGCATGGTTCTTACGTGAAGCGGTTGAACGATCGCTTTCGATCGAATCGATATAATGCTTACACACGCCTTTGCACTTTTCTGGTCAAAGCGTCGCCGTTTGGTGCAGTTTGAAAGGATCCTTGCAGGGTGTGCCATCTTTGGAGTACTCGTCAAACGCTATGCACGGAGTAGTGATACTTTTGGCTTGGTGTTGCGCGGGAAGAATCCTGGGCTGGACCGTGGAGTCAGACTTCCTCGTCTTATCTTAAGAAAAATACATCATCCCGCTGAGCTTTATCACGGTTTTTTTAACATAGAAAGGCGCACAAAGCGCCAACCAATACATTCAGCTCAGTAACATCTTACAGCATGAATTACATAGCCCTGGAAATTGAAATTAGACAGGAGAAACAACAGGGCATATCATGTTTGTATGAGTGAAGCAAAACAACTAGTGTCGGGTTACGGTAAACTTCTAAGAACACGATGAGCCACATTATGAGAAATACCATTGACCTCTCTTGATATGTGATACACCGTGCTTGGAGATCATTTGTAAAGGAGAAAAATTCAGCTAGAGAAGTTACGATGGTCCAAGGGTGGAATCTGCCAATACACTTCTTGTGCATTGCTTTTGCCAAAGAGAGGCAATCGATGAAAAAGTAGGCCTAGAGATCTGAAGTCTACAGGCGACTTGAGCTGCAAAAAGCAAAGCAAGAGCTTACGCTTGAAGTGGCGAAATGGTGTTCTGGGTAGAAGCTTGAATTTGCACATTCACTTCCGCTTGGTCACGAGAAAAAGCGAGAAACACTCCTACTCCTGTAGCTGTTGTGCCATGTGGTAATCCCGGAACCTTTGCACATTTAAAAGCAGCATCGAATAAATTTTTGCTCCAGATATAAGAAGATCAGATTTGAGAGTGTGCCCTTGAGCAGGAATAACACAACTATTTCCTTGCTGATGAACTTGATCAATAGCTTGTCACGATTAGAAGAAATTGACACGGTCATATATTGGTCGACAAAGCTTTTGCAAGAAGTGTGAACATGATGAGGTTGAGAATTGCGTGCATCAAAAAGCTTATCATTTACGGCTTTCCATATGCACCACATAAAATTTAGTATGTTAGATATAGATGCATGAGGATGATTCATATTTAGTAAACCGAGAATAATACTGCATAGAGAAATGATTTTGAACCAAGCCATCGGATCTAATATACCAAGGGTGGCCAAACCAGGCTGCTCTAGCAAAATCGCAAAGAAAAAGAGATGCATTTCATTTTCATCCTCACCACACCGCAACATGATTTAGAAATGTGAATTGAAAAGCGGCCCGCCAAACACCTGTAGGAAGAGCTTTTGAAGAAGTCTCCATGCGAAAGTTTGGACACGGGGTGCAATCAACTTTTGCTTCCAAACCCGAGTGAGAAGATTTTAACCTGCAAAGATAGTTGAGAGGGAGTATTCACAGGAATGCTTTGAATATCCTGCAAGCACAATTTATAAGTGGATTTAGAAGTCGTTTGCCACTCGGGCGAGGTCCCAACAGAGAATATCTGGGCAGTCATCACGAATGATGGAGGTTTGAGTAATAGAAGTAGCCATAGGCTCTTGGAAAAGAGAATGAATAAGATTGTTGTTCCAAGTTTTTGTCCAGGAATCCATAGATCCTTAACTTTGAGCAGGATAAATAAAGCCAGGTGGCTGAATGATGAGATGATTATGAATAGTGGACCAGGAAGAACACCATGGGGAACTCCAGAGGTCAATATTCCCCTGAGTAATTTGGTAGAAAGAGTGGGCTTTTAACTTGGGAAGCATTTTGAGAATGGAAGACCAATAAGCAGATTTTGGAACAATGGAAGTAGCAGTCCAAATGGAAGAGTTCGGAAAGTATTTGGATTTGAGCACAAGGTACAAATAAGAGTTAGGAGCATCTGCAAGTCTCCAAGTCAAGCAAGAATAAGGCCTTCATTAATGGCTTGGAGGTTTCTAATACCTAGCCCTCCTTCATTCTTAGCTGTACAAATGTCCTTCCAAGCTCTGAGACAAAGACTTACATTTGAATTATTATCCCGATTCATGTCCACCAAAAGTTTCTAATAATAGCGGTGAGTTTAGCAATAAACTTTTTGTGAACAAAATGTTTGACATGTAGTAAACAGGAATGGCTGAAAAGACAGATCTAATGAGTTCGATCTAGCTGCATGAGAGAGCATGTTAGCCTTATAAGCGAGGAAGCTTGGCCATAAATTTGTCAAGAACAAAGTTATAAGCAACAACTCTATTTTTAAAGGGAAGAATGAGAGGGTGCCCCAAATGAGTAAAGCTGTTATCCATGGAAGGAACATGAAAAATGTTTTTAATATCAAGAATGACAGTTTGACTAACATGGGCCTTTGAAAAAGAATAAGCGGATTTTGACCTTTAGGAGTTTGACCTGAAATAACACAAAAATG